>CM073590.1:230870245-232339463 GCA_037074705.1 Zhengitettix transpicula | reverse complement strand
GGTCGGGCATTGGGTACTTGTCCCACGCCCTTCCGATAGCGGGAGAGGAGTTTGTTGTGAGGACGCAGCATTCCCTTCTCCGTGCCTCGACCAGTTTAGGAGGCAGTGTCCGTATGCCAGCAGCATTATTTAATCCTTCGGTCTTTTTCCCTGCGAGTGACGTTGCTGTTGAGATTTGCACACAGAGTGATCGAATAGAATGGTGAAGAAAACAATACTTAATAGCTGAAGAGTAGAGGAAGATTTTAACGGAAGCTGCGTGTCGAAACATGAAAATTCTCTTAGAGAATGTCTCACTTATTCACTATTTTGCATTACCTGAGTAAGGGAGTTGAAGTCCTCGAGTGGCAGCTTTCTATTTTTAAAGCGGCGACGAAAGAATATTCAACTAGGCAAAGTCTGCATTAAGCCGCGTAATTGTGCTAGGAATCAGGTCAGAAAATCTAAGCCTACTCTTCATTATATATTGTAATACCAATTAAAAAGGCAAATTAAGATGGCCATTATTTTGTTTAAATTTTTATAATATTTGTTTCATTGCACAGACTAGAGGTGGATTATTAAAATCTGTTTACTGACTCAGACTGGAGATTATAAAAATAATTGGAAATCTTTGGCAGCTTTTTAATATAACATCTGACTGACGTCGGGACAAGTCTCCAAAGGAAAGACGGACAGCGGCTTTGTTGACATTCAATTACAGGACCATGGATAGTTTATTTTACAATATTTTGAGTAACACTCTTAGCGTGAGAAAGTCGGATCGTGAGAAATGAGAATATTCTGGAGAGGGGATTTTGATAGAATAGTCAGAGAGCGATCGGGGTAGATGTGGTAATGAAGAGAGGCCGGTGGGCGGTGCTCGAAGGTGGATTCTTGATGTTGGAAGTTGGAGCTTGAGGAAAGCAGATGGTTTAGTTGAGATGGAAGTAATAGTTAAATGCAAGAATTGAACTCTGTTGTGATGTATGATAAAAGATCCGGAACCTTTTAAATAAATTGAACGTTTGGAGTTGGCAATCTTACTGGCCAAACATCTGTACGAGGCGTTAGAAATCTTCAACCTGGAATAAGGATACAAAAGGGATAAAGTACTGTGCTGTGAAAAGTGTCAGTGAAACATCTGTGTAAGTTGGCCATTTTATTTTAAAAGTGATACATGTTCCTGAACCCAAAATGCAACTTGTAAGAAGATATTAAAAATAAAGAATTATTGTAAACTGTAAGTGAAAGGTGAGGTGTCAAATTTCGTTTTTTTCTAGGAACTACATTAAATTGTATTTTTTATATTCTTTAAATTCTTCACATTGTAATTGAATATTCGTTTTTTTTATCAAGCCCAGTAGAGACCCTGAGATACTTTGAGTTGCATTTCATTGTAAAATTTGATTTAAATGTAATATAAAGAAATAAAATTGAGATTGAAATTTGTATTGTTGAGTAAATAAATTTGTCTTGTTTTGTTGAATTTTAATAATTTGTTTAATTTAAAAGTTCCTATCAAATTAATTGTATTTCGTGTGGGCAAATTATTAGCCTTCTAGTTGTTAAGAACATTTTGCAACAACTTGAAGCAATTTTATCATTTGTCGTTATTTATTTTGGTTCGATAAAGTCTTTAAATTTACTCTATAAATTTTAGAAAAAATTTGAATATTTTATTTTAAATAAATTAATAGTTTTTGGTTATTACAAATTGGCTTCCAAAACGTGGGTCAAATTAATTTATGTAAAATAAATCATTATTTGATTATTACAATTTGGCTTCCACAATGTGTGGCTTATTTCTTATTTTTAAAGCCATTTCTATTTGATTATTACAATATATATATTGTTTTGTACGTTCTACGTAAGTAGATTCTATTGTCTTGCTTGTAAAATTAGTTAATTCTCCTAATAAGTGATATAATAATGATCTTGAATAAGTGACATAATTATTACCAATAAATCTTAATTAAATTAAAAATTTTGTGGTTCTTGTAGTATATTAAATTGTTTTTATCTGAATTCGTATACGAAATTTTAAATTTTAACAGTTATTAAACAATTTAAGAGTATTATATTATATACACGTACCATTTTTAATTTACGTAGGTTTTTTAACCTTCTGGAATTCTTGTAGTGTTTACAACCGGGAACCACCACCCGATAAATTGTATGCCATTTTAATCATTCTTCTAGAATGTATATGATATCGATTATCGAAAGGAAAAGTAAGAAACGTTGGCAATGATAAAGATATGATTGAACGAATTATGCAAGTCTTATGTTTTCATTACTCCTATCAATATAGACTAATTTGGTTTCTACAACCATTAGTAGTTTCTGTGAACTGGTTCATAACTTTACTAAGCTCTGACAACGCCAAGCGGTTAAGTGTGAGCGGAATTAATCCCAAACTCTTAAAATAAGGATTGTCAATATGGTGCAGTTACCGCCAGTTGGATGTTCCAAAAGTCAATGTTATTATGATGGAAACTGAATTGAGTTGGGTTTTATAATATGTGTTTTTTTTAGGGCAACAGGCTACATGAGGGTGATCCACATTGGGCAACTCCCCTTTAATAGCATAGGAAGGGATTAGAAAGGGGGGATGCGGAAGGGTAGAGGAAGGTAGCCAAGGGTTACTAGGGCCCCCGGTTTATGGTTTAAGGATCCTACCCGGCATTCGCCTAAAGAAGTGCAGGGAAAACCCTAGAAAAACCTGCATCAGGTAGGTCGGGCATTGGGTACTTGTCCCACGCCCTTCCGATAGCGGGAGAGGAGTTTGCTGTGGGGACGCAGCTTACCCCTCGCCATGCCTTGGCCTGTTTAGGAGGCAGCTGGCCGACTATTCCAATAGGAATAGCGGACAACTCTTGCCGTATGCCCAAGGTCTGCGACCCCGGAACATACCATATATATATATATATATATATATATATATATATATATATTGTAAAGCCAATTAATTAAGACATTAATTGTGAATTTAAAAATCTAAATTGTTTGAGAAATCTATTCTTGACGACGGTACAGAACAGAACAACAATAGACAAGAAGAGCATTGTTTCTTTGTCGGCAGAAGTAATGCGCGCTCAAAATTGCGAGACGGGAGTTAGTTAGCAGGAAGTCTTGGTCAGATGCAGGTCGCAGGAAGATATTGAGAAGTTTGAGTTGGCAGTCAGACACGACAGAAATTGGTCGTAATGAAATAGACAGACAATTTCAAATATTTAAAGTAAAGTAGCAGAGAAATATCGAGAATTACCAATCAACAGTCTGTGCGTTTTAGAGGAAGTGCAAAAAACCCGTCATAGTGCTTCGACAATTAAAGGTATCCTGGAATGCTGGGCAGCCGTGAGTAAAAATATAAAAACTACTAATTATGGAAACCCTTATTAAAAGACAGCCGTCAGATTTCGTTTTCTTCTTTTGATTAAAATTTGTTAATTAGAATCCATCTTTTTAGCTTAACTTTGCTGACAAGTAAATTTTGTCGTAGTTAATTGACGAGTAAATCTTTTCTCTTTTAAATTGGAATTTGTGTTTAAGTTGAGAAATAAAATGATTCGCCATTATCAAACCCAGTAGAGACCCTGAGATATATTTTAAATTGTGTAATTGTTTCAATTTATTGATAATAAATCCTTTGTTTGTGAAATATTAATTCTTTTATTTAATTAAAGACCACTATTTGTGTATTACAATAAGTTATACATTTTTCAAAATGCACATTTATTATATATGTAGGAGAATATAATGCTGAATAAAAATAGTAAATTTGTAATTTTAACATTTATTGTAGTGACTTTTAAAAAATAATCACGTTGACATTAGAAAAGTAATTCTTAATATTTGATTTTAATTTACAATAAATTCTATTCACAGCCTGGATGGATTTGAGGCGAGATTTTCGTGTCATCTTTTTTTACAGTAGAACGTTAGCAGGAGATTTGTTTTGGTCTTCAGGGAGACGTCTGCAGAGTAACAACCGTCTTCTAGCAGGACGGAC
The DNA here is from genome assembly GCA_037074705.1 of Zhengitettix transpicula. Classification (NCBI taxonomy): domain Eukaryota; kingdom Metazoa; phylum Arthropoda; class Insecta; order Orthoptera; family Tetrigidae; genus Zhengitettix; species Zhengitettix transpicula. The sequence goes on along the minus strand of CM073590.1, from coordinate 232,335,469 downwards.
GTCTTGGTACCAGTCCCTCCCGGAGGCCCAAGTATTCTCCACAGGGTGTTCTCACTTTGTGGGCGTTATCTTTTTGATGACAGGTTGGAAAAAAATGGATCTTTTTACCACTCTTCATGTTCTAAGATATGAAAATGTCCGCAGTTGTTAGCTTTATCTTTTGTTTGTGGCATGTGGTTAAATTCAAGTTCGGTTTCTACTGGTTCATTCAGTAATGAAGTATGAGGTGGTCGAAACAGGAATTCTTTTATTAATCCTGGTATTATACAGGGTGATTATACGGTTATGAGGCAAACTTTGAGGGTAATACTACGTTGTTTGTGTGGGAATGTATGTTCGGAAGTGACGCGTTGCGGCAGGAACACGAAAAATAAAACATGAAAAGTAAAACGTTGTTTTTTTACCACATTATCAGTAATACGTGCTTAATAGCGTCGAAGAAGTGATTGGTGAAAAGTTCCAAAAATGGCAAGCATTTCGCGCACGCTTGCATCCGCAATGGACAGTCGAACAACGAAGTTCTCAAAGATTGAAGTCTTTCCAGGTGTAATTGTTCGATAAACGACTTCTAAGACTTCGCCTATAACATGACGACAGAGATTTTAGTCGTCGAAACGTCGCGTTTATATATGCTACACCCGTGTGAAAACCGAGAACTGTTTATCGAACGAAGTTCTCTCGAAATTTATGGCTTTCAGATGTCCCCATAAGAAGTAATTTTGAACCATTTATTGTAAACATTGCTGGGAAGAAGCACTATTCGTTTATGTCGTAAATAAACAATGTTATTATTCCTATTCAAAAAATGTATGTTTCAATAAGCTGAAGTATCACTCAAAATTTGTCCCATGACCGTAGAATTACTATGTCCAATACTAATTTCAAACACTTCTTCAAGATTGATAGAGCTACAAAATCACGATTGTTTGTATTTTTTTTAAAAAAAAGTAAACTGTTTTGACGCTTTTAAAGCATCGCCTGGAAAATATGAGCAGTAATGAAAATGATTAAAGCTGTGGAAAGGTACAATGTATGAGAAATTTGTAATAAGTTCAGATTAAGTGGTAAAAGATCCCCAACCACTACAATCAGAACCCTAGAGCCATTAAAATAAATTATGAAGACGTAAATTGAATCAATTTCTTTTTTATTGATTTTTGTGATTGCTAATTATCGGTCGGTAGAAATGTTATTAAGATTTATGCGGGAATAAGACCCAATGAGGTGCTGTCCTGGAAGGTCACTGTTGTAAATTGGTTCTGGAATTTTCATTCGCTCATCCTGATTTGAGATATTCATGGTTTGTCAAAATCGTTGTCAGGATTAAATCCTTATATAAGTTCAGAGCCTATTATCCAGTGAATTCGTGGATATGAAGGTCTCGTGTTCCTAAAACTATTAGTGGTCTCGGTCACTTTGTATACAATACAAAAAAGAAATATTGATAGGCTACGACTTTGAAATGGAAAATGGGTATTTGTAGACGTATAACAAAATTTTTATCACGAGAAATACTAGACTGATGAAAAATTCAGGTTGTCACAATGACGACCAACATCAAAGGAGACTTTGCGGTAAGACCATAGATTTTGTACCTAAAGAAATTGGCAAGTCGAAATACTCAAAACCTGCATGAATGAAGGAGTGAAGAGCGCATAGACAAATTACTGCTGTCCTAGTATAATTTATGGCGCTCTCTGTATCTTATCCGGAAGCAACATTGTAAATACAGTGTTCAGCTGAAAATTCAAGGAAAATGTCGACAGGCGCAATTTGCCAGTCAAGCTATGATATCGAGGTCAAGAACGTTAAACTTTGCCTAAAAGATATTCCACTCATTTTTATTTCAGCAGATAAATAAAAGTGCTGAGAAGAGAAGTCTATCTAATGTCTCCATTTTACGATAATACACTTGAGTCAGATCATAAATCTATGGGATAGTTTTTTGGAGAAGGTATCATGGGATTGTATTGGTAAGTTCTTAATATTGTATAACGTAAAATATCAATCATCTTATGTGTACGAAACGGTAACGGTTTTTAATTATAATTTTTTGTGACGTGAACGTCTAAAGAGGAAAATTTGTAACTTTCACATATAAAACGAAGCTGTCTAATTACCAAGTTAATATTTATAAGAAGTAGGCCTATGTATAAATTAAGTACAAAATCAAAAGACACAAATAAAAGACTGATATAATTGCGTTAATATTTAAAACAGTCCTATTCGAGCCCTCAAATTTTAATTAAGAAAACTGTTATACTGTGGACGGTAGTTAATTTTAATAACAAAAAAAAACTTAAAAAATAATCAATTTATTTCCAAAATAAACCACTAATTTTCTATACCCGATATCGTTAGAATACAAACTCTGCTAATGTTTTATTTAAACGAGAACAAATTTAAATTTAATCAGCCACGTTTTTCCAGAATTTATACGACTATTATTTTCCTACGGTGGAAATAATTTTTAATCGCTTACAAACACATTAGTTGGCACTATAAATGAAAATTCATAGAAACCATACCATTTTTTGGAGGACTAACAATAATTTGACGATTCAATGATACAGAAAAATTAACAGACTCTGTACGTATATTCTAAACGTGCCTTACTAAAATTTATAATCACATATTTTACATGAAAAACTGATCTCTGCTAGCGAGAAACTTCAAAGAAATACTTCAACGAAATAAAATATATAGCGTTTCCGACGTCAAGAGGTGTGACGATGATATAAGAAGGCAGTGTTCAAAAATATGGTAATTAAAACTGACAAAGGAGCTGTGATAAGATTATAGAACAATGTGAATACATATTATTTGCGGAATGGCCAGACAGTAATTTTTATAATTTTTAAAATTAAAAAAAATGTAAATAAGGCCAAGATTATCATAAGGTTAAAGTGGTTGACTGAATCAATACCAAGATACAGAGACTGGTATTTATGATTCAACACTCGTGTTTTTCTATTAATATACGGTCTCTCAGCAGAATTATATAAGGTACAAATCAGTACATTTTACATTGAAATGTTCTGAAAACTGAAATTCGTCGGTGCTATTCAAGTTCGGAAATAAATTTATTAAATAGAAGTCAATATAAGATTGCCCTACCTACCTGATGCAGGTTTTTCTAGGGTTTTCTCTGCATTTCCTTAGGTGAATGCCGGGTAGGATCCTTAAAATATAGCCCGGGGGCCCTAGTTAACCCTTGGTACCTTCCTCTACCCTTCCGCATCCCCCCTTTCAAATCCCTTCCTATGCTATTAAAGGGGAGTTGCCGAACGTGGATCACCCTCATGTAGTCTGTTGTTCTAAAAAAAAAAGAAATTTTTTCAGATATATCAACAAACAAATAGAGAAATAAAAATCAAAGTTGCTTTAAGGAAGCACATCAACAACTTAGGCTAAATAGGATTAATATTAATTTATGTTCTCAGAAACATAACATTATTTAGTATTATTAAATACTTTTAATTATAATAATTTATAATATAATTAAGATATAATTAACGTTTTTAATATTTAAAAAGTATAATATAATAACAGTGTCTTGTAACCCTTCTGTCCGATCTCAGTATGAAAATTGTATTATCGAAACTTAGAACTGTTAATTAACTATTTTTATTAGTTAAAAGTTAATTTGCCATTAATTCTACGTTACCGCTACTATTATTGTTTAATGTTTAGTAATTTAAATTTAACATAAGTTAATACAAGAATTTTATGCACAATAATTCCTTGATGAATTCCAAACTTTTTTTCTGCGTCTTTGTGTTGGTCTGGTAGTTTCTCCACTTCAGTATTCCAGGTATTGTGTGGTTTCTCTCTCTTCCTTTGAAATGGTTTCCACTATCCTGTTTTAGTATTGAGAGTCCTTCCGACTAAAATTTTAAAGGCTTAAGTTTTACCACCACGTATTATACATAACTGTTTCTTTTCTAGCACAGGATTCTTTTAGATACGTTGATGTAATTTTTATAGCTCATCTTTTTATATTAAAGTGACAGTATAATGACTATTTGACTTGTATAAGATTAAACTATATATTACAAAACTATTCAAAACTTATTAATTTCTAAAAACTAAAATACAAGTCTATAAATTTATTTTAAATAAGTTAAAGAACTAGCCAATTGACAAACAGAAGTAAGTGATAAAATAAATATCACACAATGTTTCTACACTCCTTGCTGCTTTCAGCAGGTGTTTCAAGAACGACACGCGGCACAAACGAACTGAAAAGCTCTTGCGTTAGCTTCGTACAGATGTTTTAATTTTTAATAAATTAGACAACAGCCCAGTGAAACATTCGTATCAAAATATCGCTAGAATAGTTCAGACCAAACTTATATGAGCTTTGCTGATCGGTGACAGGTATTCATTTGTCCCTCATATCATTTAAAATTATCTAAGTCCATGATATTTAATTCATTGTACTGTATATGGCCTATGATTTACGTTCCACATATAAAGTACGCCACTAAAAATAATAAGGCGTATTAATCATTCCGATTGCATCATCCGAATGGATGCGTCTGTAAAAAAAAACATTTAGCAGTGTATTAAAATGTATCTTTATCTTGACAGTTATGATGCAATATCTCTCAGCCTTTGCTTCATCAATTATGACTTCACACAGCTCAGCCACGTCTAATTACTAAAGTGGCATAGTAATATTCTTTTGGGTTTTCTTTTACTACTTGCTGCTAGTGGGAAGAAAAAATTATTTCTCGCACCTGGAACAGAAGAGTGTTGTCACATTAATTTTATTATAGTATGAATGGTAGATGAACTATTAAATGAAGGAAAAAGATGGGGAAGGTCATGACTATCCTTGCGATAGGAATAGAATACAAATTAATATTAATATTTTGAAAAATTTGGTAAGGAATAATATTTTAATTTGTTTTCGAAAGCAAAGTTTTCTTAAAAAATTAATTATGAGTATATTGGTTCCTGAAATACGAATAATTCTGAAGATCAGGCGATAGGAAAGTACACAAGTAAGGTAAAAAATCAAGGCCCCCTTCACGAATGCAACACGCAGCGCATATTAGTTATTGGAGTATATTTTCGTGTACTGATTTGCTGCAAAATAAAAAAAACTCCTTCCATTATAAGGTGCATAAATTTTCACCCCGTTTATCTACACCTTATTATTATTGAAAAGTATCAGTCATTGAATCACATCTTTCCAGAAAATTTTAAATATAATTTCCCTCACACTGTAGCCTATAATAAAAAAAACACTGATTTGTGATATTTAACTATAACTAGTAAACTTAATTGTTTAAGGCATCTGAAAGATAATTTTTTAATGTGTGCGAAATTAGTAATTTGTTCTTTATTTATGAATATTATTAATTGTAGTGTGAATAATTAGATGTAGGGTTTAATTAAATTTCAAGGCACTATAAATAATAATTTTGATGCTTCATTTATCCCTTGTTCATGCTCTTTGTGATAAAATATAGGTAAATGGCTTTGCAATGTTAAAACTGATACAACGCAAATTCTGGGATGACACATCGAACGATATTCTGAAGTGCCTCAGTAGGAAAAAAAAGGTTTTTAATGTTTGAAGGAGCGTTATATTTGTAGGAAAACAAAAAATCCTTAATGTAAAGATTTTTTAAACAAATTTAATCATTTTTACTTTCGTAAAACACAAAATTTATCCATTTACGATGTAAAGTACTGTTATTTATAATTATATATATTTTAGTGTCAAATTATACAAGTGTGTAAGGAAATAACTAGCAATACGAATGAAATTTTAATTAAATTTATGTAAGCGGACTTCATACAAATTTAAATTAAATATTTCTAAATCTTTCTCAGTATCCACATTATGGACGATCAGCGTCGAATAAAAACCCTGGGGAATTTTAATAATTATGAATTCGATTTGTAGGTACGTCGAATATTGCTAATAAAAATTACTAGAAAATTTAATTTGTGCTTCAATAAAGTAGGTAGAGTTAAACTGAGATTAAATATAAAGGAGATGTTAAGTTTACCGTTAGCCAATTCACCTCTCTGACGTCACAGCACTCATAATAACGTGACCTTTACGTAAAATATGGATCACATAAATCAAGGTTTTTTAAAAACACACAAGTGATTACAAATTCACAACCTCAAATATTAATTCAGAAAAAAATTGACAGCTTTAATTAATTGAACTGTGGATTCGTAAAACGCAATTTTATATAAAAATTTTGGATCCAGCCGTTCAATTGCAAAGGTTTCCCACATATATTTACACCAAATATTACAAGTCCTCGAGATTGGAAGTTGAAGATCCACCTTAGAATAGAAAATATCCATCTCATTTGAATTCTGCTGTATTTTTCTGCCCCAAATGGACAGAAGCGTAGAAGTGCATTTCGTGGCAGCGAACAGAGTGGAATGATTCGCCCCGTGCGGCAGCTCCATAGTTATAGTTCCCAAATTTCTGAAATTATGAAATTTGTACTTTCAATTTCCTACTTTACTCTAGCTATATCAAGTATTAATTTTTTTTTCCGAACAGATTTCGTCGATTCATTGAATATGGCTGCCATGCACGATGTTTCTATCTAAAGTCGGTTTCGTTTTAGTTTCCAGAAGCTTCTTAAAAATTCTAAGAAATTAGCCTGCCAATCACATAATTTTTAACATTTCGCACCGCAAAAAAATCCTCCCACGAAATCGTCTATTTCATACAGAGTAAGGATTTAGTCGTAGCGCCTAATCAGCAATATTATAACCCATCATTAGCTACTGATTCTGTTTCCTCGTATTTTCTAACTCATAATGGTCAAAAAAAATTTAAAAAAACTAAACTAAATCAATTTAAAACTGTAAACAAGTCAAAATAAATATTCAAATTTATTATGCGTACGATATCTGCTAAATATGCACTTTTATTGTAGCAGGAGGACCTATGAAGGGTTGTTACGAGAAGCGAATAAGGATCAGTCACATTTAAGACCAGTTAATAAGTGTTTGATGATTTTCTGGTGTCTGCAAACATTATATTTGTCAATAAGAAAACCTATCAATTTGTTTATAGCGAGAGTGTTTAATCATATATTGAAGGATCAGTCGCAAATTGAATATTCCAGAGCCTTTTATTTCCAGTTTCGCAAACCGCGTCAGTGCGGAAACTGGAGTTCTCTAAAAAAAACTAAACTAAATCAATTTAAAACTGTAAACAAGTCAAAATAAATATTCAAATTTATTATGCATACGATATCTGCTAAATATGCACTTTTACTGTAGCAGGAGGACCTATGAAGGGTTGTTACGGGAAGCGAATAAGGATCATTCACATTTAAGACCAGTTAATAAATGTTTGGTGATTTTCTAGTGTCTGCAAACATTATATTTGTCAATATGAAAACCTATCAATTTGTTTATAGCGAGAGTGTTTAATCATATATTGAAGGATCAGTCGCAAATTGAATATTCCAGAGCCTTTTATTTCCAGTTTCGCAAACCGCGTCAGTGCGGAAACTGGAGTTCTCTATCTTGTGGTTCGGGAATCCCGCGGGCCTCACGCAACACACTTCGCAGCTGCCGAATTGCTGACCTAAATTCTTCCACAGCGGCCAGAAACAATGCAGGAAAAAAACGAAGAGGAAAAGGGAGTGCGTTGTCCATTAGCGTAGTGAAATGTTGGCACCAGACAACAAATTAATGAGTCTCGTTTCTGAGCGCAACGGCCGCCTCAAGGTTATCTTCAGCCGCGATAAGCCCATTAACGCATGTTCCTTCCACAAGAAAAAAGGGGGGGAAGGACATGTACTAATTACGTCTGAATATGTCACGATCGGCAGCTACCAGAAGGTCAATGTCGGCGTATCTATTACCATACCTTCAATACAGAAAGTCAGTACCTAGGTAATGGTGAAGTTTGCTGTTAAAGGGAAACGTGAAGTAGTGAGTCATTTGTTGTGACTGTGCTCTGAAGAGCATCAGCTGACTCTTATAAATTTACTACTGTGAGATTTTTATGAAGGAGGAAATCGATGGAGTATTATGACTCGGAGACCAAGCAATAAACGGAACGCTAGAGGATAAACGTAATGTGGAAAGTGAGTAAAGTTTATAATAAAACTAATAATTATGTACATCTTATCTCATCGAATTATAAATGAATAAATCAGAAAGAAATATATTTTTTTTAAATAAAAATTAAAACATATTAATAAAAATTGGCACGACGTATCGTTCCTTTTTGGAACGTCTTCAGGTGTGAAGGTAAAAAATTACACATAACAAGATTTTAAAATAATCTTATATTTATAGTTCAATTGTACGAATTTTTTTTTGCATACTTCTAATTTATTATTTTAAATATCAATACACAATTAAAATTTTGTTTTAGCCGAAATGACTGTTACGCAAACTATTTGATTTATGCTGATCGATTTTGAGTTTCGCGTAGATTTTTAAAATTAACGCTGAAACTTTTTACATTAAATGTTAAAAATAAATTATTATAACAAGGAATAAAAAATTATCTTTTAATTAATAATATCAATTTTCACCTTAATGACCGAATTATTGGTTGTGATCTGCAATATTTCGCTTAGAAATCTTGTTCATTTAAATTTAAATTTAAAAGATTGTGCATTTTCTAAATCAAAATTTTGGTTATTTAAATAAATTTAATTCGACAGGACTGAAAATTTTTTAACGATAAATGTAAAAAAAATTTTTAATGCTCATTAATTCGAGTTTTTAAAGATCGTTTCGTTTGGCCGATAAACACGTATTGCAAAATATTAATTTTTTGAGAATAGAATTATATTTTTCTATAATATTAATCTTCTCTTTCATAATTTTGACTAAATTTAAATATTTTTAATATTTAAATCGGCCTGTTGAGACTCATAAACTTCTGAAGAGTATTTGTTAACTGTGCTTAAAAATGAAATATTTACGTCGGATTGAAATTTAATACTCAGAAAAATAGTCAAGATAATATAAATAACACACTGAAGAAACGTTGTGTGGTAATTATATTATTACTTCTTTTGTCTGTCTATTATTTGGCTTATCATTTCTTATCATTAATTGAGCTTTATATTAAATTAATGAGTTAGTCGAACGGTTGATATAGGTGTTTTTTTACTGTGTTATCAGTTTGCTGTAATTATTTATTACTTGAAGTAATACTATTAAGGAAATACATTATTAAAAAAATATAAAACATCAGTTAAAATTATACAATTAAGTAAAGATCTAATGAAAAGGTAAATAGAGTGATAAAATAATACCACAATTGCCGTTGCATTCGACCTCGGCCTGTTTTGAGAGGTGTATGTTCCGGGGTCGCAGACCTTGGGCATACGGTAAGAGTTGTTGGTTATTCCCATTGGAATAGTCGGCCAGCTGCCTCCTAAACTGGTCGAGGCACGGAGAAGGGAATGCTGCGTCCCCACAGAAAACTCCTCTCCCGCTATCGGAAGGGCGTGGGACAAGTACCCAATGCCCGACCTACCTGATGCAGGTTTTTCTAGGGTTTTCCCTGCATTTCTATAGGCGAATGCCGGGTAGGATCCTTAAACCATAGCCCGGGGGCCCTAGTTAACCCTTGGCTACCTTCCTCTACCCTTCCGCATCCCCCCTTTCAAATCCCTTCCAATGCTATAAAAGGGGAGTTGCCCAATATGGATCACCCTCATGTAGCCTGTTGCCATGAAAAAAAATTTAAAAATTTAAAAAAAACCTCAAAAGTTTTGCTATTTCTTTATCCATAGTACTTTATTCTTATATTATATTAGCTGGGTCCCTGGCGTTTCCTGGGTTGTCATAATTTTAACTCAGCGACATCCATAACCCCGGGTTTAACTCCAATCTCAGTTGTTCTTGCGTTATTTTTATGTGACTCACATCCATCCCCATCTCTAAAGATGCTCCCCTCCCATGCTGAAAGGGGTTCAAATATTACACAAACAACATCGGGGGAAATACTATCAAATCTCACTGACCCCGAAAAAATATTTATCCGACGCAAATATCATGTTTGAAAGTTTCCATGCCTGTCTCCATCCGCTCTTGAAGGGTGGTAGCCTTTTAATGCCCCCAAAGTGTTTCTTTCTGATTCGCAAGGAACACGTGTACGAAATTTGGTGAAATTTTCTCCGCAGGTGTAGGTTTGTATGCGGAACGTACACACAAACAAACATACATTCTATTTAATTTATTAGAAGAAGATTAATATTTCATTTGACATTTTTTATGTACGACGTGAATCGAAGGTAGAATTTCTTTGAAAGATCACTCATTTCTACTTTATGAAGAACTGTTAAGGACCAATATTTTCTGCTTAACTGTAGTTGTAATGATGTGTTATTTGTACACATTACATTTTGAGTTTATGATTTCGGTCGAAGAGATTTTTTTATCTCACAAAAATTACATCTGTAATGTTTAGGACCAACGAGTGTCCTCCGCCACATGAAAAAAAGACAAAGCCGAACAACTTCAAGAGGATTAGCGAAACCACTTAGAGTGTCCGTACAAAGATAAACAGGTTCGTCGTCCGAGATAGGAATTCGATTAGAAGCCAAACAAAAGGAAGCTATTTATTAGACGATAATTAGCAGCGAGCGTTTTAGGTGCAGAGGGAGATTTGGATCAAAATAAATGCTCAAGTGCGTCCAGAAACGGATCACCTCAGCTACCAGAAAGTCTGAGGTATAGGCGGTGGAATTGAGGGATTGGACCACCTAGGATAACGGGGCGCTGTAACGAATAAGTAAATAATTATGTAGTTGCACATGGTAGTGAAATAAAAGAACAAGCTGAGAGAAAATGGAGATAATCAGTGAACAGTGTCACAGAAGGATGTGACAAAGCGGAGATTACGTAGCCAGAGAGAAAGAGATAGACGAACAGAACCAGTGAGATAAAGAAAATCACGAAAGAAATGGGGATTAAACAATGAAGAAAAGTATGTACCTACAAATGTTGATTACGTTGCACGCTTAATTCACCACATATCAAATTTTACGTGAGTTATTAAATATATATTGCCGTACAAACTATGTTAAATTATATTTTATATTTATTAGACAATTAAATTGTGCAAAAATAATTTACCTTTGTTAAAGAAACTTTGATCAAAACATTGATAATAAACTATAAATTCCTACCTTTCATTGTATTATTACGTGGTTTTAGTAGTAACTCATTACAAAAAGTAATTGTTATAATCATGATGAATATATTTTTGTATGTATTTCTGAAGTATTATATTTCACATTTTGTGGGTTGATATAACCTAAAAATCTATATCACATAAAATATTTATATATCTTGATTAATATATTTGATATATATTTATACGTAATTATTTTCAGATTCTTTCTGTCTATTTAATTAAATGAAGTTAGTCCACAGTCAGATGGATATAGAATTATTATAATTTTAAAGGGGGAAAAAACAAGTATTTACTTACTAGTGAAACCCCCAAAAAAGTAAATAAAGCTAAAAATATATTACTTCCCAGAGAGCTCTGGCGGGGGCTACCTTTGGGGATGCTCTCACATCTCTCTGGTTTTTTTGAACTAAGGTTCCCACATGCCGAGGCACCTCGGTCTGTTTTGAGAGGTGTATGTTCTGGGGTCGCAGACCTTGGGCATACGGCAAGAGTTGTCCGCTATTCCTATTGGAATAGTCGGCCAGCTGCCTCCTAAACAGGCCAAGGCATGGCGAGGGATAAGCTGCGTCCCCACAGCAAACTCCTCTCCCGCTATCGGAAGGGCGTGGGACAAGTACCCAATGCCCGACCTACCCGATGCAGGTTTTTCTAGGGTTTTCCCTGCATTTCTTTAGGCGAATGCCGGGTAGGATCCTTAAACCATAGCCCGGGGGCCCTAGTTAACCCTTGGCTACCTTCCTCTACCCTTCCGCATCCCCCCTTTCTAATCCCTTCCTATGCTATTAAAGGGGAGTTGCCCAAAGTGGATTACCCTCAAGTAGCCTGTTGCCCTAAAAAAAAAAAAAATCAGAGAATTTAACAAATTCTGTAAATAACGTGTCGTTATTTATGAAACGCTTTTAATTATTACGAGAAAACTATTTCTAATAATCCTTTAATGAGTGATAGTTTGAATAAATATGTATCTAAAGTAGATTCAAAGTATTTGAGTTTTGGTAACTTTTCGTCTGTATTTGTTTATCTTTCTTATTATTAATTTTCAATTTGAAATAAATTTTTCATTTCAGATACAAATTCGTATGGAAAATTGTCTATACATATCAAATACACATCAATCCGCGAATGAAGATTCATTTAAATTTGCTCCAAGAATTTTCTTGTCGATTTATTTGAGATGTTGATAGAATTGTGAGGAAAATACCATTATATTAACTTAACTTCAATATATCTATAATTAATATGACAAAAAACTATGAAAAGAAGGTAAATGACGATGAAAAATATGGTGGCCTATCACATTAACTGGAAGGGATAGATAGGGAGGGGAATACGGAAAATATTTTTTGACGCTTAACATCAAGAGAGTCATATTACAAATCGCGGGTTAATCTTGACAGACGTAAAATAATTGTAGAGTTTTATTTACAAAGTTATCGTACTAGATTGATATAAATTCGACATTTTAAGTAAAAAAGAATCTTCAATTTTAATTAGAAATAAATATGTAGTAATAAATCGCAAGTTAATAACGTAAAATAATATCCTAAAAAATTAATGTTCAACATCTATATTTCGAGGACAATGAGAATCATGAATTAAATCTGGAAACGTTTTTTACATAAGTATTTTTTTTTTTAAAAAAAATTAATTTTCGGTTTAAATTTTAATGCTATTACACGGAAGTTTTGAGGGTTGCCTAATGAGGCTGGGGAGAAAGGGTAGTGAAATTTGAAAAATCATACTGAAATTTCACAACGTAATGGTTCTTTGGTTTTTTTATCTTCATAACTTAATCAGGGTTCTACGAAATTATATTTTAAGTCAGTAATAATTATTTGAATACAAATTACTAAATATTCGGATAAATTATATGTCATTGACTGTTTTTGTGAATATCAATTTGTTTTTACATGCTGTAAGAAATATTTATTTCAGTAAGTATTACAAGTCTGTTATTTCCTTTATATTTACAACTCCAGGAAAGGCTTATTGTCCTTAAAATATTTTCCGATGTGAATTTTCTATAACATCCATTGCCCTAGAAAATATTTATTGATTTTAGTAATAATCTAGTGAATATAAAAATATATATTTTCGTTAACCGAACAACGATTACGTTGTTGTCAGAGTTTTATAAATATTTAGTACTAGTAAAAATAAAACACAATTTAATCTTTTTGGTAGCTTTCGTCAGAACAAAAGAATATTATATCCTTTCATAAAGCAGCGTCTGTGTGGTGTCAAGAGTGTTTAAATAGTTTAATTTTGATGTATTAAAAATAAATAATTACTTACTAAAGTATTTAAATGACCCAATGAAAATCCTCAAGATATTCGGTATCGATATGAGAAGAAATACGTGTAAGAGGGTTATGAATTTCCCGATTATTCGGTTTTCTCTTAAGTTCCACCCTTTACTAACGGAATAGTTTTCAGAATTACCTAAAGACCCATTCAATTTTAATATTAAATTTCTTGTGAACACAATAACATAGAAGCTTCCAATTTTAACTTTTAATGGCAATGCACACTACTTTAATATTATTTTTGTCTTTTTTAAAATTCTAAATTTTCAGTTGAAAATATATATTTGTTTTCTTGATTAATTATTTCCCCTCTTAACCACACTCAGTCGCTTGCTAATATTTTTTCGTTACATATTCCTCTTATTTCCATCATACTGTAATTTATTATGACTCTTTTATTCTCTATCTCTCTCTCTCGCTCTCTCTCTCTCTCTCTCTCTCTCTCTCTCTATATATATATATATATATATATATATACATAAATCTTATCTATAGTTGCTCCTTCGACAGCTTTTCGCGATGTGACAAAATAAGAAATGGTGTCTATAAAAATTTTATGCTTCTTTTCCTTTTATGTGTTCATTGAAACAAGTTTTAAAGTTACAGTGTTTACAATAGTGTAGTAAAGGTAATTAATTTTTACTACTTATATCAACATATCGTGTCTAATCTTCAATATGACAAATTTCTAAAATTCCCTTTTTTTTTTTCGTTTTATAACCGACAATTTTTTTGCGTGATATTGAACTGTACTTTGTTTTTGTTTTTACCCGTTAAGCTGATAAACTTTTATCTCAATTTTGCCGACCTTGAGAGTTTACAATTCGTAAAGGGGATTTTTTTTTCTTTGTCATTTTGAACTTTATTGCCACAAGGAAAAAGAGCATAACATAAACAGTTTTCTGACCTAAATTCACGTGTTTTCCATTAACAGTTTATCATTTCAATTGTGTTTATTTTAAACATGTCTTTGACGATTATTATTCTATAGTTTTATAATTAGTTTTCACGCAGTTTGTACCCGAAAATTTATGATGAGTTTGTAAATCAATGGAACATGATCTAAAACCGGTCACTATAAATGTATTCATTGAATGAACAAAATTTTTCTACGATGTTATTTACTACTGTAAACAATAAAATTATGCAAATATCTAATTGATAATTTTATCTCTTAAAGCAGTGACGTGACAGATGATTATGGTCAAATACTGGACTGAAAACTTCTTAAAAACGGACTGACGATTTTTAAAAAATCGTTGAATAAATTGAGACTTCTTTAAATAGTTTAAAATAACTTCCTATGTAAGTATATCACTGAATTAATTAAAAGGAACATTAAAAACTTAATAGTTTGCAGTTTACAACAAAAAGTGAAGGAAAACATAATGTTTCTTTCCAATATATTGGACTACTTTAGGGATTTTACATGGTAAGGTAATATCTTAAATATTAATAGATTTATTAATTTACGTACAGTGTATAAATTTCGACATTACACATAAAGTCATCAATCATTTTGTATATGTGATATTTGGAAAAAAGTAATTAAACACATGAAGAGGGCTCAAATAAAGAAAAGAAACGTTGTATTTTATTTTTATTTATATTTTAAAGTGAAAATTATAAATTTTTAGGGTAATAAATCAATTCGGGCTATTATTTTTACCATATTTCTTTATTTTATAATTTAATAAAGAGTCCGATCTTGTTCAGTGCTTTGTTTATGTTTTATCCGAGAGTCTAAACTTATCCTTGACTCAATAACAATCTTTGGCCTTATACAATCGGTTATAACTATCAAGTTTCATTTGTAAACTGATACATCTTCATATCATTTATTTATTTGGAAAATTGATTTCAATGATGAAGCGGTTAGGTTTTTTTAAAAATTTTGTAACTTACTTTAATAGCCTAGAATAGTGTCATGGTTATTATTCATCAGACTGGTCAATTTGCTATACGTGGAATATTAATGAATGGCCGCGCGACACTGTGGAGCATATTCGAATCTGGTTCTTATGTATTTGGTACCAAGCCTTCCTTATTTCTTGTTTTACAATTTTTTTATTGTGTCATTCTTTATTCTATAGCCTTACCCAATCTTCAAAAATTCTGTTTATTGGACCCTTTATCTTCCAAATATTTTGGATTTTTTTTTTGTGCGCAAGGGAATGGTTCCTCCAAGCCTTCATTCTTAGTATATAGTTGTGAAGCTGTTAGATTATTTAAGAAATGGCCAAGTCTAGTTTTCCGGAGACACTGCATAAGAAAACAATAGAAGGTAATAACACGAAACATTTATTGATTAAGGAATGCTTATATTTTCTGTATTCAAACGCAAGACTTTGGAAGAAAAATACGAATAATAGGTTATTACCACTTTAATATCTCGTATCCGCCTTCCCCTGAGGGTTAATTAAAGACCACCCGGATCCGCCTCCATTAAATTAATACGAAATCAAGCGGCGACGAAGAAGTGGCTACGAGGAGACAAGGAATGTAGAGTGTGCCAACAAGTTGTCGTAGACCAGACTGGTTCGGCCGCAAGACAATTACGCAAATGTGCATGTAAATACGTACTCAACTAAGAGCCCGCTCGGGAAATATGGAAATGAGGACGTCCGCAAACGGTGCAGACGAAAATCTAAACTTGCCTCGTTCAGTTAACTTGGAAAATTGAATTAATAAAGACGATACCACAGTTGTCAGAGGATTTTGCACGCAACAAAAATGCCAATGCTTCATGGTTCCTCCCTTGAGTGCTGCTGAACGTACTCGGGGAATATTCTTTTCATATTATCCCAATTGTCTGTAGTCAGGAATCATTCAACGTTGGTGTTGGGCAGAATCAGTAAAATCTTCCCACCTTCCGAATCGTTTCAGCGACCCTTCATGATTATGACCTATATTTTCTGGTATTTTGCTTGTAACTAAGCGTCGGGTTTCTGAAATCCGAGCCAAGTGGCCTTGCTTCACTGCTGGATCGGACTTAACAGGCGAGTAAGTCCACGTGCAGAGGAAGAAGGTTCGAGCGCTCAAAAAAAAAGATGCTTTTTGTCTAACTTATTACATACAAATTTCTTTTATCTCACAAATTAACATTAATATTTAATTCTTTTCAAATCACCATGTGTGTGTGTGCATATGATCCTTAAAGTTGAAAACAACTCGAACTGGAGCATCATCTCTATGATGAACGAATACTCTGATAATCTGAATAACGAAAACTGAACTTAAAGGTAACTACAAAATATGATTTATGACGAATTTTAAGGGTATTTTACTTGTTACTAAGGTTAAACAGATTAAAAATTTTCAGAATAAACAATGTGGTGACTTATATTAAGAAAAAACATTTTATGTCAATCAATTGTTATTGTATCATGTTAGAATCTGACGTGTTTATACAATATTTGTCAACAAGTAACCGAAACAGCAACGAAAATTACACTTGCATGGATACACTCACATCCAAGGCACAAAACTCTCGATCAATTAGTCAAATAAGCCTCTACCAACAGCTCCAAAGACGTCTGGAAACTGTTTAAAAATAAATTGAAAAATCACTGGAACGAAAACTGGAAATATTAAAAGTTGGATTCATACATAAAATCACCACAATTTTTACACAATAACCGGAAACTGAATCGCGCAGAAAAAATCGTCAACTCAAGAATTATGACTGGCCATACCAAAATAATCTCCTTTTTCACCTGGTTGTCCTTAGGTTTATCCCTGAAATGAATTAGACCAGGCAGTTGTTGTTTCACCTTCTGATTCAACACCCACATTTTTGGGGCGCAAACATTTACGAACTTGATCCTCTTCCAAACGAAAAAACAGATGCTTTTTTTGTATCAATATTTTTCTGTATAAAGTCATGAAGTCATTTTCCAAAATTCATTGAATCTTCATCTCATATAGGAAAAGTCCCTCGTCAGTCAGCAATAGGTGTAACGTTCAAATCTCAATGCTGCATATACTCAAGGATTACCTTAAGAAAGCACGCACTGAAAAGGAAATAAATCCACGAATTAGTGGATGATCCAAAGTTACTAGAAGAATGAACAGAATTTATGAAAATAATAGACTGTTTTTCAAAAATTTTAAAAGTATTTTTAATACAGTGTAATACCACGATAAGTTTAATTTTAAAAAATCTTTTCAATTTTAAACATTTTTGAATATTTGTAACCAACCAATCTGTCACTAATGACCACAGAAGTTAATGCGACTATAATAAAAGTATATTTGCGATCAAATATTATTATTTGATTCCAATAACCAACAGGGCAGTAAACTACAGTGTGGAATTAGTAACAAATAATCTCTGGGAATAAGGAAATACTTCTAAATGTGGCTGAGAATATATCATTTAGGTTCTACAATTTCCGAAACTTAAAATCTTTTTTTTTCATCTAGATCTCTGTTTTTAATGATACAAAAAATAAACCCCAGCGGCAAATTGATATGTTGAAACATATTAATATATATATATATATATATATATATATATATATATATATATATATATTGTAGTGAATAACACCCTTAAGCGGCTGCCTTTGTGTCCGCGGGCTTGATGAGGAATACATTAAACGTGCACGTGTGCTTGCCCAAGAGGCCAAAAGAAATCGCGGGTACAGGTCCCTTTTTTGCAACGTTTGGGGGGAGGGGGCGGAGTACGAATAAATGCTCCGAACCCGGGTGAAAGTAGAACAGACGCCAGCAGACCGAGAGATAAAGGACGGAAAGTGGAGTGAGAGAGTCGAGAGGGTTGAAAATTCAGGCGATCGGGAAGCAGAAAAGGTTTTGGAGGGACATCCATCGCGAGGAGACCGAAGAAGTTGTGCTGAGACTACAAGACCAGTGACCCACTGCAAGTCGGCTGACGCCACAAGTAAAGTAAGCATCACAATTTCTGTAAAGTGCCTTCAAAAGTAGAATTTTTTACACAGTGCGGAAATAGGCTCTGTTCTTGAATAGCTACCGAGCCGCCCACATTACCCTGTTGAGAAGGAGGATTTTATAACCAAGCCGGAGCTAATGTTAATTTTTTTTGCAGACCAATGTATATCTGCTGGCGCCCAATAATATTTATTTAATGTATTTTTGTATTTTCTTGTAATAAAGTTTATTTTTAATATTTAGTAATAAAGGCAATTCATTACAATATATATATATATATATATATATATATATATATATATATATAGAGAGAGAGAGAGAGAGAGAGAGAGAGAGAGAGCGAGAGATGGCGTAGCAATAACGAGTCCCTGAGTGGCTGATCTCCGGAAATGCTTCAGTTGTCAGCAGGGTTGCGGAAAAGCGAGGGGAAAGGTCGAATTTCATGGTAATTAAATAATACCTAAAAAATTTGTTAATTATTATGGACGAGAATTGGAGTTAAAAAAGCCTAAATACCATAGAAAACACTTTCTTTGTATCAAAAAAATTAAAATGTATGAATTCGCCTTTCATATCCAAGTTTCTATAGAAATACATTAAAAGTTGTTTCATACATTTTATGCTTAATTTTAATCAAGAAATATATCAGCACAAGACTACACAAAATCAAATATTCTAACACCTTACCCATCATTCTGCCATTAATAAAGAATATATACTTTTAATTAAATGGATTATCGCACGTATTTATATCATATGTAAAAAAAACAATTCTTTAAGATTTATTATATAAAAACAACAAAGATTATACATACCAATAATTAAGATAAGCATAAGTCCAAATATTAAACTTCCTGTAAAGACCGTAATGTTTATTACACAGGACCAACTAAAAGGGCTTTAAATACTCTCCTGAAAGAACATACTCTTAAAATTAACTTACAAACATTCAGTTCCCAGTAAACATGTCAACTCAAAAACCTCAGTTTTCACAGGAATAATATAGGAAAATTAGCTTCTAAAATTAAAATAGTATGCGAGATTAATGTCAGAAATGTTATACATTAAAAGCCAATTGTTCATCCATAAATCTTTAAACCGTTGCAAATATTCCCAACTACTTTTGTGACTTTTCTCAAATAACCTCTTTGGTCACGTCATGTGTATATGTTTGTCATTTCTTTGTTACAATTTATTTAGTACTACTCACCTGATGAGGTCCCACGGATCCCGGAAGAGACGTAGTACTGAAGATATTTTTGTTTATAATTAATTCTTAACTGACTTCTTGGGAATTATATGTTATTAAAATAATATGTGAAGTTTAGAATCAACGACCGATAGGTCTAATAAATTTTATGATTATTGGGTTATACTTTATTTCCATTTTCTCTCTATGTTCATTATCTAGGCTTTCTGAGGAGATTGTGTTTTCCTTCTTCCTTCGCGGGACAAACGTCTTTTTTGTTTGACATTCATAATTCTGGATCCTGCCGCCGCTTCTCTTTGTTTAGTTTTGGGCTTATCTTCTAGCCGAGTAGGTAGTTTATCCTTTACAACGGCGTCCCTAAATCTTGCTTTCTCTTTGACGTCAGGGAGAGAGAGAGAGATGGTGAATTTACATGTACAACCCACGACATTATTTTCCGTTGTATTTCTAAAATTTTCAATTTTCTCTTTTTTCGACTTTACTGTTTCGTACTCAACTCCCCGTTTATTTACTAAGATAACTCAAATAGCTGCAAGGTTGACTTACATGGGGGAGGGGGGGGGGAACTTTCAATCTGTATTTCAATTAATTACCGTGTGTTACAATTTGGTTTACAACGAAACTCATTTACTTCAAACCGAGAACAAAATAACATATTTCTTGAGAAAAGAAAATTACAACCGAAGAAGCTTTTACAAAGATTACTTTGGAGGCACCATAACAAGTTCCTTTGAAGTTAATAATTAAATTTACCCCAATTACAGCAAGATGAACATTTAAAACTAAAACAATGGCACATATTTTAAAGAACCATTGATGTTTATAAATTTATATATGTATCTAGGCGTATCTTTCGGTTTTATGTTGCAGCGGAACATTGAACGATAAAGTGCAAATTCTTGCCGGCTTTGTGTGTGGTAAACAAGAAATATTACCATATTATCTCAATTCTAATAGTTTTAGCTTTCTACTGAAAGGCTAGAACCGTCGAGGTTAATTACCGCTCATGATAACCTACTATTTGAGATTGAAACAGTATAAAGAGTGACAAGTTATTGCAATCTTAAACGTGTTTGAAATCATTGATAAACATAATCGAAAACAGTGGGAGTGAAAGTTAAAGTTGGCTACTGTTCGACGCGACGTCTGTCGTCATTGGCTAGTTATTGTATGGCATTTCAGACTCACGCCTATTTTGTTTATTCTTTGAAAGTTACTGCTTTTTCCTGCAATTTTAAATTTCTGACCCAGCGAACTTTCAGTAATAATTATCTTGACTCCAGACTACCCCTTGAAAATAAACTCCTAACCCTTAAAACAAACCTTAAAGCAATGTGGGTTTATAGTGTTGAATTCTGGGAATAAAACAGCAAGTCTAATATGGAAATAATAATAAGAAATAAATGCAAAATATTACGTATAATCTTGAAAGTCTTTGTGACATGACGCCAGTCACTGTTTTCTGAATTAAATTATTTTTTATGCAAGTAATATATTTTTTTATCGTGTTTATTTTTCACGAGGTAAACAAATAAGTCTGTGATACTAACCTCCTTGGAGAATTGATATCGCAGGCCGCGAGCGGAGATTCCTTGCCGCTGTGACTAGTGTAATATTTTTTAAATGTGACGACGCAAATAATTGAATTTTTAAGTATGTAGATTATATGGTAAATTGCTGGGGAGAGATTTTTTTCAGTGGAAATACTTTAACAAATAATCTGGCCGATCAGTGTTTCCCAACCATTTTTTTACCATGTCCCACTTACGTCTTCCTAATTCATAAACATATTTTTTATATTAAAAATTGAATTACTTCCTAACGAAGCTTTATTTAAACTTGCGTATAACTGTTCTTCTATAATAATAATTCTGTGCATAACTAAAGGAATAATTTATTTTAATCTGTGATCCCTTAACCAATCGCCCATTTTGTTTGTTTGAAATTACGTTCTTATTGCATTTAACACTAAACATAGTAAACGATACTCTCAGAGTACATCGTAGTTTATATTACTCCAATCTTTCAAGTGCGGCTCTATGGAAAGCACAAAACTTACCAAAAGCTTATTTAAAATTGAGATACCAATAATTTTTCCTTTTGTATAAGTTAAATAATAGCTAGTGGTTTTTAAATTTTAGACGAGGGCATTATTGAACTGCCCCCCCTGAACATACAAATTGTCCCTCTGTGGGACGTGCGCCCCGCTTTGGGAAACACTGGGCTAGATATTGTTGCTCCTTGGACAAGAAGATATATTTTTTCACTATTCACTGAGATAGGTGAGAGAAATACGTCAGTATTCAATTACATTGTTTCTCGCACCCAACAATAAGAATAATTCTATTCTATTGGAACAGTCGGCCAACTGCCTCCTAAACTGATTGAGGCACGGAGTAGGGAATGTTGCGACTCCACAGAAATCCCCTCTACCGCCATCAGAAGGATGTGGGACAAGTACCCAATGACCTACTTACCTGATGCAGGTTTTCTAGTGTTTGTCCTGCATCACTTTTAGGCGAATTCCAGGTAGGATCCTTAAATTACAGCCCAGAGTCCTAGTTAACCCTTGGCTACCATCCTCTAACCTTCCGCATCCCCCTTTAAAATCCCTTCCAATGCTATTAAAGGGGAGTTGCCACCACGCGGATTATCCTCATGTAGCCTTTTACTCTAAAAAAATAATTCTTCATATTTATACTTTTTATTTAACTCTGCAGCAGCGGTGACATTTAACTGGAGGTCCAGACTCAAGTTGTCGGAGTTCCTTGCTCGTGGAATCTGCTCCGCAATGACGAGATGCCTATTACATACTAATATTCTGTCATTACTAAAATGTCTTTATTTGGATTAAATCATTCATACATAACAATTGTACATGCATTTACGGCTACCTAATTATTGGATTCACACTCTCCTTCATACACTCATTCATTCTCACTTATACCGCTGCTGTTGTTGTTGCCTTCCGCTTCATCTTCCGGCCGACGCTCTCCCTTCTTTCTAATTTTTCGGAGGGGGGGGGGTTGATAAAAATATATAATTATTTAAATAAATATTTGTAACTATGTATAAATATATGTAAATAGGATTCGTAAGAGTCCGAATATGAATAATATATCACATTAACGTACGAGCTGTAAAGGGGCTCGTAGTTTAGCTATTAAATTAATATTATAATAATAAAAAGGCGATACCTACAGGAAGATCGACAAAGGTCGGTTCCTGTTTAATTTTCTTTCGGGGTCGTAGCAGCCTAGCGATGAGACCAGCTCATTGCTAGACTCATGTGCCCTTCCATAAAACCTTACGGAGCTTGACTTTGATTAATATCCTTGTTTTTATACTTTTAATTAGATTGATGTTTTGTTCCTTGTTAAAAGAAAGAAATAGTATTTCAATACAAAGATAATTAACGCAATATACTGTGCATTTATGCATTACGTAGATGTTTGTGTTTATATTGTCAAATTAATTCTAATTTGTTTTCTCGCCTTTCATATCAAAATATGAAAGGCGGGAAAACCAATGCAACTGGTTGTGTGGCTACCATGACGTCATACGCGTCATCATCAGTTCAAGCCAAACTCACTTCAGGATCTCACTGATGGTGCGTAACTGCTACGCCTGACGTCACGAAGCCGTCAATAGCGGTATTGTGATTCATATTGCTGAATGTGGCAAAAAATCCCCCCCCCCCCCGCACCACGGATTCTTGAGAACAAATAGTTTGTGAGAAATCGCCGAACCAGCAACACCAAAGTATGTTCAGCGAATCGCAGTGGGTCCGCGACTTTTTTTTTTGCGAGTTTAAAACGTTATAAATTTGTATGCGTATCATTTTTGCATTCTTGACCACAATTGTGAAGTAAATGAAGAGAGTTATTGAATGCAATTCGTAGCATACATCAAGGATGTCATAACTGAAGGTAAGTAGCAATCAAATAACAAAACAAAGAAAACCACACCAGCACACTCCTGAAAAACTCTTCTGGAAAAAACAAAATGCAAGAAGGCTTAAACGAAAATGTAATGTATAACATTTTCTAAGGAATCCTTGTCTCTGCAGAAGACATCAAAGATCATAGACCAGCACAATGGCTCATAGAATTATAATTTTATATTCTGATTGCTAAAGAAATAAATATTTGAAAAAAATTCCTTGAAAAATCTTAATAGCGTTGACCTATAATAATGAGGAAATAATGGTCTGGCAGTGTAACAGATGAAAAATTACTAAGAAGGGCAGTGATAGTGTGTAACATTTCTTCTTCGGATGAAAGCGAAGTGGATCCCACATATCTGACATTAATGAAGGACAAATAAATATGAAGGAAGACGTAGGACCTGCAAGATTGAAAACTAGACAGATCGTCGATTCGAATGATTTCTAAAGAATCGAATAAATAGTGATCTAAATTTTCAGAACAAGCCCTTCGTCTTGAACTCACATTACTTTTATCATAATAACGATATTAAAGTTCTCGAAGTCCTTGATACGTTTCCCGAATAATTAAAAATAATTTCTACCATTGGCTAGAAAATAATGAATCAGTTCATTTAATAGGTTGGTATTTAAAAATATTTATTTGAAAGTAAAGTATAATTATTTCTTAATTACGGTTATATTTATGGTGTTAATTGAATATATAGTGTGGAAAACAGCTTTTATGGCTGGGACTCCGGTTCTGGAACTTTATTTATTGTTTATAGTTGCGTCAACATATTAGTCAACGACTGTTCTCTCTTCCTTGGTATGTGTTTTTTTTAGGGCAACAGGCTACATGAGGGTAATCCACGTTGGGCAACTCCCCTTTAATAGCATAGGAAGGGACACCTCTTAGAACAGGCCGAGGTGCCTCGGCTTGTGGGAACCTTAGTTCAAAAATGGAGAGGAAAAGGCATCCTTTTTTTTAAAGCAACAGGCTACATGAGGGTGATCCACATTGAGCAACTCCCCTTTAATAGGATAGGAAGGGATTTGAAAGGGGGGATGCGGAAGGGTAGAGGAAGACAGCCAAGGGTTACTAGGGCCCCCGGGCTATGGTTTAAGGATCCTACCCGGCATTCGCCTAAAGAAATGCAGGGAAAACCCTAGAAAAAACTGCATCAGGTAGGTCGGGCATTGGGTACCTGTCCCACGCCCTTCCGATAGCGGGAGAGGAGTTTTCTGTGGGGACGCAGCATTTCCTTCTCCGTGCCTCGACCAGTTTAGGAGGCAGCTGGCCGACTATTCCAATGGGAATAGCGGAAAACTCTTACCGTATGCCCAAGGTCTGTGACCCCGGAACATACACAGGTGTATGGTCTCTCAAAACAGGCCGAGGTGCCTCGGCATATGGGACCCTTAGTTCAAAAAAACCAGAGACATGTGAAGGCATCCCCAAAGGTAGCCTCTGCCAGAGCTCTCTGGGAAGGTTTACCTGGTTGGTATGTGTTTTTTTTAGGGCAACAGGCTACATGAAGGTAATCCACATTGAGCAACTCCCCTTTAATAGCATAGGAAGGGATTAGAAAGAGGGGATGCGGAAGGGTAGAGGAAGGTAGCCAAGGGTCACTAGGGCCCCCGGGCTATAGGATCAGAAAAGTGTTATTGACAAAACTACTGCAAGAGTGTTTAGGAACTTGGTAGAAGCCTAACAATTTTGATGTTCGAGGCAAGTTTAGTATTAAGTCAGTTAATAGAAAGTGAATTAAAGAGAATTTAGACTCAGTTAACAGCTTACGAGGTCTCGCTGTGCGATTTGAAGAAATAAAACATGTTTTACTAATTAATAAAACGTTCCCTGGGTCCCTCCCAAGGTAATTTGGCAACCCGAAAAGTTTTTCTTAATTATAATCACAGGGTGAACCTTTGATCACGTTTTACATTTAGTAGGAAGTTTGTCTTAAATGAGGAAACATATAAGCAGTCTCGTTAACTACGTGAGTCAGTTGACTTTGAGATAAAACTTTACACTTTGATTTGTCTAATTTTTGTAGTGCATCCAATGAATTAATCTGTAAATATATTTTCTGTACGACTTAAAATACACGTCGTGAAGGGATTTTGCCGGCATAGAGTTAATTGAAATCAAATCACCACTAGCATTGAACTAATATTATATGCACTTCGCCTTGTCAGTTGGATAAAAAATTAGGATTCTTTACAGTAAAACATGTAATTATAATGCAATATTTTCAAAGATGGAACCAGAAATTAAACTTGAAAATCAGGAGGGAACGAGATGAGACATTTTTTCCATTAGTGGCTGAGCACCGTTGTCGATAAAAAATTAAAAATGAGGTTAATCCAATACTCCGCAATAAATAATCGTTCTTTGTTTGTTATCAGATGTTCGGAATTGTAAAAAAAAATTGTTTCTGATCTGTTTTTACTTTCTTACAGCCGGCCAGTTTTATCACAGCTGATCGTCTGGACACCTGGACAAGAAAACGGATATAATATCAATTCCTGGTGATAAGACTCCAGCGGTCATCTGTTGTCTCCAGAAGACAACGAATAAAATTGGACATCGGTCTCGAAATGAACGGAAAAGCTGATGAGGCCTTTATCCGTTCACGGAACCAGCAGATTCCGCTCGGATGGTCTGAGATTGGTTTGTCTGACAGGTTTGGTTTGTTGTCTGTGTGACTTACCTGGCATCTCGCAAGAGCGGAAGACAAAGTCGTCGGCTGCTCGCTGGACTGTGTCAGCTCTGTGTTCCTGACAAGAATGTGAGCCTATCATCTCAGCTCGAGTGGAACTAGCGACACGCCACTGTGTGTACTCCTCTACATCATACCTGCAGCTATGACCAGTTTCTCGAAAAGCAATTTACGATTAAAAAAAGTATTAAAGTTTTATTTTCCATTAAATGGACAGTGTTCTCAAGGCAGTTCCATTATACGTGTCCAAATTTGAAATTACATAATTTATTGACGAAGTCTTAATATGACTCAGTACAATTAAACCGTATCTTGCAACTGATAATCATTGTAAAGGAATTGAGCATTTTATAACTAACGCCTGCTGGACCAACTAAAATTTAATTATTCCTTAAAACCATAAAATCTGTATAGCTTTAATATTCTAAACTGCACTATATAACCGTAAATTTTTTAAAATGATTCTTTCCATTAAATATACGTGTATCTGAAACCTTCTATGGCCTCAGAATTATTGAAAAATAGAGCTGAGAAATAGTACAACTAAACGAAAATTCTCGTCCTCTGGAAATCGTTTTGGATGAATAGTCATAGAAATATTATATTTTATTTTTATTATATTTCTTGAAATCCTTAATTAATATCCTGGTAAAGTAATTGCAATTTTTATTACTTTCCATACTTTTAAACAACTTCATCTACTAAATCTTTATAAAGTTGTAGGCTGAACTAATTAGCCCCACTCTTTTGACACGACCAGTCTTGAAGTTGACCAGTGCCCTTTTTTTTCAGTCAAAATTTTGATTTTCCTTCTGTTAATTATTTAGATTCTTAATCCTCAGTTATAATTTTCATAGCATCTCTCTATTAATTTATAAATCTGCATCCAAATTTATTTTCCCCACAGCAGAAAAGGAACTAAATCGTTAATCTTGATATTGAACGCTTAGCGGTTAATTTATGATTTTTTTTAGGTAACAGGCTACATGAGGGTGATCCACATTGGGCAACTCCCCTTTAATAGCATAGGAAGGGATTAGAAAGGGGGGATGCGGAAGGGTAGAGGAAGGTAGCCAAGGGTTAACTAGGGCTCCCGGGCTGTGGTTTAAGGATCCTACCCGGCATTCGCCTAAAGAAATGCAGGGAAAACCCTAGAAAAACCTGCAGCAGGTAGGTCGGGCATTTGGTACTTGTCCCACGCCCTTCCGATGACGGGAGAGGAGTTTGCTGTGGGGACGCAGCTTACCCCTCGCCATGCCTTGGCCTGTTTGGTAGGCAGCTGGCCGACTATTCCAATAGGAATAGCGGACAACTCTTGCCGTATGCCCAAGGTCTGCGACCCCGGAACATACACCTCTCAAAACAGACCAAGGTGCCTCGGCATGTGGGAACCTTAGTTAAAAAAAAACAGAACAGGCCGACCCGAGGTAAGATGGTACACACATTATATAGCATGATAACAACGTTTTGACTAGTATCTATAATACAATTTAATTTTACTATTTGTATTAAATTTTCAACCTGATTGAAGTGTGTTAGTTCTTAAGTCTTTATGCAACCTGATGAAATCAGCAATGTCAGAGGAAGCGTTGTTCTTGTAAATATTTCTTTATTCCGTCTATATTTGGCTATTTTTCTTACTTATAAATTTAAACGAAATTCTTCACGAATAAATTTTGTTTTAATTGTCAAACTTGACAACAGGGTTAAAATAATTACGTCCATCATCCTGTATCTGAAAAGTCTCGAGTGTTTTTCTCTCTCGACGTTTCCTGCTTTTGCCTAAAGCTTTGGTCCAGATTTAGCTGTGTATCGGGTTTTCCAAAGGATAGATTTGTTTGTCAACAGTCTTTCTCCCGTCTTCTTTTGTGGGTCGAAACTGCTGCTATCGTTAAAAGGAGCTTTATCTGAGACTCATTGACAGCAGCCGCCTGGGGCGTCAGCTCCTTATCCCCTATTTCCATTTAGGTAGAAGAGAATTCTTTCTAGAATATTTTGCTGTAACTGGCTTTGCTTATTTGCAGTAAATATAATTTTCTCCTTTATCTAAATTTTTCTGCAAGGTAACGGACGTCAGATCAAAATGGATTGATTGATCGTCTAACTGCAGAGCAAAAGTCTCTTTTACATACGTAGTTTACATTTACGAACACTTACTATTCTACAAAAACAAATACACGGATCACGTTCCAGTGCACTTCAACGTTTAGATAAGTTTCGGAAGCTTTCAACCTAATCTGGAGCACAGTTACAGCTTGTCGTCGCAGGTTTTGCGTGAGTCACGTTCTCCGAAGTTGTGTGACCCCGACTAATGCCGTGTTTCTGTTGGCGCTGTTGTTGTTGTGGTTGTGTATGAGTAACTACTTTTCTAGTTATGAACTGGGCGCCATTATGCTCTCGCCCTCTTTGTTCTTGGCTTACCAACGATACACTCTAAGTTATTATCCTGTTATTTCGCCGCTTCCCGATTAGAAACCTGTCCCGGTGCACGTTTATAGTCTAGTCTACTAGTCGCTGGTTGTTCTGTTTGCGCCCCGGGTGATGTGCCGACAATGACGAAGGGACTTTTAACTTTCTACCACCTGATAACGATCGCCATTTTCCCCCCCATTTGGCAAAATGATTATCTGTGATTTTCGCAAGTGATATCACCTCAGGGAACATTTCCTGGGCGTAACTGTGCCATTAAACTATCCGCGTATTAACAGTTGTATTCATATGTGATATATATGTCTCTGTACATTCGACCACTCAAATCTTAGGACCCCAATAAATTCAGCTTCCATTCCCTCATCATCGTATCTTACGTTCTGGTCCCTGCCTTCAGCATTCTTCTTAAGCCACAACACTAGACACCAAATATATTCCTTTCTGCTCCCATTTTTTAATTAACCTGTGTCCTAAAATTAAAACTGAACTTAGATTACTTGCAAAAAGTCTCAGAGCATGAGTATAAAGTCATCTATTGTGAATAAACATATTACTAAATATTTCTAAATTCTTTTGATCGTCGTAAATTCTACGAACTGCAAATATAATTAATTTCAGGAGTAATAAATCTGCAAAATTATCACGTACTAAAAAGTTTCAATGTATTTATTAAATTTTAACACGTTTTCCTTTCAGCTTATTTTTTATTTGCCATCATCAACGCAATATTAATGTAATCAATTAATAATATTCCTTATTAATAACAATTGTCATTGTTATTAGTAATTGAACATCACAGTTGAATATTATTTTTTTTATGCAATATCGTGTAATTCATAAATTTTTATTCTCCAATTATGGCTTTCTGGATGTCAATAAGCTGGTGACTGAATTAGTGCCAAGTAACATACTTTTGCTTCATTTTATTTAGCTAATAAAATATTATGTGTAAATATTTGATCAAATTCTAGACTAAGAGACTTTTTAAAACCCTTCCAACAAGCCCTTTGGATGATGTCTATATTTTTTCACTCGGGTTGCGTGTCTTCCGAACGCGTCCAGAGATTAGTAACTCGGCTTCTTGGTGCCTCGGAACACGCACAGTTTACCGGCCCAACTTCTAAACCATACATAATATTTTCCAATAAATAAAGCGTATAAAAACGCTAACATTATTATTATTTAGCATATATACAAAAAAAATAACAATTAAAAAACAACAAATATATGGCTAACTTAAGCTGTGTTTGTTAAGTTTTATTAATAGCCTGAAAGAAAAACAACAACAATTTCTTTTCACTGCTCTTCACTGAATTCACAAAATCAATACTCTTATTGTCAATAGAAGTTTATATATATATATATATATGTTATAAATTGTTTTACTTGCAGTCAGGAACATTTTACAAGTTTTTTGATCTCTTACTGTGTTTATAGACTGTATTATATAAACAACACACGGTATTCTTATTTCTAATAGTTCCTTTGGCTTTCCGTTTTCAACCAAAAGATACTGCTTTTTCCCGCAAATCCACACTGTATGCCATTTGTTCAGTCCATTAAATAGTAATTATACACTAATTCAATCATTTCTAGTTAAATATAAAATATAATTTAAGTGATGTGTAGATAAAACTTTTGTAAAGATGGACAGATTCAAAGAAAAAAAATTTTCCCCCTTTTTACCTTTCTGAAAAAGGAACGTACCTAAAGCTATATTAAATATTATTAATTATTTGTTTTTTGAAGGATCAAACATTTTTCTTTCATATATATCATTTTTTAAATTACACATTAAGTTTTCTCATTTTATATACACATATTGTGACTTGTTTATTGCTTTATCCATTCTCATTTTATATTTTGCTTTTAAGAGTGTAGTTCACAAATTTAATTAATATTTTCTTCAAATATTTCATCAAATTTATTCAAGTTTGTGACCTATTTATAAGGGATTAATGCAATCAATAAATGTAAAAAAATAGCTTGTCAAAAACCGCACGATGAATTCTTTGTGTACTTGAAGGTATAGTGAGGGTGAAGTATACTCCCAACATTTTCTGCGAGAGACTCGACGCAAGTAGACCGACGTTTGCTCGGGCAACTCTGTCGTTGAGTTATAATGAGTCGTAATAATTTCGCTGAGCTCATTTATCCCGACCTGTTTTCCACGCCGTATAGCACAATGAGAAATAGAAATCTTGGTTTGAGAAGCTCACGCCGCTCTGGGGTTAAAATTGCCGTAATGTTTCGTGGAACACGACAGTTACAAATCCTCCGCTATTAAATAATAGACATGCCGGACACGACCTTTAAACCTGATACTGCAAGAGTGACAGCCGGCTCAATACAAAGGGAACTCAACAATGGAAACAGAAATGTAATCCAGATTTGCCACCATGAACCCGCCACCTTTGGTTTCTCAAGGGCCGTTCCGATACGAAGCGAGTTACGTGTTCTTTTGTTTTTCAGACTTGCCATCACCAAAAGGGAGGTTTTCTCCATATTAGTTACATTCAACATCATTCACTGTTTGTTTATGATTTTCGTCCATCACAGTATCTACTGGTAGCGTCCGACACGCCTCCGTTCCTCACCTTCAATACAGAAAATAATTAATTTTACCCACGATTTTGGTTGCTTTGTTTTTACAATTTTTTGTATTACCTGATTTTAAAAAGGGTTTTTTCGGACATTATGCAATTTATTTAGAGTTATTAATACTCGAAAATCAGTTAGGGCAACAGGCTAATGAGGGTGATCCACATTGGGCAACTCCCCTTTAATAGCATAGGAAGGAATTTGAAAGGGTGGATGCGGAAGGGTAGAGGAAGGTAGCCAAATGTTAACTAGGGCCCCCGGGCTATATTTTAAGGATCCTACCCGGAATTCGCCTAAGGAAATGCAGGACAAACCCTAGAAAAACCTGCATCAGGTATGTCGGGCATTGGGCACTTGTCCCACGCCCTTTTGTAAGCGGGAGAGGAGTTTGCTGTTGGGACGCAGCATTCATTTCTCCGTGCCTCGACCAGTTTAGGAGGCAGCTGGCCGACTATTCCAATAAGAATAGCGGACAACTCTTACCGTATGCCCAAGGTCTGTGACCCCGGAACATACACCTCTCAGAACAGGCCGAGGTGCCTCGGCTTGTGGGAACCTTAGTTCAAAAACGGAGAGGAAAAGGCATCCTTTTTTTTTTTTTAGGGCAACAGGCTACATGAGGGTAATCCACTTAGGGCAACTCCCCTTTAATAGCATAGGAAGGGATTTGAAAGGGGGATGCGGAAGGGTGGAGGAAGGTAGCCAAGGGTTAACTAGGGCCCCCGGGCTATAGTTTAAGGATCCTACCCGGCATTCGCCTAAAGAAATGCAGGGAAAACCCTAGAAAAACCTGCATCGGGTAGGTCGGGCATTTGGTACTTGTCCCACGCCCTTCCGATGACGGGAGAGGAGTTTGCTGTGGGGACGCAGCTTACCCCTCGCCATGCCTTGGCCTGTTTAGGAGGCAGCTGGCCGACTATTCCAATAGAGCCCCAAAGGTAGCCCTTTCGTATGTCTCCTACAAGGTTCTGCCTGCGAGAGAACATCCCTCGTAGGTTACCTGCGAGAGAATCCTCTCGCAGTCTTTTCCTATTAATAGTAAAGACTCTCCAGGTGTATTTGAGGAATAAAATCGTCAATTTCGCAGAACGTTTCCATGTGTATCACCGTCTTTGTCTTCAGGAGAAATGCGTAGACCACGTATGGTGCGTCAAATGCGATATAAAGGTCTCCTAAAAATCTGACTACCAATGGCGAAATAGGTTTTATTACCAGCTTAATCACACGAGCCCTGCACAAGAGACAACCACACGCAGTCCTGTCACTTTACCTGAAGACGAAGGCGTAAATATCCACAGAAACGTTTCGCAAAAAATTACGTGTTCACTCAAATAGAATTCAGAAAAGATTTTATTCATTAACTTAATCGTTGTAAACATTTTGTACTTGTGACCATGAGGAAGACAAATAATGAACACTTCGTTACAGAACCCTTCATATTTTATTATCTTCACTTAATTTTATTTATCCGCCACCTCGTTTTCATTTTTCATTTCTTTATTATATTTTGATTAAAATGAAAACATATAGGTGTGATTGAAAACATAAAAAAGGTAGCCAAATAACACAACGTTGCTGGGATCCTTTGTCATTTTCTTGAGGCGTCAACAAGAGCCTAGAGCGACACAACTGTACTCGTCAGTTGAGGAAACTCAAAATGGATTCCAGAAATATTGTGTTGTATTTATAGACACTTATTTTGTCTATATTTGGCTATATTTTTTATTATTATATTCTGATTATTTTAAATCTTCTATCATTCATATGAATCCTTAAAATGGTATCTTCTCAGTATTTATGGTACATAAACCACATAATAACTTCATCCTGACTAATTAAACCGTTTTACAGGGCACTAAAATGACTTACGATGGAATACGAACCTTATTGAATAAATGATAATTCAATTTAATTTATTTATTATACATTCTCCTGAGTGATCGTAAGAAGAAAGATGATCCGTTATAATTTAATGTAAGTAATACTAATTTAATAAATATTACAAAATATATACAGCTATATAACATGTATTATAGACGTATGGTGAGTGAACACGTGCTAGAAATAATAATGAGTGTTTAAAAATAATAAATTAAGCTACAAAAACATGAAAAATACTTTATGTGGACAATTATCAGTGAAAATATATGAAAATAAATATTTAATATAATTATATAATAAATTAGTAGCTTATTATATGTATGAATGTCTGGAACATGTGAAGAAGCTCATCTTGATTCTTTATGAGTATAAGGAAATCGTATTCAGAAATTATGTAGGACTTCTTAGAATTATAAAACAAAATACTGTAAAATTATTGAATCTCAACAAATTTCTGATAAGAGGAATCATGAAATCCATAAATTTAAATATTATCGGTGTTCATGTTGGCAATAAAAATATGAAAACAAAAGCTACTTTAATTAATCTTTCCACCCTAAGTTGATTCGGCCAGGGGAACCTGTATATTAGTACGATTCGAAATAGCACTCTGTGGTTTTCGCGGTCCCTCTCAGCCGATATTTTCTAGAGGGTGCGATTTTTTTTTTCCCACAGGCAGGAGCGACGCTGCGGACCTGTTAGGAGTAGATAAGGAACCCGGGCTTATCAGACGACCAGACAGGTAAGCGCTGTTTACAAACAGGATCCAGCGGCACGCCGACCTTTTATCAGTAAGCGACTATGAAAATGTACGGAGGTCGTTGACCTCGAGATGTGGGGCAGCGGCGGCGATGTCTAGACGCCAGACAGCACAACCAACACACTACTCCAGCGGCATCTACAGTCTCTATTAGCACACAAATAACGGGTAAATAAGACTGGAAATTAACACATGGATTTATTGAAATTTATAAGCAAATCTACAGTAATATTGGGAAACGTTGACCGAATTTACTACTTACAAAATTAATTAGCAGGCGAAGTAGAAAATTTTGCCCACTACCCATCTGAGTCAAATGAACTTTAAAGCTCAAATAACGGTATATTTTACAAATTATAACATATGTAGTATTTAAATGCCGCTTCTCAAAAAGTCTCACAAAGTATTATAAATTTGAATATTCTAAATCGTCATTTGATTTTTTTTTGTCTAAGTAAGCTTCAATATTCTTGAAGAAACGTTTCTAGGGTTTCCAGCCAGGTCAATATGACATTTTGAACCGTAGCTCCGGCATCATCACCTCAATTATTTAATAAATTTACCTGTTCAAGGCTTAATTCTCAAATATTCATCATTCATTGTCAGCATCATACTTCAAGCTGTCATTATTCGTTTTAGGTTATTTTAACAGTTTAAAAAAACTCATCAGCGTGGTCACGTATTCGCGAGAAACGTTTTTAAAATCCTAATTCATTTCTTCGAAAGAAAAATACACTTTTTTAAAAAATAATGCTTTCTAAGGTTGTGCTACACTACTGTTCATAAGTTCTTTATTTTTCGACATGACAATCGAAGTAAACTAACAAAAGTAATTTAATTCCACCACATGAAAACAGTCAACCACTACACATGCATGTTAAACCAGTAACTTCTTAGTTTATTTACAAGTCGCCCTTCTGTGAGACGAAGTACAGTTTCATTATGACAGATTCTCGTCTTATTTTATAGCAGGACGCAGCTCGCTGGGCGGCATAAGCACTTCCTCGTTCCTCAGCTCGTTGAAAAACACCTCGTGGGGAAATATTTGTCGAGTTTCTTCAGTGTCCAGAACTATGTGACGGTTGAAATATATATATAGGTACGTGTGCAGCCAAACGGAACATTAGGTGTTGCATAAACAAGCCAAAGGATTTGTGTATACGTAAGAAAGAAGAATATAAAGGAGGACCAATAGTAAATAAATAATGCGCGAACTTAGCTGCCACGTTGCCAACCTACCCGGAAAAAATAACAGGAACCTGTGGCGTTGGATTAAGTACGACACAGAGGATTAAATGGAAAATATGTTTATTGTTTACGATAGTTATATTTCTATTACGGTGTTAGTTTAACGTGGACGGTAGGTTAATCTCGTAGATATTTATCGTTCCCTCTCTGTCTGCTTACTTGCCTGCGGAAAAGCCAGCAGAGGCTCGCCTTGCGAGTTAAGTCAGACGATACAAGTAAACGAAAATATATGCATATTTTTCTGCTCAATTATATTTATGTATTGTTATTTACTTTTCGTTCTTGCTTTTATTGGGTCGTTTCTGTAAGTGAAACATAATTTTTGGAATTTGTTTTCAGAGTGGCATTGATTTTATTACAGCTCGTTGACTACATGTGACATCGCTAGTCGTAATTGTCTTTGACTGAAGGGTCGGGGAAACGCCTTCGAGTTTAACGAAACTGTATGAGAACGTAGTTGAAGGAACTGCTGGTAGTGGGGCCCAGATGGGGTCGGACGGAGGATCGATCGGCAGTCCTCCCCCTTTATTACCGCGTCCTATGCTAAGTGGAGAGGAGTTTCCAATAAGCAGACTCCAACACCTTCACCCTGTTTGCAAACAAATTTCCACTTTGCCACCGCTAAGCGATTATGACCTAGTAAAACAAAGAAGAGGGGATCCGAGTTACTCGTTTCACAATATTTGGAATCTCAAAATACACGCGCTCTTCTAGAAAGAAATTTTCCACTCTTGTGTGCTTCGACGTCACCTCGTAACGTGTAGTTTTTTAAACGAATTACAAAACATTCAAATTATTCGCTTTATCTGTGAAACGAATGTTAGTGAAGTCTTTGTAACAGCTTCGATAGTTTTCTCTTTGAATCGTAGAATTGCAAGTATTGTCTAACAATTTTTTTTAATTACGTTAATCTAATAAAACAAAAAAAGCGGCTTAAGAAACTTGTAAAAGAATTAAAAAGGAATATCGCTTAAGTTAATATAGTAAATTAAAGATGAAAATTTTATGTAACACACAGAGACCACACTGAGTTTTGTTTCATATAAAAAGAATGAAGAATTGTATTATTGGTGTTATTGATCGAAACCTTGGAGGGTGGACGCTGCTTGTGGAGCCGTTGACGAAGTAAGTCGTGGAAGCTTAAGAAGATTAACACGCACAAAGTCGGGGTTATCTAAAATCTTCACATTACAGCTTGCATATAAAGGTTAATTTAAAAGTTTAAATGTATCTCGCTCAATGATATAATAATATTTGTTACAAAGTAAACATTTGATTCATTCGCATACTAAGAAATAAGAATTACTTTAAAAGTTAGAAACGTTAGATTGTTATTGATATTTTTAAGTGATTCAAAATTGTTTTCATTAACAATTTTTTTATATTTAATTTATTCACGACTCACTTATGTGATTCCAATTTTATTATATACTGGGTTGTCATAATTAAACTCAGCAACATCTATAACCCCGGATTTTTCTGCAGTCTCGGTTGGTTTTCCGTTACTTTTATGTAACGCCACTCCACCCCCTCGCTCCAAATGCCAAAAGGAGTTGAAATTATACACAAGAAACATCGGGAAAAATACTATCATTCTCAATATACCCGTAAAATATTTATTGAACGAAAATATCTGGTGTGTTTGTATGTTTTAAGATTTACAACCCAGCCGCTGGGGGTTAAACGGTAATTTGAATGTTATAATTAAACTCAGAGACATTCATAACCCCCGTATTTGACTCCAATTTCAGTTGTTTTCACGATATTTTCTTGTAACGTCCCACCACCCCCACCCCCTAAGGGTACTCCCCTCCAATGCTGTAAGACGGTTGAAATTATACACAAAGAATCAATAGATCTGATTCAGAAAATTATTTATCCCACGCAAGTCTGGACCGTTTGAGCAGGATTTAAAATTTCCTCCCCGGTCTACTGCGGTGTCTTACTTCCAGTGTTTATTTCCCGGTCGCAAGGAACACGGGTACGAAATTTTGATCTAATGTCCTCCACGGTGTAGATTTGTATGCGGAACACATACATGCCAACACACTATTTTATTTATTAGATACAACATGAGTTGTCCGTGAACTGAAGTTTTTTATGGGACGTGAATGACACACGCTGTGACGTCATTCGTTTCTGATCCTACGCAACGAGAGTATCTGTAATCGAAGCCACTTTTGTCTAGTGCCTGCTGCAACAACCTTTGAAGGATTTCGGTAATAAAGATCATAAATACGCGCAGGGCTGTTCTTGGCAAGTTGAAGATCACACTATTCTAGAATTAAGAAGTTGTGAATATCCTGGGGGTATTCTTCGGGTCGAAACCACTCATACAATAAAGACAGTCTTAATTATTCGGTGATTAAGGATAATTTCAACGAGAACGGTGAAGTTTCTACTTAAGGAACGAAACCAAGGAAGTCCTCTACTTCCTTCAGAATCAATAGTCCTCCAAGAAGTGTACATAGTGTTGAAAAATTTGGATGACGCTGAATTCACCATATTGAAAGCAACTGAGAAATAAAACATGAGTTCATTAGTCAGTTGATAGGTAGTATATGTCTACAACTCGATGTCCCAGTAGTTTCTTTTTATTATATTTTTACTTTGGATTACACAGCATGTAAAATCACGTGTCCGATTAAGTTTGAGAGGTCTGAAGAGTCAAGTACTGATGGTTTAGCGCGGCGTTGAGGTGTCGGAGGAGCCCGAGGCTTGGCTCGTGTACTTAGCATAGCGCGTGTTGTGGCCGGCTCCCCTTTTCATAATGAATGAAGTTGGGAGTAGCTGTGGCCAGAGGGGATCCGCCTCGTAAATCTGCCGTCGGTACGCTTTACGGCGCTGTAAAGCGCTCACTGCACGTGAACATCGCCCTTCAATTCTGCATGCACTCGATTCTCTTTACGCCACTAACGGGGACGATCCAGCCCACCACAAACAATTTGCACTCTCAATAAATAACTACGGATCCTTCCCTTCTTTCTTCCTGTCCTTCCCTACGAACCAGTGATAAGGTACTTGACTTACGACGGTGGCGGCGAAGCTGCTTTTGTACTGGATAAACGCGAGCCTACTAAGCAAATCAAATACTGACACGTTTTCCTGATTACATATATACTTTTTTAGGGTAACAGGCTACATGAGGGTAATCCACATGGTGGCAACTCCCCTTTAATAGCTTAGGAAGGGATTTGAAAGGGAGGATGCGCTTTCATTCAAATTTTACTGTGCAAAAATTTACGTTGATGCAGCGATATTCTAACATAAATCAATGAAGCCGAAGATTAATCGACTAAATTGAAAATAATTGTTTCGTGTAAAACTAATTTTTATAATAAATCACAAAAGAAAAAATGAGTCTATTTTAAAATTTAATTTGCACCAACTTTGTTTCTATCTTCCTAAAATTTCTCTAAATGTCAGAACTCAAAGTGACCACACCCTGGAAAATAATCAAAAGACAAACTAAGGTGCGAATCGTGTGTCGCTAAGGATCCAATAGTCCTTTTGTTAGTAGCTTTCTTTTGTTTTATAATCAAACACTTCTTACCGGAACACTGTTATATATTTCAAACTCGTGTACAATATCTATATTGACAAATATGGTCGGCTCTAAACATGTATGTATGTATAACAATGATGTTTACATACATGATGATTACAATCTATACTGAAGACGCGGCTGTCTTCTATGAAGAGAGTATTGAAAAGTTGGTACCACGCTACGACAAATAACTACATCGGAGCTGCGACTATTTAGAGAAATAGTTGGAAGGTGTAGCAGAATGTTGCAAATAAAACGTTCTTAATTATCGCTGTGGTTTCAATTTCGCGACCGGTCGGAAATTGAAACAAAAAATAGCCATCGTAGTTACAATACAATTATTGTGTTTTTAAATATACAAATACGTATATCAAAATTATTTCTTTTGAAAATTTTTTGTTAATTTTACATCACCGTTTCCTTTATTTTCGTGGGGTTTCCCGTTGCAACTGCTTGATGAACAGTTCGCGGAGTTCCAATCGAATAACGATGTTTGTTTTCCTTAAAGTTTTGATGTATTGCACCGCCATTTTCTTGTACTGAGACATACGTCGTTACCGGGTTGGAATCCCTAGAAATCTTCATCCAGCAATTATTTTGTTTTAATATATTTGATGGGCGGAAAAATAATATTTTCGTGGTTAGGCTTAAATCTGTGCTTACGTATCTTCGAGCTGCCTTAAATAATGCAATTATAGAAACTGTTTGTTAGTTCAGATTGGTACTACTGCATAAATATCCAGTTAGACAGTAAAATCGCCGTTTTGTTACAGACGTTTAATTTATTATTTTCCGTGTATATATGACTCATATGTCTAAAATATAAACAAAAGGGAAGCCATTGAATATCTGAAAGTGAAGAATTGGCGAAAAGTAGCACAATTCTAATTTACCTTGTAGTGGGGAGTTTTTTTTCCCGCTGTCATACTTAAACGTAGGCGATTAAATACACAAGGGAAGGTTGCGTGTTGCATCCTGGAAAGGGCGATCATTTTCAGAGTAAATTTATATTGATCCCTTTACCACAACAAAAAGCAGTCGTAATAAAATCGATTGAAACGTATTTTGAAGTAATTCTGCCGTTACGAAAATAATTTGTTCAGCGACGTATCATCGCAGGTAGATATATTTTTTAATGAGATCAAAATGCAGTTTTTTATATAGATAAGGATAGTATTAAATTTAAGCACGAATAAAGTGAATTCTCTGAAACCAAAAAGAAAAAAAAATATTGATCGAATAGTATATTTAATAATATTGAAAATTTATAACTGTTTACTAAATCTCTTTGATTAATATCTGAAATTTTTCCACTTTAGCCATAGGAAAGAAAGGTTTTTTTTACACAATGCAATTTCCATGCAAACAATTTTTTTTAATCAAAATCTGTTATTGCTTATTCTTGATATTAGGAATAATAGAAATAAAATTGGTTTTAAAAAATACTGGCACTAAGCAAATTTAAAGCAAATCGCTTGCTTTTCTACTATTCTGAATTATTATTCATCTTGAACAATTAATCTGATTTTAATTATCATTTATCGATGCCTCAGTGACATCTTAGAATGACATTTCTGCCAAATGTTTCCCTTCGGCGTTGTTCTTCGGACGCTATTTTATTTACTCATAATGACACCAGAAAACCCTACATTTAAGTGAAATAAATTATGAAGTATTGTTTATTAGAAATGATATAGTAAAATGATGTTAAATAATATATAAGTTATGTATATTATTTTAAGACTGAAATTAAGTGCATTATTTAAATAAAACCAATTTAGTTGTCATGTATTCAGTGTTTTATAATCGAAATACTTCCGTTTTCATTTATTAAGAATGAATCTTTGTACCATAAGGTCATCCATCATTAGCTGGAATTACAAAGATTTACAATAAAAATTACATTAATTTTAATAAGGAGTAAATTATAAATCTACTTTTACAACTCACATGTACACAAACATTTTTACTCACAACAGTTTCCTTATTTTATTTTCAGTAATTCCATCTTTCAAAGTTGATTTATGGTTTTGTCCTGAAAAAAATGAATGTAATTTTTAATTAATTTTCTTTGTAAATGTTTCACTTTATGGTCAAAGGCTCCATTCTTAAAATTTATAAACGAAGAGTTTTACTTATTGGTTTTATTAAAGTGTAAATTCCCTTTCCGTTCGATTCACCTGTGTTTAAATTATAATCTTACATTTCCTGAACTTAGTTTTTCGTCCTGATTCTATAAATAATTTATTTTTCTATTTTTGAACCTATTGTATGAGTTGTACAATCTTATTATTGCTGGACATATTGACCATGTGCAGTTTACTTGTTGGCTGATTCCTTATCTCAATTAGTCATGCAGGTTTCCGGGTTGTGTTGTAAACGTCGGGTCCAAAGTTCCTCTTCCATGTTCCGGTCTCAGTCTCGCAACCGATCCCGTTATCACCGACATAAACACCAAACAGAGCTGTGTAAATGGTTCGCCACTTTGGAAGGCGGAGTCTGGAATTCCATTCATCAGCGGTCATATTCCTCGTGCCCTGAAGCAGCGTGCAAATGGACTAAGTAAATCAGGGAAGAGAGAGATTAGCAGAGACATAATCTTCTTACATTGCCACTTGAATCATTCTTAAAAACGCCGTAACTCTCCGGGGGACCATAATTTTTAGTGTTCATTCCTTGTTTATTGTGGGTCGTCATTCTCGTGACTGGTTTTGTAGTATTCCAGTACTTATTCTTCCTTCCAGAGCTGAAATATTCTTATGACAGAACTTATTACACGAGACATTTATAATTGCTAAATTTATGTCCTGTGATCTCTGACACCATTCACAGTGACTTCTAGCCCGAGTATGTTTCCTAAAATAGTGACTCGGATTATTACAGACTTCTCCAAAGATTATTTCGCAATTATTTACTAACATCTAACAATTATTTACGACCTTTCCAGCTGTCTAATTTTACTTCACCATAGATATTACTTCCATTTATCCTCAAATGGGGAAATAGTATACGTCAAATACAATATAAAAATTACATATTTGTACAAGTACACTCAAGAATGTTAATATAATATTGCTAATTAAGAATTTATAATTGCACGAAATCGTCCGATGGCAACGATGTCC
Source organism: Zhengitettix transpicula (assembly GCA_037074705.1). NCBI lineage: Eukaryota > Metazoa > Arthropoda > Insecta > Orthoptera > Tetrigidae > Zhengitettix > Zhengitettix transpicula. The sequence continues at coordinate 232,293,638 of CM073590.1, read as the reverse complement.
ATGAAATAAATAAATGAGCAGAAGATAACTGTAGTAGAAAAATTGTAAGAAATACCAAATTCATTGCTTCTCTTCTACGAGAATATCCTCTAATTGTTGCATTACGGTTGATTTTTTTTTGTAGGTGTTGGCAGGCTATGTATAGGGTAATCCACATAGTGGCAACTCCCCTCTTATAGCATAGGAAAATGAGTGAAATGGGGGATGCGGAAAGGTAGAGCAAGGTAGCCAAGGGTTAACTTGGGCGCCTGGGCTATGGTTTAAAGATCCTGCCCAGCATTTTGCCTCAAAGTGATGCAGGGAAAACCCTAGAAAAACATGAGGTAGGTCGTGCATTTGGTACTTGTCCAACGCCCTTCCGATGGCGGGAGAGGGGTTAGCTGTGGGGTCGCAGCTTTCCCCTCAACGACCCTTGACCAGATTAGGAGGCAGCTGGCCGACTATTCCAATAAGAATAGCGGACAACTCTTACCGTATGCCCAAGGTCTGCGACCCCGGAACATACACCTCTCAGAACAGACCGAGGTGTCTCGAAATGTGGGAACCTTAGTTCAAGAACTAGAGAGATGTGAAGGCATCCCCAAAGGTAGCCTCCGCCAGAGCTCTCTGGGAAGGTTCACCTGCTAGAGGATTCTCTCGCAGGCTTCTTTGCCGTGATTTCCGATGGATTTTTTTTAGGGTAACAGGCTACATGAGGGTAATCCACATGGTGGCAACTCCCCTTTAACAGCATAGTAAGGCATTTGAATGGTGGGATGCGGAAGCATAGAGAAAGGCTAGAGGAAGGTAGCCAAGGGTTAACTAGGGCCCCCGGGCTGTAATTTAAGGATCCTACCCGACAATGCGCCTAAAAATAATGCAAGAAAACCCCTAGAAAAACCTGCATTAGGTTGGTCGAGCATAGGGTACTTGTCCCACGCCATTCCGATAGCGGGAGAAGAGTTTGCTGTGGGGACGCAGCATTCCCTTCTCCGTACCTCGATCAGTTTAGGAGGCAGCTGGCCGACTGTTCCAAAGGGAAAAGAGAACAACTCTTAACGTATGCCCAAGGTCTGTGACCCCGGAACATACACCTCTCGAAGGTTGAGGTACCTCGGCTTGTGGGAACCTGTATTTTGCACTCTTTCTGATGCGAATGAATACATCACGACTGCGAATATAATCACTAATAACCCAATGAAGTATCTCTCAGAAACAATATTTATTAGATATAAATAAATTTTTTACACATTTGGAAATTATTCTTCTGCAAAACGAAATAAACAAAGAAATCACTTTTTTTCCCCCAAGTGTTGTATGTCGTTTTCTCTGAAGAGTGAAAAATAATTCACTAATCTTTTAGGTTGATTCATGGGGAAGACATCCGACCTTATAATAAATTGGAAAATATACAAATGCTATTTATTTCAATATGGCCGATAGTTTATATACATTTCTATCAAAAATAAAATATTCAAACTCTTATCCCATTTCCTCTGAATATCTACTCATCTTATTAGGTAAATGCGGATAAAATTTTCTGAAATTATGAAAAATTCGCGTCCCCAAGTCAGCAACACCACCGCTGGTTTGACAGTTATCTGAAATCTTAATGTTGCTAATTAATTGGCGATCAAAATAGGTGCTACGACTAAAATTTCCCTGTTCAGCATTTCGTTTGTAACTAATGCTCAAAATTCAATAACGCTGGTATACGGATTATATTTCAGTTCTTAATACGTAATTAATATTTTAGATTACACTAATTATTTTTTGCACACCCCATCAGTGATATATGTATCCCTTTCTGTTATTTTCTTCAGCGATGACAGCCAAAGAAAAACGTTATTCAGTGTCCGAAATTCAATAAAGACTTTTCTTACAGAATATATTTTTACATAATTTTCACCGGCATGAAATATGGAATAAATTATGTTAGTTATGATTTTAAATATTTTTTATATATTTTTTTTTATATAAATTTCGGTCTTCACCTTACACAACTTTCTCAAATATTTATGTGTACCATAGGTATCGTTAACACTGTACCTTTATGAAATAGGTTGTCTTAGATGCGAAAGAATTGAAAAATTTTAAGATTGTTTAAATCACTTGACTTAATTAAAAGTTTTACCTGTATGTTTTGAGGAGAAAAAATTTCACAATGGTCAAAACGGTGAATTTGTTCATTCAAACTCTCCGTTTTCTCTTCTATCTCTCTATTCTATCGCCTTCTTAAACTAAGGAACGGGGAACGAAGCATAAACATCTTGCAGTTGTCACTGCGTCTGGCTCTGACGCTTCGGCCACTAATATTTCTTGTCACAGCACGTTCCATTTGTTGAGGATTCAAGCGACTCCTTTGATACAAACACATATACTTCCCGCAGCGAAATAAACCGCAATATAGTGTTGAGGAACGCTCTTGGAAATCACGATCCATTTAGGCAGGACGTTAGAGAGTCGATTTCCCCCTTCTCGGATTAAAAGCGCAGGAAGTGAGGCGTAAGTAACGTACTTATGGGGGGGTTGGTTCCTTCGTAGGGTGCAGTCTCCAAAATATATTAGCGAGCAATATATCTGATGGGCAGCCATTACACAACCCTATTGCACTGAGAGAGGGAAAGTCTCGGATGGGAGAAGAAATTCTTCTCAGACAGAAGAATCCTCCGATTAAAAGATCTATCAGATCAGTCCAGCATTTTTGATTTTCATTTGCATCCCTTCGGCACCCTCTACGTATCTAGTACATAAGAAAATAAACGAAGCTACGTTGACAATATTTAGACCCATCACTATTTAAAATTGTCATGAGCATATTTATTAAATAAGGACAGAAACATACTGAGATAATTTTTTTACGCTGCTATACAAACTGCCAATTAACAACGTACATTCCTCACTATATATTTACGATCCTAAAATAAAAATAAATCAGCATAATTCACTATATTTACTACAGTTGTCAAGTTCAGAAAAAACATAATTATCAATTTTGCGCTGTTGCGTGTAAACAATGCGCAGGAAAATGGAATTAAATAAATTGGAAATCTGTTTGGTTGTTTACGTCGCTGTAATTACGGCATAAAATCTGATTGTGTTTGGTTTTGAGTAAATTAAACCTTGTTATCGACTTCTTGGAACGATGCTGGAATCAGTAACATCTTAGATGAAACTTTTAGATATGGTACGTGGACGGTGCACAAGTGAAATTAAAAACAGAGAGATTCAAAGGTTAATTAAATGTATATTGCCTGTTTAAACACACGTGTATTGTTATCCTCCGGTTCGTTTTATTGTTACAACTCCCTTCAAAGGCAGATAGTTTCAAAATTAATTTAATATTTATTCTTTCCAAATCATGCACAGATTCCTTACTTAATCAATATTTCCATAACATTTTGACCATTTTCTCTTTTTATATTTCATTTTGCATTACTTTGTTTCCGCGTATTTCAAAAGCCTCTGGTTCTTATCCTTTTCAAATTTAACATACCACTATTTGACTTCAAGAAAATTATTTCAACCTCGTACTTTGGATCACGTTGAAATATTGCGATATATTTAGTGATAACATGATAAAAGTATCTTCTCTTTTAAATAACGCAAGGTTCTCAGAATTTTTTTTAATAATCTCTCGAAAGTTACTGTAAAATGTACACGTTTTATTGGTTCAAAGTGTTGTCAGTTTTTCTTTGACGTACATTTTTTTAAAATTCAAGGAATAATTTTCCGCCAAAGTTTTTCTAAACTGAAGTATTAACTCACACTATTTATCAATACGATTTAAAAAATATAATTTCCTGACAAAACACCTTGCAATGCAATTCGTTGACCCCTTCATTATTATAATTCTTCTTTCTCTTCTATTAGTAACCAAGCATTCTCTTCTATTTGCTTCTATATAAATCAAGAGGCACTTTACTTAAATACGATTGTATAATAAATATTTTTAACTATAACAAAAATAAATATAATATCCAATAAACCAGAAAATGAATATTTAAGGAATTATTAAGATAAATTATTACAATAAAAATAAATAAAAAAAAAACAATTTACGACCTCATACAGACACTTTTTATTTTTTATGTTATGACGACGTTCCGATACCTTTTTGTATCTTCTTCAGGAATACAGAGGAGGTATTTACAATTTTTTAGATTTATAGTATAACTGTACAAAGTAAACATAGGCAAACTTAAGTAATCACAAAAAAATTAAATAAACAACAAACAACTTACCACATTAACAATGTTTTAAAAGGAGATCAGAAGCTTTCGGTCATGCTAAACATATCTCATCTGCAAAATTTGGAAATAAATTAAGTACATCATTGGAAATAAATTACGTGTATATCTATATTAATATATTACGTCACAGAGATATGTAATAATATTTTACATGCCTGATAATTCAATTAAAATATTTCTTAGACCAGCTTTCTCTGATCTCCTTTTAAAACATTGTTAATGTGGTAAGTTGTTTGTTGTTTATTTTTTTTTGTGAGTACTTAAGTTTGCCTACGTTTACTTTATACAGTTATACTATAAATCTCATAAATTGTAAATACCTTCTCTGTATTCCTGAAGAAGGTACAAAAAGGTATCGGAACGTCGTCATAACATAAAAAATAAAAAGTGTCAGTATGAGGTCGTAAATTGTTTTTATTTATTTATTTTTATTGTAATAATTTATATAAATAATTCCTTAAATATTCATTTTCTGGTTTATTGGATATTATATTTATTTTTGTTATAGTTAAAAATATTTATTATACAATCGTATTTAAGTAAAGTGCCTCTTGATTTATAAAGAAGCAAATAAAACAGACTTGACGCTAAAACGATTGATATAAAAATTAAAAGTGTCTGTACAAGGTCGTAAATTGTGTTTATTAATTATAAACAGACGTTAAATTTAAACTTATAAATAACTACAGTAAAATTATACGGAATAGGCAATGGACGTTTCGTTTCATTTTTTATACTTAATCAGGTGATACAAATAAGTAACTGAAAAACAAAAATACGAATTTAATAAGTCTATAAATTATAAAAAAAAATTACTGTTTATGTCATTGAAGTTAAATAAGGGTTCTAAACTTTTAATTAATGCATATGTATCACCTGGTGAAGTTCAAAAATTTTTGGACGAAACGTCGTGTGGCTATTTTGTATACATACTTAAACAGTGAATGTAATTATTGAAATTTACAATATATTAAATATCCATTTCCTGATTTATTGGCTGATGTATTTATTACATTTAAATAAATATCAAAACCCTTTTGAGTGTAGTTGTGTCGCTCTATGCTCTTCTAAGCACCTGAACAAGGATCCCAGAAACGTTGTGTGGTATTTATATTATCGCTTATTTTGTCTGTTTTGGCTATCTTTATTATTATTAATTTTCAATCAGACGTAAAAAAATTATTTAAATAAAAATGAATTATTTATTTTTATCTTAAAAAAAGTTGGTTTTATTAGTCGGAGAGACTAAAAATGAAATATATGGTTGATTATGTTATTTGTCGTGAATTATAAACGATTGTATTTGGAGGCTGGACAGGATATTTAAATTAATTAATTCAATATTTATATCAATTAATCAATTAAATCTGGAAGGATTTTTTTACATTTTGTGACATGGAAGATGTTGTAGTATAGAATACGGAAAAAATAATGAATGAGAAAGTTTTGAAGAAATATGAGAAATTTCCTACTAAAAATTTTCAATTCAAGAGTTGATGTTATGTTTTCTTTGTAAACTGCTGTAACATTGGGACGCATGACAATAATTGTAAAAATATAACAGATATTGTAAAAGCGAAGTTCCGTTGCTATCGTTGTAAATTGAAAACTCTCTATACGGTTTATGATTCTGTAAAAAAACACTGCACGGCTTCGTTGTTCAAACGTGTTCGGTAATAAAGTTGGAAGACGCAATGTGGAGGATTTAAAGGGAGAAGAAGCGTTTGGCTCAGTGTCCGGCAAACAAGCTGATAATTCACTGACTAGAATGGTAGTCGAAGTGAAGATCCCTTTCTGTGGGACGTTATTTATGAAGGTCTGTATATTTCCTCGCGCCGCGTTGATCTCTTCTCTATAGCGAAACCCTCTCGTAACTTTCTCCCTAACTCTCGCAACCGGCAAGAATAGCTTTTCAAGTCACCGACGATGTCTGCAGAGTCTTAAATCACAACCCAGGACGGTGGCCATGACAATTATTATTTCGAAACCTTGTGGGATAAGTGAGACAGACGCATATTATTCTCACGTTACTGCTTCGTTTGCGAAACGCTATCTTTCAAGGCTGGATTCCTCCATATATTTTAATATTCTAGCTAGAAGAGCTTGTAGTCTAAATATTAATAAGAAAACTATTGGAAGCAGTTACGGGTATAATTTAGAATACAAATTTTATTTAGAAACAAACGGAAACACGAAAGAATTTCAATTAATTAAAGGTGTTTATTTGCATCTAATTCTGTGATGATATACAAATAACGTTACGCTGTTACAACAGATTCTCTTTGATATTATCGCATACCAATTTCTTAATTTATATAATAATTACTTTATCAAATTTATTTTTCAATAAAACAGGACTGTATGTATAATATTATTAATATTATAATTTGTTAAGTCCTTTTTTAATACAGTCACATATACAAAATTTCTTTCAATGTAAGTTACATAAAAATGTCAATTATTTGCGTCCGTCAGAGGCTTTCGGTCATGCTAACCATACCTCATCTGCAAAATTTGGAAATAAATTAAGTACATCATTGGAAATAAATTACGTGTATATCTATATTAATATATTACGTCACTGAGATATGTAATAATATTTTACATGCCTGATAATTTAATGTAAATATTTCTTAGACCAGCTTTTTCAGCTATATATATATATATATATATATATATATATATATATATATATATATATATTACTAGCTGGGTGCCCGGCGTTGCCCGAGATGTCATTTATCTATAACCCCCGATATGGCTCCAATTTCGGCTGCTTTTGCGCAATTTTTATGTAACACTACTCGAACCCTAATCATTATAATTAACTCTGAAAAATATTTCTTCAACGCAAATATCTGCCGTGTTTGCATGTTCCAAAATTTGCACCCCGCTACCCCTGCATCTGAGGGGTAAATGCCAATTTGAATGTCGTAACTAAACACAGTGACTTCCATAACCTTTGATTTGACTCCAATCTCGGTTGTATTCGCGTTATTTTACTGTAAAGCATCTCCACCCCAAACCTTAAGGGTGTCCTTTTCACAGGGCGTAGGGGATGAAAATTGTATTCAGATAACATTGTTAGAAACACTATCAATATCTTTGACCCCTAAAAATATTTATCCGACTCAAATATCGGCTGTTTTAGTATGTTTAAATATTTCCACCCCCGCTTCTGGGGGTGGAAGACGCGTCTATCCCAGACAGTGTTTGTTTCCTGGTCGCAAAGAACACGTGTACGAAATTTGGTGAAAATTGCTCGACTGGTGTAGATTTCTATTTTATTTAGAAAACGTTTGTATGGGAAATAGAAAAGGGCTGTTTTTAGGGTTTTCCCGGAAATTATTCGATTTTTTCTCGTCTTTTAAACCTTTCCTAGACCTCCACGAACATTTCAAGACTAAGATAAGATAAATCCGTTCAGCCGTTCTCGAGTTTTAGTGAGACTAACGAACAGCAACTCATTTTTATATATATAGATAGCGCGTTATTTAGGATAGGTGTCTTTTCATTGATTTTACTGATATTTTAGTCAGTTTGTTTAAACGCGTGAGCAACCATGTTTAGCCACATCAGCAGAAAGTACCGTTTGGTGCCAGTCAAGCTGGGGATTGTAACTGTACCTCCATCCGGGGTTTTCCCGTCAGCAAACAGCAGGTGCAGAGGGTCTCGCTGTTGGAATGCTCTATGTCGGATCGTCTAGGATCTGTGATTGGTCCATAACAAAATAAATGGACCAATAGGGAAAAAGTTGGTCTCACAGGTCAGGAGAAGTGAATGCCTGGTCAGGGACTCTGACTGGAGAGGTTGCAGTGAGCGGCTGCTCTTGGTTTTTGATGAATTTTAACAGCGAGACTCCACCAGACACTTCAATCGATGACCAGCTGCGAGCGACGTCTCTGTGTTACTGATACCCCAGTCTGGTAACCAAATTCGCATATTTCATGGTTGCGTAAAGCACTTTTTACAAATCGTTTCTCGGGCCTAGCTTGCCACAACAATCCCTGAGTTTTCATAACTGGCTAGTCGGGGGGCAAAATTTATAATTGTATATATTTATATTTTAATAAATTAGCTAAGCATGGAAAGGACTGTTGTTTTCCCAATGTTTCTACCTCCTACCGCAGGTAAGCCGTTCTAGGAATTGGACCGTCGGAGACATTCTACGGCTGGCAGCGAACGGAGTGCCACAATATATATATATATGACATCCTATCGTATACAATAAGATTACATGTTTAGTGTTTAATAGCGAAGCTCTGACTAACTTGTCGTGTTGCTTCTACCACAATAACTTCCTATGTAACTGTAGGTTTTTTTAAATGATGAAGTAAAGGGATATTTTACAGAATTTAATAATCATTTAACTGAACATGAGAAAAATAAAATAAATACAAATTATGTGTGTCCTGCTAGCGGGGCAAAACAATCGGATCCCTTAAATCCCAAGTTAAACCATGGTTAACGGTAATTCCCCCAGGCGCTTCAGGGATTGAGACACTTGGCAGTTAACTTGCGTTTTTCTCTAGCCGTGATCATGTGGCACCCTCGATCTCTCCGAGTCCTCTGCAAGTTTGGGGCTGTACGTCCGTCCCTGGCGAAGGTTCGTTGAGGAGTCTCTCTACACTTTCTTTACAGCCCCCTCGCTGGATGTGAAATATCGATGGTCTCGATCTTTCCTGAACCAAGAAATGTGATTGGTTCAGGCAGTCATGTGTTAATTCAATTTATGGAATTTTTGGTGAGCCTTTTCCCACCAGGTAACTTCCGAGGGTCAAGACACTACGTGCCTAAGACCAGACCTTAGGGATTATCTCTCCGTCACGGCGGCGCCTGGTCAAATTCCAACTTGCCAAGCTCTCAACCCTTTTCTAATATCTAATTAAATTAAAATAAAATCTATATATATATATACCAATAATAAAACTATCGCGCTGCAACTTCCATATCGATATATCAAGGATATCGATTGGAGACAGATAATTGCAATTTCTTCCACTTAAATTCTAATTTATACGATATCCAAAATGTTTAATTTTTACGTGATGCTTACAAATATCACCAATTTCATTTCTGGTGTTCACAGAAATTTTATTATATTCGTAAATATATATGAATTCTAAAATTAGTTTTTTACGAAAAATTTTTGTTACTTTGTAATGCAATGGAAAGAGCAGTATTTGTTTTCGATTTCGGTTTAATTTCATTTTTATGGTTATATATTCTTGCTTTTATATTACAATCTATTGGTAAACTATATCTTTTTGATTATTAAACTTATTTTATCTTTTGTTTTTGTTATTATGGATTTTATTTTATTTGCTTTACACATTATCACCATCTACAAAGTTTCTGGGAATCAAAAGCTTTGGGTTGCATTTTCAAGTTGAATAATTTATTGATTAAACCTCACGTTGTAGCTGACTCAAAACTTTCTGAATCGTTATATTAATAAAAATTTTACCTGATATACTTTGATGTCTATGATAGACAAAATTTCAAAGGAGAGGAATCATTACAAAAAAAAAATCCAATGCTTTAATCAGCGGGAAAAAAAACAACTGACGGAATATGTTGCTACCAGTAAAGGCCTCGATATTTGACTCTCTGGAAAAGACTGATTCTTACATATTCTCTTAGCACGAAACAAAGTCTTTCACTATTCGTAAATTTGAATTTTTGAAATACTCAATAATAAAATTTCTTGTTATTTTAATTTTATATAAAGATTCGTGAAAAAGTTAGTAGTTAGTAAAAACCAGCTAAAAATTTTACAAACCAACCTTATTCCTCTCTGCTTACATCGTAGTAAAAATGTTCTGGGCTCATACAATAGGTTTAAAAAACTTCGAAAATCTTCACACACCATTGAAATAATTTTTAATTGACGTGTGTATTTTTTCATTTTTTACTCCATTTGATGGTGTTTTTCAAATATAAGCCTTTATTATATTATTTTCATTTATAAACTACTGTAAGCTATGTCGGTAGATCAATCGATCCTGAGCGACAATTGTAACAAATGGGAACTTGGATCCAGAAAACGGCAGAATGTAAACGAATCACGAACTTTATATATTTGTAATAGATCAATTGTAGATTGGAAAAGCACGAAACATCATTTGACTGAGGGAGTCGTTTATGACTATTTTTTTTAAAAAAAAAATTGAATATAATTTGGTCGTTTGGAGCTTGGAATCACAAGTTAACTTCTGCAGTCTAATTCGCAGAAGGCCAGACTGGACTATGTCTACTATATCTGCGCGTCACCGGTGACCGGAGTTCACATTGGGGTCTGGCCTGAACTAGTTTTTTTCTACGTCCAATTACTGACGACTATTAAATTATACACATATTTTGGGAAACCTTGTTCCTGTTATTTTATGTCATTATAGGCTCTTGTGTTTTTTAGTTCTCTTTGCACCTGAATAAAGGAACAAGGGTTCCAGAAACTTTGTGTGGTAATTATACCACTTCATTTTTTCAGTATTCGGCTATTTTTCCTATTATTAATTTTCAAAACAGAAGTAAATAATTTCATTTTAAACGCACTTTTGTATGACATCATGATACAATCTAATTTCTGTGCGTGTGGTTTTAAATATACGGGGGCAATTACAATAATGGTGGTAAGTTTCATCTTTTTCTCACCCTCCGTCTTCCACACCCTCAGCTTATAGATTCTGTTTTTTTTTTACTTTATCTGCCTTCAACATTAGTAAATGATTGAAATACAAGTTTAACAATTACATGAATGTTGAGCTAGTGAGCCGATGTCGGTTGGTAATCCAACCCTCCGAGCTCCTTCTTCCACGGCAACAATGTCGCAGCACAACGCGTCGCAGCCGAAAATACGAGAAAAACTTCCACCCATTCCCCTCTTCCCTAGTTCCTCGTACACAAACAGACAAATGGAACAATTTGTTTGAGGGAAATGGTGATGTCTGTGTCTGGAGGAGGGCCAACATGGCGAGAATGCGCCGTCCGGCCGAAATACACTTTATGGAGTCGCAAGGCTAAATTTAAAATCCCTTCTGACATACAATTTAGGCAGTCGTAAGAGGAAGTAATTGTGCTTCAGAGGCCTCATCGCCATTGTAATTTATTATGGCAACGTCTCTTCCTCCTCATCTCCCCTTTGCTTTACAATGCGATTCTGTAGCCTGGCAGGTATGGATTTTAACACGTAGATTCTCATAGAAATTACATAAATAATACGTAAATGTCCCCTACTTTTTTCTCCGGGACAGCTCTGATAACTCTCGCCACTGTAACGAGCCTATAATACGCAGTTAAAGCCCTTAATTTAATTCGAAATTCTCCAAGCTGTATTTCAATCGCTCAGAATTAGCAGCACAGAAATTTATTATGGGTTTGGTAGAATTTTGATGTGATTGAAACATCGTGTTCTAATTTTCCCTTGTTCAAGATTTGAGCGAAACATTATTATATTGGCTCCATTTTTACTTTTATTTTCTTTAATTCCCTCTTATGTTATTAACACTTGTTTTTGCATTGAATAAATTTTCCTCGGACGCATTAAAATAATTTTCACGCCAACTAAAACATTTTTCGGCTTTTTATAAATAAAAATTTCGATAATTACATAACTGAAGCGGTTGCTGATAAAATTTTACTAACGTTATTCGTTTTACCTATATCTTTATGTTATTCTACTTCCTTCCAGCTTATAATTAATTTATTCTGACCATTTTCTTTAATTTTCTCTTATGTTATTATCATAAATTTTCCCCAAACGCATTAAAATAATTTTCACGCCAACTGAAACATTGTTGGGCTTTTTATAAATAAAAATTCCGGTAATTGCTTAACTGAAGCGGTTTTCTGATTAAATTTGACTAACGTTATTCGTTTTACCTATTTCTTTATGTTATTCTACTTCCTTCCAGCTTATAATTAATTTATTCTGACCATTTTCTTTAATTTTCTCTTATGTTATCATCATAAATTTTCCTCAAACGCATTAAAATAATTTTCATGCCAACTGAAACATTGTTGGGCTTTTTATAAATAAAAATTTCTGACAAAATTTTACTAACGTTATTCGTTTTACCTATGTCTTTATGTTATTCTACTTCCTTCCAGCTTATAATTAATTTATTCTGACCATTTTCTTTAATTTTCTCTTATGTTATCATCATAAATTTTCCTCAAACGAATTAAAATAATTTTCACGCCAACTGAAACATTGTTGGGCTTTTTATAAATAAAAATTTCTGACAAAATTTTACTAACGTTATTCGTTTTACCTATGTCTTTATGTTATTCTACTTCCTTCCAGCTTATAATTAATTTATTCTGACCATTTTCTTTAATTTTCTCTTATGTTATCATCATAAATTTTCCTCAAACGAATTAAAATAATTTTCACGCCAACTGAAACATTGTTGGGCTTTTTATAAATAAAAATTTCGGTAATTGCTTAACTGAAGCGGTTTTCTGATAAAATTTTACTAACGTTATTCGTTTTTCCTATTTCTTTATGTTATTCTACTTCCTTCCAGCTTATAATTAATTTATTCTGACCATGCCTTGTGATATTTCTGCTGCCGTACATTCTTGTATTTCGTTTAACACTACAATTTACCATTATTTTTTTTTATCTACGAACGTCTTTAACATTTCGCTGTTCTTTTCTCGTAGTAGGAATAATAAAAACAAATTTAATAAATTTCTAATTATTTTTTTAATATTTTATAAATGATATTCGAAGATATTTTTACATTTTCATACTCATATATAAATCGTCTAGTAGCCAACGTTTTAGAGAAGAAAGAAAGAAGTACCCATAATGAAGTAGTGTGATTTGGATCAAAGAGAAATTAAGTGGTGAACGTTTTACAGCTTCATGTTTACAATTATCAGAAGAAATGAAGGAAAACCGTAGACTGTTCGTTTCAATAATGTAAAATCATGTTATTTATATAGTGATTTACTGAATTTCAATTTTATAAACAGTAGAAAATTATTTGACTCATTTTATTTCTTTGTATATCATTAATATGTTGCGGAACAACCTTTACGTTTCTTCCTACAGTTATGAATGTATACGACAGCGAAAGTGACAACATAGCAACCAGATAGCAAAAGAGGAGTTTAAAATAATAAATTAGTGACGATACTTTGAAGAAGAAATATCGGACGATGCCACAAGCAATTTAAGATACTTGCTAAATGAATTCCATTAAGAATTTGCAACAAAAAAAAGATTTGGCCACGGAACAAGACTCTGCTCAACAACAACGAAATAAAAGGATGGAATATTGGATAAAAATAAAAATGCGACGTTGAAAATATGTAGAAGGGTATAAAATGCATAGGAAGTTATTAAGGCATCTCAACAGAGTAGTTGGACCACTTCCAACGGCTCAAATGACAAGCGACTGAAACTAAGTGGAGGAGCTTTAGTCGCTGAATTAATACGGTTCCTAATTTTGTATGTCGGGAAAGGATTTCAACGCAATGGTTAATTATTTTCTGATCAGGGCTGAAGGCAGTTTATTAGATTGAAGGTAATGTTCCGTTTTAAGCAAAGGGAATGAGCGGTCTTGGTATTTGAGTATGTGTGGTAGAATAAATCGCAGTTATTATAAATCATCGGACCAGGAACAAAGATTTTGGTCGCTTAGTCACTCGTCCTGAGAATTTTCCGGCTGCATCTCAGGAAGGTCTTGCTCGAAGTCGTCTTCGATCATGTCTTGGCTGCCACGGGGCTGCGCGTTGGATTCCTCTTCTTCGTTGGCGGCTTCCCCCATCCTGTAGTCGTGGTTTTGTTGGTGGTCTGCACACTTGTGGTGATGACCCTTGGGGTAGGCCAGGCTTCTCATCACTTCCTTGATGCGCTGCGACCACGTCTCCGAGAACATGGTGACTTTGGCCAGGAGAAGGTCCCAAAATGGCTGAAGGGCTTGGTCCACCTCGGCGTCACCTTCATTTTCGATCTCCTCAGGCACCGGCGCTATGGCCTGTACAACCGGATAAATGGAAAATGTAAGTTTCTTACCAATTAAGTCATCAATTATCTGAAATGAAACTCTCAATGTGATCATATTTGTCTCCTGTACCTTCTCATTACCAAAACTGTCCATTGGAAGACGATCTGTAAAGAGTTAATGCATGCAGAAGAGACAGGATTACTTTAATATTTGTAAAAAAAAATTATGAGGAATTTGTTGTTGTAAATTTTTGTTCTCTGGTTCTGAATTTGGAGCAGGGAACGCCAGTATCATTGACTATAACGACTACAACTTCCTTAAACTTAATAATAACTTTTAATAAAGTAGTAGTTGAGGCAAGAGCTACACGTAATATTTAATCCCAGTTTCTTTTCCATACTGACTATACTAATGGTAAGTAGTAGGATAAAAGACAACGTGAGTGGATAATTATAGAATAATAAGACAACCGCTACAGTATTTAAGGCAAAGTCATGGCACAGAATTTAATAAAAGAAAGCTGAACCAAAAAAAAACTGGATACATGATTGAATTTTGACATATTAGTTTAAACCCCTAAATTGGAATTGCAAAAAATACGGATGAAAGACGTGATAAAAATAAGACATAACTAAAGCAGTTATCAACGTGTTGTTCTAACATTTAAAAGAGAATGCAAGTTGGAGCTGCGAGCGTGCGTGCGTGCGGAGTTTTGCTGAAGGATGAATCTGGTTAGGTCACGTCAAGAAACCTATTTACTTTATAAATGCAGCATAAGAGGCTTACGAAATAAAAGAAGGTCGAGGAGAAGTAAGGAGGAAGGCGGGACGGAGAGAGTGGATAGGTCAGCGAATTACCAGAAAGGAATAACCTCTGGACCTTGTACAATTAATATTCTTGTTCCCTAAAATAATGAGGTGGTCCCCGCAAAAGTGGATGAGGAATGCTCAAAATTTATCTAAGGAATTTCAAATGGCGTGGATACATACTGTGCAGAATTTGCTAAATTTATAACGTTGCTGATGAAGGGTATTACAAAGTTAAAAGTAAAAATTTTCTCCGAAACGGAGGCAAGGGGTGAATAATAAAGTATCCCACTGTGATGAAACGCTAGACACGTGTTAGCAAGTTAATAAGCGTGATTATTAATTTTACATCATTTATGAACTTCAGAAGAGTAGAGAATAAAAGAACATGTACCGAAAATGTTAAAATTTATTAAATTATTTTACCACGGGTAAATATCATATGGATATTTTTATCCAGGTAGACGGTGAAAATATTTCCAGAAAATCTGTAGATTTCTCGATTTTTTAAAGTCTGAATTTTTTTCAGAAAATAATTAAAGGAGTAAGTAATAAATATTAGAAATCAAAGTAAACTTTCCTAAGGCAAAACACAATTTTTTAAAATAAATTTTAAACCGTTTTTTCATATCCCAGACGTAAATGTTTATTTTTCATATTTATCATACATGTAAATGAATATTAAATAGTTTCGAAAGGTTTCTTTCGGTCGAGTGTCATTCTGCACGACCTTCTTGTATTGACAATAACCTAATCCTAAATTGTATCATGTTCCATTTATTTCAAAGTTGAGAAAGTTTGGTCTCATAAAATGATTAAAATAAATAACTTAACGTGGCCTTAGGCCTGATGCTCAACTAAGCTCTTTTTTATACTTGAATTAAATCATAATTTATTAAAATACTTTAATTAAAATATTTAAAAGAGCGGGTATTGTAAAATATTAATTTAATCCGCCAATGCTCTATTGAATTGGTCCTCTAAGAAAAGCTACGGACATCAAAATAACTGAGAATTTTGATTATAATTTACAATACGTACGTGAATATACAAATACGATATTCATCCCTGACCTGTACTGAATACATCCCCTATGGATCAAATAATTAATTAAAGAAAGATAAAAGTTAGAAAATTTTGACAGCAACATTTACGTATTCCTATTTTTATTACATTGCTTTCGTCATAATTTACTCATTATTTTCGGGTGTTCAAAAATGCTAGTTTCACGTCATTTTTCCCCTTCTTTTTATATAAATTTCTTTGTTAATAAGACCTTCCTAGTATTTTATTTTACTAATAATTATCCAGTTATTCTTCTTTTACAACTTTTTTAATTCTTTCCCGCTAGCGTCTTCTTTTAAAATCCGAATACACATAAATTTTATATATTAAAACATAAAAGCCTGTTGGCTAATACCCACAACATTTATGCTAGTGATAAACATCGATAATTTAAAGTTTTCTAATTCTGTAACACTTTATTTCGTATAATGCAGTTCTATATTGAGAGACAAACCAGCGGCTTACCAGATTTTTAGTTCTTTGCGCTGGTATTTCTTCAAAACTTTTATTCAAAATTAAGTAACCTGTCCACTTCCCCAAATTCAAGATCTGTCTCTGTAACTTGAGCCTCAAATAATTTGCAAAAATAATTTACATCTTGTAGTTCGCCGGATACAATTTGCATCACAACTTAATAATTTATAATGAGGAGTTGTAAGTACATACCAGGATTCCGGATACCAGGAACAACAGAGCGAGAGCCTTGTTCATGTTTTTCAGAGTGCGTGTGGGTGGATGGGATGGTCGGCTTTATAGAGGTCGTCGTATAGCCGCTTTACGTGAGCGACGCCACAACAATCTTATCTAAGTCACGGTCAGCCTTGGTGATCCCTTTTTTTCCACACTCCAATATGGTCCACTCCTCTTCAAACTTGGACAGTAACTTCCCCAATCAGCCAAAACATGTTGTATCAGAAGTCACATTTGGTATTATTCCCCACTCACCTCTAAACGTAAAGGGAAAAGGAGAAGCGCGCGAGTGCCTTCAATCTCCAAGGACAGACGAGGATTTAAATCACAGGCAGAAACAGAAGATATCTGTACGTCAAGATTGTGACAAGTAGGAGCGAGTGACTGATAGCCAATTGGGCGTTACTGTCGCGTACAGGCAAGAGCGCTTAGTCCTTCACTTCCGTACAGGAAGTTCGTTTCGCGGAGAATCTGAAGACCCGTGCGGAACTTCCAATTTAATTTTAAGCTAAATACTAAACAGACTTGAATGTGTTTTATTGTGTTTCAGGCTGGGTGCAAGTGTGGATGTTTCAACTATGATTCTATCACCATTCGGGACTTCATGTGCCAGGAATCATGATGCTACGTGCTCGGAGGCCAACCATCGTGTATCAGTAGGATCGTTTTTAAATATACTATCGTGGCGCACCGTCCGTCAGGGTCACAATTTACCGTGCAGTGAAACATATTCATATGTAATTAAATAATGAATTTAAGGAACGGCTAACGGAAAAGATTGAGCAGACAAGTTGCTTTAATAAATCGGTAGAAGATATTGCTAATATTTTTTTTTGTGAAATAAGACTATCTGAAAGGAAAAGAATAAATATTGAAGTTTTCTTTCTGAATGCCGAAGTTAATAAGAATGTTCAGATTTGTAACTCGGTTGCCTTGTACAACAAGTTGGTGCTATTTCAGTCCATGATACTTTCTTCTTTACTAACCAACGGAAACTCTCCCGATGGGAAATTCTCTTTTATTGATTGACTTATTTGTGATTTATTGACCTATGCGACCCTTTTAAGGTCTCTTATTATTTATATTATTATTATTCCAACTGAAAGTTCCTCGGAGTTGGACTGCGAAATTCCCTATTTCACCGTTCCCTTAGTTTATTTATTTTCCACTGGCGATTCACTTCGACCACAGGGGCCAGTCGCTGCCACCTTCCTTCGGGTTTATCTTCCTGGTCACCTGTAACTTTCTGCTCTTTTTTAGTTTCCTTTTTATAGTTGTTAATTTTCTCTTTCCTGAATCTCTACCTTTTTCCTTTATTCTTCCTCTCATTTCTCGATTCTTCTTTTGCTCAAACGGTGGAATACGGGATAGTAATAATAACTGTCCACCACAACACTGAAGGAAAGACCATTTCTTACCCAAATTGTGTACCAAAATGACATTGAAATTCTTAGACACGACTGAGATTGCCAGTGAAAATGTTACGGAAAGAAATTTTTCTCCCGTTAAGTCTTTGCACAACCTAGAAAACCATATTTGTAACCTTCGACGACGTAGTGTAGTAAATAATTTATCCTCACTATGTGTCTGATAAAGATTCATTAGCGTTTAAAAATAATTTTTGATTCTTAATCTCAATGAATAAAAAATTTGGTTAGCTGCGGATTTTGAAAATACGTTTAGAAGCCAAAATATTAGAATTGAATCAGTATATTCCATTATTTTAACAGGTATCTTTCATATTTAGTCCTATTTTACTAATTCCTATATATTATTTTAGTTAAAGAATGAAGCCACAAATTTTGTGCTCTCTTGAAAGCAATATTATTTTTAACACTATTTATACTCGTTGGACAGCTTTAAAAGTTATTTGAGTAAAAATTACGTAAATTTTACCAATTATGGGACGGTTAGGAAATAAAACGTCCAGAAATATGTAAACATTTAATATTTGAATTATGGTCCAGTTTACTTACGTGCAAAAAAAAAAGATTCTTTGAGCAGCATAACAATCGCCATATACTTTTCTCAACGGGAAAAAATAATTGGAATTTTCTTATATTTTCGGGCACAGTTCTTGGTATTTAATTTTCAAATACTGTATTTACATTTCTTCATTTGTGTATTCAGTATTTTATTATATACTAGCTAGGTGCCCGGCGTTGCTCGTGTACTTATTTATATAAACTCGAAAAAGTATTTAATTGAATACTTAAATATATTCCTTGAGTATTTCAGGATATAATCGTCACTCAGTCTTCATACATTACGAAATATTACATTGATGAAATTGTTAGCTAGACTCACAACTAATATAGCGCGAAAATTAACTTACATTTTCCCCAAGGATGGTAAAGTAATTCGTATTCTTCTTTATTATCATTCGATGAAATATTTCTGTATAAAATTATACTTTTTATTTAAAAAAAATATTTCTGCTTTATTTCATTCCTAATAAAGGAGATATTTCCTTTGTTCGTTGCTTAGTAACGTCTTTCTCTCGCGTGACGTCATTGTCTCTTGGCGCACAGTAATTTAATATTTAATGATCACGGTTTTTAATTATAATTCTTTCCACATGTATGCTAGGCGTTTCTCACCCTCACAGAACCGTTTCTCGTGTTTTGAAGAATTTGTGTACCAATTTTTGTTTCAATCTATCCACGCTTTTAAATTTGTATAGAAATTAACGTAAATACATACATACATACATACATACATACAAATATACATCCTTTTTTATTATATAGATTTATTTTCGGTATTATTAGTATCCGTGTGCGTGTCTTTGTCGCCTTCTTTCTCTATGCTGCATTTTCGCAGTAGTGTAAACTTCGTTGTACATTATTACATGGATATTTAATGGTGTTTTGACTTGCCCTCTTGGACTAATGGAATCGATAAATCTAATTATAAATTTATCCAGTTCCGTCATCTTAAGGTATGTAAAAATATCACCTGTTTCATTTGTTGCTGTTTATAGCCTGTGAGGAAATATAGTTCCTTCTCAAAATTGTTCGCGTTTCCACATGCAGTCAACTAAAACAATTACAAGAGAGAACTTCGTTTATCGACTGATTTAATTTTTTTATATTTTGTTGAGCTCAGCATAAACGTGATCCTAATTGATCATATTTGACCTTTACCCAACCCTCACGCACTGCGTCCCCGTTATTTCGCGGAATTTATTTACCTCGACCGTATCAAACATCACCGCGAGGAAGATATTGGATTGTGTTTCTGCTATAATTGCACTTTGCTGAATTGCGCTGTCTTGTTCCGCATTGCAGTAACAGGTCTCGGTGACTCATACGTTACCTGGAGTGAGCTACAAACAGACGTAAATAATCAACGAGACGATATCGTGGAAATCTTTATGTATTCCGGAAGTTATTCGTCATCATTTTACACCTCATAAACTACATTATGTGAATTATGAACTGATCAACTGTGAATTTCCTCACACATGAAAGCGAATGTGCAAAAGTCTCTATTTTAATAGTTCAGAACGCATCTCCTTTATTTCATCCCACATTCATCTGTATAGCCAACGGATGATAGTTGGATTTTTAAATATCACGATCATCAGCATGAAAATTATGGGCGAAATGATCAGGAGCCTCACAGAATATCTATTATGGGAATTTAAATTCCTAACGGGTAATAATAAATAAGCCCGCGTCATTGCCTCGCATCACAGAGGTCCCGGGTTCGAATCTCGGCATGGGTATGGATGTTTGTGTTCGTCCTGGTAAAAATAAGCTGGGGTTAAGGCTGAGGGAGAATCGACACTCTGACCAGGTGTCACTCCTAAATCCAGAATGTGTCATGTAAGATGACAGTCTGGCAGCCGTCTCGGTAGGCCAAGCCCCTTCATGGGCTGTCGAGCTAAGGAATTAATAATAAATACATGTATTTATATCAAATAATTTTTTCTCTTAATAACAACACGCCATATTGTTTGTCAGTCACACAAGATAACATCCAGACAATTTATTTAAACGTTGAAGTAGCTACCAGAGTTAGCAGTCATCATTCACAAAAAATTGTTTGCATATAATTCCTAGAATCTAAATATACAACGTAAATAAAATACACATTTTAATTATTAATTTTTACTTAATAAGTTACTGTCAACCGTGGGCAGTGTAACATATTACTATACAAACCTGAAAGTCAGTATAATATAGTTTAAAATGACAACAACGTTTCGGTACATATTTGTACTATTCTTCAAGTGGTGACTCCTTTTTTGTCACTCCAAATAGATACAAAGTATGAAACACATTTTTTTTATAATTAATTATAAAGTTTTTAGTATCATTTTCGGTTCCACACACAACCTTGTGTCAAACTGAATTTTGTTTTCACCAATAAAAAAATAGACGTAGAAATGTAATTATAATCTTTTCAAACAATATTTCGGAAAATGATAAACATTTAATATTTACGGTGTATTAATTATAACACACCAGAATTCACGAAGAATCGGTACGTATATATATATATATATATATATATATATATATATATATATATTGTAGTGAATAACAACCTCAAGTGGCCGCCCTTGTGTCCGCGGGCCTGAGAAGGAATAAATTAGACGGCCACGTGCGTCCGAGAGGCCCCAAGAAGCCGCGGGTACGCATCCCTTTCTTTTTGCATCGGTTGGAGGGGAGCGCGGAGTACGAATATATACTCCAAACCCGGGTGAAAGTGGACAGACGCAGGCAGACAGACAGAGTGAGGACGGAAATTGGAGTGATAGAGGCGAGAGGGTGGAAAATTTGGCGAGCGGTAAGCAACAAAGGTTTTGGAGAGACGTCCATCGCGGGGAGGCCGAAGAAGATGTGCTGCAGACTACAAGACCAGTGACCCACTGCAAGTCGGCTGACGCCACAAGTTTAAGTAAGGATCACCATTTCTGTAAACTGCCTTCAAAAGTTGAATTTTTTATACACAGTGCGGAAATAGGCTCTGTTCTTGAATAGCTACCGAGCCGCCCACATTACCCTGTAGAGAAGGAGGATTTTATAACCAAGCCGGAGCTAATGATATTTTTTTTTTGCAGACGAATGTATATCTGCTGGCTCCCAATAAAATTTTATTTAATGTATTTTTGTATTTTCATGTAATAAAGATTTTTCAATTTAGTAATAAAGGCCAATCAAATATTACACCGATTATTCTAGTATTGTATGGGCTGTTACTTTGGTGTTATAAATATTATGTTTATCATATTTTTTCCCCTTTTATCCTTCCTCATTTTTATTAATCCTTGGCCTAGTTTGCGATTATGCCATCCCAGGATTTTCCCTCATAAATTAAGAAAACACTTTTACTAAATTTTCAACTAGTATTTCCTAAAAATTCACTGTATTTTGGCTAAATGTCATGACAGTCTGCTTGTAGAAACTATTTGTTAAGCTAATCTTAAAATACACAATTAATAGTTGTTCTCAAATAGAACATTAATTATTATGATTTACATTGTTTAAAATTTATATGGTTAATTTTCGGCTGATAAGCGAAGGGTTACTAAATTATAGTAAATTAAATACAAATTAAATTATCAGAATTATATAAATAATTAAAAATTTTAAGAATGATTAATAGGTTCTGATTTCCCTGATTCTGTGTATTACCTGTATTTACTTTTGTAACTCTGGAATTAACAGGCCAAATTTCTCTATATGAGAAATATGGAACTGAGGTTTGCTGACAATCGTCGGGGGGGGGGGGGAATTTATCAGTTTTACAGTATCATAAGTGAAAATTTGGCGTGGGAGTTCGGAAAAATCAGAAATAATCGGTAAAACTTAATTTATTAAACGTTTGCCGAGAACAGTTTTCAAAGTAATAAAAGGAAGTGTTATAGGAAAGTATTTTTTTGAACAGCAGAATAATACTTTTATTGTTCTCTTCTGCTTTGTTCTCTAAAATAGAATACTTAGGATACTTCTTGAATTTATGGGTGAATTTCTAAGTATCGCAAAATAGAATTAATGTAGGTAATAAATTAATTTATTCAATTAATGATTATATTAGGAACTATTAGGACTGTCAAAGAGAACACAAATAATGCAATACATTTCCTCATTGATGCATTAATATAATAATCATCAGCTTTATCCCCACAAATAATTTGTTTTGAGAGAAAGAGACTCCAAAACAAATTTTTAACCCTTGGTTTACTCTTTCAGCCTTTGTGACAACGGTCTGAGAAGATTATGTCATCACGGCGGCTATGATTCAGAATCTTGCAAGCATAAAAAAAAGGGAGTTGGAATGGTCCTTTGTTTCTCTCGTCACGCAATTAATTAGAGTGGGCCTTAGACCGTGTTATCCTTTCGTGTGTAATACAACGGATGTGTGAGGACAAAAACCACCAGCTCAAAAAAAAATATATATATATATGCAGACAACTCTGTTCAGTGTGACTCGGAGAAACGAACAAAACACACTGAAATATGTATTAAGAGGGAATTATTGCCTAGAGTTCGATACTGATTGCTGGTTACCTTCTTATTTCGTGTTAACACGCCTGTAAGACAACACCGAAGCATTTTAACAACACGCAACAAGAGAGACAAAAACCACGTGGTAAGAAAATAATGACTTCATTCAAGACTCGTAACAGTGAAAATTACCTGCAGGGATAGCATAAAATTGTTACAGTTTTAACATTTGTTATTAATCGTAAATACATACAAATTATATTTATAAATACATTCAATCCTATAAATTTAAACAACGAAGTCAACGAACGCTGGTTGAATTTTCAGAGCCAGATGGTTGGAGATTGCAAGCAGTTGTCTGCAAAGCTACTGAAGGTTTTACCACACAATAATCACTGGATCATAAGAACGAAATGAAATGGCCAATTTCACAGACAGTTGAGAGTTAAAAAACACAAAAAACCCAACGTTACTTCCACCAATCGGCGGACCTTAGGGTCATTCAAACCAACCGAAGACAACCAAAAGACGTCACTTACTGAGCAAAAGATAATAAATTTTACTGAAAGCTTTAATATCATTCTGGACATTAATAGAATTGTTCTTATTCAGATATCAGTCTGGCAAAATAGTTAGTTTGCACGTCAAGGAACCTTACATCCATCCAGTTGAATTAATGATAATTTAAATAAACATGTTTTGAATCAATTGAGTGCTTATCGGTTGGTAATTTATAATTAACTCTGTGTTCTTTAAATCTCGTTTAGTTTGACCAATATAGAGAGCATTGCAATCCTTGCATTCAATTTGGTCCACAACAAAATGAGTATCCTCAGGAATCAAGGAGTCCTTACCATTATAACATAGCATGACAACGTAATTAACGATAAATTTTGCAGTAATTGCAGTTCGTAGGTCCATGACTCTCCATGTCTGTTTTACTACCATTAATTAATATTGGAAGAATTGATACCAAAGTATATTTTATAAAAGAGGCTTTCTTTAATAACCCCCATAATTGTGATTAGTAATATATATATAATGAGCAACAAGTGTCCGCTGCAGTTGTCAGTGGCGAGGAACTGTTTATTGAGTGAATGGAGAGCGAAGCCATTGACTGAATGTGCAACGCATCCGGTTTGTTGAGACCCATTAAAGATCCGCTCTCTGCAAGTAGAAAACACCAACCTGGAATGTCGTGTCAGCAATGAAGCTGTTAGCCTCATACCTGCACGTCAAACAGCTTAATGACCTGCCTGCAGTTCCAGGTCGTTCGCTGGAAATTAGCTAACCTCTTTGCGCTTCCAGCGACGTTTAAGGTAACCGCACTCGGTGCAATACGCTCGGAACTTCCTACACAGCCGAAAGGTTACCGAGGCCACACTCAACAACAAAATTATCCCCTTTCAACGTTAACTACGGACGGGGAAATTTGAATATTTTGCTTTACGTTATTTGGGAAGGTGGTCATGTATTACTTTACCTTATAAACATATTCTAATTAACAAAAATATCACCCTGTTTATGTTTATTAACTTTGGAAAAAACGAGATTTCATGAGTGACCAGTCATTAGTTCTTATGTTTGTTTGCATTACTTACTCCATGAATTGTAATAGTTATTTTGTAAGACAATTTCGTATTTCTCAACTTATCTTTACTTTAATTGCACTACATATTTAATCGCTTAACTGTATTGTATGTTAATTATAAGGAAGATAGCCTAATACAGACAAAATAAGTGATAATATAAAGATATATCACACAATTCTGGAAGCCTTGTGCCTTTCTTCAGGTGCAGAAAAAAAGCAAGTACATACAGAGACACAACCTCACTAGCCAGTTGACAAAAACTCCAAAACCTTTATTTAGCAATATTTCTGATTATTAATTTTCAAATAGACGTAAATTTTTCATTTTTCTATTCCAAGTTATCAATCTCAGTTAAACGTTTTGCTATCCTCCGCTTTTTGTTTTACAACGAAGGCCATTAAATAAAATTTTATTCTTTGATCTTTCTTTGTCATTCGGTCTCAAAATTTCGGTATTCTTTCAACCATATTTTCGGTTTCATAAACGTCCTCCGCATTCGTACTTTAAAGTTCTTAACCTGAAAACACTTATATTTGTTAGCAGAATTCTTACTCTGCTTGTTGCAGTTTTCTTTGTCTTTTCATGTATTATACATTACTTTTGAAAAGTTTTTTCCTTGAACATGAAAATATTTTCATTTCTTCCGCCACATTTGATTCATTCAGACCGTATTCTTCATATCTGTTTGTAACCAATAATTTTAGGTTCAAAATTAATCAATTTTTTAATAGAAGTATATGTTTCTTGGCTTTAGCACATTCATCCTCTCTTACAAGAATCTTCTTTGATCAGTCCAGTCCAGTGAATCGGCTTACTAAGTCAGACTGTAATGAACAGGTGCCGCCGTTAAAAATAATTACCTATTTAATAATGATATATATATGTACATTATGACTATTGATAAACTAATAAATCAATAAACATAATGAAAAAGTTAGAAAAGTACAGCGTCAAAATTATTTTTAAGGACAATAACTATTTAAACATAATTATAAGTATTAAGTAAAAAATATTGAAAATTTAGATAAACATAATATAATTTATAAAATTTATTTTTTGGATAGTGAAGCCACATATATAGGCCAAACCCAGCGCTCATTAAAAACTATGTTAAATAACATTAAAATAATATAAATAGTAGTATTCAAAATTATTCTCTTTTGTCTAAACATATTTATTTAAATTATCACTAATTAGATTGGTGTAAAATATTAATTTTGGACGAGAAAATGAACTTCTTTTCGAGATTAATGAGTGAAATGCTGTACAACAGATCCTATAAAAACAGCTATTAATATAAAAAATACTAACAATTTGTATAAAAATTATGACATGTTGCTTTTGTAATGTTTAATTTATATATTTTTGCAATTTCAAATTCTAAATTTTTTCCATTGTAAACCGCACACAATGTAAATTAATTTTTACTGGTCGTTCTCGTTTTAAATAGTACATTTCGGCAACGGAAGTCAAGCAAAATTTATATTGTTTATTAACTGCTAAATGTTTCTTACAAACGTTATTCTAATTATTGTAATTGTTTTGTTCTTTTTGTAGTTTTAAACTTGAACCTGATGAGGTCGCAAAATAAGTGACGATACGTTGTTTAATTTCACATTAATAAATTAGTTTTTCTGATTTAAAATTGGCTGATGTTTATTTATTTATTAAGTACCCATTAATTTTAAAATTAATATAAGTAAATTATTTTAACGTAAATTTTACTAATGTTGTATGCAGTAACATTTTCTAATTGCTTGGGAGCCAGTTATTAAAAGTGGATAATAAGGACAAGTTGTCATTGTTGGATCGGCGACACGACTAAAATCGTGAAACAGACATTCCGATTGGTCAAATTTTCAATGCCGGAAAATAATAGAAAGTATCTAATTGACTGAATTGACAGAATCCTGAAACCCGAACGTGACTACGACGACGTAAAGATTATTCGACGATGGATGTCTGAGCGATCAATGTCACGTCGTCACCGTTAAAACGTTAGATATAGCAGGAAAATAGTTTTTATTAACTGGTATAAATCGGGAAGTAGCAACACAAAATTCTAAAAGAAATCTCAAAGTCCTTCGCTGAAACCGGAAATGCTTACGTAAATTCGCACGGGGTGAATTAATCCAATCCCTACGCTGTGACGAGGAATCCGAACCGTGGACCAAAGCGGCGGCCTGTTCGGGAGCGGTGTGGTGAAGAATATTGCTTATAGGTTGATTAAACGAATTATTCTTAACATTAAGCACGAAACAGAAAATATTAATAAGTTATATGACGTTTGGCTCGTATATATATGTATCTTTTATTTGAGTTCCTTGTACAATTTCCAGTCTTCAGTTATTTGCTGTTAGAAAAAAACGCACATCCGGCACTTTTCAAATTTTCGTAGTTTTGTTTCTCTTTTTTTTTTGAGTTTCTCTATACGAAGGTTGTTTTTAGTATCATGAATTTCATTCAGCTCTGAGTTGTATACGGATTTTTAGGAATAGCGACTTTTCACCTCAAATACCTTTTAGAGAAAGTGATCTCATTAATTTATTGTTAAGTTTAAATCCGGTGTTTTTTTTCTGTTTAAATTCTTGTTGTAACGTTTGCAGCAATATGGTAAAATTTGAAGAAAATTATAATTAAAACAACTAAATTAAATATATAAAGCCATTAATTTTGATAATAAAATTTTTCTGTTTGTAATAATACATTTTGTGTGTCACAAACCTTAATTGTGGTGTTACACCATATTACTATATTCATATCAGCTGATAAGAGACTGGATACGAAACTTCGAGGAATTGACTCGTGTGACGTCAGAGAAACAGTTGACTGTGAGCATTAATTTCTTTAGGATATTTATTACTGTTAGAAATTTCAAGATCTTCATTAATTTTCAAACAGTGATGTGAATCGTAAAACGATCTAAGATAATGCTGAGGATTGGGTTCTTAAATATGTCTGACCAATCTGGATGAAGGAATTAAACTTAAATGCGGAATGTTTTTTTTAATATTTAATTTGTGAATGCGCTTTTCCGTAATACCGCAAAACAAAGCAACGATTTACCGTGTACTGTTCTCGGATCGTCGGTCAAGCAAACATCTGGTCACGTTGTGGCCGGAAAAAAAGATCCCAATCTAGGCAGGCGTCTGCCTAACCACGGGGGTTTCGGAGGGCGGACCATCAGCGTATCTCTACAGACCTTCCTGGAATCTGCACATCTGGGAGACTCGAGCTCATAAATTACTCACTTCAATGTGCCGAGGCCCAAAAGGTGAAGTAGCCAAGTCACACACACAATGGAGGTCCACGATCCCCGACCAAGATACAAATCTGAATTGCTCATCCGTTTGGCAGACAGATGCTTAAAACGGACGGTATACTGGAAAGTTATAAGCCGGAGATTAAACTCAACACGGCATTAACACATCATACAGACACACGGCGTCCTCTGAACCTACGAAATCTATGTATATAATGGATTCCAGCAAAACCTGAACGGATGCGCGTTCTCCATGAAGGCAAACAAAGGATTTCTTCTGCCCACGCATTTCTCAATATTTACGTTAAAATATATATTCTTTAAACTAAAAACCTGAACATAAAAAATTATTGGCTATGAATTTAAATCCACGATAGATATTTAATTGAATATCATAATGATGTAAGAATATATAACTGTCACGTAAGCCAGACCATCCATTTTAAATTGTATCCAAAATTATTTTCTGTCATATCAAATATTTTTTGAAGGTCGTAATTATTCCATAAAATTTATACAAAAATTCAACATTTATCACAAAAATTAATTACTATATTTTTAAACTAAGAGTAGGTTTACCTGATGACGTCCAAATTAGGAAATTTGATATTAAACATGTTCTGACTCATTGGTCATTATATTTTTTATGTAATGAAATAATATATTAATTTTCAGCTCGACGGAAAAATATCTTAACTATAAGACGACATGCAGATAATAAGAATTATCTCAGAAAGATAAAACTTTATTTTTTCTTTATCAGAAATTGTAAATACTAAAATCAATATAATAATTATTTTCACTTTAAAATTTCCTACATACAGCATGAAAAACAAAATAATTATATTAAAGTCTTATTAAAAATATTGCTAAATTATTTTTATCCACACGGATATATTAATCTTTCTTTTCTGTTTGAACAGCATCAATCATGTATGTTTTTCAATTATTTCACTATACAAAAAAATGACGCAAATATGACCATTCAATGGCGGTTACAATTACACCACATTGGAGTTAAAATTAAAACTTCAATTTATTATTATTATTATTTGTTGTTCCACGAGTAAATTATCATTAACAATACAGAATTAAGTTTTTTATTCGGATTTATTTTTGTATTAAAATTATATATGTATGAATGCCTCGTGTATTTTCTGAGATTACGATTAAGAATCTCATCTTTTGAATTATTACAACGTTTTTATAATCCCATTAACATCTATTTTTCGAATAAAAATTGATTAATTATGCATTTACTTACTGTGTTAAAGGTTCAGGAAGAGGAACGTAACGTGTAATATTAGTGGAGACTAGAAGAAGACGTACGTTAAATGGCTTGGTGAGAAGGGAAAAGGAAATAGTGGCACATATAAATAAATTAATAAAATTGATTACTTCTCCAAATTATACGATACCAGTAAACCGTCAATTTTGGAGGTGATAAAGAGCCAAAAAAGAAGTCATCGGGCAGAGACGCACTGAACGAAATGTAACCAATCTAGACAGGAATATGGAAAAATTAATCAGTTGTGTGTAAAGGGAGTCGAGTTTACGTAATTAAAAGTGTGTTGGAAAAAAATACGATGTTATATTCCATTAAAGCGATTGGTAAAATAATTTTCAGCTCACGTAAGAGTGATGTATATTCACGTGTCAAAGCCGCTCCTGTTTCAATCCCAAACTCGCAATTAATCAATCGATCGATTGAATTGAATTTAAAAAAAAGCGGCACAACAGCTGATGTTTATGATATTTTCATATTACAGCTGGACAGAAATATGAGTTGATGTTTAAACAGGCCTTTCCGGATCAGATGGTGAGGCTTAATTGCCCCCGATGCGATGTGACGGGGTGAATTGAGGGGGTTGTGGACTGACCTACCCCACATGGCGGTCGCGTGTCTGCATAGGGGCGCCTACACCCCCAATTAACTCACTATTATCGTCGCCCTCTCCCAACACGGAATTTAAAACGCCGGCATTTAATTGTGTAAAGCTCGCACGCTTCCAAGCCGCCGGAAAGCTGATACAGGAAACGGTTTCCTCCCCGTCCCACTGCTTTACCGGTCGTCCTAAAATAATAGACCAACCTGGAACCGAAACAACGTAATAACTATACATGGGGGAGGGGGGGGGGGTTAAGGAAGAATAGTTATCAGAGGTATAGGCGGGCACGGTTTGCTTTCCTTTACAATGTGATCAGATGTCATCAAGAAATTAAATTTCCAAAGGAAATAAAAGTCACCCCGAAGATTTTCTCACATTAAAAGTTTCAGAAGACAAATAAATCTTCATTAACCCGGATAAGCTAAATTCCCTTCCGGATTCGATAATGGTGCAATATGAAGAAACTAGCTATAGGGTGTATGTAGCAGCGGAGAACGATAACTGCAATAATTGTAAAAGTCCCGGCCATATCGCGATAAATTGTCCTAATAGAGATGCAATACTGAAGAATAATCTGACTGCAAATGAAAATTATGACCAAAGTCAGTGTAAGATTCCTCAAAAAACGGACATGGATAATTCACAACTAACAAACAAAAAAGACCTGCATCTACGAGCTCGACGAGCCAAGCTGATAAGAAAGACGCCAGTAATCCTGAACATAAGACAAGCACTAATCCACCCAAGAAAACAAAACAAAACATTCAGGATCATAAATATAAGGCGCTTAGTCAATCATAAGGACCACTAAAAATATTATATGAAGAAGAAACCAGTGCTCCACCTATCCCTTTGGAACAGTTAAAGACTCTTATACTAAATGCTACGGACTGAATGAACCCCAGGACCATTATTAGAGATTACCAAATATCCTCTACAACATTCATAAATGTATTGGACTCTTTTTACCCACACTTAAATGATAAAACGGCAAAAAGTAGAATAAAAAGGCTCATGAATTTAGTCAAGAAACAAGAGAGTGATACATATTCAGAAGCAGAAGGCCTCCTCCTAATAAAAACAGACTATGACTACAGTACAGTGGAATCTGCAACAGTCGCAGCTTCAAACAAGTTAATATAATGAATATCCAATTCAAATGCGAATTTTTAAAATGTAAATGTATGAAACCCACATTTGAAATGTATAATTAATTTTTCCATCTGTTCAATTGTATGTATATTATTGGAATCAATGTGAATCGAAGCATACTTATGTAAACAAGCAATATTTGTAATTTATTTATGGGTCGCCAATGACCAAGTTGTTAACGCGACCATTATAAACTTTGAATTTTTTTTAAAAAAGTCATCCATTAATCAAGTCGATTTGGACTGACAATAGAAAAAATTAAAATATTTTTCTTACTTTTTCATCAAATATAAATATTTAATATTTAAATAAATATTATATTTATTATTATATAAAATTTTATTTCAGATGTCTTCATAAATGAGCAAACCTCCGGACTACTTTCCTATAATAAAATATTATATTTTAAATAATAACAAATTACAAATATATTGACTTAAGTCCTATAATTTTATGATAGATATTCCCTTATTAAAGAAAAGTATTCACAGGTTTCTTTTTTTACTCTGGATATAACTGATTTAAAATTTACAAATTGATTCGGATGAGATTCAGATTTATCTCTTACTACTCAAATTACAGTTTCTTTAATTAAATTTTTTTAAAAATGTATTTACAATTCTTTCAGGATCCAGAACCTGCGAGAGAATTCTCTCGCAGGTAACCTGCGAGGGATGTTCTCTCGCAGGCAGAACCTTTTAGGAGAGATACGAAGGGGCTACCTTTGGGTATGCCTTTTCCTCTCCGTTTTTTAACTACGGTTCCCACAAGCCGAGGCACTTTGGCCTGTTCTGAGAGGTGTATGTTCCGGGGTCTCAGACCTTGGGCATACGGTAAGAGTTGTCCGCTATTCCCATTGGAATAGTCAGCCAGCTGCCTCCTAAACTGGTCGAGGCACGGAGAAGATAATGCTGCGTCGCCACAGCAAACTCCTCTCCCGCTATCGGAAGGGCGTGGGACAAGTACCCAATGCCCGACATACCTGATGCAGGTTTTTCTAGGGTTTTCCCTGCATTTCTATAGGCGAATGCCGGGTAGGATCCTTAAACCACAGCCCGGGGGCTCTAGTAACCCTTTGCTACCTTCCTCTACCCTTCCGCATCCCCCCTTTCAAATCCCTTCCTATGCTATTAAAGGGGAGTTGCCCAACGTGAATTACCCTCATGTAGCCTGTTGCCTTAAAAAAAAATATATTTACAATTCCAGTTTAATATTGGCGATTCAGATTTTATTTCATCCTGTAAGTAGTTAGTAATTTCCTTGTCTAGTCCTTCTCTGTAATGGTCCAACTGCGACCTGTGCACGTCAATGAAATATTTTGAAGTGCAATAGAAAGTTGTTTCATGAAGTTAAATACTTGTCCAGTTGATTTCATGAAAATACTTTCCAGACGTTTATGTCTCCAAATTGTACAGTTCCGTTTAAATTAATTTTGTTTTTCTTACCGTTTAAATGCCGTTTTATAAATATCAGTTTTAACATGTCTTTTTTCCGTATTGTTCAAATACTAATAAAAACGTAAAGCGAAGCACATTTTCTCAATTTAATAATATATCAAAAAAATTGGGAAACCAATGTGATCCGTGTTAACGAAAGCATCCCAATAACAAAGAAATAGATTTTTGTAATTCTTATAACAGAAAAATTTCTTCGTTTGATTTCTTTTTTATTAAAACATTTACAAAGATTGCCGTCATAGAAATTAATATTAATACAACAATAAGAGAAAACTATTATAACATAAAGTGGAAAATTTCATACGAAATAGAAAGGTTTTTATAAATATGATAATCTGTAAGAATAATTAGAAAATATCAATAAAATACTTACAGGACCAATGGCGATAAATTGAGGAAGCTAATATAGGATAGTAAATACTGCAAAATTATTATTCTGGCCTCATTGAAAATATAATAAAGATATTATAACCAATTTACATTTCCTTTACGTAGATGTTAGGACAAAGAGCACGAGTGCATAAGTTCTGTTTTGTGTAAAAGAGAGAGTGTTCACCTTCTGGGGTACTATTAGTAATCGTTCTTTAAAATTATATATATGGAGGTACCTTAAGAGTGCCAGTGCAGTAAACTGAAGTGAATGTCTCAGCTTTTTGCTTTCGGTGTTCAGTCGCATGACTGGTTTCTAACTCGTCCTATTCAGTGTCAATGTCTTCATATTCAAGCGTTTACTACGTACGAGATCTTCATTAAATCCTTTATATACTCTACTTACCATGATTCACGGGCGTTAATATCCTCCACTTTAGTCTTCAAGCAATCCGCTGTGAATTTCAACGTCGTTTTACAACGAGCCACTTCCGATTCATTGTAAATGTTTCCGAAGTATATTTCTCCGGTACGTCTTTTACGTCCAGAGTAGAGAACATTTGCAGATTGTCTGATAGATAAGAAAACGCTTGATCTTTAATGAGCTTCGCCGTAATCTAGAATCAATTAACCGTAACCATGTTTCCTGGAATTCTAATAAGGCGGGAATGTCCATTTACTTCCAGATATTGCCTGCCTGAAGTAATACACTTAAAAATTTCTGAGAAAACTTTCAAATAGTTGCAGTTGCAGTTTTATCCACCCCTTTCCGTCCCTTTCACTTTAGTGCCCTCGTTACACGGAGTTACACAGAAATTGACAAATCCGTTCATTTTTATACCAATAGGAAAAAAATGTTTCCAAGGAGAAATAATAATGTGCTTTTTTTTAGGGCAGCAGGCTACATGAGGGTAATTCACGTTGGGCAACTCCCTTTTAATAGCATAGGAAGGGATTTGAAAGGGGGGATGCGAAAGGGTAGAGGAAGGTATCCAAAGGTTAACTAGGGTGCCCGGGCTATGGTTTAAGGATCCTACCCGGCATTCGCCTAAAGAAATGCAGGGAAAAACCTAGAAAAACCTGCATCAGGTAGGTCGGGCATTGGGTACTTGTCCCACGCCCTTCCGATAGCGGGTGAGGAGTTTGCTGTGGGGACGCAGCATTCCCTTCTCCGTGCCTCGACTAGTTTAGGAGGCAGCTGGCCAACTATTCCAATGGGAATAGCGGACTACTCTTACCGTATGCCCAAGGTCTGTGACTCAATTTCATTGATAAATTTACCATTCCTCATAACGACAGAAGCTGCAGTTTACTAAACTCAAAATAATACTGTCTCCACGCTAATATAACACTCCATTAGCTCCATCTTTAGTTTTTGTCTCTAAAGTTAGAGCGGAAGTTGCTATTTTGAGTGTCCCAAATAATGATCAAGAGATAAGAGATAAAAAAAAATGCATGTTTGAAAAGATAAACTGTCAGAAAAAAAATGTATGTAAAGTAAATGAAGAAGAAGCCAATAAGCATTTCTGAAATCCTTGTTGCTTTCGTCAGGTGATTTAGAAATGAAAGATCCGCAAGAACGACACCGCCACGCAAACCAGGTGACTAGCTCAAAAGGAAGGCTAAAACAAACTTGACGCAAAGATAATATAAAAGAAAGCTTTGATTTTTTAATTCACCAACTGATTTCTGCGTTTTTGGTTCACCTAAGGAAAGAAACAGCGATTGCAGAACGTTGTGTGGTATTTATTTAATCAATTATCAATCTTTTTATTGGCTACTTCTTTATCTAATTGGAATATGAATCCTTAAATAGGGTAGGAATATGTGCGTCAAGTAATTAATTTTTTTGTTACTACAATTATAAAAAATGCCCGAACGAATGATAAATCCTCGGGGTTAATATAGACAGAAGTAAATTACAAACATATAATGAAATATCATTCGTAAAAAACGGAAATGAGAAAAAAAATTAAAGGACTGTTAATTTTATAAAGAGTTTGTGTTGTATTCTATTCGTTTCTTTCTGTAAATGTAAACTTGGAAATGTAAATACAGACTAGTTATGCATTCAATATAAATTGATGATAAAGTGAAGGACTACATTATACATAAAAATGTAAAATTAGATATTTTAAAAGTATTGCAATGGAGTAGAATTTTAAAAAAAATATAAATATTATAGAACATTCATTTTGAATATCATATTAATATAATGTGACATATGGAGGGGAAAATATCCATTTAGGTTTTCGCAGAATAAAAGTTTAAAAACCATCTCCATCCATCAATGCAAAATTGATATTGAAAAGTTTTAACACCGTAGATATTTATTAACAATTAATACTCTATTAATAATTGTTTTGTTTAGGAATAATTATTTTCATTTAAAAAAATTACGTAGTCTGCTTATCAGTTTCACGGATAATATTTTGTGTTTGTGATTTGTTTTAAATACTTTATTATTTATATACTCTTATTTAAACACTGGCGTGTTCCAACGTTATTGACTTACTGCAATCGCATATGACATTTTTTGGGGGGTGGGGGGGGGGTGGGTAACAGGCTAAATGAGGATAATTTACGTTGGAGCAACTCCCCTTTAATAGGGTAGAGGAAGGTAGACAAGGGTTACTAGGGCCCCCGGGGGTATTGTTTAAGGATCCTACCCGGCATTCGCCTACAAGTAATGCAGGACAAACCCTAGAAATCCTGCATCAGGTAGGTCGGGCATTGGGTACTTGTCCCACGCCCTTCCGATAGCGTTTGTCTCAAGTTGGAACCCAAACACAATCCAGCAGCAAGCCGGACATTGAAATTCCTAATCCTAACACTTTGACGCCGTCGTGTCGGGAAGACTGGATGCGTACAGGTGAAAATACAAGTCGAAGGGACTAAGAAGGTCGTTTGGGAAAATTTCATCCTGCGAACATTAACCCTAAAATATTCCGAAGAGGACCTCACTCCAAAACGCAGTTCTGGGTTACGTAAGGTAAAATATTTTAAATTCTTTGGCGGAGAACGGTCAGGTGATGTGGCGGGTAAAGATATTGTCGAATTCGGATGAAACGCGAGCTCGGTAGAAGAGTATGAATTCACATCTCAGAAATAATGGTTGGTTATCGAAGACAGAGAGGAGAAAAGAAAAGTCTATTATCGCAGTCTAGTGCAAGTCCAGTGCACGAGATAAGTAACCTGCCTAGAGAGAGAACACAGCCCGATGCAGCAACCGATATAAGGAGAGCTACAACCAATGAACCAGAGTTCATTGCCCGACTTCTAAACTACGTGTCGCTGAGCAGGAATGAAGCCCAAGGGGAACATTGCACACGTCACCTGAAATTCTGAGAATCATCCCTGTGCCACCAGGTACCAGTCGTCCATCATAATGTTCCTGGCCGACGAGGTGTGTCTGTATTTCCGCATCCAGATGCGTTTAACGATATTTCTCCTACTCGATGCCCACTTTACTTGAACGAAACGAGGTTTTAATTTGAATCTCTTGTATATATTACCCTGAGATAATCGCCCCAATATTCCAACTTTTAATAACCCTGTTATTTCATTTTAAAAATTTAGTAATCAAATAATATAAATGTTTTATTAAATAACCTACTCAATACCAGACATCCAAATAAAATACTTAACAAAGTATTATTCAGCCTTTACTGCATTTGTTTACAAGTTCATTAAGTGGCGAAAAAAAAACATGAACGTTCTGGTGAAAATGAGATGTCAGACATAATTTACATAGCTTCATCGGAGTCGCGTGTTTAACATGTCGTTAATTTTGTCCGCGGAGCCGATCGAGAGGAGAAGAAAGTCGACTGTGGTATGATCTATATGGGAAACAAGGTAGGCTTGGTTTAACACGGGAAAGAAATAAATTTACTTGTGAGTGCTCCGCAATCTGCAGAGAGCACGATCGGTCGGATAGAGCCCGTGGCTAACCAGAATTAAAAACGTCCGTTGCTACATTTGCTACGCAGCGGGGGCACGACTCAGGAAAGGAACTTTTAATCTAGGCCCTCCTTTAATCAGTAACAAGAGATCTGCAGCTAGTTCCACAATAGATCGTATCCCAACAACCCGTCTCCGCTCCTAAATTATTTCCCCTCGATCGGTCTAGTCTCGATTCCTTAAATTTCTTCCGCTGAAAAATAAAAATCCCTTTCACAATAGGCAATTCCGAAAGAAAACTTCCACAAAAAATTATAATATCCTGTTGTGAAGAATCAGTTATGAGTATCTATCATAATAAAGTTGTAATTAGCCATAAATTCATAATAAGAAAGAACATTTTTCTAGGTGATTTCTTCTGATCGTTGGAACCAGTTTTCAGTCAAAATTTCCAAGGAAACAAAATAATAGCAGCTAACTTGATGATCACCATTTTGATATAAATATTTAACACAAAGCAATAGAGCAAATATTATTCAAGGGATCACGAATGTACTCATGTTTGACAATATAAAGTCAGCGTTAATCGGTCAGAGCGACTGTTAACAGCCATTTCAAAGGAATTATATACATAAATACTCATTACAGTGATGTGAATTACACGTCTTATCCCACATGAAAATTTAAGTTACGTCCTTTCCAATTTTTATCATCTTTCTGGTTGTCGCAGCTAAAGAAATCAAAACAGGGTGAAATGTCTCAGTGGTTGCGAGCAACAAGGGGCAACGATTGGTTCGATGCGTTTCTTCCATATATTTAATGACATCTCCTATAAAATAAGCCTATATAGTTGATACATTCTAAATATAACACACATCGATTATGATAATAAATATTTAAGCAAACAGAACGGGAAAGCTTATGGCACAGTGGAAATTGTAATCATTTGCTTAACATTATTAATAAAATGTACAAAAATATTTTAATACCAAAAGAAACAAATCGAGTCCTGTAAGTAAGGTAGGGATGAAAGTGCTGCGATCTCGCCCGATCTCCTGCGAGACAACCAGATTGAGTTTAATTATTATATATTTAGTAAAAGTCTAATAAATAAATAGCTCTTCATGCAATTTACAAATGTAAGATTCTTATTAAAGTCAAATGGGAACATTAAAATTTTTTAATCATTAATAATGTCTGAGATTGTTTATTATCACATAAAATACATCTGAGAAAAGATGAACAATACAATCAAATATCGAATTGAATCGATTAAGTTAGGATATTACTGTCATTTAAATAAAAATATTTATATACTTAAGTCCATGCGTTATTTGTCATATAAAAGTTGCGGGTCATATACACTACTAAATATCTTTATATTCACCGACAAGCTTTTCAATCTAATTAATAGAGAATATATAAAATGTAAAACGTAAGTTCTAAAATTACACCAAATTAGATAGAGAAGTAGCCAATTAATGGAAAAATAAGTTCCACACAACCAAAAGCAACAAGGATTATAAGAACCTTGTGTTGTTTCTGTCACTTATTTACGTCTTTAGATTGGCTACTTCTTTATCTAATTTAATCTAGTATAATACAGTTTTTTTATTTAAAGTTTTCCTAGTAAGAACTTTCTTCATAACTGAGAGACGCATGGATCAACCCCGACCAATATAACTACTTATATGTCGTATAATAATAATTAGAGAAACATTAGTGACAAATTGGGACCCCTAGTTCACCTTGATGTGGGAGTGGGAAGGTTTCACGTCATGTCAAAAATCACCAACAATTTATAATAGTATCGATTTGGTCATTGGTGAACGTCCCGGTAGAAATGACATGATTGGTCTAAAATACCTGAGTACAAATTTTTATAAGGTTGTCATAATTCCCCTGTCTAGTGTTCATGGTGTCCGAGAATGTCGCACGCAGCTCCCGCGACGAGGTAAAATAATACTGCAGTGTATTCGGAAAAAATGAATTATCTGCATAATTAATATTTTTATATTTTTCATTATAAGTATATAAAGCTTATTGTTCTACAGTACAGATATAATTTCCATAAATAGTATTTAAGTTCATCTCAGGTTTATAATTTAATAAATGAACATAAAACGGCCACTTAAACATAAAAGTTTTATTCAAATAAAAATAAAAAAATAATTACAATATTACGAGGTTTCGTCCACAATTGTGGGAATTTATCTGGTAAGAGACAATTTTGTATTATATTTTGAAATTTTTACTTAGTGTCATGGACTGCATCCTATGACGGATATAATAAAACCTATTTTTTGACAAATTATCTGTTTTTCTATTTATTATTTAAATTTTCATTTTTCTTTTACAGAATATGAGTAAATGAAGACTGGGATAACGCCAGGTGATTACTTAGTAGGTAACGTTATTTTGGTAAATTTTAGAAAAGACCAGGAAGGCGGGTAGAACCACAAACACCTTTTAACAGCAGGAGTTCTACATTGTCGAAATGACAAATACACTTCCCCTCCCCCTCACCCAATGAACCGTTGAAGACCACGCCCTCCTCTTATCTGGGTTACGATCTCCAAAAATGTGACAGTCTGAACTAGAGTTGACTTTCGCTGTTATTCGCCCTTTTTTTTTGTCAGCGAAGGTTGAGTGGCTTCTCGACAGTGAGTGACGAGGGAGGAATTAATTTAGTTATCAGATTGTATGGGGGGATATCTATCTGAAAACCGAAAATTTCCTGAGCAGCTAATGCATAATCTACGGTAGTCAGTGGTTATGGGTTCAGTGAGACGGTTGTCACGCACATGGACGACGAGGATCTTTTTCGAGGTTCCAGACGCAGAGTAGTCGCCGTCTCGCCGAATCGATCTCTCCCACCACCAGACCTCATTCAAGCTGCTATCAGCAGTCCTACTAGCCTCAAGGGCAGGCCCCAATACGCTCAATGCTCTCCCTAATTACTACGACTTCTACAACTGCTACCACCTATCTATTTATAATGACTACTACTACAGTCCTTACCACTACCACTGCATATCTATTGCTACAGTAATTAGTCCCTCACTCTTGTCAGATCACACCAAACAACGTTGCTAAATTCAAAAAAGAATAAATATATTGGCAATAAAATGGTCATCTTCTTATAAATAAAAATGAGTGTATGTATGTATGTTTGTATGTTTGTGTGTTTGTATGTTCGTTATACAAATCTACACCGCTGGAGCAAATTTCACCAAATTTCGTACACGCTCTCTTTGTATAATTACAACCCCTTTTGGACTCAGAAGGGTGCACCCTTAAGGGTGGGCGTGAAGTAGCATTACATAAAAAGAAACCAGAAACTAACGGGATTGTCACTGAGTTTAATTATGACATTAAACTTGAGCGTTTAAGTCCCCGAAGCGGGAGTGGTCGGGGGTGAAAATTTTCTCATGGTTATAGATAAATGACATCTCGGGCAACGCCGGGCACCCAGCTAGTTAAATATAAAATACTGAATTAAGTCAATATTTAAATACACATCAGTCAATTTGATGTCCGAAAATAAGGATAATTTTTTTAATTAACAATGTTTTATCGCTTAATTTGCTACCTCATTAGGTTCCAATGTCAGAAAAAAATCGGCCATGGCAGTCAACAAACCTGCCTATGAATTTTTTAAAAAAATTGGAACCTGATGAAGTCGTAAATAAAGCTATAATACGTTGTTAATTTAATAAATTCTCCTTTTTTCTGACTTCAAATTTATTTATTAGTTTTCTCATTAGTCTAAATACATATTTATATATATCAATAAGTAAATATTTATTATTTAATTGAATATTACAAAGTCTCCCAATTTCACAATGTGCTATTTACTTTATATATATATATATTATATCTTCTAAGATATAACATTGATCCATGTACGTATTAATGTATGTGAATATTGAAAAAACAGCCGAGATTGTTATGGTAATTGCCGACTTGATTTCTGACGTTCATCGTGACGGTCAGGTTGAAGCTCAGTCACCACCGGCGTGGATTATTAATTAGAAAGATAGCCAAATACTCACATCTTTTGTCTGTATTTGGCTACCTTTCTTATTACTAATTGTCAATCAGACGTAAATTTTTCATTTCTATGGATTATTATTACATAATACTCTTAGTAATGTTGGACAGGTAAATTTATACTAATGTACAAGCTTACTTTTAATTGTGATAAATTGTAGCTTATAATAATTATATTAACATTTTATGTAACGGTTTATGAGTTAAAGGACAAAGGTGTTTGAAAATATTTCCCAGCAAATGTGATCGCCATATCACGACAGAGCCAATGGAAAATTTAATAAAATTGTGTAAAGGAAATAGATTTCTTAACGCAGGTTGATTAGGCATAACCAACATTAGCTCGTAAGATTGATAATTGAATTGCTGTGAGGGGAAGAGATGAAAGATCGATATAGACAATAATAGTGGATAGAGAAAGATTTTTATTTTATCAGTATTTAGTGGAGTGACACAAAGGCAATACAAATCCTAAGTAAATGACTGGAATCTATTTAATTCATTGGTTCATAGGTACTATAAAAGAAAAATGAATTTAGAAAATAAATCCCAAAAATTAAAGTAAAAAAAATAGAAAAAGTTCGTATGAGTAAAAAAAGAATAACTGAAAGAAAATAATAGATGAATGAGTAAAACCATATACGGGAATAAAAATAGCAATGCAAATATTTAACTTGTGTTCAAATGAGAAGAAATTGTTATATATATATAGATATAGATATAGATATAGATAGATAGATCGTTATTTACGTATATAATTAGTAATGATACATTTCCATGCATTTTTTCAGATCCTAAATATTCCGTAAGATGTTTAAAATTTAGAAGGTATTAATATAACCAATATTGAAATAAATTAAAGGTAACGAACTTATTAAATGCAGACAGAATTTTGATGGAAACTTTAATATAATAAAAAAAAAGGTTCGGTCTTAAATTTTTCCCTTTAACAGAGGTTGCTGAATATTCCTTGTGTCTGTATTTAGTATGGTTATTATGTTGTACTGTTTTCCCATACAATTCTTACCTGTCTTGTATCCTATGTGCATTATCTGCTTCTTCTGTGGCAGTACGTAATAGTGCCGGATATGATGTTACCTCTCCGTCGTTATGCGTGTCAAATAAATCGGTAATCGCCTGAAAACATCTCTTATAACATCACATTATGGGTATTTCACTGTCCCGTTCGGGTACTTAACGGATCAGAAATATGAGAACCGGAGAAAAAAATATTTATTTCACAGGAAGAGGGAAGATTGGGGGAGGGAATAAGGGAGATCCCTCATGAATGTCGAATCGTTTGCGGATTCAATTTCGTAACATTGATCGTTAGAATCACCTAGGACCGCTAACAAAGGGAAGGGACGGGGATCGTTTATTAGCGTGGGAGACTCCCGTGGTATGGTAACCCTCTTTTCCATGGAATGGACCCGCATCTGGGCGCAGGGGCACACGTCCTACCACCTACCACCTGGGGAGGGGGGCAGGAGGTTCGTATTATTATTACTTCAGCGAGGGGAGTCAAATTCTGCAATTAACGGAAAAAGCGTTTTTAACAGCTGTCTCAGGGGAGTGACTACATGGCCACTTGACATCGCTACAGTGTTTCCACGATGCCAACTTTCCCACAAGAACAGAAATGTTCAACGGGTGCGTCTCCTTACTCCTTAAAGTAATACTGGCACTGTCTTACTTGTCTGCTTTTACTGAGACATCAGAATTATAAAATAGAACACACCGGTTTATTTTCCAGCAAACACATATTTACACATTATTAAAATATACGTCAATGTAAGAGGAAGTATTTTCTCACACTTCCTATCTTGTTTGAAAAATAAAACAGAAGTTTTGGAAGTGAGGTAACGGCGATGACAAATAAATAAAGTAACTGAATAATAATGATAAATATACTAATAACTCTTGAAGGGACATCAGCTCAGAACTCAAAAATTATTTATAAAATTAATTTTAAACAACCGAAGGAAATTGCGAGATCATCCAGTAAAATTACAATCAGTTTTATAAAATTCAACATTGAATCCTATAAATTCTCTCAATTACATTTATACACGTTTCATTTCTCGGCAATTTATTTATATCTTCTACATTTATAATATCCATTAAAATAAATTGAAACAAATAATTTTTCAGATACTAAAAAAAATGAATTACATTAAAAAACTGCTTCACGTGTTTTACAATAGAAATAATCTTCTAGGAATAAAATATTTTATTTAAAAAATTGTTTTATGATTCGTACAAATATATTTTTCAAGATATCAAAAACTCAAATAATATTTGTTGGATAAATAAAATCAGGAAAATATTTTTTAGATATGATATAATAATAATTAAACAAAATTTAAATATCAATCGCCAAATAATTCAGAATAAAAAGTTTAATAAACGAGCTTCTATCAATTTTTGCTAG
Organism: Zhengitettix transpicula; assembly: GCA_037074705.1. Classification (NCBI taxonomy): domain Eukaryota; kingdom Metazoa; phylum Arthropoda; class Insecta; order Orthoptera; family Tetrigidae; genus Zhengitettix; species Zhengitettix transpicula. The sequence continues at coordinate 232,250,323 of CM073590.1, read as the reverse complement.
AAGACGATGACAGTGAACGTCATAGAAACGTCACGCATACAATTTTCCTGTCAGTTGGAAGACCACGAAGATTTTATTCAAATTACAAAATCTTCATACAACTTTGTTAGTCACTTACGATCCTTCATCCTTCATTTAGGATCTATTCAGTTATTATTTAATTAGGGGACTTTTAAAATATATAACTTAAATTCAGTTATGTTGCGTATTTGAAATTAAAATCTAATACGTATTTTTTAAGATATAATAATTAGATAAAATAGCCAAGTGACAGACAAAATGAAATTGTGACATAAATAGAACACTAAGTTTACGGATACTATGTTTCATTCGTCAGGTGATTAAAAACACAACAGCCAGGAGCGGTGCAGTTGATATTCTTAAAACAAAAAAAATCTTTTGAGTTTGTCTACAGGATTCTGCGGTTTTGTCACTCATGGCTGTTATGTTTTTAATCACCTGACTAAAGAGACAAAGTTTCCATAAACGTTGTGCGTTATTTATATCATCCCTTAATTTTTCTGCAATTTGCCTATTTTATCATACACGTTATGTATTTTTTTATTCATGAATTTTGCAGAAGTAGTTGCACATAATTGAATGTGAAACTTTCTTTTTGCCTTATTTTGTCATTAAAATTTATAGTATTATATCTTTCAATACTGTCAGATAATTTTAAATTTATAATAGTTTAAGAAGGAATACGTACTTTGAATTAATCAAATTTTGAAATTGTTAACGATGAAATCAACTTCATAGCCCTGTTAATTTTAGAAATTATAAAAGAGTAAAATAAAATGTTGTTTTTTGTAAAATCAGTACAATATAATATTCCAAAAAAATTTTTTTTTATGAGGGTTATTTTCCAAAAATATACAAGTAAATACCATAAAAAATTATTTGTCATTAAAAGCATTTAGTTTGTTCTTCAATTAATATATCTAAAATAATTGTGTTTTGAATTAACTTCAACAGTGAATAGTCTAAACCAGGTTAAAATTATAAATGGAAGCTTTACTGTCCGTAAAATTAAATTATGTTTAATTTTCAATTAAATTAACACTGTAGGTGTAATTATTTTCAAGTTATTTTATAATAACGAAGCCCCCTACTGTGGCATACATTTTTCGTACTTTCCAGAAAGAAGTAGATATTATCCATAATTGTAAATATTTTTGTTTTAAAGTTTGGAAAATTATAAGGAAACATTGAAGTCGGACATTTATTAATATCAGAATTTTACAATTACATGTGTCGCATACTATACGTACAGGATTAAAAAGATCCGAGGTGAGTGACTGTCATCTTAACGAGAAAAACAATATTAGAGGCACATGGAAAACGGTAGCTTGAGGCTTATCCGCGTTTCTACTTTGTGAATATTGAAAAATTCTGGAAGGAAGAGGCCCTGGCCTTATATTAGAAATTTATTCCAGACCTCGTGAGGATTATTTGGATAAAACATGGTAAACCTTATACAAGACAAACGGAGAGAGGATCAATGTTGTAAAATCTTGCCCATTCTAAAAACAAAATGTTAGTATTAAGTGGCTGGAGTTTCCCCTTTGTTCCTAATGGTTAAAATATTAACACAAAACTTCATTGTTATTTTTTAATTTTCAATGCTGCCCGAAACATTAACATCTATTACGATATTTCCTTCAAACAAATCGTACGAGTAAAGTTTCCAAAAGCAACTTCAGTTTTCATTGGCGAGTTGACGCGTTGAAACCTCAATGGGCTAAGCCGACGGATGTGGCTTCGTAAGCTCTGATAAAGCGGGCAGTTCATGGCACGACATTGGAATTAGCCAAGTCCGACTTAACAATATGGACGATGTGTAACCAGCAGTCGCTAATGATCTTGCAGTCGATGCGACTCAAAATAAAATTAATTAGAAAAATAATTATATGGAAAATCTTCTCTTGGTCAAATTTCAAAGACAAATGTCAGAGTATAATTGTAGCAAATAGGAGGGGAAAGGGTGATTCATGATGGATAATCCAAGAGATTATTTTGAAGTCTATATTTTAAAAATATCTGAATGAGAACCACGACAGAGTGGAAGGAAGCTCCGAGAAAGTAAAAACGCTTTACGTCAAAAATTCAAACCGCCAAATATTTGTAGTTTTAGCTTTAGCACAGGTGTTCGTTATTTTTTATGAAGAAAATATAAATGATAATTTTTAATGCAAACAATTTTTTTATTACACGTAAAATTTTCCCGTCAATTCTTTTTATTAATAACTATTTAATAAATTATGACCTTAAGGTTTAAAAAGACACGATAATGGTTATGATAAATACCAGAAAATTATTAAGACTATATAGGCTGCAAGTGAATAGTCTTCCTTCTTTTTCTGTGGTTATCTAAATATTTCCATTGATACTGTTATTTATCTATTTGTTTGATATAAAGTCAATAACCGTAATATTATACCAAAATTGTTACAAATTTATATAAGAAATTACGGGAAAATTAATGTCAGCCATTTTAAAATTAAAAAAGTCACAGCTATTATTCTACATATTATTTCTCTTAGTTCAAAATTAGAATTTTATTCCTGTTTCCTTCATTTAACTAAGGTTTAGAGATCCTTTAAAAAAAACTGACTTCCGAATTTTTAAACCTGCATCCATCTTATTATATTTTTAATGTTTATCTCTTTTAATTTAAGCAGCCGAAAGAATTAACCCTATACATTTTTAACCTAAGATAATATTTCAGCGAAGATAACTTGGCAACTCTTTACGCCTTTCCATTAACAAATAAATATTATTAATAACAAATTATCTGACTTGGGAACAAAACATCGGACACTTTCGGAAAACATCGGTCAACTTCGTCAAAACTCGATTGTATGCTCGCAATTCCTATAAATAAAGGAAACCATGTAACCTCGATAGTGTACTCGATCACTTCCGTAGCACCCGATTGAACATGTGAAAACTTTAAAAATAATCTTTACAATTTGTTTCTTTTAATATAATTGATAACATTACGGAGCTTTTAACATAAAAAAATAATAAGATTGTATATAGATTCGTTTTAAACGAGCCCGAAAGCCAAACAATGTGTTTATAAGGTGAATGAAGGAAATTTAAATAATTTAATAATGCAGATTTTGGAACAAGTAACTAACTACCAAATTTTTATACCTTATATAAAATATAATATATTATATTAAAATCAGAAAATGTTTCGTACATCTCGGCTTTAATTATGATCTTCCTGGAACTCGAATTAATAGTGAAAGTTTGAAATGACTTGAGCAACTAGAGGATCACAAAAAAATTTCTAACTATAAGGATAAGTGAAATTTATTATTAATAAGTGTTTTACCCGACTGGCAGGTGCTTGGAATTGGCGTTTAAATTTCCTTTTCCGCCTTGCCCTGTCCTTAGCTCCTTCCTTCATCGCCCAGCTGCACTTTTCTTCCTCCACGACCCGGAACTCATTCCATGATTGATACTCATCAAAATTAGTTCGAGTAATTATAATGCCAAACTAAAGAAAAATGGCTTAATGCGTCCAATTATTTCATTGTCAACGTTTTTCAGTCTAATATCGAAATTTTGTAATTTATAGAAGTCCACTTTTAATTTTATTCCATCGAATTTGTTAGCTTACGTCTGTTAAAGGTGCAGAAGTTATTGTCACCTAAGGAAATAATCATACAAGTCACAACACTTCCTCCGACATTGAGAACTTGATCAGAACTTACAAACTGACGCAATCGTAAGTTTGAGAACTAAATTATACACTATTTTAATACACGATTACATATATAATATATTACTGTTGACTCTGGTGAGGTTATGGAGAAGCCAAGACTTTAGCAGACTGCGAACAAAATTCAATGACGTTAAGAATTTTTTGAAGCACAATCGAAGCCTGTGTTTAGGGCTATTCAATAATTAAAATATTTCATATATATAGCTCTCGAAATCTTATAGATGCGGTGGAAAAAAAAATTGTAAATGCAAGCGTTATCAGTGTTTTTATTCGTCAGGTTCGGAGGAACGCGTAGTAGAGAAGTCCAGGTCACACTCGCGTGATCCAAAGTTGGTTCCGAACTTCGTTTTACTTCAGCTTCGGTAAGTATATGCCATTATAATGATATTTCTGGAACAAGGCCATTATTGTAATCTATTTAAATGCTGGAGGGGGATGGCAGGAGATGATTTGGCATCGCTAATTGACGAGAGCAACGAGGAGGCTATCTGCTCTAATAAAACCTGTTGGCGAGTGGAGCAATTACGGGCGTAATGACCTGCAATTTAATTACAAACGCTTTACACAAGTCGCCATTAAGCTTTCCGCAGATCAGGCCGATGAAACGACCCCCTAAGACGCCGCCGTCATAATTCTCGTCATCCACCACGAGATATTAAGCTTCCAAGTGCAGATTACCATCGCCGTCGTAACATTAGCAAACGTGCAGGGACTACGAAAGGTGTCCCGACTCCCAGTAAATACCTGCAATTATTTCGATTTAAGACTCTCCTTTCTCAGTCGTAAAGAGGACAGTGTTTAAACGCAACCTTCTTCAAGTATCGGATAACGCACCTGCATCGTAACCAAGTGGAATAAATGGCCCCTGCGCGGTTTTCCTCATGGGCGACGAAACGCTTCCAACGTTCAATGAACTCCCCGTTGGGATAGTTTCAGTACCAAGTACGCGTCTTTGACTCTTTCACCTCACTTAATAGAATAATTCTTATTTTTTCATATTCCACGTCATGACAAGTATTTATTAAAATAGCAGCTTTAACCATAAGTATTTATTAATCTACTATTGGACAAACAGCCCGGTGGCCGATACATCATAACATTATTTATTATTTACTTTCTTTTTATTGTTCCGAAGACTTACTTTTATTTACATACAGCGGTTAATATACTACATTTAATTTAATTACAAAACATTGTTTTTTTTAATTATTAATCTTGGACAAATAATTTGTGTCATTGAAACCAAATTAGAATTAAAATCACAAGGAAAAAATGTAATTTAATTAGAAAATACAGATTAAATCTAGACTTCCTAAAATAAAACATTATACTTTGAATGTTTCTACCCATAAAAAGGAAGGAAAAATAAACAAATAAATATAATAAAGCAAAAGAGAAAAAAACACTGCCTGGACTAAACACGGTTGAACACTACACTTCACTTTAAATTGGATTATGATTTTAAATAATTAGCTGAGAGAAACACTTCATTTCCTATATACTTTTAGATTCAACCTAAATTTTATTTTCCTCAAAACCTCCAGCAGGTAAATTCCAGTTGTTAATCGTTCTATTTAGGATTGAAAATTTTCCTACGATTTGTCCCGGGTCCCCAGAGAGCTCTGGCGGAGGCTACTTTTGGGGATGCCTTCACACCTCTCTGGTTTTTTTAACTAAGGTTTCCACATGTCGAGGCACCTTGGCCTGTTTTGAGAGGTGTATGTTCCGGGGTCACAGACCTTGGGCATACGGTAAGAGTTGTTCTCTGTTCCTATTGGAACAGTCGGCCAGCTACCTCCTAAACTAGTCGAGGCACGAAGAAGGGAATGCTGCGTCCCCACAGCAAACTCCGAAGGGCGTGGGACTAGCACCCAATGCCAAACCTACCTGATGCTGGTTTTTTTAGGGTTTTCCCTGCATCACTTTTAGGCGAATTGTCGGGTAGGATCCTTAAACTATAGCCCGGGGGCCCTAGTTAACCCTTCTCTACCTTCCTCTTCCCTTCCACATCCGCCCTTTCAAATCCCTTCCTATGCTGTTAAAGGTGAATTGCCACCATGTGGATTACCCTCATGTAAAAAAAATCTTACGTTTCTTTTTTGTTTCCGGCGTTTAATTTTAAACTTGGCATTTGGATTTTGGAGCTTTCCCCACATAAATTTTGATAGCATGTGCAACCATACTTTCCCTCCTTTGCGATAATAACTTCAAAACCTATTTGTTCTTTTTTCCTCGTTATGCAAATTGTGTTCGTCATTTGTAATTAAAAACTTTTTTGGTTTAACTGTGATCTTTCTCAACAGGTAAACTGTAACCGCTCGGTATCTGAGATTGCAGATAATATATATTTCTTTCGGTTACTGAATTTAGTTTTTCAATATACGTTCAGTTGATTTTCTTCACGAGAATGAATTACAAAATTTCTCTCTATAAACAATTAATATTATTACTAATCAGTTTTACTCAAATATAATCCACTAATAGATTTAATCTGTTCTTGAGGAGTTTAATGTACTGCGGAAAACTGATCACTTTAATTGAAAATATAAATAATTATTTTCTATTCAATAATTTATTTGTTGATATATAGAAACATAACTACGTACTAAAACACTTTGTATAAGTATCACTTAAACAGGTAGTCGCTAATTACCGCTGTAGTAGATGCGACCATAAAAAAAATAATATAAAATACCACTATTTCAATGTTTTGTGACGGAATGCTATATTATTCGATTGAGTTCGTCACTGGGTTTACATCACATCACGAAAACCTATTTTTCTGATGCTTCAATCTTGTATGCGTCTGCCTCCCATCCCCTTTCAAAACTGTGTAAATTTAATAACTTGTTTCGTTCAGTTGTGCTAGTTTGATTGTGTTAATTTGGTCAATACCTGAAGACTATACAATAAGGTATCGAAACGAGCATCACAATATAGAAAATAAATAGTGTCTATATTAAGTCATAAATTGTTTTTGTTATATTTTATTCATTTACTATTTTTCTTCGTTAATTCATTATCAACTGGCTATTACCTTCAGTTGTTAATTACATTTCCTAATAGCTCATTTCAGAAAGGACTTGTATCAACTACATGTTGAATTCCAAAAACTTCTTGAAGGGTAGTGCAACAAGTTTAATAGCATCCATAATACAACGCTCAGATTGCTTGTATTCCTTTAAAAATACATGCACTGCCCGGGAATCGAACCCGGGTCGCAAGAATGGGAATCTTGCATGATACCACTACACCAGCAGTGCCACTGTGGCACGGAGAGAATCTTCTAGTATTGCTTTTACATTTAAACTTCCAAATTTCCCATTTATGAATAAAGAATAAAGAAGTGATTATTTTGGCTTTCTAAGACTTTATTTTTATTTTTTTTTCATATTTATGGAATATCATCCATTTATTTGAAGCTTCGTTTGATTTAAATGTTCATGTATGAAGTTTTGTTTTGTTATTCTAACGCATAAATGTCGGTTTTCAAAATATTTTTCCTCAATTTGATTCATTTTTTTAGGGCAACAGGCTACATGAGGGTAATCCTCTTTGGGCAACTCCCCTTTATTAGCATAAAAAGTTATTTGAAAGGGGGGATGCGGAAGGGTAGAGGAAGGTAGCCAAGTGTTAACTAGGGCCCCCGGGCTATATTTTAAGGATCCTACCTGGCATTCGCCTAAAGACATGCAGGGAAAACCCTAGAAAAACCTGCATCAGGTAGGTCGGGCATTGGGTACTTGTCCCACGCCGTTCCGATAGCGGGAGAGGAGTTTGCTGTGGGGACGCAGCATTCCCTTCTCCGTGCCTCGACCAGTTTAGGAGGCAGCTGGCCGACTATTCCAATGGGAATAGCGAACAACTCTTACCGTATGCCCAAGGTCTGTGACCCCGGAACATACACCCCTCAAAACAGGCCAACGTGCCTCGGCTTGTGGGAACCTTAGTTCAAAAACGGAGAGGAAAAGGCATAGCCAAAGGTAGCCCCTTCGTATCTCTCCTAAAAGGTTCTGCCTGCGAGAGAACATCCCTCGTAGGTATTCCCTGCGAGAGAATAGCCCTCGCAGGCCTCTCTTTGAATTTTATTCAAAATTTCCCAACTATTTCCTATTTACCTTTCGCGAAACGTTTACCAGTTTAAAATTTCCTATTTCCTTATTTCTGCTGAGTTTATGTAGTGTCTCTTCGTTTAGTATGCATGTCAAGTCGTTAATATTTGAAAGTCTATTTTGGTTTCAATTTATAAGAATCTGTCGAATAAGTATTGAAATTTTAGAAGAACTTTAAAAAATCATGTACACGTGGTAATTAAAGCATCAGGTTATTTCGATACGGTAGAATCAGTGAGAATGAAAGGAGACGTCGACTGAAACGTTACTAAGTTGATTCTGAGAAACAAATAAAAAAAACGAAATGCAATAGACATGTCAAGAAATAAATGGAAACTGATTCACATAATCCCTTGTGGTTAAACAAATGTAAAACAATCTTAAGTTGGTAACTTGGCAATACATCATTAAATAATACAAATTTAACCCCATATGAATTTTTAAAGAATTAAAAAATAATGATACTGCAACAAGGCTAACATAATCAGTAATCCAAAAATTATTTAAAGTTCCATGTAATACGAAAATTGTTCCTAGCACAGTTATGGGTCGATCAAGTACCCTCTTTACAATTTTTATGATAAAAATTTCCAAATTGCCGTTAAATGCAGATGCAAAGTACCCACAATCGGAAATCATCCATAAATTTCTGGAGAAGGGTGTGATTTAATAAAAGGCTATGCTGATTCACCAGGAATTGGTCGAAAACTACTAAAGAGGATGACGTTTCCCATGTTGGGGAACGAGGTATAAAATTAGCGGGGTTCCAGCTGATAAATGTTGATATTTATCTTATTTTTGTTTTTTTACGTATGGTAAAACATCGTAAAAACCGAGAGAAACATGGTTTATGTCTCATAACTGCAAGCAGGAAAACGTACTACGAGACTGGACGAACATCGGAGGAGCAGAAGCCACATCCGATTGTCCTGACCGCGCCAATCACCAGGAAATATTCCACTAGAATGCGGAAGGTTATGTAACCAAACTCCACAATTATTCGTTCATTACATTTATTATGAAATTGAATTAAATATTTTAGTTGATTAAATACCACGATTTCTCTTACAATCCCTGATTTACAGTTATTATTTTCCAAAACAAACCGGCGCCTAGCACTTTCCAGAAATAACGAGTAATGAATTAATTATTTTTAGATGTAATTTTTAATTTAAATTTAATTTGTAATATATATATTAGTACGTCTTTTTATATAATTGAAGACGCATTTTACAAGAATACCAGTCGCACTGTACATGTTATGAAATCGAAGTGAACAAACTGCATTTTCTACAGGGGCGATTAATGAAGAATTTAAGTAATATCTGCTCAATAATGCAACTTTCAAAGTGCTTTGTTAATTCCTAAACTCATATTTAATTCTCCTTCCTTCGCGTCATGGATCCACGTGTTATTCATAGCTACATATGAAACACAAACCTTTATCATTATGTTTTACTATCTGGGTGCCCGGCATTTCCCGTGTACTTATTTATATAAACCTTAAAAGTATTTCCTTCTATATTAATCTTTAGTCAAGAAGTGATTTAACCGAAAAAAAATGTTTCTAGATCCATACAAACTTTCGACCGATAGTGCATTAATTGAACAACTATAAAATACATGGAAACATACCATAGAATTTCTTCTTAAATATATTCCTGGAGTATCGCAGGACATAATTGTCCCTCAGTCTTCAGACATTACGAAAGATTAAATTTTCAGCTAGATTCGTAATGTAAACAAATAGTCGCCGATATATCATCACGAAAGTTAACGTACATTTTCCGCAAGGATCGTAAAGTATTTCGTATTGCTTTTTATTGTCATTCGATGGGGTATTACTGGATAAAACTATACTTTTTATTCAATGTAAATATTCTGGTTTATTTCATTACGGAAAAAGGAACTATATCCTTACTTCGTCGCGTACTAACGTCTATCTCTCTCGCGTGACGTCATGGTATCGTGGTGCGCTGTAATGTAACACAAAACAGTACAATTTTTAAATTATAATTCTACATCTACATTCATGGCAGGGGTTTCTAACCGCCACAGTACCGTTTCTCGTGTTTTTAAGAATATATGTATCAAGTTTCGTTGCAATCTGTCCACGCGTTTAAATTTGTATTAAAATTAACGTAAATGCATACATACAAACATACATCCTTTTTTATTATATAGAAGACTAGCTGGGTGCCCGGCATTGCTCGTGTACTTATTTATATAAACTCGAAAAAGTATTTAATTGAATACTTAAATATATTCCTTGAGTATTTCAGAATATAATTGTCAATTGTCACTCAGTCTTCATACATTACGAAATATTACATTGATGAAATTGTTAGCTAGACTCACAACTAATATAGCGCGAAAATTAACTAACATTTTCCGCAAGGATGGTAAAGTAATTCGTATTCTTCTTTATTACCATTCGATGGAGTATTGTTGTATAAAATTATACTTTTTATTTAAAGAACATATTTCTGCTTTATTTCATTCCTAATAAAGGAAATATTTCCTTTGTTCGTTGCGTAGTAACGTCTCTGTCTCGCGTGACATCATTGTCTCTTGGCGCGCAGTAATTTAACATTTAATGATCACGGTTTTTAATTATAATTCTTTCCACATGTAAGCTAGGCGTTTCTCACCCTCACAGTACCGTTTCTCGTATTTTGAAGAATATGTGTACCAATTTTTGTTGCATTCTGTCCACGCGATAAAATTTGTATAAAGAACAACGTAAATACATACATACATACATACAAATATACATCCTTTTTTATTATATAGATTATGCAACAACTTTCGGCTCCATAGCTGGAACCTGACGAGAGAAATGACCACTTGAACAGCTCTACGTAACCTCTTTCAGCTCCTCAATCCAACTTACACACCTCGATCATCGTTACCATAATTTAACTTGAGTGTTTTATTCATTCAAGTAACAAGTTGATTGATAAAGCGCTTAAGCTGGGCTGTTTCCACAACAGGCAACAGATTTCCTGAACCTACTAGCGACTGAGCAACAAGAGCGTAACATATTTTATATTCTGGAATACCTTGTCAGATGTGAAGTTGTGGGAAACAGCTCTCGAAACGAGTTGCCTGGACCCGCCTCGTTGCCGCTCGACTTAATAAATGAGAAGGTTTGGCCGCCGTTTCTTTTGGGATTAGCCGACCACTTGTAGGTCCATGAACCTTGCACAAAGCTGGCCACTGGATGGAAAATTTCCTTCTCTGACCCACCCATCAGACCTGGCGTCTCTGATCCGTTGCTAGCCGCACTTTCCTTTCAACATGGTTATTGAATATAAAGTCGAATAACTTAGGAACCTTTTGACCATTTAAACTCAGATGGAGTAAATCCTATGATAAAAATAACTTTTAGTGACTTAATAAATGTCATTTAGGTGTTATCAATGGAACAGCAGACTTTATGCCATAGCTCTTATTTCATCACACATTCTAATTCTTTTCCCCATATCTATATATATATATATATATAGAACGTATTTTACAATAATACAATTGTTCTTGTAATCCAATATATATTGTAATATACAAAAGATATTATAAAATAGCCCCACATCAAATTATGTGGTATTCACATTAATATAATATATATATATATATATATATACGTTGGAACAAAATTATGAGGTTTTCGAAAATTTTAAAAAAGGAAGACTTTACCTTGAATTTAAACCAAACAAATTTTAAAATATAACAAAAAATGTTTATTTATTCCCAATTTCGATTTACATTACATTTTGTACATTTTTATGTTTTAACAAAATTGCCACAGCTTTAATGATACTCTTAATCTCATTGGCGCTTTCTGGGCCTCTAATAGTAATAGTGATTTGCAATTAGCACCAGAAATTATAAATTAAATTTAGAATAACAGAATTGTATAGAAGAATCTAACAAAAAAAAACAAGAGAAATCTGACGGTAAATTATGTTTACATACGGTTCACAAATTAATGATTCTACATACCATTTTATTTAGTTTCTCTGGCACTGTATTGTGCAATCCTCAGGTATTTCATTTTAAAGAAAATATTTAATTTACAGGCTTTAACACTGATTACAATATCGTTTCACTTCACAAAATTTCGGCGCCTTTCGAACAATTGTTCACAAACAATACGTCGTCCTATTTATTTAGATTGCTTGAAGTCCCAAGTTAAGTTTTAAAACATTATCGAGCAGACTCGTATCACATGACCAACACACACTTTCGCCATGACCACCCTGGTCAGGCTCCAAAAACACATTCCTTTGACCACTCCGGTCAAGCTCCAAAACCACTCTGAATGTTTCCGCCAAAGTTCTGAGCGTCTTACATACGCTTTTCCGACAATAATCGCGTAGCAACTAAAGCAGTCTCTGCATTCTTGTGCCAAACAATGCTGTGGCCTCAATAATTACGCCGACGATAATATTCAAGAAAAACTTTAAATAAAACGTACATTACAAGATGTTGATCTCTACAATGAATATTACTCTTAATGACCAATTTAAAACGGCACTTTTATTTACTTCTGACTGGAACCCAAGGATAGTTTTTTTCGTCATTCTCAAATAAACATCTACTAAACCTATTTATCTTGTTCGTATATACAAGTTATAGTTGGCACAATAAGGGATCGATGGAAGTTTGAAAAATGGGCTTTAGTACTTCAGAGGTCAGTTGGGGGTTGATCATAAATTTTATGTTTTAATTTTATTTATTTTTATAATCATATAATAACATAAATTTTAATTAGATAAATAAATATCCAAATAACAGACTGAAAAGAGTTAAATAAATACCATATGTTTCTTTCGCCAGTAATTCGCATACAAAGGTATTATATTTAAATTTGAATATCCCTTTTAATATGTATAAATATAATATATTGTAATGCCAATTAAACAGGCCATTAAATGTTTTTAATATAATTAAATTGTTAGCGGAACGAATGCGTAAAGGCGACAATAAAGGCGGGTTTCTCCTTTGTTCAACAATGGAGACCGCGCGCGGGGAAAACTCAGTAGGCACTTGGAGAAGGAGTCTGCTGCGACAAACGGGACAGTTCAAACGTAAAAGTCTGCTGATCTAAAAGTCTGGAATCGGCGATTGAAAGGTGAAGGAGTCAAAATCTGCGTACGAGAGATGAAACTGTTAAAAGTCGACGGGGAGATAATATAGTTCAGTTCACCTAGAGCAACGAACAGTAAAGTTTGCAGATATAAAGTACGAATGGCGAGATCCAGTATTTCTACATGAAATACAAGCAAATATTTTACGGAGAGATTTATTTAATAATTTGCACATGGTGAAGCAAATTGTTGCTTCACGCTGATTGAACATTTAAAGCATCGAGGAGACCGGAATCCACTAGAAGACCAAAGGGGGAGGCTCATCCGAGGTTACAGATAGCAGAGGACGAGTATTTTAATCGTGTGTATTAAAATTTGCAATGAAGGGTAGAGTCTGTGTAAAAATGGCCTTTTAGTGTGGTAGTCTTCAAGCTACAAGAGACAGATCTGGTACCAGACAGACGGTCCGTGAGTAACCAAAACTTTGATATAAATTTGTAAACGATAATTAAAAGGGTATAGTTAGATTTCGTTCAACTTTCTTTTCACTTATTTTCATATTGTTTCAGGTTAATTTTTTTTATATTTGAATTGTTAATTGTCAGTTTATACATTGATTTTGTTCTAATTATCAAACCCACTTATGGCCCTGAGATAAGAGATTCGACGTATTTGATTGTAATGATATAAGAACTTTATGTTCATAAATGCCACGAATTAATAAATGAAAATTAAAGTATTTGTTTTAAGATGGATGAAATTCGGCATAAAAAATTTGGTCTTGTACATTGTAAATTTATCAACAATAATAAATTTATTTTAATTAAAGACAAAAAAAAATTAAACTATTTTTTTGTTAATTTATTCATTTAATTAACCCTATCAAGGTGATTATTACATAAATGACTTCCTAAACGTGGGGATAATCTTATTAAATCCTGTTGTTTATTACAATATATTTGCAAAGAGCGGTGCAACTAAGGAACAATTCCAGCTCAATTCCAGAGTAAGGAGAATTTTGGAGACAAAAAGCTAAATTTCAATTATGTTGTTTTTACCCAATTTCGTAACTATTAAGATATTTGCAAGCAAAGGCGCCCATTGAACCTAAACAAGAAACTATTACATTTTGTTTTTCCCAGTTCTTCGTTGGTTTTAGGTAGCAGTATTTCATTATATTAACATTTTATTTTTAAAAAGCTAGAAATTTATTAAATATAGCAGTACGTGAGGATTTTCATTTATTATTACCTAATTTTGCACTTCATTTGATTATGGAAAACCATTAAACACAAAGTAGAATTAAATGTTTTATTTATTCATTTGAACGAAATTGAGGGGTCTAATGAAAAAAAAATTTTTTTGAAGAGGGCAATGTGTAAAGAAGATTTATAATGCATGAAATATATTCTTCCAAGTTTTTATAACGGAATTTTTACGATTCGTGTAGTAGGAGTAAAATTGTGAACTTGATTTTCCACTGGTAAATACCGATAGACTAGCAAAACAGTTGCAACTTCTCAAATCGTCCTGTGCTTACATAAAACTTTATTTTTACTCTTTTTCCTGTTTTCAGTTTGGTCAGTAGTACTTCCGCGAGGGAATATGAAGAGATCTGCCATTTTTGGGAGCAGGAAGACGCAACAAGAACAAAAGGACGCTTGATAAGTAGGACAGAAAAAGCTAAAGGAAGTTTCTCCCAAACAAAAAAAAAATCCGCCACAGTTTCAAAACAATGTTACATGAGTAGAAATTTCTGAGTATGATGGTTATAAATATTGTAAAGAATTCTCTGTGTACAGCGCTATAATTTTATAATACTTTATAGGAGTCACTAAAAAAAGTCATCATTCATAAAATATTAGATTGAATCTGTGGAAAGACTAAAATCAACATTAACAACAGACAGGCCCGAAATTTATAAATTTCGATTCAGATAATTTCAGGTAAGGCTAAATAGTTCAGAAAAACCTACGGGGAAAGCCAAACGTGTCTCGTCGTACTCTTCCAATCCTTTAATAATGGTTACCACACATTAAAGTAACTACAAGGACACTCTTGCAGTGCAATAAATCATATCTTAAAAACGATGATTAAGTTTGACATCTGTGAGTCTTAGAAAAACTATTAGAATTGTAACTAAATAGAAGTAATTAAAAATTTTATCAACCCCAAATTAACCTTGTTTTAAGAAGTATTATCGAGTGTGATTCACCACGTACGAAAATATCTGCGCCAAGTGAATAAAACAGCCCTAATTTTTTAAAATAAATTTTTGTGACTATTCTATAATATAGCCTCATATTTTTATTGGTCAAATAAAGAAATAACAATGGAAATTCCTTCAAATTATTTATTTCAATATTGAAACACTTTGCCTGTTTGCGTACATCAATTTCATTTTTGTAAAATATTCTACAATTAAAAATATACAATTCAACATTTAAAATGTAATTATTATTTTAAAATTATTGTACCTAAAACGTGATCAGTATTTCAACATTGAAATAAATAGTTTGAAGATATTTACCTCGTCATGTATTTATCTGACTGATAAACAAATAGGAGGTAAACAATTAAGAGAGTAAAATTACCTTATTATTAATTATAAATAATGGAAGGGTCTAAATGTTAACTCCACAAATATATTCTGAAATAATTTTATTTGACAAAAAAAAATTTCATGAACAATTTTATTTGAACGTTTCTGATATTCACATTACAATGGAAGAGGATTAATAAAAACGATTGAACAATTAGAATTTTCCTTGAAGCTATGGTTGAGTAAATTAATTTTTTCTGAAAACTTAAAAAAATCTTAAATTCACAAAATAAAATATTTTTACTTTAAATTTTGCTGAATTTTTAATAATTAAAATATTTTAGTTTCATGTTTAAGAACATATTTTTAAAATTCAATCTAAAACTGCAAAAATATCATAAAAATCTTAAGTTTACAAAATAAATTTTTTAAATTAGTTTTTTTACTAAATTTTTAATACTTGAAAACTTATTTAGCATTTTTGAGAATATATATTTAATTTTCAATCTAAAATGGCATTAATTCGGTACAAAACAGAAACGGTGTATGTGAAAATGTAAATCAAATTCAAGAGCGTTGTTAACGTTTCAATTATAATTTTCAAGTATTACAAGTCAATGAGTCCCACCTAAAATTAACATTTATTAAAAAAAATTATATCTGATTGAATTTGATAGTGAATTTAGTCTAGTTATTCTTTTAAATTCCCTCAAGTACGCAAAACAAACAAAAGATTAAATTTCGATACGTCAATATTTATTTCTCCAGGATACGTTTTTTTATTGGAACTATTAAAATATTTTTTACCTGAATGGGGAAAATCCGATGGAAGGTTACAATTAACGCTTATCCTTTGGAATATTGTGACAAAACCTCTTTCACTACTAACACCACATCAGTATAATTTTTATATGAACGTGTTCAGTATTTTTATTTTTTCTACTTAAAAAACTTTAAAGTATATTCAGTTACCTGAACATTGCAACAATCCTTTAACCGTTTATCTTTTTAACGTAATTAGTGTTGGAGTACTAATACGTTGTTTCTTTTGATTTTCATCTAAGTAAATTTTCTCCCGTACGACAAGTTGTAAAACGTTCCTTCCGAAGTAACAATGAGACTTAACGCAAACGTTCGTCATACGACAGCCAGTGTTTGAGATTCCGGGCGCCAGTTCGGAATTTCTCCCATCTGAATATGGCTGACTGTCGCGAAAAGTGGATAAGTAAGTCATTTTCTAACTGTGCGTACGAAACAGTTCTCTAGTTAACGTCACTTGCATCCAGTTAAAACCAATTTCCCGCAGAATCAGCGAGCAAGTATGCAAGGCATCTACAGCGATCAACTTTCTCAGCGGAAATATCTGCAGACTTGCAGGCCAAAAGCTCCTGGCGCAACTTGCAACACAATATCAACACCCACGCATCTCGAGTCTTTGGAGGAAATAAAGAAAAAAAAATAGCACGTACCATAGCACAGTTTCAAAATTTAATCAAAGTATTGCAAATAAGAAGTTTCCATTGCACTCTTTGACGAAATAACCCACGCCAAATATTTGTATTGGGAAAGGGTCAAATAAAGTTTGTCGCTCCTCTGCCTTTACGAAAGAATTTGTAATTGAATGTTAATAATAATAGTTTTATCTCTGCCTTGTAAAATTCGCATATGAATTTGAATGTGAAACAAAAAAATAACATAAGGAGCGAACGAAAAGAGAATTTTGTGGAATGGAAGTTAATAAATTCTTTAGCCTTGAAGAATTGAACAATTTTCTTCACTGTTCCAAAGATAAAAATATTTATTTATTTATCCACTGACAAATACAGACACACACACTCAAACAAAAATATTTACAAACGATTAATCTTTCTTCTATATAATAAAAAAGGATGTATATTTGTATGTATGTATGTATGTATTTACGTTGTTCTTTATACAAATTTTATCGCGTGGACAGAATGCAACAAAAATTGGTATACATATTCTTCAAAATACGAGAAACGGTACTGTGAGGGTGAGAAACGCCTAGCATACATGTGGAAAGAATTATAATTAAAAACCGTGATCATTAAATATTAAATTACTGCGCGCCAAGAGACAATGACGTCACGCGACAGAAAGACGTTACTACGCAACGAACAAAGGAAATATTTCTTTTATTATAATGAAATAAAGCAGAAATATTTTATACAGCAATACTCCATCGAATGGTAATAAAGAAGAATACAAATTACTTTACCATCCTTGCGGAAAATGTAAGTTAATTTTCGCGCTATATTAGTTGTGAGTCTAGCTAACAATTTCATCAATGTAATATTTCGTAATGTATGAAGACTGAGTGACAATTGAAAATTATATCCTGAAATACTCAGGGAATATATTTGCGTATTCAATTAAATACTTTTTCGAGTTTATATAAATAAGTACACGAGCACCGCCGGGCACCCAGCTAGTTTCAAATAATATGTAAGACCAATGCCCGACCTACCTGATGCAGGTTTTTCTAAGGTTTTCCCTGTATTTCTTTAGGCGAATACCGGGTAGGATCCTTAAAATATAGCCCGGGGGCCCAGTTAACTCTTGGCTACCTTCCTCTACCCTTCCGCATACCTCCCTTTCAAATCCCTTCCTATGCTATTAAAGGGGAGTTGCCCAACGTGGATTACCCTCATGTAGCCTGTTACCTAAAACCAGAAAAAAAATAATAGAAAACACAGAACTTTTATAAACACTTCCATAGTATATCAGTATATCTAATTAAATTAAATGCTGAACTCCATCAAATGTCTTGAGGAATATCATTTAAAAATACCTTACGTAAACTGTTTTCTTTATGGTGAGAGGTTTACTACATTTTTCCTGAAGTCGAAATGTGAGTTGGTTAGCAAATTATGTTTCGCAAAAGAAGCCGAAAGGCAAGTGGAATGAGTCATTTTTGAATACGTTAATAAACGTCAGTTCACATAGAAAACTATAAAAGAACCCATTATAATTTTATACGAATACTTAAATTAAATATTTAACTGGTTTTTCTTTTAAGTTTCGCCGATCCGTTATAAAATGTAGACTAAAATTTTATTCCCAGTCTCTTTCCTAACCCTACGATAATTTTTCAGTCTCTCTGGTTTGGTATCTGTGAGCTTATTGATTATTAATTAATAAGTTTATCTAATATGCTTGTAGAATATCATTTTCTATTTTATAAACGAACATAAACACGTCACACGTAATAATTTTTATAAATCTATTTCTATGAAGAATGTATTGTATCCTACTTTACCTTTTCTTAGTTATTAAAAATAAGTTTTAGTCTACCGTGACCAGCAAAAAAAGGTGGAAATTTTTTTAAAATTTGCATCAGAATGTAATTAATAAACTACAACCTTTTACACTTAATTGATAATAAATAACTTACTCTCTAAATTATTTCAATCTTATAAGCTACTTTTATATTTATATTATTTATTTCACTGTATTTTTAAATGATAATCTTATATTACACTGAAATAATTATAACTATATATCCACTACACAGCAACAGAAAGCTCTTATTCCTCGCGCAACTCATTTTTTTCCTTCTCAGCATCAAATTTTCGTAGTAATTAAACAATTTATATTTTTTCCTCCATCATTCTATAAAATTTTGCGTTTCAATTCAAGAAGCTAGATAAATGGTAACTAGTTTAACATCATAGACGGCTTATCGTAATTTATTTACAAAAATAATTTAAGTTTTTTTTTCAAAAATATCCTGAAACAATGGTCGCTACTTCTAAAAAAAAACTAGTATTACCGGCAAAAAATTATGGCGTCGTATAATCGATTCATAGTTGATGGTAAATCATTTATATAATTTAAAAAAATTATTAATGATTACAAATTAGAACCTAGTGGACCCACAAAATTTTTATTCGACCAAATTCCTCTCCCACTATCGGAAGTGCGTGGGACAAGTACCCAATGCCCGACCTACCTGATGCAGGTTTTCTCTGCATTTCTTTAGGCGAATGCCGGGTAGGATCCTTAAAATATACCCCGGGGGCCCTAGTTAACCCTTGGCTGCCTTCCTCTACCCTTCCACATCCCCCCTTTCAAATCCCTTCCTATGCTATTAAAGGGGAGTTGCCCAACGTGGCTCACCATCATGTAGCCTGTTACCTAAAAAAAGAAAAAAAGAAAAAATAGAAAACCCAGAACTTTTATAAACACTTCCATAGTACATCAGTAAATCTAATTAAATGAAATAGTGAACTCCATAAAATAAGGAAATGAGGAATATAATTTAAAAATACCTTACGTAAACTGTTTTCTTTCTGGTGAGAGGTTTACTACATTTTTCCTGAAGTCGAAATGTGAGTTGGTTAGCAAATTACGTTGCACAAAAGAAGCTGAAAGGCAAGTGAAATGAGTCATTTTTGAATACGTTAATAAAGGTCAGTTCACATAGAAAACTATAAAAGAGAAATGAGAGCGACGAAAGAGGACGTCCGTAACATTTGATCTGACAGTGGACGGGGAAAGTTTCAAGGGGAATTAATAGTTGCTGAACAAATAAAGATGTCAACTTTAATTCACGGAATTGTGAGATGCCAATAAGAATGTAGTTTAATACGTTGAACAAGAATAATGAGAACAATTAAATCCGGGATCAGTCAGAGGGAAGAAGGTCTAATTGTGAACAGAGTGCGGGAAAATGAGTCAACATTATTTAAAATGGTAAGGGATAAAAAATTGTTAAGGAATGATATGGTTCATTGTTAATGATCTTAGATAGCATCTACTGTAAATTCAACTTCAGTAATTATATTAATGACCTATTTGAATATCGCGACATAATCTGTTATACTTTTAAACAATCTAAAAATCTCGTCTCACCACAACACGCATCGGATGCGAATAAACGAACGAATGAATATTAACACGTTTATGCTGTATGCATAATCTCTTCCCTTTGTTCTTTGCATCGTGTGTTCATACCGGAGGAAACCGCAAATCGCCTGGAGCCGTTATATGGAATTCATGCTCCAGACAACTCTCAGACGGGAGGGAGGTCAGCGATGGAATTCCTCGACATCTCCGGCTTAAGACAATGGTGCGGGTCGTTCACCGTATTAACTCCACAGGAAACCATCTCCGATACGGAGCAAACTATACTAGTCACTGATTATTGAAAAACAACATTACATTATTTTTATAATACAAACAATAAATAATTATTCCGTTACCTGTGCCCTTACGGAGGTTCAAGACCATCTTTCATGTTCGATCAACGGTGAAAATTTGCTGAATTATTGACAGTTAATTAATTTTTCTGTGGTGTGCGTTCTAAACACATCTATTTACTTATTAGAATATTTTACGTCCGTAACCTGTCATAAGCCCTCAACAGCGACTATTGCAATAAATGAAGCCAATTTCAACAGTGATTGGCCTCAGACAACGATCAGTATTATATTCTATAGCAAACTCAAAGTATTAACAATATAATTCTCTTCATACGAATAAATTAGCTCAATTAAGTATCCTTAATAAATTTATTTATCTACACTGATCTTTATTGTCCACTGTGAATTTCTCCTTTCACTCTTACGTCTATACAAATATTATGCAGCAACTCAAAAGTTTCTAATTTCTTTTTCTAGATTTTTAATACCTTTGTTTTTATATCAGAATAATTTCTAAATCCATTTCACTTTTATAATCAAACGAATAACATTTAAATGTTTATTTTATTTGAAAAAACCGTTATTATTTAAATATCACAGCATACAAATATTAAGGTAAGAAAATATGTTGAAAATTGATTTATTATTGGAAATTGCTTTGAAATAACGAAAATAATTATAAAATGAAATGAGCAGATAAGTTTAAAATCGTCAAACAGTTGATTTATGGTGGTCTTAAAAGATTGATATTAAATAAAGTTATTCAGTGTATCAATTAATATTATTATAGGAATTATACAATTTTTACGGTACCGACAACGAAATTTTTATATTCGAATTTGTGCTTCAATCCAACCCATGAAAAAAATAAATGCATCACTAGTCTTTATCGCAAAACTTGCATTAATAATTAATGCCATTATTTAAGCAATACCAGACAATATATATATTTTTTTATATTTACGACAACAATTTACGTGTTTGTACCTTCATTAGGTCTTTCCTACATTCTTTATTAAATATAAACAGACGTAGGAATACAAACTTCCATTAATATTTTCCCACTTACATAATTTCCTGGTCTCATTTTTCTTCTCATTTAGAAATAATTTTGTTTTATATACTTTCTCATTTGTGCATTTATAATTGCAAGTGCGAATGCGTTCCGTTAACCTTCTAATATTAGTGCCAATTATTTTTCTCAATAATTCAGGATAAATTAATTTTTACTTATTGGCGACTCTTTCGTATATTTGCGTCGTAGCCAGAGAGGTTTCTAATTGATTATGGTGAAGGGCAGACGGCCGCTCCATGGTCACCCCATTGTCTCGCCTTATCTGATTGCTGTTGAGTGAATTCGGCAATCGCCCGCTCTCGTAATGGCGCAGGCTATTGGCAGTTTAAGTGTTTCGGACGTGAGAGTTGAGGCATTAGGTCCTCGAGGGTGCGGAGAGGAAAAAAAGTGTTTCGCGTACCAAGAGCGTTATATTAGTTCATTAAAAATGCATGACTCATTCAAGACTTAAATACGTTTCAGCACCTGGCTGTATGTTGAATTCAACAGTTAACTGCAGATGGCAGGGGTTGTGAGCCTTGACACCCTGCAAGGTAACACACAAGCTGGGTTTCTTCTATGAAATTCCTTATTCGACCGTCGAAAAACTTCCACCAGCAATAAATAACTCCCAGAAATCATCGATTACATTCCTTAGGACACAGGAAAATAATTTTAATTTTCTTCGATATTATTTTATCAATTAAAAATATTTATCTGTTGGTAAATATGCTTTCGAAAATTATTATCACACAAAGAGTTTGAAGTAACTAACATCAATCATTTAACTAAATATTAAAAACACCAGAAATATTTTATTATCAAATTTAAAACCTTATATTTAAAGAAAACAACATTTCATCTTTCATTTAAAATCAGTTATAATTTATTTTATTATATAAAAATTTATGTTATTCTAAATTATATAAAAATTTGTTATTCGATATTTTTAATATAATAAATTATAAATTAAATTAATTCAAATTGGGTGCATGAAGAGGACATAATTAAGGATGATACGTTGTGTTTATCAAATATAATGTTTTAAAATTTCATAAAAAATTATCTTTGACTATTTGGTTGATGTTTATCACATTTATTTAAAAATAAATCAGATTATAATAATTATAACCAATCATCTGATTTCAATTTTTCAGTAAATTATAATTGTTTGGTTTATTACTTGTTTTTTTAGGTTTAGAGCAGAAAATTTTCAACGAGAGTTCTTTTAACTTAATTTACTTTACTTTAATAAATTGAATAGATCTTATGGATGGTCGAAGACATCTCAGGAAGAAGAAATAAAAAGTGAGAATTATAAAAATAAATAAATTCTTATAAATATTTCAGTTTTGTGTAATAAAAAAAAATTACCGACCAAAATTACAATAGAGAAACTTGGAAAATCGGCAGTACAGAACAAAAAATAATAGAAACCTTTCACTTTCAGAGATGAAAAGATTAGCGCATGATAGCTGCATCAAACCAGTCTATGGGCAGACCACCATAAAAATAAATGATTGTTTAATGTACACCATTATATGGAACTGAAACCTGGATAATACTCAGAAAAGAAAAACAGAATATGGTTCTTCTGTAGGGAAATAGAAAAATATGCAGGACAGAAAAATAATTGTAGAGAAGAATGCTTCGAGCAAGGCGTATCACAGCGAGACGAAATAACAATAAAAGGGTATTGTAGAAATATTAGCACAATTATGTAATAAACTAAATAAATATTCAATTTAACATTTACTGAAATACGAAACAAAAGTTTGAGAGAGACTTCAAATTTACACATGACATTAGAACATTGTAGAAGCAATGCAAAAAAAAATTACGCCTGAATGAAAAT
Source organism: Zhengitettix transpicula (assembly GCA_037074705.1). NCBI lineage: Eukaryota > Metazoa > Arthropoda > Insecta > Orthoptera > Tetrigidae > Zhengitettix > Zhengitettix transpicula. The sequence continues at coordinate 232,226,769 of CM073590.1, read as the reverse complement.
TAATAATAAGAAAGATAGCGAATTACAGACAAAATAAGTGATAAAATAAATAAAACACAACGTTTCCGCGATCCTAGTTCCTTTCTTCCTCAAGCTATCTTTCTTCTTCTTATTATTATAGAAAGAAAATGGAGACGAGTATCACATTATTAATGTGGCGCATCGATCTCTAAAAACGACACGATTCCAAACAATTTTAAAATTGACAGGGAGAGTATGTAACGTATGTAATTATAAATTATTTTACGGCCTTGTTTACGGCGGTGTTTTTTTCTGGTAAATTGCAATACTTGATTTTAGGACGATTCTCTAAGATTAATCTGGTTATGAATGTCCTTGAATACCTTAAAATGGTTCTGCTAAAATAAAGCCCTACTTTAAAGTTTCTGAATTTTTTCCCGTGACCCCCAAAACTGTAGAATAAAATAAATTTTTTAATTTACTTATCTTTTTAGTTGGAAGTTAAGTAATACTAAATACATTTAACTACCATTAACAAACTATTAATAATTTTTATAATTCAAAAAATCATAAATTCATTAACTCATTTTTAATTAAAGATTTTATAATTATAAACCACGTTAAGGACCTGTTAAAAACAGACGTAAAAATAAAATGTTATTTAATAAATTTAATTAGTTGTGGCCTCTGCCTGACTTTGTTTCCTGTCTCAGCTGTCGCGTCATTTCATTTATTCTTCCTGGTTGTTCCGAAGGAGGTCGAGGAATTCCTATTTATTATACTCGCGTTGACCATCACCGGAAGCAACGTAATCGAGGTCACGAGAATGTCCCCGGTTCTCAAATTTGGAAACTCGTCCGCTGGCGAATACAAATTTAAATATCTGATCGCATAATCGGGTTGGCGTTCTGTTATCTCGATCTCGTGTGGGAAAACCGCGGCGGTCTTTTAAGAGTAGTGTTTTTGGGACGAATGGATGGGGAAGTAGCCCTGACGGGAAGAACAAAAAACGCGCGCGCGCACACACACACACACACTCGTTCTGTGTACCGGATGTGGCGTCAGATAACGGCTTCCTCTGTGGATCCTTGGGCAATGACTTATGGCAATCGGCGGAGGAAAGCGTTAGATTAGATACAAACTTCAAGGGCCTTCCTCGCCTCACTGACGTGCGGCAGATCCGGACAAGGTGGTCGTGTCAATCGTCACTAAGTTACGACTCCAGACGAAGACGTTTCAAATGAACTTACTCGAAACAGGATCCCGTAATCGAATTAAAATTGCTTTCAAGACCTTTTAAAAGGCTACAAATAGTCACGAAGGGCGAGCCACGAGGTAACTAAATCAGCCCTTGATGGAATTAATTCTTCAGCTAAGCTCACCTAATTGAAGTTTATTACATGTTTTATAAGGTAACTAAGGGTGACTATCCTATAAGGAAATTTAGGACAGAGTAAAAATTAGACACTACAGAATAAAATGGAAATGCAGAAGAACAGTTCCCCGTGGCACAGTATATAAAAGCAGCGCTCTAGTAACAACGGGATGACTTATAACTAAACTCTAAATTGAAGTTGGTAAAAATTCCACATTTCATAATAAATTAAAACGCTGCTTTCATTACATTTATTGAAGCGCTATTTATCACACCTAAGAAACATGTAAATGATGTAAGCTACTATATGCTTTAGCTGCACGGATGTTGTTATTATGCTAAATATTTGTAAAGTACTTCGTTATGGTAACTAAAATACAACCGTTTTTAAGAATAATTAATTTATCTGTTTCGCCCAGGCTACGAGAGACCAGGGATTAATTGAGATTGACTTTTTTTTTCTTTAAGGAACTTGCTTTCGATTTTCGTAATATTTCAAGAATATTTCTATTAACACTTGCTAAAATTTGCAAAGGTTAACATTATTTTATGTCACGGACCAAATTACATTTATCATGCGGAAAAATTGGGTTATTCAGATCTGTCTAATATCTCTCTGAAAATTACCAAACCATCGATTAATAATATCTACTCGAGTTTTGGGAAATAATGTAAGAAAATTTTTTAAAAGGCGCCCATTTTTTACTCAGTTTCTTGATCGTTTCCCTAATTGTTAAAATTATTTTTTCTGTCAAAGATTATAATATGTTAATATATTATTTTATAACGTGTATAATTTCGTATCAGTTTTTTTTTCATCGTTCAGCTCCGAGAATTGACAGTGTACTTGTTTGTTCTTTATAGAGTCATGCTTTCTTGTACTCTGTATATTTTTTTTATATGTGTACGTAGTTTCCCCTTTATTTTTTCTCTGATAGTCCTATTTATCTTTAAATAATTATTAGTTGATATTAATTGTAAACATACGATGTAAATATTAAACTGTATTCTTAGTAATCTTAAATACGATTACAGTGTCTTTATTTAATTGAATTTAAGGTCATTATTTAATCTGTATTTAAACCGTATTCTTAGTTATATTTTACAAAAAAAAATTATGTTTATAGGATAGCATACAATATTTTACAGTAAAATTGTATGTAATTTTTTTTCTGACGTGTCGAATTTCCTCAACCCAAGACTAATGAAATCAAGCTTTGTATCTGTCTACCTTTGTATTTATTCTTCCGTATTTATAAATAATTAATTGTAAGTGTATTATTTCGTCGCCTATCTGTTTCTCTATCCGAAAAAAAATTCTATCTTTGTATCTATTTAAATGTATCTACCCGTAAAAATTATCTGACCAACTAAAAGGCAGCAAATAATTGCTATTCTAGCAAACCTTGTGAATGCTTTTCATACACGTTTATTTTTCGACTGACGTTCACCGCAGACAACTGAGATGTACTTAAAAAAATGTATCTCAATTTATATCAAAATACATCAAACCTAAGTAATAGAGAAAGTTAAATACTTAATAGACGACGAACCTTTATCTCGCGTAACATAGCTTTTCTATTAAGCAAGTGGGAAACAAGGGTTGGACAACATGTCAAGGCAAATGGTACTTCTTAGATTATACTTTTCGATTTTTGGATTACTTGGAAGAGAAAACAGGACAGTCTGCAAATTTTAGAACAGAAAATTGTAGGGTTTCCATATTAAGTTGTTTATTTAATAGATTCGCAAAAATAGGAACAAAGAAAAAGAAAAAGACATGGCTATATTGAAAAAATTGACAAGTTATAGGGACATGTACTAAGACTAAAATACAAATATCTCATTTGAATTCAGTAAGTAATGACATGAGCTTTGAACCTGTGTCTGGACCACAACAAGGTACCTCTTATCTTGGAGCCCTGTCGCGACTATATGCAACCCTGCAGGACACAAAGGCTTCGTTCTCCCTCGTGCGAAACTAGTGAAACAGTATGTCCCAGGCCTCTCGTATAAAAACCACATTTTTTCTCTCATTAATTGGCTTAAGTCAGCTTATAGTCAATAATACAACTCTTAACTTATTGAGAAACATTTTTTTTTTTCATTTAGACCAAAATGATTGTTATACTAAATACCTACAAGGCTGATTCTAAAAACCGGTTTAAGCAGCTCCAGTTCCAGTTAGTTAGCCTACAAGTCAGTCCTTGAATAGCACCAACCCTCCTTTAACTCGCATTAAATTAATTAAACTTATGCTACGTCTCTGCTACTTCATAATTAGTTCTGTGCACAGCTGTGCAACAACAATTACGCACTGAATTCAAATGAGAGTTTTGTATTTTAGTCTCAATATATGTCCCTTTAACTTGTCTATTTTTTTTTCAATACAGCCACGATTTATTCTAATTATTTCTCGTTCCTATTTTGGCGTTATTAAATAATCCACTTAAATCCAAACAAATAATATCTGAAGCCTACAATTTTCTATTCTAAAACCTGCAGACTGTCATTGTTTTACTTCCAAGTAATCCAGAAAAATCGAAAAATATAATCTAAGATCGTTCTTCGTTTCCTACGACCTTAGCCATGTAGCGAAAATGGAAGAATAATTTCTTTTGGACATCGGCGTGAGGACAATCATTGACGCTCAGCTGATTTTGACGCTTCCACGGAGGTCGGAGGTTTCAGGCAACGACTGGAGTTTCGAAAACGTCCTCTAGAATCTGAACTTGAAGAAAAATAATAATGCATGATACTCTATAAATTAAAATACTTTCTTTGGTAGGTGCCATAATATTATTTACAGAAGATTTTCTTTAATTCTATACTTAAAAGTCGTTAATCGAAGATACAGTTGGTAGACAAAAAGTTTTGTTAGTTCATATTTGGAATTTAATTTAATTATATTATAATTTTTTAAGGTTCTCTGGAGTTTAATAAAGTATAGAATGAACTTCTTAGTGTCTTCTTGAGAGTGTTAGCATAATTTGTTCGAGCTTCTTGAATTAAATATAAAATCACACATGTAATTGCTCGATACTTACAACACGTGTTATTAACTTCTTGTGCTGTTATTGGTAGCGACTAATGATATGTTTATGTGTAAATTAAAAAAGGCAAATCCACATAAAAGTCTCAAAACTTCATAAAAATAAATTTTTACCTGCAGTTATTCGCTGCGGCCGCAGAATACAATACGAAAAATCTGGATTACATCGGGTCACATAACAGGATTCTGTATGTACCTTGGCTACTGAAAACTTGCAAGCACAAGTGAAGAAAACAGAAAACACTGGCATGAAGAGAACAACTGTAAACTATTCACGATAATGCACGCATTTAATAACACTCTAAAATAACGGCAAGCTGGTGATAACTTTCCGGTCTCACCTCCTATTAGGACTCTTCTTACCTGATTTTTGAGCCTCAGTTTTTTCCATTCTCATTCCTAAATTTACCTCTAAAATTAAAATCTAAACGTATTGCAGCATTAATGACAGTTTTTGTTCTATCCATTTGTCTGGTTACTACTTTTGAAAATTTTGAGATTATATACGATTCTGTTTTTTATATGAATTGATAAGCGGAAGTTGTCTGCGAGAGATGTTCTCTCGTAGGCAGAACCTTGTAGGAGAAACGCAAGGGGCTACCTTTGGGGATGCCTTTTCCTCTCTCCGTTTATGAACTAAGGTTCCCACAAGCTGAGGCACCTCTGCCTGTTCTGAGAGGTGTATGTTCCGGGATCGCAGACCTTGGGCATACGGTAAGAGATGTCGCTATTCCCATAGGAATAGTCGGCCAGCTGCCTCCTAAACTGGTCGAGGCACGGAGAAGGGAATGCTGCGTCAACACAGCAAACTCCTCTCCCGTAATCGGAAGGGCGTGGGACAAGTACCCAATGCCCGACCTACCTGATGCAGGTTTTCTAGGGTTTTCCCTGCATTTCTTTAGTGGAATGTCGGGTAGGATCTGTAAAATATAGCCCGGGGGCCGTAGTTAACCCTTGGCTACCTTCCTCTACCCTTCCGCACCCCTCCACCTTTCAAATCCCTTCCTATTCTATTAAAGGGGAGTTGCCACAACGTGAATTACCCTCATGTAGCCTGTTACCCTAAAAAAATCATATGGACTGCCTCGGAGGTACCAAATTAAATGGGATTGTTTCTTGAACTTAAGATGTTTCAAATTAATTCAAACAACTCTGCTTTTAAGCTATATACGAACATAACAAGTGTAACTATAATCTCATATACTGCGTAATTTCTGTGTTTATATGCCTTTCAAACTACAGAATAAGTATGACATAATGTCGACAGCTTTCTGAAGTTTTTAAAATAAATTGGAGATTGTTTAAAAGTTTGAATGTTATTTATAAATATTATAAACAGGTCAATATTAACTTAATGGATTAGAAATTTAATAAAATATTCGATACATAAATTATTCAAACATTTACATAAATCAGAAAATTGATTATATATTTAAGGAAATTTTAATACTAGCGTGAAAGTAAATATAAGATTTTTTAATTATCCAATCCAACTACAGACATTGAAGAAGGCCTTCAACGCAAAATTTATTGGTGTAACGACACTATTTGATTAATATAGTAGAATAGATTGACAATGGACAGGCATTATTTCTTTCATTGAACACCTGATTAAGTCCTACATTAAAGACAAAACGTTCGTTCATTTTTGTGTTTCACAAAAAAAAATATTTCTGAATAATTTGGCTGTTTACATGCATTTATAATTATATATTGAAGTCAGAAAAATATAATTATTAAATCTTTTCTCTTCTTCGACGCCCTTGACAATGATTTTTTTACAATAAGCCCCTATTTTTTTTAATTGTAGTTCAAGTTCAGTTTGTAAGGACCATCCCCGATAAATAAAGAAAAAAAATATAAATGTATATTTTATTAGAAAATATTTTGTGGCTTAAATGCAATTATAATACATTTAAAAAAATTAAATTCAATGGTGATTTTCCATAATACTTTTTATGGTAGGTGTAAGTTAGTCAATATATCTGTACCAGCGAGTTCTGTAATATTTAATTATTTCTATTTTTTTGCGTAATAAATTATCAACGTCACTAAATCCTGACGAGCAGATTCGTAAAAATAGAAAAAAAAATAGTTTTGGGTTAATTTGACGAAGTTTTTTGCGAAAATTTTTCGAAATTTGGTTTAAAAATTAATTTTATGTTCCAAATTCTTTTGGCTTTGGAAGCGTGGATCACACAGTTGTAGTTATACATATTGAAAACGATAAAAATTAAATGAAATTATGAACAAAAAAAATATCATCGTCCCCTTGGAGTTCTATAAACACATCAGATAATTAGAAAAATAGCCAAATACAGACAAAAGAAGCGATAATATAAATACCATCGACCCCCCCACGGGGTCAACCTGATCTAAATATAAGAAAGAGTCCACCGTTTTGAACAGTCAAAGACTCCGTTCGCCCTCAGGGAGAAGAAGATTAATAAACATAGTCCGACCACTCCGTAAATAAATAAACGTAATTCAGTTTATTACAGACAGACGTCCATCGAGGCCAATCAACAATATGGTTACTACTGTTCTTATTTTGCGACAGGACTGAACGATAAACAAATTGGGCAACCAAATTTCTTGTTACACCTTTTTCAGATAGTTTTCTATCTACCAAATATAGAGCAGTTATATATTTTTAAACTTTTTCTTGAATGAATTACAGTTGAAAATGTTTGTTACATATAGAGTAGGTAACAGGCGATGATTGAAGACCCATAATTTTTTTGCTCGTGTGTTTTCAATCTGCTGAAAGATTATGACATAATTTTTACAGTTTTATGAAGTTTCTTTTAAAATAAATCGGAGACTTTATGAAAGGTGTTATTATTATTAAGAAATTTGTCAACTATGTGTGAAATTTTGTATCATAGTGTATGACGTGCTCTTTTTTTTTCGGCATTGGTCAGTATCAATAATGTAAATCTAAATTGAATAGTTACTATCGTAAAATTGATCCTTATAATTTTTAATATCAATAATAATTTGGTATCTAAGTAATACAATTACAGAATGAAATGCTTGTTTCCACCGGGCTCCGCCCATTGTGTCGAAATAAATTCAACTTTATATCTAAATGTAATTGTAACGCAGGTGTAATGTTCTCGCGTAGACATTTCTCAATCCGACGCTTTGTGAACAAAACAACTTCAAACGTGAGATTAAAGTAAGACAAGCGAGCGCATTTAAGACGGCGGGAGCGAGCTGTTCCTTTGTGACGCAACGGATCCTTGAAAAGCGCGCGCTTTTTCGCGGTGACCTTGGCCTCCCTTGGGCTCCAGCTGTGGGAGCCCCTGGTGCCCCTGACGCCCACCAGCGCGGCCAGGAAGTGACGTCAGCGGCCGTGACTCACGCAGGAATGCGCTGCCTGACGCGACGGGCGCCATCACCGTGGTCCAGATACAATTGTGCACATCTGGCACCCGATACCGGCACAATGCTGCTTACAGAACGGAAACAGATGAGACGTGGGCGTAGCAAAGACACCGAGACGTCGTTAAGAGGCGGTGGAAGGGACCTCAAAGTAATGCCCGATGAATTGAGTCTGCGGCATTGTCAACGTCCAGTATTGTTAACTACCTCCCAGCGGCAAAGTAATTATATTCCGTCCAACATCCTCAAATATGTCGTTTCTTATTATCAGATTTTTTTAAAAACAAATTTTACTACCAAATCTATTTTTTTTTAAAAAATTTAAAACCGATCCTGATTTTTCTAAATAGTTTATATCCCTGCAGTAACATAAAACGAAAAAACAAAAGCCTGAAAAATATCTTTACAATTTTTATGGCAACATTGCAAATAAATTTCCAAACTTACTTCTGTTCCAAGACATCTTACAAATCAAACATATACAGTAAAAAAAAAATAATTAAACATTCGCATCGTCCGCAAAATACTATACAACTATATTCAGATATCAAAGTTCCTGACACCACTACATATTAAAATATTTATATAATAATGTTTATTAAAAATTTAGCACAATTTCAAAACGAAACTGAAAAAATATCTCTCCACTAGCCTGCTCCAGGAATAATTTCCCTTCACGTACAGTCCCAAAGCATTCTTCTCCAGCAATATCGAAGAGAGCTAAACGCCTGCTAAGTGGATTGCCTCTTAAGAACGACGAAGAAACTTCAAATGCAAGCTCCCTTTGACACACAAATAATTTCACCGTTCGGCACTAGAGCTTTTGTAATAATTTCTTTTGTTTCCAAAATTATTTCTTAAGACGAGTGGCAAGTTTGTGATTTATTGGTAATGCAATTTTTTTTTTTTTGCTTTCCCCAGCTAAAGCCTACATATCGTGTCACATACATAAAAAATAACCTGCAGAATGTCTTGTAAATACGAGATACATCCCCAAAATTCTTTCATTCGATAAACACAACATTTTTCTGTTGTATGACATTTGAAAAATTTCCAGTATTCCAAGTGTCCAAGTCTCAATTCATTATATGATGACTTACCGTACACATACATATTAAAAACTATAACAATTATTCTAATTTATTTTTGTAAAATGATACTTTTATAATATTAAAGAAATATATAACTTTAACCCTTGCAGTTATTGTAATTTTAATGATAAAAAATATAGTCAAATACTGAAAATATAAGTAATAATATAAATACCACACTAAGTGTCCATATTTGGATATACATTTTATTATTAAAATACCACACTTGGAGTGGTATTTATATTATCACTTATTTTGTCTGTATTTGGCTATCTTTTTTATTATTAATTTTTAATAAGACGTTAATTTTTACATATTGTAATTTTACTCCAAAAAACAAAATAATTCTGAATCTCCTTCAACTTTTCTAATACGACCTTTTTTCTTCCAATATTTCTGTCGTATTTTGTCCTTTCCTTTTTTTTTCTGGGCTACCTTTGGGAATGCCTTTAACTCTCCGTTTTTGAAGGAAGGTTCCCACATGCCGAGGCACCTCGGCCTGTTCTGAGAGGTGTATGTTCCGGGGTCACAGACCTTAGGCATACGGTTTGAGTTGTTTGCCATTCCCATTGGAATAGTCGGCCAGCTGCCGCCTAAACTGGTCGAGGCACGGAGAAGAGAATGCTGCGTCCCCTCAGCAAACTCCTCTCCCGCTTTCGGAAGGGCGTGGGACAAGTACCCAATGCCCGACCAACCTGATGCAGGTTTTTCTAGGGTTTGTCCTGCATTTCTTTAGGCGAATGCCGGGTAGGATCCTTAAACCATAGCCCGGGGCCCTAGTTACCCTTGGCTACCTTCCTCTACCCTTCCGCATCCCCCCTTTCAAATCCCTTCCTATGCTATTAAAGAAGCGTTGTCACTATGTGGATTACCCTCATGTAGCCTGTTACCCTTTTTTTAAAAAAAAAAAAAAAACCACACACACACACACACACACACAATGATATTGTGATATTGTATAATAATTCGAACTGGACAATGTGTCTAATTTATTTATCAACATATAAATACATTAGATCATACTGACGATTCACCCCCGTCATTTCCACGAATTCTCTTAAATTCAACTTTTCATAATTATTAAGAAATTTAAACTAAAACATTTTACTTGTAATAGAAGAGTTTGGTATTCAACTAAGACGCTTATAATAGTCATTTGGAAAATATCTTAATTCAGAAAAGAAAAATAGTATTTTCCAACTATTTCGTATGAACTTCTGACGTCGAGGTCCAAGACATTTGTGCAATATTAATATTTATCTGATATTTAATAAAACCTGACAATTATTATGTAATAAATAAACAGAAGAAAGGCCAATTTGTCAGGAAAAAAATGTTTATTATTCGAGTAAAACCGAAATTATTACAATATCACGACGTTTCGTCTCCAATTTTGTGACTTTATCACTCAAATTGACAGTAAATAAATTATTAAAAAAATTTTAAGTTAGTGAAAATGTTAATAATTTATTTAGTATCAATTTTTCGTTTCTAATTTATTGTATACATTTTGCTTATTTATGTCTATTACCTGACGAGGTCCTGAAATTGTGGACGAAACGTCATGATTTTATTTTAGTTGAAGAATACTAATTATTTCTGATATATTTTGTTTATTTATTCATCCTTGAAAGTGGATGGATGGGGCATCCAAAACACCGGGAGCGTCGTTGGATTCTCTCTACACACCCGGGATTCACATAACGAGTAAATAATGAATTTTTAACAAGTTTTAGCCTGAAAGGTTGCTCCCGTATCGCAGGTGAGCTGTAAAGTTAATTTTAACAGAATGATTAAAGGTTGCAGATCTTCAAGGATCATCAGTGTAGTGCTTAATTGCCAGTTGCCAACTTTCCAAGAGCAATTTCTAGTAGCCAAAGGAACTTTACGTGAAACTTTAATTGTAATTATGCGGAGTCGAGAGATTGACGTACGAAGAAATTAAAAATGGGTCCAAGGAAACCAGCGAGAACTTTGTCCCTCTTGATATTTTAGCTAGTATGTGACCTTTGATAAAGTATTAACTGAGAGGCGAGTGTTTTCCACAGATTAGCCGTGGACACGTGGCACATTCGGACCAAATTCTTCTATAGGAAGGAAGTAATTAACATCGCACAGATAACGTGTTTATCGGACGGATGTCGGAAGATTGGCTCCATTCTGGAAATCTCTGGTATTTCGCAACTGCGGTTCATGTTAATTTGTCTGCCGTGCTCGTTTCAACGTTCGCCTCATTCAGAGGTCAGTGTTCAACGTCTGTCGTCACGCGATCATCAAAATCCCGCGGAGACAGAGGAAGGATGACGAGAAGCAGTGTGTCAAGGTCCTGAGCCACAAATGCCTTGACCAGCCGCTTCCTTTCTACATTGTCCCTCTGATATCTCCACTCAGCCGCCCTTTATTCTCCTTCCTTTATGAACTGTCTTTCTGTCACCATCAGCGGTCTCTCTTTTTACCATTCAGCATTGCCACGGGGAACGAGTCGGTTTACCTTATTCATATTGCAAAGCACATTTATTAAATCATCCCAACTATCATATTTACCGTTTATCTTTTTAATTCCGGATTTCCAGGTAGTTATTATACAGAAACAAAACATCAAAAGAAAACGAGGCTGTTTTAATACTCTAGAACCACGTTACTTTCTAAAGAATTAAAGCTTCCTTTTGAAGCCACTTCCTTGTTGTACTTGACAACGGGGATGTGAGGTAACACTATTATTTAGATTATTCGGGTATTCCATTGTCTTGGAGAAGAAAATTGAGGAAGAAAAAGTCAAAAAGGCAATTGAAAGTAAAAAAAAAACAAATAAACAAGAAAAACAGAAAGAAATAGGTCTTTCAAAGAGATGACGAAAAAGATCGTGTAAAAGATCAGAAAAAAGATGTACTCCAAGCGAAGAAAACAGAAAAAGAGAGAGGAATAGTACAAGAAACACGTAAAAATCAAAAGAATTACGTCTGATTGAAAATAATGAATAAGAAATATAGCCAATACAGACAAAGAAGGGTAATATAATTACCACACAACGTTTCTAGGATTCTTATCCCTTTCGTCAGGATCTAAGAAGAGCCTAGAGAAGCACAACTGCACTCGTCAATTGACAACACTCATAGGCTCCTCATAGCACCTGATGAAAGGCACAAGGATCCAAATACATTTGTGTGGTATTAATATTACCCTTTTTGTCTGAATTGGTTGTCTTTCTTATTCAAGAAACGTGTTAGTTTAAATAAAATTTTCTCTACCTTTTTGACTTTTTCTTTGTCACTCCAAGACAATGGAATACCCGAATAATCTAAATAATAATCTTGTACTTATTGTGAAACTAGCTGGGTGCCCGGTGTTGCTCGTGTACTTATTTATAAAAACTCGAAAAAGTATTTAATTGAATACTTAAATATATTCCTTGAGTATTTCAGGATATAATTGTCAATTGTCACTCAGTCTTCATACATTACGAAATATTACACTGATGAAATTGTCACAACTAATATAGCGCGAAAATTAACTTACATTTTCCGCAAGGATGGTAAAGTAATTCGTATTCTTCTTTATTACCATTCGATGGAGTATTGCTGTATAAAATTATACTTTTTATTTAAAGAAAATATTTCTGCTTTATTTAATTCTTATAAAGGAAATATTTCCTTTGTTCGTTGCGTAGTAACGTCTCTCTCTCGCGTGACGTCATTGTCTCTTAGCGCAGTAATTTAATATTTTATGATCACGGTTTTTAATTATAATTCTTTCCACATGTATGCTAGGCGTTTCTCACCCTCACAGTACCGTTTCTCGTGTTTTGAAGAATATGTGTACCAATTTTTTTGCATTCTGTCCACGCGATAAAATTTGTATAAAGAACAACGTAAATACATACATACATACATACAAATATACATCCTTTTTTATTATATAGATTTATCAATCTAATTTTATATAAATAGTGATGTGACACGATTTAAAGTGTTTCTCGGGCTTGTATTGATGTAACTTTCATCCATGTGTCCTACAATAATTTAACCAATCATCATATAGATCGTTGCAATTACCTTATTCCATTAAATATTCTTTAGCACCACATTTCAAAAGTTCAGGCTTCGTGTACTACAGTGGCCTCCCGTTTGTTCCCCATTATTTTGTGATTGGAAACACAAATATTAACATTTATTTTGGTTAAAACACCCTTATGATTTTACACAGTTTTGGTAATGACGGAATCTCCAGAACGTCGCACGTCGTTGCATGAAATTTTCGGCCATGGGCGACCTTGGGAAGCAATTCCCTTTGATTAGGAGATTTATAGTCTCTCTGAAAACCTCGCGGTGCCCCTGTCAAGTGTCAGTTTTCGGCAACTTCCTGTAAAGTGGTCATTAAAAATATCAAAATTCAAAACTACACATCGACAGCGTCAACTATGACCAAAAAAAAAAATTGTACAAGAGAAAACTAACCCGGTTTAACAATAAAATATCTCCTTTTTGTCTGTTTTTATTGATAATATAAATTAAATAAATCTACGATCTTTCTGTACAGACACTTTAAAACATTTTATTCATTATGAGAACGATGTTTCAGTATTCTCTTTGTACTTTCATCAGGTTATTATGTTTCAACACCAACAACTCTTTTGCGTTATGTATTGTGAAATGAACAAAACATATTTTATATCACAAATTGACAACATCTTATTCTTCTATCTTGACATGTAAAACAATGTAGCATCAAAATCAAATAATAAATTTTCAGCATTCTTGCAATTGAATAATAAATGTTACCAACCATACATTTTTTTTCATATTAGTATTATAATTATACTGAAAAAATATAAATTATTTAAAAAAAATATCCCCCTTTCAAATCCCTTCCTATGCTGTTAAAGGGGAGTTGCCCAATGTGGATCACCCTCATGTAGCCTGTTGCCCTAAAAAAAATAGTACTTCAAAATTTAATCGTATCATTATATGAATTTAGTGTATTTAAGGTTGTTTTAATATGTCGATTTTCTGATAAATTATGTTTTAATCAACTTTGTTCAGTCACTATCATTCATACATTATTCCAATCAAATGTATAGTTACAACATTATGGTATAAAGTTTTGTAATTGTTTTTGAGTTCTTTTAATTTTGTTAACAAGGGCACGTTTAGTTTGCCCTATGTAGCATTTTCCACGATTATTTTGACTTGATTGAGGTGGTTATATTGAATAAAATATTTTGAAATGTCTGTAATAAAAGGTAGTTAATTTATTTAATTTAAAATAACTCAATATTAGAGAAAATGTGAGTCAGTTAATATTCAAATGTCACAGTCAATACACAATGTTATATGAGTTTTATGGAGGTGATTGAGAATGAATATGAAATTAAAAGGGTGGACTTAAATAATTTAAATAAAATAATTTTATCAAAGAAGAATCATATTTGTATTTATTATTTTAGCTATTATTAGGTATTTGTCCACTCACAAAGGTATATGTAAGAATTATAAAAAATATTACAATTATAATTTTTATTAAATCGTAAATACATAAATATACTGTCTTTTGAAAGTTTTTAACTTGAAAAGAAGTAAGGAACTACCTGGAATTCACTTCACTGCATTTAATTATTTTTATGCCTTATTTAGAATTTTTATTATTATTTTTCAGGTAACTATTACCATATACCGAAGCTGAACAGATAAAAAAATTAATAAAAGTATAAGAACAAATGATATAAAATACCACAATGTTTACTATAGTTTTCATAGTCTAACTCTAAATTGATTATTCGGAAAGTCACGTAATGATATATACACATATATCTGAGGGTTGGTAATTTTCTTTAATTTTCAAAGTGTGATAATTTTTAGAGATGTAATTGAGCGCCTTAAATGGTTTTATTAAATTTTAGTCAATAAATCTGGTCGACATGTTTTTGTCTCACGACTGCCAATAATTGTACTTAATGCAGTTTTTTTATCGTGTTTTCAGTATTTCTCCATCAGGCACAGCCCATTGGAATAGTCGGCCATCTGCCTCCTAAACTGGTCGGGGCATGGAGAAGGGAATGCTGTCCCCCTCCACAGCAAACCACCGCTCCCACCATCGTAAGGGCGTGGGACAAGTACCCAATGCCCGACCTACCTGATGTAGGATTTCTACCTTCCTCTACTAATCCGCATCTCGCCTTTCAGTCCCTTTCCTATGCTATGAGACTGGAGCGGCCACTATGTGGATTAACCTGTATATATCCTGTCTATACCTTCTTCTTCTCTGCTATTATGAACGAGATGTATGAAAAATTTAAATTTATTTTGGGAAAACAACAACGTGCAGTGGAATATTTGTGGTTATCTGATCGTAATTGCAGTTTTATTCGTCTGCAGCTTGGTTACACAAAGTAGTCCTACTGCTTTATTTTCGTCACTGGGGTGGTAGGGACAGGAAAACAACATTACATTATAATTGCGTAATCGCAAATAATTAATTTCTGCACGGAAAAATGTGAAACGTGACGCATTGTGTAATCGTTAATAGGCGTATTCCCTCCGTTACATATCAAACTAGGATTAGAATTACGTCGATGCCATGGATAATACTCCTGGCTCTATGTAATTTCCAAAAAAATAGTAAAGCAAAAATTAAAGAAGGAATACATGTGGGTCCACAATTACGGTCACTAATGCATGATGAGCATTTTGAGGAACTGTTGAATGCAGTGGCGAAAGAAGCTTGCCAAGTTACAGTTTTTTGGGAAAGAGAAAGACGGAAAAGTGCTGTGACATTATCAACGATCTTGTGTATTGTAATATGTTCTTAAAAATCCACTTACTGCACTCGTACCAAGATTTCTTTTCTGAAAATATTGGTGCAGTGAGCGATGAGCACGGGGAACACTTTCATCAGGAGATTTCACCTATGGAAAAGAAGTATCAAGGGAATTGGAGTCCTAAAATGTTGCCTGATTATTCATGAACCATCAAGAGGGATGCTCCCAGAAGAAAATTACCGTTTACTACTTTCTAGGACAGCCAGAATGTAAAAAAATATTACAGTGTTTTAAAATACAAATTCCTGTAACTCGGAAACGTTACGTAAGGGAGAAAACCCGATATCCTATGATAATTCTAATCATTTAAATTATATACTAGCTGGGTGCCCGGCGTTGCCCGAGATGTCATTTATCTATAACCCCCGATATGACTCCAATTTCGGCTGCTTTTGCGCAATTTTTATGTAACGCTACTCGAACCCTAATCATTATAATTAACTCTGAAAAATATTTCTTCAACGCAAATATCTGCCGTGTTTGCATGTTCCAAAATTTGCACCCACCCCCCACCCCTGAATCTGAGGGGTAAATGCCAATTTGAATGTCGTAACTAAGCACAGTGACTTCCATAACCTTTTATTTGACTACAATCTCGGTTGTATTCGCGCTATTTTACTGTAAAGGATCTCCACCCCAAACCCGAAGGGTGTCCTTTTCACAGGGCGTAGGAGATGAAAATTGTATTCAGATAACATTGGTAGAAACACTATCAATATCTTTGACCCCTAAAAATATTTATCCGACTCAAATATCGGCTGTTTTAGTATGTTTAAATATTTCCACCCCTGCTTCTGGGGGTGGAAGACGCGTCTCACCCCAACAGTGTTTGTTTCCTGGTCGCAAAGAACACGTGTACAAATTTGGTGAAAATTGCTCGACTGGTGTAGATTTGTATTTTATTTAGAAAACGTTTGTATGGGAAATAGAAAAGGGCTGTTTTTAGGGTTTTCCCGGAAATTATTCGATTTTTTCTCGCCTTTTAAACCTTCCCTAGACCTCCAAGAACATTTCAAGACTAAGATAAGATAAATCCGTTCAGCCGTTCTCGAGTTTTAGTGAGACTAACGAACAGCAATTCATTTTTATATATATATAGATAGATAGATGAATATCAGAATCACAATTATTTGTTTCTGAGACCAAAAAAAAGGGTTTTTTTTGTTCCTGAGTGTAAGATGTGTAGTCTACTCAGGTGCGAATGCGCTTATTATATTTATTATTAACGAGTATTTAAATCTCACTCAACATAAGTCACATTCTTGGATATGGTCAGTGAAAACGACTCTCCACTTCTCTGTATTCACGTTGCCTCTCCCAGCATCCGGCACTTTCTCAAATCCTTCCCTGCGTTTTAAATTCCTCGGGAATTATTTAAATTCGTTTTCCACGAAGAAATAGATTCTGCCTGGATGACGTCACACTGTGGGCAGTTCCTCTTTGGGCAGAGTCCAACTCTGTTTCGCTTTCTTTCTACGAACCGTGGACTGACCTCTCACCATAGCCCACTTTTCCGAAGCCTTCCTGCTTCGTTGTGTATTCGTTTCGTTTAACTTTAACTGCCTAATCAATTTGAATAATTTCCCTTCCCGCCGCCTGGCTGCGTGCAGGGTTTCTTCCTCCCAGCAGTCTTCGTGAGTTTCGCCGGGATGTCACTGGATGTTTTTATTGTTAGGGTGCGTACGATAATGCATAATGGAAGGCGTTATCGTCGCAGACACGTGTGGCCCACCTGACCTTCAACCAGTCAGGTGGAAGGTCGTAACCAGGCCATGAGTGAGAAGGCAGTCTGCCAAAAAAAAAACTCCAGTGACTCACGACCACCTGACACAACTTTTGGCGGGAAGCTCAAAGATGTTGTGCTTGCAGAATTCATAAACATTGGCAAACGGTGACCTTCCTCTTTGTCGCAGAACGGTGCTATATCTTCCTCAAGGACTTGGTTCTGTGATAAAACCGTATACACATTTCTTAAAGTTGTTAATGTATCAATGTATCAAAACATAAATAAACAACAACTGTATTATATAACAGTTATCAAAAGGTTAATTAACTATTGGATAAAACGCAAAAATTAAGTGATAAAATAAGTACGACACAACGTTTATTCAAACCTTGATGCTTCCGTCAGGTTATAGTGCTATAATCGCTAATAACCCTATGAAATATCACTATATTTCTTTCTTACAAACACTATTGATAAATCAATTCTTTCCAAAATTATTAGATTTTAAACAAACAACTAACAATTGACCTCACGTTATGTGACGTTACTATGAGGTCACTCCACTCCCCCGTAATCTCATGAGTTCAACCGAGGGGAAGATGTCCGCCCAGTTTGAACATATAAAATTACTATTTACTACAAGAATGTTTACATTAATGCTCAATAAAATAAAATATTCAAACACTTATCCCCTCTCCTCTGAGGATCTGATCATCAAATATGTTTGGAAGCGGAAAAAATTTCTCAACTGCTTCAAATTCGCATTGCCAAGTCAGCAGCACCACAGCTGGTTTGACAGTTAGCAGGAAGTTAAAGCTTGTAAATATAATATTTAATTATTATTTTTTTAAATAGATTTTTATTAGCAATCAGATTACATATGATCTTTAAGCTAATTTGATAACATGTACAATTTAATAATAGGGTCTTGTACTGATGTCGTGGAGAGGTGAGGGTCCAACAACGCCACCTCAGTTTCTATTGCAGTCTATTGGCCAGCATCTCTTCAGTCTTCGGTTGTCAGTTGGTTGTAGTAACGGCTCTAGTAGTCGATTTGGGATGGGCTTGAAGTTTTAATTTAATTATATGGTTACAAAATAGGCGCCACGAATAAAACTTACCAATACAATATTGCGTTTATTACTAACGCTCAAAATTAAAAAAAAAACACAGGAATATGTATTATATTATACTTCTTAACACATTGTTTATTGACCGTAATTTTTTTTGCGTTCATAATTATTTCTGGCATACCCAAACACCCTCTGTTATTTTAACATCGATTTTTCAGCAACTGACCAATGCAACAAGAATTGGAGAAACGTCGTGCTAATTTTTGTCTACTTATTTACTACCTCATTATCTACGTTCTTTAAATCCTCTAATGCAATACATGGAATATGTTTCGAGCAGGACAGAATGATAAAATAATTTAAAACAGACTCAGAACTTTCGAAACACTACGAACAATATCATTTTGTTTTTTTATTTATTTAATTAATTACAAATTACCAATTTTTGTTAAGCCTACAGTTTTTTCTTCAAAACAAAATATTTTACTTATATTTTTAACAGGAAGAAATTGATGTGAGATAAAATACAATCTATTTATATTTATTATTTTATTTTATTGCTTCCTAGTCAAATAACCACTTTTTTTTCTAAATTTTCCGACTGACTCTAATAGATTAAGTTCTTCCGGTCTGTCATACCATGAAAGTTCACTTTTTAATATCGATTTTAATCTTCTACTGCTAATTGCTTGTTCCATATAAATTTTTTTGAATATTGGTGATTTTCCAAATTTTTATGGCTAAACATATTAATATTCTGGTACTAATCCTTTTTAGAGTCTATCAATAAAAGTTAATACATTGCTTATTTATCTGATGTTCTATTGATAGCCCACAGCAGTGATAAGTGTCAGTGTTGTAGAAAATTGTAAAATGGGGTGGAAGAAGGGTTCAAAATAGTCAGTGTTCGTAAAAGAAAGAAAAATGTGTTATAATAACGATGGTCGATTTTTTTTTTCATCTCCAGAAATATCGTGTATGAGTCCTGATTTTTCTTAATTCGTCGTTACTAATTTTCCTCCATTTCTTTCTGAAGACGTGACTGTGATATCAGCTATGTTTCTTCGTATTTTTTTTCCCCCTTTCTGTTCGAATCACTACGTGCTGGTGGTGAGTAACGCTGGATTGAGTTGAGGTAAGAGCAGGAAATGACAAGTGTAGTGTGGAGCGATGACACTTGTCTCGCGCCTGGCACTACCAGCGCTCTCTGTACGCCCACAAACAGGAAGAGAGAGACGGAGACAGAACTTTTCTTTTTTTTTTCCTTCTGAAGCATTGCCAACTTGGGTTCTATGGTAATGTGCCGATTTGTCTCCGAAACGGGCAGAATTATTGCGAGTGTAATGTAGTCGCTACAGATGGTGTCTCTTATCTCAAGAACCACGTCCGTGTGTTAAACTTTTATGCTGCGTCTCTGAGGAACCTCGTGTCCCCTGTGCTCCACAAGATAAAGACACATGCACACACACACACACCGTCAAAACGTATACGCTCACAATGAAAACTCCCTTCTTCACCAACATATTGCATTAATGGTTTTAGTATACATTAGCAATTTTCCGTCCCGCATCTAGTCCAATGTAAAACTCTTCCAGGACGGCTGCACTATTTATAACGAAATTAAACGACTAAACGACGTTATTGCCTTTCAATTGGATTTAGAAAAAAAATTCTTGGAAAATAATATGAAAATAAATACATCCAAAAGCCAAATTATTAGCTACACGAAGTAGAAAATTAGAAAGTATCGAACGAATTAATAGAAGTATCTAAAAAATGAACCTGAACATCAACAGCTTTTGAAAATATTGGTTTTTCAACAGAGACTTTAAATAATTTTTTCTCAGGAACTACGTAATATGTAATTGTGAAATTTGGTTAACATAATTATCAAAGGCATAGAATTTTATTTTTGTGAAAATTAAAATGATGCACGTTATGATACTAACACAATAAAATAATAATTTTCACTCTAAAAAAAATCCTAATTAAATTGCATGGCACAATTTACGTACATTTTTTTTTAAAAAATAACGAGTCAAGACTTAAAATTTGTTCCAGACATAAACGAGCGTTTATTGTATATATGTAGGCTGGTATTACCTGAAACACTAGTCAAATAATTTAAAAATATAATTATTTACTATATAGTTTTTTCAATGTGACCGATACTTCAAAACGTTTTAGACAATAATAAAAGAAATAGTCTACATCAGTTAAACATATGATAATGATATAGCTAAAAATATTTAGAGCTGTATCTTATGTGGTTCTTGAGATGAACGCACCTAGATGGTGAAAAATGAGGTTTGCGGTAAAATAAAAAAGAAAATTTATGTTACCACAAAATATGTCTGTGCTCAACCAAATTTGAAAACCACATGTAAACTTTTATACGGCTCTAAAATGTTTAAGTATTTTACGTGGCTGGAATCAGGAAGATTTGTAGTTTTTAAAAAAATTCATGCTTTTCGTGTCAAGGTCCACTGATTTATCATTGAGCGGGGGGTCATGTAAATTAAATGGTCATTACGAGATGGAAAGTTCTAAAAATCGTACGAAGGGTTTTAAAGAAAAACTCCAGAAACCTATTCTAGAGTACGGAGGCAGTTTTTTTGGAATCTCTACAGGAATGACCACATTCTGGCTCTGGTCAAAATTCAGAAAATGGCATTGAAATTATCTTGTAGTCTTGAAGAAAACGAGTTAGATACTTTGGAAAAAGGAATAGACTAGAAGCATTATTCAGGGTACACAATTAAGCACGATTATAGGTAAATGAAATAAACATGAGATTGAATTGAACCGAGTAGGTCCAAAATTAAACATGAATCTAAATGTACTGAAGAATACTAGAAGATTGTCAAAGGAGAAAAACCGGTGTTTAAATATGAAATAAATTTGTTTTAAAGACGAAACGATATTCATAAGTTTAATTATGGATCTACTCCGTTAAATTCAATCCTGTATTTATTTTACTTCCCTATAACTCGTCGTCTTATTTATTCATTCATTTCTTTTGAATTGTAGATGACTGCGAAACAAACATTCCCTGCGGAAGAGGCACACAATGAAAACTTCACATAATGAATGAGAACGCAAAAAGTGAATGAATGCCAACACTAAGAGGCGCCAAAGATATTTTTTTTTCAATTAACTAAATTAATACTTAAGCCCGTTGGATTTAATGAGTGAGGGTTGCAGAAATATCTCAATATAAAATAGAAAAATGAAAACAAAAACGTGTCTGATTGAAAATAATGAATAATAAAGATAGTCAATACAGAAAAAAAAGGGTAATATAAATACCACACAAAGTTCCTAGGATCCTTGTTCCTTTCATCAGGTGCTAAGAAGAGACAAGGATCCCAGAAAAGTTGTGTGGTATTTATATTACATATAAAATGGAAAAATGGAAAAAAAAGTCTGATTGTAAATAATGAATAATAAAGATAGCCGATACAGACAAAAAATGGTAATGTAAATACCACACAACGTTCCTGGTATCCTTGTTCCTTTCATCAGGTGCTAAAAAGAGACAAGGATCCTAGAAAAGTTGTGTGGTATTTATATTACATTCTTTGGTCTGTATTGGCTATCTTTATTATTCATTATTTACAATCAGACGTTTTTTTTTCATTTTTCCATGAACAATAAAGATATCCAATACGGACAAAAAAGGGTAATATAAATACCACACAACGTTTCTGGTATCCTTGTTCCTTTCATCAGGTGCTAAGAAGAGACAAGGATCCCAGAAAAGTTGTGTGGTATTTATATTACATTATTTGGTCTGTATTGGCTATCTTTATTATTCATAAAACGGAAAAGTAAGCCTAGAAAATTAATATTATTTATAAAATTTAATTTTGTATACTGATCGATTTAGTAACGATTTATATTTTTGATTATTCTGGTAAATCCGTAATCGTTGCATATGAGGCCTTTATTTCGTCGTACATGAGGCGTTTTGTTATACCAGAGGTGTATTTTAATCAGTTAGAAGAAGAGTCATTTGGAACTTAACGCATAGTGGATGAAGCAAAATTTGCGCCAAATTGAAAAGTTTGTGGCTTTCAGGTTTACTGATCTTATTTTAATTTCAACAAGGGAATTGAATACGGGAAACATTTAAAATATCATCTATGAATTTTCTGTTACAAATTAACCGCTTCAAAAATATTAATTTCTTTAGAAATTCATTATTATTGTACTTCTGTGTTGGGATAATAATTTCTCTGGCAGAGTTTTTTTTATTAAAATAATTTCTACAGACACGATCGCTTCCCTTGATGCTCTGTTGTGGCCCAGTCCCAGTTCCGAGGATGTGAAAGTTTTATCGTATTACTGGAAATTGGTTTCATTTTACATATACTTTCACACTGCTTAGTATTAAGGTTAAAAAACTGCCATTAATATGCAAAACGCGTTACTAGGAAAATTATGTGTGGGTTGGGAATTTGCTATTTGAATGCATTCATTAAGATTATATTCATTAAAAAAAAACCCGTAAACTAGAACGAAGTAATTATATCAACAGCATATAAATAAAACGAGGAATTCTTGGATGAAGAATCTACTGAAATGTAGATAAATTGCATTCACTTGGTGTAAACCGGTTTAGTGATTCAGTCAGTATCCTTGAAGTAACTATCCATGAATGTGACGCATTGTGTGACATAATGACGTAATAATAGATTTTTCTTCCTGTTCACTACTTTGATATTACGACTGTACGACTCGTGTTGTAACGTACTTCCAGGTAGACGTGATTTCCATATTACTCAGGAAAGATAAACATGACATTAAAACGCTTGGCGTGAAGCGAATCATTCAAATCTCCTTAGATCATATCCAGTTTAAGAGTGAATGAAATGTCTTTTTCAGGTTCACTATTAGGTCTTTAAAATTTAACACGTATTTTAACTTAATCGGATTATACTTTAATTTGTAATTAATTAAATTTTTGAAATTGAGGCCAAGGTTCACAGTAAGCAGAAAGTTATCCAAGGGAATTTGAGAAACTCGCTAAACTATTTAGACAAGGTGAGAAACCTTGGGAAGTTAAAATAAAGAAAGGAACCTACAGTACAGAGAATTAATTGACACGAGGAGAGAAGAAAATTCTTGAGTTCAGTTATATGTGGGGAGGTTGCCATGTAGATATTCTAAGCAGATATTATTCGGATTATTGTTTCGGCTGCAAAGCCAGAAAAGTTCGTTTTTTTCGTCAGTATGTTTCTAAGTATTCAAATTCCTTTCAATATTTGTTAATATTAAACTTAAAAATATAAAAAAAAATGAACCCCGACGACCACAAACCCAAGCCTTTATCCCTCGTTTTTTTATATGTCGTTCTCCCACTTTGCAGTTCGTTTTTTCGTCAGTATATTTCTAAGTATTAAAATTCCTTTCAATATTTGTTAATATTAAACTTAAAAATATACAAAATGAACCCCGACGACCGCAGACCCAAGAATTTATCCCTCATTGTTTTATATGTCGTTCTCCCACTTTGCAAGCGTCAACTACACGAGTTTTGGGAAATGGTGTAAAGAATAATTGATTAAAAGTCGCTTAATATTTACTGGAGTTTCTTGATCGTTTCCCTCGCCGGTAAAATTATTTATTTCTGCTTAAGTTATGTTAATATTCTATTTCGTAAGATGTATAACTTACGTATTTTTTTTTTAGGGCAACAGGCTACATGAGGGTGATCCACATTGGGTAACTCCCCTTTAATAGCATAGGAAGGGATTAGAAAGGGGGGATGCGGAAGGGTAGAGGAAGGTAGCCAAGGGTTAACTAGGGCCCCCGGGCTATATTTTAAGGATCCTACCCGGCATTCGCCTAAAGAAATGCAGGGAAAACCTTAGAAAAACCTGCATCGGGTAGGTCGGGCATTGGGTACTAGTCCCACGCCCTTCCGATAGCGGGAGAGGAGTTTTCTGTGGGGACGCAGCATTCCCTTCTCCGTGCCTCGACCAGTTTAGGTTAATTTTTTCTGCTCTTTTCTATGTTTGTTTTAATAAACTGGCTGCAGTTACCACGGAATGTCAGATTTCTCATCGTTCAGCTCCTAGAACTGATTTAGTGTATGTGTTTGTGCCTCTTAGTGGATGCCGTGTTTTCTGTTACTCTGTCTACATATGTTTGAGTGTGCGTGGTTCCACATTTTATTTGTTCCATAACCGTATTACTTGTCTTTAAATAATTAATTGTTATTATGAATCGTAAGCACACTCTGTAACTATTCATCTCTTATTAACTTTAAGTCCGTTTCTTTGTTCCATTTTTATTTAATTGTATTTTAGACTATTAACTATTTTGTAATTATAATACTGCATTTTTATTATTTAGGACAATTTAGCTTAAAGCTAATTGTATATCATACAATATAACTATTCACCTATCAGTCTATTTTATTTCAAAGAATAACATTTAAAAAAATCATTTAAACTATTCGTTTTTTTACTGCTACAGGCAACTCATTATATAATATTAAGCCTCTATCAAACATCGAGTTTTTAGTACTTCTTAGATTCAGATGTTCAATAAAATAAATTCGCAGACGCGAGCCTTTACCCCTTGATTTTTATATGTCGTTCCCCCACTTTGCAAACGTAAACTTATTTACTCCCGCGGTCTATAATTTTTTTTTTCAGGGGACAAACTGTGGGTTTCCTGGTGTCGACACGGATTTGGTTACTCAAACAAACCATTCGATCGTAATATCTGGAGGATTTAATATAGTGTGAACTTTAAAACTGATTTTAAGGCAGATTTTTGAAAATTTCAAATAATTCACTACGTATAATTTATATCGTAATGCGTTCAGAGGAATTCCAGGCAACGAAAAGTAAGGCATTAAATAATGGATCTTTCAGAAATTTAAATGCAGGCGAGACTTAGTACAGATCAAAACCAATGCTCCGTTCCGTGAGAGAAGACGCGGATCTCCAGAACAGAAAGAAAAAAAAGCTGTGGTATTTAAATATTGAACACGTCACCCAGAAACTGTCCATATTTTGGACTATTATCATGAGTAGTTCGTCGATAGATGACGTGGAGGATCGTCCAGAGTCATTTTGAGAGTAATGCAGAATATTGTTTTACTTTTTGGAGCTTCACCTGAGCCTCACTATATTCAGGTCTATCAGATCGTTGTGAGTTTTATAACTAAGCCTATATTATAGGTTTATTGTCGTATTCCAATGTTGATAATCTGGTAATAAATGATATTAAATTAATCTGAACTTAATCCTGAAAAAACTTCACATGATCATGAGACATTGTGAATCCCTCTCGAAGCTCCCCCACTCAGTTTTTCGTGAAGCTTCATTTAAAATTTCTAGCCGTATCCATGACTCATCTATCTCGTTGGGATTCCTCATCCATTCCTTCAGATTGTGATCAACAGCTAACCTGTTTCAGATAAGGTCTTCCGCCATGCCTCATCTATCTGCATGTGCATTTCGTGACCAATGTCCAAGACGAGTTTCCTATTGCAGCTGATCCTATTATCATAAATTCGCCCCCTTACTCTATCCAATGACAACGATCTTCCACGTCGTTCATTTGACGTGATCGTCCCATCCGATATATTTTCGTTCGAAGTTCTAATCGATGAGGCTGAAGGCCTCAGTTTTCAATTAACCGTAATAAAGCCGCGTTATTCGAAGCAACATTTTGCACCGACGCTGTTTGCACACAATATTTGCCTTCGGTAACGAAAAAATTACTCTGACAAATTGGATTTGAATATCAACTAGTCGCCTTTTTTCGATCTCATCAATTTTCGTAATGGCTGCTATATTTATCGGGTGAGTTTGAGTTATCGTTGTGTACCTTGTATTCAACGTTGCAGTTAACTGTAATTTTTATTCACCTTTACCATGAAACCTTGCATCATGGCGAAGATGAATTCTGTAACTAAACTGCATTTTCACGGTTCTCAACGTAAGAGATTTTCACGTCAATGGTCAGTTAAGAAAGATCGTTTCTGTGATCAGTTTTCCGTTACTGTAATTATGTTGTTGCATAAAATTACGAATTAATTTTTTTTTGTAG
Source organism: Zhengitettix transpicula (assembly GCA_037074705.1). Taxonomy (NCBI): domain Eukaryota; kingdom Metazoa; phylum Arthropoda; class Insecta; order Orthoptera; family Tetrigidae; genus Zhengitettix; species Zhengitettix transpicula. Next base: position 232,200,220 of record CM073590.1, on the reverse strand, counting down.
GTGTAGACAGGCTATGTATAGGGTAATCCACATAGTGGCAAATCCCCTCTTATACCATAGGAAAAGGAGTGAAAGGGGGGATGCGGAAGGGTTAATTAGGGCACCTTGGCTATGGTTCAAGGATCCTACCCGGCAATTCGCCTAAAAGTGATGCAGAGAGACCCCATAGAAAAACCTGCATCAGGTAGGTCGGACATTTGAAACTTGTCCCAGGCCCTTCCGATGGCGGGAGAGGGGTTTGCTGTGGGGTCGCAGCTTTCCTCTCGTCGTGCCAGTTAAGGAGGCATTTGACCGACTATTCCAATAGGAATGGCGGACAACTCTTACCGTATGCCCAAAGTCTGCGACCCCGGAAGTTCTCAAAACAGGCCGAGGTGCCAAGTATAGTAAATTTTTGGTTTATTTGAATTTTTAGATTACTAATATGAAATTATATTTTTTAATTGAATTTTATAACGTCTTATTATAAAATAACTATTCACCTATCACTCTCTCTTATCTCTAAGAATAATTTTTTTTAACAAAAATACATTTAAAGTATTCGTATTTTTTACTGCCTCAGGCAACTCACTATATTATATTAACCCTTTATCGAACATCGAATTTTGAGTACTTATTAGACTCAGATGTTCAATAAAACCTACCCCGACGACCACAGACGCTAACCTTTATCTCTTTATTAAATTTTTATTCCCAATATATTTGTGACGTCACAGCATGATAATTTTTTTCCTTTTCTTTAAAGTAGTCAGATAAATATAACAGTTAAAATTTTTAAAATATAAACTTGCTAATTAGGGGTGTTTCTCCTTTTTTTAATAATTCCCCAGGATTATTTCAGTTTTTAAACTATTCTTCCTAATCCTTTGCTGTTTTAACATTTATTAGTTCTATGAATCACGCCAAATAATAATTATTCGTTGTAATTTTTTATATTTTTCTATAATCACAATCGGATTGTTCATTGAGAAAGAAAATTGTTTCCCATTGTATCGTATAATTTTTTATGCTAAAATCTTCTAAAAAAATGCCGTTGACTTTGTACATTTAACTATGTGTGTCTTTTGTGGATTACATCGTAATTTAATTCATTATTTCTAAAATAGTTACACATTTCCCTAAGCCATGTACACAAACTTTTATTTGCATTTGGTTACTTTTTCTGAAAATTAATGATTTACGTCGAATTGAATTTCGTGTGAATTATTTTATTTGTTGGTTTCTATTATCACCTCGTTAGAACAATAAATATACTTATAAGGGAAATAATAACCGAAGCTCGTGGTACAAATAAAAAAAAATTATCATACAGTTTACGTTAAAAGTAAATTAAGTTTAAATTTACGTAACGCTTTGAATTAGAGAAGAAACTGAATCGGGTAAAGTGTTCGGCCACTCGCTCAAAAACTAATTTAAAAAGCTGATATATTCCTGCATGTACGTACATAATGATATGTTATCAATATTAAATTACAATTCTCTCGTAAATAAACAACTACAAAAATCATATTACACTGACATGAAAGAACATTGGCTCGCCTTGTCATCTAATTAACCAGAAAATTAGATCATTTAAATCGTGGAGAAGCCTCCATTTGCCATCCGTCCTTCCCCTCGCTAAGTTTGCGTGAACCCTTAATTTAATCATGGTTTCCTCCCCACACCACTCCACCTCACCCCTCCCCAATTTTTTCTTTCTGGCCGAGCGAAGCACTCGAAACTAAATTTCTCTCCAAACTCTGGAAATTTGAAGCCAAAAGTAATTTAGATTTGATGCGTCGCTCGTTGTCGTAACTTGATCCGTTATTGACGTTATTCACATCTAAATGAATTTATTACAGGTCGCTGGTACAACAGTTTCTAATGTGAAAATATTTTTATAGCAAGGCTGACATTATAGGGTAATAATTCAATAATTTAAAGAATCGTTCTGCATTAAATTTTAATCAAAATATCACTATAATAATATCTAAAAAAATTGTATAAGTGTAATTAGATAGCCAATTTATTTAATTGAATTGGATAAGGTCCGCTGGCAATATAAAAAAAAACTAACGCATGCAATTAATTAACAATAATATAAGCCTAAAATAAATATAGAAGATAACATAAAACACAGTTTTAATAAACAAGGCCTGCGAGGAATATTCTCTCGCAGGTAGAACCTTGTAGGAGAGATACGAAGGGGCTACCTTTGGTCAATGCCCGACCTACCTGATGCAGGTTTTTCTAGGGTTTTCCCTGCATTTCCTTAGGTGAATGCCGGGTAGGATCCTTAAAATATAGCCCGGGGGCCCTAGTTAACCCTTGGCTACCTTCCTCTACCCTTCCGCATCCCCCCTTTCAAATCCCTTCCTATGCTATTAAAGGGGAGTTGCCCAATGTGGATCACCCTCATGTAGCCTGTTGCCCTAAAAAAAATAAAAAAAGGGGGGAAAAAAAGGATGCCTTTTCCTCTCCGTTTTTGAACTAAGGTTCCCACAAGCCGAGGCTCCTCGGCCTGTTCTGAGAGGTGTATGTTCCGGGGTCTCAGACCTTGGGCATACGGTAAGAGTTGTCCGCTATTCCCATTCGAATAGTCCGCCAGCTGCCTCCTAAACTGGTCGAGGCACGGAGAAGGGAATGCTGTGTCCCCACAGCAAACTCCTCTCCCGCTTTCGGAAGGGCGTAAGACAAGTACCTAATGCTCGACCTACATGATGCAGGTTTTTCGAGGGTTTTCCTTGCATTTTTTTAGGCGAATGCCGGGTAGGATCCTTAAACTATAGCCCGGGGGCCCTAGTTAACCCTTGGCTACCTTCCTCTGCCCATCTGCATCCCCCCTTTCAAATCCCTTCCTATGCTATTAAAGGGGAGTTCCCGAACGTTGATTACCCTCATGTAGGTAATGCCCTAAAAAAATCTTTAAATGATATGTTATCGTCATGTTATACATTTACGAAAACTTAAAATACATCTACGTTAGATGAAATTTGAAGAAAATGAACAAAAATAAATTAATTATCGTGAAATAGGTGAAATGTCGTCCTCTGGTGGATGTTGATGAATGCTGAGGCTGGTTGTTGTCGGCTGACGTCCTAGCGATGTCCTCCAGTTTAATTGTTGGTGATTGATGGCGATTAACAGACTGATATTCTTTATCCAACATCTCGAAATTCAAAGACTAGAAAATATTTGTCACTCATCTCTCTAGATTCAGTCTTTAAAATAAGCAAACTTGTTTAGGGTGCGAATTATATGCGTGTCTCTTTATTTGCACGACCTTCCACCTCACACAAGATGGGAAAAAAAACAATAAATTGTCCTTCTTTTAAAACAAGCAAACTGTCCACCATCACAGTTCAGCGTAATTGTAAAATATAATTTTACTAATTTCCACCGTCGACTGCTGGACAACAATCCTCACCGCCTGGGAGGCCAACGCAGAATTTCTGTGAATTTTATTTTTGTACGTCTATTTATTCATTGTATTATTTTCGATGTTATAACTGGCATGCATGTCTTGGCATATGAGTTCGTTAAGATTGCGTAACATTATGCGAGTACCTGTGACTGGAGGAGAGTTGGTGGTCCGCCTTTGGTCTTCCCACGGACCTATTGTCTGCCGCTGATGGGATAACAACGCGCGCGACCCCCTCGTTCAATCAACAAGCTTGTTCTTCAGCGACAACAGTTGACCCAGGAAGCTTCGCAGCCAATGAGGGACAGTGCTTCGGACACTTTCGTCCGATGGTTAAGTTGCCGCCTTGTGATCTTTAATGACCCACAAATAACTCCAGCCAAGAGGAGGGTCTCTAACATAAAAGAAATGAGGTGCTTAAATGATTGTTTACGTAAAATAAAGAGAATAATAAATTCAGATTTCGAAGTCCATTTCTCTGTCATAACCTGGCATCAGTCGAATAACTGGTTGATGAAGTTCTCTACACATTTCAAGGATGTTTAGTTTCTTCTGAAGTGCAACTCCTGCTCCCATGTGGATGAGCCAAGTTTTTTTTATTGTTTGAATCGTTTATCACTGTTTATATCAAAACAGAAATTTGTGAATATAACGGTTTATTATCCTTTCCTGTCAAATATATAAATTCGTTTGTATTATCACCCTTATTACTCAACCAATTTGTTCTCAAAATTATTTCTAACTTAAATTCTACGTTATCATTAAATACAATTTCTTTACACCATTTCACACAACGACCTTAACGGTTAGACAGTGTTCCTTAAATACATAAGAATTAAATTAATCTATAACAATACATAAATTGGTTCTCCGTGGCCATCAAATGGACTTTACATCACTTCTATACTGATATGGACCTAAACACATTCGAATAATTCATTGCCATCTTGTTAAGTCTTGTAAATGAACGTTTACCACACAGCTTCAATATACCGCAGACATTCCGCAGAGAATCTAAGGACTAAATCAAGAATCTGGAAGAAAACATATTCATCCGTAGTGCGCAAAAGAGTTTACATAAACACATTGACAAGGTATAAAGAAGGTCTGGTCTACCTGACGACGGTTGATAATCGTGGAAACGTTGGTCATATTTGACAAACTGAGAACCATTCATTAAAGTGCAAGTAAATCAGAATATTCTGAAACACTTCAAAGAATTAACAGACACGGATGTCAGGGGTAGGGAATTATTCTTTCTCAGATAGGTATAGTGTAAAATAAAGATGCTTAAAAGAAAACTGGACAAGTTGGAGTTGATAGTGAAGACGAGTCTTGGATGCAGAAATAACAATCCTCTTTGCATTGAATGTTTCTCATAGTAATGAATGTAAGGTTTCCCGGTGTAAATTATTAATAATTTGTCTCGGTTAAGCACCAGGTTCAGATTTATCGATGTTGACGTTTCTGCGGTCAGACTCTCAGACTCTGAGTCTGATAGTCTGAAGAACGACCGGAGAAACGTCAACATCAATAAGTCTGAACCTGGTGCTCAACCGAGAAAAATTTATTAATAATTAATTAATTATCAGAATATTTTTTCCAACATTTGACGTCAGAGCTTTTGCATTTTTTTTACAACTACGAAACGCATTTTACTAATTGATCCGTTATGAAAACTTTCTGCAAAGAGGTAAAACATACTGAGAACATATTCGTTTCGTGAGTTTGTATTTAATGAAGATCATGTGGTAAAATGAAGGTCAAACTCGGTGGTGTCACAATATTTACGTATTCGCTGACGAAACTCTCTCTGGGTTTACGTCCCTCTGTTGTGAAACTGCCTTGGCCTGTTAACTGAGTCACTAAAGTCGCCCAACCAATGTCACTGTGTTAATGGAGCGAGCGCCACGCATAATTTGAGGTTCCTGGTTACGTCAAACTACTTTACAAACCCGTGAAGGGGAGGAGGGGGGGCAATTAGCATGAGACATCAAGAGTGACTCTACTCTCAACAAATAAAGATTTAAACAACTTGGAAAATAGGCAAAACTTACTAATTAAATTCTGAACTTCCAATCAAAGAATTCTGACAAATAAACAGCACATTAATATATAAACTTCTAGTGTTGATGATTTCAGTAAGGGTGGAAGTGTTGATATGTATTACTATTTTCGAAATGCAAAAAAAGTAAATAAGTATTTCCCACACTGTACGAACCGGTTCCTACATTTAAGGTAAGGAAGGTCCTCCTTGTTCCTCGTCTTGTGTCTCATCAGATCACCGTGGAGGAATTTCTTCCTGGGTATCACCGTCGTCATTTCCGAGGATTTAAAGGATCCGTGGGCGGCTCGTCGTGCATTGTGTGTAAATATTAAGGGCCGACGACGATCGTCTTATCTACTTACATTTTACTCGGGGCGGTTGTTCGGGGGAATCCGAAATTTACGATGTCCCTATGGTAATGGCGAATTACAATTTTGAATGAGGCCCCGACCTTTGCGCGTAGGAAGCGGAAACCGTAGAGAGTAACAATACTGTCCTAATCAAATACGAGTATCTCACTGACCTTCCCTCGCTTATAGGACGCACTGACACTCGGGGTCACGAAAAGAAGTCGCGTATGTGTGGCTCAAGACGCCTTTAGGGCTTCCACTGCAGTGAAAAAGAGTCCGATCTGCTTTCGTTAAGACAACTGGATCACTCGCAGGCTCATTTAAATACATTAAAAAATTACCAATAAATACTTACAATTCTATTGTCCTTAGATATCAAATCAGCTGAACGTATGTTTGTGAAAAAAAAAATTCTGGAGACAAATTTGTAACACAAATTTATGAGATTTATGTTTATACTCGAAATATACGTAATGTAGATAGAAATAAATTTTTAGAAATAGTAATTTTTGATTTTCTAAGTTGGCAATAAAGTTTTAACAAGAAATTTGCAAATGCCTGAGTTATAATTTATAGGTTATTGTCCCATAAAATTGATTACGGTAACAATAAATGAACAAAAACAAAATTATGAAACTAAATTGTCATCATTTTGTCAAGGTGGTATTTAATGTCCTGAAAATTGTAAAGATAATTAGTATTTAACGGAATATTATACGTGTAATGTTGACACTGAGTTGGGTCCGACGAGTATATTTAATGCCCAGGTAAATTATTGTAAGTATGATTTAACTTAACATATTTTTTTTATCCTTTCTCACGCACTCGATGTTGTTCTAATTATCCATTGCCTTGTGTGTTCCATCAAAAGGAGAAAATGCTGAGGACTTTTCGGTTTTATTACCCGTAATTATATTTGATCATTTTTGTTCACCGTCAGGTTACGGCTTAAGAATTCACACTTATAAATTTGTATTTAGAAGATCTCAGCACTGCATTTTAATACTACTCCAGTCTTATAAGTTAATGGAAGGTAAGTCACCTTTTAAAAATTATATCTATTTTTCTATTTTTTTTATGTATTTATTCCGATATTCAAGGTTCTGAAAAAGACTAATTAAGTTGTGAGACTTAAACTCGTTATATTTTACAGTGGAAATAATTTACTCGCGAATGAGCCAAGATGTAATCATAGGAGTCGGTCAAAAGTGTTCCAATATATATATATATATATATGTATATATATATATATATATATATATATATATATATATATGTACATGATATCTACATGAGGGTAATCCACGTTGGGCAACTCCCCTTTAATAGCATAGGAAGGGATTTGAAAGTGGGTTGCGGAAGGGTAAAGGAATGTAGCCAAGGGTTAACTAGGGCCCCCGGGCTATATTTTAAGGATCCTACCCGGCATTCGCCTAAAAGTAATGCAGGGAAAACCCTAGAAAAACCTGTATCAGGTAGATCGGGCATTGGGTACTTGTCCCACGCCCTTCCGATAGCGGGAGAGGAGGTTTCTGAGGGGACGCAGCATTCCCTTCTCCGTGTCTCGACCAGTTTAGGAGGCAGCTGGCCGACTATTCCAATGGGAATAGCGGACAACTCTTACCGTATGCCCAAGGTCTGTGACCCCGGAACATGCACCTCTCAGAACAGGTCGAGGTGCCTCGGATTTAAAGTGTACTTTATTTCACGTATATGTTCTGTTTTCTTTGAGATCGAAGATGTAAGAAAAATCGATGTCCAACAAGGGGCGAAAGTGTCACTGGATGTAAGTTGTAAAACAACCAATTTTAACTTCCAACAGGAATGTTTTTTTATCAAATACTCGAATTCTAGAGACATGAATCAGAATCTAAGCCTCTTTTCCCACCTGAAGAGGATTTGAATTTTTTTTACAACACGAAAAATTGTAATTATGCTCCTTTCCATACTTTCTTGATAATTTCATCTTTTATAGAGATTGTGTAATTACCATGGCTAATAAAATTCAAAAGCAAAATAGAGAAGGAACAGATCATAGAGAAACATGTTTCTACATTATCACTAGAATTGTAACTGTTATTATTTAACACTCAACATATTTGGGGGAGCAAATGAGGGTCCAGAATTGTATCAGATTGTATAATGAACTCATTAAACAGGCTGCGACGTAAAACAGAGAGCCTTTGCTTTCCGAAACGTTAAAAAAACATACACAGTTTTATGCTAAGAATTAAGATATTTCATTTTAATTAAAAAAGGACTATTTTTCAATAGACACAGCAGTATATTATAGTAAAGTATTCTCAAATTCAGGCATAATATACCAAAAAAACTTAATGGGAACGTATATTCCACAATTAATATTTACAATTAGGTAACAGTAACCATTTATATAGTCTGCAGATAGAAAAATAATTACCTTCTGATGAACGAACCTGCACCACAAATGTTTTCTTAACCCGAAAACTTATTTACAATAACTACAAGTAACCATAACAATAATTGTAAAATGGTTAGTTAAATATATGCAATCTACCTTTTTAATTTCTTTGTAACTGTTTTATAACTATATATACGGGTTAAATATAAAAAAACTGACTAACTCCTGGGCTCGACAGCCCTTGAACGGCCTTGGCCTACCGAGACGGCTGCCAGACTGTCATCTTACATGACACATTTTGGATTCAGGAGAGACACCTGGTCAGAGTGTCGATTCTCCCACAGCCTTAACCCCAGTCTTCGTGACCTGGATGAACACAAACATCCATGCCCATGCCGGGATTCGAACCCGGGACCTCTGTGATGTGAGGCAATGACGCTGGCCACTACACGGGTTCAATACACACGAATTTAATTTTTTAAAGATGTTATGTAATGGTAAAAACGAAGCAAAAAATTATTTTTTACTAAATTAGTTCCTACTTTAGAAAATCATTTCTATCCCAGCGCCTAGAAAAATTCTGGATCATCTTCAAAACTTATTCCTCCAAGAGTCACTTTTCAGGGATTCACGGAGGTGTGTGGTAGCCACAGAGTTGATGGTCAGGACTGTAGTGAGACTGTTACAGCAGAATCAATTTCGTTTCCTGCAATTTTCATTGCGTCATGGCTGATGTTGTGTGAGGAAAATTCATCTTTACAAGTTTTGCTTCATCTGAAATCTGGCAGAAAAGGGCAGCGACATTCGTTGGAAAGTTCCAGATTATTAATAAAATACTTGAGACCTGCCTGAACCAAAAATAGAGGAAACGAGAAATTTCTCATGACACAACTTTCTACTTTCTTCGAAAAAGGGATCAAGAACCAGTACGCTGGGAAAAATGCTCAACCAATTCATGAGATTATGTAGAAGAATATAATATTATATCACCATTTTCATAGTTTTGGTTTATAAATTTGAAAAAGAATAGTTCTGGCTTTAACCTGATTGGCCGTAGTTTCTCATATATAAATGCGGTGACTCAGAACCAAGCACGTTTCGTCCCTGTTGGGTGTCAGTGAACCAGCCTGCCAGATTTGGAATTCTCGTTCCGCCGCGTACCGTTCGCAAGGTCGTAATAGTGTCGGAGACTCACGTAGACGTCACCCAGAACGACCAGAAAACCAATGAGTCGTCACAGCGAATTTCAATCAACAAACAGACAGACAGACAGGTCCGACGGCGACGAGTGGACTCCTTATTCCACGTGTAGCGCGGGTCTGGCAAGAGGCTCGTCTCTGAAGTAGGATTCGTGTTGACTTCTCTGCATATAACAACAATATAACTAAGATATTTTGTTTTTATCATACTCCAATGTTCTGTATCTTAGTCTATCTACACTAGATTTCAGTCACCAATCACACTATGCAGTTATTTTGGGACTTACGACGAGATGCATAATTCCATGTATTCAGAAACATTACTGCTATTTTTTATAAATGGGTAGTACTGATGTATAATAAGATATTTTTCAAAGACATCTAAAAAAAATTCACCTTCTTGCACACATTAATTCAATCGACCTGAAAAGAGATACTTTGGTGACCCGTATTGACTTCACGCTCAACCCTTTGGACCCCTTTATCATATCAATAAGTCCAACAATGGTTTCTAATATCATTGGCGGACAAGTAATTACTTTGTCCTTCTGTAATTGCAACATACAAACTGATCCAACTTTCATCGTTACACGTCTGAATGCTTTAAAAGTCCTCGTCACCCTACTCCATTAGCGTCAACACAAATCTCGACTAATCACAACCGTTTTCCACTGAACACACAATTTTCCATTTTCAAGTAAATAACAATGAAAGTAGGAATTCTTATGAACCCTTTTCGTAGACTGACAGGCCATCTAGTAGCCCCTCCGCATTAAGAAGGGATTTGAAAGAGGGGATGTGGATCGGTATAGCAACATTGACAAGTGTTAATTTGGGTCTCTGGGTTATATTTTGAAGATTCTATCAGGTATTCATCTAAAAGTGTTGTAGGACAAACCCTATCAAACCAGCATCACGAAGTCGGGTTCTCAGAGGTTGTCCCACACCCTTCTGACGGATTGAGTTTTCTGTGGGGACGCAGCATTCCCTTCTCCCTCCCTCGAGCAGTTTAGGAGACAGCTGGTCGACTCTTCTAATACGAACAGCGGACAACTCTTACCCCAGAGCATACACTTCTCAAAACAGACCGAGGTGACTCTGCTTTTAAGAACCTTAGTTTAAAAGCCCGAGTGTATTTCCCTACGACTCTCTAGGAATGTTTCGCCTGCGAGAGCAGAGAATAGTTCTGACAGACATTCTTATGTGGTCTATTTATTATTATCATCATTATTTTAGAGTAACAGGATACATGAGGGTAATTCACGTGGTAGCACAGGAAGGGATTTGAAAGTGGGGATGCGGATAGAGAAAGATAGCCAAGGATTGTCTAGGGCCACCAGGCTGTAGTTTAAGGATCCTACCCGGCATTTGTCTAAAAGTGATGCAGGACAAACCATAGAAAACCTGTCCCAAGCCCTTCCGATGACGGGAGAGGTGCCATTACTTCTCAGAGCCTCGAACAGTTTAGGAGGCAGCTGGCCGACTGTTCCAACAACTCTTACCGTATGCCCAACCGTCATACGAGGAGGAAACGTATCTGAGAATACTCCGGTGGACTTAACGCGAACCTCAATGTCTATTACAATTTGCATTATAAATGTCTGTTGACTCTGTGTTCATATTATTTCCGTGAGATGGAGCCCGTCTCGTGGGATTCTGGGTGCAAAGTAAAACCAGACAAAACATGAATTTATAACCCTAATCGTTAGAGGAGACAAGCAACGTTTGTTTCAGTTAATAGTTAGTGATACTGCGTTTTGCACTAAACTTCAAGTTACGATGGAAGACCTCTAAACCCCCTTATTCAGACAGTTTTCGAGCTTCTGTCAAAGTTTCTGGTATCGGGAACCTCTCATAACAACCTGGTCACGAGAGAGAGAGAGAGAGAGAGAGAGAGTGAGAGTGACGCTCTCAAAGGACTAGGACTAACTCTGGGACAGAGACAATGCCTCCACGAACTAATGGTAAACAATAGACCAACTTAGATACAGCTAAACAGCTCAACTGATAGTTTCTTGCATGTTCGGATCACCTTGACCTTGCCTTCATTGTCAGATTAATATAAATAATTGAAAGATTCTATTTTACGTTTAGTTTTGAATTAATAAATCAGTTAATGACCTTTTTCAGACACTTTATTATTTGTGTAGAGCGTTACTACGTTTCGATACGTGTTCGTATCTTCTTCAGGTATTATCCAAATTATTATAATTTTAAAGTTATAATGTTGATAAATTCACAAAGTTTGTGATAACTGGTCTGAGGCACAGAATTCACTTTAGACCGACGAGATTGAAGCAAAACTATCTTTTTTTTAGGGCAACAGGCTACTGAGGGTAATCCACTTTGGGCAACTCCCCTTTAATAGCATAGGAAGGGATTTGAAAGGGGGGATGCGGAAGGATAGAGGAAGGTAGCCAAGGGTTAACTAGGGCCCCCGGGCTATATTTTAAGGATCCTACCCGGCATTCGCCTAAAGAAATGCAGGGAAAACCTTAGAAAAACCTGCATAGGGTAGGTCGGGCATTGGGTACTTGTCCCACGCCCTTCCGATAGCGGGAGAGGAGTTTGCTGAGGGGACGCAGCATTCCCTTCTCCGTGCCTCGAGCAGTTTAGGAGGCAGCTGGACGACTATTACAATGGGAATAGCGAACAACTCTTACCGTATGCCCAAGGTCTGTGACCCCAGAACATACAACCCTCAAAACAGGCCGAGGTGCCTCGGCTAAACTATCGATAATACCTGCCAATTTCAACTTTTACCTTTTTGATTCGACTGAATGTTGTAATTGGTTGTTATTTAACCGTCTTAGTATTAACCATAAAACTAACCAAGCTGTATTAGTCTAATAGAATATTCAGATTCCACGAGAATGTTAATATTTATATCTCAGCGTCAAAGCCGTGATTTAAGAGATAATGAGGTCCACTGTTGAGAAATATTTAAGTATATAAATCTACATACAGTATTATTTTAATAAAATCAGAGTATTTTGTGTGTCAATCATAGGTTTAAACCAATTACATAAACGAACGAATCTCTTCTCTTCTTAAATGATAATTTTTGCATGAAATATAGTAATATATACACAATGAAGATTTTTTTAGTTATCAATAATAACTATCAATACATTGAATTCCTTTATTATTTTATTACCATAAATCCTAAATTACAGTTCAAATTTTAAGTCGAGGAGAATTTAAGAATTACCTTTCCACGGCAACTACGCCGTCGTCGATCATTGAACTTTCTGATTATTTCTATTCGTCAAACAGCTAGATAATTATCAACTACTTGGCTCTCCTTTTTAGAGGCTGAACATTTTAAATTCAAGTTGCATTCCCCCTAGAGTTATTTTTAAATTATATTAATATAATAATATCAATGATCTAATACTAATATAGGAATAAGAAAGGTTCTTTATAAACCTCCAACGCAAATTTAACCTATGAATCTCGTTAATTCTCAGATTTATGAAAGCGGAGAAGAATAAAATAATATCAACAGATATGACATAATATAAAAAAGACTAGATATGTGGCTACTGTCAGTCACAGAGAAAACGCAACTGATTCAGAGAGATTACATCGCAGATGACGTCCTCATAGCGTTGCGTAGTAACGGATAGAAAATAACAAACTTCTGAACAGAGAGTCTTAATCTTCATACTCGTCCAACCGAATCAAAACTTATACTGTGTGCTATAAAGTTATTTTAATAATTATTTAATAGTTGGAGTTCGACCTATTATTCATTTTACGTTGTTGACCTCCACAGATATAGCTTAACATTAATTAATTCGTTGTGTCAAAAAACGATTTTATATGATGGCATTAATGAAGTCATGCTAGCAGGCAACAGTTTCATATGTCTTACACATTTCCCATATTGTAATAAGGGATACATTGGATTCACTTCTAAGTTTTTTTAAAAAACAATTCCGTATTCATAACCACAATTACGTTTAAAGCCTAAATATAAAGTGATTACCTCTTTGTTGAATCGTTTCAAAACAACCAACAGATAATTGGCCACAAACAGGAAATTCGTGCAACGTTTCTTCTACAAATTTGTTGAATTTCTCAAGCACTGAACGTAAACGAATTAAATGAGAGGGAATCATAGAAAGAAGGCAAAGATAGCAGGTAGCAATTAGGGCGACATAGATTTCACTTAGTTCACATGCGTCACGTTGACCATTAAGGATAAAATTATTATTCAATTAGATTGATTATTATTCAATTAGAGTCAATGATAATTTCACCCTTAATGTTCAAAGTGTAATAAACTTATTACATTTACAAGTGAATAAAAGTGTTTTTTTTTGGGGGGGGGGATTAGGTTTTAGTTTCGTTTTATCTTTGTTTTTGTTCAGTTGCTTTTGAGTTGTATTGGCGTGAACAATAAATCAATTAACCATCTGTAGCTGATTTATGTAATACGCTTACCTCGCTATATATATATTGTAACATACAATTAGACACATAAATTATATTTAACAATCTTATTAACAAACAAATCACAATTAAAAGAAAAGAAATTTACTTGACAATTAAACTCGAACGAAATTTAAAATGAGAACGAAATCTGACTTCTATCTTTTAATTACGTTAACATAATTAATTATTTTGTAACTTGTTACTCACATCTGTCCAGTTGGTTCCAGCATACCTTTCGTTATCGAAAAACACTATTGCGAGATTTTACACTGATTCTAAGATTCACAGATTTAAACTGATTCTAATCAAAATTTATAGGATGTCAGGAACTCGGATGATCCTCCCTTTTATTGTCAGCTATCTGTTGACTGCTTGCCTTAGGTGAATTCCGTGGTTTGTAGATTTGCCAGTCTTTACTGCTTTGGACTCAAACCGAAATTTTACTATTTCTGGCCGGCTATGGACACAAAACTGCTTTTATTTAGCAAGTTTCGACGTTATGCTTTCGTGAATGTTTTACTTTGTCCTCAGAAATGTCCAGGCACCACCCAACTCTGTTAAATTCTAATCGCCAATTCTGTTGAATGCTCGTCACCAACTAACAGTTATACATTGACGATGTCTTTCCGCGAACTGAACTCTCGTCTTGCGTTTTAGCGCGCATACGCCATTTTCGGACCTTCCGACAAAGGAACAGAGCTGGGCTACATTGTTGCTATGTTCTGGAAACTCCGCCGCTACAAAGGATTTCTCAAACAAATTTAAATTTTTATGTTCAAGCAATTAATGTCTTAATTAATTGACATTACAATATATATATATATATATATATATATATATATATATATATATATACTAAGTAAAATATATGACCTCCTTTTGGGTACTTGATATCTTTGTCTTCTTTTCTTTGGTATGTTTGACACGGTTCCCTTTGATTTGATTTCCTTACCTTCAGTGCTTGAGATTGGTAGAAGAAACGTTGCACGAATTTCCTATTTAGTTGTCCGTTTGTTACCGCCAATTGTATGCAAATAATTCTTGTTACAGACGTTAATGAATGTTTTAACGAACCATTGTTTTTCTTTTGGAAACATGTCTATTTTATACAAAGAAAATAATAACTGTGTAATTATATGTGTATTAATATTTATAAATAATTGTTGCGAAAGTTTATTATTCATTAATTTAAAGTCCGTTTAGTTAAAATAAATAAATAAATTGATAAACAATTCTAGAAATAAAAATACTGATTTAATTTTATATACTAAGAAATTATGAACAAACTACCTGTTGATTTAACTCTCGCTTCTCATCAATAAACATTCTAAAGTGAATAATAATTTAATTTGGGTCATAATATTAATGTGTGACATCAGAAGAAACAAATTTATTTCTTCCTCATTAATTCATTATGTCCAGTAAATGTAAAATCCAGCGGGCATCGCTTTTTTGTTATTGTTTTGAACTGAACCTTTTATAATTAAATAAATAAAATTGCAAATACGTCAGAAACAATTTAATACAAAATCACTTGTCCTGATTTAAATTTACTTTTTATTATTAGGGAATAATATTACAGGATATAAATAAATTATATTGATCAATTCCAAATTTTATCAATACTTGAATACTTGTTGAAGTTCGAAAACTGTGAACGAAACGTCGTATTATTTTCTATTAAATTCTTTCCGACGTACTGGAAATTTTAACTGATTTCAGATAAATATATATTTTTATTTTTTTAGGGTACCAGGCTACATGAGGGTAATCCACAAGGTGGCAACTCACCTTTAATAGCATAGGAAGGGATTTGAAAGGGGTGATAACCAAGGGTTAACTAGGGCCCCCGCGCTATAGTTTAAGGATCCTAGCCGGCATTCGCCTAAAAGTAATGCAGGAAAAACCCTAGAAAAACCTGTATCAGGTAGGTCGGGCATTGGGTACTTGTCCCACGCCCTTCCGATAGCGGATGAAGAGTTTTCTGTGGGGACGCAGCATTCCCTTCTCTGTACCTCGGCAAGTTTAGGAGGCAGCTGGCCGACTGTTCCAATGGGTACAGAGAAACAACACTTACCGTATGCTCAAGGTCTGTGACCCGGGAACATACACCTCTCAAAACAGGCGGAGGTGTCTCGGCTTGTGGGAACCTTCGTTAAAAAACGGAGAGAGGAAAAGGCATCCCCAAAGGTAGCCCCTTCGTATCTCTCCTAAAAGGTTCTGCCTGCGAGAGAACAGCCCTCGCAGACCGTTACTCTCCAGATAAATGTAGCCATTTACGTTTCTTTTATGCTTTTAAGAATAAAAATTGAGTAGTAGAGATAAAAATATTTCCGTAACTCATAATTTATATTCATTATTCCCATACTACAGATTATTATTCTGTTTCCAAATATGCATAAGCAATTTTCTCGACGCATTTCTCCGACAAAAATTCTGAATTACATTTAAAAGCAGAACCGTATATCCTACAGACGTTGAACAATAATGGTTTGCTTTAGTAACATATACGATTAAAATACCTTTTTTTTAGTTGTCTCTAATTGCGCGTTTCTTATTTAGTCAGAAATATTTAATTTTTAATTTTGAAACATTAGATCGCAGTTTCGAAATTAAAGTAAATTGCATGGGTAAAATACTTGTTAATAAATTTTATTTTCATTTTGTAACTTATAATTTCTAAATAAATGAATTGAGATTTTACATGGCTCAAGAATCACTACACGAACATCGGCATTCTGGGATGTTTCATTGTCTGTATTTCCAGCGGCTTCTTGACTTTTTCACTTGATCCGCAGAGCACAACTTTTACCGTGTTCGGGATCGTGGTACTACTGTGCTGTTCTGTCCCCGGTGAAATCATGTCCGTCGTATCCTGGAGTGTAAACACCCTCGCACTCTTGTAAGCTACTACGATAAATAAAGGCAACGGGACTATAACTCCGGTCTTTGTTCTCCGCTTCACCCACATTTCTTCACCTTCTGTTCTCCTAGCGAGAATTGTCCCTCGGCACACAATACTAAAGTAAAACAGCCAGGGAGAGGGAGAGAGAGAGAGAAAGAGAGAGAGAGAGAGAGCAGACTTTTCAAGAACAACAGGTAAATAAAAGAAGAGGTCAACATCTTGAACGATGAGAAATCTTTGTTCTCGTACAAGGCCAAGCATCGGATCGAGCCTAGGAGTTTGGAAAACATGGACTGCACAATAACATCAGAAACGATCATTTGTATAGTTAAAATGTACTTGATATCGCATCAAGTCCAAATAAATAATTTTTTAAACATTTAACACGTATCCTAAATTTTTAATTTAAGAACGATGACGCTGTAAAAAAAGGAGAAATAAATATTATGGTTTTTAAAAATTGACTGGAAATGTTTAAAATAACTATCACATAATATTGTACATATTTATGTATTTATTTAATCTACAAATGAGCACTTTGCCCGGAGGTAGATGCATGAAATTACAATTTAATTACAAATTAAATAAGAGAAGTCGTAATAAAGGAAAATAGAGTAGACTAATATAATTATTATAAAATATAAGCTAGGTTTTGGGGCGTTATTTCAACTATAAATAAATGTATATAACATTATATTAATTAACGGTTAATTTTGAAAAAATTTAAGAAAGAATTAATATTTTACTGGCCTGAAAAGAGGAAAAGTGGAAATATATCTGAAAAATAGAGATTAACTAACTATCTAAGGAGAGAAGGAATTTTACCATTTTTCTTTTTAGTTTATAACGTAGCACTATCACTTCACTTGATCACACTACACTACACTACACTATATTCACTACAGAGTTCAGATTAAGTCAAAATTCATTTCCGTTAGAGGATTTTCTCTTATTTTTCGGAACTGGATCAACAATGGTTCGATTTTAATTATTCCTAAATTGATAATTCCAAGTAAAAGAGAAACATGAGTAACTAGGAGGACAAAGGAGCGATTATTTCTAGCCTGAATCCCTGGTAGACAAATATAATTCTGTGACAATCAAATTATCGTGTAAAAATTCATTTTTTGCACTAATAATGATCTTACGACTTTCGTAACACTTTTAGAGTATTTTCAGAGTACGAACTGAACGACGATGAAGTTAAAATTAACTAAACACGTCCAAAAACCAATAAAGTAGTCGATTTTTTTTAGGGCAACAGGCTACATGAGGGTGATCCACATTGGACAACTCCCCTTTAATAGAATAGGATGGGATTTAAAAGGGAGGATGCGGAAGGGTAGAGGAAGGTAGCCAAGGGTTAACTAGGGCCCCCGGGCATTGGTTTAAGGATCCTACCCGGCATTCGCCTAAAGAAATGCAGGGAAAACCCTAGGAAAACCTGCATCGGGTAGGTCGGGCATTGGGTACTTGTCCCACGCCCTTCCGATAGCGGGAGAGGAGTTTGATGTGAGGACGCAGCAGGAATAAAAATCTATTGGTCATAAAGATATAAATATCGCACTGTTCTGTATTTCATTAAAGATTTCTCAATTTCTAAAATTGAAAGTAGCGAAGAGAGAGATGTGTAGCCGATAACCGTTTCTCGATTCGTCAGTAAGATAATGGACGGTTAGTCTTCACTAGTGTCTTGGCCAGATAGCACAGATTATATATGGTTGAAATTTCAGTTTACAATAACGTTTTCTGTCAAAATAATGTAGGTAAATAAAGCGGAAAGCGAATCAAATTATCTAGTTGTACTTCTTTTATATCATTTTCCTCACCGTATTTATTCATTCCTTCTGACGTCTTATTTTTTTTCTGATAGTTACGATACGTCCCGTCTTCGTGCTATTCCTGCCTGAAAGTTGTAAACTTCTGGAAGTCCTCCTCAGTATCTTAATTATTTACATTCAATAATTAAAACGTGAGTTATCTCATCCACTGCGGGAATCCCTACGAGAAGCAGGAAAGATTGCATTACGCGAGGACGCAGACGGTCGAGAGGAATTTCCTCTCGCTCGACCCAGACAGCAGCGTCGGTGGTATTTCCGGTATCCGGTGATTACAGACTTCTGGCCATGAACCAAGGACCGTGACTTTACCGTTAACACCCACAGGCGCCGTCTGCTCAAATTGGACCTGTTAACATTTATATCTAAAATGAAAGGAAAACCGTACTGGATAACTAGATAATAGGTGTTAACACTTCAGGATAGAGGAGAAAGTTAAACAAACTCGTATTTGCACCAGCTGTGATGTGGTTACGAAATATATCGAAAACTAGATAGTCGTGAACTTTTAACGAAATACTTATTACATACACTTTAGAGAGGTTTCATCGTTGGGGTAAAATCACATACTTGACTCAGGTTGTTTTAAATGGTACATTTTTCAAATCATTAAAATTGACCAGCATTTATAATTTATATACGAACAGAAAATAGAACCTCTAATGTAGACTATCTGATTCAAGCAAGAGAACTGTTATTTTTTTAACGTCTGTCTTTAATTATAAAAGGATATAATAAAACAATTAATAACTTAATACCGACACTTTTTATTTATTTTATGACAACGATTCGGTACCTTAATGTACCTTCTTCAGGTATTTTTCTACAGTAGAAAAATACCTGAAGAAGGTACAAACAGGTATCGATACGTCGACAGAATATAAATGAAAAATAAAGATGCCATCCATTGTTTTGTTAACTCAAAATAGACTTAAATTATAACTTTATAAAAGCATGTATTTAACAACCAATTAACAGACATTCTACAATAAAGAATTTAACAAAAGTATAATATTTATAATATATATGAAATAAAATACGTCTCTCAGATTCAAAGTAGTTTCTAAAACACTGTGTATAAATTATAATATTACTTGGAAGTGACAGTGGATAACCTGGAAAAATAAAACATGATACGTTTCAATTTCAGAACTATAGGATAATTATGTATTTTGAAAGCAGATAAAAATTCGGACAGCAGTAAGTATCGCATAATAAATAATTTATTATGAAGTCTAACGAGAAAATTAAGTTAATCTAGAGCCAAATAAATAACACGTAGACAATGTAATATTAATCTCACTAGGTATAAAATTGAGGCAGATATTGATAAAACGTTGAACAAGTGTTCAATTTATAAATAATAGATTTCTCAACGTCCTTGTTCATTTAGCTCCCTCTACGTCTCAAAAAATATCTACCTATTTATGCCCCATTTGACGACTCCGTATAATTTTTTCTCCGTGTAAATAAATGAATTTTTACAACAGTTACACAACAATTTCAGTAAAATATTAGAAGAATCAAAATTAATGCCAATATTTTAATAAATTTTCTGAATTTTTAAAGCATAATTTATTATTTAATAAGCTGTTTCATGAGAGGAAATAGTTCTACTTTAAATCTACTTTATTAATGTGGAATTTATCAAAATCAATGCCGAAAATTGCATCCACCCCTATTAAATGACAATGGCGCTCTGCCTGCCACAAGTTTCTATACTGGACCCGTTGCAATTTACTCCAGCTAGAATCAATAGCTTCAGACCGTAAAGTCGGTAATTTTTTGGAAGAATATTCTTGTGTTTTTATTATGTTATCCTTGTATCTTAACATCACGGCCTCACTAGAGAATATTTTCCTTTTATATCGAGAAGTGGCGTGTTTTATGTTGTTTATGAGAAGTACAACCTTTAAAAAGTTACAGTCTCAGGACCAGAGCGTATCTCTCAGTTTTCATGGCCTTCCCTTTCCAAACAAGTTTCTTGTGCAGACTTTGTTTTGCGTCTGGAAGCGATCAGTTTCCAGACAACCTTCGTATGGCTTCCGTTCCTGTCCACACGGTGTCGGGATTCGAACTCCGAGTCCTGTGATACAAAACTGTCCGGAGGAAAAAAAATTCGTTCATAAAAATGAAAAAAATGTAGATGTGTACCCGTGCGTAAGAAAACTTATTGAGGACGTGAAAATTTAATTTTAATACGTAATATGTGAATACTCACATTCCTGTGACAGGTTTCAAAACGGTTGTAGTGAATATCTAACTTACTAGTCTCATCTTATTGAAAGAACGTTCTGAAAATGTCTAGTCTCTTCTTCGAGCTCTGGTTTTACTTTTCAATAAACTTAAAAAATTTATTACTTAGCAAATCCCAAGCTTTCGGCATCCTGTTTCCTGCCTTCCAAATAGTCCTCTCAATTCCCGATTGAAATTTAAGATTGGATATGCCTCAGCTTTTTTTGTCTTATTTTTGATGACTTGGTTGTTGTAAACAAGACACACGAAAATTAAAATTTTTAATCCATATTAGGATGCGTTATGTACGCTTTCATAGTAATGAATCCATTGTACTATTTATATTGTACTTATCTATTTATTCTGTAAGTCACGACAAGTATTATACAAGCTTTTTTAAGCCCTACTGCATAGATCGGCAAGCAAATTCTCAGTTTTGGTTCCCGTGTTCCTTTGTAATTCTAAACTAACTTGGTAAGTGTTAAAAAAAAACATTAAAATTTTATTCTTGGATCTCTAACATATACACAACGTTTCCATGACGTGCTCTACCATCATTGTCAGGTGAATTGCGCTTACTTGCGTTCTCTTAACAATTACTTCTAGTTACAGGTTTATCGATAATTGAATATAATGTCCGAGGAGCTGGTAAAAATACATTGATTGGTCAGTTCAGCAAGTCTCGTCGCTAATTGGTTGTACTGAACAATTTTACTATTACGATGTTTATTTAACAGTTTTCCTTCCCACTTACTTCTCTAGTTCCTCGCCTAATCACGCCTTCACCAACTTTTAACGCAGAACTTTATATTTCTTATCTAAAACAGTTTTTTACGAATCCGTCCTTGTGAAAAATGAGATCACGTGATTATAAAAACAGCGAAACTAAAAAAATCTTAATTTTGTTGTATGCAGACGACTGTAAAACAGTTCTTAAATAAAAATGAAACCTTAAAAGTTCGTCAACTTTTACTTAATGAAAAAAACTTTAATATATATATATATATATATATATATATATATATATATTGTAGTAATTGGTAATTAAAGCATTGTTCTAATTGAAAAGTTGAATTGTAGAGGACTCATTATTAGTGGATATAGAGCGGACGCCGCAACAAACCGGCAAGGCAAAGAAAACATTGTTGATGAGTTGGAAGGTTTTACGCGCTCAAAATTTACGAGACGAAGAATTCAGTCGGGCAGCGGACAGCAAGCAGTTTGAAAGCTTTACAGTCGGGCAGCAGACAGCGAATAGATCAGACGAAAAGTTTTACAGTCGGCAGTCAGAACGAAAGAATGTGGTCCAGTCACAAACATGCTTTCAAATATTAAAAAGTAAAGCAATATTCAGTCGGGAAGGAGACAGATTAACTAGTGTGTATTCGGTGGTCGAGCGTAGATTCATCATGCTGGCCATAGACAAACCAATGAAGTCCATTTTCAACTAAAGTCACGAGATCTACAAATCCAGGTTGCAGTAAAGCATCGAGAACGAACCAATTTGTGTTAAACCAACTAACAAACAACGCCAATTAGAGCCTGTGAACATTTAGAGTCTGTGAGAACTTAGAATCAGTGATGTCCCCAAAATTGTGCACGAAAAGCTAAAAGGAGACCTGGGCGGTCGTAAGTAGAGAAGAACTTTAAAATCATTTGTAAACCGTGTTTAAAAGATAAAAGTCAGATCGTTCTTTAATTATTTAATTATCGATAAAATGAGACCCTTAATTCTTGATCAAATTAAAATTGTTTAAATTCAATCTTTAGTATTATTTCTTCAGCAACAAATTTCGTCTATGTTCAGACGCGATGATTTCCATAAAAAGTAAATGTAATTTTGATTATATAAATTCTGCCATTTATCAAACCCAGTTCAAGACCCTGAGATACCAAATATTTTGTGTATTTTATACTTGTTTTAAAATTGTTAATAAATCTTGTTTAATAGTTTTCACTTAAGTTCTTTCATTTAGAAACGCCACATTCATATTATATTTAAATTATTACAATATATATATATATATATATATATATATAAACAATACGTGTTTTTACGTTTAACACTCGGATGAATATGTTTGAAAGAACTAAAGCCCCTTAGCAATTTTTTTTATTGTTGACAAGTGAAAGTTATTTTCATTAAACAAAAGGGAACTATTTTTTAAGGTTTTATTTTTATTTTATTTGAATAAATTTTATTAATAGTATTTTAGGTCTGCTTTTCCGCTGTTCATGAGGAAGAAAGAATACGACGTTTCGAACAGTACTGTTCATCTTCAGAAAAGAAGAATAGCAATCAGAAACTGCGCACTCCTTTCAAGGTTTGAATAAACCTACTTCCGTTAAGGAGTAATCGGACTATTGTGCTCAACTCTGGTCGTTATTTTTCTTCTCTGAAGTCGAACAGAGCTTTTTTTTATTTACTATTCGAAGCGTCGTATTCTCAACCAAGAATACTCTTAATATGAACAAATTCAACTATAATATAAATCTGGATATCTTCGTTAATAAATCAATATATTCTACCGAGTTAGGTGTAATATATATATTGTGGTAATAATTAATTAGGCCATTAAATTGTTTTGTTATAAATTCAATTGTAGCGGCAGCAGCTTCCAAAGCGACAATTGCGCCGAACTCTGTTTCTTTGTTAATAGCCGAAATGGGAAATGCGCGCACGTAAGGAATTCAGTTTTTTTTAAGGCAACAGGCTACATGTGGGTAATCCACTTTGGGCAACTCTCCTTTAATAGCATAGGAAGGGATTTGAAAGGGGGGATGCGGAAGGGTAGAGGAAGGTAGCCAAGGGTTAACTAGGGCCCCCGAGCTATGGTTTAAGGATCCTACCCGGCATTCGCCTAAAGAAATGCAGGGAAAACCCTAGAAAAACCTGCATCAGGTAGGTCGGGCATTGGGTACTTGTCCCACGCCCTTCCGATAGCGGGAGAGGCTAAAATCTGAGTACGAGAGATATATTACGGTTCAGTTCTCTTCGAGCAACGAACAGTAAAGTTTGCCAATATAAATTTCAAATCCCGAGTTCCTGTATAGAAGCAAGCAAATAGTTGTACGCAGAGATTTTCATAACAATTTGTAAACGGGAAAGCAAAAGGTTGCTTCACGCCGGTGGAACAATTTTCGCATTGAGGAATCCGGCATCCGATAGCTGACCAGAAAGGGGAGGCTCATCCGAGGTTCCAGATAGCTGAGGACGAGAAATTCAAGCGTGTGTATTAAAATTGCAATGTAGGAGAGTCAATGTAAAAAAAAATAGTGTGGTAGTTTTCAATATGCAAGAGACAGATCTGGTACCAGACAGACGGCCCGTGAGTAACCAAAACTTTTATATAAATTTGTAAACAATAATTAAAAGGGTAGAGTTCAGTTTTCATTTCACTTATTTTCATATTGTTTTAGGTTAACTTTTATATTTGAATTGCTAATTGTCAGTTTATACATTGATTTTGTTCTAATTATCAAACTCAGTAGTGACCCTGAGATATAGAGATCCGACGTATGATATCAGAACTGTATGTTCATAGATGCCACGAATTAATAAATAAAAATTAAAGCATTGGTTTAAATGGATGAAATTCGGCATAAAATAGCTTTGTAAATTGTAAAATTTATCAACAATAATAAAATCCTTTTAAGCTTAGTAAATGTTAATTGATTCATTTAATTAACCCTGTTCAGTTATATACTACAATATATATATATATATTGTATGCGTGTATAATGCAACTTGAAATCATTTCCCACACAGGTTATTCACGATGAAAACGGCGAATCCAATTGATAAATTGCTATTTTACCACGTGGCAAGTACTTTGGATGTCTCTCTGGACCATTAATTTTTTCTTGATGATACAACAGATAAGAAGTAGTATAAGACAAGTAACACGCCGTGAAATCTCTCCATAGTGAAAGGTTGTCCGGCAATCTCGGCCCACGACAATGCGTCTTTTGTCAGAGCCATTCGTCGGCCATCGGCGATAACTGCTCTTCTTCTCTTTCCCGCCATTATGTATCTGTCATAATTGAATGATAAATGAGTTGCTGTCCTCTCTGCGGATCGTGGTTAAAGCCCGGGTTATGCGCAATAATTAATAGCATCTGTGGTACGAGGACATTTAAGTATTCTTTTGTCCAATCATCACTAGTTTTAAAAGGATGACCGATAGAAATTTTATACTTTCGAGATTTTGGTATTCTGGAGGAAATATAACAGGATAATAATAATAATAATAATAATAAAAGAAGTCTTGGAAATTTGCCCTGAAATTTTTTCACTTTTTCCACACTTCACTTCACTAAAGAAAAATATAGAAATAAACTTATTTATATTATGTAATAAAAATACACTTCACTAATTTATTTATATTACTCTTAAACCATCTTATTGGAAGATCGTCCTCATAGCAGGTAAATTGTTCCATTCGCCTATCGATTTGTTTATGAATGGAGCTTTCCCTAGGTTGGTTTTTTGCGGTCTTGTTCTTTTTTTAAAATAAATTGTGAACTTCTCTGCCAATGTAAGTTGGTTTTTCCATGTTATCCCTTTGTATTTTCACTCTTTGTTACCCGTATATATTTTTAAAAAGAGCGCAAATTCTATCTTTCTTCCGTCTGGTTTCCGTCGATTCCCACCCTAATTTCTCTACCTTTTCTCGCCCGTGGCCACGTCCCCGTATTACAAATTTTGCTGCCCCTCTGAAGGTTTCTCTAGTCCTTCTATGTAATTTTTCTATAATGATTCCAACAACTTGCACCATCCTCTATTATGATACGAACCAGAGATTTATCAGAAAAATCTTTTGATTTGCATTTCTCGTCACAAAATGTAAACATTTCCAAGCTTTTTTAAACGCAGAATTTACTTGTTCTTCCCGCGTTACATTTGAGTTCAAAATTATTCCTAAATGTATGCAGCTGTTTTCATGACGTATTTTCTTGCCATTGATATTATAACCCAATCGTATATTTGCACGATATTTATTGAATGTAATTTATTTGCTTTTCTCACTATTTATCTTCATTTTTAACTTTTTCAGCCCAATTATTTAGAGCAACTGAGTCGTTTCGTAAATCGCATTCATCTGAATCTTTATCGATCTTTCTATAGAGGATGCAATCATCAGAAAAACTTCTAATATAGAAACCGATTTTAAATGGTAGATCATTAATATATATCAGGAACAATAAAGATTACTGGTAGTCGCTGTATTGTCATTACTACTGCAACTATTTCGTTTTAGAATAATCGAAACTTTTGGGTATAATGATACTCTCTGTTGGTTAAATAAGTAAAAAAATATATTGTTATCAATCGGTTTCCGAGGCACCTCGAGCTGTTTTGAGTGGTGTATGTACCATGGTCGCAGACTTTGGGCTTACGGTAAGAGTTGTCCGCTATTCCTATTGGAATAGTTGGCCAGCTGCCTCCTAAACTGGTCGAGACACGGAGAGGGGCAAGCTACGACCCCACAGCAAACCCCTCTCCCGCCTTCGGAAGGGCGTGGGACAAGTACCCAATGCCCGACCTACCTGATGCAGGTTTTTCTAGTGTTTTCCCTGCATCACTTTTCGGCGAATTGCCGGGTAGGATACTTAAACCATAACCCGGGGTCCCCTAGTTAACCCTTTGCTACCTTGCTATACCCTACCGCATCCCCAATTTCACTCCCTTTCCTATGCTATAAGAGGGGAGTTGCTACTATGTTGATTACCCTATACATAGCCTGTCTACACCTTTAAAAAACAGTGATTATAGGATAAATTATTTGCGAGTCTTCTTTCCGATTTTCTCTGTTATTTGTTACCTACTTAATTGAAAATTAATTCCTGCGTACCGGCCTCCGATGTCTTTTTATAAATAAATCATTTGTGTTCCCTTGTGCATGTGCAACCGTGGAGTAGTTATCCTCGTCGTCGTGTGTCCTTGCGTCTGGAATTCGTAGAAGGTGGAGGGGTTTCAGGTAATACTCGTACTTGCGGTGCATTGCAATTAAAACTGGATGGTTCCTTGAGAACCGAACGTCTCCCAGAAGTAAATTACAAGTTCCGAACCGTTTCGCGTTTTTTCTCTCTCTCTTTGCTGTTGTGGCATTACAAACTGCAACCAGTTTGCCTGGTACATAATGTTCTTGGAATGGCAGGACTTTATGCTCCTGTTGCTTTACAAGTGGCAATGAGGCTGGATCCAATTGCAAAATGCACCCAATATATTACCGTACACAAGATTCAAGGACAAAAAAAATCACATTAATTCCAGTGATTAGAAGACGAGTGATTTTACAGATTGGTGGCCAAAGCATAAAATATTTTAAGGATAATTTATTCAGATGAGGCATATCTGATAACTAAAAGGTGAGGGGGGAAAAGTAAGTAAGAAACCTTGTTGACATTAGACCTTCTCCCATAGTATGATCAAATATACAATTTTCGGCAATAATACAATAACACTAACATATTCTATGCGTCGTTACGTATGAGTTCCCTCTACTTGTTTCGTAACTCAAAATATTGCCGTTATGAACGATCGATTAGGTTAAAAGAAAAGTTGAAAAGCAATTTTTAGAGTATAAATATTGCTTATGGTTAACGTTCCCACAAGCCGAGGCACCTCGGCCTGTTTTGAGAGGTGTATGTTCCGGGGTCGCAGACCTTGGGCATACGGTAAGAGTTGTTTTCTATTCCCATTGGAATAGTCGGCCAGCTGCCTCCTAAACTGGTCGAGGCTCGGAGAAGGAAATGCTGCGTCCCCACAGCAAACTCCTCTCCCGCTATCGGAAGAGCGTGGGACAAGTACCCAATACCTGACCTACCTGATGCAGGTTTTTCTATGGTTTTCCCTGCATTTCTTTAGGCGAATGCCGGGTAGGATCCTTAATCTATAGCCCGGGGGCCCTAGTTAACCAGTGGCTACCTTCCTCTACCCTTCCGCATCCCCCCTTTCAAATCCCTTCCTATGCTATTAAAGGGGAGTTGCCCAAAGTGGATCACCCTCATGTAGCCTGTTGCCCTAAAAAAAATTTAAAAAAATTCTCCCTTTCAAATCCCTTCTTAAGCTATTAAAGGGAAGTTGCCGTCACGTGGATTACCCGCATGTAGCCTGTTGCCCTAAAAAAATTTTAAAAAATTCTCCCTTTCAAATCCCTTCTTAAGCTATTAAAGGGAAGTTGCCGTCACGTGGATTACCCGCATGTAGCCTGTTACTCTAAAAAAACAGTAAAAAAACAGAGTGCATGAAAGACTGTTAAATAACACTGTCCCGTAGTCAAAGAAGCCGAGACGAAACAAAGAGACCTTAACAAAGAACAGTACTTCAAAAATAAACATTAGCGGCCACAGGTCTCGGAATTAGTTTAAAAAGTGGTTAAACTACGGAATTTGAAGAAAAAATTATCAAAAATAGTCACTTTGCGTAGTGTTGAATGCTTATAGGAAAATGGTTACTGTATTGGAAAAAATTGAATTTAGAAATTAAAATATATAAACTGTCTCTGTTATATATAAATAATTTTTATTTAATTAAACTGAATATTGATTAGATTAAAATTATTTCAGATGCATAGCACAAAATAAAGGATTCTGTGAAAGTGAAATCTGGAAGTGTGGTAAAAACTGAAAATATAAAAGTAGAAATATTTTTATAAGGGATGTAATGGAAATAATTTTATAATTTAAAACCATCTGAATTTAGAATAGAGGTAGAATTATTTCAGATACAGTACGCAAAATAAATAATTATGTGGAAGTGAAATCTGGAAGTTCGGTAAAAATTGAAAATATAAAAGTGGAAATATTTTAATAAGCGATGTAATGGAAATAATTTTATAATTTAAAACCATAACGTTGAATATTCAACGATACTTTGAATATATTGAGTTTTAATTCACAGTTCAAACTATTTTGTTGTTATGGCAATGACATGTATTTTTTATGTATCGATAACTTGGAGCTCTCGACTGTTGCAGATCACGGGGTTGGACTGTTTTCACCTTCTCTGAGGTCCTGATCTACGATGAATCTATCACCGTGCTGTGCCGGACCCTTGTCTTTCCCCCGTATTCATTAGCAACTTAATTACTAGGCTGTCTACGTCTCGAGGGCGACGCAATTTCTGGCAGAGATTAAGCATTGATCCTAGACGGCCTAATGGCTTCCCTCGACATTCAGACCACGCGCGTCCCGGGTCCGCCATCGATTCCATTAGCTGCTAAATGAAGAATGATTGATGTGTAAAGAAGACGTAAAGTTTCCTTCGTAAAACTGCCCTACCCCGCGCCATCATGCGACGAGGGAAACTTTTACGACCACAATGTCAGGAGGAAGGCCACGACACAAGCCACCAGAACTTGCGACTAATTTCTGCTCCATTGTTTCCGGGGCGCTTTCCTTGGAAGGAAAGTTTTTTTTTTAAAAAAAAACAATTAAAATTACCCCCATTCAAGAAACAACAGAGAACTTCTCTCACCTTCAGAAAAAAAACTCGGCGGTGATGGAACTAGTGTCGAGTAAAGATTCGAATGGTTAACAGTTATATAGTTTACTGTTATATTTACATCTTGAAAAACGTGATAAGGTAAGTAATTCTGGAAGTATGTTCAGGCCGATATTTTTCGTGATACGTGAACGGCCTGATCCATTTTCTCGTTTCCTAGAGAAACCTGCATCAGATATTTATCCTACGCCCTTGCGATGATTGAAGTGGAATTTGCGATGGAGACGAATCATTCCTGAATATATTTTTAGAGTGATAAGTTACACGATGATAATCCCCTTTAATAGCATACGAAGTAATTTGAAAGGGGGGATGCGGAAGGGCTAGAGGAAGCTAGCCAAGGGTTAACTAGGGCCTCCGGGCTATATTTTAAGGATCCTACCCGCCTAAAAGTGATTCAGGGCAATCATAGGATATCTGCATCAGGTAGGTCGAGCATTGGGTACTTGTCCCACGACCTTCCGATGGCGGGAGAGGGGTTCGCTGTGGGTACGCAGCATTCCCTTCCCTAGGCCTCGATCAGTTTACGAGGCAACTGGCGGACTGTTCCAATGGGAACAGTGAAACAACTCTTACGCTATGCCCGAGGTGTGTAACCCAGGAATATACACCTCTCGTTGCTTATGCACGGCGTTTAAAATTAAAAATAGGTCACTCATTAATTTCTCTCACAGACGACTCTACTCCAGCTGCCGAAAGGGCGTGGGACAAGTAAGAACAGCCCCTCCTGCCTAATTTTCTAGAGTATGTCCTGCAGACTTAATGCCTATGGGGCCCTTAAAGTGTATCCCGGATGCCGTAGTCTGTCTTGATCTCTTTCGCATCCTCCGTTTCAAATTACTTCCTATGCTATTAAAGGGGATTATCATCGTGTAACTTATCACTCTAAAAAATAAATTCAGAAATGATAGGACTCCATAGCAAATTCCACTCCAATCATCGCAAGGGCGTGGAACAAATATCTGATGCAGGTTTCTCTAGGAAACGAGAAAACGGCAGTTCACATATCACGTTTTTTAAAATAATATCGGCCAGAAGATACTTCCAGAAACCATATAACGTTTATCAAGG
Organism: Zhengitettix transpicula; assembly: GCA_037074705.1. NCBI lineage: Eukaryota > Metazoa > Arthropoda > Insecta > Orthoptera > Tetrigidae > Zhengitettix > Zhengitettix transpicula. The sequence continues at coordinate 232,169,846 of CM073590.1, read as the reverse complement.
TGTTGTAATTTTACTAAATAACTGTTTCATATCACGGCACCGGTCTGTGCTCTAAGATTTGTAGCACAAGAATGCGGCAGTTTGTAGAGCTTTACGAGAGCGCAGGATGGGTTGGGTTAGGAAAGGTATACAGCGCATGCGCAGTTGTGAACAAAGTTCCACAGCCCGTGTTCAGAAACTAAGAGCAGCTGGCGGCTGAGACGTACGCGTCAGACGCAAGACTTACAGTTTGAATTCTTCAATATGGAGGCAGAAATTCTCACTCTTAAAACATAATTAATAAGAAGATTCTTAAAACTCAGAAAAAATAATTCAGACTAAATTAATTTTGTAGCACATGAGCACCAGCAGCCACTGGTAACTTCCGTTCCTTCATGTTACGCCCCTTCAGTCCAAACACGCCAACTTACACTACCGTGACTTCAAACGTCCAGATTAACTACAGTAACTATAGTGTGGGAAGTAAAGTATAACATCAGTTGGTTTGTAATGTGCTACTGGTATCCTCCCTTAGCGCTGCGCTGAGCAAGTACAGTACAGGGTTGGAGTTGAATGACCCGCGTTTCTGCGGGAGTTGGTGCGCAAGAAGCGTGACACCACACCACACGGACCAACCAGACAATAGTGCTTAATGGAGCGACCAGAACTGGCCAGAGTTACACGAACTTGGCTCGTTGTCGAATCCTGTTGCTGCAATGGAATGCGTTTCTTATGCAGTCTCTCGATAGCGGTAAGGTGGTAGGTACGCAGTCAAATCCTTAGTTCAAACCTTCCCTGGTCTCTCAAGTTCTCTCAGACGCACCCAAATCTAATACCGGTATCTAATTTCTGACGTCTAATTTTTCTTGTAACACAAATAAGTAAAATGTTTTTCAGAGTAAGTTTCTAGAAAATTAATCAATTTTATTTTTTGATATCACATCACATTTTTTTAATGTTTAATAGTCGCTTTGATATAATAATAATTGGAGACTTGCAATAGCATTAAATGGGTTAAATTGATGGTTACAGCATAATTAAATGATGTTCAGTAGATTTGTGTCTGCCTAGAACTTGATCAGATTGTCCAATTTATGGTTGGAGGTTAATATGTCGCCATCCATCAGGCCAATGAGGAATTTGTTGCAAGGCTCAATGTATGAAGGGCAGTGCTGGAGGATCGTCGTGAGACGAGTTCTGCAAAACATATTAAACACTCCTGTAATTTCCATTTGCGCATTCCTTTCCTTCTAGGAGCAGCAGCTTATCCTGTGACCTTTGTTCATTCGATGAAGTGGGCAGAAACATGGTTTAACTAACGTGCAATTATGGAAATGAAAGGACATTTCCTAACAGTGATCGGATTGCATGAGATATTGTTACAAGGTCGCAGAAAAATAAGATTTTGTAGTTCTATTCAAAGCATCAAGGAAATACTCCAGTAGGAGTAAGTCTTAAAAGTAAAATAAAAAAGAAGTTTTGGTTTCAAACAGGGATGCTGAACAAGGATTAAAACAAATTAGCTCAGGTAAAAATCAAGTAGTCACAGGGGGAAAAAAGCTTTAATATGTCCCACTTTCATTTGAATGAACATGGGCTGGGCTTCCCCCCGGGTCATAGTAGGATTGACCCACGACGTTTCGGTGGAAATCTCACCCAGCTTATTCACTTGAAAAATCCTATCCTTACTCAATCCTACTATGATCCGGGGGGAAGCCCAATAATTGTTCATTCAACATATTCACCAGGAAAACCTACAATCTACTTTCATTTGATAACGAAACAAATAATTTTTTTTATCCTAAAATGAAGAATTAATGTGTTTACGAGGCGTCAAAAGTGTACATATCTGAAGAAAAATAATAGATTACAGAACGTATAAAATATTTGCCTTTAAATGAAAGTAAGTATTTTTCTGATGGAGTAGTGATTCAGAAATAAGCTCAAATTGTGAGGAACAGTAAATGTTCAGTTATGAACAGTAAAACATCTATTCATCAACTCTGACTTACTCAATTCAGTCTAATCTAGAGTAATGAACAAGAAAGATAGCGAATTCAGACAAAAAAGGGTAATATAATGTAATTTATTGAAAGTGGGGCATTGTTTGTGTCTGGACCGTCGGGGGGAATTTTGTAATGTTGTTTACTTAGGATTGGTCTTGAGAATTCAGAGCAATGCACGTGCGGGTGGCCTGTCGCAAAATAAATCTGTTAAGGCAGCCATTGTTTCTGATTAATGGTTTGGACGGTTGAAAGTGAAATTTTGGTAGCGTGTTTACTTAGATCTTGAGGGTACAGTTTGGCCTGTCTGGAGAATTTAGAACAGCGCACGTGCGAGTGGGGGTGAGAAGACAAGTCCAAAGTAATTGAGGGTCCTGTCTCGATTGTCGGCTTTGTGACAAGACAGAGTAGCTAGCTATTTGCTAACTAAGGAACTGCAGCTGCATAATGTAAATCTCGGGATAATGGAGGAAACTGTCAACGGGCAGTTGCGACGTAGTTTTGGAACAAAGGAGAAAGGAAGAGACTGGGGTATATAAGCGGAAGATAAGCTTTTGAGAAGTTAGTTGGAGTTAGAGTTAGGGAGGCGTACGGCGAGCACCGAGAATGGAGGACTTGCTAGTTAGTTATAGTGCGACCACCAAAGAATGACTAAGACAGACATCGTTTAAGGGAGGAGAAGGTGTTATAAGTTGCAGTTTGCGAGAGAAATAGCCAAATATTAATTAATAGACATTTTTAGTACGCTGAAGTCTAATCTATTGTAATCTCAAAATTAGACCACTGTCTTCGATGGTAGGAGACCAGGACACTGCATCCAGCGTCGAGTAGTTTTCAACACGAGCAAGTGAGATGTCCTTCACGAACGGAGAACCAGCTTTCGTCAAACCAACAGTGTGTGTTAGAGTCAGTGTTTAAAACGTCCGGTATATAAAGTGTGTGTGTACGAACGAGCCAAATTTTTCTGAGTAATCGTAAGTTGAAATTTCATGGTATTAATATGTGTAAACAGAATTAAAAGATACAGTCAGATATCGTTCTTTTCTTTTGTGTTAATAAAATAAACTCTTTTAAATGTAAAATCAATCTGGTAGAATAATTTCGTCAATAATTAATTTCGTCTATACGAATAAATATGTCCTTTTAAATTAAATCTTTGATTATGATTAAATTTTCTGCCGTTATCAAACCCAGTAAAGAACTTTGAGAGAATGAGATTTTTTTTATAATTTTAAATTGTATAAATTGCAAAATTCTGATAAATAAAATTTGTTTGTTTGTAAATTTAATCTTTCATTTATTTAGACACCCGTTTAATTATTACATTTTGGCTACCTCAACGTGGGGCAAATTAATAAAGTATCACGTTTGATTGTTACAATAAATACCACACAACGTTTCTGAGATCATTGTACCTTTCGTCAGGTGCTAAGAAGAGCCTAGAGAAACACAACTGCACATGTCAGTTGACAACACTCAAAAGCGACGAAAACGAAACGACAATGGGAGAGCCGATGGGTTTCAGCGTAACAATAAGGGCGCAACAACAATGGTAAAACAGATTTTGTTTTCCCCATTTCTAATCTAGTGTAGTTCAAATTTAACTGTATCGTCATGTTTTATTTATTTTTCTACATTAAATTATGATTTTACGAATACTTCATCGCCTGCTGCTCGTCATTGACAAGTAAAATTCACTAATTTTTATATTATGCAGATGCAATCAAATCACTTGGTGTCTTACTACCACGAGTCTTTAGTTGAGAGGCGTCGTCCCTCCATGTTACGTGGTGTCAAGCAACAGAACTCCCTTTTACGACTGACTCCAGGAGACCGCAGTCCAACAGCTACACCAACTGTCGGTGATTGTTTTTCCTCACTAGTCCGTCATCAAGACAGACCTGCTCGTTGCCCGTCCAAGGTGACCACTCCAACTACTCTTTACAATTTATAGTCGCATTAACCTATTGGTCATTAGCGACTTACATCTGTAATGTTTTACATTTGTGTTACACTTGAATTACTATATATAAATCAGTTTTCATAGTAAATTCTATAAGGTTGTAGATGGCTGTTGGTGAGTTGCACATCATGGAATGGGCGACTATTGTTGATCTTCAATGTCGCTATATATGGAGCGATCAAAGAGGACATGAGTAATTGTTGTGGCCTCCTTGCACGAGCTTCGGAGATCTGGAAATCAAGAATGAGTTTTCTGATTCTGGCTACACCAACCTGTTGCCTTCGAGACAGTTCTTTAGGGTACGATATTTCTTTGATGCTGCTGACATTTCTAAAGATGACTCCACATTCTTCTGTTTTTCCTGGTTTATTCCACTTTTCCTCCAGTTCCTTGTAAAGCTCTGCTGGTGTATAATGACAGGTTACTGGTTCTTCTTTGTTGATCGGCTTCCATCTTCGCTAGGAGACTTGTCTTGTTGGCCCCACTCTCAGGCTACCATCCAAATTTTGTGTTGCCGTCACTGTGGTAGAGACAGACATCATACCATACATGTATGTCTTACATGTCAATCTACTGCAATCCTACAAAATTCTTCGCCAAACGACCCATACAAAACCATACCATCCGCTCTTGCCAAATCATTTAAAAAGTTGCCAACTATGCCATGCATTCAACACTGACCTCTTCATGGACTCTTTTCTAACTGCCGCAGCATGGCAAGAACACAGTTATGTATAGCCACAGCACCAGTAATTTAAACAGTTGAAATATTAGAGATAAACGGGGTAGGACATTTAGAATGTTTGAGACAAGAACCTGGCTTCAGATCTGCAGCCGCAGGACGTGACTGACACAATAGATTTTGGGATTACAAGTTTACCGTCTACAAAGAGGGGCAAAATTTCGTGCGTGGCTTTTAAGTAAACGAAGTTTATCGACCCCGGCAGAAAATTTGAGAACTTTTTATAAAACTCCATCCAGTGGAGGTCCCAAAAAACACCGTGGAGACACTCCATAAGGCGGAGCGAACGCCGAGACCGGTGCAGGAAAACTCCGATACGTCAGAATGGTTTTATTTTGGGTACGGAAAGGATCGAGGAAGAGAATTGTGTTGAAGGACGTTGAGTACGAGAAACAGATGAGAGCAGTATTGAAACAGAGCTGGCAGTGAACGGACAGTGAGGAACAAGTAAGTGGGAAGTTTGCAGAGGCTCTTCACAGGACCCAACCAGACGTCTCGACCACTGGGTCAACATGCGGAAAATGCAAATCCGGATACCGAAAGCAGCTCGAATGACGAGAACGATAAACGTCGGCTAATGTATGTAATCCAAAGACTCGTCTACACTTTGATTAATTTTCTTTCATTTTAAGTGTTAAATTATTGTAATACATTTTTAATCTAAATAATATTGATATTGTCGAAGTAAAAGTTAATTTAAACAATTTTTTTTTCTCAGAATTAAATTACAGAAACCCATTGGCATTTTATAGGTGATGAGGTACACGTCATCTAAAACTTAGTCCGTTGAACCCTCCAGTCAGTTACAGTAATCTCAAACTCGGATCATCTGGACCTGAGAGAACTTCCAGTGGCAAATCAATCTTCCTCACCCAGATAAACAATTACTTTTCTTAACTGGACATATAATTAATACTGATGTAAGATAATAAGACCTCACATAAGATGCTACCACATATTTCAAGTTTACGAATCAGAAAACTGAGGCCGACCTCCTGTGGTGTAGGGGTCAGCGTGACTGCCTCGCATTACAGATGCGACTGTAAATAAAAAAATTGCGAACGGCTCAGACTCTATTTCTTGTATCCTCTATTCACTAATGGATCTTCATCAGTTATTTATTCATCACTTGTCAATAAACAGAAAACCCAGATCAATCGTAGTAATATATCGTAACATTCTGCTAGAACAAAATTTTTATTAATGATATATATATATATATATATATATCTGACTTCTTAACACAAATTATAAATAAAAAAGAGCCGTTTGAAGTCAGAAAAATATATTTATTGGAAATTAGCGACCTTTACCTGAATGTGTCGCAAATTTGTAACGAAACGTCGTATAATTTTCAATAAATATATTTTTCTAACTTTAAATGCCTGTTGTTTATTTACAAATTTTTTATTAATTTCCAGGGGCTCATTAGATTCTTAAGGTATTAAAAAATTTGTGACTCTTTTCTGAAAATGTCGCAAATTTGTTACGAAACGTCGTATAATTTTCAAGAACTATATTTTTCTAGCTTTATGTGACTGTTAGTAATTTACAAAAATTTTATTAATTTCCATGGGATGAGTGGATACTGAAGGTATTAAAAAATTTGCGATTTCTTCTGTAGAGGTCGCAAATTTGTGACGAAACGTTGTGTAATTTTCCAATTAATATATTTTTCTGACTTTAAATGGCTGTTGTTTATTTACCAAAATTTTATTAAATTCCATGGGCTGAGTGGATACTGAAGGTATTAAAAAATTTGCGATTTCTTCTGAAGAGGTCGCAAGTTTGTGACGAAACGTTGTGTAATTTTCCAATTAATATATTTTATGACTTAAAATGGCTGTTGTTTATTTACAAAAGTTTTATTAATTCTGATGGGCTGAGTGGATACTGAAGGTATTAAAAAATTTACGATTTCTTCTGAAGAGGTCGCAAATTTGTGACGAAACGTGTAATTTTCCAATTAATATATTTTCTGACTTAAAATGGCTGTTGTTTATTTACAAAAATTTTATTAATTCTGATGGGCTGAGTGGATACTGAAGGTATTAAAAAATTTGCGATTTCTTCTGAAGAGGTCGCAAATTTGTGACGAAACGTTGTGTAATTTTCCAATTAATATATTTTTCTGACTTTAAATTGCTGTTGTTTATTTACAATTTTTTTTATTAATTTCCATGGGCTGATTAGATACTGCAGGTATTAAATGGGCGGAAGTGAAAACCAGAACAATGTCTATATTTAATTTTTAGTTTGTCAACTGTTACTGTGCGGTCGTGTCGCTCTTAGCTCTCACGTTTTTCCAGTCACCTGACGAAAAGGAACAAGGATCCCAGAAACGTTGTGGTCGTATGTTTAACACGACTTAATTTTGTCTGTAATTGGCTATTTTATCTAACTATAATATTTTATACAGACATATTATATTCTGATTTTAAGTGTCCAAATTTTATTCCTTACAGAACCTTTAATATTAAATGGGCACCAAGAATTTATTCATTAATATATATTGTCGAAATGAAAATATAATACGTCTGTTTTAAAATATACAAATTAGGTAAAATAGCCAAATGATGGCGACAAAATGAAGTGAACTTTTTTGTCTGTCATTTGGTTATTTTATCTAATTTTACTATCTATTGTCTAGCAATGTCGTATTATATGTTTCCTTTTCAGGGAGCTCTTAAAAGTTTTTTTTTAATGTTATCGATACTTTTAAGAAAACCCTTTAGTTGGAGACCGCATCCTGTTCGAGAAGAAATACTTCTTTTTGGTACTTTATTTTTAAGACCGCTTCCTGATTGACTCAGACTCCCAAATAATAAACAAATCCGCACAGAAAATAAAGTTTAATTTTGAGGGGGTTTTTTTTGTGAATGAGAAGACCATAGTGTACGCACCCATAGCAACCGTTTGCCGAGGGTGGTAGGCGGACATTATTTCTACAATAAATTATCGGTCTGCGCTTTCGGCTGTTGCGTGGTGCAATCATAATGCAGTCCGTGGGTGCGAATCTGCGGAACCTGATAAGTGGTAACTGATAAGTCACATCACAAATGTCACAACATCGTATCGTATTACCGATGATGTCACAATCGCATCTCCGCCCCAAACCCACTTCCTGGAAATGGAAGGCGTGAATGGGAGAGGGAGATAGTTTGGGGATCTCGTCCAAATGAACTGGAAACTTCAATGTTACTCACACTGTAGGGAACACCTACGACGAACGGCACTGTTATCATTGAAAATCGAATCATAATTTAGAATAATTAATATACATACTGTTCCTTTCTTTAGTTGCAACTTTTTTTTTTCGAGTCTCGTGAATGACGTCTTTGGGTGGGAAAGAGCGTCACGAAACGATGTAAAATTCTCACGCTATTGGGAACTACATTCTCTCATTGAATTTTCATTTCTTCTGTCCAGTAACCTCCTCCCAGATTTCAAATTTTTATTACCAACTATTAATTATGGAATCATTTAACAACAGACCTTTATCTATTTACCAGCTTATTAGTAGATTATGAGATTGAAATAAGCCTTTAATATCCTTGGCTAACCTTAAAAAAATATCCTTATACACCGAAGCTTCTTGTGTTCTTATTTTCAATGATACCTGCAGCTTCCGGACATTCCAAACATGAACTATTCTAGTTTTTCATGGATATGTTTTTTATACGCATCCACCACAAATACCAACATAAGAGGTCACAATAGACATTTATATGTTAGCTACTCGTATTTTGCGCGTCCGTCTTGTGGACTATATTTATAAAGAGTTATGAGGTTTAACAAGATCACGGAAAGATTTATTCCATGACACTTGCAACTATTAAATTGAAGAACTCTTTTTCCCGTCTATATTAATCCGAAGCAATCCGCTTTTGTTGCACTGTTGTCCAATTTTCATTTTATTAAAAGTATTCTTCAAAACCATCTCATTAGTTTTCTGAAGTTATTTTCACATTTATAATACAGTTATTTTCAAATTATTTGCCGGTATTAAGATATAAGCTCTGAACGGGGAGCAATCACTGAACCCTGAGGGACGCCTGAAATCGTCGTCTTAATTATTTTTTTCTTGCCAAATTTTTTCAATTTTTAACAACTTTAAAAACGGAAAATTTTCCGTTGGATTGTTTCAATTATATATATATATATATATATATATATATATATATTATTCATTTAGTTGAAATGGAATTTTTGTTCTTAGAACCAAGTGATTTTAAAATACCTTTACTTTTCATGCATTAGGAAATCCGAAAGAAATTAATTACTGTCTTTCACAAGATGACGTTCGTTTAGAATTTGTTGGAACTTTATTTTATTATTATATAGATTCTTGAGAACGTTCTCACCTGCATTTTCCATATCGAAAGAAAATGGTGGACGTTTCAAATTTTTATTATTGAGATTAATCGCGTATTCCATTGTCTTCCAGTAGAAAAAATTGAGAAAGAAAAAGGACAATAAAGGAATGAAAAGCCAAGAAACAAGAAAAAAACAGTAAGAAAGAGGCAGTTCAAAGAGATGTTTTTCTTGTTTCATTAGTTTTCTTCGCTTGGAGTATACCTCTACATCTTCTAAACGATCTTTCTCGCCATCTCTTTGACCTGCCTCTTTCTTTCTGTTTTTTCGTATTTCTTAGCTTTTCATTCCTTTCATTTTCCTTTTTTTTTTCTCAATAATAACATCTCACCATAGTCAAGAATTTTCAAATCCAGGTTTCAAAATATGATTTAAACTTCTCGGCCAGGGATTTAGTTCGCTTTTCATAAAAAAAGCTGATAATTTTTTTTTCTGAAGCTGTATATTTCTAGAAAGTTAAAAAATAAAATTCATGCTATGCCATTCACTTTTATTTTTAAATGGCTTGAATTGGCACGAAAAGAAGTTCTCAGTTGACAAAAGAATGGTAGAAAATAATCTCATGGAACAAAATTAGGGCAATGAAAAAACAGCAAGTTATAAGTAACCCGTTAAAAAAAGATATACCCAAAAGTAGTACACAACGTAGAAAAATATTTGTCACGTCTGACTGAAGGAGTCATTAATAAAAATGAGGACAGAGGACGTTAAATAAATAAATTAATGTTAATATTTGCATAGGTAATTTTCATACTACAAGCAGAGTTTTTTTTACAAAAATGAGAATTTCTATTGATTAAAAAAATTACGTAAAGAGAATGAAGTCAAAATACTTTATTTTAACGCCACTTTATTTTAAGCTGTGTTTCTGTCGTCAGAATCCCTTTCAGTGCTGTTACAAGAAACAACAAATGGAAAAACAACTGTCGTATACGATAACCCAAAAAAATGTTATTTGAGTAGTAACCTTTTAACTGATTTTATCCCCCTGATTTTATCAAGGAATAAGTTTTCAATTACTACCATTTTTTTTTGTAATTTTGTTTCGGGATACTTGACTCCAAGAGGTTAACTTTAGTTCTTCTCAGCTCGTAGCAGATGCGGCCATTTCCAGAATTATCTTGATTCTCTCCGCTTATCTTGAACAATCTGATTTTACTTCACGAATTTCAAGGTGTCTAGTATATGAACGTTGAATTGTGGAAATTCCTGAACGGTGGTTTCTCAACCTGGTCTTTCATCAGCTTAAGCTACCTGTTATCCTATTTTGTAATTTAGATTAATGTGATCTGTGACAGATGCTGATCCAGTGTCGGTTTCATTAGCAAAAGTTGACTAATGTAGATGTCAACGATGGCCAATGGAACCCCCCCCCCTCTTCCTCAGACTGAAGATGGACTTCGGAGCTTCGTTCCGTGACCCTGACTCTAGCTTAGAAATAGCTTGTAGTGGTGCTGTAGGTAGAACCTCCCTGGCCTACTCGTGCCATATATATTATATTAAATAGCACAGCTCACCTAGAAGCGTGACCCAATATTAGCATCAAATAGCGGCAAAACGTATAAAAAAAAGCGGGACCGCCGATTGGACGAGGTTCAAGTGTCTTACAGAGATTTACGACAAGTGTGGCAAATATAGCGAAGCCAAGGGCAGACTGAATTCCTGCAGCTACTCTCTCTCCACTACTCCACCCAAAGACGACAGTCATTACCTACACCTACTTTATATACGGTTCTTTGTCAATAACTGAAAGGGACTGATTAATTACTCAAATTTATATTCCTACATAAAAACATAAAATTGCTAGATATAGCAATGGATGACCTGACAGACTCGATTGACTGTGAACGCTTGAAGAACAGGAGATCGCTCAAGACTCGAAAACGTCCTCTCAGAAAATTAGTTGAAGAATTCGTATCAAGGAATATATTCGCTCATCTCAACGACACGTAGAAACTGGACAACCTGCATTAAAGAAAAAATGAAGGCTGGAAGCTTTCGAGATGTGGTCAAACAGAGGATAGCTGATGACTCTAGGACATGCAACGGAGGACAAAATTCATGGTAAGAAATTTTATAAGGTACAAAGCCACTTATCCAGTAAATCGGGACGTAGTTTCGTAATTAGGTATTAAAAACTTCCAAAAAAATCTTCCATAAGTACCACCAATAAATATTTTGCAGTAAATACCGTAATTATAACAATAAAATATCAAATTGGAGATCTAAATAAATAACAATGCTCAGCCGCAAATACGAAATTAGCTTCACTGCAGGTGGTTTAGTCGCGGCGTTGGTTAACACACGTTTGGCCTTCTTATAGTATGAGGAAATCATAACGGAATCCAGTCGGTAAGAAGAATTCGTTGCACGTACAATTTTACAAAAATAGGGGTAAAAATAGAACTGGTTTTAGTGTTCATCAAGGACTATGATGACAACGATATTATAAATTAAATATGCACATTATAATTGCGCGTAGAATCGTCACAGGTGGTCAGTACCGATTCTGCGCATTCCTATCCTCATTTTTATTAATATATTTAAATATAAACAATTTTTTGGATTAATTATAGAATATTATTTAAAATTATTAAATAAAGTACTTCAGCTATAATACGTCAATTTGTTGAATATTATTGATTGATGACAATTTAGAAAAAGTTGACAACATATTTAATTTAATTGTCATGGAATAAGATATTCTTGAGAAATTTTAATTGTCACGCTAACGATATACCTCACTCATCCTCTTCAGTGAAGACATTACAGCGACAGTGACGTAGGCGATGACGTTTTATCCCTTACGCCTTGCCTTAATTTGCTTACCTGGGCGCTTTTGGCCTTTTCGTGTCGCTTTTATTCATTTGTATAAGAGCTTGCTGATTTTTGAAACTAAGCTAAATAAGATATGAAAAAAAAGGGAACATAATTTAAAAATAAGATCTTTATGTAAATAAAGTGAAGCGATGCAAAGGAAGTTAGTGACCAAAATCGAGTGTTGTCGCTCCTTTGAGACGTCTTCTCCTTATTTATTTGGAGTGTTGAATAAGTTAACAGGAAGGAAGACTTTCCTCTTTTCAGTAGCGGTAGCCGTTTTTGTGTTTTGAGTGTCCACGAGCAAGCATTTGCCAGAACCTATTCGTGGAAACCAAGGTGAAATCCGAATAAGGTTGGACGGACTCGTAATCCAATTCCACTCCGCGTGTACACGAAGAAGCGCCTAAAGTCATCTTACACGCGACACAATTCCTACCACCATTCACAGAATTATTATTATACGTTTCCAAGAAAGAAAACTTGGTGAGGTTAGTTTATTATAACCGCGGAGATGAAACCCGTTCATGATTCAACAAGGGGAGGGGGGGGGGGAGTGAAGACATGCACGATAAAACAGATTTTGTGCATTCGCAACCGACGTCAGTTTTAATCAGAAAAATATAATTCGCCGAGTTCCATTCATGACGAGGCTTTTTATAGCTACAGTGACGTAATACTACGAATTTATTTTTAATTAAATTAATATGGAACAGATAAAAGAACGACATTCGTATAAATAAACGAAATAATGTGACATCATTCTGATAAAAATATCAATGAGAATTATCAGAATTCTCTCTCTCCCTCCCTCCCTCTCTCTGCCCCGATTTTATCTTTCTGTTATATAACGAATACTAAAAATGAATTAATTTGCGTTAAAAAAAGTACATTCATCAAGTAAACACAATATGTGGTTATTTTTCAACTAATTTTTACAATATGGAATCATCGAATTACTAATACAAGACTGAGTTATGCACAATAATTAATAGCATCTGTGGTACGAGGACATTTAATTATTCTTTTGTCCAATCATCACTAGTTTTAAAAGGATGACCGATAGAAATTTTATACTTTCGAGATTTTGGAATTCTGGAGGAAATATAACAGGATAATAATAATAATAATAATAAAAGAAGTCTTAGAAATAATTTCTTTTCGGAATTATTAGAGATGAACTGTGACAGTACGTACTGATTTATTTTATTTGTATTTATTGCAGTATTTTGAAAGCTGTAACAGTCTATTTTTAAAAAGCATGAGCAAAACGTAAATGGTATCATCTCAAAAATTTTCAAAATTCATTTGGGACAAATTATCAATAAATTAATTAATTATTATGCATCTAAGAAAACCGCAGAAGAACAGTTGTGAGGTCAGAAGTATATAATTAATATTTGGGAAATAATAAGAACTTAATTTTGGGTTTGAGAATGTTTAAATTCTGCAAGAAAAAAAACGGTGAAAAAAATGCATGATTTTTTATCACTGGTAATAGATCGTCAATTTTGGGAACTTTACTACAGAACCTATATAATCAAATACGATCGATGCTGATGCTCAAATTAAAATTTTATTCCCTTTCAAAAAAATATATTCTTCGGTTTATTAAATTCATAATTAATGTTAATATTGAAGATTTAAAAAACACTCAAGCCTTATTTTAAAGGGCACTTTAAAAAAAATTATTCGGCCACATTTTCCACCCTGTAAATGATTTTTCGGTCAATAATTTCATTCATAAATAAATGAGGAATCTGAACACAATTTAGTAAATAGGTAATGAGGTATTCGTAGTCTTTTCTTTTTTAAATTTTGTAGACTAAAATTAGAATAAAATGAAAAAAATTATATGTGATTGAAAATAATTTATAATAAAGATAGCCAAAAGAGTCAAAATAAGTAATAATAATATAAATACCACACAACGTTTCTGGGACGTGGAAGATGACGTTTCATCAGCTGCGAAGAAGAGCCTGGAGGGACACTGAATTGGCTATCTTTCTTATTAATGAAATTGTAACAGTTAAATTGATTTTAAAATTATATTAACGTCAGCGTAAGATGAAGTTTAATTATATTAGGAGGTTGTCAATCAAAACTCAAAATTAATCCATCAAATATTTTTTATATTTTATTTAACTGAATTTTGTCTGTTTCTTGACTACTTCTTTATCTAATTACTCTTTATTTTGTTTTTTAAATGCAAACATTTAATTTTAATTAAAATTTAGTAATTTGATACAGATACAGTACTGAATATGTAAAGTTATATTATTAATTTTATTGTATTTAATAATATATTTAGTTTTATTTGTCTGTTTCTTTCATTAGTCCTCGAAAGAAGGAATATGATACGTCAATGAAATACATTCAAAAATATACAAACAAATTAACCCACGTTTATAGTATCCGTACTATACTGTCAACTGTGTACCGACCTCCTGTGGTAAAGGGGTTAGCGTGACTACCACGCATCACAGAGGTCCCGGGTTCGACATGCGACGGCATGGATGTTTGTGTACGTGAGAGAAACTCTCGACAAATCAGTTCCCTGACAAAGCAAAATGAGTTCCTGTAACGAGTCACTAACAACTACAGCTGTTGATGCGACTGTAAATAAACCAATATAGATAACAAAAAAACTTAAGGTAAAATTACACCTTACTGTAGTTATACATAAACGTTAACAATTCATTGAAATAAAAATAATTAAGCATTTAACATGATTTAGGTGTAAATTAAATATATAATATATTCACATTATTTTTATGTAAATTAAGTAGAAAACTATAAGTATAATGCAAAATATATTACACTCAGCAGTCTTGAAGCATAGTTTGTCGTAAATACCTCTGGAAAATCAATCTATTATTTTTTATAAAATTTACTGGAAAACTAAAAGTAGATCTTTATAAACAGTTATTTAGATAATCCTCGAAAACACTTGATTGTCCTTCCACAAACACATGAATGCGAAAAGAATATTTTAAAAGATATTTTGATCAGTAAGGATGGGCAGGAATAGAATTCATAAACGTTGATATTTATTAATGATTAATATTCTGATTATTTAAGATAAATTATAAATAAACAACAGCCTTTTAACGTCAGAAAAAGATTTTTAATACCTGAATAAATGGCAAATAGCGACGAAACGTTGTACAAATCCTATTAAAAATATTTATTTATTGCCATTTATGACTTTTTTCTCTTTTCTCTACAGCTAAACGTTTTTTTGGTAACTTAATATCCCCTTTGGTCACGGGCAAGTAGTTTAAAGTTGTCTGTCTGTGCTAATAAAAAAAAAAGACGGAAACGAAAATACGAAGAACTCAGAAGCATAGCTAAAATTATAGCTCACGCGAGACATTTTAGAATGTCTCCGGTGTGAAATATTAATTTCCCCTACGAAAAGAAGAATGGTGCAGCTTTGTTTCTGTGAAGTATCTTTGAAAAGAAAGTGTAATCCTTCCACGGAGTTTCTCAAACAACGCGGCAATCATCGATTATTAATAAATGGAGGGGTGGGGGTGTGTGTTTATTTTGTTACACGAGAGAACAATGGCTGTGTCTGTGCGACGGAGATGACGAGATTGTCGGTGACATTTCCGTCGTGTCTGTGGCGGCCCGTGCGTACTATCAGTCCCGTATTGTGGCGGCCCCGGCCATTGTGCTCCTTATCGGCGTGGCGGTGACGTCACGGCTGCCTCGGTGACGTCACAGCGGCGCTGGCACGTGGCAGGCCTGCCCCATGGATTTTGGCGGGACGGGTCTGGTCTGGCCGGGGCCGTGTCCTTGGGGAGCGGGCGTGTTCCCATCGTCGCGACTGCACGTGCTCGCCATTCAAAACCGTCTTTATGGCCGACCACGCACCTGTCACACGGCCACGGCCAAATACCTGCCTCGTACTACTACAACACGCAGGCCTCGACAACTATTCTCCTCGCTTTTGTTTCATCTGGGTCATCAGATATATGACCGTCTTGTTCCATCCTGGGATTTAAACTATAGTAGCAGTATATCCTAAACATTTCATAAGCACCAATTATTTCGCTTCATGATATTATAATTATATAATATGTTCAATAATTTTTCAGTCCTTATTTGGCTTTCCAATAATTTCCAACGTTTTCCAAAACTTTTTCTTTTCTTCCTTGTTTAGATTGTTTACCTATCGCGTTTTATAAAATCCTTTATTCAATAAATACCCTCATTCGTAGTCTTTTTTAAAACAAATATTCGAACCTTTGTAGTTTCTGCTCTGTTCCACCCGACTTTTAGTGCAATTTTTAATGCGCCAGTCTTCATAATCGTTTTCCGTACTTCCATCATCTTATTACTATTAACCATAAGAAGAAGAAATGTACATTGTAAATTTATCAACAATAATAAATTTCTTTTAAAGCTTAGTAAATGTTGCTAATTGATTCATTTAATTAAAACCTTTCAGTTGTTTATTACAATATATATATCTGGAAACGTTGTTCATTTTTTTGGTGTAGACAGGCTATGTATAGGGTAATCCACATAGTGGCAACTTCCCTCTTATAGAATTGGAAAAGGAGTGAAAGGGGGGATGCGGAAAGGTAGAGCAAAGTAGCCAAGGGTTAACTAGGGCCCCCGGGCCATGGTTTAAGGATCCTACCTGGCAATTCACCTCAAAGTGATGCAGCTAAATGTCAGATAAAATGAAGTGATGATATATGTATATATATTGTAATGTCAATTAAACACGCCATTAATTGTTTTTAATATAATTAAATTGTTAGCGGTACGAATGCGTAAAGGCGACAATGAAGACGGGGTTTTCCTTTGTTTAACAATGGAGACCGCGCGCGGTTAAACTCAGTATGCACTTGGATACCCCCTCTGGAATCGGCTATGAATGGAGGCGTACGAGAGATGTAACGGTTAAAAGTCAACAGGGAGATATAATACAATTCAGTTCACGTAGAGCAACAAACAGTAAAGTTTGCATTTATAAAGTACGAATGGCGAGATCCTGTATTTTTACATGAAAGCAGGCAAATATTTTTACGGAGAGATTTATATTAGAATTTGCATACGGTGAAGAAAATGGTTGCTTCACGCTGATTGAACAATTACCGCATAGAGGAGACCGGAATCCACTAGCAGACCAAAGGGGGCGGCTCATCCGAGGTTCCAGATAGCAGAGGACGAGTACTTTAATCGTGTGTATTAAAATTTTCAATGAACTGTAGAGTCAGTGATAAATGGCCTTTTAGTGTGATTTTTTTCAAGATACAATAGAAAGATCTGGTACCAGACAGACGGTCCGTGAGTAATAATACTTTGATACAAATTTGTAAACGATAATTAAAAAGTTATAGTCAGATTTCGTTCAATTTTCATTTCGTTCAGTTATCTTTTCACTTATTTTCATATTGTTTTAGGTTAACTTTTAAATTTGAATTGTTAATTGTCAGTTTATACATTGTTTTGATCTAATTATCAAACCCAGTAGAGACCCTGAGATAAGAGTTTCGACGTATTTGATTGTAATGATATAAGAACTGTATGTTCATAAATGCCACGAATCTATATAATAAAAAAGGATGTATATTTGTATGTATGTATGTATTTACGTTAATATCTATACATATTTTAACGCGCGGACAGATTGCAACAAAAATTGGTACACATATTCTTCAAAACATGAGAAACGGTACTGTGGGGGTGAGAAACCTGTAGCGTAAAGGTGTAAAGAATTGTAATTGAGAAACGTGATGATTTTGTTTTAAATTAATGCGCGTCAAGAGATCATGACGTCACTGGACAAAGAGAGACGTTACTATGCGACGAACAAAGGAAATAGTTCATTTGTCCGTAATGCAATAAAGCAGAAAAATTTCCATTGGATAAAATTATAATCCAGTAATTTTCCATGGAATAATAATAATAAAAAACCCAATACGAATACTTTACGATCCATGCGGAAATTGTAAGTTAATTTTCGTGCCATATTAAGTGACTCCAATATGGCGACCATTTGTTTACATTGTGAATTTAGCAAACAATGTAATCATTCGTAATATCTGAAGACTGACGGACAATTATATCCTGCAGTACGCAATGAGTTATTTAAGAATAAATTCGGAGGTATGTTTGTTTGGATTGATGCAATAAAATTCAATGTATTTTATAGCATTTCTTGACTAAAGATAAATATAGAATTAAATAATTTTCTGGTTTATATAAATAAGTACCCGGGCAACGCCGGGCTCCCAGCTAGTTAATTATTAAAAATTAAAGTATTTGTTTTAACTGGATGGAATTCGGCGTTAAATATAGGTCTTGTACATTGTAAATTTATTCACAATAATAAATTTCTTTTAAAGCTTAGTAAATGTTGTTAATTGATTCATTTAATTAAAGCCTTTCAGTTGTTTATTACAATATATATATCTGGAAACGTTGTTCCTTTTTAGGTGTAGACAGGCAATGTATAGGGCAATCCACATAGTGGCAACTTTCCTCTTATAGAAAAGGAGTGAAAGGGGGGATGCGAAAAGGTAGAGCAAGGTAGCCTAGGGTTAACTAGGGCACCTGGGCTATGGTTTAAGGATCCTACCTGGCAATTCACCTAAAAGTGATTCAGAAAATCCTGCATCAGGTGGGTCGGGCATTTGGTACTTGTCCCACGCCCTTCCGATAGCGGGAGAGGGGTTTGCTGTGGGGTCGCAGCTTTCCCCTCTCCATGCCTTGACCAGTTTAGGAGGCAATTGGCCGACTATTCCAATAGGAAAAGCGGACATCTCTTACGGTATGCCCAAGGTCTGCGAACCCAGAACATACACCTCTCAGAATAGACCGAGGTGCCTCGGCATGTGGGAACCTTAGTTAAAAAAACCAGAGAGAAGTGAAGAAATCTCCAAAGGCAGCCTCCTCCAGAGCTCTCTGGGGTTGAAAACGCAAGAGCCAGAAGTTACAACTGCAGAACAATATACATTTTAATTAGATGAAATAGCCAAATACAGGCAGGTTTTTGAGTTTGTCAAAGTTCGACTGTTTCGCCCCAGGCTCTCTTGTTTTATCCAATCGCCTGACTAAAGGAAACAATTTTCCCAGACACGTTGTGTTTATTTTATCTGTATTTGAACATTTCATCTAATTATTACATTATTCAGACGTATTATATTCTCATTTCAAAATACGCTTTATTTAAAGGTCGAAGGCTTTCGCCGTGGCTTCCACGCGGGAACGGGTCGTCGAAACGATGTGTTTTGAATCAATGGAAACCCGAAAGCTTTTTCTACTACACTTTTCTGTTCAGAAATAACATCAGTCCAACGTTCAACTTTTTAATTAAGAAAGTAGCAGGAACACGGACGACACCGAGGGAGGAAAGTAAAATCGAGCAGCCGAAAAGAGGTTCGTGAGATAAATAGTAGGAAACTCACGCAGATATAAGATCATAAATGAGGAAAGCAGAAAAAATACGGGGGTCATGAAAAGATAGAGCTTAGGACAAATGTGGATGATGAAAGAAGATAATGTTCCAAAGCGAGTATTTTCTGAGAAAACAATAGGAAAAGGATCTAGGGAGAGGGAAATTGATGCAGTGAAAGAAAGTATAGACAAGAGTCGAAAAAAATTAGACGAATTATTAAATGAATGGTTGAGAGATAGACAAATGTAGAGGTCATTGATTCGCAACCCAACCCAAAAGACTGCGAACTGGAAATGAAGAAGAATAAATTTAGTATAAACCCTAAGTTGACGATCTGTTACTCACACTACATAGTTCTTTGCACCTTGTACCGTACGTTAATATAGAAATGTTCTTTTTCTTCGTCTAAACTTAAGGTTGTTAACGTGTGTACAATGAGTTAAAAACGGAGGAGTAAAAGTGTGTGTGAACAAGATAGCATGATGATGACAACAGTTGCTTTCTAGTTAATGTATGTCTTTCTTATGGTTGAACCAACCAGGTATATAGAGAAAAAAATTACATACAAATAATTGAAGGAATACTTGAATGTCTTCATATGTTGTGTAAAAGTCCAGCTGATCATGGCTTCTTTAGGCCGAAAGGTGCTGATTTTACAATGATATTATGTAAATAAATATCTAACGAGAGGACTTGAATTATATTTTTCCTTTAATTTCTCAATAACGTCTTTATGACAAAATGTAACTACAATCTTTACAAAATGAGAAGATGAAAGTGTATAATAATATTCGTGGCTATGTAGGAGTATTATGACTTTTACATTCTTAAAGGAAATAAGTAAATAGCCGGCGGCTTTTGTTTTTCATGCTCTTTCCAAGGTTCTTACGAGTATAAGCCTGTGTCTTTTGTCGGCCAAGGCCTCTGCCAGTCGTAAGCAAATAGAGAAGATGTTTCCTCTCCACGGCTTTAAAGCTTAGACACACAATTAAACTTAGTGTTTTTCTAACTACGACAACTGCATATCCACCGATCTGTCTGAAATATTGCATGGCAAACGATTTTTTTAAAAATCCTTTTCTATCATCCCCGGCAGTTTCGCCTTTCATAATTCTTTCCTGGCCTTCTTATTCGTTATTTCGCCTCGTCTACCTTGTGCCATGATCACTCCATTTGTAATTATCCCCATATACGTATGGTATTGTACTAAGAAATTATTCTCCTTCTACTTTGGAAATTTTCAAGATACGGAAAACGGATATTAGAATACTATAGCACGGGTCAGGAACGAACGAGTTAGGGGGAGGCAAGTCTTACGTTGGCAAGACGTTCGTGGAATAAACACACTCATGACAACGATATAACAACGTCAAAGTGTCTAGGGAGCATTCCGAAGCTGATTGGCTTCCCACGGTATGTGTGTGAAGATAGACGCTAAACGCAGCCGCCATCGTGCATGCCGCTCACTATAGTTGGAAAGGATTGCTAAGTAACTTTGTGAATCGCTACTTTAAAATCTTGGAATATTAACTTTACCTAATGCATATATTTGAGAAATCTTAAAATTATTTCATACGTAATAAAACTTGGTTTTGACTAACGCAGTAGTGGGTCACTAATATGAACAGTCTACCGACGGATTTAAAAGCAGCAAACCATCTTCGATTATTTGTTGATAAATTGAAATGTATCCTATTATCTGGTGCCTCGTATTACTCAGTGAATAAAATTGTTAATTGGTCTGTAAATATTGGACTATTATTATTTATTAAACCCATAAATTTGATTATTTTTAATATTAATGTAACGAATTTTCCAGTTTCGTTTATGTATAAACCCTTTTGGCAAGTGTATTATTCTATTTTATTTTATTTTCTTACCTTCAAATCGGCAGTTTTACGTATTTTTTATTTACGTATCTAATGTTTGGTATTTGCCATTATGTGTGTTCCTTATGTGTTGTTCTTACTTTTTTGTATGTGTGTGTCTGTGATGTCTTTGTCTCTCATTTATGTATTTCTATTTTGTATATTTTACCATTGTACAATTATTTTTATATTTATGTATTAATTCTTGAACTTATCGTATTTCCTCAGTACAGAAATAATGGAATCAGTTAATGAATCAAAATATGTATTCGTTAAGTCAACACCATTCATCACTAAATAATCCCCTTCATTTGGAAAATATTTTCTTCTTGATATTCCCAAAAATGATGATAACCGGTCAGTAAGATCGTTATGGCGGCTTCTAAGAGCTTGCATTTCTAAGCAGCTTCGCTTTCGTTTGGATTTTTTTTTCCAGTTGATTGTTGTTTTTCTAGTGGCTGTTATTACCACATTACAACTAAAAGGATATTAAAATTGAAATTCAAAATAAATCACAATAACACACCACTGGAGTGATATTTTTCATTGTAACATTTTCAGGAATATTTTATTGGAAATTATAAAATACTTCGTTCGTTTTTCTGGATTTTATATACACAGTAAGCTGTCTTCTGAAATAATTTTGTAATGGATAATTGTGTTTTAATGTAGGATCGCAAGCATCGCCAAAATTTTTCCTTAAATGTGTGTGTGGACGTTTGACCATCCACTTTGAGTCATAAATTATTTCTGCGTAAAGTTCTTAAACATAATCCTGATTTACGTTCCTCCAGTAGACCTTCACTCTACAGCCACTAGATCTGATAATTTTGAGTCGGAAAAAAAATTCGGTACGGAAACAAAAAAAAATGTTACACAGCTGAAATGATATATCGAAATTTATATCAAGTGAAATATCAGAGAAATCCGATAAATTGGGCTTCAGGATATAAAAGGAGAAGTAACGGATAATATTTATGAGGAGCCAAGTCCGCGGGAGCGGATTCATTATCAAACACAGCGTTGACATAAGGTTTTCGCCATATTAGCAACACGGTCGCCTTGACTGAAGATCTGGTTTGCCGCCCAACGAAAGCTCACAAATATGGGGTTCCGTCGCAAGTCGCATAACTGTTTCTATTACGCCACAACTCGCACTGAAAATTTTCAAGGTTCATTACGAGGAATCACCACTTTTATTCTTAACCTACAAGTCGAGGAAGCAATGTATAAAGAAACAACAAAAAAGAAACGGGGATCAGCGAATAGCAGGAGCTCGTAACCGAGGATGACGCTTTTTAATAACAGATCAGATGCCCGATTTAATAGAAATAGAAGTAAATCCTCTCCAAAGTCTATTTTGTTACTCTTTCCGGTACTCTGCTTGAAGCTGTAGACTTTTCCAAGGTACCTGGAGGATTGTATAGGGGTCCATACCCAATTTTTGAACTTCGTTCTTACGAAAGCGTTCGGCAAAGACTTGCGTCTACATTTCCTTGGCACTACAGACAGCCCTTGGCCTCTCGCACAATGTTTGCCCATTCGCCTCTGTCCTCCGCCTTTGTTCAACATCTCCTTATTCCCATCTTCCTGATATTCTCCTAGACGTTTGCATGTCCAAAGTCGTCTCCTAGTAACTGTCAGGCCATTGCTTCTGAGTTCCGCAATAATAACTGTTATACGTTATCGGGTTGTCAGCCTCATGATGTGTAATACTCTACCCTTGGACATGGCAGGCTTGGTTAGGGTCATTGGCGAACGAATTTCCTTTATACGGTATATATATTGTAATACATCAAATAAAATGAAACTACCAATTTAAACAAACAATTATCATTTATTAAAACACTTTTCAATTACACAAATAATGAAATTTTATAAATTAAAAACAATTTTATTTATCTTGAAAACAGTTTAAATAATCGGACTCGGTACCCTCAAGGTCTTTACTGGGTTGATAAGGAAAACAGAACATAAATTTACAATTAAACAGATACAATGAAAAACGAAATAATTGATTGAAACGATTGAAACAAATGAAACGAAATTAACGAAATCTATTAAACGAATGTAACGAAATGTAACGAAATCTGACTCTTATTACCCTTTATTAGCAATTGACAATTATTAATTCAGAAAATATAAACATACATGCTTTCGGGTCCACACACTCTCTTTATACCGGCTTAACAGTCCCCAGGCTGCACTCACACTCTTGACGACGTCACCCTCTCGATGAAATCACACACCTCTGCTGGCAGACAGACCTTCACGATGTACCTCCCACCTGTTGACGACTAATGTCCATCCCTGTGTCCGCCCTGCGGACCTGCACCGGCGATCTCTCCCAGCTGACACGTCAGTCTCCTCTCCAACACGAAATTATAATGAGTCTCCCTCTATATCTCCTCTATAACTAACTCTGCCTTTATCAGCTCTATTATTTATATTGCGGCTCCCGGATATTCCCTTGTTTTCAGTTGTTTTGAAATTAATTGTTCGCCAAAACAAACACCATCTGTTAGCTTTCTCTCGCCCCGACAGTCACTTAATCAATTACAATAAGCATCTCCTTTGAGTATAATTGCCTCGTCCATCTGTTATGATGCTTTTCAGGGATCCGTCTGTCACACAATTTGCCCTAAGAGTTGCCAAAATTGCTCTCATTATCTGTCCATTCCTTTTCTCTAGAAGGTCACTTATCTGTCATTTTATCATTATTTTTAATGTGTACCAACCACTCAAGGATCCCCAGTCTCAGTTTGTAAACAACTCTGATAAAAATATGAACAGACTTCCTGTCCTTCTGAGCTGGTTATTACAATATATATAACAGTAAAATTTGTCGGGTATGGACTTTTTGATGTCCACGTTGTGAATTAAAATTTTTAACAGTATTTCAGTTCTGTGTACGTGCAGTTTTGGGTGAAACGCGTGGCTGGTGGGACTCATCAAGCCGTGAAGAGGAATATCCAAGATTCACCACCGGAGATAAAAATCACGATCAGCAACCGACAAAAGCAAACAAGTTGACAATTAACTGAGACCATTTTGGATGTATGGAAATAGTCTGAGTTCTGTCAATCAGTGGTTGACATCAGGTCGCAGTGAGTCACTTGAACGAAAATGTCTTCTGTGCTTGGTGGTAACCATTGAATTGAGTGAAGGGAACACCACCCTGTTTGAGTGTAATACCCAATGACAAGACAAGAAAATAACCCTTTAATGTAAGAGAGTTAAGTCATATAAAGAACGAACCTAGGTTATGTAGCCATGTAGATCTCAGACAGACAGACACACAGGTCAGATATGTAGAGAGAAAGAAGATTAAACTGAATCAGTACGTGAGATACAATCAACCAAAACGCACATACATGCGGTCCATTTACCACAGCATTGGATTTTACTAATTTATCTATGTAATTATGTTACAAACCAATTTATTTTTATTGAAATTAGTTTATTTAAGCATCACATTGATTCAATTCAGAGTAATTGAGTTGAATTTGTTTATATTAAGAGTTAATGCTGTTGTCTGTGCACTACGAAACTGAATTAACGGTATGAAAAATATCGACCCGACAGGGAAATTAACCCAGAACCTCCACTTGGTACGTGGTGCTCTTACCATCTGAGTTGCCCAGGTTGACTCCCCGTCACCTGAGAGCCTTCTATAAATAGTGTATACCTGAATACAGACTCACCGCCACTTTACTAAATCACAATCGTCACGGCCTAACTTTAGGACTTCAAAGAAGAAAGGTTGTAGTGTGTAAATTATTAATAGAAACAATTATTTACTACAATAAGAGAAGAGAAATCCTATCAATGGAAGACGAGCACTAAAGGCTATGAAAATGAATTAACGGAATAGAATAGAAAAATCTCGACCGGACCTGGAATCGAACTCAGGACATCCAATTGTCTGGGCTTTTTTTTATTGAAAATAAATAAATAAACAAGGGGCCTTGATAAACAATCCTTTTTATTAAAATAAATTAAATATGAAAACATTTAATGATTTTTTACGTTACAAACATGGCAGCAAAACCTTGCCTCAAATTATTTTTACATGATTTATACGTCGATTATTAAACGTAAGGAAGTTACAAACTTCGGTATATTTAATTGTTTGTGTTACGAAACAATTTTCTGTTTAAACACCGTTTGTTTACTTATTTATATCTTAAAAACTAAAATATTCATTATATATATTACCAAAGAAAATTTTATAAGGGTCTATTACATTTTTAAACGAATTACTCATTGAATATACTGAGTAAGATAGTGTGGTATTTATATTATCAGTTTCTTTTGTCTGAATTCGCTATCTTTTTCATTTCCAATCAGACGTAAACTTTGTCATACTGAGTAAGATATAATAAAATTAACAGGACCAAGAATCGAACTGAAAGACCTCCGCTAACTAAGCACTGAACTATTTTCGTCGACTCAGGCAAACCTGCAATTTACTGAATAAAGTTCTTCAAGTACTTGTTTTAGGACTTCAATGAAGAAAGGATATTTACGTAAATTTATCATAGGGACAGTAACTTAATTCAAGACCAGATGAAATGCTTCCAATGAAAGCTCAGCTCTAAAGGATATGAAATTTAATTACTGAATAGGATAGAAAAATTTGACCAGGATCAGGAATCGAACCCAGATTCTCCGATAATCTCAGTTTTTAGATCGTCATTTCTTCTATTCTTGAATTATTCATCAAACATTTGCAATGACGTATTTCAGTTCGTCATCAGGCTAATAGTTAACCAGTAGAAATGATATATGTAGTACAGAAAACGTTTAAGATATAAAAATAAATACTTCTAATAGAAAATATTATGTATGAGGATATCATTTATACTGTTCTATTATTTCCATTAGTCCTTATTTCAGGAAATAGGATGTATCCAGACATGAAAAATAAAACGTTGTCATAATACACATGATTAAATATACATAATATTTAACGCAGATGAGAAACGGACAGGTACTGGAGATGAAATGCTACTATTATTGAAGTTAAGGAATTTCTTTTGGTAAAACCTGAAGAGCCACGGGTGTTCACGGGTTGATAAAATTTGCTAACATGAGAGTAATTATTTTTTTTTAATATTTGCACGATAATGGAAGACAGAAATACAGAATTATGTTACCAGAAAAAAATTCGTCCGTATCTACCCCTCCGACTACTCTGAAGGAATACACTCGGGAGCAAAGTTTCAGTCCGTGTATCTGTAAAACTTGGTATGTAAATCCACCTGTACCAGGGGCAGGGGAGCCACCCTCCATCGACATGGACGACGTGAGGGAGAAAGTCGCCCACCCTTCCAACTCCCCTCAGATAAAGTGGCATTACTACTCTAATAGGTTAATCTTGATAAAAGACAGTAGATTTCGTTGCAAACCTTGTTTTCTCCCTTCTCGCGTTACATTAAAGAAAAGTAGGTGATCCTGAACAACAACAAAAAAGGGCATCCTCCCTAGGTCGTTTGATGCTAAAGGTTTGGTCTCGAATGTACGAGTTAATACCTTCACGTCAATGTCCCTAGTTAGAGTGTGTTTAGAAAGAGGATATCAGGCTGTTTGTTTTACAAGGAACACATTCAATTGATTATAATCGTTCTAACTGAGAATAGGATCAGATCAAGATACGAAGGATATCAGGGAAATACTCCGGCGAGCCCAAATATCGTCGATAAGACGATAAAACATACATTTAATAGAAGAATAAATTATAAACCTGCCTCAAAGACCAGCACTGGTGGTCAGCACGGGGAGGGGAATGATTATGAATGGTGGAGACACGTAAAACTATCAGTTAAGTAATAATAATAATAATAAAGACAGCTAAATGCACCCTACACAGCAAATCCCCCTCCCGCCATCGGAAGGGCTTGGGACATGTACCAAATGCCCGACCTACCTGATGCAGGTTTTTATAGGGTTTTCCCTGCATCACTTTTAGACGAATTGCCGGGTAGGATCCTTAAACCATATCCCAGGGGCCCTAGTTAACGCTTGGCTACCTTCCCCTATCTTTCCGCATCCCCTCTTTCACTCCCTTTCCTATGCTATAAGAGAGGAAATTCCACTATGTGGATTACCCTATACATAGCCTGTCTACACGTTCTTCTTTTCTTCGACAAAAGAAGTGATTATATAAGTACACCACAACGTGTCTGGAAGCTTTGTTCTTTTATTCAGATTCTGAGCAAACGTAAGAGCATAGAGCGACACAATTGTACCAGTCAGTTGACTTAAACTCAAAAACAATCAGACGTAAATTTTTCATTTTAGAAAGAAAAGTTGAAAAAATTAAGGATAATTTCCTTATATTTTGATCTGAACTGTAGAAAAATCGACATTATAAGCAAAGATATGTCTTGGCAGATTTTAGAGAAATCTGACTACTCGATAACCGATTAGGCGTCGCAGATATTGTGATACAAAGGTTCCGAGATTTTGTTTGGGAACTGGACAATTGAGAAGTGAAAAATAAACCTTGAATTTAAAAGTCGATGATTAACAAAGTTGATTACGCCAAATTGTATTTTTTTCTTAAACTAATCCGCCAAATGGTGTTTTTTTTTAAAATGGTGTGGTCGTCGACGGTCAAAGAATTTGGCGAAAGAAATATATATATATATATATATATATATATATTAGGGCAACAGGCTACACGAGGGTAATCCACGTTGGGCACCTACCCTTTAATAGCATAGGAAGGGATTTTAAAGGGCGGATGCGGAAGGGTAGAGGAAGGTAGCCAAGGGTTAACTAAAGCCCCCGGGCTATGGTTTAAGGATCCAACCCGGCATTCGCCTAAAGAAATGCAGGGAAAACCCTAGAAAAACCTGCATCAGGTAGGTCGGGCATTGGGTACTTGTCCCACGCCCTTCCGATAGCGGGAGAGGAGTTTGCTGTGGGGACGCAGCATTGCATTATGCGTGCCTCGACGAGTTTAGGAGGCAGCTGGCCGACTATTCCAATGGGAATAGCGAACAACTCTTACCGTATGCCCAAGGTCTGTGACCCCGGAACATACACCTCTCAGAACAGGCCAAAGTGCCTCGGCTTGTGGGAACCTTAGTTCAAAAACGGAGAGGAAAAGGCATCCCCAAAGGTAGCCCCTTCGTATCTCTCCTACAATGTTCTGCCTGCGAGAGAACATTTCTGGCAAGTATTTCCTGCGAGAGAATAGCCCTCGCAGACGTGTCTTCGTCGGGCGAAAGTATAGAAGAGGCAGACGCTGAAGTTGCAGGAAATCATACTAAAGAACAGGGGAGAGAGAGAGAGAGAGAGAGAGAGAGAGAGAGAGAGAGAGAGAGAGAGAGAGAGAGAGAGAGAGAGAGAGAGAGAGAGAGAGAGAGAGAGAGAGAGAGAGAGAGAGAGAGGAGAGAGAGAGAGAGAGAGAGAGAGAGAGAGAGAGAGAGAGAGAGAAAGTAGGATATATAAATTGAATTAAAAATCATTCACCCTTCCGCTTAAAAATATATAAATATAGATTAAAAATCCATATTTCCTTCAACTTATAATAATAAAATAAATAAATATATTCGAAATTAAGTTACAAGTTTCATGTTAAATATTTACTTCAATGGTTACATTTACGTATAAATTATTACAATTGGAAAAACACTGCGTTTCGTCCATAAATTTTGGCCTCATCAGGTGAATATAATAATGTCTGAAAAAATATATGAAGCGTAAATAATTAATTTTTGTGATAAAAATTTATTTAGTGGCATTGAATTTTTGTATTAATTTGATTGTATGAAGTTAATCAATTAGAATTTTGAATAAATTTTAAAATTCATGGTCTGTACCAGTTAAATGTAAATGTAACCGTTGAATTTAATATTTAAGAAAGAAATATTTTGATATAACTCTATATTCTTTTGTTCAATAGAGAAAGTAGCAGACCATAACTTCGTGATTGAGAATATTCAGAGCTGTAGGAGGTCATATTTAACTAAGGAAAGCAGAAGATGGAGGTTGTACGTACGATCGTAAATGTGTCCTAAA
Organism: Zhengitettix transpicula; assembly: GCA_037074705.1. NCBI lineage: Eukaryota > Metazoa > Arthropoda > Insecta > Orthoptera > Tetrigidae > Zhengitettix > Zhengitettix transpicula. The sequence goes on along the minus strand of CM073590.1, from coordinate 232,140,652 downwards.
ATACTCTATACTGATTTGTTATGTAAATTGTTTTTAAATAATAGATTTTTTAAAATAAGAAGGTTTTATGTGGTACGCAGTAAAGTTCTTTTAAGACAGATTCATTAACGGACATATGGATATTTGTTGATGTAAACAGTTGGGATGGGAAGAGATCATCTAGACAAAACGGTGACATTTTGATTGATGGATAATGATTTACTAAATATAGCCGCCGCAACGCTCGAGTTAAGAAATACAAGACTCCCTGTGGGTCAAACTAAATTTGATGCTTCAATTAATTTTTTATTAGCCTTGTGATCCCAGTTCGTCAGTGTCACAAGAAACCAGCAGTCGCATCGCACCATTTTGGGCTTCCTGCGGCCTTGGAGGAAAGACACACAAACACACACACAAGAAGTTATTTCCATTGTGAAATATCCTCTCCTCTTCTCGCGGGAGATCGGAGGCGTCTTTGCAAAAACCAAGGTAAAGAAATGAAGTTGCTAAATATAGTGTCATCCGGATGGAAAGTTTTAGGCATATAACACTGTAGTGTCTTTTGAACTTTAGCACCGACGATGTCGTAATGATTATTGAGTTATAAAATCATAAGTTAGCAGCACTTACCCCAAAAATGACGCGGGGAAACCAAAGATTACTTGTTCATAAAAATAAAACACGTATTTCTCCCTGTGAAAATTTGTGACACTGTTGTTTCTGAATACATAAGAGAGAATATTTGTTATTTTAGTAATAAAAATCACCACAATACTAGAAGACATATATATAATAAATAAAATAGGCACGTGTGTGTGTGTGTTTCGTATACAAATCTACACCCGTGAAGTATTGGTCGGGGGTTGACATTTTGAAACGTGGTTAAACGGCCGATATCTTTGTCGAATATTTTTCTGGGTGAATGAGATAAATGGCGTTTTTCATATATTTTTGGATATAATTTCAACCCCTTTAGGAATTTCGGGAGCACTTTTAGGGATGGGGGTGGAGGGGCGATACAAAAAATAACGAAATTGGAGTAAAATCGGGGGATATGGATGTCGCTGAGTTTAATTATGACTACCTGGGCAACACCGACTCCCAATGATATATATATATAAAGATACCGTGAATTGCGATTAGATATAACGTCACCAAAACTTATCAGAAAGATGCCGAAGAGAATTTAAAACAAAAGATTTTTAAAAGTAAACGAGAGGAGGTCAAGCGAAAAGGTTCCGAAGAAGACGGGAAGCAACAAAGTTGCAAGAAAAATTTAATTAGATCATATTGGCTAATGATCAAAAATAAAATCATTCATTCATAGGCTAGCATGTTAGAGGATTAATGAAAATAGGATTTGAAAGAATCATTTCCGAAATAAATTTAGAACTGAAATAAAGGTGCTTAAAACTTAAACTAATTAAAATTATATATTATTCCAAGTTCTCGGAGATTTATATTTTAATTTAAATAAGCCATTAATGCGTACATAGTGGAGGAACGCAGTATTTCAGTCTTAAGAAGGAGAATTAGGCTATTTCACAGTTACAGATATCTTTAATGGATATAATTGAATTTATTTATGCGGAATGTAGTCTTCCTCAGTGTAGATAATGAATAATATCTTCTCCGAAAGCCCGAGAAGAATTTATTTCTCACTGATCAGGAATAGAATTCTTAGTTTTATTCGTAGTTAGTCTATGTATTTATTCTCTATTTTCGTAACTAAATTTTCTGCTGCATTAATTTGATTGATTTCTATGATTTATCTTCGCGTAATTGTACAACCAAATTTTTATATCAGGTTTAAAAAATTTAGTAATATTTAAAAATGTTTTAAATAGGGAATTAGTTATCTTAGTATATTCATGTACACCCGTTGAAGTTCCTAAACCGGAACGAAACGTCGTGATCTTGAAATTAAGGATTTAATTCCTTTGTGAACCATTAATTTTTTTCTGACGTATCCGCCAATGTATTTATTTTTAAATTTTTAGATAATAATCGACCGTCTAAGTATACCGACATTTTCCTCTAAAAACGACCATAATTCTGAAATAAAGGAAAGGTACTAAGGATCGGGTGTGGGCAAATATTCTTTCGTAAACAGGAAATAAGGGAGTGCAAGGGTACTAGAAGCTTTTCCTAAGAATACAAAGATTGTTAAAAAGAAAAATTAAAAAGTTAGATGCTTATGGTTTTAAAAACAAGGATATTTTCATATTTTTTAATTGTGTTTTTAATTTTTTTCCCTGTAATTTATCTTTGTACTTTTATTTGACATTCTCAAACTGCCACCGGGAGATTAGCCACCTGTAGTAATAATAAATACAATACAATAATGAAATATTTTCTTTTCTTTGGGGTTTTTGATATGTTACTTCTCACGCCATTATTCCTCAATATATGTTTTATAGATAACTAGCTGGGTGCCCGGCGTTGCCCGAGATGTCAATTATCTATAACCATAGATAAGACTCCAATTTTGGTTACTTTTGCGCTATTTTTATGTAAAGCTCCTCGAACCCTATCCCTAAATGTGCTCACCTCACATGCCGAAGGGGGATGAAGTCATTGACTAAATATATCGGCCGTTTTTACATGTTAGAAGATGACCACCCCCACAAATATGCGATAATGAGAAAGAATGTATTCCACGCAAAAATCGGCCGATTACATTGTCTGAAAATTTATTCCCCCGCCCAACACCTCCCAAACCCGCCGAGTTACCCAGGTTGTCACAATTAGATTCAGCGACATTCATAGTCTCGGAATTGATTCGAATCTTGGTTCTTTTTGCGGGATTTTATTTAACGTACCTCCACGCCACCCCTAAGCTTGCTCCCCTCACAAGGGTTAAATTATACACGAACAACATCGGTATAAATACTTTCAAAGTAATTAACCCCAGGAAATAATTTTCGCAAATATCGACCATTTAACATGTTTGAAATTTTTCACCCCCGACCACTCCCGCTTCGGGGACTTAAACGGTCAAGTTTAATGTCATAATTAAACTCAGTGACAATCCTGATAGTTTCTGGTTTATTTTTATCTAATGCTACTTCCACGCCAACCCTTAATGGTGCACCCTTCCGAGTCCGAAAGGGTTGAAATTATACACAGAGAACATGTAGGGAAATTTTATTAATATAATTCATCCCGAAATATATTTAATTGACGAAAAAACAACCGGTCAACTCATCCCAACCCAGCCGATACCCGCGCGTTGTCCAGATTGTCATAAATAAATTCAGGGACATCCATGACCTTCGATTTGACTCGAATCTCGGTTGTTTTTCCCGTTATTTTCAAGGAAATTCCCTCCAGCCCACCCCTATCATACCTACAAACAACATAGGTAGAAATACTATCAACGTCAATGGTCCCGGAATTTATTTATTCCACGCTAATATCGATGAATTAACATGTTAGAAATTTTCTATCCCATCCATTCCCGCCCCTTGGGGCTAATTGGCCAATTTGATGCTATAATTGAACTGGATGATATCCATAACATTGGATTTGACTCCAATCTCGGTTGTATTCGCGTTATTTTATTGCAGCGTTCCCCCACCCAACACCTAAAAGTGCTCTACTGATAATCCCGACCCGCTTCTGGGGGTGGTAGACGCGTCTCACCCCAACAGTCGGTAGAAACACTATTAATATCTGTGACCCCTAAAAATATTTATCCGACTGAAATATAGACTGTTTTAGCATGTTTAAATATATCAACCCCCGTCCACCCCCGCTTCTGGGGGTGGTAGACGCGTCTCACCACGACAGTGTTTGTTTCCTGGTCGCAAAGAACACGTGTACGAAATTTGGTGAAATTTGATCCACCGGTATAGATTTGTATTCTCCACCCCAAACGCTAGGGGTGCTCTTTCCCCAGGGTGTAGAGGTTGAAAATTATATTCAGATATCATCAGTGGAAACACTATAAATATCTTTGACCCCTAAAAATATTTATCCGCCTGAAATATCGACTGTTTTAGCATGTTTAAATATTTCCACCCCCGTCCACCCCCGCTTCTGGGGTTGGTAGACGCGTCTCACCCCGACAGTGTTGTTTTCCTGGTCGCAAAGAACACGTGTACGAAATTTGGTGAAATTTTCTCCAGCGGTGTAGATTTGTATAACGAACATACAAATATACAAACATACAAATATACAAACATACATACATACATACATACATACATACATACACTCATTTTTATTTATAAGATTAAGTGTAATAATTATTTATATTAAGCCCTTTCGTTCTGGTTGAAAAGGGATTATTAATGGATTGATTTATATGGTTTAGGATTTTGAGAACAATTGTTCTAATAATGTAGATTACGTGGATAATATTTTCATTGAAGTTGTAGTAAACTAAATTATAAACTACGTTAGCACGTAGAGTTTTTTTTACATGTATTTATCCGTGATTATTTGTTGCTTTATTTCTTCTCAATAATACAACGTCAATTACGGAATAAATGTAAAATTATGTTTATAACAATTTATAATATAAAAACTTTTTAAAAGAGTATAAAAAGCAATGGTTCTGAAACAGTTTTATTTTTGATTAAACGTCGTTATTAATGGAAACAACATAGGATAAAATAGTATGAACAACACCACCCCTAAATATGCTACTTTCCCGTGGTGGAAAGGGTTGAATTTTTACTCATATCACATCGGTAGAAACACTATCAATCTAGTTTACCCATAAACACATAACATTTTGGCAGTTTTAGAATAATAGACAATTCTCACCCCCAGCCCTAAGCAAGCTCACCACTAAAGTCTAAAGGGATTTATATTTTCAACAACATCCGTTGAAATAGTATTCACGTAATTCTCCTCCAAGAACGCGCAAGAACTGACTATTTATCTTCCCTCCCAACCCCCACCCTTTCGGGTTAAATGGGCAATTAAAAATATTTATCCGAAGTAAACTCACTGACATCCATAACCTTCGATTTGACTCCAAACTCGGTTGTATTCGCGTTATTTTTCTGTAAAGCAACTCCACCTCAAACCCTAAGGGTGCCCTTTTCCCAGGGCGTAGGAGATGAATATTATATTCAGATAACATCGGTAGAAACACAATCAATATCTTTGACCCCGAAAATATTTATCCAAATCGAGTACCTGCTGTTTTAGCATGTTTAAGTATTTCAACCCCCGTCCACCCCCGCTTCTGGGGTTGGTAGACGCGTCTCACCCCGACAGTGTTTGTTTCCTGGTCGCAAAGAACCCGTGTACGAAATTTGGTGTAATTTGCTCCAGCGGTGTAGATTTGTATTCTCCACCCCAAACGCTAGGGGTGCTCTTTCCCCAGGGTGTAGAGGTTGAAAATTATATTCAGATATCATCAGTGGAAAGACTATAAATATCTTTGACCCCTAAAATTATTTATCCGACTAAAATATCGACTGTTTTAGCATGTTCAAATATTTCCACCCCCGTCCATCCCCGCTTCTGGGGGTGGTAGGCGCGTCTCACCCCGACAGTGTTTGTTTCCTGGTCGCAAAGAACACGTGTACGAAATTTGATGAAATTTGATCCACCGGTATAGATTTGTATTCTCCACCCCAAACGCAAGGGGTGCTCTTTCCCCAGGGTGTAGGGGATGAAAATTATATTCAGAAAACATCGGTAGAAACACCATAAATATCTTGGACCCCTAAAAATTATTATCCGACTAAAATATCGGCTGTTTTAGCATGTTTAAATATTTCAACCCCCGTGCACCCCCGCTTCTGGGGGTGGTAGACATGTCTCACCCCGACAGTGTTTGTTTCCTAGTCGTAAAGAACACGTGTACGAAATTTGGTGAAATTTCCTTTACCGGTGTAGATTTGTATAACGAACATACAAACATACAAACAAACAAACATACAAACATACAAACATACAAACAAACATACATACACTCTTTTTTATTTATAAGATTGAGGAAATTTTTAAATAATGAAAGAAGGAAAATAAGCCAACATATAACAATTCTGTTAGTCTTTCCATTTTGCAATCTATAATAAAGGCTAGTTTTCCGAAGCAAAGAAAAATTTTGCGGTCATTTCTGGATAATATCCTTGATTTGAAGAACCATTTAGAAAGAATTACACACTGACGATTCTTAAGTTGGGAAACATATGGAAGTAACGTATCAAACCCTTACAATTTCTAAGAAACCAAACAAACTGATCCCTCTAAAAGTAAGGATGTTTCCTTCATTCAAGAACTTGAAAAATCCTCTTTCACAAAATATTTTTCCAATTCAGATGAGGTTTTTGAGTGTTCAATGAAGTAAAACATCATTCGGAACTGTGCGTTTTATCAGTATCAGTGTGACGTCATCGCGACCTGCTACGTTTTACAATATGGCGTCAGGTTTCAGCTTCGAAAGCCAAACCATAATTAATTACTATGCAAAATATGAAATGGTTCTCACGCTTTGGCCATTTTTGAATAATTTATTTTTTACATTGCAAAAAATAAAACTATTTTTTTATATTGATTTATTTACAGACGCATCAACAGCTCAGCTTATTAGCGACTCATTATGTGAGCTCATATTTGCCTTGACGGAAGACTGATATGACGCATCACGGACAGAAAAATCCGTGCCCTGGCCGGGATTCGAACCCGTGACCTCTGTGACGTGAAGCAGTCACGCTGACCCCTACACTACAGGAGATCGGATACACACTTTTTCTCTTCTCGTGGTTTTGGTATCTTTTCCGTTGTCCACAATTCAGAAAATGATTAAAAAATAAGCGAAGGAAAATAATCCTGCATGTGGATCAGTAAGAAGTATTTTGTGCTTTACAGAAATTCAAACAATTCTAAAGAAATGAGCCCTTAAATATACAGGCTATTGAAAGTCATATATCGAGGCCTTCTGACTGAAGTAGAATGATAATTGCCACTAAACACATTCTCCTCCTCTGTATTTTAAACTCTCCCACCTAAGGAAATAGAACACCATTAAATTTCTAATTATTTCGAAAAGCGACTCGTGGGAATTTGGATCAGGCACATTTATATAAATGCAGTAATGTTATCTACGTGAATTTATATAAGGATTTCGAAAACAATTTTTAGATCCGAACCACGGACAATCGTAAAATTTAGTTACAAGGGGGACGAGGTGTCGGATGTGAAAAGGTCAATAGCTCGAGCGAATCAGGCCCGGATGTTGAGAAATGTAAACAAAGACGATGCGACTCAAAAGAATTGCTCCTCCCAACAAATTTTAAAAAAAGAAGAAGAAGCAAACGAGTTTCCCGCCTCAACCTGCTGGTAGTTGTCCTCGGGCTGGACCTGTCAGTCTCCCGAACACACGCGATTGCCTTGGATTTCCCCCCCAGAAGTATTAACGTTTCCAAAAGCAACGCTCTTGCTCACTCCTATCACTCTTGACCCTTTATATCGCCGGATCCAGAAAAATAAACACGTGCTTCACAATATTCTTGATCGACGTCCTTTCCGTATATATATGTTTATTTAGCTTCCAGTAAAATTCACGGGTATATCAAAGATAAGAATAATATTTATTTTCCATTATCGCAGGTTTGAGGAAATACGATACGTCAACACACGTGATATAAAACAATGTAAAATGTTGTGTGTTCAATAAATTAAAAAATTCATTCATTAAAAAAATACTTGATTCAAATTAATAAAGACAATAAAGAATTACGAAACGTTGTAATTACAGTTACGTCCTTGAAACACAATTAACATGAGTGGGAAATTATAGGTATAACCCCAAATTACGTTTATTACACAAACGAGTGTCGTTTTACAAGGATAAGCACAAACGTGGTGTTTCTAGAGGAGTTCCATAGCAAAATGAGACGCGTAATGGGCCATGTACAACGACGATTAAACAGAGGTTACAATAATATAAATGTAGTAGTGTGTGGTCGAGTAAAACCGATGAGGAAGATAATTTAAATTAAGGAATTTTAACTATGAATTAATATCTTTGAAAGATTTTTTCTTTTATACAAACCGTGTGATTATATAGAAAGTTAAAAAAGTGTACTGATTACTAATACGTTAAAAGAAAACCGTGACATCAAACGAATATGCCGCAAGTATAATCGTTTTCCCGAAAAATAATTTCCTGGCACAACATTTTAAGGATATCTGTCGACAAAGAGCCACCACGTATTGTAAGAAATGTCATTGACTGAACGGTTGGAAGAAGGTTCCAAGTAACGTTACGAGACGAGAGAAGCATAAATAGAACTATTTAAAAGGTGTGAATTCAGTCACGCAACATCATAGTAGCAAAAAATGAGCGCCCCCTTCTGATTGCAACACGGAGTGCACCTTTGGAGCGTTTATTCCAGACTGCTTGACTATTAAACAATATAACACCTCACGTTGAAAATATTTTAACACACAATTTCTCAATTCGAATATTCACTTCCTATATTTAAGATATGATTAATAAATACCTGAAAAATGTTAAACTTATTTTACAAAATAATGTATCCTAATGTGCCAAACTACGATTTTCGAGTCTCTACCTGGAAATATTATGAAGTGCTACCAGTTTAACATTTCTACAAGTAAAGTAGCACCCAATATACCTTTTAAGGTCAAACATTATTTTTATTAAAAATATTTCAATACAAAAATAAGTATTTTCTTGGTAAGAATTGAAACTACGAACATCTGATTGTCCTCTAATTGCCTTGACGTATTGTTTAAAATTTAAATTGTTGGTAATTCATAAATTTTAGATGTGGATATTTGCAAGTCATAGTTTTTTTTAATAGCCTCCATGATATTTGAAGTGAAATTTAACGTTCTCCTTATATGTGGCGCATATCTTTTAAATGAGAAGGGTGGCTTGTATTGATTGGAATAGAGAACCAGAGAGAAAATATCACTACTTGTAATGGGGTAAAACGTTTTCTTTAGAAGAAAACCAGAGTCGAATAAATATTTCACGGCAGTGGTGTTTTACGTGTTGCGTTCCGGAAGGGGCGCTCAATTTATGTGTCGAATGCTGTACATTTTTCGAGACGTAAGGTCTATTTCGACTTGTGGGACTGCCGCGATCCCATGGAAATATACTTTTATAATCCTCGCTGGATGGAGAAATCACTGTGGTTTATCTGCCATAATTAAATTAATCTCACTTAAATTTCAGTAACGTTAAATTTAGTATTCGTAAATATAATAATCTCGTGTATTTTCAAATAGTTTTTTTACAAACATTAAACTAAATATTAAGTTAGAATTGTGAATAAATTGCTAAGGTTTTACATTCAAGTTTATGAGGGTATCAATGAGAGAATAGATTTCTGGAAACTCAGTTGACAGCCAAGGATTTGAGTCTGTCAGTAGCTTTAACTGTTTAGTAATCATGCTGGTCATTGAAATAAAAGCAAGTATAGTCGTGGAAAAGGAATCTTATACAAAAAAAAGTATATTACTAACAACAACCTGAACTTGGCAAAGTGCATAGAAACATGGACACTCACTCGAAACGAAAGAAAATAGCTTGAAATGTTCTGAATGTGCTGATGGAAAAGAATAGAAAAAATTAAATGAAAACGGGATATGGATGTTATGAAAGTAGAAATAAATAAAAAGAAAAACTGTTCAACATATCGAAGATTTGAAGAAAATGCTGAGGAAGCAGATCGTGGGTATACAAGGAAAACTCATGTGCTGGGACTGTCCGTAAGACACAGTAACTAAATAAGGTTGATAATAAAAATAAGCAGGTTGTTAAGAATGTAACGTTCCAATCAAGTTTTCAGTAAATACTGAAAAAAAAATTAAATAAAGGATCCAATATTATTATGGAATACAAACAGATAATTCAGGAAACTTGTTATATAGTAATCAATGTGAATATAGAGTGAGGTTTTCGATCGTAGGACAGAATCAAATCAGCTGCAAAAAAGAAAAAAAATTCTCCTGACCTATTTATGACTTTGTATGTCGAATACAATGTTAGTTAAAACGTTGAAATAATGACGTGAGTTAATTAACCTGTCGATTACATAATCAACACTTGTCTTTGCGCAACTGTTCAAATAACCTCAGTCTTTCGTCAGGCTGGCCTATTTAATTATTTACATGCACTAATTAAGGACAGTCACAATTCTTCCTAGAAAAGGTTCGATATATCAAGATCATGTAGCATATTAAGCCTTCTCAAGCAAAGAAAATCCATGTTCATAATTTTAAAACTGATATAACCTTTAAGCATTGAACTAGACGATGAATAATTTCTGCGAAAAATATAACTTTATTGTTTAGTAAATGTAGCACACAAAATTAGACATTTTCTTTCTTCCACAAGAACAGCAATAAGAGGATATAGAAATATGTTTGATGCTAATTGCAGATATAAAATCTAAATTTTTCTGCTCCACTGAATTTTTTCCGTAGAAAGTCTAAGTGCGATTTCCAAAGATTGATAAATCTTTATATTACTTAGATAGTATCAGAAGATTAGAAACTGTATATTACGATACGATTTCCTAGAAAGTTCCGACATATATGTTTCTTGAAGACCGTTAAGATGATAGAGAGCAAAGGTGTTTTAAATATAATTCTCGGGTTTCAAATCGGGAAATTATTGAGAAAATAATGTTTCAACTGCAAGTTTACTGACAACCCGATGACGGTGTTGGAGCATGCCGTCGAAACGTTGTTCTTACAAAAATTGGACCGGGTTAAAAATCGAAAATTATATTTATAAGTTCTCATAATCTCCATGGGATATTATGGATAGAATTTGGGCGCCTATAAAATTAGAATTTAATTTCCATTGGTTTAACAGAATGTTTCATGAGACCATGTTTGTTATGAAAATTAATTTAGAATAAAAATTATTTAATATTTCGGATTTGTATTGTAATTAAAGTAAATAAATATATTTGGCTGTTAACGTATTTTCTTTGATAACAATGTTTATATAATAAAAAATATATAATATTAAAAATTAACATGCACTTAAATTTTATGAGAGTTACATGGTTTACTGAAGCTTTGATATAAAGAAATTAACGGAGTAGATGCGCAAGATAAATATAAAAATGCCGCGACGCCTGACAGTATCTGCCAACCCGGATCTCAACTCAGGAACTTCGTACGAGATTGATGAACACTCTAAAGTCCCTCTTATCCGAAACTGGAAAAATGGCGTACAATTATTTCCGGTGTCTATAAACCATGTCAAAATTTATAAGAGTAGTCATTTCAGAATATTGGAAATTTTAAATGAAAATATATAATTAAAATGAAAAAAATTACGTCTGATAGGCTTTTGAGTGTTGTCAAATGACCAGTGCAGTTGTGTTTCTCTAGACCCTTCTTGGCACCTGATGAAAGGAACAAGGATCCCAGATACGTTGTGTGGTATTTATATTACCCTTTTTGTCCGTATTGCCTACCTTCCTTATTCAGAAAATATATAATTAATAAAAGGAATTTATGAATAAGAAAGATAACCAATTCAGACAAAAATGGGTAATATAAATACCACACAACGTTTCTGGAATCCTTGTTCCTTTCGTCAGGTGCTAAGAAGAGCTTAGAGAAACACAACTGCACTTGTCAGTTGACAACACTCAAAAACTACGAACTTGTCAACTGACCAGTGCAGTTGTGTTTCTCTAAGCTCTTCTTAGTACCTGACAAAAGGGTCAAGGATCCCAGGTACGTTGTGTGGTATATATATTACCCTTTTTGTCTGAATTGGATATCTTTCTTATTCAATATTTTCAATCAGACGTAATTTTTTTAATTTTTCAAGGAATTTATTACTGCATTAATTAATTTCAATAAAGTACCTTTTAATTTTTATTATTGTCAGTCCAGAGTTTTTCATTTTTTCACAGAGTGCTTTTAAAAGGATCTCTGCCCACTCTTAACTTATTTTGGTAATTATTTTAGATAAGTAGTTATCCGCTTAGAGCGTAAAAATATATTCCTTACATACAGTGTGCATGAAACCGTAATGTAAATATTGAAGGTCCCCGAGACTGGTCAAAAATAACGCTGAAAAACCATTTCAAAATGTTATTATCACTGAGAAAAAATATGTACGATGGTAAAATTCTGATTACAAATTTGAATTTAGGCTGTAAGAATTCTTTATAATTCTTTAATTTATAAATATAGAGTTATCCATCAATATTTGTCCGTTTGTACCATACCAGCATTTTCTAACGATAACACCACTCGGAAACAGAATTGTGTTCACTATGCGAGTGGTACGGACTCTTCTGAAAGGATCGTATAAAGAGCGAGCGCATTCTCTCATGTGCGACTCCCCTTTTATAGCATGTAATTTGACCAAGCACCCCAGAGTAATAACCTCTAAAAATGTGTCTAATATACATAACAATTCATTAAATGGAAGAAAAATGTTTTAATTTGGCGTTGTGAACTTCTCCTTTATTTTTTTAATGTAAATCGGATTAGGCGGAGAACGTAATAAAGGGAGGAGGAAACAAGCCGAAACCCCCCTCGCACCCGAAAATTAGGATTCACAGATGGAAAATAAATTCATTAGTTACAAGGCAGAAGAGTGGAGGGTTTAAAAAGAAAGCCTAGGGGTTGGGAAATTATCTTGTTTCATTTTAGATTGTCCAATGCATGTACAACAACATAGTCTAACAGCAACGTGGTGACTATGCATTTAATATTTGAAAATTAAGTGTCGGAATAATTGCAACACACTCGAGGTTCCTTTTTCAACCCCCGAGTTTTAAATTATACCGTACCATCTAATGAGAATAGCTTCCGTTAATTTACGTGAATAATTTCCAAATATTCACAAAATTCTCTTTTAATGTCATACAATGGAGACTAAAAATTATCTGATTCTTATTTTCAGTGATTATATTCCTAAAATTATTTAATATATATAAGATATTTGAATATTGTTTTTTAAAAAAACGTAACCCGCCTTCCATGCCTGGCGTAGTTTTTTCCTTATATTTGTCCTAAAACCTTAGTTCACTTGATGATTCACAAATTAGGCAACGAAACGTACTGATATATTAATTGTGTTTCTAACTTAATTAAAAATTTTATTTTTAAGTTATTGGACAGTCCACGGTGCGACGATTTTTTCATGAAGAAACTAAATTTATTTACGCGTCATCGTCTTAATTCCTTGTATTTACCTATGAATTAACAGAACCTATTATATAAAACACATTTTATCTTATTTCTGCAAGTGAATTCCTTTCTCTCTTTCCGTTTTAACTTGCCCTTTCTTCCGACAATCCTACTTCCTCTTTTTTACTGTTTTCTTGATTTCTGTTTCACTTCGAATTCATGATAAATAATATAATAAATAAAATAGACTTGCAACTAAACTCAGCGTCACCAATTTTCAACCCCTCTACCACAACACTTCTCTTTAACTGCGACTATCATTAAATTATAGCTATGCAATACTATTGAAATGAAAATATAATACGGCAGTTATAAAATATAATGATTAAATGGAATAGTCAAATCACAGTCATATAGAAGAGATGTTATAAATACAACACAACGTTTCTGGAAACTTTGTGCCCTTCGCCAGGTGATTAAAACCATAACAGCCAGGAGAGTTCTTTGAAATTTTTCAAGCAAAGTTTGAGTGATATGATTCCTGATTTTATTGTGTTGTTTTGTTTGGAATAAATATATATTTGTTTCGATATGTTTTATGAAAGGATTAGCTTTTGAGTTTTTCAGCTGAATTTTGCGGTTGTCTCACTCCTGGCTCATTTTTTTAAACCACCTGACGAAAGAAACAAAGTTTCCAGAAATTTATTTAATAATTATATAAGACTATATTAAATATAAATTAGTTGATAATGGATTAATAACTAACTCCTTGGCTCGACAGCCCATGAAGGGCCTTGGTCTACCGAGACTGTCATCTTACATGTCACATTCTGGATTTAGGAGTGACACCTGGTCAGAGCGTCGATTCTCCCACAGCCTTAACCCCGGTAGATAATGGATTACAGTTTTAATATTACTTTAAAAACATAGTTTCAATTTTCATTGATGCTTGGTCTAACTTAGCATACATATTTTGTAAATAAAATTTGTTTATAATATTTAAAACTGTTATGGTTCAATTTTATAACACTTAATCTTACTGTTATATCCATTTTTCTATTCATGAAATCATATTTAAATCATATTAAAACAAATTACGTTATATTTATGCATATAAAATTTCAAATTTTTAAAAAAATTGGTTAGATTCGAAATTACAATTAGAAATTTATTAATTTGTAGAAGTATTAGTAATGTTCCAAAACTTATAAATATAATATAATATTAATACTGAATCTTAGTTTATATTTAATAACCCCAAAAATAAATTTTCAAACTTAAAAGTGTCTTTAAAGTTTCTCAAATCTGAAAATGATTTTTAAATTATGTAGTTTGTAGATAATCGTTAAAGTCGAATCATATGTTTTGCTTCCATTTATAAAGAAAATAAACAAATAATGTAATTTATTTACTAAGAGATATTTATTAACAATATTTAGAGACAAAGTGTCAAATTGAATTAGCCTTTAATTTACTGACAGTATTTTCACAAAATTACTATTTTTTTTGGCAACCAGTTAAATTCTTTTAACTCTTTATGAAATATACTATTTTTTGGTTAGTTTATAATAATACTAGTCTTTTGAGACACGTGGATTATACAATACAGATTTAACCAACAAATAATGAATTTTAAATGGCATTTACGGTCGTGGCTAGATCAAAGGACTCGTGGTCAAGTAAGAGTGCAATTCATCGTATCTTTGGGTCTCATCTATCGTCTTACTGTTGACGAAACTGATACGACACAATTTCCCGTTAGCGCTCTCTTTATCTGATACGCAACACGCAGCATTCTGCTCAAGGTAAGAGGGTTAAAGTAAAATTAAGTATAGGCTTCCATCAACATAATGAAGCGACTTCCTGGATAACTGATAAAATTAGTTAATTTATGGTAGAGTTCGGCCAGTTTATCTAACCGGAAAGCGACAGAGACAAGCGGTATCCGTCTTTTCTCACTTAAAATGTTTTCGAAAACCCCCGTCCTCGATGCTTTGTCTCGCTTCCAGAGTGAACCTCCGCGGCTCTTAATTGACGCTGAAGGATCTAACTATTTCTGTGAGTACTACTTTTCAGGTCGGCAGCTGAGAGGTTCGGCGACCTGGATCTCCCTCTTCTTCCTAGCCGTCTGCAGGGTGAAGAAACGACTTTAGGAATTTTAGGAGGAGACTTTGGGTGGGAAGGGACAGACAACGAAATGCACTTCTCTGGGAGGAACTAGTCTGCCTCGTTCCTTCACCGCTCACTTCACTTTATTTCCGTATTTATTTCCAGGGCGTTGAATCCGTCTCGAGCCGGCACTTAAATTACAGTGCGACATTATTTACTCTTCTACGTGGTAATGACAGTGTAGGAGACGAGTTAAACACGCGGGACAAACCGTCGAGGAGATTATCAGAGATTTCGCTGTGTTCTAAGCCACAGTCAAATTAAAAAATTCGATAATTGAATACGATGCTAGAATTTGGTAAGACCTTAACTAGACCTGCGGGAGAATTCTCTCGCAGGTAACCTGGGAGGGATATTCTCTCGCAGGTTGAACCTTTTAGGAGAGATACGGAGGGGCTAACTTTGGGGATGCCTTTTCCTCTCCATTTTTGAACTAAGGTTCCCACAAGGCACCTCGGCCTGTTTTGAGAGGTGTATGTTCCGGGGTCACAGACCTTGGGCATACGGTAAGAGTTTTCTCTATTCCCATTGGAATAGTCGGCCAGCTGCCTCCTAAACTGGTCGAGGCACGGAGAAGGAAATGCTGCGTCCCCACAGAAAACTCCTCTCCCGCTATCGGAAGGGCGTGGGACAAGTACACAATGCCCGACCTACCCGATGCAGGTTTTCCTAGGGTTTTCCCTGCATTTCTTTAGGCGAATGCCGGGTAGGATCCTTAAAATATAGCCCGGGGGCCCTAGTTTACCCTTGGCTACCTTCCTCTACCCTTCCACATCCCCCCTTTCAAATCCCTTCCTATGCTATTAAAGGGGAGTTGCCCAATGTGGATCACCCTCATGTAGCCCGTTGCCCTAAAAAAAAATTGGTAAGACCTTTCACTCCTTTAGAAGAAAAGAAAAAATCAGCTTAACGTTTTTAAGGACAACGTAGTCATAATTTTCGCTTACAAATGAATGAGTATTGAATGAAAATTATAAGCCATCTTTTTTATTAGTCACAAAAAAGTAGAATGCGGATACTTGAAACCATGTGTAAACAGATGATTGATATATGTCCTTGATGTTTGTCCCTAGTTTCATAGATATCAATTTGTATGTAATAGAAGTAATCTATAATAAACGATATTCATTATCATCATCTTGTTCTATCTACAGTTTGCCAGGTGAGAGTATTAACGAAGCCTCTCCATGTTTTCCGGTCCAGAAAACATTTTTCCTCCTACACTCTGATACACTTTCACCCACTCTCTTCCAGTTCTCTTTATTATTGTTCTATCCACAACCTTCTTGTTCTTCCTCCAGCTCTAGTTCTGCCTATTTCCCTCCCCATCCATATATTTGCTGTTTTGTTCTAGTCCATTCTTCTGACATCTCACAATCCGCTGCCCTTGTTTGCCTTAACGTCTCTTTAATTCTGACTTCGTCACTTATTTCTTCATTTTTTATCCTGTCCTTACTGATTACGTTTTGCACACATGTCCTCAGGAACTTCATTTTAGTACCTTGTAATTTTCTCTTTCCTCTTTTGATTCCAGTGCATGTTTCCAGGCTATAGGTTGTCATTGGTATACAGTTATTTGTTGGTCCCACAGTATAGTTTTCACCTGTTGGTAGAACTGAGCTCCTTGCCTGATTCTGTTCGTGATTTACGTTTGTGACGTGTTTACTTGAGTTAATGTTCTTCTAAGATATTTAAACGCCTCTACTTGGTTTACTCTTTCCTCCTCCAGTGTGATGATGTACTGTTTATTTTCTCTGTTTAAAGCCATGATAACTGTTTTGTTTTAGCTTATGATTAATTCAAAGGATTTAGTTTCTCGGCTCCATACATCTAGTTGTTGTATTTCCTTTTCCGTGTTTCCCAATATCACCACATCGTCAGCGAAATATATTGAAATATTGAAAGAAGTCTAATGAAAATCCGATTTTAATAAATAGGGATATTAATATAAATAAATTATAAATTTCAATTTTTAGATCTTATCTTAAAAAATATTTTTATAAATTTTGGTTTGGAAGATGATGACGGCTTTAAAGCGGTCCAGGTTGCATTTATTTGACTGATACAAAAGTATGGCTGTTCAATATTAAAAAAACCATCAATCTTCGTAGAAATAAGTTAGCATATTCACAGAAACATTAATAAGTATATAATAATTTACTGCGAATGAGACACAACCTGATGGATGTTGTTAGGGCAAAAAATAAATGAACAATGTCAGCTATGAAGATCTTTAAACAATAAAGAAGTCTCGGTTATGATTTAAATTTAAAAAAGCACTTCACAAGCTGTCATTATTATTTGAGTGAGGAAGACAAAGAAGGAGGTGAGAGAGAAAGAAAAAGAAAGGAAGAAATAAAAAATAAATAAACGAAGGAAGGAACAAAGAAAGAAAGAAAGAAAGAACAAAAGAAAGAAAGAAAATAAGGAAGGAAGAAATAAAGAAAGGAAGAAAAGCAGGGGGAAAAAAGAAAGAAAGAAAGATAGAAAAAAGTAATAAATAAAGAATTAAAGAATTAAAAAGAGAAAGAAAGAAGGGATGGAAGAAAAGGTGGAAGAATGAAAGAAAGGAAGGAAGAAAGAAAGGAAGAAATAAATCAGGAAAGAGAGAAAGAAAGGAAGGAAGGAATGAAGAAAGAAAGGAATAAAGAAAGAAAGAAAAGTTTCCCATACAGAGCTGTAAATAATATGCCCCAATGAGGTGCTTAGCACGCGAAGCGAGCAGAGGGCGGAGGTCCTTACTATAATTGAATAGGGCATTGTGTGAATAAAGAAGATCGGCGATGGAGCTTATTAGTGACTCACTACACTGTGATTTAGGGGGCATGATATTTATACTAACTGGAACAAACCTGCAAATTGTAGAAAATAATTGTGGGAAATAGGGAAAATAATTGTCAGCGTAGAAGCATTGTCCTGTTAACTGTGTTGTAATGGTTAAAAACAGAAAAAATAATTTTAGAATTAAAAAGAATTTTACGCGGGTATTCGTTCATTTACGGTAACATGATGCGCTTCAACTTTGCTCCGACATTTTTTGCCCCGTCTTAGTTTTAATCAATACCCCTAAGTGGGTCAGAAAATTGCCCCCTTCTCCCTTAAGATGATGGTTGTTTGTGTACTTCTAATTTTGTCTCAAAATGAGTAGTCTGTTAATTATGAAATTATTGCTAATTATCTCCTATTTTAATTGCTAACGTTGTCCGTAATCTGGCGAATACCAACGTAGGTATCAATTAGTGCTTAAAGCATAATTACGGAGCTGTTTCTAGGCATCTTCACTTAATTACCATAGCTGGGTGGCTTCCTAATTTGACTTTTAATACAAACGATGTGTTATTATAGCTCATTACATTTGAATGCTATTGAATTTTATTCCAAATGCGCTCCGCAGAAGAAGCGGACATTTTAAACTTATTAACTAACATTCATGGTTTTGTCTACCTTAACGTTATTTATATTTTATTCCACCAGGTTAATAATCAGTGATGAGTTGATAATTTTCTCGTTTTCATTTATCAACATTCCTCTCTAGATTTTGGTGCCTACATGCAATTACAATCAGTCGCTGCCCATATACCAAGTGTCTACGTGGCTTTTTATGGCATATTATATACGTTATTGAATATATTTATTTATAACTATTTCAGAGCTATATACTGTACAGTCATGATAGTGTTCTCAGATAATATCGTAATTTTTTCTGTCTGCATGCGGTATTTCAATCCTCTCCAGCTGTTACCGTCTTTACCTTTCTCTACACGAGGCCAGGTATTCCCGACGACTTTCCTTATATCACTGTCCCATCTGTCGTTGGGGCGTTTCCTCGGAATCCATTCTATTACTATGCAAGTCCACATGTTACGCCCATTGCCATTTCAGTGGGTTTTCTTTGTTTATGACATCAGTCACTTTGGTGTTTAACCTTTGACTTTTCCCTGTCTCTTCTTATTACGCCTACAATCAATAGCGGTTCATTGAGAAACTTTCAGCTTGCCTCTGATAAAGACCCCTATATTTAATTTTTAATTTAATTATTATTTTTTAATAAATAGACCAAGAATAATAAATAAATAATCCAGTGAAATTTGTCAGAAATATATTTTAATAAAAGAAAAAATCGGAACATATTAATATCAAATTAGCGCCTCTTCAGGTGATTATGTAAATATTTTCTAATTATTAATATCTAAAAGATTGGAGAAAACAAGATTTATAACACAATATTTTAAAAGTTTATTGAAAATTACTTGCAATTAATTTCTTGAAATATAAATAAATAATTCTATTTTTTTGGAGATAATTTCTTAAAGCAATGTACTTCATCCACATACTTCAGTCGAAATGACTGTCATCCACACGTCGTTATATATCACATTGTTGATATTTAAAATTAACAATGGGAAAGAAACTTTTACATTAAAAGATAAAAATAATTTTACAATAACGAGGAATCCAAAATTCCACTTGAATTCAATAAGAAGAGACGCGACAGCACAAAATACGAACGATAGAAGAAAACTTTGGACCTTAAATTGTATTTAAGGAGGACAACATAACAAACTAGGGTTATCTTATATATATATATACATATATACATATATATACATATATATATATATATATATATATATATGTATATATATATATATATTGTAATACTAATTATAGGCCAGTAATGAGTTTAATAATTAGATTGTTAGCGGTAGCAATTCTTCAAAGACGACAATGGGTTGGCAGGCTTTGTAGAGGGCTACGAGCACTTTCTGAAACGGCAGTCTGTCTGATATTGTAGTCGGGAGAGGAAGGCAAAATTTGAGAGTAACGAACAGCGTGGCCTTAGTATAAATCCAACCGAGAAAGTTACAAGTTTTGAATACAAGTATAAAGTTTGGACAGCGAGAGACTTTGTAAAATAAACTGCAAAGAGTAATCAAATATTGAGCGCAACATTAAGATTCCTACGCGTACTGAGATCATCATCATTTTCTACATAAAGACAATGTGTAACAATCTGTCTGACTAATGATCCGGAGGTGCAGCAGATCCAGTTCCCGGAGGAAAATTCAATAACTACGACCGTGTGTTTGACAATCAAGTGTAGAGTCAGTGATCTTATGGCCTATTAGCATAAATTGTGAGCCCGAGCCCAGGAATCTAAGTCTGGTACCAGCCGAACATTTTGTAAGTAGAAACAAAGTTAATTAAGTTTGTAAACGATAGTTAAAGGTATTCGTCAGATTTCGTTCGTCTCGTTTTGGTTTTGATTGTTAATTTCTTAATTTATAAATTGTGTAACGTAAATACAAAAGTTATTCTTTACTTATCAAGCCCAGGTAAACGACCCTGAAAGAAGATTTATTAAATTTGTAAACATTGAAAACTTTGAATGTATTTAACCTCAGAGAAAATATTATAAATTTCTATTAAATAAAATAAACGGTAACGTAAAGTTTAAAGTAGTCATTATTTCTCGATCCTTCCTCTTAAAATTAAAGAAATTGTTTCAAAACGAACTATCAATTTAATAAACTGCAAATTAATTGTATCATGAAATAAAATTTGTTTGTTAATTAAGCCGCCATTTTTATTATTACAATATCCATATATATAACTATCTGGGAGTCCGGCGTTGCCCGGGTTGTAATAATGCGACATTCATAACCCCGGATTTGATTCAAGTCTTGGCTGTTTTCGCGCTCTTTGTTTTAACGCTCGTCCATCCCCATCCTTATGGCTGCGCCCCTCCTATGTCGAAAGGGGTTAAAATGATAAATAATAAATATGGAAAGACATAATATTAATCTCATTCTCCCAGAAAAAAAATTATTCGATGCAAATATCGGCCGTTTTATAATGTTTGAAAATTTCCAACTCCGCCCCTGTGGGTGGTAGCCAAGTCTTACACCACAGTTTTTATTTCCAGTTCGAAAGGCACTCGTGTATGCAATTAGGTTAAATTTACTCTATTTGCGGAACATACACGTATACGTAAGTCAATTATATTTATTTGTTGTGTACTATAATTTAACTAATATATATAGTATATTTCTCGTCAATTCCATCCTTAAAAATATATCTTCATCTAAGGTACCATTTGACACTGTGTGAAATAAATAATTCATTTGAAATTTAAGTTACCTTACAGTTTGTAAATTAATATAATAATTAGTTGACATGTTAGTCAGAAAAAAATAGTTAGTTAAAGAAATAACTTTGAATATTTAGAGGGTTACATTTACACTCAAAATTTTAATACAAATATGTTAATGATTGGATTTGTTACACCTGATGAGGTCCCAAATGTCGGGACGGAACGACATGAGTGTTTTGTATGTATTAATTTGTAATTAGCTAATTAAATAACTTATATTTATCTGACTCAATTGGTCCTTGGTTATTTTATAAATTGAATTAAATTATTATTTAAGGTAATTTTCGACCCTTTGTGAAATAAATAATTCCTCCACTCTGACGATTTTAAAATTTGAATAATAATTCTTGACCAATAGTATCAGAAAAATATAAGTTAGTTACAGATATTGCATTTAATATTTAATGAGTTACATTAACACCGAAATTTATAATATAAATACATATGTCTATGTATGGTAAAAATTACACTTGACGTGGTCCCAAATTTGCGAACGAAACTTCGGTGAGATTAATTTGTATTATAATTTACAAAGTAACTGATTAAATATTAAATTTCAAACCACATTTCCGCTGGTTCTTAACACCGTTCCATGACGTCAAAGTTGAGTGGTCCTCGGTGAGTAGTGTAGCTTCACAACCTGTCCTACAGTCCAGTATCTGTCTATGAGGAAAAGAAATCGATACTTAAAGTGATATACAGAGTAATTCCATGCCGGCCGGGCGGATGAATGTTATAAACCGTTCTCTTCGAAATTGGCCCATATTTTGTACATACGTTTTGCCGATCGTCTTAAATCAAGACAGTGCAAAAATATTAGAGCCGAGTTCTCTTGTACGCTTCCAAGCTGTCTCGTGGAAGGAGAAGAAAAAAAGAAAGGCTCTTCGGCATATTATAGAATCCCAATGCCGTTCCCTATTAATTTTCTCTTATAGAGAATTAACGACAGATGATGATCCTATTCTCAGAACGCTTGAATACGTTTAAGAGCAAATGTAGTAATAAGACAGAAAGACAAACTTGCTGCTACTGACGTAAACGTAAAATATTACAGGTCATGACGTTTAAAGAAATTTAATTTGGATACAGTTTTCCGTATTATTCCAGAAGGTTGAAAGAAAAATGAATAATTTACACACTTGATATGAGTCAGAAAATTAGTAATAATTGACAACGCAATTAATTCAATAAAAATCACTACGAGGGAAATTTACTCAAAATTTTATTATAGACAATTTGTATATTATTAATTTTTGAATATATTTTTCGAATATTATGGTACTATATATAAATTATTCAGAATACTAGAATTCATTGATTTCTGTCCTAAAATATGTCTTAATTACAATTATCTGATATAAAACATCGTGATAATAAATTTTTAAGTATTAATTGCGTTGTCAATTATTAACTTTGATCTCTCAAATGACCAGTTTCTTTTATTTATGGTAATATTAACATGTCTCAGACAATTATTATTACTATGCAGTTGTTAATGGGAACGATTGGTACAAATAACGGCAGTTGACAGCAAACCTACCCGATGCAGGTTTTTTTTATAGGGTTTGTCCTGCATTACTTTTAGGTGAATGCCGGGTAGAATCCTTAAACTATAGCCCGGAGGCCCTAGTAACCCTTGGCTACCTTCCTCCACACTTCCGCATCGCCGCTCTCAAATCCCTTCCTATGCTATTAAAGGGGAGTTGCCCAATGTGGATCACCCTCATGTAGCCTGTTGCCCTAAAAAAAATATCAGTCAACTTGCTTACCTGCGAGGGATGTTCTCTCGCAGGCAGAACCTTTCAGGAGAGATACGAAGGAGCTACCATTGGGTATGCTTTTTCCACTCCGGTTTTGAACTAAGGTTCCCGCAAGCCGAGGCTCCTCGGCCTGTTTTGAGAGGTGTATGTTCCGGGGTCACAGACCTTGAGCATACGGTAAGAGTTGTTCGCTATTCCCATTGGAATAGTCGGCCCGCTGCCTCCTAAACTGGTCAAGGCACGGAGAAGGGAATGCTGCGTCCCCACAGCAAACTCCTCTCACGCTATCAGAAGGGCGTGGGACAAGAACCCAATGCCCGACCTACCCGATGCAGGTTTTTCTAGGGTTTTCCCTGCATTTCTTTAGGCGAATGCCGGGTAGGATCCTTAAAATATAGCCCGGGGGCCCTAGTTAACCCTTGGGTACCTTCCTCTACCCTTCCACATCCCTCCTTTCAAATCCCTTCCTATGCTATTAAAGGGGAGTTGCCCAATGTGGATCACCCTCATGTAGCCTGTTGCCCTAAAAAAATAATAAAAAAGTCAACATTGATTCTTAAAAACATTCTATATTAATGGAGAAATTACTCTTCAAAAATCACTTTGGCTCGTTGAGTATTCAACTGGAGACAAAATAAACGATCACTACGGGTAAAATTGAATCTGTTTAAAGATCGAATGCTGTGCCGTCAAAAATCTTTTACTAATATTAACTATTGGCGGTTTCGCTTCTAAATTTTGTAGTGTAATAAACGGTTAAGGATCTGAAAATACACATAACGGAGCTTCGTTTTCACAGTAAATTGACAGTACCTCTGGGAGGAAGGAACTCAATGTGTTACTGCAACAAAATTCTCTAAAAAATTATTATTCGTTATTAGTTAAATAAATCCAAACAGAAGAGAACAGTAAAAGTTTTAACTCAGAAATAAGATATTCACTTAAACTATTGTTTATTAATGAGGGCGATGACGTCAGCTTCTGTTACCATTCATGAATATGATGGTAATGAAAATTTAGGGACCGCTTCTATTTACTAAAATTTTATAATAATGGAACCAAAGAGTTTTAGAAGGCGGTGAGTTACGTTTGAAATTGGTACTACTTTAAAATTCATTGTAAAACCCTTCATTATTGGATATAAAACTTTGCTACATTCGTAATGTAGCTAAAAATATAAGTTGGCAAGAACTATCAAAAATATTAACTCATTTTACTGGTTCGGATCTATTAATTAGGAAACACTATATAGGAAGGAAAGATTGGATAAGTTAAGACGCAGGATAACCAAATATTGTGGTTATAATCCATTTATGGGCTATAGGGGTCAATGATGATGATAAGTTGGGAAATTATTGCGGGGAGGTTCCGGGGGTGTTATTTCCGATTATTTCCAGTAGATAGAAATCATAAGGAGAATATTTAATAAATCAGCTTTATCACGGTACCTGAATTTCCCTGAACGATTTGGGGAAAAACAACGAAAACCCTATTTTATGCATGTTGTGCACGTCATTTTACACGTTTATTAATTAAAAATTCTATTTTATATTTACACAGCAGTTTAAAATATTCTCTTGTACTTTTTTGTGAGCCATTTAATTTTCACTCAAGTTTTTTCACTTTTATAGAATTATTGCTCACATATATTTTATTTGTGAAATGTATTTTTAATAATACAGTTAATTTTATTATACTAACATTTCATTCTACCCGATTTTTTCATTTGTTGTTTTACTGGAAAGTTTTATATAATGTCTCATTTATATATTGTAATGCCAATTAATTAGGCCATTAATTGTTTGGACATAAAATTTGAATTGTTTGATAAATCCATTATAGCGGTGTGATCGAACAAAGCAACAATGGAAAAGCGAGCTCAGCCGCTTTTGTTGAAAAGTCAAAATGGCGTTTGCGCGCATGAAAGTCGGGCAGTTTACATCTACAGCCAGCCAGGGAAGGAAGTCAGTTTTTTTTTACGAATTCAGCCAGCTAGGATAGAGTTGGTGCTGAAAGATTGCTGTGGACGGATAAAGTTTTTCTGGTGAGCAGCAAGGAGCGGAATAGTAAAGTTGACAGCTTAAGGCTACAGCAAGGAGCTAAAGAAAAGTTAGTTCGCTCCGAAAGAATAAACAGTTAAAACAAATCTTCAAGGAGCTACGTTGCAGTTTAAGTCCAAATCAGTAAAATACTAATAAATCTACGTCATAGGATTCATGTAAGGCCAGCAGACATCAGCTAGCTGACAATCAGGAGGATCATCCGAGTTCCTGGGAGCCTATCAATTTTGACTTCAATAGTTTAAAATCTGTAAGTCGATATTTAGGGTCAGTGTAAAATTTTGCAATAGTGAACTTCCGTAACCAAAAAGAATGCTGGTACCAGCTGGGCAGTATGTAAGTAACAAAGCCAAAACTAATGATTAATTGTAATATCTAATTAAAAGATAAAGTCAGATTTTGTTCGTTTGCTTTCTTCTAGTTTTTCCTTTCATTGATTCAACTATTGTTTTAATTGTAGGCAAATATGATTTTGAATTGTTAAATAGTCAAATTAGACCTTAATCGTGTCCTAATCATCAAACCCAGTAAAGGCCCTGAGAAATTAATATTTTAAATTGCAATTGTTTTTGAGTTAGAAGCCACAAAGTGAAAATAAATAATTTTATGCATTAAATTTTATTAATTATTTTTATTTAATTAAGCCTATCCTTTTTAAATATTATTTCATTCAATTAAACCCAACCATTTGATCATTACATAAATGGCTACCTCAACGAGGGGCTCGTTAATATAAATAAAGACGAAACATTTGAATATTACAAAAATGGCGCTTAAACGTGAGACAAATTCTTTTAATTAAAAATAAATTAAACGACCTATTATTTGATTATTACAGTATATATATATATATATATATATATATATATATAGTGGATTTTCATATAAGTGTAACTTAAATTACTTTTATATTTTTCATTACTGAATTTTAATACTCATATTTTTAAATTGGTAGGTTTGCTTCTTTTATTTCCCTAGTAGAGGACTAATAGACACTTAATAAGTAAATCTAAATAGTAAAAGAAGTTCATCATTTTTAACGAATGATGTGTTCATCATTGATACAAATACTTTCCATTCGTTGATTAAGGATAGTAAATGGCGAAGTTTTTAATCTTGAACACTTTAGCGCATATGTGCAACATAACTATTAGTTTCACCCCAGAGGCGTCGGTTGGTTTCTAAGAGCGCTAAATTGTGATTAAGATATGTAAAAACATAGAATTAAGATTATGTGAACAGGTTAGAACATTCCTGTTCCAGATTTGTGTGAGTCAACCTCTCAGTCCAGATTTTTATCCTAACTTCATAATATTTATTTTCTGTGTTTTTTTATGTTATTTTAAGAAAGAAAATTAAGCGTCATTCTCAAGAAATTTTAAATACACTAAAATCATAATTATCCAATTAATGTGAATTATTAATAATTATACTTGTTGTATTAAAATGTTTTAATTTATTTCACATATAAATTGAGCTGTAATTATTTTAATAAAATTATTTCTTCATTGATCATTTTTGATCAAAATTATTGTTGTTTTCATTAAGATTTTTATTTTCGACTAAATTTGAATTAAGAAAATTTTAATTTCTTATCCTTTAAATTATATTTAATTAGACTGAAGCCAATTTAACTGACAAATACAAAAAAGCTCAAAAACTTGAAGTTATTTATTAATGACCATTCTTTTTAGATCCTACATGTGCATGATGTTGCATATTTGCAACAAAGTGTTCAAATAGTAGCATAAAAATTTCGACCATATTTTTATGGTTAGTTTTACTGTATTGTATGAGCAAAAATAAATCTTAAAAATTTTATTTTTAAATTATATAATAAATAAAGCACTAAAGGGTTAAAGGATGAGCTGACTAGGCGATTAGAAAAAATATAAATACAGATGTCGCGAAACATAAATCCTTTATGTATATAGAGAATATATTAACATAAGGTTTGTTTGTAGTTAAGAGGGAAGCTTGTTCGCTGAGGGTGATCTAACCCTAAACAGCACGCGGCCTCAACACACAAGAAAGACGAAGGAGTGCTTTTGCTGCTGGTATCGGCAGCATCTTCAACTGAAATAGCCTTATGTCTTTCAAGGGCCGTAAAACTTTAACGCAATAAACTACTAAAATATCCCGGGAATGCCGTCAGGGTGGCGAAGGGATGGAGGTTTTGGTGGGGAGAGACGTTATTGCTTACGCGTGCCCCCAGCGCTGGCGGGGATGGCGGGGATGAATAGGATAGTAAAACACGGAAGATGGAAATGAAGGTGATGAGACGCCCGGCCGAAAATAAGTGGCGCATAAAACCCCCGGGGAGAAAATAGAGGCACAGAGAACAGAAATTATGTCTTGATCTCGAGGCAGGCACGCGCGCTGAAAAATTAATTGCGATGGCAATCGTCGTCAAGAACAGGGGGGGGGGGAGGGGCAGGAATGGAGAAGAAATGCGTCATCACAGATTTTTTAAAACTGTCCTCCCCCTCCCTTCTACTCCTCCGTCCTTGCTCTTCTTAACTGTGCGGTCGTTAAACGTCGCACTGAAGGAGGAGTAAAAAAAAAGATGAAAAGAATACAAAGTACACGACGACTTTAATTTACTTTCACTAAGTGTGACAACGGGAGAAAAATAATCGAGAGGGAAACTGACAGGAGATCGGAGACGTGACTGAGTGAGCACAGCCCGGCTCCTCCCCAAACCTGAAAAATTTAAATGCTATAAAAGCCGGGCGCAATTACAAATCATAAATTAGACTCGTTAAGTTGGAAGGGAGAAAATGGCTGATATGTCGTCACGAAACTCTGGGGACATTAAATATTAATTTCAACACAGAGAAAAAATTACTTTTCAAAGTAATTGAATTTCTATTACAAATAAAAAAAAAAGTGATTCATATTATGCTGAATATTTCACAGGACGTGGTCCTATAAAATCTAGCGAAACTACAACAGCCTCCTTACGAATTAAGATTACTCATCATAGTATGTGTGAAGAGCAGCACTGATGACAGTCGAAGAAAATACTTCTATTCGTCCTTTGTTTACTATTTCCATTATACGTAATTTCAGTAAATAAATTAAATCTAACACAATAAATTAACGATAAGTACGAAAAATTAAGTTTCGAAAATATAATTTTGAAAAAAATTGTAGACGTTTCTATCAACTGTTGTGATCCTTCTCAATACTAAAAAAACACGAAGATTGTCTTAATACTTTGGATTTCCATAGTGTTGATCATGAAATCAGTTGAAATAAATTGTTCAGTTTGTTACATCGGCCAAACGAAACGATCTTTGTTAACTAGAATTAAGGAACATGAAAACAACATTCTTCGTTTACAAAACATGGTTTGTATATTTATTATTCTTTGAATTTTGATAATACTATTATTATATATAAGGAAACTAGATTTTAATAAGAGGTTAATATAAGAAATGTTACACCTTAAAACCGACGGTTTTTCTTTAAGTGTTAAACAGAACACTTCTCTTATTAACTATATCTATGATAGTTTATTAAATAATTTTTGGCAATTTATATATTGTACTCATATTCTTTGGAAAGTGTTTTAACTTTGGCTATACCTCTTTAGTGTGGCAAGAATATTGACAAGGCTCACAAAAGTTGATCGAAAAGTCTACAATTTTTTTTCGATATTATATCGGTCAAAATTAATTTCTATTTATTGTATCTTATACCATCATTTTTTTTTGTTTCTTTTAGGGCAACAGGCTACATGAGGGTAATCCACGTTGGGCAACTCCCCTTTAATAGTATAGGAAGGGATTTGAAAGGGGGGATGCGGAAGGGTAGGGGAAGGTAGCCAAAGGTTAACTAGGGCCCCCGGGCTATATTTTAAGGATCCGACACTCAAAAGTGGCGCGACAACAAACAAGACCCTTGCCCGACATTCTTTAACAAGACCTTCCTCCGAGTATTAAAATGAGAGGCAGCACTTCGTCTGATGAAGATGTTGGAACACTTTTTAATAGTATTAAACATAACCGATATCCGATATGTTATGAATCTGTGTAGAGAATTCACTATACATCTCTAAAGGATTAAAGATTTCTTCTGAATTTTTAGAAAAACTTTTGAGCTTATTACTACAAAAAAGAGGCATCGATTTTCTGAAATAAATACTTTTAATCCATTGTCACTATTTTCTTATGACGAATAAACTATAGCTTCCGAATGATGTATAATACAAAAAATGAAGTAAACTTTAAAAGTCTTTTTCACCGCTCTTTCCATCTTCTTCGTTTTCTTCTTCTTTAAAAGTAAAATAGACTGTACGTATGTGTGGATATGTTCTGCATACAGATATACACAACTGACATAAATGGAGAAAATTTGAACAAATTTTGTACACGTGTTACTTTCAAATCGGAAACTAACATTGTGGTGGTTAGACACGTCTACGATCCGCAGGGGCGGGGCTGGTAATTTACAAACCTGCTCAAACGGTCGGTATTTGCGTCGAATAAATATTTTCCGGGGTCAATTAGATTAATAGTATTTCGCCCGATGTTTTTTTTGGTATAATATCAACCCCTATCGCTATGGGAGGGAAGCATCTTTAGGAGTGGAGTGTAGGGGCGTTATTTAAAATAACGCGAAAAAAACGATAATGGAGTCGAATCCGTGTTTATAGAGGTAGCTGAGCTTAATTATGACATTCAAGTTGCTGTTTAAACTCCGGGGGAAGAGTTGAACGGAGCTGGAAGTTTTCAAACATTCTAAAACGGCCGATATTTTGATCTAAAGAAAATTTTTCGTCGGCAATGAATAGATAGCGCTTCTCCAGTTTTTCTTGTGTAAAACTTTAATTTATTTCAGCATGGGTGGAGGTCACATTTTGGGAGTGGGTGGAAGGGTGTTACATAAAAATATAACAAGAAACCGAGATTGGAGTCAAATCAAGGGCTATGGATGTCGCTGAATTTAATTATGACGACCTGAGATACGTCATCCGCCCAGCTAGTAACGTAATAAACTTTATTATAAATTATTAAAACAATTATAACACCAATAACAATCCAAATTTTTAAACAATGTCTTAAGATTAATTTCATGAGGCCACTTGACATTCGTAGCAGATTGAAGATCTTGGTTAGTTGAAGGTGTATACGTGTATTCGCTGGAAATGTTTCCAGAGATTTTAAAACGTATTTTCCGGTCTCTTTTTCATCTCCTTCAAGTCTGTTACTAGATGTCTTAAGAAATATGCATCAGTATTCTGACCATTATTATCACCTTACACGTTTTCAATTTTCTACATTGTAGATGTGATGTCTCCAACGTTATTTCTGGTGGCTTGGATTGCCGTCTAACTTGACCCTCTTGGATTCATTGAATTTATTTTGGAAGTCGCCATGTGATATTTTGCTCTTCCACCTTCTTGGAATTTTATTATATTTCTTTTTTCAAACTTCCGATGTGAAGGTTCAAAAGAACTTGGATGCCAACTGACGACCAGGCAGTGTGTCGCCTTAATAAATCAGCTCCCGCTGATTTCCAACAACTTCCTTCCAATCTCTTTAAAGGTCCGCCGTCCACACGCAATATACATGCTCGAAAAGCAAAGATACCGTGAAGAATTCCTTTTTTATAAATCGAATCTCCTTTTTCTGTGATCCTCCTTTCACAATATTTCTCTCTCTCTCTCTCTCTCTCTCTCTCTCTCTCTCTCTCTCTCTCTCTCTCTCTGAACTGTACCACAAATACTTTTTATTGTGTACAGTTGAAGTTCTCTCGCAGGCAGAACCTTGTAGGAGAGATACGAAGGGGCTACCTTTGGATGCGCCTTTTCCTCTCCGTTTTTGAACTAAGATTCCCACAAGCCGAGGCACCTCAGCCTGTTCTAAAGACGTGTATGTTCCGGGGTCACAGACGTTGGGCATACGGTAAGAGTTGTCCGCTATTCCCATTCGAATAGTCGGCCAGCTGCCTCCTAAACTGGTCGAGGCACGGAGAAGGGAATGCTGCGTCCCCACAGCAAACTTCTCTCCCGCTATCGGAAGGGCGTAGGACAAGTACCCAATGCCCGACCTACCCGATGCAGGTTTTTCTAAGGTTTTCCCTGCATTTCTTTAGGCGAATGCCGGGTAGGATCCTTAAAATATAGCCTGGGGGCCCTAGTAACCCTTGGCTACCTTCCTCTATTCTTCCGCATCCCCCCTTTCAAATCCCTTCCTATGCTATTAAAGGGGAGTTGCCCATTGTGGATCACCCTCATGTAGCCTGTTGCCCTAAAAATAAATCAAATTCTGACTAGTTAACCCTTGGCCACCTTCCTCTAAACTTCCGCATCCCCCATTTCAAATCCCTTTCCTATGCTATTAAAGGGGAGTTGCCACTATGTGGATTACCCTCATGTAGCCTGTACCATAAAAATATATTTTTTTAAAAGTTGATATTATTTTTTAAAAATAAATGAAATACTCTTTGTTTCCTTCCAAACGATAATGTTTTGCTCTCGTAAAATTTAAGTGTAAAATATCATTTCGAAACTAGATTATGGAACTGATTATATTTTTAAAAAATGAAGTTTAGGTTTATTTACGTTTATGATTTCTCAGAGAATTTATTTCTATATGGGAATTCAGGATAATTGGATATTGCGCTTAAATAACTATAAAGTAATTATGGAAATAACGTTTTCATGTCTGTTTAACAATAATTCTCAATGATAAAAACCATTAAGAGTGATAATACTAAAAGAACAATAGTTTCACGTCGTTTGTTATAAAATTTTAGATCTCATCAGTAACTGAAAAAACTGATGCTATAACATGTTAAACACTACCAAATATCATATAAACGTAAATAAGTTGGAAATTAATTTAGTGTTCAATTGTAACATGCAAAAAATAGTTTAGTGACAGTTTAAAATTGTCATTACTTTCAATTTAAATTTTATATCCATGTGATGTCCTGGTTATAATTTATTTAATGCTGCTCTACACTAAAATAGCTCCAATTGAAGATTGTTTTCAGCCCCATTTATCATTTGTCATAGAACTGATTAATAAAAAATTACAATATATTACTTTTTCTTCATAAAAATTGTATGTTCTGAGATGAAAAGCTGACGTTTTTCTTTATCAATATTTAAATCGATATAAGTAATTCGTCTCGTTTCAACCAATATCGATCTTTTTTTTCCCCCTCGGGTGTAGACAGGCTATGTATAGGGTAATCCACATAGTGGCAACACCCCTCTTATAGCATAGGAAGGGATTTTAAAAGGGGGGATTCGGAAGGGTAGAGGAAGGTAGCCAAGGGTTACTAGGGCCCCCGGGCTATAGTTTAAGGATCCTACCCGGAATTCGCCTAAAAGTAATGCATATCGATCATTTTATAACAATATTAAGTTCTTTGCCTCAGTTTTGAATTATTGCTGCAAGAGATAAATATGGCATCCGTAGCCTGTGGGCGATGCATTCAGACTCCTGTAAGGACCAGATTTGGACCAGTTGAAGAGAGGACGACTGTCCCGAGCCGTTGCCATAAGAGGAGAAGCGCACCACACCTCCTGGTGGTGGCCATATATCTGGTCCTCCAAGGTAGGAACTGTGCCAGAACTTGCGGTCGCCTGACCTTGCGACAGAAGGACCCAATATCGTCTCGGTCCAAATAATTCTCTTCCCGGACTTCCTACGTGCACGTGTCCACTTCGGTCTTCCCACGATGGATGACCTAATTTGCTGATAAAGGCTCACACAAGTTCACCCACACTCCCTTATATATGTAGAATCAGGCGAAAACGTGTACAGTTACAGACGTTTGAAGGAAAAAAAATCAACAGTTTTAGTGTCGTTATATTTTTTAAAAAAAATTTATTTGGACTTACATCATGTTTTTCTCCTGTGGTATTTTCTTCTACCGATATGCTTCATTTTCTGTTACATGTACCTTCCCGTTTTAACTTCCTCTACTAGATTACGCCATAGGCTCAGGTTCTCAATATATTGACCACGTTCTTTTCAGGATGCTTTAAAAACTCCTTCCTTCGTATTTCAGAATTCTCTGATCTTTTTCTACCGTCCAGTTTTCACTTACATACAAACCTACATTTTTTTCTCTTGCAGTCCTAATATAATTTTAGGGATACCTTTTCCTATCCGTTTTTGAACTAAGGTTCCCACAAGCCGAGGCACCTCGGCCTGTTTTGAGAGGTGTATGTTGCGGGGTCACAGACCTTGGGCATACGGGAAGAGTTGTCCGTTGTTCCATTGAAACAGTCGGCCAGCTGCCTCCTAAACTGGTCGAGGTTCGGAGAAGGGAATGCTGCGTTCCCACAGCAAACTCTTCTCTCGCTATCGGAAGGGCGTGGGACAAGTACCAAATGCCCTACCTGAGGCAAGTTTTTCTAGGGTTTTCCCTGCATTACTTTTAGGCGAATGCCTGGTAGGATCCTTAACATATAGCCCGGGGGCCCTAGTTAACCCTTGGCTACCTTCCTCTACCCTTCCGCATCCCCCCTTTCAAATCCATTCCTATGCTGTTAAAGGGGAGTTGCCCAACTTGGATTACCCTCATGTAGCCTGTTACCCTAAAAAAAAGAATGTATAGACGGAATCAGCGAGGGATGTTCTCTCGTAGGCAGAACCTTGTAGGAGAGATTGAAGGCGCTACCTTTGGGGGATGCCTTTTTCTAACTAAAGTTCCAACAAGCCGAGGCACCTCCGCCTGTTTTGAGAGGTGTATGTTCCGGTGTCACAGCCCTTGGGCATATGGTAAGAGTTGTTCGCTATTCCCATTGGAATAGTCGGCCAGCTGCCTCCTAAACTGGTCGAGGCACGGAGAAGGGAATGCTGCGTTCCCACAGCAGACTCCTTTCCCGCTATCGGAAGGGCGTGGCTCAAGTACCCAATGCCCGACCAACCTGATGCAGGTTTTCTATGGTTTGTCCTACATTAATTTTAGGTGAATTGCCGGGCAGGATCCTTTTTTTTTCTTTTTTTTCCAGCCGTCCATGTTACGTACAAATCTTGTTGGAAAGCCGTTCCACATTATTAATCTTAAATTCAATCTTCCACATGCATTTAATTTTTAATAATTTTATTATTCATATGAATACACAGACCCTTCACTTAATTGTTTTGTAACTTTTTGTAGCAGTTAACTATTTTTCAACTTTTTCAGCCACTAGTAACTGAGTCAGACTACTTATTTTACATGTTATTTAATGCCAATTTTTCTACCCTTCGTTAAGAAATGAATCATCACGCTGTGATATTCCAAAATAAAACTTTCAGAATTGTCCACAAAAATAACTAGAGATGCTAAATCTTTCATTATAACGAGTAAATTATTTTTAAATATATTTTTCTGTCGTGACACTTCATCAAGAACCAACTAGCCAATTCCCCCTCCCCACACACACACACACCTCGCAAAACCAGATTAATTTAAGGCGAAATATTATTTTTCTCATAGAAATATCTACAACTAAAATACTTTAATTTTTCCAAACATTATGAGTTTTTCACTAATAACTGTGTTCATATAACCTTATGAAACGGAAAACTCATAATTAAATTCCCAATATGTATTAGCTTATTATTACCCTTAGGCATTTTACATGGAAGCATAATTTTTCTTTGTTAATTATGCCATTTGAACTTTTTTTTTCCAAAATGAACACGCAGTCCCAGTTTCCGATTACCTGAAAGTTTATACATCCTCTGTAAACATCGTTATTTGCGTCCAGGGACAAGTGGTTGCTTCGTGGAGCGTGGCCATCTTACCTTGCTACCTCAACTTAAAATGTGGAGTAGTGTCTTGTCTCACGCTCCCACGATTTTGCGCTCTGTTCTCTAATAAATACTCTAAAAAAAACTCGTAGCTAGTTCCGCATCTGGCACGGAGCTGCTTTTAATGTACCTTTCTCTTCGTAGAAGTGATTAACGAAGCCACCGACAAGAACGGAGCAGCTGTTACTTCCAGGGCCGGAACAAAGATTTGACATGCATTGCCCACTGGAGGACCTTCAAACAACTGATACTGCTCATCAATTACCACAGAAAACAAATTTGCCATTCGTTCCGTTTGAATAATGCTTTACCCGTTTCAAAACCAAACAAACAGAAGAGAACAGGGGCAATTAAGTTGTTGATGTCTGGTGCTTAGGACTTTGACAAAACACACAAGGAATATATATTTCAACCCTATAATAACTTTATTACGTTTCAGGAAACACGTCAGTAAATAATAACGCCAGTGTAACTACGTAAAATGGCGGCTTTTCCTCAAAATTCTTTGAATAGTAACTGTAACACGATGTTTTAACATAATATAGTGACATATTACTTTAATTTTATTTGATCGCATATGTGTATAGATGACCTATATATCCTCCCATACGCTCTTAAATATAATTTAATATTTTTTTAACATTCTCTGACGTCACAGACAGCTAACTCACGTATATTTACGTAATTTTGAAGACACGTTCAATCTCGGTTTTTAATAATTAAAAATATAATTACAGTATATTTACCAATGGTGAATTTGATTGGTCAATTTGATTTGCCTCCAATATATTAAATCTAAAACGTTATATAATAAAATGTGTGTTAATTACAAAATATGATTATTTCTGCTCAAGGTAATTCGGGTAAGCGTAACTATTAAAAATTATATAGAAATAAAAAGTCGTTTTCTCTTTCTGTTAATGAAGTGCTTAATGAAATTATTTTACAAACGATTTCGTAGTTGGTTCGACTTACAGATTTTTTTTTAATGTCGTTAATTGTAAACACAGCGCTCGAGGGTCCAGCTCTGCTTGGCTCCACCATCTTTTACGATTCTTCGTTGCCTCCTCGCCTACGTTCTTGTGTAGAAAATCCTGACCAACACGAAGGCAGTGACTTAAAACTGAACTAAAAAACTAGTATTTCAAGTTCTACTAAACTGAAGCAATACTAACAGCTCGTATTAGACCAATTCGAAAACCAGCACTGCAGTGTTTAATAATGGTGACGTCAGACGTGACTGAACGCCCAATGACAAATAACTGTTTTTTTCCGATGTCAAAAACATTAGATCAATCGAAATGTCCGATTCTGATAATGGTGTAAATCCAAATACAAAAAATATAATTATTAATGTTTTTTTTCTAACCGAGGCTCAACAAAAGTTGATTACTCGTTATTACAATATTATAAATCTAACAATAAAATTTTATAAAATATGCACTTATTTAACCACGCGATACCTCTTCGTTACAATATAGATCAATACAATCAAATTTGGGAGCTTACTTTTAATTATGATATTATATTATTATGGTAGCTTTGGTATATTCATTAAAATCTTAAACGCTTTTATTCGATACGTAAGTAGAATCCGTAGACTGTAGTGTACAAAAGCGAGATAAATGAATTAATGTTCATTTCATTATTTCTGTATTTTAATTTATTTTTCGAAAGAAAATATCTTGAGCAATTGATATTCTCGGTTTGTGTCTAGCAAAGGTCAATGCTCGCTTCCCAGGTACTCGTTGATACGAAATCAATCCCGGTGCGGCATCCCTTTGTAGAGGATTGAAATATTGTGAGAGTCTGGATAGGCTAATCTTTGGTCACAAGATGCACGATTAGACAAGACGCTCCACCAGATTGGCGCCATCATTGCGCTGAATTTGTCTATTTTCACCCCGTATGGGGCGTGGCTAATTAAGATATTGAGATTTGTAGGACATAAATCTAATTCCTATTGGATAAATACAGTAGAATCCAAGACCATGAGTGGGGAAATTTCAAAAAACCGAGGTGTGAAGGAAGCTGGTAGAGCAAATGAGAATCAGTTATATTTTAGTTTATGGAGAGTTAATTTTGGAGTGGTGGATGTTAGTTACTTCTGAGATGCTGTAAGTTAGTCTCATCGGAAACGTTACGAGCTAGTTTTCAAGCAGGAGTTAGTGATATTTTCTTTTAGAGTTACAAGCTACATGAGGATTATTCGCTTTGATAGTTTTAATTAGCATACGAAGGGGCGGAAAATGAGGATGCGGAAGGTAAAGAAAGGTAGCTGAGTTGTATTTTAAGGATCCTACCCGGTAGTCGCCTAAAAGGGATGCACAGAAAACCTTAGAGAAACCTGCATCAGGTAGATAAGGCATTTGGTCCTTGTCCCACACCCTTCCGAAATAGAGAGCTTGGTCTCCTGTGGAAACGCAGCATTCCAAACTCCATGCCTCAGCCGAACTGACAGCTGACCGACTGGTCCAATAGGATCAGCGAACAACTGTTATCGTATTCCCAACGTCTGAGATCCCGGAATATAGACCCCTCGAAACCAGACAAGGTGGCTTTAGGGAAGTGATCCCAGCCCAAAAACAGGACAGTAATTAAGAAAAATCCCGAACAGGAAGTTATCCCATCCCGAACTAAACCAGTTGGCTTACTACACAAGTCCTGATAGCGAAAACGAAGGTTATGAATAAGTTAGATAATTTTTAGTTTGGGTATGTGGATAAGAGTAAGTTTCGTAATAAGTTACTTTTGGGGTAGTTATGAAGAAGTTGGTTTTGAGATGAAGTTGGTTTTATTTAGTTGGTGGTTAGTGATCTTTGGAGCGAAGTACAGTTATTTTTTGGGAATTTCTGAAGAAGTTGAGGTTTTAAGAAAAAATTAATTTTTCTGGTTTCCGCGTCTGGTTTTGGAATGTATGAGATTTTAAACCTTTGGGTGAAAATTTCAAGGTAATACGAATTGCAGCTTTGGCCCGAGCCACCTGCCAGACAGGCAAGTGGTAAAGTCCCTGAAGATAATCCCATAAAAGTTGGTTACACCACATCAAGCTTAACGAACTTTCAATGGATACATCGCTACATAAACTTAAAGTAAACAATCCACATAACAGTAACTGGAACGCAGAAATCTATCAGTTGCTACAAAGATGTAATTCTCCCAGAGTCATTTATACCGATGGGTCCAAGAATTCAAATGGAGTTGGGTGCGTAATAGTTACGTCAGGCAAAGAAAAATCTATCGCTATAAACCATAATGCATCGATAATTTCAGCAGAATTATACGCCATCTTCATGGCCACGGAACTGTGTCTGGAAACACCGGAGGCCAACAATATCATCTTAACAGATTCCAAGGACGCAATATACAGAAATAACTAGTACAGTGCACAGAAATGGTTGCATAAATTGAATTAGAGGGAATTTATTGAAAATACAAGAAAAAGGAAACTGGATCACTATAGCGTGGCTACCGGCGCATAAGGACATAGTAGGACACGACAGGGAAGATCTCCTAGCGAAGATGGAAGCTGATCATCAAGGAAGATCCAGCAACCTGCCAGTCTGCACCAGCAGAGACTGCAGAGTAGGGCTCTACAAGGAACAGGAACACTATAGCCTGGCTACCGGCGGATAAGGACATAGTAGGGCACGACAGGGCAGATCTCCTAGCGAAGATGGAAGCTGATCATCAAGGAAGATCCAGCAAGGACTGCAGAGTAGAGCTCTACAAGGAACTAGAGGAATAGTGTAGTAGACCTGTAAAACCAGAGGAATGCGAAGTCATCCTCAGAAATGTCAACAGCATCAGAGAAATATCGCACCCTACAGAACTATCTCGAAGGCAACAGGTTGTTGTAGCCAGGATAAGAACATTGCACTCCAGTTTCACTCAATCATTCTTGATTTCCTGATCTCCGCAGCCGGTATGCAGCTCATGCAAGGAGCCCACAACAATTCCTCATATCCTCTTTGACTGCTCCAAATATAGCGAGATAAGAAGATCAACCATGGCCGCACATTCAATGATGGAGATTTGCAACTCATCAGCAGCAATAAACAACCTCATAGACGTTACGATGAAAACTGAGTTGTTTAAAGTAATTTAAATTTTATACAAATGTAGAACTTAACTGATTTAAG
This sequence comes from Zhengitettix transpicula, assembly GCA_037074705.1. Lineage (NCBI taxonomy): Eukaryota > Metazoa > Arthropoda > Insecta > Orthoptera > Tetrigidae > Zhengitettix > Zhengitettix transpicula. The sequence goes on along the minus strand of CM073590.1, from coordinate 232,101,514 downwards.
TCGCTAATGACCAAAAGGTTAATGTGTCGTTAAATTTTAATAATAATAAAAAAAAAGTTTGTTCATTAAAGTCATATGACCACTGTATTTAGCCCACAAATCCCTTCCAGAAAATATCTGTTTTCTTTTGTTCTGTTTCGTTTATGTTTGTAAAATAGCCATTGATGATAAGAGCAGTACATTAAATTTTTTGTGTGAAAAAAAATATATAATTATTTATTATTGAAATTAATTTCATTTGCCAAACCAATTAAATAATTTCAGATTTAAATAAGTATTTAAATAAAATTAAAGATCTTAGCAATAGGTAGGTTAGTAAACTACTTATCCATATAAAACATTACAACACATTTTTCTCAGAGTAAGGGATAATGAAGACCAGTATATTGATTTAGGCATTACACAGCACAAAATATTGCAGATCATCGTTCGGAAAGCGACCTAACTCTGATGGCCGATGGTTTTGCATTGGCCATCTATTTTTAAGACGGTGTTCTCTTGTCCTGAGCGGAATAAAACGGAGACATTGAAATGCAGTGAGGTTCTCGTCTTGCGTCGTTCGTTATCAAGACGCCCACGGTAGGATCCATCGTCGGTAACCGGATTTGCAGTGAGAATTACTCCGGTGGGCGTCACAGCATCTGAGGCTATTCAATTTGTACGAAGCCTTGCTGAAATAGATTCCAGTCACCGCTACGCTGCATTTCACCCAATCCTATTTTCCTAGGGAATTGCGAAACGGGATAGTGCATAAAATACTCATACTGATCACGTGATTCGAATTACACAGTCGTAATCAAACTATTCCGGCTGCCAACAGGTGCGTAAAGCAGCTTTCGATCGAATTTGGACGTAACTTAATCATATTCTACATTAATACGGCTCTGGATCTCAAGACGAAAGCTGATTGTCTCCAGAAGCGGCGAAGCCGTCATTGAATTCCGCTACAAAGCATAAATAAATGAATATTGAAAAGATCAGAGAAGTAATCACAGGAGTCGCCAAAATAAAATTCAATAGAAAATGGACTGTACCAGAGGACACGTCTCGAAAAATAGCAAGTCGTGTCAAGATAAGATGTGTAGCGGCCCACTGCCCTGTAAATGTAGTGGGGGTAGGCTGGAGCTCAGTTTTACACGAAACACAAACCTTTGTCACGGCATCATGGTAGAGTAAAAAATTCTATACTGAAAATACTGACCCAAGGAAACACATTGTGCTCAGTTCAGGGTGTGTTGTACACGAAATACCGTAAAAGTTAAGAGGTGATAAGTTCAGGGTGTGCTAAGTAGACATTGCTGCTGTCTGTAAGTTCCGTCCATAAGAATATAATGAATAATTTTAAGAATGGCGGTGCGGCAGCTCTAGCTTCACCGCAAGTGGGAGTTCCCGACTGACGGCAAGGCTCCCCTCCACATTTTTCCTTCTTCTACTGTGCATCTCACGTCGCATACCTAAGATGAGAGAAAAGTCCAAAAGGACAGCCATTGAAAAGGATAATTGTCGACGGAAATGGAGTTATTCAGTATATAATGCAATAATATGTGGATATTAAAATTTATCAAAATAAAACTTTGAAGTGGGTTGGGGATACACAAGGATGAAAGACATTTCATATTTCGATCCACTATGAATTTGATGAAGATTCAGATTCATATTGCCGAGGTAAAAGAACACATTAAAAGCATAATTATATTATTTATTTTATCAAGCATATCAACCATTTAATTTATAAAATTGCACATTTACATTTCTTACGGATTGATAAAGTTTGTCAGTTTTGAAATTAGCTGAAAATGGTGCCGTAATATTTTTCGGATATTTTATTTCCATGATGAACGTTGGATTATTCATTACTTTTATTCTCTTTTTACATTGGCATCAACTTCAGCTTTGCTTAATAATTTATCTTCTTTCCTGTATATCTCAGTCTTTTCTGTTCTTCCGTTTTCTTGTTCATTGTTCTCTCTTTGTTTCTCTATTTCTTCCTCTCCACTCGTACAATAAACCTATCTGTCCTGTTTCTTGTATCTCTGTCTTTTCCTGTAATTTTCTCTCTCTCTTGTATATTTATTGTTTCCTTTGTCTTTCTTCCCTTTCCTCGTATTTTTTCCTCTTTGCTCAGAAATATACCTGTCTGGTTTATCTGACTTGTTTCTTGTATATCTGTGACTTTTTTTATTAATATATTTCTCTCTTTTGTATATCTACTATTTTCCTGGTTCTTAGTCCCTTTTCTTCCCCCTCACTGAGAAAACGTAATACCCAACAAAGAAACACATCCTGAGGGAATCATAGAATCAAGGGATTTCCTGGATGCTAGGAGACACCCGAAAAATCAAATTGCAAAAATCTGTGACAGAGGCATAGAATAAAATAAAAATAAACGGAAGAAATATTAATTACAATTTTCAAAGAAAAAAAAAAGGCCAGCGACTGATAATTTAGACGCGTACTAATAGCATGCAAGAGAGTTTCTCGTAGGAAAAGAACTGGAAGAACGTCGATACGAGAAAACGAAGAGGATAAAAATGATTACTCTTGACGCAACTAGGTTCTACAATAAAATAGTGATTTGTTATATAATTCGTTTGCCAAATAAAAGTTCATAGATAATCGACATGAAGTCAATGAGTAAACGGTTCCGATTATTTTACATAAAATCCTGGGAAGATATAATACGCGCTGAAGATGTACCGGTAATTAAGATGTGATGAGTTTTGAATAACTAGGGCGTAAACAACAGTAAAAATTTCTGTTTTTCACAGAGACGTGACTCCATGACGTGACAATCGCAGTCAGTACAATCTATTTGGAGCGCCAGGTAGGTGGAGAAGAGGAGGGTAGTAACCTCTGCGGATTCTGCATTGCGGGAAGTTGAGTCTTCATTACTCATTTAAGGTCCTTTTCAGAGAACACCCGACCACATCCTGCGGCCCCACAAGAGGGTGGGGGTGGGGGGGGGGGTGAAGAGGGGACAAAGCTTTCAATTGGCAAGTGTGGAGCTGCTAAATATAAAATACCTCCTCTAAATTGTATTACACGACTGCAGAATCATAAATCTCGTCTAAGACAAACGGGTGGGGAAAATGCGACAGTCGAATGTCGGCGAATACCGTCACCTGGTCGACTTCCACAGGAAATTGAACACGGAGGGCCCCGGCGACAGAAATAAAAAGGAATAACTGTCAATTTCAGAGCTCGTAAATTGGTGAGGAACTATTTTTTTTGGGACAGTTGTTGAGTATTATTATCAATAAATATTGATCTCACGACAACCTATAGAGCTGTATCGGAAATTAAAGTTTGGTGAATTAAGTTCCAGCAAAGAACTTCACACTTATCTAAAAAGAGATACATGATTTTGACTGAGGATGAAGTAAAGCCTCATTGGTTGTGCAAGTACATGAAGAAGGGGTGTAAAGACACGCTGTAATTAATTTAGCTGAAATAAGGGGTGAAAGAATGAAGGGGAGACAGAAAAAGGTTGCAGAGGTGCTAAGTTAGGTTTCGTATAGTAACTGAAATCTAGGTCTTGATGAAGGAGGACCACGAGATAAATTTTGGATATGGAGCCACTCTGCTTCCTTCAGGCACAGACTGGAGATATTTTTCTCTGCTTTCTTCATCTTGTGTAACGAAATTATATTTTGGGGTTTCCGGTTTTTCTGAAATATTTCTCAACTCGGGTTTATTTAATCACACCAATCATCATCCTGATTCTTAGTTATATATTTCATGTTTTAAATTTCGTAGTTTTAAATTGGAGCCTGATGTGGTCGCGATGAAACGTTGTTAATTTAATAAATTGTGAAAGATGAAAAAATTTACGTCTGATTGAAAATAATGAATAAGAAAGATAGCCAATATATGTGCAGTTGTGTTTCTATAGGCTCTTCTTAGCACCTGACGAAAGGAACAAGGATCCCTGTAACGTTGTGTGGTTTTTATATTACCCTTTTTTTGTCTGTATTGGCTATCTTACTTATTCATTAATAAATTCTCCTTTTTTTCTGCCTTATAATTGGCTGATGTGTATTTATTTATTAGTTGTATCGTTAGGGTGGGGGTGGTGAGGTGTTAAAACAAAAATAACGCGAAAACAACTGAGATTGGAGTCCAATCCGGAGTTATGAATGTCGCTGATTTTAATTATGACAAACCAGGTCACCCAGCTAGTTTATATACATATAAATATATCGTAAACTGATTTTTTGTAAATAAAATAGGTCATAAATTGAAATAAAAAAATTTCAGCCTTTTTTAAAAAACTGTTTTTTATTGGTCATAAACCACATTCTAAAGAGTTGGAGATGAACCCGTGTAACAATATGGGGTCCTGGATTCGATTCCCGGTCTGGCCAAAATTATTCCACATTAAACTTTTAATTCAGTTTCATGGCAGATGTGGGTGAGCTTAGTTTGAAAGCATTTCTCTTGTTCTTGAACAACATTTTACAATATTTGAACTGATTTTTTAAACAAACTGTCTGTTATTAGTCATTAATATACATTTTAAAATAATTTAAACTAATATTTCCGAAAAAAATATCTGCTGTTTGTTATAAACTACATTTTAAAATACTGCAACTGAAATTTATTGAAAATAATATCTGTTATTTGTCATAAAATACATTTTAAAATATTTAAAAATGAAACTTTTAAAAGAACTCATTTATATTGGTCATAAACAACATTTTAAATATATTTTCTTAATAAAATATCTGTTATTGGTTATAAACTAAATATTAAATTATTTTAACTATTTTTGATTTAACTGCTTGTTATTTGTAATATACTAACTACATTTTTAAGTTTTTAAACCAGACAAATTCACTGTTATTCTTCAATAACTACATTTTAAATTATTGAAAAAAATAACTTCTCTCTCTCCCGCCATCGGAAGGGCGTGGGATAAGCACCAAATGCCCGACATACCTGATGCAGGTTTTTCTAGGGTTTTCCTTGCATCACTTTTAGGCGAATTGCCGGGTAGGACCCTTAAAATAGCCCGGGGGTCCTAGTTAACCCTTGGCTACCTCCCTCTACCCTTCCGCATTCCCCCTTTAAAATCCCTTCCTATGCTATTAAAGAGGAGTTGCCCAACGTGGATCACCCTCATGTAGCCTGTTACCCAAAAAGAAATATACATATACATATATATATATATATATATATAAATAAATATATATATATATATATATATATATAAATTCTTATAAACTTGCCACGAGACAGAAATTCACTATATTAGTTCCATAAAATGATATTGGAAATGATCTTATAAACATTTTGGAAAAAAAATCGTTGTTCTTGTACCTAAATCAATTGATCCAATGGTACACAAGGATATTAAAACTGACAATAACAATTTTAAAAAGTTAGTTTAATTTAATCTCGTCAAATAATTGCTACGTTTATAGTCATGAAATATATAATTAAGAATCAGGATGATTTTTTGTGTGATTAAATAAACCCGAGTTGAGAAATATTTCAGAAAAACCGGAAACCCCAAAATATAATTGGGTTACACAAGATGAAGAAAGCAGAAAAACAATTAAATTGTACAATTCTACCACGGCAGTCAACATAGAATGACCTTTCCATCTAGTTTTGGAACTCTATCACAATTTATATTTTTTGTCATCTGCCTACATGTTTTTTGAAAATTTTATTATTATCATTGTAATTATTATTTATATTCTTTAGTTTTAAATTGTAACCTTATGACGTCGAAAATTAAGCAATGAAACGTTGTTAGTAAATAAATTCTCATTTTTTCCTATCTTAAAATTGGCTGATGTGTATATATTGTAATGCCTCGTAATTGAGGCATTGTTTCTGATTAATGGTCTGGGATGTCGGAGGAAGTTGTAATAGGTTTACTTAGGACTGGTCTTGAGAATTCGGAACAGGCGTTGTTTCTGTATAATGGTTTGGACGGTTGAAAGTGCAATTTTTGTAGCGTGTTTACTTAGGTCTTGAGGGTGCAGTTTGGGCGGTATGGAGAATTTAGAACAGCGCACGTGCGAGTGGGGGTGAGGAGACAAGTCCAAATTAATTGAGGGTCCTGCCTCGATAGTCGGCTTTTGGACAAGACAGAGTAGATAGCTATTTGATAACTAAGGAACAGCAGCTGCATAATATAAATCTCGGGATAATGGAAGAAACTGTCAGCGGGCATTTGCGACGAATTTTGGAACAATGGACAAAGAAAAAGACTGGATGTATGTAAGGGAGAGATAAGCGTTTAAGAAAAGTTAGTGAGAGTTAGAGGGTGGTGCTGTGATCACCGAGACTGGAGGATTTGTTAGTTAGTTATTCTGCGACCACCGAAGAATGACTAAGACAGACATCGTTTAAGGGAGGAGAATGTTTTATAAGCTGCAGTCTGCGAGAGAAATAGCAAAATATTAATCGATAAACATTTTGTACGCTGAAGTCTAATCTAGTCTAATCACAAAATTAGACCACTGTCTTCGATTGTAGGAGACCAGGACACTGCATCCAGCGTCGAGTAGTCTTCAAAACGAGCAAGTGATATGTCCTTCACGAACGGAGAACCAGCTTTCGTCAAACCAACAGTGTGTGTTAGAATCAGTGTTTAAAACGTCCAGTATATAAAGTGTGTGTGTACGAACGAGCCAAATTTTCCTGAGTAATCGTAAGTGGAAATTTCATGGTATTAATATGTGTAAACCGAATTAAAAGATACAGTCAGATATCGTTTTTTTCTTTGGTGGTAATAAAATAAACTCTTTAAATTTAGAATCAATCTTGTAGAATAAGTTCGTCAATAATTAATTTCGTCGATGTCTAGACGAATAAATATTTGTTTTTAAGTTAAATGTTCTGTCCGTTATCAAACACAGTAAAGACCTTTGAGAGAATGAGATCCTTTTTATAAATTTAAATTGTATAAATTGCCAATTTATGATAAATAAATTGTTTGTTGTTTATAATTATAATCTTTTTATGTTGACACCCGTTTGGTTATTACAATATATTTACAAGACGTACATATTATTTTTTAACTTTTATTTTTTGTGTCTTAAACTGAAGATTTGAATATACTGCCTCTTTTTCGTGTCAAACTACAATTTCTTGGTCACTCGCTTCATTTTTAAAAAATTACTTTAAACTCAATTTTTTCACAAACTACATTTTTTATTAGTGTAAGGTTTGTCTAGTATATGTTGCCTGCCAATCTTTCTTCTTCTGAGGAGCGATTCCTTTTTTTTCCTCTCAACTTTTTAAGAAACAATTTTAAATAAACAATGGAGACAATGGAAATCACGAAGCAGTTTCAGAAAACTTATTTGTAAGCCGAGCAGCTGTCGCCTGAGATGAAGCAAGCCCCTGCAGTGCGCTTGAGACAGCTGCACTCGGGGCGTCTGTCTCCAAGTATCAAGGAGCCTCTCCAGCCTGACTCGGGAGTGAGGAAGTCACGGTGCTTGGTATCGGCCTCACGTGGTCACGACTTTGGGAACGCAGACACGTTCATTACCACGACGACGCACGCACCTCCGAGAGGCGATGGTGCCAAAAGCAGACGCGGTGCTTTCGGGAAATGGGAATACTGGGAAATGCAATTCATAGACGAATAAATTCCGCAGGCGTGAGTCCCGTAACAAAGGAGGTATGCGGAGGCTCTCCACACAACACTTCGTTAGCTTACAAATGCAGTTTTAGAGGCCGTCTGGAGGATTTCAGTCTTTAACACCAATTATATATTCCAGACATAGCAGTTGATATCCTAAATTTCCAAGGATATTCCCATGAAAACTTGAACTCAGAACTTCGGATATTACCATCAACTGTTCCAACGGTTCCAAATATGTCTCTACATATGGTAACACTTCTTTCGGCCTCAGCGTTTCAAAAACTGCTGCAATTCTTATAGGATATCTGAAATTGAACTAGAAGAACGCCCTTTAAATAGATTTCCCACGAAATAGAAAAGTTGTCTCGGCCCGAAAATCCCATGTATTTAGGACAATATTTCCCTAATTTATTCTACACGTCAGTGACCATTCATTTTTCACTACTGCTTTTTTACTAAACTCTGCAGCGGAAGTGACAATATAGTAATTTAATTATTTATTCAGTTCTGATTAAATAATTAATAACAGGACAGAGTAAAATTAAATAGTACAACAGTTAACAGTTTATATTTCGGTAACAAAAAAATTATCAACTTCCGGTTTTATTTTGAAATCGTACTGACATTTTCCATAGTGGGAGTGGGTTCAATATACTGAGGTCGTAAATATAAATAAATATTTCTTGCTGCGGCTTTCATAATACTGACATTGACTGCCATATAGTTTGAATACGTTACCGGTTATTTCCGGTAACTGGTAGTGATGTCTTCTCTTCAAGTATCTCAAAACTCCCGCCTGATGTTTCCGCGTTCCAGGAAGAAGGTGGCACAGATTTCTTTAATATTTTCGTGGGTCAGAATTACGAGTTGTTTCAATTTAATTGTCTCTTACGTCTCTCAAATTTACTGTCTGTTATTAATTTATAATTAACTACTCTCCAAATTCAGGTTTGCACCGCTTCCGAATAACGTGACAATTTTCTGACTACTCAATACTATTGTTTAACGACCTTCTTCACAACTTCCCCATAACTGACCTTCTGCCTGTTCTGCTGGTCACTTCCACTCCTCGGTGAGCAAAATTTAACCCAAAAGGCCTACAAAGCTAATTTTAAGTTCCTGGGATCTCACGTTCTCCACGGCACCAAGTTGTCGGCGAATATTGTCTTTACGTGCTACAATATTGTGACCAGAGATTTGTTTTGATAGATGTTTATAATTTCTGGGAGCCTTTTCGCCCATTCTCTAATACTCTTATGTGAGATCCCTTGATGCCTGTTTTGTTTTCCTTCCGTACAATAACCTGGCCTGACCGGACGCATTTCTAATTGCCATTAATGTTTATAAAATATAATAAATATAATATTAATTTACATGAAAAGAGTTTTCTCTCAGACTTTAATTAATTCTGGATGGCTCAGAGGTTAAAGCCTCAGAATTAAAAAATATTCCTCTAAGATTGTCATTAATGTGTATTAAAGGTAATTGTCCTCGGAAACGTCAGTAAAGAAATCAGCAACACGCATAAAATATTATTCCCCAATCCACCATAAATTATATCGTTAAGAAATTTAGCGGGCTTTATGTGATATATAAATTAATTTACTTAGAATGCAATGAAATGAAAGTTTTTGTTTATATTATTGTCGTTTAATATATTTTACGCATTCACGTAAATATAATTTGTATAAAGTACTGAGTATTATTTTCTCTTATATTCATAAATCTATTCTTCATTTAAAATTATTTTTTACGCTATTCAATTATGATTTTTTTTTACATTTAGGGTTTATTTAACTTCGGCATTTATTTGAATTTTGTGTATTTTATTTTTGACATTTTTTTTCTTATCTATGTGCGTCATTATCTATTGACTTTTCTTATTTTATCATCAGTGGAGTAGGGAAATTAATAGTACCAAATATATGTCAGATTTCAGGACCGTTATTAATGTGCTTATGTTTCCGATATTCTTAAGATTACTATTTATGAATAATTTTTTGATTGTTAAGTGCAAGTTATGCAACGAAGATTCGACTTTTATTTTTTTTATTTTTTTTATTTTTTAGGGCAACAGGCTACATGAGGGTGATCCACATTGGGCAACTCCCCTTTAATAGCATAGGAAGGGATTTGAAAGGGAGGATGCGGAAGGGTAGAGGAAGGTAGCCAAGGGTTACTAGGGCCCCCGGGCTATATTTTAAGGATCATAACCGGCATTTGCCTAAAGAAATGCAGGGAAAACCTTAGAAAAACCTGCATTGGGTAGGTCGGGCATTGGGTACTTGTCCCACGCCCTTCCGATAGCGGGAGAGGAGTTTGCTGTGGGGCCCCAGCATTCCCTTCTCGGTACCTCGACCAGTTTAGGAGGCAGCTGGCCGACTATTCCAATAGGAATAGCGAATAACTCTTACCGTATGCCCAAGGTCTGCGACCCCGGAACATACACCTCTCAAAACAGGCCAAGGTGCCTCGGCTTGTGGGAACCTTAGTTCAAAAACGGAGAGGAAAAAGCATATCCAAAGGCAGCCCCTTCGTATCTCTCCTAAAAGGTTCTGCCTGCGAGAGAAAATCCCTCGCAGGTTACCTGCGAGAGAATCCTCTCGCAGGCTTAGGCCGAGGTGTAATTGCAAGTGAGAAATAACGAAGAATAATACAAGCGATGCCTGAGACTAATTTCACGGTAAGTAAACAATTAACGTTAAGAGACACGTCAACGTCAATTATCTCCAATTAAGGACCGGAATGGGAACTGCCCTTATAACCATAGGGGTTGTTTACATAATAGCCTGAATCACTAGCTGCAGCTATACTGGTGGTCTCCCTTTCCGCAGAAAAGGATCGGAAGTGTAATTAAAGGGAAAGGACAACGTTATGCTGGTTCCACGATACTCGATCAAATTTAGCCTCACGTTTTACTCATAAATCAGACAAATAAATATAATGGATTTATAACTTCAGAGGCACTCTCTTAGTACAGACTGCTAAGAAAATATTGATTTAAATAAATGATTGAGACGTTTATTTGAAACGCTGACGGAAATGAAGAAAATTTTCTACAGTTAAATGAGTAAAAAAGCCAGTAAGTCAGAAAAATTTAGAATAATTTACATGCATACACAAAATGACGTTTCGTTCCGTCTTTGTGGCTTCATACCGGGGAAAACTAACAACCTAAAAGTAAGGCAACAATTCTTTTGTTATATTTTTCGTGGTATGGCATATTGTCATTATTACCATATAAATAATTCCAATTTCACATCAAGAAAAAATTATATGATTTAATTAATTTATCAACTTTTAAAGTCCGAGAGGCGGCATTAAACGTTGCGTTTTCTGTTTCTAATATTCATTATACCCAATTTTTCTTGATAATTAACTACTTAATTTATTTAATTATAGTTCAATATAAAAATTAATATAAAATTTAAAAAGTATATTTCCATTCACTTCTTTGTTGGGAAAAGTATAATTAGGTTTTTATTCTCCCCTCAGTAACTAAATATTTAAATGAAATAAAAAAATTCTGCTTTCAAAATGATAAAAAAAATTGTTAGTTTAGCTAACCGCGAAAACTGATTCACATTTAAATATATTTTAAGGTAACAAATCCACATAAAATTTCTCAAAACATTGACTTAAACATTTTCAAGTCTTAAAAGACTGCACAGTAGTTGATTCTCCTTACCATTGGTGGTTGAGAAAAAATATTAATTTTCTTTTGCTTGAGACGTAATTGATCTAGCACCCTTACTTTTTCCTGAAGACGAAGAGCTCTTTACTGTTAAAAAGATTGGATCTATCTTCATTTTTTCCAAAATTTCTATCAATTCATACACTTTTATTTCATCTAGTATCCGAATAATTTTTTTACCAATTTCATCACAACATTGTCAGCAAAGTTCCAATCCAGAATAATCTAGTCTTTTACGTCATTATTAAACTTTTTTTAGGTGCTAGTTAAAGTCTTGCAACTGTTATTAGGCATAGAAAACTTCCGTAGATTAATCGGAGCAAAGTTTAATTTTGTTTCTAATGCTCTATGTGTGAGTTCGTAGTCCACCGTGAGAAAGCGTTTCGGAAGCACAAAGCCCCGCATCTGGTGTCTTCAGGTCGCGACCTGCATGCCTGCCAGGTACACAACAAAGCCACCATTCCATCCACTCTGTACTATTCGGTCCCTCCACATCAACAACAACAAGAGCATCCAGCCTTTTAACAAATGACCTTGTACGGTCTTCCATGTGCCACCTACGAGTACTGTACCACGACCACTCTTGTTACCTTAAACAATAGCAAGAAACGTTTCCTTACATTTTATTACCAGTTGAATATGTTCATCACAAAATCGATATAAACAAATCGATTTTGAATCAACTTCCATAGTCTTTAACCGTTACTTTAATTTTATGTCTACATTAGTGAAGCCCAAATATCCTCGTACCATTATCCAACACCAGTGAGCACGACCTCTTGTGGTGCAGAGGTCAGCGTGACTGCCTCCCATCACAGGAGTCCCAGGTTCGAATTCCGGCGAGGGCAAGGATGTTTGTGTGCGTGAGAGAGAAACTCTCTTCAAATCAGTCTCCCAATAAGAAAAAAATGAGTTCTCATACTCAGTCGCTAATAACCTGAGCTGTTGTTGCGACTGTAAATAAATCAATTATATATACTGTAATACCAATTAAACAGGCTATTAATTGTTTTTAATATAATTTAATTTATGGCGGTATGGGTGCTTAAAGACGACAATCGCAGCGGGTCTTTCTTTGTTAACAATTGAGACTTGAGACTGGAGACCACGCGCTTAGAGAACTCAGTGTGCGGCGAGTCTGCGTCGAACCTGGGTCTAGAAAGGACACATAAAAGAGTCTGCGAGAGATACAACACAGTAAAGTTTGATAATCTAAAAGCATGAATAGGGCTATGCAGGTAGTCCAACGGCGAGATATAATAGTTTACATAAAACGCACGTTAACAGTTTGACGGAGAGACTCATAAAAATCGCAATTTGGAAGCAGAAGTTTTGCTTCACAAACTGAACTAATTTTCGCATAGAGAGACTTTGAGGAGATCTACGTCCGGCAACTGGCTGAGGGTGGGATAATCCAGGTTCCAGGATAGCGGAGATCCAGAGCAACTACCGTGTGTTCAAACTCTAATGTGTAGAATCAGTGTATAATGGCCTGTTTAGTGGGTGTTGACTTCAAGCTACAAGAGTCCGAACTGGTACCAGAAGCACAGTCGTGAGTACAAAACAATTATTAATGACTGTAATCGATAATTAAAGGGTATAGTCAGATTTCGTTCGCGTCTTTCTTTTCATTCGTTTTCTTTTACTTTTGTATTTACTATTGTATTCCGTTAACCTCACTGAGTTTGGATTGTTAATATTTTAGTTCATTGTATTTGTTCTTCCTATCAAATCCAGTGGTGACCCTGAGATAATGAGAAATTCGACGTAGTTGATTGCAAAAATATAAAGCTGTATTTTCATAGAACGCCACGAATTAATAAAATAAAATTGAAATATATGTTTGTTAAATTGATGGATTCGGCGTGCAAAGCAGAGATTATAATGTGTAATTATCAACAATAAATTTTTAAATATATAATAATTTTGTTAAGTGTTCCTATTAATTAAGACTACCTAATTAATCATTACATTATATATATATATATATATATATACATGGAAACTACTGAGCTCTGCCCCACTCTCCATGTACCTGTCGGAAGAACGCGTTCCCCATTGTCGAATGTTTTTCCGTCAAAGTTTTTGTTTGAGTAGTTTGTAAAACTAATAATTTCCTCAAACATTTCAAGCGGTTCTCATCTTGAACTCTTCGAATATGTATGTATATATATATATATATTTATATATACATGCAGCCCACCTGCGATAATCTTGCTTCCTAAATTATCACGCTCCGTCACTTCTTCACCACGTTAAGAGGGCATGTCTATTTTTTTTGCTTATCAATAAAAATTAACACGACCTTAGTTTCTATATATAATTAATATAAGAAAAAATTACACAGAAAATAATTTCGACATAGCTGACTGTTCGTCTTTCTCTGAAAGCATTTCAACACAGAAATGAAAGTAAAACAAATATAATGTAGTTTATAATTTTAATTGCTGTAATTATTATAGTTCATGTTACATCGGCCATACCAAACGTTTGATGCGATACGGTGACACTAACCGCTGAACAACTACCGGCGCCGTGTTTCGAGCGGCTGTTGCATGAGCGGACAAGCCTTTATCGTGCCGTGCAGATCCTTTCTTCCCCGTTACTCAGATCCATTTTACAATGCTGATCGCTGAGCGAGCAGGTATAAATTTTCGGAAGAGCAACTTTATTGCTTAAAGTATCAGTCTTTGTTTAAAATTAAGTGAACTTTACAAAATATCTGAAACTTTTCTGGACTAATAATTTTAAGCTATATCTAAAAATGTTTCAAATTGATAATGATTGGTTTAATAAATATTCTTAGAAATGGTCAATTAAAATACAAATTTTTAACAGTTATCTGACGTCTTTAAATAAATGAAAACATTTACCTATTTAATTATAAATACATTATTAATTAAAATTTTTGGACATTATAATAGAAAAAAACATTAAAACAACTTCAAAGTTTTTTCCCTAATTTATTAGTACGTCTTCAGGTGGTGTAAAGTCAATTTACTATCGATTGGAAATTTTTTAGATATAGTTAGAAATTATTAATCCAGATAATTTCATAAATGTTATACATTAAGCTTGTAATACATTGAAGTAATGTATATAACCAAGACTGATTCTTTAAGCAATAAAGTTGCTCTTCCCAAAATTCATACCTCTTCAGTCAGGATTGTGGAAGGGATAGGGGGGGGGGGGAAGGTCTGTCCGCTCATGGCACGTCCCCTCATAGCACGACACACCCACAACAGGTTTCATTATTGCACTCAATATTTTCAATTGAAATATCCGCCGGCTCTAGAAGATCCAAGTCCACCTGTCATGAATTAAAATGAGAGTTGGAGCTGCAACCGCGCATAACATGTAGCAGGTAAATTTTGAAGGGGATTAAGCCCCCTTCCTTAAAGCAACAGAACTCCACCTAGTCACATATATTAGGACTTTCTTTAGTATAAAAATTAAGGGAAAATAACCGGAATACAATTTCTGTACTTTACAAATCGTATGTCCCAATAGTTTATTCACTGCACAGATATTTAATATCCGTCCCATACTTTTAAAAAATTGAGAATATAGCAAAGGTCTGCAGGGAATACCTGCGAGGGATGTTCTCTCGCAGGCAGAACCTTTTAGGAGAGATACGAAGGGGCTACCTTTGGGTATGCTTTTTCCTCTCCGTTTTTGAACTAAGGTTCCCACAAGCCGAGGTCCCTCGGCCTAATTTGAGAGGTGTATGTTCCGGGGTCACAGACCTTGGGCATACGGTAAGACTTGTTCGCTATTCACATTGGAATAGTCGGCCAGCTGCCTCCTAAACTGGTCGAGGCACGGAGAAGGGAATGCTGCGTCCCCACAGCAAACTCTTCTACCGCTATCGGAAGGGCGTGGGACAAGTACCCAATGCCCAACCTACCCGATGCAGGTTTTTATAGGGTTTTCCCTGCATTTCTTTAGGCGAATGCCGAGTAGGATCATTAAAATATAGCCCGGTGGTCCTAGTTAACCCTTGGCTACCTTCCTCTACCCTTCCGCATCCCCCCTTTCAAATCCCTTCCTATGCTATGAAAGGGGAGTTGCCCAAAGTGGATTACCCTCATGTAGCCTGTTGCCCTAAAAAAAGAGAGAGAGAGAGTTTCTGCATATTGAAAAAATGAAGTTAAAATGCCCTCTATTAAATAAGCGCGGTAGGTGAATGTGTTGGAACTAACAGGTTTTATTGAGTTAATATATATGTTCACGAGTTTGAGTAGGGGGGAAAAACAGCATTTTGTTTTTTCAGAGTTAAATTGAATTTGTGGAATAGCAAACACGGCGTATTCTCGTTTTGTGCCGACGAGCTGTAGGAAGACTTTTGTCTGGTATTGATGGTGGATGCAGTATTCTGCTTCTGCAGCTGAAGAGCAATGAACCCCGCGCATTTCCCCAGGGTCTGCAGAACTGGGGCGCACTCGAGGGTCCTCCACAGGTACAGCAGCTCTTATCCAGGGGCAAATTCGCGAAATCGACCCGTTTGCAGCAGCCCTTTTAGTGTCTTCATGAGCATCGTTTAGCTAAATCTTCAGCGAGATCGGCAACGTGCTCGATCTTAAACAACTCATTACAACGCAACAGCGTAATTGTGCTTCAAACAAACTTCAACTCACGAGATATTTATATACAAACCTTGTAAAACTCCGGTACGTCTGTGGATATAAATATTAACTGCCTCTCTGTTTTTGTAAATTGATTAT
This sequence comes from Zhengitettix transpicula, assembly GCA_037074705.1. Taxonomy (NCBI): domain Eukaryota; kingdom Metazoa; phylum Arthropoda; class Insecta; order Orthoptera; family Tetrigidae; genus Zhengitettix; species Zhengitettix transpicula. The sequence continues at coordinate 232,085,493 of CM073590.1, read as the reverse complement.
ATTTTCGTTTGATAAATGGCCATCACACATTTCTAGAGTAATAGGCTACAATAGGACAGTCCACGTGTTTACAACTTCCCTTTAAGTGCATAGGAAGGGTAGAGAAGGTATCCAAGGGGGATCTTAGCCGGCATTCAGCTAAAAGTGATGCATGACAAACCCTAGAAAACCTGCATCAGGTAGGTCGTGCGCTTGGTACTTGTTCCACGCCCTTCCGATGGCAGAAGACGGGTTTTCTGACCAGTTTTGGAGGCAGCGGGCCGACTGTTCCGATGTACAAGTGTTAATTCGGCAGAAAGTGATAAGGTAATAAAATGTTGTAGACAGAATAATATTGAAACTGAATAATTGGTCATTGCTGAAATGTTAGTCGTCCGCAACCTTTGTTTAGTATTAAAACATTGTGGCTGCTCCTTGCAGATAGCACGTAAAAACTTCTGACCTAAAATAATTTATTGAAAGTTTTGCTAAAGTGAAAGTAATTTCAGTTAATATTACAACTTTGTTTTTCATCAATTGCATTTAATTCCGTTAAAAATATAGTAGAATAGAATTAAACGTGTGAATCGCGTTCTGCAGTAATCAGCGCGGAAAAGAGCTGCGATGAAGGATGTGAAGTGGTTCAGGCGAATAGTAGAGAAACGTGTAATTCGAATAAATATTTTTATGTGCTTCCAGATGCGGCACGTTCACAACTAAAGACCTGATCCCCAGTTCCAGAGTTAGGTTAATAATGCCAAGGAAAGACAGATAAGAAAATAAAGCTTTCTGTAACAACACATGAAATTAACGAACCTTATATCAGATAAAAAAATTAATTACAAAAAATATAATTTGAAATTTGTACACGTTACGATCAACTGTTGAGATCCTGGTCAATACTACCATGGTCAACCCACGACGCGCCGCCATCTTTTTCTTTTCTCGAGGCCGTTTATGACGTCCAACGTGCAAAAAGGATTTCCGAAGGTTTTTAAGTGTTTAATGACGGAAACATTCTTTGGAATTGTGCGTGTTCTCTGTATCGATGTGAATTCATGGGGTTCCATTGACAATATTGTTCAACCGACTCCCGTACAGAGTCAACTGGTAACCCAGTGTTTACGAACTTAATTTGCTTATAATTAAGAGTATGCAATTCTTAAACGGTCCTAAGTTACAAATATTTCCCGGAAACGCTAAAAAAAGGTTTACTCATTTTCCATGCGCCCCCAAGTCCTCCCTTAAAGACTTGCCAGAGTATTGCCAGCAGTTGTTAAGAAATATTTAATAAATGAAAATGGCGTAACTCATGTCACTAAAGTAAATATTACACATTGCATCTATTAAAACATTTACGTACGATTGGAAATTAATAATAAGAAAGGTAGTCAAATACAGATCCTTTGGCCCTTTCTCCAATTCAAAAGCCTTTGAGTTTGGACCAGTGCAGTTGTGACGTTCTAGGCTCTTCTTAGCACCTGAAGAAAAGGACAAGGAACCCCGAAACGTTGTGTGGTATTTATATTATCACTTACTGTGTCTGTATTTGGCTATATTTCTCGTTATTATCATTGACAAACTTTCATGGCGGCCACACGGTGCAAAGTAAAAGTAAAACATAGCCACGTGACGCTTGACGTACTAATCGCGTCATAATTTCTCGCGGCAACGTGTAACATTTTACGTCACGTAATGGACTACCTACACCTGTTTATTACTCGGCACACTACATTATAATGCGTTTTGAGTTTGTTTAAAAATAATTTTATTAAAATATTTTTAATCCTCAATTTAATTCAAAGAAATACAAATCATAACCGGCGCTCACTTATATTTATAAAACTGATCACCGTTACAAAATCAAATAAAAATGGCAATGAAGAAATGTTTGTTTGTAAATAGATTAATTCACTACTGAAGACAATCTGACGACTTTTCCGAAAGGCGCTGATTTGTTGAAACGTAGGATAAGGAAACTACAGTAAGAATGGGGTATTTTTTAATTAAATTTATTAATTTTTATCTCGCCACCGTAATTAAGCGGTACAGTGAAGAGATTTATAAAATAAATAATTCCAAAATAAGTGGAGTGAAGTGAAATCATGGAGGGTTCCTGTTTTATTCCAGGTAAAAAAAATCTAAAGAACTATATAATAAAAAAGGATGTATATTTGTATGTATGTATTTACGTTTTTTGTATACAAATTTAAACAGATTGCAACAAAAATTGGTACACATATCCTTCAAACGACGAGAAACAGTACTGTGGGGGTGAGAAACCTGTAACATAAAGCTGAAAAGAATTATAATATTAAAAATTTGGTAATTTTGTGTTCCACTATTGCGCGTCAAGAAAGAATGACGTCACAGCACACGCGAGAGAGACGTTACTACGCGATGAAACTGCACAAGAAAGTAAATAGTTCCTTTTTTCGTAATGAAAAAAAGAAGAACTATTTTGATTGAATAAAAATTATAAATTAATCCAGCGATACTCCATCGAATGATAATAAAAAAGAATACGAAAGATTTTACAATCTGTGGAACTAATTTTCTTTTAAATAAATTGACTTTTAAATTATTAACATGGCATAAATATAGCACGTTCCATGATTTTGTGCAATTTTGTATGTACTGGAGGAGAGGTAGGATGATGCTAAAATGAATGCCTAATATTTGTTAATCATTATAATTTAATAATTTTTAATGTGCTAAAACTGATTAATTATTTCAAGTGAGATTCTTGAGAAATATTGGTTAAATGTGTATATCTTTACAATTTTACATATTTGATTGGAAATTTTTAAAGAATGAGTAACTTTCCAACGCTAGGAGTTAATAATATAGTATATAATAGTTACTTAAATATTTTATAGATGTCTTAGGTTATATAATTTTGTAATTACAGCAGCCATCGGGAAAATTCACAGCACTAGCTAAATCTATATAATAAAAAAGGATGTATATTTGTATGTATGTATGTATGTATGTATGTATGTATGTATTTACGTTAATTTCTATACAAATTTAAAAGCGTGGATAGATTGCAACAAAAATTGGTACACAAATTCTTCAAAACACGAGAAACGGTACTGTGAGGGTGAGAAACGCCAAGCATACATGTGGAAAGAATTATAATTAAAAACCGTGATCATTAAATATTAAATTACTGCGCGCCAAGAGACAATGACGTCACGCGAGAGAAAGACGTTACTACGCAACGAACAAAGGAAATATCTCCTTTATTAGGAATGAAATAAAGCAGAAATATTTTTTTTACATAAAAAGTATAATTTTATACAGAAATATTCCATCGAATGATAATAAAGAAGAATACGAATTACTTTACCATCCTTGGGGAAAATTAAGTTAATTTTCGCGCTGTATTAGTTGTGAGTCTAGCTAACAATTTCATCAATGTAATATTTCGTAATGTATGAAGACTGAGTGACGATTATATCCTGAAATACTCAAGGAATATATTTAAGTATTCAATTAAATACTTTTTCGAGTTTATATAAATAAGTACACGAGCAACGCCGGGCACCCAGCTAGTAATAAATAAATATACATCAGCCAATTTTAAGTGAGAAAAAAGTAGAATTTATTAAATTAATAACGTTTCATCGCTTAATTTGCAACCTCATCAGGTTCCAATATTTTTTTAAAAAATTGATGGACTATGTTAACTGTCATGGCTGTATTTTTATTCTTTATTTTCTTAATTTATTATTTTAACTTTTTTTCGGCCACGTGAGTCAACAAAAAGTGACCTGTATGTATTAATTGTAAACTGATGATGTCGCAAATTAAACGATGAAACGTTGTTAATTTAATAAATTCTCCTTTTTTATGACATAAAATTGTCTAATGAGTATTTGTTTATTATTTTTTCATTAATTCGAATACATACAAAGGATCTGTAAATATATAATTATATATATATTATATATATATATCATTAATAATAATAGCTTGATTGTGTTTGTCAACTGTTCCATGGTCTGATATTGAGAGAAAATTAGAAAGAAAAGAAGTGTCGAACAGTAAAATTCTGTATTTGTCTTCAGGTAATGAGGATGATCAGTTAACAACACAGGTACGTGAATCCACCAGAAAGACTACGGCGGTTGTTTCCATTGGCTTGGCTCAACACAACAGGTCCATTTTCCATTGAAGGCCGCAAATAAAGCCGTGAAAAATAGTATTTAAAAAATGATGGGTGTTTCTGTGTTCAGGTCCACACAAACCGATAGTCAAATCTCCCTTTGTCTCCGAGAGTCGGCGAGGTTGTAACAGGGGTCATAGAGATCACCTCCTGGGTTATGAATCACGGTCCTGTCGAAAAACTTCGATCCTTAGATTATTGGATTATTCTTAAGCGAAGTCATTGGGGCTTCGGTTTCTCTTAATATTAATATTTCAACGTCCATCCAGTTTCAAGTTATACAACGTACATATTTGACTATATTTAATGTGGCATCATCCTTGAAATATATACCGTATATGGTCGTATATTATCAAAATTTAACAATCGTGACGCATCTCCGGTAACAGTCCAATATACATGTTTAAAAATGGCATCGTGATGGCTTTAAAGAAACTATATAAAGAGACCGAAAAAATAAATTACATAATTTAAAAATTTATGACGTGAAGAGAAGCTGATGACTTGAGAACAGGATAAGTTATAAAAGATTAAGATGGCAGGAGAAAGAATAGAAAAAAATAGTCGTAAATAAGGATTTTGAATTAAGTAAGTACTATTAAATGTTGTTTCGGGAGCCTTCTAGTTAATATAATTAATTTAGGGGGATATTTACAAGTTACTAACATTACAAATTTACGTTATAAGTTGGGAAGTGATTAAAATATAACATAGAACACAAAAATATATTCGCAATATAGTTTAGTTTCTTTATTTCCGCAGAGAATAAAAACAATTATAATCACTAGTATCTTCTTCATGGTTTAAGACACTTCACGCCAATTTGGTAAAATAACTAATTTATTTCGTGTTACAATTGCTTTGGAATGAATCTAACTCTTTTATTACATTCTGAAACACTTCACTATTACATAATTAGGTGTTAAAATAAGTTATATATATATAAATGGCCTTGAGCCAGAATATTATTTATACATTATATTACAAAAAATATCTCTTTGACGACAACAACGACGACGACGTTTCGTCCTCTTCTGTGACATCTTCGTGTATAACAAATTTGTAATCTTCAATTTAGAGAGAAATGAATTTAACTTCATTTAGAACTTTGTAAACAATCCTTTCTTCTATTCTATATACACAATTACAAGTAAAATTAAATTAATTGCATTTGCTATTAAATATTTTTTATAAATACATACATCATTGCTCTTTAAATTGACGATTAAAAATTATTAAACGTGAAAAGGTACCAGAAGAGGACAAAACGTGGTGTCCGTTTTTGTAAATTAGTAAAAAAATTGTAATAAAATGTATAAATAGTGTTTTTTTTTTTTTGGGGGGGGGGCAACAGACTACATGAGGGTAATCCACGTTGGGCAACTCCCCTTTAATAGCATAGGAAGGAATTTGAAAGTGGGGATGCAGAAGAGTAGAGGAAGGTAGCCAAGGGTTAACTAGGGCCCCCGGGCTATATTTTAAGGTTCCTACCCGGCATTCGCCTAAAGGAATGCAGGGAAAACCTTAGAAAAACCTGCATCGGGGAGGTCGGGCATTGGGTACTTGTCCCACGCCCTTCCGATAGCGGGAGAGGAGTTTGCTGTGGGGACGCAGCATTCCCTTCTCCGTGCCTTGACCAGTTTAGGAGGCAGCTGGCCAACTATTCCAATGGGAATAGCGAACAACTCTTACCGTATGCCCAAGGTCTGCGACCCCGGAACATACACCTCTCAAAACAGACCGAGACTCAACGCCATTTATTTATTTATATGATTGTAATAACTGTCAGTTGTTTTTAATTATTCAAAAAAATTCAACTGTAGTATACTTTTATCACCCACTTTCTTGAAGCAGGTAAGGAGCCTATCTTTCAGTCTTCTATTGTTCTTGGGTAAATTCGTTAGTGTTTTTGCAATTAGTTACAATTCCTTATTCGAACTGTTCGAAAACGAGTATTTTCCTCTCTTTCTCTTATTGTAATGTTAAAAGTGTGGTCAGCATAATTTGAAGTAATATACTGAATAATTTAATAATAATAGTAATAATAATTTGAAGTAATATACAGGTTGGTTGATTAGTATAAAATTTAAAGTAAAGATCCTGGCCTTATTTCTTTATTTCTGGAAGTGATTCGTCAATTTTACAAACCTCTAAAACTTATTTTACGCGGTAATGCTATTGTGTTTTGTCTGCTTGCTAGATTTTTCTACGTTATAGAATTGTAAAAGAAGTTTCTATAATAAAAAAAATGGTGTAGGCTTAGTTTCTACCTTTAATAACCTGGGAGTACCAAAGAAGAAGTTAATAATCCTTCCTTAGTACCAGAACTGATTCAATTCGTGGGAAACCGACGTTAACTCCGGATGAATGAAGGAAAGTGCAAGCGTGGCGATTCTGCTGTGAAGCGTAGTCGTTTGTTGTTTGTGTGTGTGTGTGTGTGTGTGTACCTTTTCTATCGGGAAGCGCAAGTAGATAAAGGGTACAGTCGTGTTGCATCGTAAAGCATAGAGAAGAGATCTCCTAGTCATTGCTCGCGAGAGTGAGTGAGTCTTGCTTGTCTTCAACTTTCTCTCCCCCTGGACCTCGGGTTCGAATCCAGGCTAAGCTACATGCAGTGCAGAGTTACGACACGGAGCTTTCGACACCCGAGGGGGATATTAGAGAGTCAAACACAGAAAGCGTGATGTAACTCTGGAAAAGACGAGGAAGATGGATTACGGAACCGTACAAGAATTGGATTGACATGTGGAAAGCGACGTTTATGGACAGAAGCGCTCAAACAAAACAAACCATATGGAATTACACCTTCCTTGAAACAAGACTTCAATGATTTATATTATCAGGATAATTAAAACAGGTTCATAAATTACTAAAAGCCTCAATAAATTTTATTTTTGAATAAGAAAGATAGTGAATACAGACATAAAAGGGTAATATAAATACCACACAACGTTTTGGGGGTCATTGTCCCTTCCTCTAGGCTCTTCTTATAACCTGACGAAAGGCACAAGGATCCCAGAAACGTTGTGCACTGGTTTTTGTAATGTACTTATATTACCCTTTTTTGTCTGTGTTGACTACCTTTCTTATTCATTATTTTCAATCAGACGTAAATTTTTTCACTTTTCAAATTTTATCTTTATTAAAATAAATACCGTCAAATCGTTTCAGAACGTGCTTGCGGCACGTAATGACATATTTATGTGTAAAATATGTACAACACTAGAAACAGTATCATATCAAGGATGCATTATATACCAATGTCTATAATAACCTATACATTTGTTTAAAAGCTAACACAATTCAATCTCGTTCCATTAATCAACTCTTCATATTAGCAATGAATATGAGCAAATTATAATAAATTGAGATAAATGGCACATTACATCAAGGACTTTCTATTAATATTTCACACTTTGATGTTAGTATCTATTCCTTGGGGAATGTGACGACTTAACTTAATAATTGAGATTGAACTTTATGAGTTAGTTTTTAAGGATCATAGGGTAATTAAACATTCTATAATGTCACATCGTTTTTAGAATGTATCCTTGATATGAATGTTTTTTGTAATGCACTTTACAGATAAATATGTCCGAAAGCTTCTGAAATAAATTGACGTTCTCTGTTGGAATACAGATGAAAATTTAGGAGGATTTACGTTTGATTTGAGTAATTTATAAAGATTTAAAATTCATTTCTAACATAGTTAATAATGATGTTGATTGTATTGAGTTAGTTGAGAAATTTAATTTTAGAGTTCCTTTTAGAAACTATGATTGAAATATATGTTTCTGCTAAAGCATTATACAGAAAAATATACCTTAAACCGTCCAATAATGGGGATGTCACATTTGGTTAAAGTTTCAGATATTCATTAAAAACTCCCTGAAATTTTAATTTAGATTTAAGGTAAGTTTTTGATTTTTGAATAATTATGATACAATATTATTAATGAAAATCTGAAAAAAGTCCGTAACAATTAATAATATTATATACAAATAAATACAATATGAATTTAATATAAACACATCTATTTAGAATCGTCATATTCTAAATATTGTATTGTTGCAGTTTTCAAAATAAAATTAATATGATAATAAAGAATCTAATAAATAAAGTAGACTGGAACACCAATAGCGGTGGGGGTGGACGGGCGTTAGACAAAAATAACGCGAAGATTTTTGTTTAATCCGGCGTTATATACGTAGCTTTGTTTAATTATGACATTCAACTGTCCATTTAACTCTCAGGCGTGAAGTTGGACGGGAGTGGAAATTTTCTAAAATGCTCAAACAAGCCGATATTTGCGTCGAATCGAGGTTGTTTGTCATCAAACCCTTTTGGCCTAGGGGGGGGGAAGCAATCTTAGGGATGGAAGTGGAAGGCATGGTCCAGCTCCATAACAGTTATAACCGAAAAAATAGGAACATTATACAACCAAATTAACACAAAAATTTAATATCGTTGAAGAAATTCCTAAGACAAAAAGTAATAAGGTCTCATCTTTTTCAACAATTATTGTGTTCATCCTGAATAAGTCCCAAATTATGAACGAAACGTAATGTTTCTCTGTTTTTATGTTTCTATTGATTTTAAAGTCAATCGTATTGAACTTATTCTGAATTATTGTCCATTACATTTATTTATTTTCTTATATTACATCACGATAAAATATCGTGTGTGATTATATAAAACTTTTATTTTAAATGTTCTGAAAAAAATTACATTTGTTTTTTTTTGGAAATAAATTAAGGTTTTACACCTTAATTAGTGAATATGGAAGAAGAAAAATATGATTTTTTGTGTGTATACATATAATTATTATGTAAAGAGATATTCAAAAATTAAATGATCTTAGATAGGAAGAAACCTAACTTCACATTCGTACTACGTCGACGAGAATGTAAAGGGGATGAAGGAGGGGGAGAAAACATTGTGGAAATATACATTTCCTTGAAAAATGCGGGACGTGATATAGAAAATGTTACCAAAACAGTGCTGAGGATCCCCAGCTTCCTTCCTGAAGGAGAAAGAAAAATGAACTAGGAAAGGAAAGAAAATAAGGTAAAGGAGAATTGCACTCGGAGAAATAGAGAAGCTGCACTGCGGGCTAGAAATGACCGCAATGCAGTACACATGTAACGAAGCGACAGATTTCTAACTGAATTAGATAAGAATATAAAAGAGTGACGTACAATATATTTATTGGCCTAAATCGACGCTAAGAATAAAAAAATATACTATTGGAAAGAAAACAATGTTGCTTCCAAGGAACTCAATTACAAGGAAAATCCAGATATATGCCTGAAAATGAAAAATAATCAACTATTGACGGTACATTCGTTGAAATCATTAATATTTTTTATACGTTCTCAAACAACCGCACATATTAAAATATTTTAAACTTAACATGAACATTAATACTTCCATATACGAATGTCCATTTAGAGACAGAGGTTTCTTTATCAGAATGCAAAGACATTAATTAGATTAATCAAAGGTAACAATCGATACTGTGTAATAAATCGAACGATTTTGGAGAACGCGTCTATTTAAAAGCCAATTATCGATAACTCCTGCTTCGATTTAATGGATCGACAGTCCAGTCGTATTTGTCGTTTTGCAATATAACATTATAAATATTAGGTACATTCATAACCATAATACTTATTTTTTTATGATTTCCCCACATCAAAGCTTAGCTGATCCATAAACTGATCAAAATTATGATTTGATAACAACCCTATTACACGTTCCACTTTTGAAATCTTCGAAGCAATCAAAATATATGGAATTTATTAACTATCTTTTAACATAGTTAATTAAGATTCTCTCTTCATTCTTGAAGAATTAGCCAAGTACAAAAACCTTTATTTATACATTAATTTATAGCTACGCAAATTTAATAATGGAAATTATGTATACATAACTAAACTATTATAAAAATAGTTTTGAAAAATTTATTTTTCATTCAGTGGCTAACTTTTCTCATTCATTATTAAGGAAATATTTATATAAACGAGCATACTTGCAGAAGAATAAATATAAGAGCAATGTAAAGAAGAAAATGGACAGAAATTAGGAGAGCTCTGGCGGGGGCTACCTTTGGGGATGCTCTCACATCTCTCTGGTTTTTTTGAACTAAGGTTCCCACATGCCGAGGCACCTCGGTCTGTTTTGAGAGGTGTATGTTCCGGGGTCGCAGACCTTGGGCATACGGCAAGAGTTGTCCGCTATTCCTATTGGAATAGTCGGCCAGCTGCCTCCTAAACAGGCCAAGGCACAGAGAAGGGAATGCTGCGTCCCCACAGCAAACTCCTCTCCCGCTAACGGAAAGGCGTGGGACAAGTACCCAATGCCCGACCTACCCGACGCAGGTTTTTCTAGGGTTTTTCCTGCATTTTTTTAGGCGAATGCCGGTTAGGATCCTTAAAATATAGCCCGCTTGGCTACCTTCCTCTACCCTTCCGCATCCCCCCTTTCTAATCCCTTCCTATGCTATTAAAGGGGAGTTGCCCAATGTGGATCACCCTCATGTAGCCTGTTGCCCTAAAAAAAAAAAAAAAAAAAAAGAGGATAGTTTCGGTTATCTAGTTGGAAATTACACATTAATTTTGTATAGAAACAAAAAATAAATCAGTTAACTTCACTAAAATCATTTTCCGTATGTCAGTGTTTATAAATTACATATTTTACAAATTTTTTATATGAAATTTATTAACTAAAAACTTAAAATTAACATACAATTGCAACATTATTCCATAAATATTAGCTAAAATTGATTACATGTAAACGAATTTCAACTAATATTAAATTCATATAAATTTTATGTAATAATGGGGCAAATCATGGCAATTAATTACATCTGATGAAGTTCTCCATTGAGGACGAAACGTTAATTTTAATTATTATTTTGTTAAATAAATTACATCAGACAAATTTAACTCTATTCATACATATTCAATTATATATTGAAGTCAGATTCATAAATTTATTTGTAATTTAGTTTTATTTGAGACTGACGTATAAAATTTTTATTATTTTCTATTTAATTAAAAAATAGGAGCAAAATATCAATGGTATAAAACTTAATAAATACAATTTATAAATTCCTTCAGGCTCAAACAGATGAATATGACGAAAGATGATGACGAATTTACTGTTAAAAATGGTAACGAATTAATATATTGGGTCTATGAATTTTTATACCATTGACAGAAACGAAGGGTAATTTTAATATGAAATTTCTATTAGTTCACTGCAAACCATCAGGTTTATATGATTCGTAAAGTATACACTTTTTTCAACAGTTTATTTGATTTGCTTGTCGAAATAGCTTATGGATGTACGCCGTAATCGTAATAATTTTAGAAAATTAAATTTTAAATATTAAATACTATACTTTTTTTTAAAAAAAATATAAAGTTAAAACTTCGACTCACTTAAACCTAGGGTTAGCATTGACTTAATATACGTTTTTTATTATTAAAATAAATAAATTACTTAAAGGATCATGATGTAATAATATTGATGGGTCTGGGAGTCGAACGCAGAGCCTCACAACCCGAACGTGCTGCTGTTACCATCTGAGCAACCCTAGTCAAGTCCCCTTTAGTACGAGGTTCCTCCAGTCGTTTTATGGATGGTAAGAGCACCACGTATCAAGTGAAAGTCCTGGGTTCGATTCCAGGATCGGTAGAATTTTTCCATCCTGATCCTTAAATGCAGTTTCATATCCTTCGATCGAAAGCATTTCTTCTTTTTTCCAATACTCACGATTATTATTTGTTCTTCGCCTTCGATTTCGTCAATGCAGTCGCTTTTTTTATTATTAAATTTGAACACTATCACGTTTGTAATTTCATTCGAGATAATATTTCCTAGCACCGTAAGTCCTAGTCGTTGAATCACCTTTTCATGTACTCAATGCTGCCTAATCTTATAACTATATGCAAGTTCACATACTATAGTACATAGTCTACTTAGAGTTTGTATTAAGCGACCTGTACGAAATAGAGTGTTTCCACAAACGAAGTACTAGCACAGTTTTATTTTAAGTCACTTCCCGACTAATTCCAATCTCCCAGAGTATTAAATATTAATTTATGGTGTCCGCTGGCAGGTTTAATATCTTATTTCTCCTTTTATATAAATCGTTCCCAATAAAGTTACAATTAGATTTTATTTAAACCAGCATGAATGATCCTCAGACTATCTATGTCTCTAAACACTATGACGTCAGCAATTTAACTCCGTCGGTCATGTCACTTGTAAATCCCGGGAGTTGTCGGTAATGGGCCGATTATGCTTCCCTGTGGCACGCCGCAAGCCATTTCTACGCGATCCAAAAGCATCTGAATTTACTCTTACATTTCCGTCTTGAAACACGGATCCATTTCAACACTCAACTGTGGTAGTATATTTCTTTTAGCTCCTGTCTTATGATTATTTACATGTAATACCGTAAATGATTCTAAGTATTACGTTGTTTTACGATTCTTCTTCTTCCTCACATCATTTAAGAAATATATAAGAAAAAGATTTAAAAGGATAAAAAATGTTATATAAATGAGTGATGTGATGTATTATATTATTTGTTATTTACACAAATTATGAGAAAAAACATAGTGCTAAAAAAAATCTGTATACAGACACTTAAAAAAGAAACTCACATATGGTTTATGATTTGGTTGATGAAGCTATATTATTACACAATCCCATCCAAAATTTTGAAAACCTGAACTATGCCAAAAATATTTTACTGGCGAACATCTATCCTATTGAATTTATCTTTTAGTACATAAATATTACATTTAAAAAAATCAATTTCAACCAAATCAATGTTACAAGGGAAAATATGTATAATGAACTTATTGTGTTACCATTCTGTCTAATGAAGTGTAGTACAATTATGTAAAAATTTACAATTTTGTAATTATTAATTCATAATATTATTTTTTTTTGGTTTCATAAAAGGACACAAAGCATCTGTTAATAAGTTTTCCACAAAAAAATGCTTTTATAAAATTAAGCGTTCAAATTGTGGCCGTTGTTATTCAGGACAAACTAAAATAATTTTAAATACTAGGATTAAGGAATATCAATAAAATTTTATCTCCTAAACACAGTCTAATCACCAAACATTGCATTAAATTTAATCACGGTTTTGATTTTGACAACACCTCCATTTTAGACAGAGCCGCAATTTATTTTAAAAATTTAAATTCCTGAAATACTAAATAACGTTAATGTTAAACGTGACGCAGAAAGTCCCAACAAGTTAAATGAGGTTTTATTTAAAGTTTTTTGACTCTTACTTTTTAGTTTCTTATTCAATTTCCTGTCTCAAGTTATTCGCCGGTTGAAAAAGAGGCTAATACGCATCGAAACGTCCGACATTCTAAAATTTAAATTTACTTAGTTTAAGTTCCTTTTTTTTAAGTTTGTCTGCATAAAGGACGTTTTTATCATTACTATCTTCTACAATTTTGTTTAGGAAAAATATATCTGCTACTGTAGAAAAATAATATAAAGAACCTAATGAAACGATGTTGTGTTAAATAAAATATGGCAAAATGTCTCTTGCAGTGGTCTGTAATTTATTTAATTTAACATTAATAAAAAAGACGTGAAATTAAAATATTTTAATTGTATTTAAAGTAAAAGGTTTTCCTATCCTACTCTGTTAATTCCTTTTCCCAGTCTATAAAACTGAGCTCGTATTTAAATTTAAAATTCAGTCCAATGAATCATATTAACGTGAGGAAAAAAATAATTGAATTGTTTACAAATAATTTTCCTTCATTTACTGCTGGAAAGGGTATTTTAAAAAAATTTCTCTTATCGGTCAGATAAATCTCACTTGAAAGTTTTCTCTGTAGAGAGGAGACGTAGGCATTTGTTGTGAAATTGGATCTTGTTTTGTTTTGATATTCCAAGGTCGCACCCCGTCTGTCAGCATCCCCCTTCCCTTGACCCTGAGGTAGCTAGAGAGAGAGAGAGACAGAGAGAGAGAGAGAGAGCACCTGAAACCCTTGCCTGCCCTCCCGAGTGCCAGCTGTTGGCCAATTATTACACAACACGGGGCCATCTGTTGCGCTTCCTGTGGCCTACCTTACCTGCGAACAACACACTCCACTAAATAAATAAAAAAAATTATGGACGAGTCGTTTCGAACACCGATACGCGTCAGTCATTGTTAAAACTCTTAACTCTGTAGTCTTGCCTCCCCACCCACTACCTCATCACCCCTATGTGAAACCTACTACTATCGTCTCCGCCACGAAGAAGTGGGTTTCTTATTAAAATTCTATGACAAGACAATCTCCTATATAGATGTAATTCACATTAACATTTCAGTCCTTTTTGTTTCCATATAAAACTCGTCTCTGCAGCATTACATAAATGACGTCACTAAAAGACAATCAAATATCCATTCACACACACGTTATTTTATATACTGCACATTATTCAAATGATTCGCTATCGGAAGGGCGTGGGACAAGTACCCAATGCCCGACCTACCTGATACATGTTTTTCTAGGGTTTTCCCTGCATTTCGTTAGGCGAATGCCAGGTAGGACCCTTAAAATATAGCCCGGGGGCCCTTCTTAACCCTTGGCTACCTTCCTCTACCCTTCCACATCCCCCCTTTCAAATCCCTTCCTATGCTACTCGTATTAAAGGTGAGTTGCCCAAAGTGGATTACCCTCATGTAGCCTGTTGCCCTAAAAAAAACTATGTGGATTAAACTCATGTAGCCTGTTACTCTACAAAAAAAAATATTGTGATGACCACCAATGTGTATAAAAAAGGGTTTATTAAAAATTTCTTTAATATTTGTATTGTCAGCGTAATATTATGGCCCAGGAGTTTTAAGCAACAGTCAACGTTGCATAAGAATGTGGTTTATTTGAGGATTGTGAAATTAAAAGTCGACGGAAGCAAAGACAGATATTAGAATTATTGGAAAGAGGATTTTAACGAGATACATGAGAATAATTGAAACAACGTAGTGCTGGATGTGATTAAACTGATATTTTTTAAAATTGAAGTTTATAACCGTGGCGTCGACATCATGGTCATGAACTGGTATTAAAACGTGGAAATTTGGTTTGGTGTGCTGCCGTAGGTTGTGAAAAGTGAAATACCAATTTTAAATAAAATCTTTTTAAATTATTGATGAAGGGAATGAATATTGTTTTAAGAGAGATGCTCTGTTGATTTGCTATGTACGAAATTTTCCAGTGTTAACCGAGTTTTATAATTGAAATACCGTCAGATTTCTTTTAAAGTTCTTAAGATTACAAATTTCTTCAGAAATCTAATGATTTTTCTTAGGTTCATATTTTTATGTAAATTTAAATAATCTATTTTTTCATTTTTTTTGTTACATTTTGTTTTTCTTTAATTCAGTTTTAATTGTTTGTTTTCTGTAACTCTTTGAAGCTTGTATTTATAAGTGGATTACCACATTATATATTAAATTACGGCTCTATATTAATAGTTTCTGAGTTATTACTTTTTAAATGTAATTTCAGCAGATTAATGTATTATTTTAAGATGACTGCTGATTTTAGAAATATTGTGAACAGTGGAACGAAGGTATTGATATTTACTTGCGTCCGGTGATCCTCAGTTTCTCGAATTCCTCTAGGTGATTATTTTTTTCAAACTGTAATAGGTTCTATCGTAAGTCAGTGTTCCACGTATCACCCACTAATGCTGGTAGCAGCCATGTTCGTAGTATCAGACAGAATTGCCAGGTTATTTACGCTAGTTTAAATTGTTACTCAGTACTACAAAATCCAGACCCAGATAAATTCCTGGAAAATGGGAAAATTTTGGCGACTAGGTAAGTTTGCGATTGATGACGGAAAGCTGCAATCTTTTCGGGAAAGATAAGGCTCGTACAAACAAGATACGAAAGTAAATACGCAGAGCGATAGTACACATAGGGCGCTGTTTTATATTTCAAATAGCAACAAGATAAAGTTCTTAAAATGCATCTTCTGTCGGACGCTGTTTATATTGTACATAAAAAAAATTTTCTCAGTAATTTATCAATATTCGCACAGTTAAACTGACATAAAAAAGTATACGTTGTCACTGGCTCTGACGTACTTCACGTTTCGTGGAACGCGTTGAAGCCAAATGTTGATATTTACATATAGTAAAGAACCCCCAAAAATTAATTGCGTTACGTATTTTCTTTTATTCAATTTATTTGACTGTATTTGTTATAAATTCCACTTATCTTGTTTGAAATACAGATAATGTCCAACGTATTCATTTGAAGTAATGTCCTATATAGGAGGCAGTTAATTTTAAGGATCGAAGACTTACTGGGCGCAGTTGTAGAAAGAGCTCTCGGGTTTCC
The DNA here is from genome assembly GCA_037074705.1 of Zhengitettix transpicula. NCBI lineage: Eukaryota > Metazoa > Arthropoda > Insecta > Orthoptera > Tetrigidae > Zhengitettix > Zhengitettix transpicula. The sequence continues at coordinate 232,068,961 of CM073590.1, read as the reverse complement.
TTACGGGTAGAAAAATAATTAAGGCGTGACGTTTCGACGAATAAGTCTGGAAATCTGAGGCGGTCTTCCTACAATTTGATTTTAATTTAATTCAAACATCAGATTTTCTCAATAATTTTCTTGTTGATTGTACAATATCAGGAATATTTTATCCCCAACTATCAAAATTTTAAAATTATGAAAGTATGTAGTTTGGTTATGCCTTGTTAATGATTTTCGGCTTACTAATCTTGTACAAATGATTTTAAGCCAAAAAGAAGACGTTCAATAACTGTTTCAGTATATAAAAAAATATTTTACTGGTATAATTTTTGGTTATAATCCAATCCTATATGAATATAATGTTTTTCCAAAGATCCCGCAGATAAGAATTGCAAGAAAAAATAAGATAATTAATAATGATGTTGACTGTGATGATTTAATTTATAAAATGAATTTTATAAACCTCTAGATAAAAATACATATTTGCGGTAAAGCATTATAGAGCAAATAATACTTTAAACAATTCCATAACGAGAATGACAAATTTGGCTAAATGCTTCCGATACTGACTTATTTGATTTAAAATTTTCCAAATTAATAATGCTTAAGGAAAAGATATTGACTTACGAGTAATGCTATAAAAATATTTGATTATAAAATAAATAATATTAACTGTGTGTGTGTGTGTGTGTGTGTTCCACATACAAATCTGCATCCGACAAAAACAACCGATATTGGATTATAGTCCGAGGTTATGGATGTCTCTGAGTTGAATTATGACATTAATCTTGCCATTTAACCCCGAGGGACGGGAATGGACGGGGGTGGAAATTTTCAAACATGCTAAAACATCCGATATTTGCATGGAATAAATATTTATCGCAAAAGTTAAATTCATAGTGTTTAAATAACATTTGGTATGGGAGGGGGACCATCCTTAGGGGTTGGAGTTGAGAGGCGTTCCATAAAAAATAGCGTGAAAACAACCGAGATTGGAGTCGAATCCAGGGTTATGGACGTCGCTGAGTTAAATTTATAACACTCATCTTGCCAGTTTCAACCCCTAGGAGAAGATGTTGAAAGGGAGAACAATCTTCAGAGTACAATCCTAAACACGTGGAGCAGTTTCGACGAAATATTGTGGGTTTTATTCCCTATAGGTACCAGGATATTTTTGACACTATCTTGGACTTAATTTAATGGATCAATTTTTATTATACTTTCAGATGAGCTTTAAGATGTGATTCTGCTGTATGATTGAATATGAATTTATTGATATTTTTCTATTCTATCCCCAATGTTTTTAATCAGTATTCATTATAACAAGTAAACTAATTATTAATTACCCAAAATATAATTTTGAACATCTGAAACTTTCGGCTAAATTGTCATATTATTTTGCATAATTTAATTTTATTGTCTTCTTATCAAAACATTACCTGATTAAAAGCATCGGAGATGGAATACAAAAACTTCAATTAATTATATATCAGCAATATTAAATTTAAAATTCTGGAAGAAAAGTATTAATTTATTTTTCTTTGTCGTATTAGAAGTAAGTAACGACAGTTATTATTCTCTGTAAAATAAGTTTTAATGAAAAAATTCCAGAGGTGTTTATTACTCAGAAGTAACATGGGCCAAAATTCAATTACGATCAAGTACTTAGTTCTTAATTCACAATATTTATATATACGTGTAGAAAACCGTTAGTTTCGCTAATGAGAGTGAGTCTGATGACGTGTACTTGGCGCCAGGTCCTTGAACAATGGCCGCACCAGCTGTTTTCTTTTACTGTAGTAACAAGTGGTAATTCCTGGAGGAAGACAAGAGCGTGTTGAAGTGCAAAACCGGAAGCAGGTGTACCGGAGGCGCGTGTCTGCATTTTTGTCTGCGATCCTATCCTCCTTACATAGTCCCGAAAGTGAACCCAGCCTACCATATCCTGAGTGTGCAAAAAAAAGGAAGATGGACTTCTGCAAATAATAATACAAAGCCATTTACTTAACATACAGTCCAGTCTGAGTTGATTGGCCAATTTTTGGGAGACAAAATGTGAAACAGGTTTGCACTAGAAAATGTAATACGAAAGAGAGGGGAGCTTCTGGAACCAATGTTTAATGAATTTTGAACATCCAAATTTAATTTCTTATGTTGAAACCAAAAATCATTTTACTACTTTTCCACCAAACTTACAATTAATTTATTCTAATTCGGACTTCGAATTTTCTTGTGGTGCTATTAGTATAAACAGTTTGTTAAATCGTATAAAAATAAATTTTATTTATGAATTGTTTAAATTAGAATTTAAAAAAATATATATTTATATATTGAAAGCGAAATTCACAGTTTTATAATCAAAATATTATCTCTATATCAGTGTTTAAACAAAACGTCGCGTTTTTGAAACAACTCAAAAAGCGTTAATTGGATTCAATTTTATAATAAATGTAATGAAAATTAAAAAATTAACCTCGACACTTCGAAATATTTTCCGGTGATTGGCGCCTTCAGTAAAATAGGAAGCGGTTTCCACTACTTCAACGTTCGTCCACGTTTGCCGTTCGTTTTTCTTGTTTTGCCTCTCTTTTTCCGAAAGAGCTAAGGATCATGAACTTTTTACCCTCTTTCTCTGCGATCTGTTACTATAAGTCGAAGCAAATCAATGTTTAAAGCTAAACAAGCTCTAGAAAAAAAAGCACTCTGAGCCGTTATCTATAGCTTTTTTTGGTATCGTTCCGCCACCTAGGAAAACGTCATCCCCCTAAGCCACGTGGTCTGCCACCAAATCATCTTAGACGTAACATTTGTCTATACTTGTCAAGAATCTAACCACATCTTTGTAATTATAAAAAGAAAAATTACATTTGGGTTATTCAATCAGAAAATACTGAGATACCTCTCAAGATAAATAAATAAACTTGCCATCAAGTCAGTAAAAATTTTATAATATATAAAATAACGTAACGTTTTGTTTCTTTTCTTGGCACCTCTACAGGTTCAAATGTGGTATAGATGAATTATACAGGTATAATTATAATTTATTTCCTGGAATATTAATAATTTAATTAAACAATAAACTTTTGGAGAGGAATTTACACAGAATGAACTTTTCCCCCTCTTTATCTGCTACTATAAGTCGAAGCAAATCATTGTTTCAAGATAAACATTGCCCTAGAAAAAAAAAGCACCCTGGGCCATTATCTATAGATTTTTGGGTATCGTTCTGCCACCTGGGAAAACATCATCCCCCTAAGCTAAGGATGTTTCAAGAAGCAATGTAACGTTGGGTTATTATTATTTTTTTTTAATTGTTTCTGACATTTTGGTCGTTTTATTTAAATATTTATTAAATTGATATAACTCTTATCACATCGTAATTGTTAAGATTAGAAAATTAATTTTATGAAATATTTGCAAGACAGCTTTGAATAATTAATCTAAATGACCAACTGTTACGGTTCGAATTAATTACGAATTATATGAGACCAAATTGTAAATAGGTAAAAAAAAAACTTAAATATTTTCTTGTGTGTCCTTTAGAAAGCAAAGAGTAATAGTTTTTTTATAATATTCGATTACTGAGATGAGAATAACTAAAACACCTGTTACATACATGGCTAAAAATTAATCTGGCAATCCAGCAGTCTGCAGTTGCTAGAAGCCGTCTACAGCACGTAAAAGGATACAGACTTCCCTTTCAATTAACTACATGTAGAAGTAGACGCGTCATACAATTAAACCCTAAATTCTACGGTTGTCTTACGATCGAATGTCTCATCACACGAACGAGACTTAACCTCAAAATGTGGCATTGATTTAGGCGTAAAATGAAAACACGGCTCTGAGAAAAATCGTAATAAACAGTCATGAAGCTCCAGTTTGAAGGCCAAAACTTGGCGCGTGTGTCGTAAAAACTTTCTAGACGACTATCTTTATTTAAGTGAGGTTATTCTGTTAGGCTCGCCGTATTCTTTTTTTTTCTCTCTAGTTTCATTCTACGAGTATTAACCGTCAGGATACGTCGATAATAGTAAATTTACTATCGATAAGCACAAGAGTCGATCACAGGTCAGTGGGCTTCATCGATCGTAAACCGATATCAAGACGTGATGTTTATTGCTAAACATGGCGCCTTCTTTACGTTTCAACAACACAGACGTATATGGGGTAGTTTTATGGGAGAATTGAGAGAGAGAGAATCTTGCGGAAATACAATACAGTAAAGGTGGTACAAAGTATACTTTATTTTAAACCACTAGCAAAAATGAAGCCCTGGAAACGTATTACAATTTACGGGTGGGTGACGACTGTTCTTTTTGTCCAATACTATAATTTTTTTTTGTAACGTTCCACTGAAATATTATTTAATGGAAAGTATTCGTTTCCGGGTTTTTCTGAGAAATGTTGGTAACTTATTTGCCTACATTTATATTATACTCGTTGTTGTCGAAAATCGGATAAAAAGAATGTTGAATGGAGCTTGGTAAAATTAAATTCGAATATAACCCTAGCATTGTCTGGATCTTGGTACCATCTATTAGTGGAGTAGGAAATAGAAGAAAAATATTAATATTTTGGAACAGTGAATCGTTTATGGTTTCTTCTTTATAAGCGTTCGGAGGTTACTTTTAAATAAACACTTGAAAGACAAGGAAACTCACTATATATATATATATATATATATATATATATATATACACGAGCTAAAACAAAGATGAAAATTAATATAACGCTATGTGTGAACTGACTTATTGACGCTGGTCCGTGGCGATCAGCGGCGTCAGTCAGGTGTCGATTGTTGGCATCTAGTTAGTTGAAAAGGGACGTCTGTATCATTTTACATGCTGTAGTAATTTTATAAAAAAAAATTAATTTAATTTTGAGATAAATATTAACAGATTAACTTCTGTTCATCAATACACAATTTTTTTTAAGATCCAGTATTTTATTTACTTAAAATCAGGAAAATATCTATTAAAAAAAATTTGATTAGACGTTTAAGAATTTTTTCACAATAATTTTTCATAGTAATAATAAGTTATTATTGATAACTAGCTTAATGAACAAATGCCAAATAATATCCCATCAATATTGCATCTTCACTCAAAAAAAATTATGTTCAACAACCAAATATTGAAGTAAAAATTTAATCATTCCTTTTTTAAAAACGTCGAACCAAATATTAAATTATTCCCCAGCTCTGAATTTAACGTGTAAAAAGAGTTTAATTAGCAGAAATATTAGAGGAAAATAGCAATAGCAAGGCTGACTTAACCACTCATCAAACAATGCAGCAATCAGAAAGAAAAATTAACAACAACCCAGATATATTTTCCTAGAAAGCTGGCGAATTTTTTATCACTTAGTCTCCGGTCAAAGCTAAGTATTTCATTTTGGTCACCTTTTTTTATTTTTTTAAAATAATATAGTACCTGTTGTGGTCCCATAGTTGGGTCGAAACGTTCTCTTCCTTTTTTCTGTATTTTCATGAGTTGTAATACTCTAATTTAATTGTAACAAAATCAACTATTCTGACTTTATTGTCAGTTTTTTTTATACGTCAGTTACATATCAAGTTTAAATTACTTGAGTCTACTTCGACGGACTTGATTCGTCATATCTGAATCCGGATCGTGATGGTAATATTATTTGTTTAGCTACATGTAATAAACGAAGAAGAAAAATCATCATCATGTAACTAAATTCTCAAAAAAAATATGTCCACCGGAGTGACAACTGAAAAAATTTTCACGATTACTATTCAGCAGGTCAGGAAAATCATAAAGGGGGTGTCCTAATTACGTTCTCCCAGAAGAGTTGAGTATGGTGTAATGAGGTGGTGCGTAAAGATTATTGATATTAGTGTCTGAATGCAGGTAAGAGGCTGACCAGTTCAGACTCCACTCATATGCCTCAGCGCTCCTCGTCAATGGCCAAGAACCAATCAGACATCCCCACGTCGACGGATACTTGGAAAACCATATTGCATAAACTACTAAGTACTACTGAAAATTATACCAATATGTATAGCAATATTTGTTAATGATCACTTGTATTTCTCTTTCCTCCACATCAAAAAAATTATTTTTTATTTGTTTGGTAACTCTTAATTTTTACGAAAAAAATTCTCTTCAGTCGATACATTTCTGGGTTTCCGTGATCGGTCTTACTTATTTAAAGTATTGTAGAACAACTTTTAAAGTATAAGACGTGTATCGGAATGGGAAATAATGTCCAAATATTACAGTTACAGGGTTCATTGCATAACTTTTGTTTTTCTCATGTCTATTAATTCACGGATGTTGGTTCTAACTGAGGACTGGGGCGATTCCTGTGGTCTACAGGCGCTCCTGTAATGGAAACTTTTTCGTTCTCTTTCCTGAGGACATTCCGGACTAATGGCGCTGTTACTCGCTTGTTGAGCAAGCCATTTCCGCGATTTCTTCTTCTTTCCAGCAGCCACAACAACTGTCGACCCGCCGAGGAAAACAGGTGGTTGGTTATTAACAGCGGCACAAATGCAGTTGTCTCGACGCCATTACAGTGTCGGAGCATCTTCCTTAGTTTGATTTATCGTTTGCCTGTCTGGTTTAATGCTCGCAGAGGAGCGAAAGCAGGAGTGGCGCGAGGCAAAAACTTAATATGGACATCGTCCGAGTGGACATGGAGAACATGGGAACTTAATTCGATCAAGATCGGTTAGCCACAAACACGTTATCTTTCAACAACACTCGCCTATTAAATTAAGATTATAATGAAAGAAACAGGGCACGAATAAAAACCTAAAAGAAAAACTGACATAGGCAAGGAATACAGAAAGGATGAAATTAAATTAATAGAAGTTCTAGGGAAGGGATAGTAATGACAGCTCAACGTACGTAAATAATACTTTATACAGAATGGAGTTAAGTAGAAAATAAATTCAGGTATTCTCATTATAATACGTAAAACAATAATATTATAGAAATAGAGCATCACAATACATAAAAATAATAATTTCGAAACTTAAAAGACAAGTGACGAATAATAAAATTAAAGTAACATGAAAAATTAAAGGTAAAACAGGAGGAAAGCCGAACACATGTATGAAATGAATATAAAAATCATTAAATATTGCCTGCAGAAATTTAGGGTAGATTACAGTTAAAGAATAAACGAATTTAAAGACGAATTAGAGAAAAATTGAGAGTAAACACATGTAATAACAAAAATAATAAAATAAATACCATAATTTATGAAGGAAGAAAAATTAAATGCTAAATATAGGAAAATAGTACAAAATAAAAGGATATTAATACTACCGAATGACGACTGTACAAAATTAATACCGATTTTTATTGAGTAAGAATGGAAAATAAAATTAGAAATGAAACGAAGAAAGAAATGTAATATTTGATTCACAGTAGATACGGAGTTACAAGATAGTAAAAGATGGAATGCGGGAAGAATTTTTGATAAAAAAAACAATAGAACAGGCAAGATTTAAAAATGACAAAAATGAAATTTTTTGCTTAAAAATGAAAATGGTAGGTGAAAGAATAAAAGAAATAGTCAATAAACGAATATAGAAGTGAAGGGTAAAGTTAAAAAGATGACAGCTTCACAAACATATTAATTAAAAGTGATGAATGGTATAAAAGCAAAATTAATTATTATATATTTTATGAAAAAACAGCCAATTAAAAATATTCACAAACATATTAATTAAAAGTGATGAATGGTATAAAGGCAAAATTAATTATTATATATTTTATGAAAAAAAACAATTAAAAATATTTTATTTTATTAAATTACTCGACATGTTTTTGTCCTTATTTATTAATTTAATAAAATAAAAATAATTAATTTTCTGTTAATTACCGATGGTCCATCATATTTATTTACACAGTTTTTAAATTTGATGTGTTAATATTATATAATAAATAAATTTCAGAAATTTAAAATTATTCAACACAACGAATTTTTAGTACCTTTTTGTGCTTTCATGAAAGTAATAAAAGGTACTGATTCGTCGTTGACTTGAATACAACATTTTAAAATGTCAGTAAAATATCGTTCATTTATATTATTGTCAAGAAGCAGACGTTAAGTAAAATATTAAATACATACAATGGATGATCAAATGAAGGAAGCCTGCGACGGAAGTTCTCTCGCAGGTTAACCTTCCCAGAGAGGTCTGGAGAAGGCTACTTTTGGGGCTACCTTCTCCTCTCTGGTTTTTTGATCTAAGGTTCCCACAAGCCGAGGCACCTCGGCCTGTTTTGAGAGGTGTATGTTCCGGGGTCGCAGACTTTGGGCAAACAGTGATAGTTGACCGCTATTCCTATTGGAACAGTCGGCCAGCTGCCTCCCACACTGGTCGAGGGCAATTCTGCGACCCTACGACAAACCCCTCTCCCGCCGTCGGAAGCGCGTGGGACAAGTATGCCCGACCTACCTGATTCAGGTTTTTCTAGGGTATTCCTAGCATCACGTTTAGGCGAATTGCCGGGTAGGATCCTTAAACTGTAGCCTTAACTACGTTCCATCTACTCTTCTGCACCCCCCCCCCTCTTTCAAATCCCTTCCTCTGCTAATAAAGGTGATTTGCAACCACGTGGATTATCCTCATGCAACCTGATACTCTAAAAAAATATTAGTTTAAGAGAAATGCACCGATATAAGAAGAAATTACATGGAGGAGTGAAGGGTCAAGATAAGTAAAGGAGAAAAGTGGCAAATAAAAATTACAAGACAAAAACAAGATGGTACATCTATCACATACACAAGGATATGCGGAAGAAACTATTGATTAAAGGAAGTAATTGTAGAAATAAATATGGAAATAAGACGATATATTAGTAAAGTAAAACTGAAAATATAATAAAGAAATATAGGTCACATTAATCAAGGTTGAACGCAAATATTTATGAAAGACCGAAAGAATGTACTGAAACTATAAAGGAAAGAAGGTAGTAATTTTCCATCCCACTTACTTATGATAATTACCTAAGGAATGCAGAAAATGCAACTGAAGTTCTCTGCTTGCAGATGTTTGTTGGTTCGTGGAGCAAGGTGAATTAGATGGCAGTGAATGTCTCTTTGTAGTTGGGACCTTTTGTCCCAAGGAGTGAGTGAGTGAGTGAGTAAGTATTGCGCTTTTATAATTGTTCTTTACACTCAGGGAGTGAGTTCGCTTTTCAATTCCTTCTGTGTTTTTAAGAAGGAAACGAAAATTAATTACCTTTTCGCGAGAAAGAGGCTTGATGAAATTGTCGGGGGCGCGTGGCGCAGTTTCGTTTAGGGAAACCGTCAGGTTTTAATTAATCTGCAAGGAAGGAAAGTCCTCCTCCTCCTCCTCCTCCACTGCCGACGTCGCGGGTTTCACGTTTTAATATCCCAAAAGAAAATTAATATTATTAAGAGTGAGGCACGCGACTTATCAATTCCGCACGCCTCACGAACCTGTTTTTTTTTTATGTTCGGCGTAATTCCAAGTCTCTCTAGATAATTTTTTCCTTCCTGCGTCTGTAGTTTCTCTATAGAATCTATATTATTGCGTGCCAGACAAACATCAACGCGAAATCTGTGTCGGTTTATAAAAGCAGACGATTTAAAGCGCAAACATCCGAGCAGAGAGCGATCCGTGAAAATCTATGTCGCTGGATTTGCGATTAATTTCGAGTGGCGCGGATATTGAGTGGGTGCTGGAGGCGGGTGTGGTGGTGGTGTGCCCCCCCCCCTCCCTCCCCCCACTCTCACACGTTCGTTCACTTCGCATTGTAATCACATCAAGCCATTTGCAAAAGCGCTATCGTGCAAATGCTAATCGCTTTGTTTACATTGTTGGCTTATTAACTTGCTGCAAATAGTTAGGATTTAACGGTGACCGAATTACTCTTCCGTCCGTGTTGCGGGCACGTGGCAAAAGAAGATTGCTTTCAGGATAACTGTTACGTGATGATTGAAAACCTCCTCGTTGTTGTAATCCACACGGAATTTTTATTTACATACAAAAACTAAATTTCCAAAGTAGCTTGTTTAAGTTCCGGTCCTATATTTTCATCTCTGTAAATCTAAGTTTCTAATGAATACCACAGTATTCACATTTACCTCACGTATAACCTATTATTTATTAACCGCGGGTGAAAGCAGAACGACGGCAACTTGTACCTTGTTTGCTATACAAGGTTTGCTCTGAATCTATTTCGAATAAACCCACTAAAAAATGTATTGATATATAAACCTAGAAGATGACGACAGTGCTTTCAGTCGTCGAAACGTTGCGTCTAAAAATAAATATGCAAAACCCGTGTGAATTCCGAGAACTATTTATTGAACTACTTCACCGGGAAAGACTTAAATCTTTGATATAAACCCTATAATTTTCATAATCAGCCTCAATAAAAAAAACATTTGCATCCTTTAGTTCCCAAACGTTTATTAATTTCATAGCATAGGAAGGCATTTGAAAGGGGGGATGCGGAAGGGTAGAGGAAGGTAAACAAGGGTTAACTAGGGGCCCCGGGCTATAGTTTAAGGATCCTACCCGGCATTCGCCTAAAAGTAATGCAGGGAAAAACCTGCATCAGGTAGGTCGGGCATTGGGTACTTGTTCCACGCCCTTCCATTAGCTGGACAAGAGTTTGCTGTGGGGTCGCAGCATTCCCTTCTCCGTACCTCGACCAGTTTAGGAGGCAGCTGGCCGATTGTTCCAATGGGAACAGAGAACAACTCTTACCGTATGCCCAAGGTCTGCGACCCCGGAACATACACCTCTCAGAACAGGCCGAGGTGCCTCGGCTTGTGGGAACCTTAGTTCAAAAACGGAGAGGAAAAGGCATACCCAAAGGTAGCCCCTTCGTATCTCTCCTAAAAGGTTCTGCCTGCAAGAGAAAATCCCTCGCAGGTTACCTGCGATAGAATCCTCTCGCAGGCTTCTTCAGAGAATAGCCTCGAAATAGGAACATTATATTCAGCTTATGGATTAATATAGAATTAAATTTTTTATAGGTTTATATAAATAATTACAAGGGCAACGCCGGCCGCCCAGATAGTCACAAATAAAAATTTAGTTTGCAACAATTATCTGAGAGTTTATTTAAATAAATCAGTGGAAAATGAGAACATCATTTAGATAGTCGTAACTTATTAAGCATAAAAATTTGAAACAACGTTAGTTATAATTAATAAACAAGTATAATCATAAATTGTCTCTGAAGTGACAACTTTGCCGTAAAACTTCCGCGGCGTGACAATTTTTTAAAAAAACTATTTGGAATAAGATTAAAATAACAGCAACCTGAAGAAGGAAAAACATGTACCGAAACGTTGTTTTTATTTTTTAGAGACTTTTTAAATAAAGTGTCTGTTATTGGTAGTAAACTATATTTTGTCTTATAAAACAGAAAACCAGACTTAAAATAAAAATATGATACATTTATAATAATTTTTTTAAAACCAAAATTTAACTTATCAGGTTTATAAATACATGTTTCAATTACATTCATGTGCCTTGTTCGTATTTCTTGTGTGATGTGTAACTTACGGAACACCTGTAAAATATTACATACACATTACGTAATGGTTCTGATGGAATATTGGAACCAGTGACTTCAGTGGTGTGCAAACAATGTTTTTCATTTCCAATGTTTCATTAAATTACCTAGTCAGGTATTTTAGATAAATTGAGTTGTCTTCCAGTTTTATAAAATTGTCTATGGCAAATTATAATCGATATATTCAAAATGTCAGAAATATTTCGACTTTTAAAAATTCTCCTCAACATTTAGCACTTTTTTTAATTTCATTTTGATTCGATTCGCATCAGGAACGTTTTATTAAGCGACATACAAGATTTTCATGTCTATTTTCATGTCTTGAATTCATAATTTTTTTATTTTGAAATAAGTAAAATTGATTCCAAAATTTTCCATTTTTTACAATCTGCATGTCTGAGTGCTTCTTTGGGAATATTTTTTTTATACTACGATCAATGCAAATTTTTAGTTCTTCATTTAATTTGCAATGTTTTAAAATGTAGCGCTAATGATAATTTGAATAAAAAGAAAATAAGTATGTAAATTCGTCGAAATTTTCTATTTAATCGCGTGTCATTGAGCTAAGAAGCCATTAATGGGGGAAAAATATGAATAAATTTATATAAGTTAAATAAATTATGTAACCAACATCCAATAATGTTATTCGCCTCTTGTTTCATCATGTTTTTTAAAAAAAGGGATTATACTGATAGCCAAACCTCGTTTTCACACTTGAAGTAGCTGCAAAAGAGGGTTGGGCTCGTTAGATAAGAAATTACCTCATAGGACATCTGGAAAATTTACTGCCGCAAAAATTCGTACTCACTTAACAGATATCTTAATTAGTGTTGGCTTGTTAAGTTAATAAATTGTTAAAACCGGTAACTGAAATTCGAAATGCCCTCGTAATCTTAAGCAGCTGCTTTAAGTAAGTTCCCGATATCCTCTAAACACTTTTCTCGCATTAGTTACTTTGTCTCCCGTCGTTATCCTGTCACTCGCCTCCTTCTCCCGTCCGCTCTGTCTGTCTGTTTTTCTGCGACTTGTACATATTAATGCATGCCTCCGTTCCAAGACGAGGGTGTAATAAACTCGTGATGCTGCGAAGCCAATGCTTGCGGGAAGAAAAACAGTCAGGGGCGTCGTTCGTTGCGATAGGGATAAAGTGTCGTTGTAACTCATGAGCCGTATGGTCACGTTGATTGGTGACGCCTAGCAGTAACTCAGGAAGACATCTCGGGCAGGCACGTTTAACATATGTTAACGACACTTTCGCAAAGGCGCTTTCCACTGAGATTACGATGGTAATGAAGGAGGCAACGCACAACTACCGCTAACCTGCATACATTGACTTCCACTTACCTTCTATTACTACCGCTCTACTGGATCCACGCCTCCTCATCCGACGGCGACAAAAAGGAAGACCAAAAAAAAAACATACGAAGACACAGACAGATAGAGAAAGCAGATAGTCAGAAAATTACAAGTAATAACACAGGGAGAAATATATATTTTTTAATTTAATAAACACCGAATGTGTTTTGCATATTAAAACTGGTCTAGTAGAAAACCATTAATGTTTCCTTGTTCCTTCTTTAACTTGCTTGACTAACATCTGAATTAGTCCAATGACGCCTTTTAGTTTTTTGGGTTGTTCTGCAAATTCACTTGCTACTCGCCCATAATCGTCTCATTTAACACTTCGCACTTAGACGTGTTCAAATGGTTTGGAATAGTCGGCCAGCTGCCTCCTAAACTGGTCAAGGCACGGAGAGGGGAAAGCTGCGACCCCACAGAATACCCTTCTCCCGCCATCGGAAGGGCGTGGGACAAGTACCAAATGCCCGACCTACCTGATGCAGGTTTTTCTAGGGGTTTCCCTGCATCACTTTGAGGCGAATTGCCGGGTAGCATCCTTCAACTATAGCCCAGGGGCCCTAGTTAACCCTTGGCTACCTTGCTCTACCTTTCCGCCTCCCCCCCCCTTTCACTCCTTTTCCTATGCTATAAGAGGGGAATTGCCACTATGTGGATTACCCTATACGTAGCCTGTCTACACCTTAAAAAAAAGTTTAGTCCTCTTCAGTATTCGGTAGACGTATCGGTTCGCTAAGACCTGAAGAACCTCCTCGTTTTCATGATAACATGTTTATTCTCGAATCTTCTGATTTCTTCTCTGACGCTAGAATACTAAGCATTCACAAGACTTCATTTTGAAAGGTTTGTATTTTAGTGAAATTACCATTTTTTGCACACTCCCAAAGCTGTATCCCATACACCCTTTTTGGTTTTAGAATTTGATTGTAAATCAAAGTTTTGCTATTTAAGGAAAAGCTGGAATTTCTTCCAATGAGCCATCTATACAGTCGAAGTTTTATATGAACTCTTATTTTTTTTCATGTTTTCATGTCCTTCCCGCTGTAATTTTGCATCTATTGGCATACCAAGGTATTTTTCATTGTTTTCGTAAGGTACTGTGGTTACATTCATGTCTAGAAAAGGAGAATTAGTCACTTTCCTATTTTTAAAGTTTGCATGGATACCTTTCATTTCATTCAGTTTGATTTTCCATTTTCTGGTCCAGTCGTATACTTTATTATAGCGGTTTGTAGCTTTATCGTGGTTTATTTTTAGTTCTGTCCCGTCGCCAATATTGCAGCGTCTTGTACTTCACATTTTCCAATTTGGGTCTATCCCTGGTGAACAGGTCCAAAAACACTTCCCTGTGGGACCCCAGCTTGAACGTTCTTTAGGTCCGAATATCATTCTTCCTGCTTCACCCGAAAGAGATATGTAGGACGTAATTATTTTTACGTATTGCCTTGGCAATATTTTATTTAATATGTAAATTACTCCTTCGTTCCACATTTTCCCAAATGCATGTGCGACATCAAGGAATGCTTTTCCTATTATGTCAGTAATTTGATGCACTTAGTCAATTGTCGAATGTTTGGGTCTGAATCCATACTGAAAACCTGGAATCAATTTTCGTTCCTGGATTATCAGGCAATAGAAAAATAGGTCTATATGATTTAACATCAAGCAGAGGCTTACCAGGTTTTGGTAGCATGATGACTTCAGCTGTATACCAGATGGCAGGTTTCGTGTTTAAATCTGATGGCCGCATTAAATAAATACGTCAACATGATGATACCTTTACGTAGTAGAATTATTCCAGCAATTAAGTCAAATCCCGGAGCCTTCCTTAAACTTAAGTTACGTTTAATTTCTTGTGCTACTTCCCTGTAAGTAACAAGCTTAATTTCTTTGTATATGAATAAGAAAGATAGCCAATAAGGACAGCAGGTAATATAAATACCACACAACGTTTCTGGAATACTTGTTCCTTTCGTTAGGTGCTAAGAAGAGCCTAGAGAAACACATCTTCACTGGTTATTTAGAGAGTTGTCAACTGACAAGTGCAGTTGTCTCTCTCTAGGCTCTTCTTAGCACCTGACGAAAGGGACAAGGATCCCAGAAACGTTGTGTAATAGTTATATTACCTTTTTGTCTGTATTGGCTATCTTTCTTATTCATTATTTTCAATAAGACTTAATTTTTTTTCATTTATTTGGATCGATTGTTGTTGAATGCTTCAAGAGAGTAGTTGTTTTTTAATTGAAAAGTTTCAACAAGATATTCAGCAAAACAGATTTTCTTTTCCTTTATTTTCTCTCGCCGAATTTCAGAGAGAGAAAAATAACTTAAATTAATATTTTTCGTCATATTTTAAGATTATAAATAAAATTATAATCCGAAATAAGGAATAAATGAGACAGTAAAGAGTATTCAAAGTTATCGATAGGGGTTTCACTCTGGATCTACAGTTATCGACCACGAATATAATTTTTAGAATCAGGCCTGTTCCAATAACGAACACATATATATTGTATTAATTGCACAATTTTTATCTGTATTCAGTAACTACAGGATATACGTGAAAAAATGACGAGTTCAAATAAATTTGATTTGATATATTTTATTCCATTAGTCGACGTATGAGGAAATATGATGCGGCATTACATAAAATTAAAATATAATTATTTGATGCTACAGTTATTAGCAATTAGAAACTCTCATAAAAATTACTAAAAATCTGGAACACAAATTTCCCTTTCCAACATAACAAAAAGATCTGTAATTCTTTAACGTTAATACGGGTATAATACAATTTTTTACAGTACTCAAAAAACTTAATACACACTAGGTAAATAGAGAATAAAATATGGAATTACAGTAGAATAAAAACAAAACCTGACACACGCTCACCGGGATGAAACAAAAGCAACGGCAACACGAAACAGATTGACAAGGAATCTGCATTTACGTGGAAACTCCAGGCCGTACATGACACGAATAAAGAAAAGAGCAGAAAAGACCAACAGAGACTAAGCAAAATATTAAATAAGTAGTTTTAAGAACAACCTATTCAACACTTTTTCAGCACAACAAAAATAATTAAAATAATTAATTGAATTAATCAATAAGTAATTCAAGGACAACGATCAAGAAACTTCTATACTTTGTAAAACACCGGAGCATTTAAGGATAATATTTTTACGCTTAATCCCAAAATTCTTGTAGTTATTATTGTTCTTTACATCTGGAGGAAGACTATTATCTCTGAATGGTGAATACTTCTCTGGCAGAGAGCAAAGATCTTAGACCTGAGCGATTTCTAGTCGCATAATCGTGAGAGTCGCCATTCGTATCAAAAATATTCATGTTCCGCATAACAAACTTCAAAATTTCGTGAATAAACACACAAGTCAGAGATAATATTCGCAAACTTTGGAAAAACGGTTTACAACGGGATTTATTATCCGTATTAAAAAAAGTATTCTAATGCCACGGTTTTGCAACTTGAATATTTCAATGCTCCTGGAGCAACTGCCCCAATTTGCAATGCCATAACACATAAGGGAATGAAAATGTTGATGTCAGCATGTTGCATTAAGGTTCTGTGACAATAACAAGCTGAACTGAGTTTCCCAGCAAGCAGACCTACATTGTGAGTCCACTTAAATTTTTCTATCCATTTAAAGACCGAGAAAATGCGCATAAAGCACATAAAGTTCTGATAGAAAGCTAAAGAATTATCATAATTAGATGAAACAGCAAAATATAGAGAACATTAAGTGATGATATAAATGCCAGACAACGTTTCTGGGATCCTTTTCCCCTTATTCAGATAATTGGAAAAAAAAAAACACGAGAGCCAGGAACGACACAACCGCACAATTACAATTAACATACTCAAAAGCTTGAGTCAATGATCTGACGAAAATGACAAGGATCCCAGAAACTTTAATTAAGTTCTGTATCATTTAATTATTATATTTTATACATACTTATTATATTCTCATTTCTAAAGAATTATCCGTGATGAGAACGTTGTAGTCTTGAAACTGTACTATAAATTTTACGATTAGTTCTCAGTTATGCTGCAGGGTTAATCCAAATTACACCAAAAAAAATCCCATTTTACGTCTTACATATTTAATGGACTCTTTCAAGTAAAGCAAAATGAATCATATTTTGACCTAAGGAATCGTTTAAGCAGAAGTTTCACAGGGAAGTGTTCTTGGACCTGTTCTATATGTGACATTCATCAGCGATATACCAAAATTGGAAAATGTGAAACTAGCCACGTTAGCTTCACATATAGACCACACTTTAATATTGGTGACGGGACAGTACCAAAAATCAACCAGTTAACAAGTGCAAACTGTTACTAATAAAATATACGACTGGACTAGAAAATGATAAAATCAAGATGAATGAAATAAATGTAACCACGGTACCTTACAAAAACATTGGAAAATCCCTTGATATGACGCTAGATACAAAATTAAGGTGGAGATAACACTTAAAAAACCGAGAAGGAGAAGTTTATCTAAATTAACCTGTTCGAAAATTCTATCCAAATTAGTAAGTCGTAAATTCCGAAATTACGGATTAATAATCTCCATAACTGAATGTATAATGGAATATCAAAGTAGTGAGGACATACTCTTACTGGATTACAACATGGGGAAAAAATCTTTCAAGCATTTCAGAATCACGTGTAACTGTTGAATGAAGAAGGGAAGGAAAAAACCGACAGGTCGATAGACAGTGGTAAATGGCAAAACAATGCCAGTTGTCGCAAAAAGGAGGCCGCTGGATGATTACCGAGGATATCAGCCTCGGGTTATGCAAGGGAACGAGGAGCCTCCGGAGCTCAATTAAATCGATGTTCACTTAGAACGTCGGTCGATTCTTCTTCAGCCGGTATCTGGAACAGAAGTGAATGTGAGTTATATGAAGACAGCAATAGCCGTCTGGAAATAGGTTTAATTGTGCTCTACATCACTTCTATCCCGTGGTACTGAGAGGAATCCCTGTGAAAGCTGTATTGGACGGCTGCAGATATATGAAGTGTTCTCCTAGGTTCATGCAAATGCTGGGGAGAAACTCTGAAGAACATTTTTGGATGAAACGGACAGTGAGAAGCATTCCTACGTTATTTAGCAATTTTAAAATACAGTTTTATTATTTTTTGGAAACATTACAGTGTCACTGTTTACGCAAGAACTGAAGTCGGTTGTAGGACAATTTTAGACGATTTTAATTTTTTTTAAGTGAAGCCCCAGAAAATGGCTCCCTTCAAGAACTGGGATACAAGATCCTCCACACTTGAGCATGGGAAGCCATGCCAATATCCACTTACTCAGGACAATATGAAGCACTGAAGATAACGAACTGCAGCCGTAAAAAAAAACTTGAATAATTTCTTTACTTTGACTGATAAGTAATTATTGCATATTTCGTTAAAATTTACGTATTTAATAAAACATAGTTAATAATTTCGTTCGTGATCACTTGAAATTTAATTTTAAACTCAAATTTACTTCTTTATCGGATTCAAGGGCATGAAATATTTAATTAGACCGTAGACCAGAAGAAGAGGTTGATGTCTCTAATCACAAAGCCTTTCCTTGGGTCTTCTTTCCTCTTCGTAGGTGTTCAAGGATTGCAACGAGCACAAATTGAACTCATTTATGACAATGCGAAAACGATTCCCAAATATTATATGAAGTTTATATACTTTATACGGAAACAAGAATACTTATAAAATTATATTTTCCAGGAGAATTTCATTTCATGTAATGACGAATTAGTACGTTACCATGGTCAAGAAAATTATTTAAAATATTTTTTTTTCTATCTCGTCGACTTTTAAAATATTGTGTAAAAGAAAGGGTGATTTTTAAAATACACGGTCTAATCACACCTTCGCACCTTTAGCGATTCCAGTTGGTACAAAAACAAATTTTGAGGCTTGTAGAATTATCTGTTTATTTTGACTGAAGGTCGATGCACTTTCAAAATGTTGGCGAGGGGGAATGTAACTAGAAAATATTAAATAAATTAAAAGGCAACTTTAACTTCAAGCAGTCGCAAGTTGAAGGCTAATAGAATTAATAAATAAGCTAAGGATCTTTCAGAAGAAAATTAATAAACGACAAAGTAACTAAGATACAATAAAATAATATTTTTACGACGTTTCGTCACCAATTTTGGAGTTCATCAGATGTACATTATTTATTAAAAAATAGAGATATATATATAAGGCGTTAGATATTGATTTAATAGCAAAATCTTCTTGAAAGAAGTGGAGTCTGTTAATAATTTACATAAATTACAAAGAGTTTTAAAATTCAAAATCAAGAAAATAAATTTATTTAAATGAAACAACGGCTGCCAATTAGTCAGACATTTTTTAGAACAATTTAAACCATAATAAAACTCTTTTATACAAATATTATAAATTGATTGTTTACAAATTTATACTTACATTTTAATTAAAAACTTCACAACTAATGAGGTCCCAAAATTTTGAAACGAAACGTGGTGTTTATGTAATGTTTTCAATTAATCTTAATAAATCTCTGACTTATTGGCAGCTGTTATTTAATTTAATAAAAGTGTCAGGTAAATATAATTGATAATTTTATTAGTATATTATTTATTTTTGGAAGATATTAATGGAATATTACGAGGTACTTAGGAAGACAGAGTCTTAAATATATACCTGCTTAATTTACTAGAATAATCTTCTGCAATGAAATAACATCAGCCAATTAGTCATGTTTATTAAGAACAATTTTAAGCATTACAAAAGCAATTATTTTTATATTTTTTTAAAATTGCTCTTAAGTATGTTCCATAATTTTTAAATTGACTAATTGGCTTATAATAATTCATTCACTAAATATCCTATAAAATGTCTTCATTTGAGTCTGTTGAGCTTTAGTCGTCAGTTTCCACTTGTAATTTGTACTTTTTTGACCGTCCATATTTGTACAATCAATTTATACACAGTCTTATAATTTAAAATCTTTTCCTCTTTAATTTCAGTGTAAATGTCTTATTTTGAAAACTGTGTTAGATATATATATATTTGAGTGTGTGTGTGTGTCATTAACACTAAGTTGATAAGCATTTATTTTTGTAATCACTCTTGTTAATTTATAATACAATATTAAATGTAAATAAGAAATTTATTCTACGTGTTGTTTTTTCTTCGATTCGCTCGTAGGCCGCATGACACGCTGTCGCTCTTTTCATAGCTCCAGCTCATGTAATTATTTATATCGGCGATTGTGTTAAGTTCGACACATGTGTATTTTCGTCCCCTCCATCACCTATCTCCGCGTCAATTATTTCCCACCGTCCCCATCCTTATTTCTGCCCTTAAAGCTCTTTATTTCCATTCGTATTTTTTCTCCGCGTCTCCCCTCTTCTTCGATCCAGATTCATGTTGTATTAATCACATGGGCCGTTGTGACTGTGTATCTACGCGGAGGGGAGATATTTGCAGCGGTTGCAGAGTGTCCTTGTAATATCCCAAGTTCCCTCGCACTTCTTGCAATAAAGGAGGCTGCGGGTCAACGGCGTTCTGGAGCAGATGGGGCGCATGCGTTGCCCTTAATTTTCTAAGGCATTCTTCCTTTTCTTCCCTTCTTCCCTTCTTATAAATCCCCCAACGCTTTATGTGCACGCACTGCACTGCACAGCCTACCTGCTCCACGAACGCACTACTAGCCGCGTAGAAAACATACTGCACCATTCAATTAGCCGAGTCCCGCCTTCCTTCATTCATTCCTATAGGAAGGACAGTGACGCCGATGCAACCTACAAGTAAGTTTACGATGTGTTTTGCTCAATAAAGTTGAGATCCTCTTTAGAAATATATGATGAAAGGACTCGGATTTGAAGAAATATAATTGTTTCAGGTACATCGATGTTTGAGAAGACACTCCACTGTCCTGCATTAAATTAAATTAAGTAGATACATACGTTACTGTTCTTGAAGGCAAACAAGGATTTTTATTTGACAATTTTAAACGTTTTGTTTGAATATTTATTCATCGCCTTTGACGTGAAAATAAACTTTTACACAGACCCCCATTTATTGAAAATAAAAATATAAAACGTCTGTGTTAAAAAAAATTAATTAAATACATAAATAAGAAGAGAAAAATAAATTCTAGATAAATACCACACAACGTTTCTGCAGTCCTTGTTGCTTTTGTCAGGTGATTCGAGAAACGCAAGTGCCGTAAAGACGACACACAGACGAACTCAAAATTACAGAAACGTTGTGTGGCTTTTATTTAGCACTTATTTTTGTCTGTTATTTCTGTTTTTGAAGATTTTTATTAATGATGAGATCCTGTCCCTGCCTATGATACAGGAATGAAAACATTATTAGGATTAGTACAATTAGTTAATTGGAAAGTAAGGTTCGATTTCTTATAATACAAAAGACACACAGATTTTTCAAGAAACGTTTTTATTTAATTCCTTACATATTTCTCAATTTTTCTACATAGTTGCAATAATTGTTTAAACATTTGTCATAACGTTCTACAAGTTTTTTTTGGTATGCCTAAGTCATAGACGTCTGCCGCCTGCGAGTCTTTAACTGCTTCTTTCGTCATCTCTAGGGACAAGTGTGAAACCCACGTCTATTCCCCTGTCACAATCTTCTCCAAAAAAATCAAGAGCCATTATTTTCATCTGCCTCTGAAAATTTGCAATTTCACAAATTGTGCGTACGATGCATTACTGAGGAACAGCAAATAAAAACAATGCATTGTCTCTTGATATATTAGACCGATAGCATAAGAAAAGTGATGGATTTTTAGAGAAGATTGTCACAGGGGACGAGACGTGGGTGTCTCTGATGACTCTAGAGATGACGAGGTGAAAAAAGCTGTTAAAGACTTACAGGCGACAGACGTCTATGACTTAGGCATTCAAAAGCTTGTAGAAAGTTTCTACAAATGTTTAAACAAATAAGGGAAACTGTGTAGAAAAATAGAGAAACATGTAAGAAATTAAATAAAAAAACTGTTTTGAAAAAAATATGTGATGGTTTATGTTAATCGAACCTTACTTTCCGAATAACCCTCGTTATATAATCTCTCCTACTTTCGTCAACAGATATATTTTTTACCTACCAATGCGTGCCTTTAAAACGAAAATTAAATTCGTTAGGTTAATTTTAAGTTTCAGTTCAGTCATGGAAAAACCGTCTAGTGGTTTTTCTGTTAAGTGAAAAAAATCCCTTTTTCAAGTTTTGAAGTCAGTTAGTCTCCAGATGACGAATGGTAATTCTAAAAATCATCCTACAGCTCTGTATAACAAGGAAACAAAGTTTCGTCGACATCTGATACACCGTTGCCATTTCGAAAACGAATAAAGTCACCGTGACAGACCAACACTAACTTACTTCACGCCGATTTAAGGTTCCCCAGTACATGAAAGGTAAAGATATACTAAAACCATTTGAACCATGCACAGAAAAAAGATGTTTTTATTTTAATAGCTGGTAATGAATATTTTACAGTCTAAAAATAGAAGAGTTTAAAAAAAAACGAAAATATTTGGAAAAGTAAAAAAAAATTACTCTGTTCAACTTCAGGGCGCAAAAAGAGTTTATACTTGCGTATACGAGTCCCAGTTTTTTTTTACAAAAATAGACCTACTACATTCAGCTCATTACAATGTTAATCATGTCTGTATTTCACTTAATGTAACTTTTAATGATTATAAATATATATATTCTGACTATTGGACAATTTCTCCTCATTAATATTTAATAAGTAATATACATTCTACACTAGCTGTGTGCCCGGAGTTTTCCGTGTAGTCATAATTATACTCAGCGACATCCATAACCGTGGATTTGACTCTAATCTCAGTTTTATTGCTTTATTTTTATGTAACGCCCTTTGACCTTATCCTAAAAATGCTCCCTTCCCAGGAAGGAAGGGGTTAAAATTATTCACAAACATATATTATGCAGAAACGCTATCTTATTGACTCCTAAAAATTTACTTTCCACGAATATATCGGCCGTTTTAACATGTTTGAACATTTTAATCCCCCCCTCCCCCCTAGGAGTAGTAGTAGTAGTAGTGTATTATCATGTAAACAAGTACATTAGAGACTAAGAAGTCTACGCAAAGAGTTAAGACTAATTTTAAAAAATAGTTTAGCAACAAAACGTTCTAAATAAGCGAATTAAATTTTTTTTTTACATTTTTTGAAATCAATATTCAAAAAAACCTACTTTTTGGAGATATTTGAAGTTTTATTGACTCAAATTATAATGATTCTTTTTTTTTGCGTCCCTCAGATGTGATATTACTAAGAGCGTTTGAATAAATTGTGGCACAATTAAGTGAAATGATCACAAAGTTGTCAGTTTTCTTCAAGAATATCAAATATACAACAATAAAAAATCTAACAATACAATTTCCTTTATTATCAAGTACTTGACACCTAGAATAAAATAATTATCGTTAAAAAATCTCCTTCTCAGATTGTAATTCTTGCTGCATTGGTCAAACTTAAAGGTCACTACAAACCCGTATCAGAGAACTCGTATCCGATATTAAACTCCTCATTGATAAGCTACCTAAAGTCTCCAAATACGTGTTTAACTACAAGCATTGTATTGCTGTCCGAATATCCTATTTTAATGAAAATTATTATTTGTTAACCTCAGGTGCAAAATTATAAAACTGAGAAGAGTTATGTAAAATATAATATCGTCACAATTACTTGTCAAACCCTGCTATGATCTTTCTTTTATCTTATACTTTGTTTTGTCGGCTAATCGTACCGCAACTAATTCAAAAGTATTTACTAACTACCTATAATTATCACATCAGGAAAGAAACTTGCAGTAACTTGCACAGTGTTTTCTTTTTCACTCCATATTTAACCAGCTTTTTGGCTATTTTTATTATTATTAACTGTTATATTTTATACGAGAAAATGTAGTCTTCAACTATCCTTTTCAGTTTCATAACACGTGTCAAAATATTGCAGGGATAATTCGATGCGTCATTTGTTTTGAATGTATGACTTTGGGACGAGACATTGAGCTTGTTTCGGCAGCCTACGACGGCCTGTCGGTCTTCATAAACCATATGTGTCACCAGAACTTGGCCTAAATGTTTAATTAGCCTCGATGCAAGATATACTGCAGAAAGTCACGAGGCCTTCTTCAAAGCCAAATTGGCTTCACTTACGAGACGGCCGCGTCGTTGTTCTGTAATTTGCGGCGGAATTGAATTAAAACAAAGGAAATAATTATTTCGTGCAAAAAGTTAGTAATATTAGTTTAATATGAAACTGTAAACAAGAAACCCTTTAAGACTACGTCAGAGAGTTTATACGTTATACTTTAAATCGTGCGATTTAACCAATTGGTGACTAATAACATTGCTGGCCGAATATCTTATTTTAATATATTAATACACATAAAACGAACAAGTAGGTGTATTATGTATAAGAGGAATTACAGAACACACTTACAGACATATAAGGAAATTTAACATAGATATTAATAGCCAAATAAGTCATAAAAGTCAGAGATACAAAGGGGCTACCTTAGGGGATGCCTTTTCCTCTTCGTTTTTGAACTAAGGTTCCCACAAGCCGAGGCACCTCGGCCCTCTTCTGAGAGGTGTATGTTCCGGTGTCACAGACCTTGGGCATACGGTAAGAGTTGTCCGCTATTCCCATTGGAAGAAGGGAATGCTGCGTCCCCACAGCAGACTCCTCTCCCGCTATCGGAAGGGCGTGGGACAAGTACCTAATGCCCGACCTACCTGATGCAGATTTTTCTAGGGTTTGTCCTGCATTTCTTTTAGGCGAATGCCGGGTAGGATCCTTAAACCATAGCCCGGCGGTCCTAGTTACCCTTGGCTACCTTCCTCCACGCTTCCACATCCCCCCTTTCAAATCCCTTTCCTATGCTATAAGAGGGGAGTTGCCACTATGTGGATTACCCTATACATAGCCTATCTGCACCCCCCCCAAAAAAAAGAAAATCATAAAAGTAAATTTTAATGCACAGTTTTAATTTCTTCATATAAAAATATATTATTTAAACGACGTTTAATCCAAAAATTTTCAGTCTAATAAAATTAAATAATTGGGAGAATTTTAAAACAAATTATAAATTATCTACATTTTTATGTCATTGTAAACAAAAAGAGACATATCTAAAATAGGATGTAAAGATCGTTATGTAGGACAGACGAAATGAGCTTAAAACTAGAATACAACATTTATCCAATTCTAATATCCTGTTCAAAGAATTATGTTTTAACTAAGATTTAGTGATTATAAGGTTATAAAATTTTGGACGATGGGAGAAATTACTTTTCAAGATTTATGATTAAAAAGTTTCATATCAAACAATGCAATTAGGCACTCGAAATCTATGATGTACTATACCACTTTTTGGTGACAAAATTACACCTGTACTTTTGTCAAATACTGATTAACCATTTTCTAATTTTAAAATTCAACTCAACATATAAAGTGTTTTTAACTTTAGATTATTTCCTCGTTAGCATAATTTCTCCTTAGTTGATGTTGGAATTAAGTTCAAAACATTCACATCGGGTTTAATACTTATTTTTTGTTGTTGACATTTACAAATTATGTATCATTATTTTAATTACTTGTTTTTTTATATTGATTGAGACATGTTTTTGTATTTTAAACTATGGTCAACTGACATTTTAAAATTTAATTTTCATTAATTTTAGATAAAACTGAATGTTCTTTACCATGACTTCAAACTGCAGTTAAATTAAAACTTTTTTAACGTTTTCCTAATTATCTGTCATTACCTGAAGAAATACTAATTTTGGGACGAAACGTATTTTATATAATAAACTTTTATATAAAGAAATCTTAATTTTAAGATTTATATGTCTGTTAATTTTAATATTGTACTTTAACAATATCAGATTATTTTCAATTTAAAAAGAAAATTCATTTTTAAAATATTAATTTACTGAGATGACTGCTGACCAAAGTAATGACATCAAAATAAATCTGGTGACGAATCATTTTAATGCATAATTATTTTCAGCTTAATAATCAAAAATGTTTTTTCAGAACAATGAAAAATTTGTATTCGTTTAATATGGTCTAAAATTACAGTTTCTAGGAGGCACAATATAAATATATTTAATTATAATAGAATTGGTTGGCACTTCTTAAAATAATTTCGTGACTGCCAAAGCAAACATTAGAGGGTATTTATTATAAAAGTAAAACCGTGAAGAAATAGTTTTATATTGGTGAAAAAATTATTTAAAATACAATCAGACGGTTTTTCTAGTGTAACGTAAACCCTATACCCGTGCAGTAGAACTGTAAAATACACAGTCACTGTCGGTGAAGAAGTAGATTACAAGTAATCGTGAGTGAGGAAGAAAATTAAGGAAAATACCCTGTAAGAGTTTAGTTTTACATCCCCCGACTTGTCATCGTATTTCTTCGTTTCAAGCCCGTTAACTTCCTCGGAGTCCACGTCCGCAGATTTATCTACCTGTTGATCTTCCCTTCACGTTTCGATTTCTGTCCATCAATGTCATTCCTAATCTACGTTGTCCAATCTTATTTTACCTCTTGTGAACAATCAAACATGCATTTATTTTTCACGCTCTTCAGACTCGATTCAGTTTTATTGTTAAAACAAAAACAGTTCCCAGTTAAAATAACGAACAGCGGGACTTGATGTGGTTATTGATCCTGTGTCCCAACTATTATTTAATTATAACCAATTGATATTCTCGTCTTATTATATGTATGTTTTGCGGATGTTCCATTGATACATGAAATACTATAAGAGAACGCTATTATGCTTCGCCAGTAGAAGACTTCATTAACTGTTAAATAAACATCGATGATATTCGCAGATGAAGAAGCTACAGTTCAATCGAAGGGAAGAATAATTACTTGCTAATTACGTACGTTACTACCTTCATCGCCACGAGCGACTCTTAATTATGTACCGTGGGATGTATGTAGTAGGTATGATTGACCTAATTAGCCTTCTCGTTTACTTTTCAGCATAATTAATAGAGCGAGCTATTAAATTTGAATAATGAAGACCTTAGATTTTAATTGGTTTATTTATTCATTTCGTCGTAAATTGTGCATTTTTATGATTGGGTGTAACCCTGTTCTGCAACGCCAAGTGATAAATAATATCACCCGAGTTTAACACTTAACCCGTTCAGTTATTTAAATGGCATTACAAAAAGAAGGCGACGATAACAGTGAACGTAGACTTTGATGAAACTTTGGATTCAGCTCTTGGAAAATTAAAAGAAAATCGTTTTAAAGAATTTCCTTGTTTATTAGATAATAAAATAATGTTTGTTAAAATATAAATATGTATTTGACTGTTGGTTCTGCGTCCATAAGTCTAAAAAGTGTTTATGTAATCATAAATAAATTCTAAACTGAACTTGTTTAGTTTCTAAAATTAAAACTATATTTGAATCGTTTCAATAAAACTTTTCGTCCTCAGTATTGACTTTTTCAGGTCATCAGGTAATATATACTGTATACATATACATATAGGCCCTATATTAAATTAGAAGAAATATTAATTTCGAGCCATGAAATGCGTCCTAGAACAGTTGTAGCCGAAAATATTCTGAACTAATAAGTTAAACGCTTTCTTGAGACTTAATTTTGAATTAATTAATTATTCTGGCATATTCCATGAATTTATTTATTTATTAAATAATTGTCAGATTATTATTAAGTATTATTTAATAAATAAAATCGTCTGATTGTGTGTGTATTTGTGGGTTTATATGCGTATAAATTTCGAACAGCAAACAAACCCTGTGGTCGGCGCCAACTCTTTGCCACTTACCTGTCTTCAGCTTATTGTGATCTACAGTTTCCAACTCTATCCTTGTGATTATCAACTGTTGTAACGTCATGGCCAGGATCCTTTCCGCTTTGTTTTTTTTATTTATAAGTTTTCCATATGTACTGAAATTTCTTTGAAATACAGTCATTTTTACCTTTTAGAGAAACACCAAGGATTAGAATTAACCTTTATTTGTAACTGGTAAAGGGTGGGTGGTTCTTAATTCCCTTTACAGGACTCTGACAGAGAGCTGCGTACGAATCCACGACTCGTTTCGGTCTCTTAATACGGATCACTGCGGTAGCAAAAATATCCTGGCTTTATTTAAGGCACTCAATGGAGTAATTAATTTGTTGACCTTTGGTAAACGAACCTAGAATATGTGAATAACTTTCCAGAAAGGAGAAACGAGGTCAGTGTATGCACTCCTTTTTCAGAGCTTTCAAATGTCAATTGCCCTGAGGAGAAGTTCTGAAGTTTACAAGTCGGACTCAATTATATCGTTAAGTGCAATGACCTTTAAACTTAATCGAATACTAATTTATCAATAGAACATTTTACAGTTTGGAACGAGTCGTCAGCCAAACTTCTAGCGAGTTTTCTCCGAGGGATTATAAAACACTGATGTTCAGATTAGATAAGGTAGGTTAAGAAAGTGGAACGTAAAGTATTACTTTTAACTGTTCATTAGTTTTGCGTCTCAGTGTAGCGTTGCACAGTGAATGAAATAATTCCGCTCCATACAGATCGTTATTAGGAAATGTGAGTCTGAAGTGACGTTGAAGTGACATAATAATTTGTTTTTTAAAAAAATATGAAGAATTAATGTGAAGTAAATTTTTAATTTTCAGAAAAAAATTAATAATAAAGCAATTTATGACTCAGTATTGACACAGGGGTTTCTTCATCGTTCCCCTTATAATGATTAATATTGTTGAATGTGTTGCTCTTTAAACTATTTATTTTTTAACTCGCTTATTCTCTGTTGGTCTTTTCTGCTATTTCCTTTGTTAGCTTCATTTATGGCCTGGAGATTCTACTGTATAAATTTATTACATAAAAATTGATAATAATAATAAGAAGCGGGGTTTATATCTTTGGGTTGGTTTTACCTTTGTTTAGTTCTCAGTTGTTTTTGTTAATGGCGAGAGTTGTTGAACAATAAATTGATTTATCAAAGGAGAATAAAATAATTTATTTAATATGCATACCCGTATTCAAATGAAATGAACCTGAACAACAATTTAAAGTGATTATTACACTACGGAAGAAGGGCAGATTCCTCGTCGTTCAGTTTCGTGACTGGGTTATTTGTCCGTTGTTTGAGTCTCTGCTTCTTCCCAGTGTGCGTGTGTTTATTCTCGTATGATGTGTAATTCCATATTTTGTGACAGTTAATACTCTAAATGTTTATTTTTTACCTACTGCGTATTTAATTTACAAACACTGCAAATATCATATTATACCCTTAGTAGAGGTAAAGATTCTTTATAACTTTTATTACTATATAGTACTTATACTACTGGACCATTGGACAGATACATTTGTGTTCCCGATTTTTAGTAGCAGCTTCTAAATTATATACTGTAATTTTCTGTAATTACGATCCTACTTCGTCATTCGAGGACTAATGGAATAAATAAATCAAATCAAATTCTTTTTAATGTATTTTAATTAGAAAGCAACATTGTTTCGGTACATATTCCTGCTTTCTTCAGGTTTATTTTCTCCAAATTATTGTAATATATTTGCATCAAAAACACACAACAAATTTAATAAGTTCACAGGAGGCAACTATTGCACTTAAACATAAACGTGGTCGTAAAGCTGAAGAAGGTATGAATATCTACCGAAACGTCGTTGCTTACTAAATTAGCTAAATAAATTATCTGTTATTTATTAATAACAGACGTAAAATTAAACCTTAAAGAGTAAATAATATATTAAAGGGGTGTTAGTATTTACATAAATTTATTTTACTGTATTTGTATCTGCCTCCAAGTATAGACTGATTTGAAGCACAAATTGCTTCAATAGAGATTCAAATATGCTGGGCATAAATGAACTAGTAAATTGTATACAAGGGCAATAAGTAAAATAAATTCATGGAAGCCACAGATAATCGAATTGATAACAGAAACAGCTTTCAATTGATCATTGAATATACCACCAGCTACACACGTTGTTAGGATCTTATTTCCATATGAATTCCCCCCACACAGGATTTAAATTACAGCTACAGCTGAATTTCCACACGTAACACATATATTGCAGAATAAACATGGAGAGACAAAGTCGTGGTCAATTGCCGCTGAAACACGAGTGTAAACTACGAGTAGTGGCACGCGCGCGTGCACGTGAATGTGCGTAGGGTCATGTGTTGGAGCCAGTGTTTTTGGTAAGGTGCGTAGGTTACGGCAGATGTGCGTAACGCAGCACACGCCACAATGCGTCTTTGGTCGCGAAGAAAGGAACCCCGCCGAAAGAAAGCGGTCGCCCAAAATCCCTCAGGCGCACGTGACAAGCAAATCCCCGCCTCAAGAAATCGATATTAACATACGCTCCTCTCCAACAATGCGAACGCCTCCCCCCCTTCCCCACCCCACACCCTCCTCTACACACACGCATACGCATACATGCACAAAAGACGCCAAGTATCTACCCCCGTTCCCTCCTCCTCCCCCACCACCAATGCCTCTTAATCTCCTCTTAGGGCCTTTCAGTGCTTAAATCTGAATACTCGACGCCAGAAAGTACTCATTGCAGAAATTACGACACGAGTCATCGACTCATTTCTTTCTATTTTGTCGACCACAGTCAAAGTGTAAAGAACAGATGCCTCTTGGCAACATTTTCTTCTAAGTTTGAGTAAAAAAACATTTTCTCTCCGATATAAACAAAAATTATGCGGAAGCACACCATAATTTTTTTTAAACCGTATGATAATAATACAGTAACACTTTTCATTTTGTATTATTTCTAGCGGCATAAATCAAAAATTAATTTGTTGTTCCAGTTACAAAGTAGAATTCAACATTTTCACATCAACAACACATATAGATGTAACGTCTGATTCAATTTATAAATTATAGTTCCATACGAGAAAAAATAATAGGCCAAAAATAATTTTAAAAAATGTTGCGTCTTAAGGTCCAGGCAGCGTTTAATTATTTTTTTCTGTGTAGTTTTTCTCGTATTTAATTTGTCTACAAACTAAGGTAGCATTTTATTTATTTATTTTCACATCAAATATAATATTTTTATTTTTATCATGTTCACAAAATTTAGTTGCACTTGGATTTGTGGATATTCTACAACCTCACATCAAAGTGAATATTAATTACCATTTAATGTTGTTATCTCTTCTAAATACTTGTGGTCCTTGCCTGAAGAGGTCCTAATTTTAGGACGAAACATCTTAGTTCATGTAATAAATTTTTATATGAAGAAATTATAATTCTTTCAAAAAATATTAATTTTTACCTCTATAAGACCCTCAATAATTATGTCATATTTTAAGTATGTCAGTATATTATCAATTTAAACGTAACATTATGCTTAAAAAATTCTTCACTTTACACTTTGAATGTTTAAAAATGTAAGTATCATACCAAGAGAAGTAATTTGTTTAGTTGATCTTATGAAACATATAAGTTTCGAAAACCAAAGGGTTTTAAATTTATAATCTCTTCTAAATTTCCTTAAGCGGTGATCTAAAGAATTTTTCGAAATTATAGCAAAGTGCCTAATAAATTAATTCTTCTTCAGTACGATAAGCTTGCGTGTTGGAGAAATAAAACCGTTACGGAACCCGCAAAACACAAGTAGAGAAACGGAAGTGACGTCAAGTCAATACGTCATAGTTTAGCTATCATAAACAAGCTGGATAAACACATAACGTAGTTTATGATAGGCTTCTTCAAAGTGTTTTTATAAAAAAACCAAACTTGCTTTAAAGTCCAAAATTAATGAATATATTCTTATTAAATTGGTTGTAAGTCAGAAAAATTAATATAGCAGTTGTTAAAAATATAGCTTCATAACGTTTTGTTCTTAATTTAGGACTCCAATTGAAACTGGATGAAGTGTTACATGAATCACGAAACGTCGCCTAATTATATTTTAATTAATCCTTTGTTAAATTTATTTCTGCCGCATTGTCGATTAATTTACTGTGAAATTAAAATGCCACATAATTATAATTATTAAACTGTATATTACTAGTCGAAATCTTTCTGTGGGACACTGAACATATTTAATTTTTTTTAAATATTTTTTTATATTTTGTCTCTTCTGTATGGTTTTTTTGGTCTTTAATTTTATATTTTGCAGAAAAATTCAGTCATGATAATATAAAAGTATGAACACAGTCAAATTATTCAGGGAAGATTTATGTAACATTATTATTTTGCTAATTTTTATATACGAATGACAATGTATTGAAATATTAAGTTAAATCTTTTTCGTATAATTTTCATAGTAACAAACTTTTAGTACATCTGTGTAAGTTTAGATTGAGGACGAAAGTTTGTGTTACGTTTTTTATTAAACTATTTATTACTCCTTTGGATGTGTTCATACGTTTATAATTATATTGAAGATTTACTATGAGCCATGAAATGTTATTTACATAAATATTAGTTTAAAATTTACACTTTATCTTTGATTACTTGTAAATTACCTGTTACAACGTTCTAGAATGTTCTTCTAACAATTTATCTTTCATCTTCCCAATTTTAAGCTTGTTCTACTCTCATTAGATCAATTTCAGTAATATAAAATTAAAATAATTTGTTTATAACATAGTTTAAGCACCCATGCTAATAGATCATATATATATAACATTCTCGAATAATAGATTATGTTACCAACAGAGGGTGAGTATTTACAATTTTCAAACTACACTCTGGTAAAACAAATCCTCTTCCTATCTTTTATAAACCCATCACATATACCATATTTTCCTTTATTTATAAATGGCATAAATTATTTTAAAAATTTAAAGAAACAAAAATATAATTCTAATTATTCATGCTAATAATAAATAATATAATAGACTGTATATTCTTGGCTATGTATATATTGCACTATAAAACTAGGAGTCATAAAAATTTATAAACTTTATTAATGCATTTTTTAAAATCTCGTTTAACAAAATTTGATATTTTAATTATAATATATTGTATGTAATAATATTATTATATAAAATTATTAACAGAATGATTATACTAATTCTATTCTATTTTCAGAACGCCATTGCATAAATTCATAAACGAAATTAATTTTTATGCATGTTACTTGTATGTAATCGTCAATAATAAAAAATCGTTTCAGAAATTAAAATTAACAGCGACCATTGAGCAGTAAACCTTTTCCTTCTGCACTAAATTTGATATTCCTACGTTTGTAAGTTGAATGACCCGAATGCGCGATAATGATGTTCCAAGCGTCTCTTCTTCCGTATGGCCAAGGTGGTGCAGAGAAAAGGATGGCATCTTTTAAAGCAACGGACCATTGGTGGCACCTGGCGCCGTTAATCTGGCCCCAGGGAAAGGCATGGCAAAGGGGGAGGACCATAAATCCTGGCAGCTGCGAGCCTCAACATCTCAACTGCCAGGCAACATCACACCGGAAAAAGAAGACACTAAAATAAAATTAAACACGCCGAAATATTCACGGATAGAACTCGTCCTATTAATGTCGAGAAATTTGGGTTAAACTGGTAAAATAAAATTATATTCACTGCTATATAATGATAAATACTTAATCGACGGACCTAGATACGGTTCCGACAACATTACAACAAATCAAAGTCAATGCTAATATTAAAAATTATACATGATGAGGGAAAATAATGAAGGTTGAACTACGCTGTTATCTGCTCACAAATTTGCAAACAAGATATTCCGATACTGTAACCGTAAATATAACATCAGACTGAACGGACTACCTAATGTAAACTCCTTCCTGAATGCAACCAGCAATACACCTTTGTAATGTAGGCTTTATTCTACTCTGATTAGCTATGAAAGAATATAAATGCATGAAATCACCAGATGTGTAAATTTAAAGGACAACATTAAAAAATTATAAAATAACACAATTAACGTATGTAAAGACAAATTAACGCAAGTAAATAATGACTCGTATAACAGACAATAACAGATATTCATATTTAAAAACACATAATTTAAAAGTGATTAGACGTTTCAATTAACTGTTTGTGATCTTTCTCAATACTAGAACCAGACGGAAATAATTTGTCCCAAAGTAAAAAAAATGACAAAAAATATAAACACATGAAATAAACTAACAAAGATTATTTAATAAACCATCATAAATAGTATTTAAATAGGACGTGTATTGTTTTGCATTTAAATAAAAAATTTTGAGCTTAATATGGAGCATTTCTGAGACTAATAAATTTTTAAAAAAATTAACTACCTTATCTATAATAACACATTTATCGAAGTTGAAGGATGATTAAGGTCCAAACAAATTTTTGTTGTAATAAGTGAACGTTTATAAGGAAGAAAATATTACATTAGCTTAATTCTAGTAACTAAGATCGTTTAGTCTGGCCGATATAACAATATCATCAATTATTGCAACTAATTTTCCAAACAACGTTATAGAAATCAAAAATATTAAGACTATTTATGATTTTTAACAAAATATGACTAAAATCTAACATGTTTGAAAATTACAGAGATATACAGTTTTTTCATTTAACAAAAGAAACAAAATTCAAAATTTATAAGAGCATAATACAGAACATTCTATGTTATGGAAGTGAAACTTGGCCATGACAGAATTACAATAGAACAAAATTAGAACAGTAGAATTCGATTATCTGAGGAGACGTCTTCAAAAAACAAAACAGGATAAAATTAGAAATGAGCTCCCTTGAAAAGAAATGAAAGTAACCACGTCTTTCCTTATATGTTATGGTCACATACAAATAATGGAAAATGGAAGCTGGCCTAAAGAATTATACCAATGGACACCGCCTAGGAAAAAAACAAACGGGGCAGACCCAGATTAAAGTGGGAACCCCAAGAGAAAACCGTAATGGAGGATAGGAATTTGGAAGAGGGAGATTGAAAAGACAGACAGAAATTGAAATTGAAGACGGCAAACCTATAAAAGGGGGAAAAGTCAAAGAAATAACATTTTAAATTTTGTATATAACCAATCATAATATAGTAAAACCATGAAATTGTTAGTAAAGGTTTTTTGACGGACAATTGTTTTATTGTTATAAATGTAATTCTAATAGATATGAATTTGACAAAATTAATAGGATCATATTTAATTTTTTGAATATATAATTAAGGTTACCACAGTATGATGTAATAGATAAGAAAATAACACAAATTTGTCAACAAATTAAAAACCCTTGCCTTTTCATGACTAATTGGATTATTCTATAAAGAATTCAAAACTCTACGAGAATAAGTGGATTTATGGGGTTAATCACAAGGTAAAAAAAAACAGGTGACACATTCCACGAGTTTGTTCTTACATCTCTTGCATTTCTTGAATCACCTGAAGAAAGCAACAAGGACTGCAGAAAATCTGTGTGGTATTTATTTAGCACTTATTTATGTCTTTTATTTGGCTACTAATATATTTTATTCCTCTTTTTCTTCTAATACAGACGTTTTATAATTTTAATCTTTCTGTATTTCATCTTCGACAAGACATTATGAGCATGCCTGAATCTTTATTGTCATTCCTGTCTTTATCTCGTTAAGGTTGTTCTGGCTGCCTCCAAAAAAAAACAAAGGTACGTATTTATGATGTATATCTTCAAAATAAAATGAAGTAAATGGAGGTAATTTTGGGAAACTACTGGTTTGTGTTCTACCCGCTCCACAGCTTGGTGTTTGTGTGTTTTCCGCTAGGCCTTTTCCCGCATCTCCAAAAATATATATAGTTTTTGTCCGCTTGCTGGACAAATTCTTGTCTCTATCGATGAATCTGTTGACCGCAGAGCGGAGACTCGAAGTGAAGTCGCCAATCCTCGTGGGACTTTCCAGCCTCTTTCAAATTCCTGTCCACAAGTTTTATTTTACGCATTACAAAGAAACAATGGTACGAATAATACAATCTTTTTTTTTTCGTCCTGTTTAGTAGCTTGGCCGACCGGGACGACTGCCATACTGTCATCTTTCATTGAATAATTAGTCTTAACCCCATTTCTCCAGTAATCAAATCCATATGTACGTATGTGATGGAACTATGGGGCTGTGCCTCAAAATAAAATACTGAATCATAACAAAAATTCTCAGTCAATTAGTGAATACCGCACGGTATGAAACAAAGCACATGAAGGTCGGTCTGTTCCTACAGTTACAGAAGTTATCCACAAAAGAAACACCGAGCACCACGACAAAATAGAAGAACACTGCTAGAAGAATGGCAGAGGCCAAGACATAACAGAATATTGAAGAAGGTATGGCCAATAGAGCTATTATGAG
Source organism: Zhengitettix transpicula (assembly GCA_037074705.1). Classification (NCBI taxonomy): domain Eukaryota; kingdom Metazoa; phylum Arthropoda; class Insecta; order Orthoptera; family Tetrigidae; genus Zhengitettix; species Zhengitettix transpicula. The sequence continues at coordinate 232,032,719 of CM073590.1, read as the reverse complement.
ATCATGAGGACGCATTGCTTGATTCAAGCCTAATAAGGACGAATGTAACTGCTAGAATTTGTCAACAAATTACCTTTAGGAACGTTATGATTGATAACAAATACATCTATTATATAAAAGATCCCAGTTTTCCTAAGCAGGGCGAGAACAAACATCCGTGTCCATATTGGGATTCGAGCCCGGGACCTCTGTCATACTAGAAGGTGACACTGAAGGTCGGCCCAAATCATACATGTTTCACTAATTGTGCAAAAATTGCCAGTAATTAAATAAAATCATGCATGCAGAGTTATCAATGTGAATCGTCGTTTGCTTGGCAAGTGTCGACGCCTTTGTTCCCGGTTGCAGCTAGTTGTTACCGTCTAGAAGACGACTGGGACCACGCCTTGTTGAAGAGTGTGTTAATATTATGATAGTTCGGTCGTTAGAAGAGCTTGAAAGCCATCCGTGACGGTGCTTTCGATTCCGAGCTGATCTTCATAAGGGAAATCGAGCTTCACATTATCCTACATCGTCAACCAAGTCAATGGAATTCCGTCCTTCGCCGGGATACGAGACTTTACGAGGGACTCGAATGATTGATGGCCAGTCGTAAACCTCTCGTACGTGACTTAAATTACGGACGCACGATCAATGAGAAAAATAGAGTCCGTTATATCGCCGTATATGTCAAAATTTGCATTCAGCGTGTTTCTACTCCCTCATTCTCTCACTCTCTCTCCTCTGCTCCAGTATCCCGCTTTGCATTTCAATCTTACCCTTGGCACATAAGCGTCCGTGTATTGAAATGCGGAAGAGTTTGAGTGCGAGGTAATAAAAAGTATAACAGCGCCACTGATCCAGTTTCTAAGTCCACTTTGTTGGACTGCAGCTGATGCTCTGAGAATCTTGTACGCAAAATAGTTGATGCAGATGTAGGACGGCAATAAGCGAGTGGTGTGGCTTCGGAGGTCCGTGAACGTTGCCCAAATACTCGTTAGTTGAGTCTAACTTATAGCACACAATGTTCGCACTTTACCTCGCCGAAAATACAAAAAAAAATCGAGCGTGAGAACCAAAAATAAGAAAATAATTTAAGAAACCACAATCAATTGTCTTCAAAAAAATATGTAACGAACATCAAAACATATAAATAATTAAGGAAAAGTTCATAGCCCCTAAAATACTGCAGCTTACTAAAAGGTAATGTCTTATAGATATCAAATACATTTTTGTGCCTTTTAACTTGAATTACGTCTAATATGTATTAAGTTTTGGTTATATTAGTGGAATGAAACAAGTGATTAAACGAACTCTATGCAGTAATTTATTTACAAGCTTTTATAGTAGAATCACATGGAGAGAAAGACAACGACTAACTATAAACTATAACTATAAACCATGTGAGAGGAGGAACTAACATAAACAAATTAATGCTCATTAAAATTATTGTCTCGTATATTTGGATTGCGCTGTTAATTGTAAGTGATTCAACAGGAAAAATAATCTAATACCTATATAATAAAATATCTACATAATAAAAAACGGATGTGTGTTTGTATGTATGTATTTACGAATCAGAAAGATAGCCAATACAGACAAAAAAGGTAATATAAATACATACCACACAACGTTTCTGGGATCCTTGTGCCTTTCTTCAGGTGCTAAGAAGACCCTAAAGAAACTGTGGACAAGAATTAGTTGATAACACTCAAAAGTCAATATGATATCATTATTGCGCGCTTCTAAACTATATCGCGATAGTTTTATAATTGGTACATATATTTTATTTTAATGTAATTAGATATTAGCAAGGGTTGAGAGCTTGGCAAGTTGGAATTTAACCAGGCGCCGCCGAGGCGGGTAGATAATCCCTTCGGTCTGGACTTAGGCACGTAGGCTGTTGACCCACGGAAGTTACCTGGGCTGTCGAACCGTGGGAAACGTCTCTCCAAAAATCCCAGAAATTGAATTAGCACGTGACTGCCTGAACCAATCATATTTCTTGGATCAGGAACGATCGATCCAAAATTGGTCGAGAACATCGATTTTTCACATCCAGCGAAGGGGCTGTAAAGAAACTCCTCGTCGCCAGGGTCGGAGGTACAGCCCCAAACTTGCAACTTTTCCAGAGGACTCAGAGATCGAGGGTGCCACATGATCACGGCCAGAGATCAACGCGAGGTAACTGCCAAGTGTCTCAATCCTTGACGCGCCTGGGGGAATTACCGTAATACCATGGTTTAACATAGGATTAAGGGATCCGATTGTTTTTCCCGGATAGCTGAACACGCATAATTTGTATTTTTTGTTCATGTTCAGTTAAATAATTAATAAATACTGGAAAGTATCGCTTTACTTTATCATTTAATAAACCTACCACTACAAAACAAATTCAATTATTTCAAAATATATACTCTTTATGAATGGATTTTTTTGAAACAATATGCATGATGGGTAATTTGGTAGAATATTTTATATTGTGCAGTCTTGTGTTATTATTGTTTTTGTTACTGTAGTTATAGTATTATAAGACGAAGTACTTATGTAATGGTCCGTGATATTGCACAGTATTCTTTTAGAAAAAAATCTTCCGCAGAACATTGAGCGACCTTCCCTCAAAATATGTCGCAGAGAACCTTGGCATTTAGCAAGAGGACCTTAATGTGATGTGAGTAAATTTCGCTGGCCGTGCGTTAAAATTTGCACGCAGATTATTACATGTCATTTTTGGGCAGTGACGGAAGAGTCACTTTGGTCGTTGGCAGTGAGAGACTGGACAGATATTTCCCCGCGGTCACGGTAGTGGCTGTAGCAGTAAAATAAGGTAATAGCCTCACTTATCTTCTCCCTAAATTATTAAAAAGGGACTAAATTTTCAGAGAGAGACTAGTTGAAATTATATTCCCGGAAAAAATGCCAAGTTTAATTAATGAAGAAGCTGTATACAGGTAAAAGAGCTAAAAGACTAGAAAGAAGTGACGTTCAACGAACATGTAAAGTATGCACATATAAAAGAAGAAAACATAAGGATAAAATGTTTGTGTTATTAGGAAAAACTAAGGGATATTACAGGCAGGAGGTCAAGAGAAGATAAGAGTTGGGGTAGAAGAAGTCAGTTATTAATAAATTTTAATATGTCGGCAGGTTTAACGACGCAGAAATATGAGATTATCGTACTTTCCGAATTGAGATTAAATCGATAATTAAATAATGAAACAAACCCTAAAATATTATTTTGAAGTGTTTCAAATGAACTATATATTTATAATCATCAAACTATATACGGTTCGACTTAACAACATCTATGAATTTTTCCTTCAGAATCACTGACATGTGTCATGTTTTTATTTTTATCTTTGTATCTGTATACTTGCTCTAGCTTGTCTTCAACCAGTTTGTGACAAAGATCTACAGACAGGTCGAAACAAATTTAAGTAGCAAAATTCTCAATATGTATATATAAACAATCAAACTATATTCAAGGTCAATTTTCTTATAATTAGAAGTCTGAAACAATCAAGAGGTTTGTAATAAAATACAATTTAAAATATGTTAATAATTTTTGTAGAATTAATTTTTGGTAAAATATAAGTAGAAAAGTTAAACGTTAATGTTATAACTAACAGTCAGCAGTTTCACCTCTGACGTCACACACCTCAGATTGTCATGCGCCGAACACAAACAGCTGACTTTAGATGAAGTTTGGAATCACAGATATCAATATTTTAAAAAAACACCAATATATAAATTTCTGAGACTTCTTTTCCATCAGAATATTGAGGGGTTCGACAGTTTCGATTTAAAAATAGAGCTTTTGAAAATAATACTGTATATAAATGAGACTTATTAAAGTATTTCACAGAAAATAAAACTCGCGATTATGGATTTTATAGCTTACAGAATTTTTGTCGGATTGTCCTCGAAATTAGATGTTGGTGATCCACCTGGTTCATACGTGGTTCGCGGATGGCTCCTCTGGATTTTGCTGCCTTCTCATTCACAGTTATTGTTGAACTGTTTTACGGCAGCGAACAGGATGGTATAGTTCGCCCCGTGTGAAATTGTGGCAGCGGCAGCTCTAGACCCGCCTACCTCTTAGTTCCCATATACGACTTTGAAACAAAATTAATGATTATTGTATTTTCAACTTCATACTTGGTATCTGAACTATTAAAAACATTTTCAGAACAGCGACCGTCGATTCAATGGACATGACATTCCTCCATCGTGCACGATGTTGCTATATCGAATGCCATATAGAATGTCCGTTTCGGTCTCATCTCCTGCAGCTTCTCAAAACTCTCCGGAATCAGCCAATCATATAAAGCCGCACAGTTCGCGACTTCGAAAAATTGGCTACTAAAATGGTTTGTTTGTTTTATAAAGCGTAAGGAATTCGTCATGGCGCCTAAGCAAAAATAGCGTATTTCAATTATTGGCAGTTGATTTAAACTGTTTCCAAACGTTTCATAACTGATAATGTTCAAAATGATGAATTAACCTTTTATATAATAAAAAAGGATGTATATTTGTATGTATGTATGTATTTACGTTGTTCTTTATACAAATTTTATCGCGTGGACAGAATTCAACAAAAATTGTTATATATATATTCTGCCAAAATCGAGAACCGGTACTGTGGGGGTGAGAAACCCCTAGAATAAACGTGGAAATAATTATAATTGAAATAAGTTACGAATTAGTGTTAAATTACTGCGCGAAACGATGACGTCATAAGTTTTCAAGACATTGACGCACCCTAAATATAGTTCTGTATTTCGTAATGAAATAAAGCAGAAATATTTTGATTGAATAAAAAGTAAAATTTTTTCCAGTATTACTCCATCGAATAGTAATAAAAAACAATACGAAACACTTTACCACCCTTGCGCAAAGTTAATTTGGAATAGTTAATTATCCCGCTATCTTTGATAAAGCCAATATGGCGCCTTATAATACATTCAAATGTGTGTCGGTCGAGATTTATAAAATTTCATAATATAACGTACTATTGTATCCTGTATAATATTTCAGAAGATAATAAGATTTTTCTGAGATACGTCTGCTGAATTATATGTTTGTAACTATAAAAGTATTGAAAATGACGTACGGAACTCCGAAAGTTTTTATGGTCGTTATTCAGTTAATGCACTATCACTCAAAGGTATGTACAGAAATAGGAACATTTAAATTGAATTAAAAGTACAATTAATTATACTTTACGCAACGTATTTCTATAAATTTGTATAAATGTAAACAAATTATTGCGTGCAATTTGTGTCGTGAAACAAAAATTTGAGGTAAGGATAGGAATATTTGTTTTCCATTTTTGGGAACGACGTTGTAGATGTTCAATTTCTTAGAAATGAAGCTGAGCAAAAATATTTTGATTGAATAATAAGTATAATTAAATCTACCACTACCACATCGAGTGATAAATATAATTTATTATGAAAGGTTATACAATCCATGGCATTAATTTTCTTTTAAATAACTTGACTTTTGACGTGGATCAGGGACCAATATGTTTCCCAATTATAACTTGCAATACGCACTGGAAGATTCATAGAATTATGATAAAAACAATACTTAAATGTTGAAAATTGATATTTTTTTATTTAAGACAGCGTATTTCGTAATGTTTTGCATTAATTTTATACAATGCTACCAACTGCAGATTGCTAAAACCACCAAATAGTTTAATTTCAGATGGAAAAATTATATGTCTACAAATATAATTTTAAGTCAGTGACTTAAACACCTTCAGCATGGGAGGTGAGCACATTTAGGGATAGGGTTCGAGGAGCGTTACATAAAAATAGCGCAAAGGCAACCGAAATTGGAGTGTATCGGGACATCTCGGGCAACGCCGGGCACCCAGCTAGTTTTATAATAAATTGATTTAAAAATATAATAAATTTAAATAAATGGGTAATTCATATTAGCGATACATGATCATTACATGGCGTATATTTGGTAAACAGAATACAGAGAAACCCCGTCTCATCCTGATACCCAATTAGTGAGGACTTAGCAGAAATAGATGATTGTTTGTCATGGTTATGTCATAAATGTAAATTAATATACCGTTATAACAATAGAGTATTGTGTAAGGATTTTGTTCCCTTATTACAAGGATATTTAATGCAGAACCCATTCTCTTGGTTTAACCCTTCACCCTCTACTTTCGTTTTATGTCGGTTTTCGGGCTTCACTTAAAAGACCTTTTTTTTCACCCTCTACTGCGTGATCTCAACTTTGACAAGTATGAAAGTCAATGCACGAGGTTCTTAAATGTATGTGGCTCAGAAACGAGGCTTCGACGAGCCCTTTAAGGAACAATAGTAGGTAGGAATCGTGAAGGCAAGTGTACTTACGTGTGGCATAATGGCGGAAATCCCGCATAGGAAATTCAGGCTTTTCCACATTACATTACATAGAGGCGCATTGTCACGGAAATTACACACTACGTACTAGTTTTCCGTTTTCTGTTTTAGGACAAAAAAGCTAAAACGTTCATCTGCAACGGTAAATGTCCTTGCTGTAACGTTATCTACAAGGATAATTATTTATTTGTGGTAGTCGGTAAAATAAAATAACTCGAAAAACGTACACAGTAGATGAGAAAAATCGTCAGTAGAACCGAAAAAGATTTTATAATTAAAAAAGCTTGCCTTACAAACATTTTAATTTTCGTAATAAAATTTGGACTCGTGTAATAGAATATTTTAAATAATAACACGAACATATATCTCAGTGCACTTAAACTGTTTTTTTTTAATAAATCGGGACAGTTTAGAGTAATTTAAATTTGCAGAGTAGAATTAAATGTTACATACTTTTAGACCTCAACTTAATGGAATGCGCCAATTTCGTTAGCACGAATTTTCACCCTGGCGAGATGATTTCTGCGACCTCTTCGGATGTTGCAGTCGGTATGATTTGAAATTCTCAGTTCCAGAATTCTAGACAATAAACTTATTTTTCTCTGTGACGTTGATAAAAAATTATGTTGATTTTAATTTCAATGATTTAATACAGAAAAATTGTTTAATATGTTATGTTATCTTATTATACATTTCATTTATCTAAAACACTTATTAATTAAGGGTTTAATATGACATGTAATACTCTTTCCTTATTCCTGAGGAACTTTGGATAATGAATATATCATAGTCTATTCTTTGTAACTAAATTTTGTACCCACGGTTCCTGCCACTTTATATTTATACGAACTACCTGCCCGGCGTTGCCTCAGGGCTGTCAAAATTATACTCAGTGACATCCACAACCCCAGATTATACTCCAGTCTCGGTAGTTTTAGCGTTATTTTTATGTAACGCCCTTCCACCCCTATCCCTAAAGATGCTTCCCTCCAATGCCGAAAGGGGTTGAAATTATACAAAATAATATCTGCAGAAACGCTGTCCATCTCAATGCCTCAGGAAAAAATTGTCTTTCTACTAAAATATCGGCCGTTTTAACGTGTTTAAATATTTCAACACCCGCCGATGGGGATTAAACAGCAAGTTGAATGTCATAATTAAACTCAGCGACATACATAACTCAGGATTAGGCTCCAATCCTTGTTATCTTCGCGTTATTTTTGTGTAATGCCTCTGTACCTTTACCCCTAATGGTTACCGCTTCGAATACAGAAAGGGGTAGAATTTATAGACAAAAAACATCGGAAGAAACACTATCAATCTCATTTACCCTGTAAAATATTTATCCAACCCTAATATCGGCCGTTATAGCGTGTTTAAAAATTTCCACCCCCGTCCCGGGGGTGGTATTCGTGTGTTACTCCCGCAGTTTTTGTTTCTGGTACAAAAGGAATACGTACATGATATTTGGTTAAATTTTCTTCACGGGTGTTGATTTGTATGCAGAACATACGCACACACACACACACACACAAACGTAGTCTATTATATTTATTAAAAGATGTTCCTACAAACTGCTGTGGTCAACAACTGCGACTATCCAGTAACCTCAGTCTGGCTAGTTTTTAAAAAAAGTGTGGTTTTAATCAGAAAAATTCCTGTTTGTCCCTTATCGCCTGTCGGTTATTACTACCTCACCACTACTGGACGGCCGTTTCTGAGGATCTATTTTCAAAATACGTCTGGAAACATTTTAACACAGTTTCTTCCCTACCCAAGGGAAAATTCCATGGTCCAAATTTCTGCTTACAATTTAACTTTGTTTCTAGTTCGTTTATTTCTCCCTGGTCACTATTTATCAGCCCTTTTCGGAGAGAGCCTGGAAACATTTTAAGGCAGTTTCCGGCTCACCAAAGTCAGCGTAAAAGTACCTCGTCCAATTTTCTGCTCACGATTTATTCCTACTCAAGATCACACATATAGTCTTCTTGAAAGTGAAAACAAAGACAGTTGGGTATTAAAAAAAAGGAAATTTCATTTTTTAAAAAAATATTGTACATGACAGAAGACATAATTTTAAGGACCTGCACATATTTTTGAAATGTAAAATTAAAGGAAAATAATTGTAGTGCATATTACAGTATATGTAATAAATGAAACAATTTTTTTTGGTAAGTTATTTCCTTTCGCGTATGCACAATAAAATTTGGATGAATAGTATACCCGAAAAAATCATAATTTAATTATTATGAACCATCATAGAGCTTTTGAAACCAAAGGTGGTTTTTTTTACTTTTTAATTAATTGGGATTAATTGTGATTAAAACCCTTGTTTTTGCTTATTATATTTATTCAAGTGAGTTGTAGTTAGTTTTGCCTCAAAAAGTGACTGGATTAGGAAGTAATACTAATCTTAATCACATGAATTATTTTAGCATTTGATAATTTTTCTATTTCACCAAAATTATTTGCTCCAATACCCTTATTATTATTTCGCAGATACAGAACGCAAACAAGTATAAATGGTATAAAAATTCCACCAACATGTTGGCTATCATATTCTGAAGTTAGGAAACTCATGTGTCTATTCTCGGTTTTGGAACGACCTTTAAAGCAAAGGAACGAAATTTTGTATAATTACGTGACAGCTGCGTCCTCAAGTGATTCACTTTCGCGGGAAGGTATTCACAGCTACAGCTGTTTCCGGGACGGGATTGTAGCACCTCGGAAACAAAGGCTTGAGGACAGTAATTCGTATGCGTCACACGGCGAGGAAGAGTGTTGGAGTGTAAACAAGCACTTCCCGTGCCGGTGATTTATCTCGCGAACGTGCCACCTGTTTCGGCGCAATCATCATTTACCAGTCTCCTTCTTAATCTTTAACAACCCCCCCCCCAAAAAAAAAAAAAAAAAACAACGAGGTCCAAATATAGGATTCTTTTCCTACTACGTCCACATTTAATGTTCTCTGCTCTCAGAAACAAATCTGACAGACTATGTTCGGGACTTACATTTGAAAAAATTAGTAATGTCTTATCATTTAGTTTATTATAAGTTACATCATTCTATGGAAATCGCTATGTTTCACTTTCGATTACAGTATTTTCTGTCATTGTCTATGAATATGTTCTGACTACTCCTTCCTTTCCCTATTTTTGTAAAACTCAACGTTCCCTATTATTTTGTCCATTTTACATTCCACTTTTATGTTATATCTACGTCTGATTTTTTTTGCGTTGTTTGCGTTACTGGACGATTAACTTCAAGCTAATTCTGAATCATATACTGTAATTAATCACAATTAACATAATTTATTCCATATTTTAGATCAGTGAAAATTACATAAAAATATATTCTGTAGATAAAGTGTTTATTGAATTTGGGTCACAGGATGAAGTTTTTCTATGCCAGTAGAGAAAAAAAATAGCAAAGAGGTGAATATATCTCTGATTGAGCACGTGAAAAATAATGCTGAATGCCAAAAAAAAATATTTATTACGTTCGGCATATCTGAAAACATTGAATTAAGAACTAAAATATACTACAGATTAAAAGTTGAGTCTTAATAATAAACGCCATAATGTAATAGTAAATTTTAGTCGTAGAGTCTATTTTTATCGCCAAATCTTTAACCTAATATTCATAAGTAATAAGAAATATAGCCAATGCAGACAAAATAAGTGATCATATATATATTTTTTTTCGGACAACAGGCTACATAAGGGTGATCCACATTGGGCAACTCCCCTTTAATAGCATAGGAACGGTAGAGGAAGGTAGCCAAGGGTTAACTAGGGCCCCCGGGCTATGGTTTGAGGATCCTACCCGGCATTCGCCTAAAGAAATGCAGGGAAAACCCTAGAAAACCTGCATCAGGTAGGTCGGGCATTGGGTACTTGTCCCACGCCCTTCCGATAGCGGGAGAGAAGTTTGCTGTGGGGACGCAGCATTCCCTTCTCCGTGCCTCGACCAGTTTAGGAGGCAGCTGGCCGACTATTCCAATGGGAATAGCGAACAACTCCTACCGTATGCCCAAGGTCTGGGACCCCGGAACATACACCTCTCAAAACAGGCCGAGGTGCCTCGGCTTGTGGGAACCTTAGTTCAAAAACGGAGAGGAAAAGGCATACCCAAAGGTAGCCCCTTCGTATCTCTCCTAAAAGGTTCTGCCTGCGAGAGAACATCCCTCGCATGTATTGCTTGCGAGAGAATAGCCCTCGCAGACACCGTTGCTTCTGGGATCCTTGAAAAAGGAAGCCTGCGAGAGATTCTCTCGCATGTGAACCTTCCCAGAGGGCTCTGGCGGAGGCTACCTTTGAACATGCCTTCACATCTCTCTGGTTTTTTGAACTAAGGTTCCCACATGCCGAGACACCTTGGTCTGTTTTAATAGGTGTATGTTCCGTGGTCGCAGACCTTGGGCATACGGTAAGAGATGTCCCCTATTCCCATTGGAATAGTCGGCCAGCTGCCTCCTAAACTGGTCAAGACACGGAGAGGGGAATTCTGCGACCCCACAGCAAACTCCTCTCCCGCCATCGGAAGGGCGTGGGACAAGTACCAAATGCCCGACCTACCTGATACAGGTTTTTCTAGGGTTTTCCCTGCATCACTTTTAGGCGAATGGCCGGGTAGGATCCTTAAACCATAGCCTCTTGGATACCTTCCTCTACCCTTTCGCACCCCCCCCCCTCCCTTTCAAATCTCTTCCTATGCTATTAAAGGGGAGTTGTCACAACTTGAATTACCCTCATGAAACCTGTTACACTGAAAAAAAAATTGGGATCCTTGTTCCTTTGTCTGTTGACGAGTGCAGTTGTGTCGCAATAGGCTTTCTTCGCACCTGATGAAAAAGAGATAAGGATCCCAGAAACGTTGTGTGGTATTTATATTATCACTTATATTATCTGAACAGATTATCGTTTTTATAAATTATTTTCAATCGGATGTAAATTTTTTCATTTTAATATTCATAAGTTTCAGGTTTCTGAAAACTGAGGGACCAGTGGCGGTCTTGCAGACTGAGGGATGCAAATTTGCAACAGGTGAGAAATTTTATCCTCATGAAACTTTATTGATGAGAATATCTTCAGAAGGAGAGGGAGTAAGTGATTGGACATCAGGAAGCGTTTATAAATGCCTACGTTTAGATTAGTAACTATAAAGTATGTTAAAAATGTTTCAAGGTCTGTTGAAGGAGGTATGATGCACAACCTGATTAAGGTAAAAATGTGTACTGAAACATGGTTAGTATTTTAAATTTTTTACTGATAAATAAATATCTGTCATTGGAAGGAAAAAGCTTGTTTTATGTAATAATTTTTTTAACAAAGTACATATAAAATATTTAAAAATTATCTTTAATATTATCACTGATTTGTGCTGTTCTACTATGTCATGTAATAAATTCAACAACAGGTAATACTTTTTTTTTAACAGTCATAAGAAAAGTATAGTAGAATTAACCTTTAGTCGGAGTGAGCGTGAAACTGTAATTTCCTTTAGTACTGTAGTGAAAACATCACTCGATGTATTTTTGAAACAAATGTGGTTTCATTGAATCTCCGTGTATTCGTAATGGCCTCCTTAGATTCAAATCGAGGTCATTAAGGGGGTACTTTCTTATTGGCTAACATCCAGAGTCATGCCTGAAGGGCAGGAAGTCACTCAAAATGAAAAAATATATATTTTTTATTCATTATTTCAATCAGACGAAAAAAATTTCATTTTAACATTTGAAGTCTAGTCTTTAATAGCGCCTTCTAATTCGTTTTATGTTTATATTACGTCTTTTCTCAATTACGTTTTGCTTTAATATTAATTCTAATTTTAAAACTTGATTAAAACTCTCGAACAAATTAGTTATTGCGAGGATCCAGTGTGAGTTTTTACTTAATTGTAGAGTATTGGCTATCTTTCTTATTCAGTCACTCAAAACGTTCAGTTCAGTGACGCTCATAGCAACGTTCTAGGCCTGGTTCCGTCTTGAGTTTTTCGTAATTGATGCCATATCGCTTCCTGAGTCATTCTGTATTCTTACAATTACTGAGAATCCTATAGGGGGCTCAATACATTTCTTCATCCATCCATCCATCTATCCAAGAACGACGTAGGAAACACATCGGCCCACTCATGCACGTAGTAGTCAAACATGGCAACAGACGGCTGAAAAGTCACCTATTAGTAGACCATAAATAAGTCCTGCCACCACCAAGACATTTATTATTAGTCACACGTCAGCACAATAGCTTCTAGAATTTTTATTTGGTTTGAAATTCAAATAATGCGTCGACTGTCTGCGACTGACCTTTTCCGTGGACCATAAAAATTGACGCAATCGTATGAATTTGATCTGCACTTTTCCGCTGAAAGGACGCCATAATCTGTTTACGCTCCAAAGTGTTAAATTGCGTTTCGATCAGACCTCTACTATAGTTTTTTTTTTCATTCAGAACAGATTGACCTTGCTTCTGCGATCACAGCGCGTCTCGTTCCAACTCCGCTAAGGTTCAGAGCGGGCTGAAGCCCTGTCATGGCTGTCCAGTATCTGGACGAGGCGCAGAATGGATTATGGTTGGATCATCATCTTCGGTGCAAAGGGTTTTGGAACGAACCTGAATGACTTAATGGATGTCGGAGAAGTGAGTGCGCGAGGACAACGCCCCTTGGCGGTCACGCGTCGACGCGACGCCGGAAGCCCGGCGCAGCAGGTGCCAACAGGACGCCGGGAAGTGCTCATTAAGACTACGTAGGAGCCTTGCTAATTGCAACAAAAGTGCACGCGGATCCGCCGCCTCAGCCAATTAGCTCGTTCCCTCTCGCACTCTCCAGAAGCCCGTCCAAATGACCAAATTAGGCGACCACTGACCATCCATCGCATCACTCTATTCGCAACGGGCAATAAACGACGGACGATACGAGCATGAGATAACCAGTGCGAGGTGTCTGGCTTTAATGCAAATTGCCGCCGTTGCTACTTGCTGCGCTTTACCGACGAAGATAACGAGTCCGCGATTGCTCGTCTGCATCGGCTCTCTTCCATTTAGCAACGCATCGCTCGCTATAGTGCATCCTCAAGTGCTGCCAGACATTTATTAGTCGTAACTTATTTACTTTCGCTTCTAATTTCTGCATATCACCTTCAAAGTAATCTCCATAACTTCTATCCAAAGATTTAAACACTTGAGAAGCAATTCTCGAAGGTCACCGTGTTGAGGACAATTTACGACTCTGCTCTCTTCAAGTCAGTCCAACTGTCGTCATTTCAACCGGATTTCATTTTACGGAAGAGGTAAAACTGTAGGTGGATGGACGGTTTTTCCATCAGAATAACCCTGATAAGGCACCAACAGGTCAACATGTCAATCCAGCCCGATTGTAGACATCGTGAATGATGTGTCATCGCCCATGAGGATTGTTTCAAATAAGTTGGAGAATTTTTTTCTGTGTTGTGCAAGTAGATGGTCAATGGCCCGACTGTTGATCATCTTCCTTTAGATTAACGGACATCTTTTGAGAAACCTTAACGTCCTGAACTGATCAGCGTAACCTTGAACGTGATCACCATTCGATGCGTTGCACATCGAACTCTCTTTAGCTTAAAAGTAAATTAATTCAACAAGGACACCAGATGTTGTAGGGAAATTATCGCTTGTTAGCAGAACTATTAGGGATTGGAATAGTTTACCTGCCAAATTATTGGAGGTTCCCCCCCCCACCCCCTACGATATAGAAGTATTCAACAACAGATTGGGTAAATTGGTCTACTTTAGTGTTATGTAAGTATATTATCATAATGTATCTGTTTATTAATATAATTTTACAATCTTTTTGGTTAAATTTATTTGTATGAAACTTTTATGTAATGTAACTACCACCGGGATATTGCCAATTTTTTTTTCAATCACATAAAACCAATATAAAATATAATTAAATGTTTTTGCTACTAATCATCAGGAATAAATTGCAGTGCCGTGAAAAAAACACTTATGAATAATAAACACATGCAGTTATTAATACACCTTACATCGCAAATCCCGACACCGTCTTCAGTATTTTGGTAACATCTGAGGCATTATTCCGGCATTAGAATATTCTAAATTGTGTAAAATAACAGAACCGTTCACGTTTTAAGTTCCCTTATTTTATATGAAAAACTGACAGACCTGAAGATCACTTAGTGGTGAAAATTTGTCACCACTTCGCTAAAGATAACGTTTAAACAGCAAAAAATATAGCAATTCATATAAGCAATTTTTTTTTAATTTTGTGAAATATCTTCAAAAAGAAACCGCTAAAATAAAAAAATTAATTAGTGAAATTTACTATTTATTAATTAGTTGTAATTCATTTATAAAACATTAAAATTTCTTAAAATTACATGGAAGTTGACGGGTTATCTCTAAATATTTCTGTTAAATTGTGTTATCCAAATTTACAAAATATTTTATTTGTTGAATAGAGTACATTCCTAAACTAAGGGATGAAACGTCATGTATTTGAGTTTAGCGTTAATTTTAATTTTTTAATAAATAGATTTTCACATACAGCCAATTTCCACTAATTACATTCATTAAAGTCAGATAAAGTTTCAATTTTAATTATAAAAAAAATAATTGATCAGGGAATGGCCCAGATATTTAATTTTTAATTATAATAAAAATAATTGATCAGGGAATGGCCCAGATATTTAATTTTTAATTATAATAACAATAATTGATCAGGGAATGGCCCAGATATTTAATTTTTAATTATAATAAAAATAATTGATCAGGGAATGGCCCAGATATTTAATTTTTAATTATAATAACAATAATTGATCAGGGAATGGCCCAGATATTTAATTTTTAATTATAATAAAAATAATTGATCAGGGAATGGCCCAGATATTTAATTTTTTAATAAATAAATTCTAACTTAAGGCCAATTTTGAATAATTATATTTAATACAAGTCATATAAAGTTGAAAATTTACTTATAATAAAAATAACTGATAAGGGAACGGCCCATATATTTAATTTTTTAATAAACAAATTCTAACTTACAATAAATTTCCAATAATTATATTTAATATAAGTCAAATAAAGTTTCAATTTTAATTATAATAAAAATAATTGATCAGAGAATGACCCAGATATTTAATTCTCCCCGAGGAAAATCAAATTACATTAGTTTAAAAGCCACAGTGGCGTTAGAAATGAAGCTCTGTTGGATCTTTTCACTCCATCAGTTCCATTTTCTGATTCATTAATCGTAAGTTGAACACCGTTCCAGGAAAAGTTTCATCGTAAATGGCCAAAGTTTAGTGGCCGCAGTTCGGAAAACTGTTTCAACTTAGGACAAGACAAGCAAAGGAGTATTCAACAGAGAGTGATGCGGGGAAGTTAACAGAGGGTTAATATTGATGCTGTTGTAGTGTAAATATTTTACATCATCACCGACACCAACAACTCAGGAGCTGGAGAAGACGTCAACGACCGCGGATGCCACACCCCAGGAATCGTGGGTCCTCGGATCTCAAATCCAGTTAATGCGTTAAATGTCTGACAGATTGCTACATTTATCTTTTTAGTTTAATTGTCTCCAAGCCATTCCGATTCAATAATTGTCATAATAACCTTGATATTAATTTTTTTAAAATATTTATTAATGTTATATGTTAAACAATTTATCTAGTGTCCAGGTCTATACGACGGATAGAGAAGCCTCGCACGGGACCGAAAGTCTTCCAGGATAACTCAGTGGCTAGAGCGATTGCAAACTAAGCTGTAGGTTCAGTTCCCGGTTCTGTAGAGATTTGTCTAACCTCATCAGTTGATAATGTCCTATTTAGTTATATCCAAGTCCTCAAATAATATAATTTTATTGCATAATTGTCTCTCGCTCTTGGCACAAGTATTTATGAGTCATCGAGTTCATTTTTCTTAAATTTATTTTCGTAGAAGCTTAGTACTAATTTCGTAAATTTGAGGACACTGCATATAATTGCCGACAGTAATGAGGGATTTTATCAGCACAGATGGAAACTAGTTTACAAAACCTGGCACTAGATTACATCTTAAAAAAAGAAAAATGAGTGACGTAACTTTTAATTACCGCCTTAAAAATGCGTTTCTTTCCTTGTTGTTCCGACCTTATTAAGTAAAGTGCAGTCTCCGCTTAATTATTTCTACAATGAAACCAAAAGTACAATTTACTGTGCTTCCAAGGTTTTCAGTAAACATGTTACAGAATTTTATTCTGTAAAAATATAGTAATGATTAGACTTTATTACTAAATATAAGAAAAAACTTTATTACATGAAAATACAAAAAATACATAAAAATAATATTATTGGGCGCCAGCAGATATACATTGGTCTGCAAAATAAAATTATCATTAGCTCCGACTTGGTTATAAAATCCTCCTTCTCAACAGGGTAATGTGGGCGGCTCGGTAGCTATTCAAGAACAGAGTCTATTTCCGTACTGTGTAAAAAATTCTACTGTTGAAGGCACTTTACAGAAATGGTGATGCTTACTTTAACTTGTGGCGTCAGCCGACTTGCAGTGGGTCACTGGTCTTGTAGTAAGCAGTACACGATCTCCTTCTACGGCCTCCCCGCGATGGACGTCTCTCGAAAAACTTTTGTTGGCTACCGCTCGCCAAATTTTACACCCTCTCGCCTCTCTCACTCCACTTTCCGTCCTCTCTCTGTCTGTCCGCCTGCGTCTGTCCACTTTCACCCGGGTTCGGAGTATATATTCGTACTCCGCCCCCCCAAACGATGCAAAAAAAAGGGACGCATACCCACGGCTTCTTAGGGCCTCTCGGACGCACGGGCGGCCACTTAAGGTTGTTATTCACTACAATATATTTTCGATAAACTGCGTTGCTTGAAATATCACTTCAGGAAATATCACTGCGTCAAAGCATAGACATAAAATACTCTTTTATTACATTCTACTAAATATTAATAGATATGTAAGTCATTAAAATGAATAAGTAAAGGATCAGTATGGAAAAAAATCTCTGCCGGACCGGGAATCAAACCCAGATTTCCCGATTGGAAAACGGACGCTATAATCATTTATCCAAACGTGTCGACCCACCGTACGAGATTTCTCGATCCATTATTGTGTAGCCACCTTCAATTCACATGTCACATGTCACAATGTTCACGGCTTCACTATTTGGAACCAATCCTCAAGCTTTAATTAAAGGTATTTCACATTCTGAGCTTCAAATGTGAGCTTCTTCTGTTTGAACTAGTGATTAATCTGAAAAATTGCAAGGAAAAATGTATTCCTTACAAATTATTCTGTGATACATAATTTCTTGGGAAAATATATAGCAGATAATGTGTTTACAATACAACAAGTAGTCCATGAAAAATTAAAAATTTTCACACAATAGAAAATGTTGATGCTTGAAATGAACAAAATCGGAAACGGAAAAAAAAAGTTTAGTTTTACAAACAGAAATGGTATTCTGGAGAAACTCCTGTTTAATTTTGCCGAAAAAAATAATTCAAATTGGCCTTCAAATCAGATGTAAATTGCTCACCATCGTAAATTCTCCAGACATTTCAAAATAATGGTTTGATTTAATTACAGAATAAGATCCAACCACTCGGTACCTTTTCTCTAACTCCAATCCAATCCCGGAGAAGAAAAACTTTCAATTATGCAGATACTAACCAAATGCAAGATATTTGACTGTCAACGGCTTCTCCGTCCTCCATAACACAAACATACAAGAAGTAAAACAATTCATGCGATTTGCAAAAAAAAAGTATTATTAATTTTCAAGGTTAATAATTTATTTGTTTAACTATGAGCAGTTATTGTGTATATAAACCTAACCATGTGCTAGTCCGTAAGGAAAAAAAACATTGTATAAATAAGTTGCACTTAACAGGTAGCCGCTAATTACCACAGTAGTACACGCAACTATCAATAAAAATAATACAAAAGAGGTTATGCCGATCCCCAGGGAAACCTAGACTCGAAAACGGCTAGAGTGCGCTGGTAAAGGGGATGACGTTTCCAGGGTTGGGGGAACGAGGTGTAAAAAGTAAGGGGAAAAAAGTTCACAAGCCTGCTTTAATCATCTTGGACATGATGAGAACTTAGCATTGCTTTTACACGCATGGAAAAACATCGAAAGAACAAAGGTAATACATCTTTCGGATAAAGAGAGACGAACAACAAGGAATTCGATCTACAACGTCATTCTAGTTTTTATCGTAGAAAAATACCCTCGATGTTAACTAAGTCAGGAAGTAGAAAATGCGGAGGTCCGGGAATGAAATAAGCGATTACAACTTTACCAGAAAATATTCCGTCTTACTATACAAGTTTCCCAAAGGAGGAGGAAGTAGCCTATTTCTGGAGGAGTGATGGTGTTTGTGTGACGAATAACTATGCGAACAGTAGCACAATATTTTCTGTAGAAGTGGAACATACAATAAAATATAGGCAGTTGCGTGTGGACCATTGATAGGTCACGGACAACGAGAAGTTCTGAACTGGAACACATCACATTGCAACTGAGAAAAAGCATGTCCATTAGATTAAGAATACGATAGGACAGAAACTAATTGGATGAAGGTAATCAAATGCTTACAGAGGAAATGAGTACCGAGACTTGAATTACTTAACAGTATAAGCAGAGGAAGTGGTGAAATAGTCAAGACAGCAGGTATTAATAGTGGTAACGTTGACACAGGGTCACGGTCTGAGGTCTACAAGCCTCGTTTGTCCCGTGAATTGTGTTCCTTTAAACACTCAGTGTCAAAGACAACAATCTCCCAAGCCGCAAATTGTTGCTCCGAGTGCATGACAAAGAGTTTACTTGCGAATTTGTCTGGCGGACGCCAACATCTAGATGAAGCTCAAGGGCGCCGTGGAGAAACTAGTCCGTAGAAACTCCCTGTTTTGAATTTTATCTTCGCCATCGCAGAAGGGTTACGCTACATACAACTTCTAATAGAAATGCATCTGATGCAATTTCCAGGTTCTCGTACGGTGGAACGCCTGTTATGCAGACTTTCTCATGTTAATGCCACAAGCACTTAGTTAAACTTGACGGTTATAATAAACGCCAGCTATCGTGTCAAGAAAATAAATAGTAAAAAAAAGGACGAGAACTAAAAAAGTTGTTAACAAGAGGAATGCTTGTGTGTTCCCATTAATGGAGTCATATAAGGACTTCCTTATCCAACGAGGACGCGCAAACAGAGCTGTGAAAATAGCGCGAAACCCTCTAGAGATAAACTTACATATACCATACAAACTTCACCAGATCCAAAGTGACAGTTGTTCTTAGAGTTCTGCCAATATCAGTGGGGCATTCAGAAAATAAAAGTTTTTTTCCTTCTCCACTGAGCACGTGATTTTATTAATGAATAATAAAGATAGCCAATACAGACAAAAAAAGGTAATATAAATACCACACAACGTTTCTGGAATCTTTGTTCCTTTCGTCAGGTGCTAAGAAAAGCCTAGAGAAACACAACTGCACAGGCTTTTGAGTGTTATCCACTTCCCAGTGCAGTTGTGTTTCTCTAGGCTCTTATTGGCACCTGACGAAAGGAACACAACTGCACAGACTTTTGAGTGTTGTCAACTGTCCAGTGCAGTTGTGTTTCTCTAGGCTCTCCTTAGCACCTGACGAAAGGAACAAGGATTGTCCTAGAGAAACACAACTGCACAGGCGTTTGAGTGTTGTCAACTGACCAGTGCAGTTGTGTTTCTCTAGGCTCTTCTTAGCACCTGACAAAAGGAACAAGGATTGCCCTAGAGAAACACAACTGCACAGGCTTTTGAGTATTGTCAACTGTCCAGTGCACTTGTGTTTCTCTATGCTCTTCTTAGCACCTGACGAAAGGCACAAGGATACCAGAAACGTTGTGTGGTATTTATATTACCTTTTTTGACTGTACTGGCTATCTTTATTATTCATTATTTTCGATCAGACGTAAAGTTTTTTAATTTGATTTTATTAATGGCTGTTGTTATTGTCAACAATTTATTGTAAAGGATGAATTCATCCTCTAAAATAGTTGATTATAAATTTGTAGATTACTCGTGGACTTAAACTCAATAAAGTCGAGTGCGTGAGACATGTTTGTCTGTAGCGCCGAAAATTAATGGCTTTAGGAAGAAACAGCGAAGTAGACCTGACAGACGTTCCTTCCTAGTGGATGAACGATGTTCTTCAAACCGAGCAGAAAATTGTTGACACAAGTGTTCATCGATGGGTTCAAGGATTATTTTCCTGCATACCGCTGCGAAGAGAAAGAATTTTTTCTTCCTGTCTCTCGAACGGTATCACGTAAAGGGATGAAGCAGTAATTTATTTGTTTTGCACTCAAAACGAAAATAATCCTGAAGCAGTGGCGTGATGTTATATCTTAGTCCTTTGTTTCAAATTTGGAAGAGTTTCGTGGTTTTGAAACCAGACCAGTTAGAGCAGTTGCTGCGATCAGTTCAATATTGAAGATGAAATTATGAAACATATATGTGTACTATATGTAAATAATGTACTTCTTGATGGACGTTGGGCTGCTGACGTCCGTTACAGACGCAAGATCACGAGGCGACGTGTCAAAACGAAGTGGAGACACAATTCATTCGCAAGTGTCGAAAATACTTGAGAAAGATAATAGTGAACACATATTGATTTTTTAAATTTATTTTATAAATAAGCATTTAAATTATTTTATTTTTTATTTTTTAGGGCAACAGGCTACATGAGGGTGATCCACATCGGGCAACTGACCTTTAATAGCATAGGAAGGGATTTGAAAGGGGGATGCGGAAGGGTAGAGGAAGGTAGCCAAGGGCTAACTAGGGACCCCGGGCTATGGTTTAAGGATCCTACCCGGCATTCGCCTAAAGAAATGCAGGGAAAACCCTAGAAAAACCTGCATCAGGGAGGTCGGGCATTGGGTACTTGTCCAACGCCCTTCCGATAGCGGGAGAGGAGTTTGCTGTGGGGACGCAGCATTCCCTTCTCCGTGCCTCGACCAGTTTAGGAGGCAGCTGGCCGACTATTCCAATGGGAATAGCGAACAACTCTTACCGTATGACGAAGGTCTGTGACCACGGAACATGCACCTCTCAAAACAGGCCGAGGTGCTTCGGCTTGTGGGAACCTTAGTTCAAAAACGGAGAGGAAAAGGCCTACCCAAAGGTAGCCCCTTCGTATCTCTCCTAAAAGGTTCTGCCTGCGAGAGAACATCCCTCGCAGGTTACCTGCGAGTGAATCCTCTCGCAGGCTCTCTCTTCCATCTCATTTAAATTCAATGGAGTTGGCGCATTGTCACTGTAATACTTGTTACCACAACTATGAGAAAAAGAGGTCTTTGAAGCGATTCAAAATTATTAATACATATAAATCTAGTATAGTTTTGGCTTAATTAAGGTTTATATTGTCAATGAAAAATTGTTTAATCATCTCACAACCCAAAACTTTGTTTCAGTTAGAAACATTTTACCATTACTCTATAATACAAACAAACGCACAACGTCTAATCCGGTTTGTGGAACTTCATCAGGTGATAAATTTAAAAAAAATCATATAATGTCTTAATGAAGTCAAAATTTGGTTTACATAATTTATAATTACATACTGATCATAATTTAAGAAAATTTAAAATTTATACAATAAAAATAAAGAGCTAAAATTTACATTTGTAACATAATAATGTCATAATTCAAATCTAAATCGGTATCAAGAAAAATACTATTTAGTTTTATTAATTTATCACCTGATGAGGTCACAAAGACGAATGAAAGGTTGTATTTTTAAATATACAGGGTGTTTTAAAAGTAATAATAGGATTTGACATGTATGTTTTGAAAAATAAGGAACGTATCAAATTAATGTTAATTTTGTAAAAAAAGGAACGAAAAGATTTTTTTTCATAACAATTCAAAGGTGCTGAGTATGCGAGCATGTCTTGAGTTCCACAGCTTCCACAGCTGTTGTAATGAGGTTCCGCAGTTCCACCATTTCTGATTGAGAAGTGGGGGAAATTAAAGCGAGTCTTTTAGAAATCGCCACGATAAAAAGGCATAAAAGTGCGATCCGGTTGTCTTTGGAGGCCAGTTATGTCAGACTGAATCATTTAGCCCAGTACGGCAGATCCATCATCGGGGAAACCTATCATTTAAAAACTCTCGCGAGTACAAGAAGCCACGTGAAACTCGAGAGTTTCCTCTTTTTAACAATCACATCGGGTTAAAAGCTGAATATTATAATTTTTTGAAATTGTATGTTTCGTTTTGAACAGCATCTAGATTAGGAATTTTTTTCATTTATCGGCCATTTCATTAATTTAATCATAATCATGTTTATTTAAATAAATCATTTTATTTATTTTATTGAAATCCGCGTTCTACGCAGTACAGGAATTACCGTACCAGTCAAAAATATTTTTACTATAAATTGTTATCTACATTAAATTTACTCCTTGAGTACTGCAGGATAAAATTGTCCCTCAGTCTTCAGACAGTACGAAAGATTAAATTGATGAAATTGTTAGCTAGATTCACAATGTAAACAAATTGTCGCCATATTGGAGTCACTAATATAGCACGCAAATTAGCTTACATTTTCCGGAAGGATTGTAGAGTATTTTGTTTTGCTTTTTATCATTGTTCAATGGAGTATTTGTGGATAAAATTATAGTTATTATTGAATCAAA
This sequence comes from Zhengitettix transpicula, assembly GCA_037074705.1. NCBI lineage: Eukaryota > Metazoa > Arthropoda > Insecta > Orthoptera > Tetrigidae > Zhengitettix > Zhengitettix transpicula. The sequence continues at coordinate 232,009,658 of CM073590.1, read as the reverse complement.
ATATTTCTTCTTTATTTCATTGCGAAAAAAGGAACTATTTAGTTCGTCGCGTAGCAACGTCTCTCTCTCTCTCTCTCTGTCTCTCTCTCTGTCTCTCTCTCTGTCTCTCTCTCTCTCTCTCTCTCTCTCTCTCACACACACACACACACACACACACACACGTGTGTGCGACGTCAGGATTTCTTGACGCGTAGTAATATAAAATAAATTGATCAAATTTCCAATTATAATTATTTTCAACTTTATTCTACAAGTTTCTCACCCCCTTAGTACATTTCTCGTCGTTTGAAGAATGTGTGTAGCAATTTTTGTTACAATCTGTCCATGAATTTAAATATGTGTAGAAAATAACGTAAATACACACATTCTTACAGATATACATCCATTTTTATTATATTGATTTAGCATTTTATTAATTATTTAGCACGTAAGAATTAAAGGAACCCGCTCGATGTTAGAAGTGAGATAGAATTAGGTACTACTAGATCTAGGTTAGATTAAAAACAAACAGTCCTAAGCCTGCGAGAGTATTCTCTCGCAGGTAACCTGCGAGGGATGTTCTCTCGCAGGCAGAACCTTGTAGGAGAGATACGAAGAGGCTGCCTTTGGGTATGCCTTTTCCTCTCCGTTTTTGAACTAAGGTTCCCACAAGCCGAGGCACCTCGGCCTGTTTTGAGAGGTGTATGTTCCGGGGTCACAGACCTTGGGCATACGGTAAGAGTTGTTCGCTATTACCATTGGAATAGTCGGCAAGCTGCCTCCTAAACTGGTCGAGGCACGGAGAAGGGAATGCTGCGTCCCCACAGTAAACTCCTCTCCCGCTATCGGAAGGGCGTGGGACAAGTACCCAATGCCCGACCTACCTGATGCAGGTTTTTCTAGGGTTTTACCTGCATTTCTTTAGGCGAATGCTGGGTAGGATCCTTAAAATATAGCCCGGGGGCCCTTGTTAACCCTTGACTACCTTCCTCTACCCTTCCACATCCCCCCTTTCAAATCCCTTCCTATGCTATTAAAGGGGAGTTGCCTAAAGTGGATTACCCTCAAGTAGCCTGTTACCCTAAAAAAAGATTTAAAACTAAACAGTATATTTATTAAAGTAATAAAAGTATTTAACCAGTTGCGAATACAAAATAGGCAATGTGAATCTACCAATAAATTTAAGAATAGTTGATCTAAACACCTAAGTTTACTAAATGTAAATTTGAGAAGAAGTAAATAATGTAGAATTCAGTAGCGATTTTTTTATAAAAAATTTCTTCTTATTATTATTACTACAATTTTTTCGTTACCACTATGATTAAATTTTCATCTTCTTTACACATTTACTACTATTAAGACTAGTTGCTTTCTATTTTTCAAGAATTACCTCGCAACAGAGAAAGGATTATACGAGTATGCCACCATCCTGTTTAATATCGAGCGCGGCTAAAAAAAAACATCAGGTTAAAAGGTCAGTGGGGAAACTCTGTTTCTTTTTTACCATCTCCTGTTCCTGCGTCGAATTATTACAAATTGCATATCGCATAGAGGCGGGCGTGGAAAATGCCTTTGCGCAATGCGTGGAAGTGCGTGTGTGGGACACAAAGATTGGACTACTTTCTCCTCCTCGTCGGTCACGCCCATGCGACCCTGTGTGACCCACCACGCGGGTGTTTCTCTCTCTCTCTCTCTCTCTCTGCCTTGGTACAGCACAGTGGGCTGGTATTAATAACAATAGCAGAAACGACGACCTCCTAGATGAGTTGTGAAGATCTGGCTGAATAGCCCCGAGAACGCTGGAAGGCGGCCAAGACGCTCAGCAGGTCATTTGCACCGAAGAGTGAGAGAGACAGAAGAAGGGGGGCCCCCCTTAACTTTGAAATATTGCCAACTGCATGTTCAAGGCTGAGTTTGTGTTCACGACGTTCCACCTGAAAGGAGCTCAGCCGGGAATTGCTTCGCGTCGACGGAATTTGGCTCGCGATAATTTCGTAGAGAGGCGCAAGGATTTAAGAAAGGTATTCCTTTGAACTACTGCTCACATTTAGATTATTTATTCCTCTATTTAATTAACAGTAAGCGTCATAGATCCACAGAATCTTAATCCTCCTAGGGTCAGTGCTTTCTTCGACATGCATACAACGTTCCTCATATATAAAATAAAAATATTTAAAAACATTGACTCACTAAAGGGAATATAGTCAGTTACATACAGTTCAAGAATTACCAAATATGCATTAAACGTAAAAATACTCATGGCCGATGACTACATTTTTTTAAAAAAAATCATGAGGACAGAAAAAATTATATTTAATATTAATTTCTGTAATTACATTTATAGTGAAAGTACGTCTGCAAGATAAACGCACAAAATATCATCCAGACTTTTAGACTTCATCAGGAGATTAAAAAAGCAAAAAAAATGTAGCCTAATTTAATAAATGTTTAGAAGCTAAAAATTTCTTGTTGACGGCATTGACGTTTCGGCTTTAACTTGCACGAAGGATGGTCCATAAAATATATCTCGTAATGTTTATTAACAATTGTCAGACTCGAGAATAACTCTCACTTTATTTATTTATTAATTTTAAAAAATCGACATAAATATACTCCCTGGTTCCGCCTTGACCTTACATATTTTTCGCGGACATTACACTCTTGTACGATATTTAAGTATCTTTTATATTGTAGTAATTGGTAATTAAGACATTGTGCTAATTGAAAAGTTGGATTGTAGAGGACTCATTATTAGTGGATATAGAGTGGACGCCGCAACAAGGCGGCCATGCAAAGAAAGTATTGTTGTCGATCCGTTGAGAATTTTACGCGCTCAAAATTTACGAGATGAGGAGTCAGTCAGGCAAAGAACAGCGAGGTGTAAAGACCAGAAAATTCACATTATAAAAAGTTTTGCAGTGGGGCAGAGGACCGCAAATAGAACAGTTTGATAGCAGTTACAAACATGCTCTAGAAGATTGAAAAGTAAAGCAATCTTCAGTCGGGAAGGAGAGAGTGAAACTAATGTTGTAATCGGTGGCCGAGCATAAATTCAACCTGCTGGCCATAGACAAACCAATGAAGTACATTTCCAACTAAAGTCACGAGATCTGCAAATCCAGGTTGGAGTAAAGCATCGAGAACCTACCAATTTGTGTTAGACCAACTAACAAAACTACACCAATTAGAATTTGTTGACATTTAGAGTCTGTGAGTACTAGAATCAGTGATATCCCCAAATTTTGTGCACGAAAAACCTAAAATGAGACCTGGGCGGCAGTAAGTAGAAAAACTTTAAAATCATATTGTAAACTGTTTTTAAAAGATAAAAGTCAGATCGTTCTTTAATTTTAATTATTCAATTATCGATAAAATGAAATAGTTAATTCCTGATGAAATTTAAAACTGTTTAAATTCAATCTGTAGTGTTATTTCTTCCACAACAAATTTCGTCTATTTTCAGACGCATTAACTTCCATAAAAGGTAAATGTAATTTTGATTGTATAAATTCAGCCATTTATCAAACCCAGTTTAAGACCCTGAGATCCCAAATATTATTGTGTATTTAAAATTGTTAATAAATTTGTTTAATTGTTTTCCCTTAATAATCTTTTTATTTAAAAGCGCCCAGCCATTAATAATTATTTTATTATTTAAATATTACAATATATAAAAAAAACCGCCCGGTTCTTGTCAATACAGCATAAAACAGAATTCACCACTTTAAACAGTTTTAATTTTAATGATACGATACCAAATTTAATTGTAATCTTGGCCCCGTTCGTTGAGTCCACTAGATATGCCTTGGCAGTTAGGCGAAACTTCACAACATTCGAAATACGTCACTCTGACGTCATCCAGCGTGCGAACAGTCTCCCGAAAACACATCCACCGAATATGCATAAAATTAGAATAAACGTACAAATTGTAATCAATTGAACAGTTACTTAACAACAACTAATAATATTCCCAAAACAATTAATATTTAATATTTCTTTTAATCACGAACTCTTTTCTACTGCCTCCGCGAAAACATTTAGTGCCTTTAAAAATAATTTTAAACCCTTTTAAGTTCTTCTTCTTCTTCCACGATTCTCCTCTCCTCTCCAAAGATAGCACGCATCTGTCAGAGATAATCTTGCATCCACACCACAATACGATCTTTTCGTCGCATATATCCAATTTTCGCACACGCCGAGTATTAACGAAACCAACAATTTTTCAAAACGTACATTACGTTAGTGTTATTTAATTTTACATAAAAAATAATCGAAGTTATTCAAATCCCGGGTCGCATGCAAAGATAAAATCCCGAACAGTGATACCGCACTTTCCAGACATGATCGTCCTTGATCCTTCTAATTGCCTTATGAAGGAATTTATTTTACTCAATTTAATAAATCAGTGACTGGCCGAAAATTATGTCACAATAAAATTATTTTAAAATTTCTTTATCAATTTGAAATATGTTTGATGTGGAATATTTTAATTAAATTACTGACACTTATTAATCCCAATTTATCTCTAATAACACCAAGAAGAAATTCTGTACGTTGATTAAGACAGGCTCATTTTGTTTCTTAACGCCTGAAGAAGTCCGCAAGACAGATCAAAACGTTCTGGGTCTATTTTTTCTCCATAATTTATCTGTAAGTGTAATTACTAAACATTACAATATATTTTTTATTAATTTTCTGACTCATTGGATAATATATTTATTACCTAATAAGCCAGTTAAATATCAATTTCAAACAAAATCAAGAAATATCCGTGGAATTAAATAAAAAAAACACGTAAATAATTTAAGATTAAAAAATTTCCCATTGTAATAAATGATTATTTTCTGGAATTGATATTTACATGACTGAGTATAAATGAAATAAGTAATAATTTGGTATAAAAACAATTGAAACCCATGAAAGGATTAAAACGATCCGACCATATTATGTATGTGGGATACCATCAGGCACTATATTAATATAAAAAATAAGAAATCAGATCTAACGAATACAACAAAAACACTTCGTGACATAATTGAAGCCAAATTTGGATTCAATGAGGTGTTAAAATTTAATTTCTAATTTCCTAATCATTTACAATGCATTGACTCTCCCTCATGTAAGTTGATCACGAGGTCCAAAATTTGGGTCAAAGCGTTGTACTATTTTTATTGTCCTTTCATGAGATGTAATTTTCTAATTTAATTGCAGTAAATTCAAATTATTCTGAATATATTGGATAATTTATTTATTTTAATGATTTTAAATAGAATGAGATATGAAATCTTTTATTGAGGAATAAATGAGAAATCTTTAAATGACCGTCTCTTTGCGTTCTCTGTACCCAAACATACTGTTAATTTCAGTGATGAGAATAGCGCCAGTTAATAGTTGTGGTTTTCCCCATAAACAGTCACATCCGTTCCAGGTGCTGGAATTCTGATAGAACCAGAGTAACCTGAGCAACACTTCTCTGGACTAGAAACGTTCTTTCCTGCGTGAATGAGACCCCGAGGATACGGGTTGCAGAGCCAGCAGCAGCAATGCGGGCGAAATAAAAGGTGTAACAAAAAGACGGTTGTACAGAAGTCGACAGTTAATAAAGGTGAAGTGTTGTTGAACCAGGTCAATAATACACCTCGCGTTACTCTGGATTTTAACAGAGTCAAAATTACCAATAAATGATATCCACAACTTTCTGTTTTCATTTCACAGCATCTACTTCACATTCTTCTCAAATACATTGGATGAATGCGGACGACATTATAAGGACTGACATCGTATAGTGAATGGATTCATCTTTATTTGTACATTTTTGTTTTTACAGATCCTGAGGCAGTTTGACCACAAATTGGCCTCTCCATTGAATTTGCATGACCAATAGATATCAGAGCAGTTTCTAAGCGTTTCCAATTATTTCCTGTAAGTAAAGTTGCATCAAGGACATTTATGTCTGGTGAGTTGAAAATGAGCGTCGTCCTTTGTTCAAGGATAAAAATTTTGTGTCTGAATCTTAACAATCTTCATAAACAATGTTCATGTCCTGGGACAAATTGTATACCTCATGTCACGAATTAATAAAGTTATTTAATTGTATAGAAGTTTTAATAATTTATTCAGTTTTAAAAAATTATAATGTCACGTGAATATTAATTTTAAATTTTTTCAAATGGTTGACAAGTTAAAAACAGTCTTAAACCTCAAAGAAAAATATTTCCCACGTTGTCAGTTTCTAATGGGTAGTATTTAGTTGTAATGGGAACAAAATCAGTCTCCAAGCAGTCAAAATCGGATTTTAATCGCCAATTTTGTCACAAGGAAACAGATGGAAGTTTTGACATTGCAAGATTTTTTCACAGCTCTACTTAAGAGCGAAAGATGATAATTTCAAATTGGGTCAGACATGTTTCAGTGCGAAAAGGTGATCAAAATCAAGGTTTTTCGAACGTCTGACATTATGTTTCAAGGTCGCTTAAAACGATTTATTTAGGTATAAAAATAACCAAAATGTTACTCTGAAACTCACAGGCAGATTACTTTCAGATTGAGACTCTTTAATGCACAAAACTGAAATTAATCGATTCGAAACTCTTATTTTATTTAGATAAGATTATTCGGTTCCGAAATAACATGTTAAAACAGAAAATTGACGAATCAAAATATAAACCAAGAGGTGATTCTGGCCTCGATTCTCGGTAATGTTGAAGAGTTTTCTGTCCTAGCCTCACTGATTCACAAGTCCTTAGAGTTGTGACCGGATTTAAAACATTTTTTCTGTTATTTGTGCTACGATCTTACTCATTTCGCCGATTAAAAGTACAAAGTAGACTTAAGAGTAGATGCACAATCGTAATTCCTTGAATACATTTCAAAATAATGGATTAATTTAATAATCAATAGCTGTTTCCCTCTCCCGCCATTGGAAGGGCGTGGGACAAGTACCTAGAGCCCGACCTACCTCATGCAGGTTTTTCTAGGGTTTTGCCTGCATCACTTAAAGGCAAATTTCCGGGTAATATCCTTAAAACGGCTCGTCTTTACTGACCGTCACTAGCCGCAATCTTGAATTTTTTTTTCGCCGGCTTAAACGTCATAATTGACGTCATATTGCGTCAGCGCTGCCAACCCCAGCATATTCCAACCAAAAATTCATGGGGGTCTTGTGGCGTTGTTTGGCATAGTTCAGTAATTTGCCGCTAGGTGGCGCTGTTTCTGAAGCTCGGTGGAGGCCAGTTTCACAGGTTTTTGATGGCTGCGCTACGTCATAGATGGTGATGACGTCATGAAATTCAGAAACTTTAAGTGCTTATAATTCCTAAACTAAGAGAGAGCAGAGCAAAAGTCTTTCAAAAGGGGTCTTAGAATTTCGTTTAGTATCTATAAAACACGCGAAAAAAATTTTTTCGGCTCCGTGACGTTCAGTAAAGATTAGCCTTCATCCGAGTCATTGTGAAACCCAGCGTTGAGGATTTCACTACAAGCTGGTCAAAAATAACTTTACAGTCTAGACAACGTGGATGATGTTATGCAAGGTGGGGAGAAACGATGTATAAAAATGACTCAGAGGTTTATTCTTCTAGAACTTGTTGTCATGTTAGAACTGTTTTGATTACCCAGGAATTACCACATCGTAGAGAAACAAAAAACATAAGTTTATTTTCAATAGCTTTTTCTGAGAAAAAATGGCCGCAACGAGACTGGACGAAAATCGAAGGATCGGAAGCTGGTTGCCTCAAGGCGCCATTCACGCAGTAATATTCCACAAAAATGAATGAATACCAAGAAACGTATATCATAATTACAGTCCGTAAAAAAATTTCGAATTATTTCTCCTTTTAATTTATGTTGTAATAAAAGCGTGACCTTTATATAAGTCCTGAAATATCATTAATATTTGCATTTAAAACAGTTGTTTGCATTATCATAAATAAAGAAAATGTATTAATTTATTTTTGAGTAATTTTTAATTATAATTAAAATAATTTGTAAATAAATAAATTTATTTGTAGATAATTTAACATCTTTTACAACACCATCAAATCCTTAATAGATTATGAACATTAATTCTACTCATTTGAAATATTGGAAAAGAACCCCAACAACAATTTTTCATAATTCGTAAGTATTTCTGAAGATTTTTTTCTTTAAAGTCAATTTTACGTAAACTTTCCCCGGATTCCCGAAGAACCGAGGACAGGGGAACAGCGAGTCCATAATTATTTTTCCACCCGGAATCTGAAGTCCGCGGAGTAACAATAGCATAGCTCGAGTCACCAGGCTTGAATAATAGTCGTGGGACTGTCAGTTCCTCTCTGTTTAGAACGTGGGCGCCTCGCCGGGTTGAACAGCCCAGCTGTGTCTGGCCGGGCCAAGTTGAGCGTTCGCACGTGTGTTCTGACGTAAACACCTGCTAATTAGGGACTCCACCAACACTTGCTGCTGCCCGTGAGGTTCCCACAGAGGGTCGCAATCCGTCGGAAAGCCTCACGGGACGAAGGCGTCGACCCAGTAACGGGGAATTAAGGCCGAGGCCGTGTGTGGCGTGGGGTGGCCTACGAATCACTTCTCAAAATATCAACACGAAACTGATGCATTTAAAATGAACATGTCAGCAATCACTTTTCTGTGCCGAGGTTGCGGAGGAAACGAAAAACCATTCTCACCATTCTTTTTTTCAATTCTACAGCTTTTGAAGCACAAAATATACATTAATATTAATACGAAACCAATAATGGAAGATCAAATACAATTCCTATAACTTTAAAGTATTTTATATTATATCATATTTCATAGAACAGTCTCTTTGTAACCCGATTTATTGTGAAATACTTTTTCATTAAAGTGTAAGAAGCTTTCGAGCCTAAAATATTTTGGCCAAATAAATCTAAATAAATATATTCTATGATTCAAAACCTCTATGTTTACAGTCACAATTAAATGATTTCAACCTCATTGTATATAGAGAGATTTCTTAAGCCACATACCGTAAAGGTAAGTTGAATTAAAGTATCAGGATGGGAAAATATCTACCGGACCAGGAATCGAACCCGGGACCTCCCGTGTGATTTTATAAAAAAAATTGTTTGTCAGCCTGCATTAGGTCGAATGGATGGAGGAATCTCGCACCGGTACTGGAATCGACAGGGAGTGCTCAGTGGGTAGAGCGTCCGCCCGTTAAACGGGAGGCCCCGGTTTCGATTCCTGGTGCGGTCGACATTTCCCCATTCTGATACTTTAATTCCTCCAACGATATTATCGTAGAAGGGCTTTCGAATAATATGTTTCACATTCGTCTGTTATTTTTACCATGTAATTGGATTTTTTTCATTAGTCTGGATACTTATTGTATTTTATATTGAATTGTCCTCCTTGTTATTGTACACAAGGTTGGACAGCGGCAGGTCGATCCTATTTCCGATCATGGTAAGGAAAATGGAGGGATTAGACGGCTACACGCACCCTTATAAATCCTCAATTTGTCTCGTTGATAGGCTGGCAGTTGTCTACTAAGTAATCTTAAATGGATTATATACAGAACTAAAAATAGTCAGAATTATTATTATCAAATAAAAGATATATTCACCTGTTAGTAAGAATTTTTTTAAAACAAATATTCTAATTTTAAGCACGATTTTTTTCCCCTAATTCGGACCTTTTCAGGGGTATAGATGTTACAATTATATTTAAAAAATTACGTTAATAATTTTTTTTTATCTATTCACTTTCAGAGGCCCGCATCGGGAACGAAATTTCGTTTTCAAAATTTAAATATTAATATTCTTCGACTTAAAAGTTACTATTTTTTTTATTTAATTAAAATATAAAATCAGATAGTTATAATATTTATTATTGGAGAACATGTAACGGACAGAATTTTTAGTTGGACACAAAAACGTAGTAACTTTGCTATTCACACCGTCGTCGAACGGAAGTCAACGACTGAAAGAAGCCACCGAGAGTCGCGTGTTTACAAAGAGTAGCCGTTCTGCAAACACGCAACTGGACCAAACTAGATCTTTGCGGAAGAACTGCGTCCGTTCCAAATCCTTTCAGCTCATTTAAAAATGGAAGTGCACGTGTAAAATATATGATCCGAGTTCCTGATTGCGCAACTCAGGAGTTGGGGGGAAAAAAATAATTCATTTGGAATTATTTGATTGGTGTGAAGGAGGAATATAGAAACTTCAGCATTTATTTTGAAAATATTTCTCACGTCACGCTGATACAATTATAATGGCCAATGATGGGGAAATCTTGAATGGTTGACCTCAACTCAAAAGACAACCTTGAATAATATTCTTACGATTCAGGAGAAATACCCAGAGGATTTTTTTTTTCAACAAAAAATAAATGCGGATTTTTATGATAAACAATTAATTTTTTTCATGTTCACGAGGACATTGAAACAACGTTTACTACTTCAATCTTCCTTAAAAATATTATTTGAATTTTGTATAGTCCCCGTTAGCGACTAACAGTTGCATTTACGATTAAACTGCGAAACAAGCAACAAAGATTGTGATTTTCCAATTATGATAAATATTTTGATGTCAGTGAAAGTAAATAATAATAAAAATAATTTTAAGTTATTTTTTAATTCGCAATAACATAATGTTATAATAATTTTTTTTGTCATCATACTTATAAAAAAATTGAAACACAATCAAAATTAATAATCCATAAAACTATGGTAAGATTAATATTAAAATATATACACACAACCAACTTGTAATATTGTAAAAATGGCGTCGACAGGTAGCTGAGATGGTTTGACCAGCTGCGTACATCGCAGTGGTGCTGTTTTCCATTGCTGGTTCTGTTAAATTTTTTTTCTATCTCATTTACATTAAGTTGATTTCCCCAAACATTTAATTAGTCATCTATTTACACCATTAATTTAAATTTATTATTATCATAGTCAGGAAGTTTGTTGTCTTTAATTTTTTTTGATAATTATACTTGTATACGTCATCTATAAAAAAACATTTATTTATAATGGTGCTCCTGTAAATTTTCCAGGTAATGGAGCGAAACGTTGCGTTAATATTTGATTTATTAAATATTTTCTGAGATGTTGGCTGGATAATTTATTTAAATAATAATAAAATTTTAAAATATGAATTTAATGATAGGTTCATAAAGTGTTGAATTAATAATTATGTATTAATTTTTCACGTATTAAATAATACTGCATTAATCAGTGAAGAATACTGAATATTAATTCATGTAACTGCTAAAGTACCATATTGAAAAGATTTTCTTCACAAAATTAATAAAAGTGTGATTATGCGTTTTGAAGGATACTCAACTAAAGGATTTCAACTAAATTAATACATTTTCAATCAAAATTAATTATTAACTAATAATAAAAAATCAACTCTTGGTTCTGTCCTCATTAGTAAATTTCTTGACGTTATGTCTTCAAACTTTACGCGATTCTAATCGCCTGTGAGGTAGTTTTATGTCATTTTGCAATAAATTAAGCATATAAATATACCTTTTACCCTCAGACTACTATATTGGGAAGAAAAGCTTGCTGTTATTGTTCGTGGAACTGGATAGCTAGTATTTCTGAGCCAGGAAGTTTAACCACCGGAAAAGGAAGTGAAGAGAAAGTGCACAAAGGTAATTGTTACGATCGTTCTACTACATAAGACATCAACAAGCCGGTAATATGTATCTTTTTATTTGGAAAAAAATGGAATAATAAATTAACTGTGCAGATTAGCCACTTCCATCCATCCACACTTTCATCACCTCCATTAATCACAACAACAAAAAATTCACGTCTCAATAAATAAATAAAATGGAATACCGGGTAGGGAAAGAATGTAGAAATCCACACACTTCATAGGAATTATGAAATTAAAAAAGAATAATTTGTTGAAGTTTTTGAATATTATAATATTAATCCATCAGATTTGAAAAGTGACTATGCAGGTCTTCGTGGTAAATGACAAATGGTATTTAAACTGACTTCCTGATTATTATAGGAATATTATTTTGTTTTTTTTAAAAAAAAAAGGTGAAGATGAATGCTTAAACTAATGTTTGATCAAAGGTTTGGGAAAATTTGGGTTGATTAAATGAGATAGAAAATAATTTAACAGAACCGACAATGGAAACCGGCACCACTGCTACGTACACAGGTGGTCCAACCACGTGACCTACCTGTCGACACCATTTTTTTACCATATTACAAGTTTGTTGTGTGTCTATATTTAATTATAAGTGTTACCGAAATTTATTAATTCTGATTTTTGTTTGGGTTTTAATGTTAATAATTTGATTAGTATATTTAATTGTTTTATTGCAGATTAAATATTAGAACTATATATATTTCAATGAAATCAAAAAATATAGTAAGTCTGCTTTGAAATATAATAAAAAGATAAAATAGCTAAATGACTGACAAAATGAAATTTTAGGTTTCAAATAAAACAGAAGATGATTACGGTAAATAAATTAACTGTGCAGATTTAAATACCAATTCTCATTTACCACGAAGACCTGCATAGTCACATTCAAACCTGATGGATTAATATTATAATATTCAAAAAGACCTTTCAAACAAACAAATTAAATAAATTCTTGAAGACCTGTGGGAGCTGTTCTTGTCCCTCACAGGCAGTACCTTTCTGTAGAGACGGACAGGGCTACATTTGGGGCTGTCTTCTTCTCTCTCTGCTTTTGAAATATGGTTCCCACTAGGATGTTCCGGGGGCGCATAACTTGGGAATTCAGTAAGAGTTGCCCCTGTTCCTCCATCGAAATGGCGTGGGACAAGTTCCAAGTACCCGACGTACCTGATGCAGGTTTTCTAGAGTTTTCCCTGAATCACTTTTAAGCAAATGGCTACATTCTAAGGGCTCTAGTTAACCCTTGACTGCCTTCCTCTACCCTTCATCATTCCCCCTTAAAATCCCTTCCTATGGTATTAAAGGGGCGTTGCCACCACGTGGATTACCCTCATGTAGCCTGTCACTCGAACAACATGTGTTATATATGTGACTAATTTAAACCCGTAATTTGGATTGAATTTATGAAAATTAATAAATACTCTTAATAAAAATTACATTTTAAATATTTAAAAATATTTTCTATTATTATTTAACTTTTTAGCAACCATAAACATTTATGAATAAGAGTAACAATAGATAACAACGTATTAAAATTATGGAGGAATGAACTTCTTTCAATGTTTATTTTCGTCTGTATCTTCTTACAGTTAACAATCAAATATTAAAAATCGGACTAGAATTAGGTGTTTACTGCTAAAAAGTCCATACTACGTTTGTGTAATAGTTGTTGCTTTCCTCAGGTGCACAAGTAAAATTAGAACATAAGTAAAACAATAACCTTATAAATTCGTCACCTTTTTATTATTTATAAACAACTTTTATTTGTCAAAGATATATAAAACCTCAGATACAGTTTTGTACATTAAAAAACATACAGTGTGTTTATTTAATGTTATTAAAGCTCCTTAGGTTTTATATATTTTTGACATGAGACAGTTTTTTTCTTAAATAAAAAGTTGTTGAAATTTCATAGGTTTTGTTTTATTTAAGAACTGTTTTACTCGTCTGCAATACTTATAACATAAGAACGTTTGAAAATTATAATGCACAGTTTAAGTAAAATAAACAAAAACTACAAGTGTTAACATAAAAGAGTTGCATCATTGAAGCCTGGCAGGACTGCATAGTATTCGGAACAGTAATAGGAATAGTAAGGCTAACACTGAGATAGCCTCAGTAGTTTATCTCGGACGAAAACTGACGGAAGCAGCTGTAGGTGAAATTTCCAGGTGACGACGTCGCCGTTGCGTGACCGAAAATTTTGCGTCCGCTCAGGAAACATCGGGCCGTCTCCATTATGCTCAAATCAAATCGAATCACTGCACACTTTCTCCTGCTGACAATAGAAGGCCACCAGAGGAGGCTCCGCCAAATTCCGGTCCACTCAGGATCTTCATCCGACCATAACGACGGAGTTTCGCCTTCAAGCTACTCGATTAACTTAGCACCGATTCGTTCCGCCTTGGACCCAGAGTCGGGATCGCGTGGAAAATTAAAAGCGGACGGGACGAACGTGCTATTAACCCAAAACGAAGTCTTCTCAGCCGGGATTTTAGACTTAACAGACAAACAATGGGTCGGTCGAGTAAAGGAAGGCCAAAGTTAATTAAGCTGTATAATAGAACGCTATGGACTAATAAGGCGAGTACTGCGAAAGAAAGCCGGTGTGGAATAGAGAAATCGAGAGAAGCAGATATTGGAGAAGAACGACTATAACAATGGAATGTAATAAAATACGATTCATTAAAAGAATTTGGGAAACATTCTTAGAATACGTCACGATCGTAACGGTTGTCATAATATATGTTAATGAAATATGAAATAAATATTTATTGACAATATTGAATTTAATTAATTTATGGCTAAACAATTAATTATAATTAGAGAACAAGGAAAGCCTAGAGTTTATTTTTAAAGAATAAGAAAGATAGCCAATACAGAAAAAAAATGGTAATATAAAAATACCACACAACGTTTCTGCGATCCTTGTTCCTTTCGTCAGGTGCTAAGAAAAGTTTAGAGAAACACAACTGCACTTGTCAGTTTGAGAGTTGTCAAGTGACCAGTGCATTTGTGTCGCTCTAGGCTGTTCTTAGCACCTGACGAAAGGGACAAGGATCGCAGAAACGTTGTGTGGTATTTATATTACCTTTTTTTTGTCTATATTGGCTATCTTTCTTCTTCGTTATTTTCAATCAGACGTAATTTTTTTTTAATTTTAAGTTTATTTTCATTTTAGCATCAGGAAGGAAAAATGTCGACCGGACCGGGAATCGAACCCGGGACTTTTCACAGTGACATCTTAATTGTTAGTGTGTCCGCCCGGTAAGCGGGTTCGATCCCCAGTCCGGTCAACATTTTTATTTCCTGCAGCTTAAATAATTTATATATATATATCGTTTTTATTTGGAAAGACTTGCATTGGACTAAGATTAAGTTCACTGAAAAGAGTTGTAAAAACTTTGATTTAGCTCCAAAAAATAATTTATTGTGAATATGTACTTCGTATTTAAGTCACAAGAGGTTTCGACATAGATTGTCATATTGATTCTATATTCATACCGACAAAGAGATAATAAAACAACTAAGGAGGCCATGTTAAGCTTTAATTCTTACCTCAAGGTAAAAAATTTTTATTATATATATTTTGGTTTGGGTTTTAACATCTTTTTCTCTGTGGACTGTGGAGGGTAATAATAAGTAACGATATTTGGAGATAGTGGTGTATATATATTTTGTTTGCAAATACTAATTCCCCAATAGGAAACAAAAATGTCAAAGTCGTAACGTATAACGAGTGCGCTCAAGTAACGCAGGATGTCTACTGTGTGAAGGGGTGACGTCACGTGATCCGCGCTGTTTAATTCTAGTCTTTATATAGGTCGGTATCCCACAGAAAAACAGCAAGCCAGATTCCCATCGTCATCACTAATATGGTCGCAGAGATTTCACAATCATATGTTCATCTTAAGACGTTATTACACTCGACGCCTCAAAAGTAACAATCGCTTCATTAGTATGCTACATAACGATATATGTTATATATAATTACCTCAAACAGTAATTAATAACATCAACCGGAGACACGTGTAACGCATTCTGTACGCAGTGCCCAGATAATTACTTTTGCAAAAAAATAATTTAATAATACAGACAACTGCCAAATACGTCAAAGTTTAATTGTATAAAGTAAATTAAATATCCTCAAGCTAAAAGAATAATGTAGTAGAATACAAAAGCAGTAAAAAAGTATCTCCGCATACATAATTGATTTATTAGGTGTATATAGTAAAATAATTAAAATTATAAAATATTAAACGTCTATGTTCAAGTATATTAATTATACAAATAAATAGACAAAAAAAATAAGCGCTAAATTAAATACCACTCAACGTTTATGCAATCTTTGATGCTTTCGTCAGGCCATTATTTAAAACATCGTAAGAAGAGGCAGGTGACGAATCAAAAGAAAAGAAGTATTTCAAGGACCTTTTGCAGTATTTAATTAAGCACTTATTTTTGGCTGATATTTAGCTTAATGTGATTAATAAAAATATTTACGCAAGAACTTTTCTTAGGACATTTTTCTGAAACTGAAGCAAATTAGTAAATACCTGAAGTTGTACACGGAAGACGCTTGTTGCTGAGAAACTAAAAGTTTGCATTTAAAATCGTGGAAAATAAATTTACATACATAGTAACAACGTACCGGAATTGAAATAATAAATACATTGTTGCAGATAAATACAGCAGTGTCCAATGCCCAAAATGACTCTGACTTGAAAATATATTAAACATAAAGATGTACAACGAAGTATTTTTTAAAAACTAATGTCTCGCAAAAGAATGTCAATTCAAAGAGTACAAATTTTCTGCCTCTTAAACTGGTCGAGGCACGGAGAAGGGAATGCTGCGTCCCCACAGCAAACCCCTCCCGCCATCGGAAGGGTGTGGGACAAGTTCCCAATGCCCGACCTACTTGATGCAGGTTTTTCTAGGGTTTGTCCTGCATTTCTTTTAGGCGAATGCCGGGTAGGATTCTTAAACCGTAGCCCTAGTTAACCCTTGGCTACCTTCCTCTACCCTTCCGCATCCCCCCTTTCAATCCCTTTCCTATGCTATAAGAGGGGGAGTTGCCACTATGTGGATTACCCTATACATAGCCTGTCTACACCCAAAAAAAAAATCTGCGATTTCTGATTCAAGAATTAATTATCTATAGAAAATAAATTAAATTAGTCACTTACAAATTATATGAAACTCTCGAGATTAAGAAATGTGCTTTAATTAACATAAATATCGGGAAAATAGGAAAATTGTATTAATAATCGTTAAATAAATATTTTTCAGGTGGTCCTGGAAGTCGCAAAATATTAATTGGCGCAATGTTGCAAAATGTTAAGGAACTATTCAAAAATTATTTCCGATATGTTTACATTAAATCTGACAGCACTCCAATTCATGTACGAAGTGATGCTTTGAAGCTGATCCTTTACTTTTTTTGGCATTTATACTAATTACTTTGCTTTTGTATATTTCACTTAATTGATCCGCAAATTATCAGAAAACTCCTGTTTACTTATCTTAAAATAAATTTCACACCAGAGGAAAGCAACAAATATTGCTGGATCGTTACGTCATGCATCTTTAATTATTCACACCGTTTATTGCTTTTTTCCTGCCTGTGGTCGATTTTAGTATTTAATTCATTCTTATTAATGCTCAAAAGCGTTGAGATCGTCGCATTGTTTGTGTGGCACGTCGTTATATTTCTTACGATTTTACGTAACCTGACGATAGCAACAAGGATTGCGGAAACTTCATTTGGTCTGTTCAGCTCCAGATGACGTTTTTCGTAAGCAGGTGTTCAAGTTTAGACTATCGAAGGACGAAGTTATAAGGGATAGGGTTAAGGTGGCCTTGAACGCTGCAGTAATCCAGGTGCCACCACCCCCGCTTTTCATCCCTACCTGCAGTGGACAACTTCTCTCCTTTGTGGAGTTTGCCAGAGTACGTCGGACACAATGTGTCGCAGCTAACAATACACGACGAGAAAGGAACGGACTTTCTCCCCTGACAACAATAATAACTCTCCCTAGGAACACATCATCTTTCCATTGGCCGGTGGCTCGCCGAGTTCGAGGAATGCGGGCGTCCATTATTTGCGAATATTTCCCGTGAATAACTCTGCAAGGCACTGGCAAGAGACCGAGGGGAGGAGGAAATGCAACCAAGTTCTTTCCTCCGCGCGAAATTGATTTTTCGGACACGGCGAAACGTTTCCCTTCGCGTAGGGAGCGAGCACAAAGGAGAGAAGTTCTGTGGGAACACGGCGGACGTACAATTAAAGCACGGCAAACACTGCACGCAACAACGTCGTCGTCCTATTCAGCGACGAATCCCCCATTTATCAAAGTGTATCCTCTCTGCCTCACGTATTTACTCTTACCCCTTTGCAAAAATCGATTTCCAGCCGCCATCAACCCTGACACATTCCTGCTATTAGTTACTGGAACACGTTTCCGTATATAATATAATTTATGTGTGTCGAAAACAATATAAGATTAAATACACTTATACTTGTAACAGTTCACTAAATATTTTCCACTGTTATGAGGTAAATATTTCAGTTTATTTAAAATGTTAATTTTCTAATTTATTTTTTAACTATGCTTTCAACTTCCTGTATTAAATAATGGCTTTATTATTATAGTTCTCTTAAATACAATTATTTTCATTTAATCTTATATTATGACGAATCCTATTTCCTCAACCGAGGACTAATGGAATGAATAATAAATCTAAATCTTAAACACCATAAGCTACTTTTACCATAACTTATGGTCGGAAAATAAATTTTTCCCGATGCAGAAAAATTGACTTTAGATCTTTCCTCTTAATACGGGGAAATATATCTCCAATCATTAACTTTTACCAGTACGTATTGAAATTATTTAGTCCTGTTAATATTATATTAAACCTTAAGTATAGTTAAATAATAATTATTATTTTGTTATTACTATTAAATTTTTCTTTTACTTATGGTGGACAGTGAAATTTGTGTTCCCGAATTGTAGAATTTTTACGTTAACTTCTAATTGTAGCTACAAATTATTATATTGTAATTTTATATAACGACGTATCCTATTTCCTCATACGAGGACTAATTGAATAAAACAATCAAATCAAATCAAAACTTCAAGTACCATCTTTAAACGTTCTTTTTAAATATGGATCAATAATATAAAATCTGTAATTAAATTAACAGGAAAGTGACAGGGGGAACCAGTGTTTAACACCTCGGATACCGTTCGTCCACTCAGAACTCCCTTTTAACTTTAAAGAGATTTAAATATAATACATGGGTGATCAATCAATTAACTACTATATATTACAGTTGAGAACTACACGTTTCTTCCATAAACAACTAAATGTTGTTTGTTCAAGGTGAAATAATATTTTTTTTTGCATTTATGGAAATAGAAATAAAACTAAAACTGTTCATAATCAAGTGTATTGTTAATATTACTGATAATTTCTGAGAGACTCTGCACTTATACTTATTTTCTTCGAATTTTTAATTAATTTGCTATAAATTTTTCATCCCCGGTTCATCCGTCGAATGAATTATCACAAGTATTTTTAACACCAAGTCGAGGTGAATAATAATTTAACTTTACAACTTTTTAAGTTTTTAATCCTGAATTTTTTTTAAGAAAAAGATAATGTAAGTCATAAACTATAAATTGTGTATTTTAGATTTAAGCTAAACTACTAATTAAAAGAAATGGATCAGAAAAATGATTATGTCTTCAACCTAAAGCTCCTTTAATTCCTTAAATTTTATCAATACGTGCGGAATATTTAGTAAAATTGTTTAAATACTTCAAGATAACATATTAATTATTTGCGTTTAGAATCTTTAAAAGTTTTATATATATATATATATATATATATATATATATATATATATAGGGAAAGAGATGTATGTTCGTGGATGATAGGTATCTCTGGGCGGGGATTGCAATCTTTTCTAAAAAAAATTAAGTTTGTTTTGAAAATTAAAAATAAGAAAAATAGCCGAATTCAGACAAATGAAGTGATGATTTAAATACCACACAACATATCTTTCTTCAGGTGCTAAGAAAACTAAAAAACACAAGAGCCTAGGGCGAACCGACCGCAGAATACAGTTGACAAACTATAAAATGCCTACTTCTGCTTCAGTATATACATGTGAAAGAATAATCGAAGCTGATTTGAGTTTCTCAACTGTATTGTGCGGTTGTGTCACTCTAGGCTCTTAACTTGTTAGTTTTCTTAGCACATGAAGAGAGGAACAAGTTTTCCAGAAACGTCTGTCTGTATTTTGTTATTTTTCTAATTATGTTTTTTTTTGTTTGGATATATCGTTGGTACATTTTATGAACTAATAAAATAATCTAAAGATTTACGGTATAATCAGAAATACTATAAACGTATATTTATTTTATGTATGTGGAAGGGCAGACATAAGTTAACATTCAAATAATACGCCTATCAAGGATTATTCGTCCCGTACTTGTAGTCAGTTTTTTTTATTGATCTATTTGGTGGCATGAACAAATATTTATTTATATTCAAAACAAATTAAGTTTATGAAAGAATAATTAAAGCCGATTAAATATGTAATAATGGTGTTTATAGCAATTTTAGAAGACTGATGTGAGATATTGGATTGAAGACGTGACGTCAACACAACGTCATCACTGTAGCTATAAATGAGCAATTTTTTTTTCATAGAATTTAATAGTGAGTTTTATTCTTATATGAATATGAAGTTCCAGTCACCCTTACAGGAACTTAAACTTGAAAATACATTAATAATTGTATAATATTATTTAGGAACATAATTCATCTCGATAAATCACATATTATTGGACAAACATTCCAACAAGGATCACCACAGATTAATTGACAAGCCTTATTTTTCTTGATTACTCCAGCTGGGATTACCAAACAACAAAAGAGAATATTAGCATATTTACTGGTAAATCAGGGGCGAAAGAATGGTAGTATAAAATATTAAAAATTAATTTATGCACTTAATTAAAAGTTACATTACAAGCTTAATAACTTCTGCTCTTTACAATTAAAAAAAATAACACAACGCTTCTTCCTCTAGGACCTCATCAGGTGCTATATATATTACTAATAAATTAATAAATATATTTATTGTAAACATTATTTGAGTCTACATGAGAGCTGAAACATGTTTAATTAAATTACTAATTTGAATTCGGCCTAATTAATAATTTAAAGTAAAGAAACGCGGTTAAAATGTATTCCAAATATGTTAAATACCATTAGAAAATGATTAACCTGCGAGTGATGTTCTCTCGCAGGCAACCTGCGAGGGATGTTCTCTCGCAGGCAGAACCTTTTAGGAGAGATACGAAGGGGCTACCATACGGTATGCCTTTTCCTCTCCGCTTTTGAACTAAGGTTCCCACAACCCGAGGCACCTCGGCCTGTTCTGAGAGGTGTATGTTCCGGGGTCACAGACCTTGGGCATACGGTAAGAGTTGTTCTCTATTCCCATTGGAATAGTCCGCCAGCTGCCTCCTAAACTGGTCGAGGCACGGAGAAGGGAATGCTGCGTCCCCACAGCAAACTCCTCTCCCGCTATCGGAAGGGCGTGGGACAAGTACCCAATGCCCAACCTACCCGATGCAGGCTTTTCTAGGGTTTTCCCTGCATTTCGTTAGGCGAATGCCGGGTAGGATCCTTAAAATATAGCCCTAGTTAACCCATGGCTACCTTCCTCTACCCTTCCGCTTCCCCCCTTTCAAATCCCTTCCTACGCTATTAAAGTGGAGTTACCCAATGAGGATTATCCTCACGTAGCCTGTTGCCCTAAAAAAATTTATTTACATTTCATGATCATTTAAACGCGTTTGTTTACAGCACATAATAGCTGTGGAGATCCCGAATATAGTGAAGAAAAGTTGTATTTTACTTTAATTCTTATTGTAAAATGCAATTTATTGACGTTTTACAGTAACTTTTAGTTAACTCAGTGAACAAATTTAGTCTCACTGTTTATCGCTACATTTCATGAATTGAAATTATCAGTATTTATTAAATAAATCTGAATCTAAATAAGATCACTTTATATATATAGTCGCATCCGCAGCACACAAACACACACACCCTCGTCGAGATTCGAACCCGGGACCTCTGTGATGTGAGGCAGTCACGCTGTCCCCTGCACCACTTCGACTTCAGAAAGAACTGTTTAACAGGAATGTTACAGAAAAATTGATGATGGTATGCAACACTTAAATAACACTAAATTAATATGGAAGTGGAAATTTTGAGAAAAGCCTTTAAAGATTTTCAATGACTACCGAAACTTTTTACGGATTTAATTAATAATATGGAGTGAAAGACGATCCTATTTTTTCAGGAGTCTCTGATTCCTCTGAATGTTTGATCCATGATCTCACATATTCGATATGTACGTCACGTTTGCCTGCGAATAAATCATAGTTCAATTAACCGTATTTAAATAAAAACTACCTGCCAGCAATAAAAAAATGTATTAACAGGAACCGTTACACGGTTATTAACGATAAATCATTCCCAAATCACTTTAACTGTACCCCCTCCATTTTTTTTGTGGATCCTAATTTAACGGTGGATTAAAAGGCTTGCCGAAATAAAGTGCATTGTAAAAGTTTATCGATTCTTAAGAGCTTCATTATCTCCAATTAAGCGCAAATTATTTTCAAAGTGCCTTCACCGACCTTTTTTTTAATCCCTTTATTTCGGTTCAACGTGATAGCTGATTTAATTTAAGGTACGGGATGTGCTTAGCAATTAAGCTTCACTTCACGAAAAGAGGCTTGTTAATTATGCCTTGATGCTGTAACTGATTATTTGTTCGTATACAAGGTTTTTTTTGGCCCTCTCCTCTGTTTCTCTTTAGCTTCGCTAATCGTCTTATTACACGCATTCATTCGATGGGAGGTCCACGTGTCTCCCAAAAACATCAGTTTTCAAGGAATAAATATGTAAATTCTTGTACAATTTTAGTCAATTGGGAGAAATGTAGAATGTAATAATATTAGGTACTTAAAAATCTTTTTTTTTAGGGCAACAGGCTACATGAGGGTGATCCACATTGGGCAACTCCCCTTTAATAGCATAGGAATGGATTAGAAAGCGGGGAAGCGAAAGGGTAGAGGAAGGTATCCAAGGGTTACTAGGGTCCCCGGGCTATGGTTTAAGGATCCTACCCTGCATTCGCCTAAAGAAATACAGGGAAAACCCTAGAAAAACCTGCATCAGGTAGGGCGGGCATTGGGTACTTGACCCACGCCCTACCGATAGCGGGAGAGGAGTTTGCTGTGGGGACGCAGCATTCCCTTCTCCGTGCCTCGACCAGTTTAGGAGACAGCTGGCCGACTATTCCAATGGGAATAGCGGACAACTCTTACCGTATGCCCAAGGTCTGTGACCCCAGAACATACACCTCTCAGAACAGGCCGAGTTGCCTCAGCTTGTGGGAACCTTAGTTCAAAAACGGAGAGGAAGAGGCATACCCAAAAGTAGCCCCTTCATATCTCTCGTAAAAGGTTCTGCCTGCAAGAGAACATCCCTCGCAAGTTACCTGCGAGAGAATCCACTCGCAGGATTCTTTTTCCCACTTATAAATCTATAATAGAGGAATATATATATATATATATATATATATATATATATATATATATATATATATATATAGAGAGAGAGAGAGAGAGAGAGAGAGAGAGAGAGAGAGAGATCAACAATTTGTAATGTAAGTTTTATTTAATAATTTTTGTTTAATATTATTGTCGGCGTAATTACTGAAATAATTAGCATTATTTGCCATAAGAATACAGAGATTTAAAATTTTTATAAGCGATTATTGTCGGAAAAGCGAACAAAATACGCACAGAACTTTGGCGGAAACATTCAGGGTGTTGTGGGAGCATGACGAATGATTTTTTAGAGTCCGACCAGCGTGGTCATGGCGAGTACGAGTCTGGTTTAGAGTGCAAACGATAATGTTTCGAGAAGCTCGTATTAGGGACTTAAACAAATCTAATAAAATAGGGCGACGTAAAGGTTGTGAACCGTTTTTAGAGAGGCGCCGTGATTTTGTGATGTGAAACGATATAGTAGTCAGTGTTATGACCTGTTAATTCCTTTAAAACCAAATAACTGTGGAGTACACACTTCGGTATCAAAGCAGCGCTAGATGAAATGGTTATGTAAAAACTTCATTTTGTGTAATTTTATGTAAATATAATTTATCGTCTGATTTCTCTATTTTTGGGGGGTTTTGATTCTATATACAAATTTGTTATTTTAAAATTTAATTTGTATTTCTTTTGTCACTCTATTGTTGTAATTTGCAAATATCTTTAATATACGCCCAATAAAGTGGCTCTCTGGTTATGCGTAAAATTTAAAATATATGTACAAATAAATTAAAGTAAATAGAAATTGTAATAAATATATTTTTTTGTTTTCTTTAAAACATTTTGTTTAAATTCAAGGAAAAATTCTATAAATTATCTTTTCCTTACATAAATTTGGATAACGGGTTGGGTATATTAAAGTGAATAAATATTATAATTTAGAAGATCAATAATATCCATTTTTCTTATAATATTTATGACCTGAATGAAATAAAACACTGCCTCGAATAATTTCTAACATTCTCTTTCAATTTTTTCATTGGATTCGTATAGGGAAAAAACACCAAATTGCCTAGATTATCTTTAAATTCAATCTAAATTTATTTTCTAGAGTACAACTATCTGCAAACACTCCCACAGGTAAATTATGTCAGTTTTTAATCGTCCTATTTAGAAATGAAAATTTTCCCTTTGGCCTTCGAGGGCTATTCTCTCGCAGACAGTACCTGCGAGGGATATTCTCTCGCTGGCAGAACCTTGTAGGAGAGACACGAAGGGGCTACCTTTAGGGATGCCTTTTCCTAAAAACGAGCCTGCGAGAGGATTCTCTCGCAAGTAACCTGCGAGAGATGTTCTCTCGCAGGCAGAACCTTATACGAGAGATACGTAGGGGCAACCTTTGGGGATACCTTTTCCTCTCCGTTTTTGAACTAAGGTTCCCACAAGCCGAGGCACCTCGGCCTGTTCTGAGAGGTGTATGTTTTGGAATCACAGACCTTGGGCATACGGTAAGAGATTATTTCTGTTCCCATTCGAACAGTCAGCCAACTGCCTCCTAAACTGGTCGAGGCACGGAGAAGGGAATGCTGCGTCCCCACAGAAAACTCTTCTCCCGCTATCGGAAGGGTGTGGGACAAGTACCCAATGCCCAACCTACCTGATACAGGTTTTTCTGGGGTTTTCCCTGCATTACTTTTAGGCGAATGCCAGGTAGGATCCTTAAACTACAGCCCGGGGGCCCTAGTTAACTCTTGGCTACTTTGCTCTACCTTTCCGCATCCCCCCTTTTCAGATCCCTTCCTATGCTATTAAAGGGGAGTTGCCACCATGTGGATTACCCTCATGTAGCCTGTTACCCTAAAAAAAATCCCAAATATATTTTTTTTTTGCAAACTGATTGCCCTAAGTACCGATATGACTGGGTTTTAGGATTTTGGAAACACATTCCAATCCACGGCTCTTCCTCCGCATAGACTTTGAATAATCTGTCTCTCTCCTATGCGATAATAACCCCTAACCGTTTTTTCGTTCCCTTAATGTGGTCCCTACTCTTAAAAATTTACTGTGTTATTCTGAACTTACTGCAACAAATCTATTTGATTTTTTTTTATCTAGGGATCCCAACAAGCTGCCCCGTATACCGAAATTAGTCTTACTATAGTTTAGTATGCTACCCCATGAGATTTTTTTCGGGACGTGAAATTCCTCTGCCCCTCCCACCCAAGGCTATTGTTGAACAATATCCCTAAATATTTTCAGCTCGCGTCACACTTGTAATTAATACGCCGCCGCGGAGACTATTTTCCGCCTCATTTATCAGCATTTGCGTTGTAAACGAGATGACCTGATTTTCTTGCCAATAATTTCCATTTTATTTTCTTTAGCCAAACTATGGACCTTACATAAGTCATCCTGTAATACTAATGTATCTCGTCCATTATTTATCCCTCTAGGACTCTAAAGATTAGAATGCTAAAAGAAGAAAAAAATATTCTATGTTGGCGATGGACATCAAAATATTTTTCGTTTTAATTTCGTAGAGAACTACAATTAAAATAAATTACGCGAATTTTAAACTGTGGTATGTGACATTGAATTAAATAAATTCGTACTATACTTAAATATATATTAATGCATCATCATATCCAAACATCCTACATTTTACGAAAAACCACTAACACACTATAGACATTACTGTTACTGTTGATTGTAAATATATATTCAACATTATCCTATCACTTCAAAATTTCCAACCGTATGAATATTTGTTGTTCTGGGGCTTAAAACCGGGTGACGTGGATTAAATACGACGTTTCGTCTGTCATCACCATCGACATCTTCATGGTGGCAGTATATTCACCGGGAAACCCTATGGAAATTAATCATATTAATTATTTATGTACCAGATTGTAAACCATAACTTTCTCTTGTAGAAACGAATGAATGGGCGTATGATTAAGAACATTTCTTAAAATTGTGGATTTTTGATAAGAATAAATGCAATCTTTCTCTGTGTAAAATAAGATCTTCGCGAGCCTCTAACCGAGTGGATTTTTGATATCAATTGGTAATGAAATAATTATTTCAAAATATTTTTTAATATATCATAATATATGTTATATATCATAACAACTAGAAAATTAAGGGAGTGATCATGTTCAGTTTCATAAGTAAAATTTAGATTTTGGAGAACCTATATTGTGATCGAAACGTCATACTATCGTATTTTGTATCTGGATTTTTTTTTAAATATTTTGGGTTTAATTTTATTATCGATTTGAGTGATATATGAATTAATGTATTTTACGCTGTTAAATATAGTATTTATTATTATGTATTCAATAATCAGCTTGGTTATAATAGTTAAATAATTGTTTTTCCTTTGCACGATGGATCACCTCTTTTATAATTTTTCCAAATATTCCTTAAAAGAAGAATTTTCAATATAACAGATTATTATCATAAGAAAAACCGTTCAGACACCTGGAAACCCAAAGTTAGTCAAGAAAAAATATACAGCTTAGACAATATGTTTGAGGGGGTGATGACGTTTACACAGATGTGAGAACGTCATATAAAAAGCAAGGAAAAAGTGTTTTTGATTATTTTTAACATTGTTTTTTAGGTAACAGGTTACGTGAGGGTAATTCACATGGTGGCAACTCCCCTATAATAGCGTAGGAAGGGATTTGAAAGGGAGGATGTGGAAAGGGTAGAGGAAGGTAGCCAAGGGTTTACTAGCGCCCCCGGGCTATATTTTAAGAATCCTATCTGGCATTCACCTAAAGAAATTCAGGGAAAACCCTAGAAAAACCTGCATCAGCTAGGTCGGGCATTGGTACTTGTCCCACGCCCTTCCAATAGCGGGAGAGGAGTTTTCTGTGGGGACGCAGCATTCCCTTCTCCGTGCCCCGACCAGTTTAGGAGGCAGCTGGCCGACTATTCCAATGGGAATAGCGAACAACTCTTACCGTATGCCCAAGGTCTGTGACCCCGGAACATACACCTCTCAGAACAGGCCGAGGTGCCTCGGCTCGTGGGAACCTTAGTTCAAAAAAAGAGAGGAAAAGGCATCCCCAAAGGTAGCCCCTTCGTATCCCTCCTATAAGGTTCTGCCTGGGAGAGAACATCCCTCGCAGGCTTTCTTAGTAAAAGGCATCCCTGAAGATAGTCCCTTCGTATCTCTCCTACAAGGTTCTGCCTGCGAGAGAATAGCCCTCGCAGACCCGTATTTTTTGACAATGTAGTCCACATATATTTTTATACAAATATAATAACACACGACAGGAACAGAGACAATATTTTGCGTAACTTAGCTCTTTTGGAGAAAGAAACGTAAACAGCATGAAAGAAGCTGCCTTCGGGATTGGAAGATCATAAAAGCAGACGACGACGACGCTTGGTTAACTTCCTGAAGACACTAGAAAACATTCCCGAACAATGCCGAGTTTACGGAAGCAGAACCCAGAAAATTATTTTTTCCTTACATTTCTTAATAAATAGAATTCAATTGATTTTTTCTGCAGTTGTTCTAAAGACGCGATTTTCTTTTTTAAAAAAACCCTCAGATTTATTATTAAAATTAATTTGCATATAAACGGTAGCTCGAACGATAAAAAGTTTAATAATTATTTTGTCAAGAAATTTTAATTTCTTCGTTAATAAATTCGTATTCATATATAATATAAAACTTTTCATATAAATTCTACCACAACCTGACCTGCGTCTTTCATCCCCATTATTCTAAGGTAATGTTGAAAGACATCTCGGATTAGTTTCGTCCGAGTAGCCTTGAGAACCTGACACGAAACGAATGTTTGACTTTGAAGAGCGATTTGGAGCCCGTCCTTAATAAACGCACTCTCAGGGTTGCAACTGAATTTCGTCAAGATTTCATGGTGCGAAGGCCGTGACATTCCATGTCTAGACGCATTATTTGCGGTTTTACGGAACACCGTGGCAAGCCTGGTGAGAGAGAAAAAAATTGCGTCAAGACTAAAAAAAAAAGACTTCCGTGACACAAAGTAGTACGCAATAGAAAAATCGTCTCATTAGAAAGTTACACCACGCATTGTCATTTACGAAATAGATTGACGAGGTGCTACACAATCTCAGAGCCTCAAGGACTCTATAATCTTTGGTCAAAGATTGCACAACGTTATACATCCGTTAGCAACACCATTATATTCATTAGTAGTAATCGGGATTTACTTTTGGTCAGGTTCATTTCAAAATATTAAGCGGACATCCGGCTTGAAGACAACCAAACGACAAATTGCTTGGACAGTGCCTGACGCGACCACGGTAAAACAAATATGTTACGAAACAAAGATCAGATATAAATAAATTAACATTTCAAATGTCCATATTTATTTACAGTGACAATAAATCAAATTATATATTCATGAATGGACAACGTAAAGAAAGTGTTTAACTAGTTCAGTTACCATTAAGATGATGTAACTGTGCCACCGGGCTTGCCCTAAGCGGTTGGAGTAACTAAATAAAAATAATAAAATATATTGCGAACGTAAAGTCGGAACGTTATAAACAATGTCTGCAGGTTTTCCTAGGGTTTTCCCTGCATTTCTTGGAGTTAAAACACACTACACATTTTTTTTAATAATAAATCATTGTCGGTTTATCAGAGGCTGATCCAAGAGGCCTGCGAGGGCTATTCTCTCGCAGGCAGAACCTTTTAGGAGAGATACGAAGGGGCTACCTTTGGGTGGACCTTTTCCTCTCAGTTTTTGAGCTAAGGTTCCCACAAGCCGAGGCACCTCGGCCTGTTCTGAGAGGTGTATGTTCCGGGGTCACAGACCTTGGGCATACGGTAAGAGTTGTCCGCTATTCCCATTGGAATAGTCGGCCAGCTGCCTCCTAAACTGGTCGAGGCACGGAAATGGGAATTCTGCGTCCCCACAGCAAATTCCTCTCCCGCTATCGGAAGGGCGTGGGACAGGTGCCCAATGCCCGACCTACCCGATGCAGGTTTTCCTAGGGTTTTCCCTGCATTTCTTTAGGCGAATGCCGGGTAGGATCCTTAAAATATAGCCCGTGGGCCCTAGTAATCCTTGGGTACCTTCCTCTACCCTTCCGCATCCCCCATGTCAAATCCCTTCCAATGCTATTAAAGGGGAGTTGCCCAATGTGGATCACCCTCATGTAGCCTGTTGCCCTAAAAAACGGTTTATCTGAACACAACGTTTCCGCGCGATTATCACCATCGCCGTCGCCAGGTAGACTACTTGTCCTGACAAAGATTTGACCGGGTTGATAAACCCAAAATCGTTTGTTAAATTTACCAGGTAAATTTTGAAATTTTTAAGTAAACTGCTACGTTCCAAAGTCTGTCTTCTTCCAGGATACAGGTTGGCAGTTCTAGCGGTCGAAACGTCAATGTTTCTCACGCAGATAACCCGGACGGAAACCCCGAGAAGAATTAAAAAAAATTCTCTTAACCGATAAAGTTTTAATATTATTTAAGCTGTTTCCGCTTATGTTCTATGCTGAAAAATTTTCCTGCCACTTCAGTATTTGTTCATCCAGTATCCGTAGACATTTTATTTCAAAACCATAATTGCTTCTTTCTTCCAATATAATTATTCTCCGCTGTACCTTCCACCGTAATAATAAACTATTGTGTCGTTTACCATTCTTGCGTTCTTGACTCAATTCTTCAAAGACTATTTTACCATTCGAAATATATTGTAAAGTAATCCTCATATAGTATAAAATTATCTTAAAGATTTAACTGTATTCTGATTGCTATTTGTAAATAAATAAATCCTCATTTTGTGCGTTCGTATAGTAATATTCAATCATTTTTTTCTGAGCGACCATTAAACGCGTTTCGTAATTTTTTTCCGCCATTTTTAATTTATTTTAATTCATAAAAATATGAGCTTAAGCACTGAATTTTAGCAACCGTAACTTTTTTAACTTGTTTATATTTTATGTATAACTCTGCACCAATTTTTGATTAAGGAAATTATATGGTGACTTGTCTTAACTGATCGAAACCTTTTATCAGAACTATCCAGCGGCTTATCCTCCCTAATGTGTTCATTGACCGTATATTTCTTTCTGTTATAGACTAGACTAGCCTTAAAAATCGTAAAATACGTACTATCGTCATATAATAAATTTTCAATGTAACTGTATAGAGAAATATTAATACGCCCTAATTGAATAGTGTTTATTAATATATTAGGGTTCTTATTCTTGAGAAAATATTTCATGTACTATTGAATTTCTTTTTCCTTGTCTCGATTTCTTGGCTCATCCACGATACTCTTTTTCATTACCTACAAAAAAAAACCTTACAGGCCAGCCACCACATCAGAATTAATTTAAAGAGGGTTGTTTCCGGCTGGAATAAACGATTATAGAGGGTGAAATTATCAAAGTAAAATTATCAACGTCGTAAAAAATCGTTACTCCCTATTTCGTGAGTAGAAGTTTAATGTTCAGGAATTTTTGTAGTAAACTCCAAACCACCTATTATAAAAAAAATTAGAATTTATAAGGAGTTTTCTACTCAGCCTCAAGAAACCCCGTGTTC
This sequence comes from Zhengitettix transpicula, assembly GCA_037074705.1. NCBI lineage: Eukaryota > Metazoa > Arthropoda > Insecta > Orthoptera > Tetrigidae > Zhengitettix > Zhengitettix transpicula. The sequence continues at coordinate 231,978,825 of CM073590.1, read as the reverse complement.
GAAAAAATGACAAAACCCCAAATTTATTCTGGAGAAAAAAAAATTGTCTCTTTTGAAACTGAACAACCTTCGCCCCAAAAACTATAAATTTAGTGTGAAACCCAAAATATTATCAGCTAGACGCAAAGACCTCGATAACAGACTCTCTGGCGTGCAGTAGGTTTATTTATATAAAAAATAAGTGCTTTATATTCTAGACACTAACATTTATTCTTTGATGTTTCACTTGTTGTAATCATCTTTATTCCATCTTGAAGCGCTCTGTTTTTTCATCCGTAGACATTAATCTTGTCCACTATGCAAGAAAGGGAACACCTTATACTGTTACACGGTACTTCTACCTAATACCCACATCTTTTACTTATTCATGGCCAAATTTAAAATATGTCAATTTTCCGATGCCAAAAGGAAACGTGACTTAGAAAAACATTTTACGCTCATCCCTTCGCAAGTCCCAGTTACCGTATCCTTCGGTCCCTCCTGGTTTTGAGAGCAATTCCGACTCCTTATTTCTTCATTCCACCAATCAAATAACCTTCCCTCGCGGCTTGCAATGCTCTGCTGATTTAGTCGATCCATCATCCAATCCGGTCTGCCTACTGTACATTTGACAAACACAATTTGTTCCACTACGTTTGTCCTTTTCATTCTGTCATCGAGGAGTAACTGTCCACTGTTCCTGTGAATCTTACGTCTGGTGTTTTATTGGTAGATACTCGTATATAAAAATAATCACATTTTCTTCTCGTCGTCTTTTTTATATTTTTAATGTTATCCTCACTAAGAAGTTATCACGCTTGATGTCTTGCAATCTTTCTAAGCGCCTTTTCTATTGTCTTACTGGTGGAATTGATAAAACAAACCAAGCAACAGATTAAGAACTTAAGATTTGTTTCTTTACCTTAAGACGGTCCTTAATTTTTTCTTCGTCTAATTAGAGTCTTGGTTTACTTATTCGTCTTTACGTTCTGCTAGGCAGTGGAAAATCTAACACACTCACATTATTTAAAATATTTTTATAAGGACTTTTAAGAGATTTAGAATAAGTTGAAAGTGCCAAACTACTCATTTTTTCATCTATAAAATATTTTGCAGATACAATCAAGTTAAATACAGAAAAAATACAATAAAAAATGTTCGATAAATTGTGCTGAAATTATTATAATATATATATCGGTTAAATTCAAATAACCCGAATTATTAGGTTCAAATTTAAAACAGGAAAAGCAAAGAAATTTAGTTATGACAACTTTATAAAATAATTTTTAAAAAATCTACTATAATTTTCCTATAGTTTTGAGAAACGTAAAAATTCCATTATAGTACAGAGATTATTTTTAAATAAATAAACATCAGCATATTTTAAGTCTGAAAAAAGAATTTATCAATTAAATTAACAACGTTTCATCGCTTATTTTGCGAACTCATAAGTTTCTAGTTTAAATTTTTATGATAGGCATTAGTTTCCTCAATAGTCAATATATATATATATATATATATATATATATATATATATGATTATTTTTAAAACTTTTATGAAAAGTGTACATAAAGTTTTCGGACAATTTTCCGATCACTTTTGACACAATGTCATAAATATTTTTAGTTATATAATTATCTGACTTAATCCATATAATAAAAAAGGATATACGTATGTATGTAAGTAAGTATGTATTTACTTTATTCTCTATACAAATATTAACGCCTGGAGAGAATGCAACAAAAATTGGTACACACATTCTGCAAAACTCGAGAACTGGCAGTGTGGCGGGTGAGAAACCCCTAGCATAAAGGTGTAAATAATTGTAGTTGAGATAATTTACGAATATGAGTTAATGTGGTCATTTTGTGTTAAATTACTGCGCGGCAAGAGTTCGTGACGTCACATAACACGTTGGCGCGTGATACAAAGGAGACATTCACGCGTCATAAAACTATAGTTCCTTTTTTCGTAATTAAATGAAGCAGAAATATTTTGATTGAATAAAAAATAAAATTTTACTTAGTAATACTCCACCTAACGATAACAAAAAAGAAAACAATGAGTAATACTTAACGTTCCTATCCGAAAACGCAATTTCGCAACCATCTCATTTTAAAAAATATGGCGTCGTTTGTTTACATTCTGCATTTCAAATGCATGTCGGCGGAGATTTAGTGAATTTAATTGTATACTGCTGGTTATAAAGTACTATTGTATCCTGCATATTATTTCAGGAGAGAATAAAAGTTGTATAATGTACGATTGGTTAGTTGTGTGTGTATTAATATGTACGGAACCCCCAATAAAATTTTGTTGTTGTCGTTATTCAATACAGTAATAAATAAATAAACCAGCCAAATTTGTCAGTAATATATTTTAATCAGATAAAAAATTAGAAGAAACGAATTAGCACGACGTATTGTCCCTTTTTTGGGGGGTACCTCTTCAGTTACGCATCTAAAATAATATTAAAAAATTCGAATATAATTTCTTTCACGAGATATAACGAGAAAACGTACATCATGAATCTGAAGAAATAAATTATATTTACATAAGTCAAATAATTTTATGGATGCACTTGAAGAGGTTCCAAAAAAAGGAACGAAACGATATTAAACTTTTCTGATTTGATATTTTATTAAGATATATTGTTGGCGAATTTGTCTTGTTTAGAATTTTTTTTTAGGGCAACAGGCTACATGAGGGAAATCCACGTTGGGCAACTCCCCTTTAATAGGTAGTAAACACTAATAATAAAGGGGGGATGCGGAAGGGTAGAGGAAGGTAGCCAAGGGTTAACTAGGGCCCCCGGGCTATGGTTTAAGGATCCTACCCGGCATTCGCCTAAAGAAATGCAGGGAAAACCTTAGAAAAACCTGCATCGGGTAGGTCGGGCATTGGGTACTTGTCCCACGCCCTTCCGATAGCGGGAGAGGAGTTTGCTGTGGGGACGCAGCATTCCCTTCTCCGTGCATCGACCAGTTTAGGAGGCAGCTGGCCGACTATTCCAATGGGAATAGCGAACAACTCTTACCGTATGCCCAAGGTCTGTGACCCCGGAACATACACCTCTCAGAACAGGCCGAGGTGCCTCGGCTTGTGGAAACCTTAGTTCAAAAACGGAGAGGAAAAGGCATGCCCAAAGGTAGCCCCTTCGTATCTCTCCTAAAAGGTTCTGCCTGCGAGAGAATAGCCCTCGCAGACCTTCTAATTTCTTGTTTATAATAAATATTATCGCAATTTGAGGATTAAATGTTTCATATTAGTCTGAAAGTATAAAAACTACATGACAAGCCTACATACAATTAATTATAAATTCAAAACAAGTTGCTTTCTTCGTAAGAAAAATATTTTACCCTTCCAGAATTTACAGACCAAATTACGTGAAAAGAAAACCTCGAAGGTTATTGGTGCGTCTTTACACAAGCCAAATATTTTCAATCATAAATTTCCAACAACATTTCCAGTGGACGTTAATCTGAGAGGCTTTTCTTGGAAAGTTTACTTACTCGAAAGAGATAAATTGGAGTGTCACAACAAACTTATCTGCATCAACAAATGTCTATTATGTCATTCCAGTCCTACTGATAAAGATTTATTGGAAATATATTTTATCTGTATGTTTCTTTAAACGTTTCTTGTGTTGCAAAAGTATTGTAGCATTAAACATGTCCATGAAAATAAATTCCCGTTGTTCCAATAAATATATATGTAGACGATTCTAATATTTTATGCTAACGATTAAATAAGAGCCACATAAAATCTTTACAATTGGGTAATTTATTCGGCAGCTTTGGCCACATTAAGTCATCTTATTCACAAGCTTTTACCCGTTAAGTATTTTCATCACATATTAAACACACTAATTATTTTTTAAATTTTGTCGACATGTTTAATATAATGTAAAATCTTATTCACGTCTATAGACAGTGTAAAATAAAGACCACACTAACTACTGCTTTCTTTATGAAAATAAAGTCATGATTGAGACTCGAGATGCTGTTTTCATAGACTTCGTCCTCAGAGGTTTACACCTAGCATTTTCTGGTTATTTATGACGGATGTGCCTAATATACGAACAAGAGAATGTTCGGATTCGGAAATAATCAGTATTAGTATACTTGTGTAGGAGCAAAGAGAATGCACACTGTGCAGAGATGATGTGCGTTCCGTTACTACGGCAACGAGAGAAAAAATTAGTAGTAGTATCACTGACGTAGTGACGTGCTGTACGATTAGTAGCACCTGATTAAATAGTAAAACGTGCACTAAACTTGTAATTGGAGTCGCTAATGACCGAAAGGTTAATGCGACGTTAAATTGTAATTTTAAAAAAAACATGGATTCTCTAGGTGAAGTTGTTCCAAAGAGGGTGAAGTCGTCTAATCGGCTGACAATTTGAATTAATCGACTACATAGGAAACTATCAACCGATAATTGAAGAGTATGGTTCGTCGTTATTGAAGCACTTGAGCCAAGAATAGCAGAACAATAATTCTGCATTTTGTCAAGGAAAAGTTGTTCTTTCAATTGATAATGAAATTGCAGTTTCTAAGGCGAAAATTGAAGTTTGAATTGTTGCTGTATCCTTCTCTTCGCCACATTTGGACCGCTGCAACTATTTTTTCTTCTACCTTACGTCGCAGAAACAAAATCTCTTTTTTACGACTTTCTGAAAGCTCATCTTTTAAAAGGCTTGAAAAACATTTGAGAAACACTGGGAAAGATTATAGATAGAGAAATAAATATGTTTCATTCCAAAATATTTTGCTTTGTCTTCTTTTAACTCTCATACGTTTTTCATCGTACAATAATCAGGCCTACATCTCGGAATAAAAAGGTTAAAAGTGGTAGTCAATAATAAAAGCGGACTTTATTTGGATGGTTGAGTCTTTGAAGAACACCAAAGTAGATGAAAAATTTAAGTATCAATGAACTTACGTGTATAAAATTGCGAAACTGAAGTAATTAGAAAAATTAACAGGAATATTACATTATACTAGCTTAGTGCTCGTTTATTTTTTTAGCTCGGAGAAGGAATTAATTCGATACGTCTTGGTAAACATTTCATTTAACCAGCATCAATAGTCTTTGGAACAATTACCCATTAACGTTCCCCTGTCCGCCCTAAACCTTCAGTATCCAAATTCAAATCAGCCAGGTTGATGACTGAGGGCATTCGGGAATTCTACATAAAATAAAAGAGTCTAAAAACAAATAAATTCAAACAGTAAGAAATACTCGATAACTTAATAAAGTCTAAAACTACTCCCGGTACCTTAAAGGAGTAAAGAAATACAACCGTTAACTAAATAGAGACCAAAATATAGCTGGTACACAAAGAAAATAAAAAAAAATAGGCGTTAACGTAAGAAGGTCAAAACTACTTCGGGTAATTTTTTGTCAACCTCGTCCACCTTCACGAAGTGGAACATAAAATTTTACTAAACGCCATGGTTACCTCGAGAATTAAACTCAGCGACTCCTATAACTCCGGAATCGACACGAATATCGGCCTTTATTTCATTATTTTTTATGTAAAACCCTTACACCACCACCCGTATGATAAGGGTGCTTCCCTCCGTTGCCTTTTGGAGTAGAAAAAAAATTCTAGAATGACGCTATCATATTAAAGGACCGCGACAAAGTTTTATTCGACGCTAATAATAGCCGTTTAGTTATGTTTTTAAATTACACCACCTGCACCTCCAGTAAGCCCTTGGTGTTTGTTTCTGAATCGTAATTAACATTTTCGTAGAAATTTGTCTACACATTTAAAATTATAAACCGAAATTTGTTTCACCCCCACTCCTAGTGACTGAGCTACACATTAAGCAGTAAGGCAGAAGGCCAAATTAAACTCGGCGACTTCCATAACCCCAAATTCAACACATGTCTCCATAGTTTACCTGATTAAATAGTAAAACGTGTAATTGGAGAACCATACAATAATTTTCAAAGCGGGCTTATTTATATAAAATTTTCTTTTATTCATTCCAAAAATAGACAGAAATGATCCGTTAAACAAGTTTGTTTAACATGTGGAATAAGATAAACATCAAATATTGTAAATATTATTCTACTTTCATATAATGACACACAATTTTATGTTCATAGGAACATTATTCCTTTTTACGAATAGAAATTAACTATACATTTCAAATGTCGGTTCGTTTCATTTTAGATTAAGCACATTTTTGCATAATATTAATTACAAATAATATTTTCCAATAATTAAATTAAATTCTTTTATACGAAGGTTGTTACAATTTCATTGTACTATTCTCAGAGTCTGTTTTCACAGGCGTCAGCGTCTGAAGATAAATCACTGTATTGTTTTTTAACTATTTTTTTGAGCATTGTAATTCTAGTTTTTGTTGTTCTATCAATTATATGTAGGTAACATGATTCCAATATATTTATGAATGATGTAGAGGATATTTGGTAATCTCTAATAATATTCCTGGGGGTTGTTTGAGGCCATAACATTTAGTACAAGGGTATTTAACAGTTCCAAACGGATAGGTGGATCCCTGTTTTCTTCCTCATACAATATTTTCACGGAATCTAATGACTTACTAATATTTATGATATTTCTTGTTTGTTGGTTATGAATTATCCAACTCCGTTATTTGAGGGTTGAAATGTTTTCTATTTAACAGAATTGAAGTTGAATAACTGATCTGGATTAAATTTGTGTCGCGTGTTGCATTCATACAGGGGACGATGGTTAATACCGAAAAGGTTGTAGTAGAATAAAGATTATATTGGAAACAGTAAATAAAAAATCCCACACTGCCACATAAAAAATTTTTATGCAGTGCTGTTAAATAAATATTTAAAACGCCTTATTAATATACCTTTTTTTAATTTAAAACCCCCGGTGCTATCATCTGAAACATAAATCATGGATTCAGAATAAAGACAATTCAGAAAAAATTATTCTTCATAGAGAGTGAAAACCATATTACCACTGGGAGAAATATCTTCTTACGTGTCCCATAGTAATTCGGACGTATGAATGGACAACTTAAGGGTTAATATACTAAACCCTCGTAATATTAAAAATCGATAACTACTTTCGTATTATCAATGAACCTGTATAAATTCCTTCAATCATATGAATATATGTATATATATATAATATAATATAATATAATATAACTCTTGATGCTTTCGTCAGGTGTAAAACTTCGAGCGGTATTTATTTTTGTCCGTATATTGATTAATTCATTATATATTTGTCTTAATACGGTTGTTTTTAAATTTTCAAAATGAATCAATTATTAAATTTAAAAAACCACAGGACCTTTTAACTATTCTGAATCAACGTCTTATGTAGCTGATGAATATGGCAAATAGCTAAAAAAAAAATTCTGGTTTTATGATTTAAAATTATTTTATGACGAAATAAAGGTTTATTGAGGAAAAAATAATATATTAAATAGAATTTAGATTTTAAAGAACTAAATTCCACATGTAGGTTGTTTAAAACAACCAGGTACACAATTTCCTTCCTTTTTCCTTTTATAGAAATACATTGCAGGCCTCACAATCTACAAGGTTCCTGGAAAATGGATACTGGAATCAACGAAAACACTTAATGGACTCACGCTGTGATTAATTATATTAGATACTCGACTTGAATTTCTTTTATGTGTAGGAGATAAAAGGAACTGGGAGGGGCAAAAACAGAATAAAAGCAAGAGATGTATGACGGTGAACTTGAAATATTTTCAAATTCGTGTTGAAATTAAGAAACAGAGATTATATATTAAGACGTGTACTAAAGCAGAGAGAAAAAAACGCCAATGTGGTAGTACACTTAGTAAATTGTCGGAAGTGCTGTGATCCATCATGAGTTATGCGGTGACGTAAGGAGAGTTGCTGTAGTTCATCTTCCTGTAGCGAGTAAAAGGGAACTTTTTTTTGTGGTTTCTAAGAAACCCGAGAACCTAAGTGGTAACTTCACCTACGAAAAAAATCATCAAGCTTGAGAAGGATTTACGACCTGTATCAGACTTGACTATCTACAAATTTAAATTTAATTATCATATGTATTACCTAGTATTATTTTCAGTTTTAGTGGATTTGTATTTTTTTACAAAGTACTTCTATTTATTACCTAAAAATCAAAAACAAAATGTTATATTTTCCATTATTCTCCTTAGTTGAATACGATACGTAAATTCCTAATCGCTTCCTATTTGTATTCCTCCTCAAGCTCATAATGGAAAATGGAAATTTTTTTTAAGTGCGGCTACGTTAAATATAAAATTAAAATTAAACATTATCTGATAATTTATGAATCAGTTTTATGGTCGATTATTATTATTTTACGAGTTGATTTAATATTTCATAAACTATACAACGTTTCATCTCAACATTTCGTAACTTACGAGGTGTCATTAATTAGTTTTAACTTCCATATACACCTAAAATAAAAATGCATTACGTAAGGAATAAATATCCGAAATAATTTACAAATTTAAGCCAGTAGAGATTTTTGAATTTTTTTTACAACAATAAAAGTTCTTTTAGGTATAAATATTGATGACTTTTGGTAAAATTTCAGTCACAGATGTTAGGTTGTGTAAAATTATGTTAAATAAATCTTTGTATATATATTGTAGTAAACACTAATAATAAACAATTAAATACAACAGTGACCCACTTTGATTAAGTCAATTTGTAATAAACACGAATGAAAGACAAGTTAAATTGAAGCAAAGTTAAAATGTGTCACACGTTAAGGCGACAATTTTTAATATTCTAAAATAACAAACAATTATAATAACAGTTATCCCGCGTTAATGCATCTAATTTAAATTTTAAATGAAAGGATATTTAATAAATAAGAAATTTTAACTGAACAAACACATTACTTTATTCATTGCTCAAAGATATAATTTACAAATACTTGAAATTTTTACTATAGTTATCACGTAGAATCAAAATTTTACTCTCTCTCTGTCTCTTAGGGTCTTCACCGGGCCTTTAAATGAAGAAATATATTTGTGGTCAATAAGGTTCCTACAAGCCGAGGTGCCTCGGCCTGTTTTGAGAGGTGTATGTTCCGGGGTCACAGACCTTGGGCATACGGTAAGAGTTGTTCGCTGTTCCCATTGGAACAATCGACCACCTCCCTCCTAAACTGATTGAGGTACGGAGAAGGGAATGCTGCGTTCCAACAGTAAACTCTTCTCCCGCTATCGGAAGGGCGTGGGACAAGAACCCAATGCCCGACCAACCTGATGCAGGTTTTTGTAGGGTTTTCCCTGCATTACTTTTAGGCGAATTTCGGGTAGGATCCTTGAAATATAGCCCGGGGGCCCTAGTTAACCCTTGGCTACCATCCTCTACCCTTTTGCATCCCCCATTTCAAAACCCGTCCTATTCTATTAAAAGGGAGTTGCCACTATGTGGATTACCCTCATGTAGCCTGTTACCCCTAAAAAAAATAAAAAATAAAAAATGAATTTTTATAATGTTATTCTCGTCATCAAAGTATTTACACAATGTAATATAAAATATTAACGATATTCGGAAAACATAAATCTGACGGTTTATCTTTAATTAATGGTTTACAAGAATAATTTAATGTATATATGACTTACGATTCTCTGGTACCAGGGCAATTTTTAACTCGTTCAGAAACACTGACATACACTTTACATTCTAAAACAGGCCATTATTTTCACTGACTCTACACATCACTCTTTTTTTAGCAAGTGTTGGCTGTATCTCGATGACGACTTTATTCTTCAATCATTCACCAACTTTATTCTGTTATAATTCCTCCTCGAAGACTTTACACAGTTATATTTTGACAAAAAGCTGGTATACTCTGCAATCTTTTCGCTGCAATATGCCGATGAATGCTACACTCTGCTTTAATTCAACAACTTTATTTTGAAATACTTTGAAGACGTCTGGTCTCTTTCTGTAACAACCGCTTTCTGCCGTCTTTCATCGCCGACTGACTTACATGTTCCATTCAGCGCGCCAACGGGCTACAATACTTCAGACCTGTTATATTATTGTCCATTATTGTGTGTAATTCGTGTGTTTTTGTCGCTAACAATTCAAGTCCAAAATTTCTTTTAATTATTAATATATATATATATACATGCTGTATGTTTCCAGTACTGACCAGGCCTGCGGAAAACTACGAGAAACGTTGTGCGGTTTTGTTTTTAATTTTGCCAGATTTGGCCACTTATACAATTATTAATGTTATTAAGATACATTACATTAGATTTGAATTCATCTAGAATGGGCATTTAAATTCTGAAAAAAGGGAAATGATATGTGGATTTCATGTCCTTATATCCTTCACTTTTCGTAGAACTTTTTATAATAAATTCGGAGTCCGCAATTAGTCTTTTCATCTATTTTTTTTGTAATAACAGATAACGAATTCATAAAAGGTTTGGAAATTTACCTCGAGCTGTACCTTGTCACGAAATATGTAAATGTTGGTCCGTGTCTACCAGTTATTGGAGATATTATCTTCTGTCTTAACGCAACATGTTTCTCGAAGGAAACATATATCTCGAAACGAATAATCGGAAGTGGAGATTACGACTCTTACATTCCAGATTAACAAATGCAGCACGGCGCGTGTGATTTACGGCCGCCTCGGTAATAAGGACAACGCGCTTTACCAGACGATCAGTTTTACGACCAAGCCTAGAAAAATGGAGAAAAATTTATAACACGTTGCAGTGTAGACCTCATGCCTATCAAATTCTGTTTAGCGTGTTTTGAAAGTCAATAAACATTAGTCACACATTCACGCTTCTAAGGAATCTGATAGTCGGTACCGTTCTTTAAATCTTGAAAGCTATAAAACACGGTAGGTTATGAATATACTTACTCGAATACAGAGCGTGTTAATGTAAAATAGGAACCGTTCCTGAACATTATTACGGGTTTTAAACACCAGATAATTATTTTCAATTCATATAGCCTATGACAAACTCGTCGAAACCCCAGAAAAAAATTTTAATGATAATTTACGGACCTCCAATTTAACTTGTCACAGTCTAAATATGAACAAAACACGTGATAAATGATAATGGAATATCTAATTCATCTATTCATTCATGTTTCTCATCTATATAATAAAAAAGGATGTATATTTGTATGTATGTATGTATTTACTTTAATTTCTATACAAATTTAAAAGCGTGGACTGATTGCAACAAAAATTGGTACACATATTCTTCAAAATACGAGAAACGGTACTGTGAGGGTGAGAAACGCCTAGCATACATGTGGAAAGAATTATAATTAAAAACCCGTGATCATTAAATATTAAATTACTGCGCGCCAAGAGACAATGACGTCACGCGAGAGAAAGACGTTACTACGCAACGAACAAAGGAAATATCTCCTTTATTAGCAATGAAATAAAGCAGAAATATTTTCTTTAAATAAAAAGTATAATTTTATACAGCAATACTCCATCGAATGGTAATAAAGAAGAATAAGAATTACTTTACCATCCTTGCGGAAAATGTAAGTTAATTTTCGCGCTGTATTAGTTGTGAGTCTAGCTAACAATTTCATCAATGTAATATTTCGTAATGTATGAAGACTTAGTGACAATTGACAATTATATCCTGAAATACTCTAGGAATATATTTAAGTATTCAATTAAATACTTTTTCGAGTTTATATAAATAAGTACACGAGCAACGCCGGGCACCCGGCTAGTTATATATAAACAAGGGGACATTATCAGCACAAAAAAATCAAACGAAATTTTTTTAGGACTCTATATATATATATATATATATATATATATATATATATATATATATATATATATATATATATATTGTAATGCCAATTAATTAGAACATTAATTGTTTGAACATAAAATTTAAATTGTTTGATAAATCAAGTTCGCGGAAAGACATCGTCGCTGTATAACTTTTAGTTGGTGACTATAATTTAACAGAGTTGGTTGGTGCCTGGACATTTCGCAGGACGGAACAAGTGATACTAGAGCAGAGACTAGCCGTCGTTTATTGTATTATTATTAGACAAAGTTATGAGTTGAAGACAAAGTAAAACATTCACGACAGCATTACGTCGAAACTTGCTAAGTAAAAGCAGTTTTACGTCCATTGCCAGCCAGAAATAGTAAAATTGCGGTTTAAGTCCAAAGCGGTAAAAGAGTAGGAAATCTACAAACCGCAGATTTCATATAAGGCAAGCAGAATTCACCTAATGCAAGCATAAATCCCCTAAGGCAAGCAGAATTCACCTAAGGCAAGCAGAATTCACCTAAAGCAAGCAGTCAACAGATAGCTGACAAAAAGGAGGATCATCCGAGTTACTGACATCCAATCAATTTTGACTAGAATCAGTGTAAAATCTGTGAATCTTAGAATCAGTGTAAAATCTCGCAATAGTGTATTTTCGAAACCAAAATGGATGCTGGAACCAACTGGACAGATGTGAGTAACAAATAACAAAATAATGATTTATGTAAACGTAATTAAAGGATAGAAGTCAGATTTAGTTCTATCAGAGTTAATTTCTTTACTTTTAAATTTCGTTCTATTTTAATTGTCAAGTTAATTTCTTTCCTTTTAGTTTATTTCTATCGACGTATTGTTTAGGTAAATGTGATTTGTTTGTTAATAAGATTGAAAATATAATTGATGTGTCCATTATCAAACCCAATGAAGGCCCTGAGATTTAATATTTTAAATTTGTAATTGTTTTAAATTATTGCCACAAAATAAATAAATATTGTTTGTAAATTTGATTAATTCTTTTATTTAATAAAAAAGCCTTCCATTTAATTATTACATTATGACGTTTAACGTGAGGTAAATTAATTTAATTAAAATATAAAATACACGACTCATTTATTTAATTATTACAATATATATCCGAAAATGAAGGCTAGTGACCACGCTGGTAGTATCTAAATAAGTTATTTTTTCCTGACAAGTACCTTCTTGCAATGCTCCAGCTACATCCTCTATTCGTCAAAACATGTAGTGTGTGTCTTCACACAATGGATGAATAAAATATTTTCAAGCTGTTAGTTAAAACTTTTATTTTTAAAGGCAACCCCTAAAGAGTTCAAAGCCGGGTTATTGGAAAGTTCATGGCTCACCTACCTCAATTATGAGTGAATATGAACGAGGTCAGACAGCGTCAAATTGTCAGGGGGCGTCCACAGTGGATGACTGCGCCAGAAATCATCTTCAAAATTCATTGATATGGCATAGATTAAACGAGAAGATAAATTTATTCATCTAGCTGAGGCCGAAGTATATCCTGACTTATCTGTAGTTTCAATATTGAATTACAAAACTGTGTCAAAATAATACCGGCAAGATGAGTGCCGCGTTTTCTCACAGAGCGCAATCGTTTGTATCATATTAACAGATTCCAAGGAAGCAATGCACTGAATAACCAGTACAGTGCACAGAAATGGTTGCATAAATCGAATTAGAGAGAATATATTGAAAATACAAGAAAAAGGAAACCGGATCACTATAGCCTGGCTACCGGCGCATAAGGACATAGTAGGACACGACAGGGAAGATCTCCTAGCGAAGATGGAAGCTGATCATCAAGGAAGATCCAGCAGGGACTGCAGAGTAGGGCTCTACAAGGAACTGGAGGAAACCAGAGGAATGCGGAGTCATCCTCAGAAATGTCAGCAGCATCAGAGAAATATCGCACCCTACAGAACTATCTCGAAGGCAACAAGTTGTTGTAGCCAGAATAAGAACATTGCACTCCAGTTTCACTCATTCATTCTTGATTTCCAGATCTCCGCAGCCGGGATGCAGCTCATGCAAGGAGTCCACAACAATTCCTCATGTCCTCTTTGACTGTCCCAAATATAGCGAGATAAGAAGGTCAACCATAGCCGCACATTCAATGATGGAAATCTGCAACTCAGCAGCAGAAATAAAAAACCTCATAGATTTTACGACGAAAACTGAGTTGTATAAAGGAATTTAAATGTTATACAAATGTAGAACTTAACAGATGTAAGTCGCTAATGACCTAAAGGTTAATGCGACATTAAACTGTAATTTAAAAAATCGTCTAATCGGCCGACAATTTGAATTAATCGACTATATAGGAAACTGTCAAGCGATAATTGAAGAGTACGATTCGTCGTTATTGAAGCACTTGAGCCAAGAAAAGCAGACCAATAATTCTGCATTTTGTCAAGGAAAAGTTGTTCTTTCAATTGATAATGCATTTGCAGTTTAGATGGTGAAAATTGAAGTTGGAAATGTTGCTGTATCCTTCTTCTTCGCCACATTTGGTTCGCTGCAACTATTGTTTCTTCTACCTTACGTCGCAGAAACAAAATCACATTTTTACGAAGTTCTGAAATCTCATCTTTTAAAAGGTTTGAAAAACATTTGAGAAACACTGGGAAAGTTTATAGATTGAGAAATAAATATGTCTCAATCCAAAATAATTTGCTTTACCTTCTTTTAACACTCATACGTTGTTCATCATATAAGAATTTCGTCGGAATTAAACGAAGAGAAGTGGTAGTCAAAAGTTTAGGCGGACTTTATTTGGATACAATTAATGGTTGAGTCTTTGAAGAACACCAAAGTAGATGAAAAATTTAAATATCAATGAACTTACGTGGATAAAATTGCGAAACTGAAGTAATTAGAAAAATTAACATTATACTAGCTTAGTGCTCGTGTATTTTTTAGCTCAGAGAAGGAATTAATTCGATACGTCTTGGTAAACATTTCATTTAACCAGCATCAATAGTCTTTGGAACAATTACCCTGTCCGCCCTAAACCTTCGGTATCCAAATTCAAATCAGCCAGGTAAATGACTGAGGGTATTCGGGAATTCTACATAAAATAAAAGTGTCTAAAAACAAATAAATTCAAACAGTAAGAAATACTCGATAACTTAATAAAGTCTAAAACTACTCCCGGTACCTTAAAGGAGTAAAAGAATACAACCGTTAACTAAATAGACACCAAAATATAGCTGGTACCCTAAGAAAATAAAAAAATAAGGTGGTAACGTAAGAGGATCAAAACTACTGCGGGTAACCTCGTCCACCTTCACGAAGTGGAACATAAAATTTTATTAAACGCCATGGTTAATGCAAGAATTAAACTCAGTGACTCCTATAACTCCGGAATCGACACGAATATCGGCCTTTATTTCATTATTTTTTATGTAAAACCCTTACACCACCACCCGTATGATAAGGGTGCTTCCCTCCGTTGCCTTTCGGAGTTGAAAAAAAAATCTAGAATGACGCTTTCATATTAAAGGACCGCGACAAAGTTTTATTCGACGCTAATAATAGTCGTTCAGTTATGTTTTTAAATTGCACCAGCTGCAACTCCCGTAGGTGTGTCTTAAGCCCTTGGTGTTTGTTGTTGGATCGTAATTAACATTTTCACAGAAATTGGTCTACACATTTAAAATTATAAACTCCTAGTGAGTGAGCTACACCTTAAGCAGTAAGGTAGATGTCCAAATTAAACTCAGCGACTTCCATAACCCCAGATTCAACACATGTCTCCATTGTTTCCTCATTACTTTTATTTAACGGCCTTTCACCAACATAATCCTCCACCCCAACATTTAGGGGCTGAACTACAACTTAGTGAATGTCAGAATTAAACTCACTGACTTCTATAATACTGGATTTGACACGAATCTAGGTTGTTTCCCGTTACTTTTATGTAACGCCCATCAACCCCCACCCTTATTGGTGCTTTAAGGGGTTCAAATTATACAGTAAATACGTCTGGATAGAAATTAATAATCACGCCGACCGCGACAAGTAATTAATCGACGCTAATATCAGTCGATTTAGCATGTTTTTAAATGTAACCCCCGTTTAACCCTTGGGACTTCGTAAACAGGACAAACATTCATATTTATATAAAAAGGGATGATTAATTTCAGATATATATTCGAACTGATGTTTTACAAATTTATGGGGAAACTATAGTCCAGCCAGAAGGAAGTAAATATTTTATTACGGATTTATTTTTCTTCGAGTCTCTACTTACTTCAAAGTTGAAAAAAATATTTACAATTATAATATGTAATTTTTCTCTTGAGATCATTTTTTTAAAAATCTACCTTGATTTTCTTTTCACAGCGTTCCTCTTCCACACGTAGGTCATGACGTCACATTATTATGTTTCCATTGATGACAGCAATTTCTTCCCAGCGACGTTGCGTGCGCTGAAAAATATGTTAATTTATTTTTTTCCCCCCTCCTTCCGCAGTAGAAACTGGTGAGATGGTGGAGTGATAAACTGGTACGGTGAAGTACGTGGGTTGGTGACAAAGTCGTGAAACCAGTCTGGTTTGAGAGAGAAACCCGAGGAATAGACGACCGGAATGACTTGTCAATTTTGACGTCTCCTTTTTCTGAGAGATTTACTGGATGGTAATTTTCTGTCACATGCCTCCTTTTCCACACACACAGACACAACTGTTTGTACGGTCGTTTGTGATACTTTCTGTTCCTTTCCGAGTTCTTAAATAATTTCTACGGCCTCCGTGGTGTTAAATGTAAATTTATCAGGGTGTAGTTGCAAAATGATCGCCACATTGAAGCAGACTTTTTTAAGTTCTACGTAAGGGAAGGAACCAGATGTAAAACAAAGTATTATAATGACTTTTTCTTCTTAAAATGATCTTGAAAACTCTTACCGTATGCCCAAGGTCTGCGACCCCGGAACATACACCTCTCAAAACAGGCCGAGGTGCCTCGGCTTGTGGGAACCTTAGTTCAACAACGGAGAGGAAAAGGCATACCCAAAGGTAGCCCCTTCGTATCTCTCCTAAAAGGTTCTGCCTGCGAGAGAAAATCCCTTGCAGGTTACATGCGAGAGAATCCTCTCGCAGGCTTCTTTTTTTTTAACAAGCACTATTTCTTTTAGGGCAATAGGCTACGTGAGGGTAATCCACTTAGGGCAACTCCCCTTTAATAGCATAGGAAGGGATTTGAAAGGGGGGATGCGGAAGGGTAGAGGAAGGTAGCCAAGGGTTAACTAAGGCCCCCGGGCTATATTTTAAGGATCCTAACCGGCATTCGCCTAAAGGAATGCAGGGAAAACCTTAGAAAAACCTGCAGGTTTTTCTAGGGTTTTCCTGCATTTCTTTAGGCGAATGCCGGGTAGGATCCTTAAACCATAGCCCGGGGGCCCTAGTTACCCTTGGCTACCTTCCTCCACCCTTCCGCATCCCCCCTTTCAAATCCCTTTCTTATGCTATAAGAGGGGAGTTGCCACTATGTGGATTACCCTACACATAGCCTGTCTACACCAAAAAAAAGAAAAAGAAAAAAAAACGTTCCAAGGATCCAAGGTTCCAATTAAATTATTCTAATAATATTTATTCAGGGGAAAAATAAACATGTATTTCCAGTATTGAGTTGATGGATCTTTTAATATACTGTCATTTACAATTTCGTACTACGACTTACATCCTCAATTAAATTTGGTTATATAACTGTTTCTCGTTTTCTATTGTATTTTTACTTCACAAGCTGTCCTAGAATAGTATTTTACTATTAATTCTTTTCTTTTCTCCTAAAAGTATTCCACAGAACCTATGCCATTATTTTTTAAAATTTCGTACGCCAGGGAAGCACAAACAAGTATCGCTAAAAGGGGAAAATTTCCAAAACCTGAGCCTGAGTTTTGCAATCCTGGAAAGGCTAATTTTATTTTTACTGTGAAGTCATGACCAGAATTTTAATAAACACTGTAATCGAAAATAACGCGGATTATCTTGAAAGTTTATTTAACAAAACGCTTAATTTATGTAAATTCTTTGAAAAGTCGTTATTATAAACTTCCATAATTAACTATAATTAAAATATTGGCATAATGAAATTTGAAACGTTTAAATTTCTGAAATGTTTGAGTGTCCCGTTAAAATTCTTTCTGTGTTATAACCACCATTATTTTATGTTGGCCATTAATAAATATTTAAAAGATGGTTAAGAGCATCACGTACTGAAGTGGTTCGATTCCCGGACCGGTAAAGATTTTTTTCCCATCCTGATGCCTTAATTCTGTTTCGTAGAATTCATATTCATTCGTTTAAAATTATTTATTCTGTTCTGGAATGAAATAACATTAGTTTAAAAGTGATTCGTTGTCTAAAATTCTCAAATATTTGTTTTCATGTACCCATATATTAATTCCTGTATCTTTTGTTTCTGTATCTAATTACCCTATAGTTATAATATAATAATATTTTATATTCCAAACTAATGGAAACGTTTCAAACCTAATAATCTGTTCTGTAAAGGACCGTATCTTATCTCATATTTCACTGTTCCTTCCTTACATATTATTTTTAAAAGGAAGAGGAAATATTTTGAATCGACATAATCGCCATACGTTCTCCGTCTGAAAATAAATGGCGCGTTTAATTTTCGGGTCGTCGCCTTGACTTTACCCAAAACATTTCCCAACTGCTTCCGTTAGCTTTCGCATCCGCCTGACAGGTCACACCTGTTTTTTTTTCTCTTCTCTGCACGAAAACCTGACGCCCTCCGCCATTTGTCATAATCAGACACTTTTAAAATTTTAACTGCAACATAGATATCAACAAATAATGTCCATCATGCGGTTAACTTTTCATAACATATGTTTTAATTATATATATATTGTAATACTAATTAGAGTCCAGTAATTATTTAAATAATTAAATTGTTTAGCGATAACCAATTTCAAAGACAACAATTTGTCGGCGGTCTTTGTTTTCGGGCTGCGAGCGCATTCTGAGGCTAGTCAGTCCGAAATCGGAGCAGAAAGAAGTCAAAATTTCGAGAGTGGCGAATGGCCCATGTTTAAAATTCAACCTTTTTTTTTAGGGCAACAGGCTACATGAGGGTGATCCACGTTGGGCAACTCCCCTTTAATAGCATAGGAAGGGATTTAAAAGGGGGGATGCGGAAGGGTAGAGGAAGGTAGTCAAGGGTTAACTAGGGCCCCCGGGCTATATTTTAAGGATCCTACCCGGCATTCGGCTAAAGAGGTGCAGAGAAAACCCTAGAAAAAATTGCATCAGGTAAGTCGGGCATTGGGTACTTGTTACACGCAATTCCGATAGCGGGAGAGGAGTTTTCTGTGGGGACGCAGCATTCCCTTCTCCGTACCTCGACCAATTTAGGAGGCAGATAGCCGCCTATTCCAATGGGAATAGCGAACAACTCTTACTTATGCCCAAGATCTGTGACCCCGAAACATACACCTCTCAGAAGAGGCCGATGTGCCTCGGCTTGTGGGAACCTTAGTTCAGAAACGGAGAGGAAGAGGCATCCCCAAAGGTAGCCCTTTCGTATCTCTCCTACGAGAGAACATCCCTCGCAGGTACTGCCTGCGAGAGAATAACTCTCGCAGGTCGTCCAGTAAAATTCAACCTTTCTTTTTTAGGGCAACAGGCTACATGAGGGTAATCCACGTTGGGCAACTCCCCTTTAATAGCATAGGAAGGGATTTGAAAGGGGGGATGCGGAAGGGTAGAGGAAGATAGCCAAGCGTTAAATAGGGCCCCCGGGCAATATTTTAAGGATCGAGAGAGTTATAAATTTTAAAATCCAAGTATAAAGTCTTGACAGAGAGATACATTGTAAAAAAAACCGAAATCAACATTTTCCGCATAAAACGTTGAGTATCTATATGTCTAGCTGATGACCCTGAGGTGCACCAGATCCAGTTTCCGAAGGAAAATCCAATAACTACGACCGTGTGTTTGACCATCAAGGTTAGAATCTGTGAATCATGGCTTTTTAGGGAAGAACTGTGTCCCCAAGCCATAAAACTAAGTCTGGTACCAGCAGGACATTTTTTTAAGTAGAAACCAAATTAATTAAGTTTGTAAACGACAGTTAAAGGTATTGGTCAGATTTCGTTCGTCTCATTTTTGGTTTTGGATTGTTAATTACTTAATTTATAAATTCTTTGATTGTTCTTTACTATCAAGCCCAAGTAAACGACCCCGAGAGAATTGTTATCAAATTGTTAAACTTTGAGATTTAAATGTATTTAACCACCGAGCGAATGTCGTAAATTTATATTCAATATAGTAAATTGTCTTATAAAGGTTTTGTTTTATTTAGAAGGCCCAACAAGTTATAAATAAAATATTTGTTTGATAAATTAAATTTCGGCGTGCCAACGTAGGGCAAAATAATTGTAACATTAACAGTAAATAATCTTTTGTTAAATAATTCATTTAATTCATCAATCTTTTTTTTCTATTCATTACGTTTTTGGCATCCACAATGTGGGGCAATTCATTCATTTAATCTTATTTATGCATTACAATATATATATATATATATATATATATATATAAATTATTCCTCATTGGAAGAATTAGGATACGTCAATATGCATTAAATTGTAATATTCTTCAATTTTGTCAATAATATAATTCTCAAAATTGTACAATTATAAAATTTATTTTATAAGTTAATGGTCATAAGTAATGGTCATAAGTAGCGGTCATAAGGAATGTTTGAACAGTCGGCGTGTGACTTTTTTTTAGGGCTACAGGCTACATGAGGGTGATCCACTTTGAGCAACTCCCCTTTAATAGCCTAGGAAGGGATTTGAAAGGGGGGATGCGGAAGGGTAGAGGAAGGTAGCCCCCGGGCTATATTTTAAGGATCCTACCTGGCATTCGCGTAAAGAAATGCAGGGAAAACACTATAAAAACCTGCATCAGGTAGGTCGGGCATTGGGTACTTGTCCCACGCCCTTCCGATAGCGGGAGAGAAGTTTGCTGTGGGGACGCAGCATTCACTTCTCCGTGCCTCGACCAGTTTAGGAGGCAGCTGGCCGACTATTCCAATGGGAATAGCGAACAACTCTTACCGTATGCCCAAGGTCTGTGACCCCGGAAAATACACCTCTCAAAACAGGCCGAGGTGCCTCGGCTTGTGGGAACCTTAGTTCAAAAACGGAGAGGAAAAGGCATACCCAAAGCTAGCCCCTTCGTATCTCTCCTACAAGGTTCTGCCTGCGAGAGAAAATCCCTCGCAGGGTACCTGCGAGAGAATCCTCTCTCAGGCTTCCTTATGAAGCGGCGTGTGACGTAAGAACGTTGGATTTAAGAGCATTCCCATAAAAGTTATTTTTTATTTTATTTTAGATCTTTTTCATGGTCAGTTGGAGACGCAACTATCAGTTGTGATCACTGTTCGACGCATCCGAAAAATGAAAAATGGAAAGTCTCATTGCTGCGACCTCGTGAAGGGGATGAGATTTGGTGAGAAAAAGAATTGGTCTGTCGTTAGAGTGCGTGGGAGAATGTCGCCATTGGACGAGGTAGTTCGAAATTAAGAGGATTGTTGATTATGAAAATTCGTACGATTTCGAAACGAGAGACCGGTCATAACCTCAAAACTGTTCATTCTTTCTGGAATAGTATTCATCTCTATGTTTTTCATAGCTGTAACGCATGATAAAACAAAGATCTGATTAAAAAAACATTCGTCTCCTCTGCGCCTCCTTTACCAAATGTACCGTGTTAAGTTCTTTGGTAACATTCTCCTAGGATTATTTATGGCTTCCAGACCGGAATTAATAAAGTCACGGGAATGAAATACTCATCGTAATTCCAGAACCGCTGTAATCCTAGGAGGTGGTGTGTCGTGATCCTGTCTACATACACATCCTTTTCTTTCATATAGATCCGAGAATTTAGTTGAGGTCACCTCAATGCCGGGAGCCGAGACGAATTCTTAATCTCTTTTAAAGGGCGAAATGCAGTTTATCTGCCATTTGCATTCCTCAGCTCGCCTAGATGTGGGCTAATGCCCGCCTGGTTCACATGCATTTTAATGCGACGGACCAACCGCGCGTCAAAATATCTGCTACTTTATTTTAATAGCTTGGCCGAGTTATGGAAGCGATCCGCCGGAATGTATCACAAATTTTCTGACAGCGGCCAAGCTTCAATGGCTCGAATCGTCCTTTTTTTCCTCCCCACCTGTCTCTCTCTTTCTCTCTCATCGCTCCGGAACGCCGTTGAACCACTCCATCGCGAATATATTAGCGACGGATTACGCCGAAACCGCCGGGCCGACTCACGAAACTCGTATGTAAATGATCATCGTCGCCATTGATTGTCGGAATGATTGATTTTCCGATAGGTGGAACGTCGAGTTGAATTGTAATTTTTATTTTATTTCTGTTCGTGTTATTAAGAATTTTTAGTCCTGGGAAATGTATTGCGATTTCTCTGAGGAGCATGAATCCTCCTCCTAATCCAACAGTGATGTTGTTTGATGTTGGACATTGGTTCTAATAGGCCATTAAATACACTCTTAATTTTTACATTACTAATAACGACACAAAAAATATTGAGTCGCATTTCTGACTCATAACATAAAATTAATAAAATCACTCATCATAAATAGGATGTAAAGAAACACTGTATTTTACACGCACGTTTGGAAGAGGGTAGATTCAGCTTATTAAAACATACATTTTTATGTATAGGAATGTATGGTCGGAAGTATCACGTCATCACATTGTGCATCTTTCCAGCATTGTTTACAATAAGTGCTCATGATCGCGACCACATGGTTGTTAGCGTCAAAGGAGTTATTGGCGAACAGTTCCAAAGGTGCCAGGCATTTCGCGCACGCTTGTAGCTGAAAGCAGAGTTTCAAATAACGGTTTCCCGTAGTTGCATCAGATCACGGACAGGAAGGAAGAGGTTTATGAAATGTGTTGTTGGCTCTCGCAGGCAGAACAAACTCCTTTCCCGTTATCGGAAGGGCGTGGGACAACAGGCCAAGGCATGGCGAGGGGTAAGCTGCGTCCCCACAGCAAACTCCTCTCCCGTCATCGGAAGGGCGTGGGACAAGTACCAAATGCCCGACCTACCCGATGCAGGTTTTTCTAGGGTTTTCCCTGCATTTCTTTAGGCGAATGCCGAGTAGGATCCTTAAACCATAGCCCGGGGGCCCTAGTTAACCCTTGGCTACCTTCCACTACCCTTCCGCATCCCCCCTTTCAAATCCCTTCCTATGCTATTAAAGGGGAGTTGCCCATAGTGGATTACCCTCAAGTAGCCTGTTGCCCTAAAAAAAAAAAAAAAAAAGTACCCAATGCTGGACAAAAGCCTGCGAGAGGATTCTCTCGCAGATAACCTGCGAGGGATTTCCTCTCGCAGGCAGAACCTTTTAGGAGAGATACGAAGGGGCTACCTTTGGGTATGCCTTTTCCTCTCCGTTTTTGAACTAAGGTTCCCACAAGCTGAGGCACCTCGGCCTGTTTTGAGGGGTGTATGTTCCATGGTCGCAGACCTTGGGCATACGGTAAGAGTTGTTCGCTATTCCCATTGGAATAGTCGGCCAGCAGCCTCCTAAACTGGTCGAGGCACGGAGAAGGGAATGCTGCGTCCCCACAGCAAACTCCTCTCCTACTATCGGAGGGGCGTGGGACAAGTACCCAATGCCCAACCTACCTGATGCAGGTTTTTCTAGGGTTTTCCCTGCATTTCTTTAGGCGAATGCCGGGTAGGATCCTTAAAATATAGCCCGGGGGCCCTAGTTAACCCTTGGCTACCTTCCTCTAGCCTTCCGCATCCCCCCTTTCAAATCTATTTCCTATGCTATAAGAGGGGAGTTGCCACTATGTAGATTACCCTATACATAGTCTGTCTACACCCAAAAAAAAAGATTCCTTCTTCTCTCTCCGTTTATGAACTAAGGTTCCCACAAGCCCAGGCACCTCGGCCTGTTTAAGAATGAGAATTTCACTACGTCTTTTTTTTTTTGCGATCTCGATTTGATTTTAAATTTGTGATCACCTCTGCCAATGCAAGTTGGTATTTCGATCCTATCCCGTATGTCTTTCCACACTTTATTACCCGTGTATGATTTAAAAAGTGCCCTAAGTCTATCTTTCTTTCGGTCTGGTTTCCAAAGATTCCCACCCTAATTTCTCTACCTTTTCTCGCCCGTGACCACGTCCCCGTATTACAAATTTCGGTGACCCACTCTGAAGTTTTTCTATACCTTCTATATGGCATTTTGTCTATACGTATCCCAACAACTTGCACCATCCTCGAGTATGAGACGAACCAGAGACTTATAAGCAAATTATTTTGATTTGTCACACCCTCTTTTTTTTATTTGCATTAAAAATGTAAAGATTTCCAAGCATTTCCGAGACGCAGAATTTACTTGTTCTTCCCACCCTAGATTTGCGTTCCAAATAAATATTTGCAGCTGTTTACCTGGGGTATTTCCCCCCATTTGTATTAGTATATTTATTAACGATTTTTATCAATAAAAAAGATAAGCAAATACAGACAAAAGAAGTGATCTTTATTTGACTATCTTTGTTATTATTAATTTTACAATTGTAGTTAATCAATATTTTAAAAAAATTAATAGAGGAACCTGTAATAATCATCCTTTACAACTATTTACTTGTCACTATTGTACGGTTCCTCGTCATTAATTTGCATGAGATACAAATTTTAACCTTCTCGATGATTACATTTCCATTCGCACCCATTGACTTTTTATTTCGTTTGTGCTTTCCGTAAGTAGCTCCACCACGGAACGAGAGAGAAATTCCCAAGGCCCTTTTCGTTTTGAGTTTACGACATCCTGACTTTTCGTGTGAAATTGCCGCTGAGTCACGTTACAGGTTAAAACAGCTATTAATATTCACATCACTGACATCGAAAGGGGTACGGGGGAGAGGGGGGGGGGGGGCGGCAGCAAATAAAACCCGACATCATCATCATTCAAACATGCAAACACACACGGGGGACACACGTACGCATAATTTTTTTTTTCGGCAGTACACAATGGCGTTTTGTACGCTTCGAAATTGCGGACTTCACCTGCTACGGAAATGACCTACTAAACTGGACACAGGAAGTTATGTTTTTCTCTCTCTCTCTCTCTCTCTCTCTTCCTTTGTCCGGAGAGTGACTCAAGGACGGCCCTTTTCTGATATTAGGTACGCGACGGACTGGTACAAAACGTGGTAATTAGTAGATAAAGAAAAGAGAAGGTGATAATCATCGGTAAAGTGCGACCTGTAAACAACAACTTGGAAAGAAAGAAAAGTAACACAGCTAACATGATATCCCAAAGCAGGAAAAAAGGTTTGTCGTTATTCCGGGGTTTCCATTGCATGATTTGCGTAACTAAAACATACAACCATTGTCCGGAGACTGAGTTATTTAGCATTTGTCACGGCTGTACCCAACAAAAGAGCCCTTAAACGGACCTGAATACAGACTGATTTTTAATTTTCAATTGATTTCTGCTGTTTTTCTCACTAGCGTTCCCTTTTATTTTTGTAAAATTGTTTCTTATTTCGATTTTACTTTTCTCTCCGTTCTCTTCTTATCTCTATATTATAATTTATTTATCCCAGTCTCTCAATATGATAATACTCCATGTAAATCCACAAGACTGTGGACGATTACATAATACTGTAATAGTACCTCAATTATATTCACCATTTATTGACTCTACATTAAACTATATATTCCATCATTTCATTTATTAAAAAAATCATGTATTGCTATTATTCTTTCTATCCTTAACATCCTTTTAAAATCTCAATACTTTAAATTATATCTTTATATCTGATCTGTAAAATATTCTTTAATTATGTTAATGTCCATGTTTCCATATTATTTTGATCCAACCATACATTTCACACCAGAGTTAATCCTTTGCTTTTTTATAAATAATTTTTTTCGGAAATTACTGGTACTTATATAAATTATTTTATAGACATATTTAATGAATTTTTATACTGTGACGTAAATAATATTTTATTATGACAGACGTCTGTAATTAAATTGTATGATGCTGTAATATATAATTTTTTTTATAACATCTAGAAAATTTAATATTATTTTTTCGTTAAATTGTGATGATGGATAAGTAATTAAGGAAGCTACGTGTTAATTAACCTAATCGTGTACTTACGGGCAGGTTTCGGCGGGAAATATTTTTTCTTTGGTTTTTTAATTTAATGTGTCTCCATCTTTTTTAATTATCCACTGTATAAACCATTCATAATCGTTGTTCCTATGTTCTCAAACTGTATTGGCCTGTTGCTAGTGACGTCATAACCCTCACTGGTATTACAAATAATTTCTTTTACATTTACGCTTTCGGCCTACCGTCAGCCGTATTAATCCGTTCTCTGGTTGCATATAATAATGAGTTTCAAAAGCAATCATAATAAAATAAAATATAATTTACAGACAATTATTTACATTAACATATTTTATTTGTGAACAATAATTTCATTTATTTTTATATTTAAAATGAACCTCAAAATTTAATAATGATGCATACGCATGAGAATATTTTTCATTTAGTTTCGTATACGTATAATTATAGAAACAATTAAGTTTACTGCTCATAAATAGAATAATGATTTATTTTTGGTATTTATACGTACAGTAAATTTAATAATCACGCGTTCGCATCAGAATATTTTATTAAGTTGAAGGTACGTATAAATATTATTAAGTTTATTATTTACAAAGAAAATATTTTATTGTAAAAATATGTGAATAATTGTCTCTAAAATTATTTTATTATTTTTAACCGTGTAGCGGATGAGTATTGTCAAATGTAGCCTGAAGGCTTCCGTGTAAAACAAATAATACACATTTACCTGACACAACGGTCAGTTTAACCAAATTCACTGTACCGGGGTACATTTTATACATTAATCTGTGCTTTGGTTGAATTATTATTGCAATGGTATATTCCTCTCCGTCCTAAGAAATTCTCAGCTAGTATCAATTACTCTAATTCTCACTGTATAAAAATTGCCTACTTCATACTTTCCAGTCTTATGATTTAATTCTCTTTTGAAAACTAAAGAGTTTAACTTCTTCAATTTTTGATATATTAGTTTTATTATCTTATTCTTTTACTGCAACCTTGATAATCTTGTACTTCAAAAATAGAATTAAATTAATTTTTTTTATTCCAATGTACGGATAAAGTCATCGAATCTGTAATCATACTTGTTTTCCCGGAAATGCGAATCTGGCACACACTCTTCAAACCCCCAAAAAGTGAGTGACTGCCTTTTTCTGTACAATGCAAAGTCGTGTTTCAGCTGGACACGGAAAATTTTCCCCTCGTCACAATTACTACATTTAACGGCAATGAATTCTTTCACGGAGGAGTCCATTTGTCGTCCTTAATCACCGCGAAATCATGACTGTCACTCTCCAGAGGGAAATCCCCTCATGGCATTCCGGTGTTTAATAAAAAGACAAAAACAAAAGGGTCAGTCACATCCAGGACACTAGCAATGGAGTCAGTCAGCCATTTTAGTTGTGGCGGTAAATCTGCTAAAATCCGACAGCTGCCTGGTTCCTAACGAAGTACTGTTAGGAACGAATTTCTAAAAGAAAGTTATAAATAGATGACCGAAAACAAAAACTAGTTGATAAAGTCTTCTAAATCACTAAATATATAACATTAAGCTCTAAAGAATAAATATTTTAAGCCATCTCCAGACTCAAATCAATTCGTTAGACATGTCAAAATGAATCGGCGTGAACCCGGAGTTTCCTGGTGTTTGTGGGCAATGGTGCATAATTATTTCGGTATATGCATCAATAAGGAGGAAAAGGTTTGCTACTATTAATTAAAAAAACCGTATTCAACCTCTTAGAATTAATACATTGTCAAGTGGACTTCTTATACGCTTCTGAAATTTTACATTGAACTTTATTGTAACTCTCAGGAAACTTCAATTAAACAATCGTAATTTAACACAGCGATTTGACACCAATCTCGGGTGTTTTTTTTTTCGCATTATTTTTATCGCACATCCACCCCCACCCCGAAGGGAGCTCCCATCTTATGACGAGAGTGGTTGAAATTATACACAAACAACATCGGAAAAAAACACCATGAATCTCAATGACCCCCGAAAATTATTTCTCCGACGTTAATATGTTTGAAAATCTCCACCACCCCCGACAGTGGTGCTGGTGTCTTAGCCCACAGTGTTTTGTTTCCAGCTCGAAAGGAACAAGTGAACGAAATTTGGTTCGGAATTTCACCGCCTGTTTAGATTTATATTCGGAACATGCTCATACACACACTGAGTCAATTTTTATTTATTAGCTTACAATCAGAAATGTAGGAGGAAGTATAATCGATAATTACTCTTATATTAAAATGAAAAAAATTACGTCTGATAAGAAAGGTAGACAATTCAGACAAAAAGATAATATAAATACCACACAACGTTTCTGGGATCCTTGTTCCTTTCGTCAGGTGCGAAGAAGAGACTAGAGCGACACAACTGCACTAGTCAGTCAAAAGCTTTTGAGTTTTGTCAACTGAAAAGTGCAGTTGTGTCGCTCTAGTCTCGTCTTCGCACCTGACGAAAGGAACAAGGATCCGAAAAACGTAGCGTGGTATTTATATTATATCATTTTCGTCTAAATTGGCTACCTTTCTTATTCATCACGCTTATTTTATATTAAAAAAATAAAGAATTTAACCCACTTTTCAGCTTCTCGTACGAAACTAACCTCAGTGTATTACGAATTATCCATGATTTACATTAATAATTATTTTTGTTGCAATACATCTGATATATTTTTAGTTATTTTAATTTTAATTAAATTATTGTTACGTTCTAGTCTGAGGAAACGTATTTCCGTACCGTAACTGACTAATGGTAAAATAAAGTGCCTATAAGTAACAGATGAGAAAGAATTTATGGAGAAATTATGCAAATTACCGTTTTACACAAAGCAGCACACTGAAAAGTCATTACATTACAATGTAGTACAAAATATCAAGAATAATTTTTTTTGCTCCCTAAATATGGTGAAAGTTTGCAAATTTCATTCGCCACCTGCTACCTGTAAACTAGTTCTTCGGATTACTGCGAAACTTTACACATATATGCAGATGAAACATTTCAATATTTCATTTATATATCCTCCTAAGTGTCCCGGTTTCTAATCTGAATAAAATTCTGGCAAGGGTCATCGAAGAAAAATCGGACGCCCTCGGGCGCAAGGAAACATCTGCAGCCTTAAATAACGCCACAAATGGTATTACGAAATTAAAGGTGACATTTGAATGTTCCTATAGATAACGATTTTCTGTCTGAGAGACTGTGGAGGGATTTCAAACCTGACGGGTAAAGTAAGATGAAATTTTTTTTTATGTAGGATTGATTAATTTATCAAAGAAAACTTAAGTATATATAATCGCGATTAAAATATTTGTAACCTTAGAGTTTTAAGGGGAGTAGATCTGTAACATATAATTCTACGGGAAAAGTCTGATTGGTTTAAAGTCAAATTATATATTTATTTATGAGAGCAACTTCGACTGATATCAGAGGAAAATGACGTAGAACCAAGAAATGCCCGGCAGCTGGACGATGTAAGCGGTACTTCGAATGTTAAAAAAAAATTAAGAGAATATCAAATGCCTCTAAAATACTTTAATACCATCAGATGTTCCAAGGAATTGTGTGACTGCTGAATTGCTTAATGGAAAGAATTGGGCACAGTTGCACTAATAAATATTTGTTATCCCAAAGAAGAACTAGAAAATTACACTGTTATAGGGGACTGGATAAAGAGAGTCGCGAGGGGGACAATAAAATAGATATTTTCATTTTGTAGAGGAACATAAGTTGATTTTAAAAATCATAATACGGTCATGAATTTATGGCAACTAGAGACTGAAGTCAAACGTCGAAGTTTTAATTCAAGTCAGATCAATGATGTTTATTTCTTCATTCTACGAATACATCATAACGGTCGCCATGGCTTGAGTGCCCACTAGTTGAACATAAATCTACGAATGTGATGCTTAATCAAGATTTATTCAATACACATATTTGAAAGGGGGGGGGGTGTGGAAGGGTAGAGGAAGGTAGCCAAGGGTTAACTAGGACCAGCGGGCTATAGTTTAAGGATCCTACCCGGCAATTATTCTAAAAATAATGCAGGACAAACCGTAGAAAACCTGCATCAGGTAGGTCGGGCATAAAGTACTTATCCAAGGCACTTTCTATGGCGGGAAAAGGGTTTGCTGTGGGGACGCAGCATTCCTTTAACCATCCCTCGGCCGGTTTAGGAAGCAGCTGGCAGATTGTTCCAATAGGAATAGCGGACAACTCTTACCGTATGCGACCCCGGAACGTACACCTCTGAAAATAGACCGAGCTGCCTCGGCTTGTGGGAAACTTAGTTAGAAAAAAACATACCCAAAGGTAGCCTCCTCCGGAGATATCTGGGAAAGTTCACCTGCGAGATAACAGCTTTCTTAGGCTTTCTTGCTCACCCCCAAGAAGAAGGTGTAGACCGTTATGTAATCCACATAGTAGCAACTCCCGTCTTATAGCATAGGGAAGGGAGTGAAAGGGGGGATGCGGAAGGGTAGACCAAGGTTTCACTAGGGCCCCCGGGCTATAGTTTAAGGATCCTACCCGGCAAGTCACCTAAAAGTGATTCAGGGAATACCATAGAAAACCCTGCATCAGGCGGGTCGGGCATTTGGTACTTTTCCCACGCCCTTCCGGTGGCTGGAGACGGGTTTGCATTGGGGTTGCAGCTTTCCCCTCGCCGTGCCTTCACCGGTTTAGGAGGCAGCTGGCCGACTATTCCACTCGCCCCCAAAAATGGTGTTAATTAATACAGAATAGAACCCAACTTCTGTAAGCGCGAGAGTAAGGAAGATCGACGGTGAAAATGTGAATACGAAGGTGTAATATAATTAAAAGAGAAGGAGTGCAACACCGAATTTTCGACCTACGTGGTTCCGCTAACCTCAATATTCTTTTTCGGAAATCGTGATATAAACTGGTACAAAGTCATACAAATTTAATTTATATCATTCTGAAGCTTGACTGTAAATATTGTTGTGAGACCACAATACAGTTACATTTATATGTACAAATCTAATATAAAAATGATACAACTCTCCATGTTATTGTGCACGAGGGAGACATAGTATTTAATCAGCCCATGTTATTATTATCATAATACGGACTATGTGTTTGGTGTTAGTTTTTACAGTGGTGTTACGTCATTGGGTTTTCATTGCCGTTACTGCATGAAATTTTCGAACGATATAAAAACTGTTCGTTTTTAGAAAGAAAAAAAGAGTTAATAATCACAGCTCCGACACTGTGTATTGGAGAAAGGCGGCTAATGTGCTCTTCGCGTCAGATGGATCGATGACATACACAGTTGTGGTAAACGAAAGAAAAAAAAAAGAATTTCGGAACTGATCTCTGACAGATTTCAATCTTATTTCGTGAATGAATTCTATGAATTTCATAATTGTATCTAACCCTTTATGTTCAGGATTTCTCATCAATGAATAAAACTGATCAAACTCCAACAACTAGATGGAAAATTAATTTAGATCCAGATTAAAATGAGACATATTTAAAATAAGAATAACTAACTCCTGAGCTCGAGAGCCCATGAAGGGCCTTGGCCTACCGAGACGGCTGCCAGACCGTCATCTTACATGCCATATTCTGGATTTAGGAGTGACACCTGGTCAGAGTGTCGACTCTCCCACAGCCTTAACCCCAGTTTTCTTGACCCAGGACGAACACAAACATCCATGCCCATGCCGGGATTCGAACCCGGGACCTCTGTGATGGGAGGCAATGACGCTGGCCACTACAGCACAGCAGGCGGGCAAAAATAATTATAACCAGAGCAAAATTAGTAAACTTGGAATATAATACTTAATGATCTTGTTGTGCACCTGTTGCGGAGACAAATGAAGAAAGTAAATTGTTAATGGACCTTTTTTTAGGGCAACAGGCTACATGAGGGTGATCCACATTGGGCAACTCCCCTTTAATAGCATAGGAAGGGATTAGAAAGGGGGGATGCGGAAGGGTAGAGGAAGGTAGCCAAGGGTTAACTAGGGCCCCCGGGCTATGGTTTAAGGATCCTACCCGGCATTCGCCTAAAGAAATGCAGGGAAAACCCTAGAAAAACCTGCATCGGGTAGGTCGGGCATTGGGTACTTGTCCCACGCCCTTCCGATGACGGGAGAGGAGCCCAGCAGAAAGCAACTTTTCATTTCCCTTTATCACAACTATCCTGCGAGTTACGAGAAAACAGTCTAGAATCTACGCCATATGCAGTTATGAAATGCTTCGAGGTATGACGTAGTAGTGAGATGAGGCCGATGGGAAAAAATGTTTACGTCTTCAATAACAATCTCAAAGTCACAAGAAATTATAAATCATAATCTGACTCCATTAATTATTATTCAAAGAATTGTTTTTCCTTTTTATTAACTTGGCCATTGTCTGTACTATTAACCTAGAACTATTAATATAAAAAATCCATTTACATTAAATTGACTAAAATAAAATACATCAACCTAAAGCTCAACGTCCCCTGTCTCAATAACTCATATTATTCACCCTTATTACAAATTTTCACACCATATAAGTTTGACCAAATATTTCAAACACAATACGAAATAACTGTCATATGCAAATCTACTAATACGTTTTTTTCTGTCTGCCAAGACTTGCGACGACGTTTTAAAACCCGTAAGAAAAATGGAGTTCTCTAAAAAAAATTGTCAATTCTGCTGCATAGGTCGAACTAAAAGTACATTGAAACCTGAATCAAAGGACACACACACACACACACATCAATATAATAAAAAAGGATGTATATTTGTATGTATGTATGTATGTATGTATTTACGTTGTTCTTTATACAAATTTTATCGCGTGGACAGAATACAACAAAAATTGGTACACAAATTCTTCAAAACACGAGAAACGGTACTGTGAGGGTGAGAAACGCCTAGCACACATGTGGAAAGAATTATAATTAAAAACCGTGATCATTAAATATTAAATTACTGCGCGCCAAGAGACAATGACGTCACGCAAGACAGACGTTACTACGCAACGAACAAAGGAAATATTTCCTTTATTAGGAATGAAATAAAGCAGAAATATGTTCTTTAAATAAAAAGTATAATTTTATACAGCAATACTCCATCGAATGGTAATAAAGAAGAATACGAATTACTTTACCATCCTTGCGGAAAATGTAAGTTAATTTTCGCGCTGTATTAGTTGTGAGTCTAGCTAACAATTTCATCAATGTAATATTTCGTAATGTATGAAGACTGAATGACGATTATATCCTGAAATACTCAAGGAATCTATTTAAGTATTCAATTAAATACTTTTTCGAGTTTATATAAATAAGTATACGAGCAACGCCGGGCACCTAGCTAGTATATATATATATATATATATATATATATATATATATATATATATATATATATTGTAATGCCAATTAATTAGGACATTAATTGTTTGGACATAAAATTTAAATTGTTGGAGAAATCCATTATAGCGGCAGGAGCTTCTAAAACAACAATAGATCCGAGCTCTGTTACTTTGTCGGAAAGTCAAAAATGGCGTATGCGCGCTAAAACTCGAGACTACGATAGTTCAGTTGGTGACGGGACATTTCGAAGGACGGAACAACTGTTTTTAGAGAGCAGAGACTAGCCGTTCTTTAATGAATCATTAAACAAAGTTGTGAATTTAAGACACAGTAAAAACATTCACGGAAGCTAAGTTAGCAGTTTTTACGTCTGTAGCCAGCCAGGAATAGTAAAGTTGCAGTTTAAGCCCCAAAGCGGTAAAAAGACTAGCAAATCTAAGAATCACAGGATTCATATAAGGCAAGCGGTCACCAGATAGCTGACAAAAAGGAGGATCATCCGAGTTACTGGGAACCTATCAAGGTGGACTTCAAGAGTGTCAAATCTGTGAGCCAATATTAGAATCAGTGTAAATTTTTTTGCAATAGTGTACTCCCCAAAACCAAAGGAATGCTGGAACCAGCTGGACAGATGTAACAAAATACAAAAATAATGATTTTTGTAAACGTAAATAAAGGATAGAAGTCAGATTTTGTTCTATTTTAAATTGTCAAGTTAATTTCTTTTCTTTTTAGTTTATTTCTATCGACGTATTGTTTAGGTAGCTGTGATTTGTTTGTTAATTAGTTTTTTTAAAAAAACAACTTGTGTCCATTATCAAACCCAGTGAAGGCCCTGAGATCTAAAATTTTAGATTGTAATTGTTTGTAAGTTAAAGCAACTAAGTGGAAATAAATAATTATATGTTTTGAATTCCATTTGATTATTACAATATATATATATATATATATATATATATATATATATCAGAGATTTTCTTTTTTACATTTTTAATTTATTACCGTCGGTAAAAGCTTTACAAGAAAATGGGTCTTTATCACTATTCTGCTCGCGGATTGCATGATGCAATCACGCTGGTTCATTGCAAGTCTCTCACTCTCCCATTTCTCCTGGCCTGCTATTCTACTTTCTACTCTATCACGGTCGTCATTGTCTTCTGTGGCAACACTTGTACCTGTAACGATTGCAAATCTGTTAAGCTGTCAAAGATCGACACATTTTACATGTCCCTGAAGCTAAATAGTACTTAGAAAAAATTCCCTTTCTCTCGAAAAAGTGTATAACTAATAGAAGAAATATTATTAAAATTTAAAATTTACTGAAGAAATCTGGAAGACAAAAATCGCAGTAATGAGAGAAATTTAAAAAAAAATTAAAATATGTTATTAAATAGTGTAGACAAAAATAAATACTCACACTGTGATAAAAAAAATTAAACTGTGACTTTCACCGTTAAATGCTTCAGAAATTTGTGCCTGAACCAAATTTATGCAGTACACCCTATTTCTAAAATTTTGGCAAATAATAAATTCTTAATCGATTTAAATACTCCCAAAATTAGTATAAAATTTCTAAACATAGATTGGATTAGTAAAATTTTAAATAAACAAAATAATTGATATCCCATGTAACTATAAAAAAACGCCAAAACAGAACTTATAAAGTGTGACAAATTTTACATTTTTTTGCCCTTAAAATAATTACACTGATATTTTTTATTCAGATCGGATAAAAGTGAAGCTAACAGGAAAAAAAAGGTATAGAAGGAGAAATATTTCTTAAGACAAGAGAGAAGCCAAATGGAGAAAGGATAATATGGCAGAATTGTGTCTGTATGTGCGTGTGTGAGAGAGAAAAACGATTTTATGACGAAACAGTTATTTTTAAAAATACAAATACTCAATGGGCACAAATGACATCATCAAATCAGACTGTTTGAACAGGTATTAATTATCCTATTGACTGTGGTTAAATTTTATGTCAATCAGAAGCAACACATACTTAAATGGTAAACTATAGTATTAATCAATAAAATATTCAAGAAACGGTGATCCATTTAAAATGAAATATGATTTTATTTTTAATAAAATGTTACTTAGTTTTCCAGGATTCTCGTCCTTTTATTTAATTTATATGTTTAGTAGTCTACATGGTCTTCTCTGTTTTAAAATTATGTCAATTTTTCTCAATTAAGTTTTTTGGGCTTCCTCAAGGTTCCGTCTTAATTGTTCAAGTCCAGGAAGACATTTGTTTCCTTAAATAATGAATGGTTTCCTTCCCGACTTATTTTCCTCGTTGCGTTTATCTAATTTGAGGCAATAGCTCTTACCAGGAACCACTAGAACGCGACCTCAGTGGGATATCTCGTCAGGAAATTGTGCCCTAATGATTTCGGTATCGTGCGGGAAGTCCCTCCTAGTCACAAGATTATTCTACTTCCTTTGGAAATCCTTCAGGGATCTCCGTAGATATCCTCATTCGAATAGGAAACTTGGTCCTCAACTGCTTTCCCCAGGTTTTTCCTTTCATACAATAAGAATATATTGGGAGATTTTAATCTTATTTCTGCAATGAAACTGTCACCCGTGTATTCAAGATGTAACGAGGTTAATTAAGAACGTTTCTCAAAATGACATCGTCTCTAAAAATGACAGAGTCCATAAATAAATGACTTTTAAATCAAAATCACAAAATAAAGCTTCGGTGTAAGTAAAATATCAGGCTAAAATTTTTAAGTTATTAATCATTTGATATATAAATGCTTTAAAGGCCATGGTTAAGGAGAATTAAAGTATCAGGGTGGCAAAATATCGGCTGAACCAGGAAATTAAATTAAAGACATTAAAAAGGAATCACAAATATAAATAAATAATAAATATAAATAAATAAAAAATATAAATAAAATTTTCACGAATATTTCATGGACGGCATTAAATTGTACAAAACATTTAGGCTAATATTGACATATTTTTTGCCCCTAACTTTCAAATGTATTGCACAAATTTTTCAATAAAAAAGCCGAATTATATGGAAATAGATTTTATAAATTTGTATTCGTCAGGGGAATTGTAAGAGTAAAATAAATTATATTTTTTAATTCATAGCCTGTTACATTTTCAATCTTCTCTACATTTCCGTCTGATAATTTCCAATATAATATTCACGAATGATCATAATAAATAACAGATTACGATTTACGTTTACGTCGGTCGCTTCTTCCCGCGTACACTAATATAATTCAGAATTTTCATGTTTTTCCACGAAAGGAAAAACAACGTTCCAACCGTTGGTACAGAGTGTAACTACATTTCAGCCGCGCCAAAATATTGACTCAGATTCTCACACCACACAAAATTTTAATTAATATCGTGTAAAGAGAATAATAAATACGGAATAATTGATTTTAATAGTATAAAGACGTAGCATGGAAACTTGGCACGAAATTGTGGTTCATTCCTTTGGTAGACACAGTAGAATATTTTACATCAGTTATAAAAATATCCGATTATGACTGTATAGGCACGGAAATATATTGCCGTTCAGAATATAAGGGATGACAACGTAGAGATATAAGCAATAATTTTATAGTTAAGGGAAGCAATTTACGAAACATTGGCTACCTTATTCTGTCACTGCTACAGTTAGGGCAAAATAACTATACTTGACTGAAATCGGGTCCTTTAAAATTAATTAAAAAATCTTAATATGTATCGCTTATGTCAGTATATATTTTTTAATTTATAAAATAACATAGGAAAACGTCTTAATTCTCTGTAATTATATTTTTCAACCGTATATTTGAGCCTTTTTCCCCGGTGGTCCGTACCCGTACATGAACAATATACTTGAGTGCCACAAGTTAAAATGTCAGCGCAAAAATTCAGTTTAAGAGCGTTTGGGGAAATTACCACCCCTTTCCTCCCTCCTCAATTTTTTATTTTACATTACACTTTACGATCGAGAAACTTACTTTCCAACCAACTAAATTTGACTGCAACTGTCGTTAATTTCCTGAAGCCTCCTCACAACCCCCCCCCCACCTTCACTTTCCCTCCAGCCCCGCACCAATCCTTCACCAACCCCCTTTTCCCCTCCTTTAAGAAACTTTCACTTGAGCAATCAGTTTCCCAAGTTGGATTTATTTGATCGTCTTTTGTACCAAGCCTTTTGATCTCCTCCCCCACCCCCCACCCCCCTTTTCAAAACCAAGGCACCAGATATCTTCACAACTTCAAACATTCTGTTCGCTGTACAAACACTATAAATTTAATGTAGTGTTGTTCCTGTTTCTCGCTCGAATTTATTCGTGAAGGCAAACTGAATAGTTTACAAAATGGAGGTCACGGTGCTTGATAAAGGCAAGATGAATGAGTGAGAAAAAATACATATTTTACGCGGTTTATATTCACTCTTAATCGTCTTGTAAATTTTCACCCTGTATTTGTCAACATTTTTCAGTTCCACAACTCTTTGTATTGAGGACCGTCTAGAAATTATACTGTCACAGTCACCCAAGGTGAAGGGTAGAATTAATTGTACAATCTATTTTGGTATTAAGAAAGTGTCAAATCTGAATATTTTAATTTTAATAATTTTTTAAATAAGCAAATAATTATCCAACAAATTTAGTTTTTTATTTCACCATAGTAGACACTTGGCGGGATTTGAAACCTCGCCCTCTGTGATGTCACGCTGACCACTACATTGAAGCAGGTCGGTGGTTCTTATTATTAGTGGAGACAGCAATCAGGAAAAACGTCTCTCCTTTTCATTTAATAAGTTTTAAAATGGGATATTTCAGTTTTAACCCTCCATTTTGTTAGTTTTATTGGTTTCTGATTCATGGCATTATTAAAGATCGTGATCCTTATTATAATTTTTTAAATGTTTTTTCACTGTAGAGTAAAAAATTTCTTTAGATGCATGTAAATCATAAATTAATGATTTAGCAGAGAAAGAAAAAAGGATAAAGAATAATTTAAAATTAAGAATAAAGTCAATTGCTTTAAAATTGTGTTTTGGTCTTAACATAGTCTAACTTTATACATTATATTAATTTAATGTTAAATCTCATATTTTTCATTTCGATAATATTCTCAATTTTACTTGATATTCTTGGATTTCTTTCATGCTATATTTTTTAAAAAAATCAGAACGCTGATTAGACTAGCATGTAATACATTAATTAATTTACCTCACTGAAACATTTTTATTAAACATTTACTATCTGATCTATACTAAAATTCGCTAAATTGGAAGCTCGAATTTACTTATGCGGAGGCGTGATCCTATTCTTTATCCCGTATTTTATATTTTCCGTCATTAATCAACATTTCGTTGCTGTTTTTCTCAATCACAACGTCCCTAATTATTTTCGACTGTAAGGGAATAAAATTGAAAATTTTTTTTCTTCCAATGATAAATATTTGATTTTTTTTAAAAAAAAATTGAATATTTTAACTGTTAAAATTGTAAATGTGTCAAAAGTATATTTTAATTGCCGAATTCGGTAATCAAAAGTAATAAACTTTTTGCAGATAAATTAAATATTCTTCATAATTGAGCTTTATACCTCGAGGGTGTTTAAATAAAATATGATATAATTTTGTATTATAATTTTTATCACATTTAATATGCTTTTATTTGTTTCTATTCAACTTTATTATAATTTTAATGTTAAATGAAATATAAAATATGGTCATATTGATGAATAGAAGATTAATACAGCTAGAGAAAGAAATACGACGACATTGGTTTTGGCATATTAACATATAAGTGTTGTTACATTGACAATCATATAACACATGCTCTTTTCTGTGGTTAAATTTTTATATTTGCCTTCCTATGAGAATTACACTAATATTTGGAATATGTATGGCACCTTACCCATGATTTTTATTTTCACGGGGAAAATGAAAGTCACAGATTGTCGTCCCTGTTGTGGGTGTGGCAGACTCGCTGGTTTACTATTCCACGGTTCAAGGAAGCTCTGTCTTTCTCAACACATTTCTTTAAAATTTTCCTCGCAGCGTCACAACAACAATTTCGTAACGTATTCACCTATCTTAATGTTCCAGTTTCCAGTGCACGAGAAGATGTTTCAATCGTGAAAGGAAGAAGAATAGAGGGATAGGTCTGAAGCTGGAAACAACCACCACAGAAATGAAAGGGGCTGAATTGAAGTGAAGGTGACTTACCGAATCCCAACATAATTAATATATGAGACAAACATTATTCAGTCCGGAAATTCAATCTATTCGCCGAAAGCGGAGACACAGAATCAGTGCCAATGTTGTTGTTGTTGTGGAGGTAGTCAGTCCACAGACTGGTTTGATGCACCTCTACGCGTTAATCTATCTCGGTAAATCAGTTGCAGCCCACGTCCACCCTGATTTGCCTAACATATTCTAATCTTAGTTAGTCTTACTTTTTTATTCTTACACTACACACATTCCTCTAACATAACTCTTTCGTGCATGATGTTTTATATTTTTAAAACTTAAGTTCTAATATGTATTTTTGTGAATACATTACAGTGAAAATAAACAAAAAATTTGGTCGAAATTATTATTTGAACATATTTATTATGTTCCTAATATGTAACATTCATGCACATGTAGGTTATAAATATGAATAGTCATTAATCTATAACTTTACCTAAGTTTTTAAACTTTTTTTGTATTTTTAAATAAAATTTGGATTCAGTAAAACTAAATATAATTTAATGTATAATAAAAATAGTCAGTAGAAAATAAAAAAGTCTTAATTAAATTAAAAAAAATTTGATCATTAATCCAATTTTATTAAAATATTTAAATCTCTATTTGAATAAGAAATAGATTTTAAAAATATGTAACAAATATAATTAGGTCTGATTAATCAATAAGTTGCATTAATTGGATAATTAGTATTAGAGTGCAATTAGAATACCCTGAGAATGATTTTCTTTCTTGAGAAAAAAGCTAAATATAATATATTCTGAAGTTGACCGGCGGGTAGAAAATCTCACTTTTCATAGGGGTTGACTCGTTGAAAGATTGGACAGGCATGTTTTCATCTGTCCACGGAAGCCAAAAGTTTCACATTTGCTTAAGTACATGTTGTTTCATATCTACATCACAATGTAGGTCTCTTAGAAACCAACAGTCGCCTCTGGGGTTGAAACTAAAAGTTATATAAATTTCTTTTTACTCTTTGACAAAAGGGTTAAGGAGACCTTTGTCTCTCAAAATGTTGCCTATTTGTCTATCCGTTCATTTAGACAGTTTCTTTTATATTGTTCTCTGTACACCCATTCTATTTAAGACTTCCGGATTTGTGACTCGATCTACCACCATCTGACTTTTAGCAAACTTCTATAACACTGCATTTTCAAAAGAACCTATTATTTTTTGTTCTCCACTGCCGATTTCCCAACGCCACGTTCCAGATAAATTAGAAATAATTTCCTTCTATTCAAACATATTAGTAAATAAAGTCCTCTTTTTTATAAAAGCTTTCCTTGCTTATCCGCCTTACATTGATTCTACCATCACCGCCTATTCTACTACTTAAATAGCAAAACTCATCTACTTCTGTCTTATCCTGAGGACGAGCGTCCCTTGATAGTAATTGACGGCGACTGTGGTGAAGCGATTGCCTATCAAGTAGCTGCGTAACGTTCGCGTTTCGCTTCAGGTAGCAAGACGACGGACGCGGCCCTCCAGGGGAGATTTTTCCCGTTGCTTGCAGAGTGTCCTCCATAACTTTGCGAGAGACCAGTCATTAGGTCCCATAAAGATTTAACAGGGAATATTAATTATTCGTAGCGGGCCGCTTTCACCGCTCTGATCGATCAATCAATCAGTGGAGCGCGCATCCCCTGGAGGGGCGTGGTGTCGTGCCAATTATACCTGCTTCTGATCGATAACGTGGATTCCAGAGCACTCGAGGTGAGGTGGGAGGATTGCTCAAGACGGACGACGAACGCGCAACAGGTGGACCGCGGCGAAAGTGGCGAATTCCGTGAGAAAGCACAGGGAGAATAATAAAAAAACGAAAACACTTGAGAGGTTCATTAATCAGCTATAATTGAGTACACTTGTCCTGTCTGGGCCTATTTAACTCGCACAACACAGAAAAAGCCTTCGAAGGGCTCTGTTTCAAAATGAAACTGCAGAACAAATTATGTGAAACCCTTGAGACAAACTGCCTGATCTGATGTGTGAAAATCATGGAAATATGACGATCACACTGGACGACTGAAATACTGAAATATGAGAAACTCGTCAGTTTTTCTGAAGGCACCTCATAAGACATAAGAATTTCGAAAGACGGCTATTAAGTAAAAATAATCATGGAACAAAAAGATTCGTTAATTATTCAATCATACCACTAGGTTGATAACGGTTTCTCATCATTATCATCACTACAGAAATTACCGCATCCCT
Organism: Zhengitettix transpicula; assembly: GCA_037074705.1. Classification (NCBI taxonomy): domain Eukaryota; kingdom Metazoa; phylum Arthropoda; class Insecta; order Orthoptera; family Tetrigidae; genus Zhengitettix; species Zhengitettix transpicula. Next base: position 231,937,108 of record CM073590.1, on the reverse strand, counting down.
CATCCTCAATATTGAATTCAAAAATTGTAAATACCTCATAGGGATGTGTTTTATATCAAAACCAGAAGCATCATGTGTTTTAAGTTTTTAAGTCAGGTCCCACAATTTGCATTTAAAAATTAAAATTAATTCTTTTTAATTTATTGACTAAAGACGAGTTTAGTACCACCAGTGACGTCATACTCCCTCCCGACGAAATTGCAAAATCACATCTCAACAATGTATGCCTTCATTTTTCGTATATATTTCCTTCGTTTCATCAGAGCATTTAAATTAAAAATTAATTAAAGAAACAAAGGAACATATTTTCACCTACATTTTCTTTTCGGTTGGTATGACGTCACTGGTGTAACTAAACTCGTCATAATTCAGACTCGTAATTTACGTGAACATAAGAACTTGATACGTAAACATAGCTTTAATTATGTTTTTATATTGGATTGACAACAAGTTGTTTAATTAATCTTTTTCTATCTCCAATCTGTAGTTACGTCCGAGGCAAAGGTTCTGACTCTTCATAATACACAACCAGCGGTTCTCTCCCACCCTCATCAAAGATATTACATTGCAACCATTATTTTTTCAAAAATAAAATAAATATAAATAGTTTCACTATATTTAATTAAGATAAACAGTTTGTTCCAGTCTGATTTCGATTTTATTTACAATAATTGATTCTACTGAATGCTGTAAAAGCTTTTATTCTTCTCGTGGAAATCATTTCCCAGAAATTATTATTTAACCAGCATTTTAAATACTACAACTGATTTAATTCTGCCTGCCAACAACGCGTGCTCACCTTTAGAGTTTAATTCCAGTTACTGCAAATGCCACATGAGTTCGTTTTTATAGACGATTGCTTCTGGCGTTCCACACTGACCTTTAACGTGAATGATATATATGTATATATATATACTAGCAGAAACTCTTTGTTAACTGTTAAATAAAACATGACAATCACGTATCGCAACCTAAATCACCCTCTGTAAAATAATGCCTTTATTTTCATTAATTCCAGAAAGCTATAGAACTATTAACATACATTTTGAAAAGGTTTCTTTCTGTGTCTGATTCATTAAAAGAAAGTGTATGGTCATTTACGAAGATATTAATTCATGTTATTGTTACATTCGTGTGTTTATGTATTATATTTGCTGTTATAAAAATATTCAAGCAATTATTTCAATAAATAGATACACACCAATCGTCGTAAAAAAAATAAAATGCTCGTAATGTTGAATTTCAGCTCGCATATGAACCTAAAGCTTTCTGCAAACAGATCCTGTCGTAATATTTAGAAAGTCAAAACAATAAATTTATAATTTACAGAATAGAAAACTAAAATATTTCCACCTGTGAAATATTAAAAATACGACTACAACGAGTGCTATGAGGTTAATGTAAGCTTTAGTTGCGTCAACTAGGTAGTGAAATTAATATTCAACATCCAATAATATTAATCGCTTAAAAAACGTGTAAGGGAATAAGCTAACTTACTTTACGGCTAATCGTAATTGAGTTCCTGTTGGAGCGACTCCCTGTCGGGCGGGTTGCATTTAATTAACAAGGGCGCTTTTGTGATCAAGGATGTGTGCATATATCAATGTGAATTTAATTTCGTTATAAAAATATTAATTAATCCGTTAATTAAATTTAACACATCTCTGTGGATGTCGTAACTTATCATGTTGTGTATAATCAGAAACTCGATTATTTTTTAAGAGAAACGAATAACAACAAATACAAAATGGTTTAATAGATGATTGAAAATAGACTTATTTTCTCTACGATTTAATCACAAAATTATCACATAATTCTACATCGCTGCTTCCATAATTAGGTTGCAGTGGTTAGTAAACTCGTAAATATATTATCATTAATCATTCCTCTTAGTTGATGTGAAAACTCTGATAGGGAAAAATAATATCCTGAATAGTAAAAATGAGTTTCTCAAAATATTAGAGAAAAGTTTTGTCATTACGTTGAAGAAAATGTACTGTACACAAGAGGGACAAGTGAATTGGGGGTTATTTTATTTTAGTCTTTATACATTTTAATTTATCATACGAAGGAAATAATCGTGAGCTTTTAATATTTTCGGTTTGAGGCTGGTCAGGGAATAAAAACTTGCGACTCAGGTAAGGAAGGAAGGGTGGTAAACAGCGCGGCATCTCTTTGCACCGATTGAAATATTGTGAGTCTCCGGCGAGGCCAAATCTTTGGTCACGTTCCAACAAGACACTCCACCGTCTCAGACATTTCTCCCCACGCCCTTTGAATTCAACCTTGTGGAACCCTGATGTGGTCTGTCTTTCCCCTGAGGGGTTCTGCGTAATGAAAATACTGAGAGTTGTAAGGGCACGAACCTGATTCCTATATGATAAAAACAGAAGAATCCAAGACCTTGTGGAGAGCAAGCAGAAGTTAGTTATTTCTATGATGGTATAAGTTAGTTTAAGCGCAGGAGTGAGTGAAATTTGGGTAGATTATGGATATGTTGGTTTAGGAAAGTTAGTTAGTTAGTTTTTGGTTTTAAGATGGAATAATTTCGTGTTTGGAGGAGGTAATGAGTAATTTATTGAGAAGTTGTATTTTAGAGATTTGGTTTAGGCGAATTTAGTTTTTGATAAATTAGAGAGAAGTTTTCACTGTCCTGCAGACGAGAAACTAGACCAGCTGGGTGACCATTTTCCAGGAAATGCGAGCCATTGAAGAGTTGACAAGAACCATCTTAGGAAGCCAACCGACCAACCAAACCTCAAAGTGGTGATGTATCGGAAGATAATTCCTTAAAAGTCAGTTCATGACGGCCATATGACCACCGTATTTTGGCCAAACAACCCCCCGACAGAAATTACCTCGTATGTTATTCTTTTTATATTCTAAAATAGCCGTGGGTATTTAAATTGAAAATAATAGAGAACGTTAACGCCTTTTTTGTGTTAATAAAATATAAATTATTGCAATCATTTAAACTCCTCAATATAATTATATTTTCAGAGATAACCATAAATTTAAATAATTTTAAAAAAAAATTCAATAAAGATCTCCTTATCCATATCAAACAATAAAGGAAAATAAAATCAGATACATTTTACGTAATTTAAATTTTTGTTTTCCATGGTTTCAAACAAATAGTCCAAAGTGGTGTATTAAAAAATCTATTAAAATAAAATCCTACTTTAATGATGCAGTACCTTCAATATAAATTTATTTCATTTGCAACGTAAATATCATGGAGTAATCTGACTAACGTAGTCAATATTCTACACTTTTATTGCTAATATATTTAGTATAGTAAAATTACCATTACGATTAAAATACGTCCAATCAGTTACGAACCTAGGCTATGAATTTCTTGCCGTTTATTTTCAACATTTATGGGCAACTTACTATGATAAATATAATGAATAGAAATCTGACGGTCTAGAATATAGCTAAGCAATTTATTACTATGCAAATTGTACCCGATTGGGAATTATATCTCTTGCATAAAAGATATGTAGATTAATTGCGTGTCTCGTAAAGTGGAGTCGGTGGCTTCATTCCACGTCAAATGAAATGAATTAATTTTATGAGCTGTAATTTGTTGCGTCATAAAATTTAACAAAATAATTATCACGTCATTGATCATCGATTTTTTTAAAATCATAATAATAATTCCTTCATTCCTACGCCTCAATATTATTATTTTTCGTACAGACAACAATTTTGACGTTACTTAAATAAAGGGAATGAAATTAAAAATGTAGTCAATTATGGCAGACGATCCTTCGAAATTTTTAATATTATTTTGTGAAATTATTAGATTGCCTTAATTGTCAACCTCATACACATTCAAGTTATCGTAATGAATTAATAGTTATCTCCAATTTCAGAAATGTAATAATTTATGCCAAAATAAGTCTGAAAAAATAACGTTTAATAAAAATAAAATTTCTTGTTGCATAAATCACGACGTTTCATCCGAAATAATCAGACCTCTTCAGGTAACAACAACAATTTACATTGTTTACATAATTTATTCAGATTATTTCTTCGAATACATGTTCTTAAATTTTCTTAAAAAATTTATTTTTAATAATTATGAACGTTTTGCACTCGTATCATGTTAAAGTATTTACTTAATTTGTTTAAATACTGTTACTGATATTTAATTTATTTCATTTATTCAGTTCTCTTTAATTATATATTTACCTGTATGTGCGAAAGAATCACAAAAATAATTTTGTTAATTTATTATTTACTATTGATATCAACCTGTTGATGTTATTTCATAAGAAGTCCATATCTTAAGGGAATAAACGTCGTAACGTTTACAAAAATATATATAATCAACAATAATATATAGTTAATAATAATTCACACGTTTAATAATCCAAAAAAGAGTTTATCATAAAATCTTTAATTATCAAGACACAAACGTTTCTGTACATATTTGTGGCTTCTTCAGAATGTCTGACTGTAATAAAGGTAACGGTTCTTTAGTCTTGCTATAAATATTAGTAGTAAAATAACTTCGTTTTATATATATATATATTTTATTTTACAAAAAGTATTTTATGATGACGTTGTAATTTTATTAACCCTTATTATATATTTTTTCTGGTTTAACGGACTATTAATTTTTATATATTAAGCAAACTTGAAGAATCACAACTAATGTTTCCGTATTCCAAATAGCGACTGTTATTCGTATATTTTCCTGTTTTAATATTAACTTTAATTAAAATTTCCATATAGACAGACTTTATGAATATTTAGCCGACTTTTTTCATATTTCTTATCAAGCTGGACAATCTCGGATTATTCTGCATAATATTTGCAAACATGTTTCATTTAAGAAAGTCAATATTATTTTCAGTAGTTCCAAACTGCAGGTAGATTACTTTGGATTTCGGCAGCAACCATTGTTCAAAAGCAGTCATCAAACGTATATAAATATTATAAAATCTTTGCATGACTTCAGGGTTATTTTTTTTAAAAAAAAAATAGCGTTAAGTATTTGGCAATACTGGCGGCGCCGAAGAAAATCTCTGGAAAGAAACAATTGCAAGCTACTGTCCAAATTCTAAGATTTGTCAACGCTGCCGTAGTTTGCGTCATAATTGAAGTACGCTGTCGAATTCTCCAGAATTATTCATACTTCCGTTTGCATGTCTCACACTTGCAGATCCTGTTCTTTCTTGACAATCAGACTTCCTGTCTCTCCGCTACTTTTTTTTTTTAGTGGGGAAAGAGGGGAGCAGAAAAAGCTAACGAACTTGCCAAACAAAGGCAACCTTATCGGCCAACTATTTGGCAAATTGTTCTCCTAATCTGGAGCCAGTTTTAAAAAGTATCCGAAACTTGTCTGCCCTCAGTCACCGTTCTCCTTTTTTCGCCATGTTTTCAAAACTCATCCTTGAATAATTTCGATAACGCGCGATTATATTACAGCTATGTCAGCTGCTAATGAACGGCCAAAAATATTAAACAAGTGTTTTGCCTAATGAAATATCCATTTATTTTATCAACGGGGTCTTTCGGTTTCTCATGAGCTGATAACAGTAATCTAACATTCCACCTAATTTGTATTACAAATCTCCGAAATTACTTAGTCAATGTTTACGTCGACGAACCCGAATGAAAGTTGCTCAGGTCGTCCGAAAACGAGTCAACAATTCAAATGTACACATGCTTCTACCAGTTCCATTCCAGGAGTCAAATACCGTTTATATAAAAATGCAATCTGACAAGTACCCAATGCCCCACCTACCCGATGCAGGTTTTTCTAGGGTTTTCCCCTGCATTTCTTTAGGCGAATGCCGGGTAGGATCCTTAAAATATAGCCCGGGGGGCCTAGTTAACCCTTGGCTACCTTCCTCTACCCTTCCGCATCCCCCCTATCAAATCCCTTCCTATGCTATTAAAGGGGAGTTGCCCAACGTGGATCACCCTCATGTAGCCTGTTGCCCTAAAAAAAAGAAAAAAAGAGGAAACAACAAAATATAAAGTTACTTGAAACTTCAGCAATTACCGATAAGCTAATCAGTACGAGCAACCTATAAAATCTTAAATATTCTACCTTAGATATATATTTTTTTACAATCAGTCCTGGAAATAAAATAAAACGTCAATAAATATACTCTAAAGTATTTAGAGATCACTATTCCATATTTTATCAATCGTCCCTTTTAATATAACGATTCACGTCCTAATCAGAATTTTTTTAAATGAGTTAATGTAACATTTAACAAAACTACACAACGTTTCATCCCGTCATTTGTACCTTTTCAGGTAATTAAATTTTAGGATCCAGATAAATTTTATTTTAAACACAATTATATAATATTGTGAATAAATATAAAAATAATACTAAATTAAGAGTCATTAAAATAATTTCCTTTAAAATGAAATTTCATAATAAAGCTCGCTTTTCTTCTGGAATTCATCTAGAAGAACTCATGTCCTATATTAAATTTTATGACCTCAATTTCTGCACCCCCAAATTTAGCCATGGACTGTACTTTTCAGCTATTCTTCTTTTCTGCCTGATTTTTAGTCGAACTATTAATATGTTTGTCCGATTCATTTTAATCGTATAATAAAAAAATCTCATACAAATAATATACCAAATATGTATAGAAACGTTGTTGAGCTCTTAATATACAATTTTTTGAATAATAATTTTTCTTAATTATAAAAAATTCCCCTTAATGGTCGTTCAATATATCTTATTATTCCTAGAATAAATTTTGCATACTTCATCCTCATGCAAAATGTTGTATATAAAAAAAGAGGCGTATATATATATATATATATATATATATATATATATATATATATATTGTATTTATTCCTTAATGGAAGCTCCTAATACTTCATTCCCTCTACTCTATCCATTCCTCCACAAAAACTATTAATTGTCCACAAGAAGACTGTCTATATTTGCCTGGTCAGGAACTTGACCCGGTGGCCGAGATGGTTAAGGCGTCTGTGTACTAGCAGAATACGTGGGTTCAAGTCCCGCCTGGGTCAAATATTTTCAGTCTTTCCTTCTTCTTCCATCCTTCTCTCTGCTTTGAACATATGCTTTTCTATGTGCGTAATTCTTCGCCCGAGCATATGAATTCACACAAAGCGCAATCCTCCTATTTCTCCTATTTATTTCTATCCTTCCTCACTATCCAAGTTTGAATGTGAATTAGTTCCTTAATGGATTCTCCTAATATTGTATATATATATATATATATATATATATATATATGAAACCATTAAGATTTAAAATTGATAAATTGGGTAAAACTTCAGACAAAAAAGTAAGACAAACAAGCACGAAGTTTCCTCTACTTATCCTTCGATCTCGTCTGTTCCAACAATTATCTGGAATCTCAACACCTGTTAATCCTCCAAAGAAATATAATAAGAAGTAAAATAGATAAAATGTAATCAGAGATAGTATTTAAAGGATTCCTGTCACTATATATTGATAATTTTTGTTGTTTAGAGTCGCCTCAACTTCAAGGTCTTTAGCGACCATACATTTACAATTCCATTCGTCAAATTAATATATTGATATTGTTTCATTTAATATAATATAAACTTTTCAATAATAAATCTGTATTCTATATCTAAAATTTTGAAATTAATCGAATAAAAAGTAAGTTAGGATAATATTGTATATTTATCAAACGAATTACGAACGGTGCCCTTTAATTATAGTTTGAAGAGGTCTTCCTGTTTGTCCAATATAAACTGCGTCACAATTGGAACGAGAAATCATATAAACTACACAATGGACGTTGTCACGTTCTAGAGGGTCATTTCAATTCTCAATGTACCAAGATTTTACACAGAACCTGTTTTGAATAGTTTGAAATTTTTTAAATAATAGATAATGGCACATAATTAATTATAAACAAAACTTACATTATATTTATATAAAAAAAATTAATATAATTATGTGCATTTACTTTATGCTTTTTAATTGATTGTTAACCAATTCCTTGGCCATTATACATCTATCTATCTATATAATAAAAAAGGATGTATATTTGTACGTATGTATGTATGTATTTACGTTGTTCTTTATACAAATTTTATCGCGTAGACAGAATGCAACAAAAATTGCTATACGTATTCTGCCAAAATCGAGAACCGGTACTGTGAGGGTGAGAAACGCCTAGCATACATGTGGAAAGAATTATAATTAAAAACCGTGATCATTAAATATTAAATTACTGCGCGCCAAGAGACAATGACGTCACGCGAGAGAAAGACGTTACTACGCAACGAACAAAGGAAATATTTCCTTTATTAGGAATGAAATAAAGCAGAAATATGTTCTTTAAATAAAAAGTATAATTTTGTGCAGCAATACTCCATCGAATGGTAATAAAGAAGAATACGAATTACTTTACCATCCTTGCGGAAAATGTAAGTTAATTTTCGCGCTGTATTAGTTGTGAGTCTAGCTAACAATTACATCAATGTAATATTTCGTAATGTATGAAGACTTAGTGACAATTGACAATTATATCCTGAAATACTCAAGGAATATATTTAAGTATTCAATTAAATACTTTTTCGAGTTTATATAAATAAGTACACGAGCAACGCCGGGCACCTTGGTAGTATATTAATACTTTTCAGAGTCAGTTACATCAATGTAAATATTTTCCAAAATTGATTAAATTTATAATGGAAATTCATTTTTAAATAAACTGCATATAATATTTATGGTTTGTTAGTTTTGGATTTGTTGATATTGGACATATGTTTTTTTAAAAATAGAGTAATGAATATAGTTACTATAAATACTACTTAATATCGTAACTAAATGATGTATTCTTTATATAAAATGTATGTACGTGTGTATACTTTGTATTGTGCATGTAGGTTATAAAAATACCTCTTTCTAATGTTGACAGAATTCCGTTTATATGTTTAACTCTTCTTTAGTTATAAATATATACTATGTGTTCTTTAGTAATATATTTAAATATTTAAAAATAAATTTTATTACTGATTTTTTGTTATTAATTAATGTTTTTCAATAATTGTACGTAAGTATTATGTTAGATAATAATATTTGTGATGCAATAGTTGAAGAAGTCATAATATAAGGACGAAACGTACTATTTATCTTCGAAGAATTTGTAATTTCTTTGATAAATTTTTCACTCTGCCTTTTTATATTTTAATCTTTCAATATTTTCAGATAATTTTCAATTTAAACGTGTTTTAAACAATATTAAAAAAAATGCCTTCTGACGAGATCTAATTTTATGTGTTAATGACCTAATAAAAAAATAATATGCGAGCTGGAATATCTCACCTTGAAGATGTCTACGGTGCTAGTCGACGAAACGTCACACGGTTGGAAACCCGAGAACAATTCCAGCCCAAATATTCACCGGGAAAAACCTGCGGAAATTAAAAAAGAATATTCAAGCTCAATTCGTTAATTACGTTAGAAGAACAACGACGGTCACAGTCACAGACTGTTGTTACAGATTTTAACCAAATCATGGCCGCGGTCATGAATTTTAATTAATAAATAGGATAATGGTAAAATAATACGATAATTTAATACAACCAAGTTAAACATTCATAAATAAACAATACAGTTCTACCATTCACATAACATTTATATCTATTTGAATAATAAAGATAGCCAATACAGACAAAAGAAGGTAATACAAATACCACACAACGTTTCTGGGATCCTTGTTCCTTTCGTCAGGTGCTAAGAAGAGCCCAGAGAAGAACAACGACGGTCACAGTCAGTCTGTTGTTACAGATTTTAACCCAATCATGGCCGCGGTCATGAATTTTAATTCATAAATAGGAAAATGGTAAAATAATACGATAATTTAATACAACAAAGTTAAACATACATCAATTCACAAAACAATTCTATCATTCACATAACATTTATATCTATTTGAATAAGAAAGATAGCCAATGCAGACATAAAAAGGTAATATAAATACCACACAACGTTTCTGGGATCCTTGTTCCTTTCGTCAGGTGCTAAGAAGGACCTAGAGAAACACAACTGCACTGGTCAGTTGGCAACACTCAAAAGCCTTAATAATAAATTTATTTACTGATAAATATAAGATATATTTATTTACTGATTCCGTCATCAACTGAGGAAGTCAAAGTATTAAAATACGACGATGTAGAACATAACGTGAAAATACACAAATGGGGAAAAAAAAGCTATCATATAGTCCAACAAGGACGAACAACACATACAAGCATGTAACAAATACATATAAAACGAAATACAAAATAATACGTACTGAAATAAAAATATATATTCAGTTGTCCATTTGGAAATTAACTTTTTATTTATATACAAGAGAGGGTAAATATTTACATAAATTTTTAAACTATCAAAGATATTTAAGTCCATGTTTAATTAAACAATTTACTATTCTTAAAATTTTATTATTATTCATAATAAGAACAATCACAAATTCAGTGATTTTTACGTTAGGCTGTTGTGATGAGATCACGTTAGGTGATGTGTCAAATACACGAGATATATGTAGGTTTTTAAAAACAGATTTAATATTTGGAGCAAGACACGAAACTGTAACGCTAAGTTGTATGTATAAATTAAGGTTAAATTATCGGAATAATAATTATATAAAAACGTAGCCAAATAACAGATAAAAATAAATAGTAAAAAGAAAAAGGTTTCTTAAATCTTGGTTGCTTCCGTCAGGTGATTAAAAAACTCAAGCTTCATAATTACTCGCAAGTCAGGGAACTAACTCAAAGATACAAATTATAAACGAGTCAGGTAAGTGAATCGTACGATAAAGACGTGACTTCAGTAACTTTACTTCTTAAAATAATTATTATCAATAATTAATGAACGATATCTGCATTTATCACACAGCGTCGCAATTCCGAGTACCGCCGCTAGGTTGATTCGGTATTTTAACAAGACAGAAAAGCAGCACAAGTTTAACGACTTTGCGAATTATTTTCGGGTGGGACAATTTTCGCCGCGTAACGAGTTCCGCCTTGTGTGAGGTCCATCGCCGGAGGTCAATCGCGCGGTCTTTTAGTACTTTACAGAGCGAAACCTTGCGTCACGCGAGAGCTATTTGCTTCCAGATCGAATGGCGAACCTGTATTTTAAATAGTTAAGTGGGTCGTAATAAAAGCCGAGAGCACGACGTAAAAAGAGAGTTCGGGTGCACATAAGATTTATTTAGAGAGCTGCATTAGAAGAGGTAAAGCAAGCAAAGGTTCAGTGGAACCTGATCCTGATCCTGGGAAAGGACTCGACGTCATGATCTTGACCGGGGAAGAATACTGCTTCATCACGCGTGGTCGTGGGAAATGGCGACGGCGCCACAAGAAAACGCGTCGGAATTCCTCAACACAGTTACTTATTGTATTGCGTGGACAACGCACGATCTGACTTTACGTAAGTATGTAGTTAAATCAATATAAAAATGAGGAATGAAAAGCCTGCGAGGGATTTTCTCTCGCAGGCAGAACCTTTTAGGAGAGATACGAAGGGGCTACCTTTGGGTATGCCTTTTCCTCTCCGTTTTTGAACTAAGGTTCCCACAAGCAGAGGCACCTCGTCCTGTTCTGAGAGGTGTATGTTCCGGGGTCGCAGACCTTGGGCATACGGTAAGAGTTGTTCGCTATTCCCATTGGAATAGTCGGCCAGCTGCCTCCTAAACTGGTCGAGGCACGGAGAAGGGAATGCTGCGTCCTCACAGAAAACTCCTCTTCCGCTATCGGAAGGGCGTGGGACAAGTACCCAATGCCCGACCTACCTGATGCAGGTTTTTCTAGGGTTTTCCCTGCATTTCTTTAGGCGAATTCCGGGTAGGATCCTTAAACCATAGCCCGGGGACCCTAGTAACCCTTGGCTACCTTCCTCTACCCTTCCGCATCCTTCCTTTCAAATCCCTTCCTATGCTATTAAAGGGGAGTTGCCCAATGTGGATCACCCTCGTGTAGCCTGTTGCCATAAAAAAAATCACTTCGAGGTGCCAGAATGTCAGAGAAGAGAAGAACGTGATCAATTATAAGAAATTCGTAAATAAACAATTCAGCCTGTGTGTCAGAAAAAATTATTTATTAATAAAGACAAAAAAAATCAGTTCATAAGATGATTTCGAGGTTGTAGAAGTCGCTCTGTTTAATTCTCGCATTAGCCATGGTGGTTAATACAAATTTATGTTATTCGTCGTGGTGGTGGACGTGGTTGACATAAAGCAACCCGTAATATTTTTGACCCTCTTAAGTTACCGGGTGTAAATTTGATTTTCTTAGGGTACCAGCTACATTTTAGTCTCTGTGTAGTTAAAGCTGTATGTTTTTACTACTTAAAAACAAGGGGACTAATTTTAGACTTTATTAAGTTAGCAAGTATTTTACACTTTTAATTAAGCGTGAATTTTGGACACTTATTATAGTATTAGGAGAATTCCTGACTTGTTCCAAGTACTGTCAGTCATCATCTTTGTTTATTTGTAGTTAGATGCTGAGGAGTTAGGTCGGGGAGGGGAACGTAAACTGACACAATTGATGTTGGTTAAATGAAATGTTTACCAAGAGGTTACTGTCGAGTCAATTCCTCCTCCGGGATAATTTAAATAAGAACCGGGCACTCTGCTAGTATTAAATAAGAAAGACAGGTGTAATGGGCCGTGATAATGTTAATAGACATCAAATTGACGACAAATTAGACTGTCACGCAGATTTCAAATTTTCATATCCTCCGGATGATCTTCAAAATAGTATTTATAGCTTTAAAAAAATCTCCTGCTCTAATTGTAAGTCCTGCTACATAGGGCAAACAAAACGTTCGCTTAATACACTTGTCAAGGAACATATGTCTAATATCAAACTTGCGAACGATAAACAATCTGTAGTCTCCAAACATGTCATCAATTCTAAACGTACATTTGATTGGCAAAATGCTAAAATTTTAGACATTGACACCAGGTACAATTCCAGAGATGCTTCACATTAAATCAAACATCACAGCTATTAATGGACAAGCAGACACTATTAAACTCAATAAGTGTTATGATCCCTTATTGTTACGCCAACCCTTCGGCTCTCCCATTGTCGTTGCGTTTCCGTCGCTTTGGAGTTTTGTCAACTGGCCAGTGCAGTTGTGTCACTCTAGGCTCTTCTTCGCTCCTGAGGAAAGGGACAAGGATCCCAGAAACGTTGTATGGTATTTATATTGTCACTTTTTTCGTCTGTATTGTTTATCGTTCTTATTCATTATTCGAAAAATAAAAGTTTATTTCTTATTCTGTTAAGTAATGAGGTCACAACATATTAGGCCATTTCTCTTAATTCGTAGATTAAAAAAATTGTGAAATGTTATGCAACTGTCATGATTGAGAAGAATACACGAAATTACTACAGTTTGAGAATTGTTAGCGGTTCCTGTGTAATCATCCAAGTGCCGCCACTTTTGTGTGTTTGTGGAGTGGGAATTTACGTTTCGCTAATGGTTCTATCTTTAACCCCATAAAAGGAACGGATGAAATGATTGTACTGTTAGTTGCCTTTAACTCGATTTCCATACAAGTCCTGTCTGCCCTTTTTTTGCTGCATCAGCACTTGATTGCTTTGTTAATCTCATTGACGGCAACAGAACTCACTTCCTTCTCCCCTCTTTCTTCGTAATAGTCTCCCACCAGATCTTATTACGAACACTCTCATTGCATTCAGTGCTTTCTAATTGTTGACATTACTGTGGCCTATTTGCTTCGTTCAGATATCAGTTGCCTCATTAAGCCTACTTTCGGCTCGGGTTTATTATTGTTTTATTTTGCGCCAGTGCTGATATAAACACTTATTACTAGCTTCTCTCAGCAGTTCCTTTGCTCAGTTTTCTCACTTTATTGCGAAGCTATTGAGAGTCCGACAATTTCTTCACGATCTTAAATTACTTTCGTGATTATGTGGGGCGGATTTCTCGCTGATAATACGACTCTATCTACTAATATTCTAACAACTTAATATAGGAAACGAAACTTGCTGAATATCACGAAGTGGTAAATAATATTAACACCAAAAAAATCCATTAAACCCTCACGTTTCACGAGGATTTAATTCCTGTAACTCATAAACATAAACAATAATTCATGGTGTCTGCTTTTTCCTTACTTTATTTCAGATGACTGTGGCTGTTTGTAAAAGTGAAAGCTTGTGAATGTCGTTTAGGTTTATCACTTACAAGAAATAAATCCTTGTGAAACTGTCTGACTTTTTTTTTCTACGTCTTTACAACTTTTCCGAGAGAAATAAATAAAGGAACTGGAAGAAAACTCTTGGCATTCCATTTGTAATTAATTTTGGGACGAAACGTCGTTGACGTTCACGAGAATTAATAAGAGATATTTTTCGAAAATTTTCTAATTAAATTTTTAATATTCCAACAGTTTTAAGTTTTATTCGTTACAATATTTTTAAAAGAACTATTCCATAAATTTTCCGATTATTTATGATATTTATGATAAAAATTAGAAAGGTAGTTTAAACAAAAGAAAATTATTGAATTTTTTTATATTTAATATCATTACTAAATATTTTTCCGAATACAATGTTTGTTTTGAACTGAAGACATTATCAGATTACTTATTTGCATATACTACGCTAATGTTAATCTAATGATACCGTCTTTACAATGATTAAATATAATAATAAACAGTGACATTGTTCAATAATAACAAAGTTTGATGTAATGAAAGAATCGATAACCTTGTATTTTCATTTACAATAATATACAGTGAACTTCCGCTTAATATATATTATGTATCAAGTAAAATATTTTATAATGGAAGACCCCCATAACATGTGTGAAACAGAATGAAAAAGAGTATTGATATCATTTGGTAATATAATATAATTTGAATTTTTTCTGTATATGTTAAATTATTAAATTCAGACACTAATCTTAATTTTGCGTGATGGTGGACGGGGGGTTGAAATTTTCAAACATGTTAAAAACGAACGATATTAGCGACGAATAATTATTTTTCAGGGTTATTGAGATTTATAGCGTTTCCTCCGATGTTGTTTGTGTATAATTTCAACCCCTTTCGTCGTGGGAGGGAAGCACTTTTAAGGGTGGGTGTGGCGGGGTCTTACATAAAAATAACGCGAAAAAAAAATAGATTTAAGTCGAATGCGGGGTTATGTACGTCGCTGAGTTTATTTGACATTCAACTCGCTGGATATGTTTTACTTCAACCTCTCCAAGACGGGGTACAAGGGGAAAACAAAGTTCTGCGTACAATTTTTAACACGTGGAGCAATTTTAACCGTTGTACCAGAAATATAATTAATTCTCTTAAGATAGTGCGTGTTTTATTTTACTGTAATTGGGTACCGTTTTTTTGTATTACGTATTTTGGGTATTTTTGAGTCTGACGAAACCCAAAGGTACTAAGAGTATTATATATATATATATATATATATATATATATATATATATATATATATTGCAATGCCAATTAATTAAGACATTAATTGTGAATTTGAAAATCTAAATTGTTTCAGAAATCCTTCGTAGCGGCAGGAGATTTTGAAACAACAATAGAAAATTCGGCTCTGTTCATTTGTCGGAAGGTTCGTCAAAATGGCTTATCCGCGCTAAAATTGCGAGACGAGAGTACAATTTGCAGAAAGGTTTGGTGAAGTACAGTTCGCGGAGAGATTTGTTGAGAGAGAGTTCACGGAAAGAAACAGTTTTTGGAAGGAGAATTCAACAGGGTTGGCAATTAGCAGGACAAAGTAAAACATTCATAAAAGTATATCGTCGAAACCTGCTAAGAAAAAGCAGTTTTTGTGTCCACAGCCTGACAGAAATAGCAAAATTTTCGGTTTAAGACCGGAACAATAAAGACTACCCAATCGACAAATCACAGAAGTCACCTAAGGCGAGCGGTCAACTTAAGATGACGTAAGGAGGATCATCCGAGTTCCTGACGACATATAAAATTTTGTCTTAAAAATTTGGTGTAGAATCTGTGAGTTTAGAAGCAGTGTAAAACCCCGTAATAGTGTTTTCGAAAATTTAAGGTATGCTGGAATGCTGGGCAGACGTGAGTAACAATTTACAAAACAATTAATTATGTAAACGTAATTGAAAGATAGCCGTCAGATTTTGTTCTCTTTTTTTATTAAAATTGTTAATCAGAGTCAATTTTTTTACTTTTAATTTCGTTCCAGTTCAATTGACGAGTTAATTTCTTTCTCTTATAATTGTAATTTTCTGTTCATAAGATTACAAATATTATTGATTTGTCCATTATCGAACCCAGTGATGACCCTGAGAAATTCAATATTATAAATTTGTAATTGAGTTATTGCCACAATAAAATATTGTTTGTAATTTTATCAATTATTTTCATTTATTAAACAACCCTTATTTTGTATATTACAAAATGGCTTCCACAACGGGGGAAAATTAAAGGCTTCGCATATTGAATATTACAACATATATATATATATATATATATTTGGTATCTGGATAGTTTATGGTTCCCTAAAGGCACGGAGGGGAAAGGGGGAAGACTTCTGATGAACATAGCATTGCGTAGGTAGGTTAAATTACTTCTTGACATACATTATTTAAAAATTAAACAGCTTTTCGGGCTTACTTAAATAAATACCCGGGAAACGCCAATCACCTAGCTAGTTTTAGATAAAGATAGCAATTACAAATGTAGATTAGTTTACTAAACGCTACAAATTAAGCATAATTCTCTATAACTCAATTTCAAAATGGACACTAATTTATTAAGTAATTTTTATAATACTTTAGTCATTTATGTGTAATCTTCTTATCTTCATATAATATATACCTTTGTTATTTTTATAATATTTTACCATCGGCACAATTTAATCAATAATTTAATATATTTATTGTAACGCTGATGAGGGCTCATATAAGACCTTTTTAAATTAAATTATTGAATTATAATTTTAATTTTTGCATTTTGGCCTAATTAATAAGATTATATATAAAAATTTCTACTTCATTGAGTAGTTTAAAGAGTGAAAATAGGTGAGACTGTTAATTCAATTATACACTAAAAATCATTTAATAGATACCGTAACTTGATTGTAAATCATCTGGTGGTTATCTTTTTTTTAAAAAAAACACTTGATGTTAGGTTTTTTATGGTTGAAAATGGCTTTAGAAAGTCCCAAAAACAGATAAGTAAATAAATGAGACTACAGTACGTGTTCTGTAATTTATTATGCTATCCATTCTGTCTCCAATGAAGACAAAAATATATTTTATGTGAATTAGAAAAATAGCCGATGAGGTATAAAACATTTATAATAAAGAAATTAAATTAAAGGTAACGTACGGTGAAACAGATAATTCATTCAAAATATATATCAAATACATCAATTCACTAATTAATAAAAAATTGTCATAATTAAATTTCTTTCTTGTCGGCCAAGTATCATTTATACACACACTGTGTTAATATTATGTTTCCCTTCCTATTCCGCTTTGCTTTAAATCCTCTTTCCGCGGCTATATTTGCTTGTTTCATATATCTTCACTTGTACTGCTTCAACTTTGTCGTAACGTAACTTTGATATCGCCCTTAACGACTTGTCACTGCATTTAATTTTACATTGACTTCGAACATACCTTCAAAGCTTAGTGGGGGAAAATATGCATATTTAATTTATTTTCAGTATTAGGTTCGATTTAATATGACGTATTGTAATAAAAATATTGTCAAATATAATTTTGAAATAAAATTGGTTGCAAGTATAAAACACTCGATGAGAGTGTTCAAAACAAAAAAAAGCACAATGTTAAGATCTGAGGACTATACTGAGTTGCAAAATGGAATTTGATATTTCTGTATCAAAGTCGTTTTTGGTATTACGATAATTTTTATTTCCATAATATAGTGAATAAGAAACAAGTCGAACAATTATTCCACGTCCATGAGTCTGTTTGTTTTCTTCTAACAGTTCTAACGGTTAATAAATATTCCAAACAGGTCGTTGTCAACAAGTTATGTTTTATAAAGTCCTCCAGAGGCCGTAAAGATTCTTCCAGCGAAGATTCGTTGACACAGTTGTTTCGTATTTTAACGTGAGAAGAGCTAACAAACAGCGGCAAAGTGAAAAAGGGTGCTTTAAAACTGCCGTGTGACCTAAAAAAAAAAATTGTGGACGGACGCAGGAAGCAAAGCGGTCAGAGTGCCAATTACGACCACAATGAACACTTTGTACGGATTTCTGCTCCGCCTAACCTCCAAGGACTCATTGTCGTCGTTGACGTCGTTGTCACACAAAAGTTTTTTTACAGGACACTTTATGTTTACATAAACTGTAAACACTGAACTCAGGCTCTTTATTTACTTCTCTAATCACTCTCTTTGAATTGGAACTAAACGTGTTTGCACGCACGAGGAATCCTTACACGGTGTAATCACTAATATTACAGAAAATAAATTAACTGGCCATATCGCAGAAAAAAACTTAATAAATGACAAAGCGTTAAAAAACAAAGAAAAGGTAACATGATGACGTTGTATCTATAAATTTTGACGTCAACAGGTATATTTACAAGGATGTGTATTTGTATGTATGTATGTATTTACGTTAATCTCTATACAGATTTGAACGCGTGGACTGACTGCAACAAAAGTTGGCACACATATTCTTCAAAAGTCAAGAAACGGTACTGTGGTGGTAAGAAACCCCTAGCATAAATGTGGAAAGAAATATAAATACAAAATGTGATCAGATTGTGTTACATTACTGCGCGTCAAGAGACCGTGACGTCACTGCACACGCCAGAGAGACGTTACTACGCGACGTTACTGCACAACAAAGTAAATAATTCCTTTTTTTCGTAATGAAATAAAGCATAAATATTTTGATTGAATAAAAAGTATTATTTTATCCAGAAATACTTCATCGAATGATAACAAAAAACAATACGAAAAATTATACGATCTGTAGAACTAATTTTCTTTTAAATTACTTGACTTTGAAATGACAGACACGGCACGTACCATTATTTTGCCGAATATTTTATGTACTGGAGAAGACATAGAATGATGGTAAAATCAATACCTAATATTTGTTAATCAGTATAATTTAATAGATTTTTAATACGCCAAAACTGACGAATTATTTCAAGTGAGATTCATGAAAAATTTGGGTTATATGTGTATATCATTATAATTTTACATACTTGATTACAAATGTGTAAATAATGAGTACGCGTGCAACGCTGGGCACTCAGCCAGCCTATATAGTAAAACATGATGTACATCTGTATGTATGTATGTATGTATGTATGTATGTATGTATTTACGTTAATCTCTATACAGATTTGAACGCGTGGTCAGATTGCAACAAAAATTGGTTCACATATTCTTCTAAACAAAATAAACGGTACTGTGGGGGTAAGAAATCCATAGCATAAAATTGGAAATAATTATAATAGAAAAACGTGATAATTTTTTAATTAAATGACTGCGCGCAAAGCGCCCGTGACGTCACGCGAGAGAGATAGAGACGTTGCAACGAACGAAGTAAATAGTTCCTTTTTCCCTAATGAAATAAAGTAGAAATATTTTGATTGAATAAAAATTATAATTTTATCCAGAAATACTCCATCGAATGATAATCAAAAATAGTACGAAATACTTTACGATCCCAGCGGAAACTGTAAGGTAATTTTCGTGCCGTATTAGTGACTTCAATATCGCGAACAATTGTTTATCTTGTAAATATAGCTAACAATTTCATCAATTTAACATTTCGTAATGTCAGAAGATAGAGGGACAATTATATCCTGCAATACTCAAGGAGAATATTTAAGTATTCTATTCGTAAAGAAATGGGATTGATGAAATAAAATTCAATGTATTTTATAACAGTTCAATAAATGTACTATCGGTCGAAAGTATGTACGGAACTAGGAACAGTTAGATTTAGGTTAAATCACTTCTTGACTATAGAATAATATAGAATTAAATACTTTTTCGGGTTTATATAAATACGTACACGGGCAACGCCGGGCACACAGATGGTTTCTAAAAAAAAAAGGACATGTATTGTAACACTTTTGTTAACAAAAAATATTTATATAATATATTTAAAATATAATGGAAGATCTAGGCATTATTCATAATTCTCCGCTTCACTGAATAAATTATTGTTCTTAAATTAATAATTAAAATCTGATACATACAAAATACAAATTTTTAGATCCACGAATAAATTAATTTAAAGTGCTTAAGTTAGAAATTGACTTACGAGCAAGGAAAATTGGAACGGAAACTAAATAAGTGTGACTTCATAGCAAAAACACAGCAAATTTATTCTTTTGGAATGGTGTTTATGGATATGAAAATATTTATTTTTTTAAAAAAAAGTGCCGTTTATAAGTTGAACCATTTTAAAGTACAACTGTTTCTGATTTCATCCGGGTAAAAACTTTAGAATTTTAGAGACGAATAAGCATTTAAAAGTGGCTTTTAAATATGGTTTCGCATCAAAGGTGAGGGATTCTTGGAGCAAACTCGAGGATTTTAAATTATGTGGAAAGGAATTTACTAATAAAAATCCAATGCCATTAGCAATGATGGATGTTTATGGAGACTTGTGAGGAGTAACACTTTTATCCTTGTGTTTGCATGGACGAGCTCAAAATCTAGATGAAAGTTCCAATTAGCTGCATCTGGAAACCGTGTGCCAAAAAATGTAGTTTGTTGGACTAACAACACTGATAGTCGGTGTAATGGATGCTGTCGTCTTCTTAATGACGGAACAATAAGCATATCAAGTGTTTTAAATTATATAAATCTTTGTAACAATATCACAACAGCTCTGACAGCAATAGATTAGCATAGTGTGTCTAAAGAAGCCAGAACAAGGCAGAAAAAGAAGACAGAAGGCACGGAAATGGAGGGGCAAGAGTAATAGGGATCTGGTAGCTTCAAAAAAGTTATTATGGTAACATAAATTTTCTGTTTCATATTACCACGAACCTCATGTATCAACTTTTAGGAACATTTATCTCAAACACTACATAAGTACAGCTCTAATTATTTTTTTAGCTATATTATTACGATATTTCGCAACTATGTACGCTATTACTTTTATTAGTGTCAAAAAATTTATTAAGTTTATATCATATAAGGCTGAAATAATATAATATTTATAAACTGCATAGTAAATAATTATTTTTTCTAATTTTTTGACTAGTATTGTCGGTAATACCAGCCATAAACACTCATTTATGACTAGAACAATTTTGTTCGGGATATATCTTTAGGTGAAATGCAATATTTTATTGTGTTGGTATTATAAAGAACAACAATTTAATTTTCACAGTAATCAATTATTTTTTTATGGCAACAGGCTACATGAGGGTAATCCACATGGTGGAAACACCCCTTTAATAGCATAAGAAGGGATTTGAAAGGGGGGATGCGGAAGGGTAGCATTGAAGAACTAAACTTTCGGATAAATTTAAATAAAAGCGACGGTTGTTTAATAAATAAAACTAACGACCGACTAATATTAGAAGCTACTTGGCGTTTAGGGGTGTGACAATGAATTCACCAATCAGAACACTGAAAATGAAGGAACGGGATAAGCAACATTGCCGAACAGTCGCAGCATATTGTATTCTTTTTTTTTTTCAACCAGCTGGTGATGGACTTTTTCTCTACGTGAAAATAATACTGTACAGGGTGGAACATTTATCTGAAGACATATAAATGCATCGACGCTATCCTAAGAGTTTTTTTTAAGGTGTAGACAAGCTATGAATACGGTAATCCACATAGTGGCAACTTCCCTCTTATAGCATAGGAATGGGAGTGAAAGGGGGGGATGCGGAAAGGTACAGCAAGGTAGCCAAGGGTTAACTAGGGCCCCCGGGCTATAGTTTAAGGATCCTACCCGGCAATTCGCCTAAAAGTAATGCAGGGAAAACCATAGAAAAAGCTGGATCAGGTAGATCGGGCATTTGGTACTTGTCCCACGCCCTTCCGATGGCGGGAGAGGGATTATCTGTGGGGTCGCAGCTTTACCCTCTCCGTGCCTTGACCAGTTTAGGAGGCAGCTGGCCGACTATTCCAATGGGGATAGCGGACAACTCTTACCGTATGCCCAAGGTCTGCGACCCCGGAACATACGCCTCTTAAAACAGGCCGAGGTACCTCCGCATGTGGGAACCTTAGTTCAAAAAACCAGAGAGATGTGGAGTCATCCCCAAAGGTATCCTTCGCCAGGGCTTTGATACTCAACGTTACCAAATTTCACAACTGCATACGAATTAGTTGCTAATAAAAATTCATTTAAAATATCTGTCGCAAAAGTTGTTCACGTGGTTGATTGATAAATTGAGTCAGTTCCGTTACAATACAGCAAAATTGCCTTGTCACATGCAATTTTTTACAGGCCGTTTTACCACAACTTTTCCTTTTAATTAGGACTAGTCTATTTAAATTCGCATTTTTCGTTCACAACACGAAACCTCCCCTTAAATGTTTTCTAATTAGAAAATCCTTACGATTTTTGGATTTGGAAAGTGTTAACAAAATTATTTCATAAGAAGAGGTCACCCAAATGAAACTGTAAATCTCCTTTATATTCAACTTTTGTTAATGTATACTAGAAACTGATAATTACATCACTGTGGAAAGTTACACGAGAAAAAAATATAATCGGTTTTACTAAATGCAAATTAAAAACGTCGCGTCACATTGAATTTATTTCCATCAGCTTTGCTCAATGTCAATGCCAATATTTCGACTATATATTAATTATAGTAAATGTGAAACAGTTTTATTAAAAATTGTTAATTACGCCCCCGGAGTTTTCCCCAAACCCTATTACAACTATTCATGCTCGTGTAGTTCGCAGAGCGTTTTGAATAACACGTAATTAATTACTTCCACACACACACACACACACACAAAAAAAGTTACATGTGCATTTGACACCACGTAATATGATAAAAAAAAATCCACTCATCTAGGAAAACTAATTTGGAAGCGCGTAATGGAAACTGTAAGTAATAATAACTCTATTTTATGTAATTAATTTCGGTCGAAACGTTCGAAAGATACAAAAGTTTTAATTCTATTATTCCTACACAGGGACGTGTAAAAACAATCAATATTACAAGAGGTATGAAACAATAGTTGTAGGTCACGATAAATCATGTTTTCAACATTTTATCCTTATTTGACGTCATTTCCGACACGACATCTGTGGAAGCGTCAGGGAACTTCTACAGCGTCTCGTTTCACGTCTAACGAGAAAAATGAAGGCCAAGGGAAATAATTTTTTTACGAATTAATTAAAAATAATGTTATGATTAGCTCGTAAATATTATGATTATATTAATACCATTATAATGAGCTCTGTTCAGTGTAATTGAGTGTTTTTAATTCCTTGTTTTGGTCATTTGATCTTGTTAATTGTAATAAAATTATGTTTTCATCTGAATTGGATGTGAATTATTCATCACGAAAATATCATTAATGGTTTTGTGTATGGACATGTAAGAGTGAGACGATTTTTGGGTTTTTGAACTCCGTTTGAAACGCGACATTCTAAACAATATTTATTGAAGCAAAAATAACTATAGTAAGTTGTTCCATCTTGTTATAAGAAGATAAATTATTGAAAACAAGCCCCATGTCCGGCATACCCGAAAATTTTTTTAATTCTATGTTAATCTCTAGTCGAGAAGTGATTTAACCGAAACCTAACTGTTCCTAGTTCCGTACATACTTTCTACCGATAGTGCATTAATTGAACAGCTGTAAAATACATTGAATTTTATTGCATCACTCCCAAAAAACATTCCTCCGAATTTCATTACGAATAGAATACTCAAATATACTCTTTAAGAATATCAGGATATAATTGTCCCTCAGTCTTCAGACATTACGAAAGATTAAATTGATGAAAATGTTAGATATATTCACAACTAGCTGGGTGCCCGGCGTTGTCCGAGATGTCATTTATCTATAACCCCCGATATGACTCCAATTTCGGCTGCTTTTGCGCAATTTTTATGTAACGCTACTCGAACCCTAATCATTATAATTAACTCTGAAAAATATTTCTTCAACGCAAATATCTGCCGTGTTTGCATGTTCCAAAATTTGCACCCCGCTACCCCTGCATCTGAGGGGTAAATGCCAATTTTAATGTCGTAACTAAACACAGTGACTTCCATAACCTTTGATTTGACTCCAATCTCGGTTGTATTCGCGTTATTTTACTGTAAAGCATCTCCACCCCAAACCCGAAGGGTGTCCTTTTCACAGGGCGTAGGGGATGAAAATTGTATTCAGATAACATTGGTAGAAACACTATCAATATCTTTGACCCCTAAAAATATTTATCCGACTCAAATATCGGTTGTTTTAGTATGTTTAAATATTTCCACCCACGCTTCTGGGGGTGGAAGACGCGTCTCACCCCGACAGTGTTTGTTTCCTGGTCGCAAAGAACACGTGTACGAAATTTGGTGAAAATTTCTCGACTGGTGTAGATTTGGATTTTATTTAGAAAACGTTTGTATGGGAAATAGAAAAGGGCTGTTTTTAGGGTTTTCCCGGAAATTATTCGATTTTTCCTCGCCTTTTAAACTTTCCCTAGATCTCCACGAACATTTCAAGACTAAGATAAGATAAATCCGTTCAGCCGTTCTCGAGTTTTAGTGAGACTAACGAACAGCAATTCATTTTTATATATATAGATAGATGTAAACAAATAGTCGCCATATTGGAGTCACTAATATGGCACGAACATTAACTTACATTTTCCGCACGGATCGTAAAGTATTTCGTATTGTTTTTTTTATTGTAATTCAATGGAGTATTACTGAATAAAATTATATTTGATATTTAATTAAAATATTTCTGCTTCATTTCATTTGTTCGTCGCGTAGTAACGTCTCTCTCGCGTGACGTCATGGTACCTTGGCGCGCAGTAATTTAACACTTATTGATCATGTTCTTTTAATTATAATCCTTTTCACATTTGTGCTGGGGGTGTCTCACCCTCCACAGTACCGTTTCTCGTGTTTTGAAGAATACGTTTACCAATTTTTGATTCAATCTGTCCACGCGTTTTAATTTGCACGGAAATTAACGTAAATACATACACACATCCTTTTTTATTATAAAGGAAGATAATTTTAATCTCTGCAGTTTAATATTATTTTATCATCAAAGGCAGATGAGTTTAATTGTCTGCAACTGTATTAAGAAGATTTATATATTTGTATTATAAGCGACAAGATTTTTGAAATTTACAGCTTCAGTTTTATTTACCGTAATTCTATATAATTCAGTGTTGCCGTTTATGTTTTGAGGTGAAGTTCAAAGCAGGAAATGGTTGAATGAAGCATGGACTATTTTTTTTTCTAATATCTCGTGCTTCTTCCTTTATAAAGTTTGAAAACCACATAGCTTCAGACAATATAATAAGAAGTAATGGACCCAAAGTAGAACCTTGTGAAACGCTCTATTTATTTGTAAAACCAATAAAAATTAAACGTCGTTGCACCACATGAATCATTCAGTGTTCTCTTTTGTCTCCTGTTATTTAAGTAGGAATTGGCGGATTCTGAACGAGAATCCAATGACCAAGACAAATGTTTCAGAGAAAGTTCCTCCTTCTTTATTGATTGACTCAAATATGGTACGAGTAACTTAGTTGCAAAAGGGTGGTATTTTAGTATAGGAGTAGGTCAGTGACACTTTCTAATATTAGCCATTCCTGACCTATTCCGCGAATTATAGCGATTTTTTCCGTCGTTGGAGCACGAACATAAAAGAACGCATTCAGTGACAGGCGTGCAGGAAATCCGATGATAGATGGTTTGTACCTTTTCGAAGGTTACCCAAGTAAAAATACACTTCCTGTTTAAAAACTGACAAGCGATATCATTAATTTTATTCCATGCAGCGTGAAAAGGCTATTTTTTTCGGTGTGCGCAACGCAGCCATTGACGGAGAAGAGCGAATTAAGTGCAACGTTAGGAGACTGAGTCTGTAGTGTAAACAAATCACTTAGAGGTAAGAAAAACCAGAAATGTGACGATTATAACGACTGTAAGTAGTACCGACACTCTTTACCTAACGCTTTATGAACCACAATACAAGAAAGCCAACGGTTTTATAAAAAGGAAAAAAAATCGATTTAGAAATACGGAAAAAAAATGAAATAATATATAAACTACTATTTTCTTTTCCAAAAGTCTTTTTCCTACGGTATAACTTGTCTTTTGTCCCTTTCTTTGATACCAAGACTTCTTTACGAATCTCCCTCATCTGTGTTCCTATTTCATCTACTATTTCTAATTCGTACATATATGAACCCATTTTGGTAATAATTTTAATTTGGCTTCACTAATAAGCGTGTAAGTTTAGGTTTATTTGGATTTTATTTTTTAAAAAAACTATAACATCAAAGAATATTTATAATAATGTAAAGTGCATATATCACCTCTTCTGGATGTCCGGAGGGTTGTATTAATACATTCTGGAGGTTCCAAATATATTTAAACAGATCATTATTCGAGAAACGATTCGGACGAATTAAATTGACGTTAGGGAATTTTACAAAAATTATTTGGTATTTCCGACAAAACAAAAGGTTCGAAAATTTATAACTTTTTCTTTCCTGCGACTGATATAAAAATATGGCGCTGTTTAATTAATAATAAAAACGACTTTTTATATAAAAAAAAATATTGTGACATGTTTTACTAATAATATAGCTATAAAATGTTGCAAAAAGTAGATTATATCGAACAAGACCTGATTCGTAAACTCTGGGGCTTATAGCAAGAGTTTTCCGCTGTTATAATTTGTAACAGTCGGCCAGCTGCCTCCCAAACGTGGCGTAGAGACGTTAATGCTGCTGCGTCACCACAAAAAAAAGGCTGAAGGGTCATCGGAAGGGCGTGGGAGATGTACCAAGAGTCCGACCTAGTTGATGCACATTTCTCTATGGTTTCCCTGTTTCGTATTTAGACGAATTTCTGGGTAGGATCCTTAAACTCTAGCCCGGTTGTCCTTTGATTACTTTTCTCTCCTTTCCGCATCTCCCCGTTCTAACTTCGTATTAATGGACGGGTACCACCACCACGTGGAAGATTCTCGTATAGCTTATTACTAATAAAAATATTTCTGTGAAAATTATATGTAATACTTCTCCAAAGAACCTCGGTGTACATGTAATCTATAATTAAAAGTAAAAAAAAACAACTTTAATGCTCTTGAAAATATGAAATCACAACACACTACGCGGTTCGAATAATGGAAAAATAGCAAAAGTTTGAAACAGAAATAAGAAAATAAGTCTCTTTTCTTCCTTTAATTTTATAATGGGTTATTTTCTATTAATAGTATCAGTGCGCCTGCAATTACAACTAGTCTTTAAAAGAGTTACAAATGTTCGTTGTTGAAAATATTAAACTATATAAACTTATCCACACAATGTTGACTTTTTTATTTTTCTCGCCTGTATAGATTTAAATCACGCACTGATCCTTGCATAATGACATATAATAAACATTTTTCGGTTAAGTATTCAGAAAAAAAAACAGCCTTCATAATAAGACGAGAATTTGTATCGTATTAAATTGATATCACCCATTAAATTTTTTTTTAATGTTTCCACCGGGACTGAAAACAAATAAAAATTTTCTGTTTAATGGATTACATCAATTCAATTAGTATATTGTTAATTATGTACAACTGAAGAGGTCCCTCAACATAGAGAGGAAATCGTTTCGTAAACTGTAATTAATGTTAATTTTAATTAATTAATTACTTCTGACTCAGCCATGATACATTAATTATATTTATATTAATTTTTAGTTTATTAAAACAGCAATCAGAATTACATATTAAATAATATATTTTATACAAATTAATTAGCAGAAAATTGAAATTGAAAATAGGAACAGAAACTGATTATTAAATAAATATTATTTCTATCTAAAAACAAATATTACAGTAAAAAAATATTATTATTCTACATTCATTTAATATAATTTTAAAAAATACCATTTAATTATCCCAAAGTGTTAAAAAAGCAATACAGTCACTAAGAATCTTATATAAAAACCTAATTTTTACGCAAACAATTCCAAGTACAAAGGAATATTAAATTAAAATATGTAAGATGAGACTAGTAAACCTTATACAGGAAAGAATTACTGGAAATAAAACCAAAATTTTTCTAGAACTGTCCATCATTGCAAAAATCATCAGTCTGTCATCAAACAAAGCCCGAAAGACATTAAAAAATATATTTTTAGAGCAGATTCAACATTTTTTAATACAAATATTCTCAACTGACGACCAGCATAAGAAATCTGGTTATGAAAACACTGGTTAAAAGAGATGGAATTGTTTGATGCATTACTGGCATTACTATTTGAATTACCACTACTCTAATGCCATTAGCGACTCCTTTTCCTTCTCTAAATGAGATAATAAAACACCCGAACAGTTTTCTTCCTGTATAAAAGAGATGAGGTTTCAATTATTGACCATATATATATGTTGATGTCATTTTTTTCCTCGTGGCTGCTGGAGATCTAAGAATGGCGTGTCGGTGTCATGTGCTGGAGAAGCGTCTGACAGAGTCAGTCAGACCTCCAACCATGCGAGACTAAAAACACTTGGAAGGAGCGGTAAACCTTTACATCGCGGCTCATTAACGCCAGAGACTCTCCCAGCTGTTGGTACGCCACGGCACGCCCGATTAATTTGGGAAGAGGCGACGGAAAAATAGGCAGGGATAGAAAGAGGAGGGGGGGAGGGGGTAGAGAAATGAGACCAAAAAAATACAAACAGGAAAAAACCTAGGAACAATGGTTACTAATATAGAACACGACAGGACCGTAGCATAGGTGCAGCGAGGAAGGAAGACAAAAAAACGAATCGTTATGAAAAGGGAAACGGAAAGAAAATCATTACACCTTCTGAACCCAACATTAGCATGTAACGATACATGCATGTCTTTTTAATTCTTCTGACACGCACCGGATACGTGAATATGGAGAAAATTTTCTAGAAAAGGGAAAACATAAAAATAATCTATCAGATAAAAGCAGAGTGAATCGCTAGGAGAATATGACTGTTTATATTTTGTATTACCATTCATTTCCATGACGTGAAAAAAGTAGAAGATAGTTACCCCCCCCCCCCGCCATATTGCTGTAACTGCAATTAACACCTCATTGAAAAATGTTCCAGCGTATTAAAGTTATATAGTACTAATGTAAGGATTGCCAATAGATCTTCTAATAAACAAAATGAACTGTTTGGAGGAAATTTCACCAAATTTTGTACACGTGTTCCTTTCGAACCAGAAATAAATACAATTGGGGTAAGACACGACTATCACCCCCTAGGGGCGGGTTGGAAAATTTTCAATCACGCTAAATCGGCTGATATAAATACTTTACGGGATCACTAAGTATATAGTGATATATAGTATATAGTATATAGTGATATAAATACTTTACGGGATCAATGAAATTGATATTGTTGTATAATTTCAACTCCTTTCTTCAAGGGAGTGGAGCACCCTTAGGGGTAGGGGTGGAGGGACGTTATATAAAAATAACACGATAATTAACCGTGGCGCTGAGTTTAATTGTGATATTAAACTTGCTGGTTAGGCTGTACGTCTACCCCTACGATTGGAGATGTAATGGAACAACAAAGTTCCTGGTATAATTTTTAACATGTGGAGCAATTGCGGAGTATAATTGGGAGTATAATTAACGCTCTTAGGATAGTGCACGTATTTTTCTACCGTATTAGGGTACCGTGTATATTCCTGAAGTCTCTTAAGGTACCGAGAATATTTTTGACTCTCTCAACGCCCTTAAGGTACTAAGAATATTTTTTTATATATTTAATATATTTGTCTAAAGGTACGGTGGGTGGCGGGGTTGTGACGAGATTAACATATTAGCTTAGGTAGACACTTCTTATCTAATATGTTAATAGAGAAATAATTTTTTTTTAGGGCAATAGGCTACATGAGGGTAATCCACTTAGGGCAACTCCCCTTTAATAGCATAGAAAGGGATTTGAAACGGGGGATGCGGAAGGGTAGAGGAAGGTAGCCAAGGGTTAACTAGGGCCCTCGGGCTATATTTTAAGGATCCTACCCGGCATTCGCCTAAAGGAATGCATGGAAAACCTTAGAAAAACCTGCATCGGGTAGGTCGGGCATTGGGTACTTGTCCCACGCCCTTCCGATAGCGGGAGAGGAGTTTGCTGTGGGGACGCAGCTTACCCCTCGCCATGCCTTGGCCTGTTTAGGAGGCAGCTGGCCGACTATTCCAATAGGAATAGCGGACAACTCTTGCCGTATGCCCAAGGTCTGCGACCCCGGAACATACACCTCTCAAAACAGACCGAGGTGCCTCGGCTTGTGGGAACCTTAGTTCAAAAAAAAAAGAGAGATGTGAGAGCATCCCCAAAGGTAGCCCCCGCCAGAGCTCTCTGGGAAGGTTCACCTGCGAGAAATCCTCTCGCAGGCTTCCTTCACTATTCCCACTATAGAGAAATAATCACTTTTTCTGGCTTATATAAATAAATATCCGGGAGACGCCGGCCAACATCTAGTAAGGAAATAAATCAAACTGTTTTTTTTTGGTTTCATAAATTTTTTCTCACACGATGGATGTGTTTCTCAATTATTTATAAAAAGATAATTGTCAATTATACCAAATATGTCTCTTAATATTTTCGGTCAAAACAGTAAGAAAAACAATTATAATTAATTAATACTTCAAAATTCCTTATGAAGACCTGCATTTAATGTCACTAATATTGTTTTTAAAAAATGTTATAAAAACGAAAAAGGTCTAAAAACCGGAGAAACTTCTTAAAATCTGTTGTAAATTAACTTTGTAGTTACGATTTATACGTTTAATATTTATATTTATCTTATTTAAATACAATTATGTAGACTTGCAAATTTGTCAGATGAAATTTATTAAGAAGAAACATAAAATTCTCAGCGTTGCGTTCTCAATCTTAAGACTTCATCAGGTGTACAATGGTATAATTATTTTCCATGAATTGCCACATTATTCCACACGTAAATTAGCCAAAATCGAAGTTTCATAAATTTTGAGTAAAATTCAATGCCCGTTGTAACCGAAATTTCACAAAATTTATATATCATTAATTTGGATACTATATATGAATTAATGAAAAATTTATGGAAATTAATTACACCTGATAGAATCGTAAATTGATGCCGAAACGTTGTGAATTTTATTTTTTTTGATAATAAATTGTATCTGTCATTTATGATTGTTTCTCTTATCATGTTATATAATAGTTTATATCAAATTTCTAAAAAAATGCAACTCACAATAACCAATAAAGAAATCAGGTGTGGAATTTCAAATCAAAATGATGAAGAATTTATAAGTGCTAAGGTATAGGATCAAGTAAATTAATAGACGGTAAATAAAATGATTTTTTTCACAATGTTTCTGCACGACAATTTTTTTAAAAATTTTTGACACTAAAATAATTAATTTCTATGTCTTATGCAGTAAAATTATTCCAAACAGATTCATTTTCTTATAATTTTAAATGTTTCAAGTTTAATAGTATTTTTATATCCGTAGTTTCTTTTTTATAGCAGACATTAGCACCTGAAGAAAGGTACAAGGATCCCATAAACGTAGTGTGGTATTTATTATCACCACTTATTTGGCCTGTATTTGGCTATCTTTCTTGTTATTAATTTTCAATCAAACGTAAATTTTTCATTTCTTTTAATTTGTCATATATAAGTATTTATACAGCGTAATTTGCAAAATTCATTGCGTAGTTTCGTCTCGTCTTTAAAGTATTTTAAATTTTATATAAAAAAAATCTGAAGGTATTGCTGAATACTAAGATAAGAACTAAGTTTTGAGCAGTTATATTAATGAGAAAACGTACGTATTTCTTTTAATATATTTTTTTTATAAATGTGTTGATGTAACAGGATGGATATGCATTTACTTTACCCTATATTTAACACGATAGTTCTGAGATTGTGGTAAAAGTACAACTATATTAACATGTACGTTGCTGTAATAATTTCTATGTTGGGTGGCTATGAATAAAAATTTGGCCTGAAAATTCGTATAATAAATACTGCAATAAATGTTTCAATCCTATTAATTTATCTTTCCTTTACAATTTTATCTTCTAATTTTTATATTGGAAAATAGGAAACAGGATTAATGATATTTCAGTTCCATGACAGTATACATTGAAGGGTAAAAGAATTGTCCCTCACGTTGTATTCAGTGCATGATAATGAATAGAAATCTTTCGAATAATGCACTGAATCTGTACAAAGGTTACGAGACGCAGCGTTAATGTCCGGGGATATTTCCACAGAGTCCAAACATTGTTCCACCACTGGAGGGCGTTTTCGCGACTGTCAGAGGAACTCCAAAGTCTCGACGTCACTCCCCTCGTTGGCGTCGTTGGAAACGATATAATTTTCGCCCGGCTCCCCTTTTTTGTGCAAGACGTTCGTCCTTGACTCGGTTTTTATTTGGTACGGAAGACAAAGACGGAGAGAGAGCGTTTGTCCTTGGAGGATTTGTTGTGGTCATTGGCTGGATGCGGGCGGAGAAAGCCATCCGGCACCTGCGCCTCCTTGGCGGGGGACCGGAGGCTCGTGCTCGTGCTCGAAGGCAGGTGGACTGACCAGCTGCTCCTAATGTCACCTTCACCATATGCCCTCTTCGCGCGTAATTACCGCGGCCCCACTGACATCTATTTGCTCTTGTTGTTAGGAGTTCCTTCAGACCAGTCCGAAAGAAGAAGAAGACGCCGGCCCACGGCGAACAAAAAGCAACGCACACACAGGGCTAGCATATGTTAATGCCACGTTTTACTGCTCTTCCAGTTTACTGTAAACGCTTCGGCAGCTGCTCCTGGGGGCTGAAGGAGGTCTTTGTCTTCACAAGGTGAAGGACACCACCGCCGTCAGACCGCAAACGCATCATCACACGGGGGAAAATTTCGTCGTTTTGCGTGCGGGAATTCGCACTCAGCTGCCTTACAACAGTTACGAGAACCTCACATACGACCTAAACAAAAATTACTATCTTAAATTTGCCGATGACGTCACTCACTTTTTTAATTTATTTAATTTATAGTCGCATTAACTTCTGTAGGCATCAACGACTGATTAATTCCAAATTATTAATAAAGTTTTAAATTGAATATATTTTATAAATTACTTTTACCTTGGTATTACAATGTATTTGAGAAAGTTTAGTAAAAGCATCTATTATTTTCATAAATTATATTAATCTTACAACGTAGCATCATTACAGGGTTCCTTTTCCTCTCAGAGCGTTCCTTCTATGTTTTTCGTACTTCTTGCAATCCTTGGAAATTAACTGTATTGAGATTTTAACTGATTGCAGATTCGTTGGGGGTCTTTCTTTTCGATAAGATGAAGATGAGCCAGCTTTCCATGGTATTGACATTTCGAAATGGTCTCTACAATTTATTTTCGATGTATTACTTATTGCTTTAAAATTTCTTGTGGTTTGATGTAAGAATATAATTTAATTTTTTTCCAGTTTTCCTTCCACTGTTTATTCAATACCTTTTTACTTAGATTCCAAATGTCTTGGGATGTGTTGGTTACGTTTTGGAGGAGAAATAATTATTTAAATTTATTAGTTCCCGTTTTCCTCGACTATGGGAAGTAAAAAAAATAAAAAACTAATACTTTGTAAATTCTTTGTTGACCCGTCATAGCATTCTTGCATGAGAAAATAGAATACCAGCAAATATATAATTTAATAATAGAAATATCAGATAATGAAATATTAAAGACGATAATTTGTTCTGGAAAATAATATTAATTTTTGTAATATTACGTCAACAGTTTTGAATGTTTCACGCCAGATTCACCTGAACTAGGAAATAATAAAAATTTTCAACTCATAGCCGTGTAGTAATACGATAGATTGATATTTGTCTCATTAATATCGGCCTGTTTTTAGAGGTTATGTTCCGGGGTCGCAGAACTTGCGCATACAGTAATAGTTGTTCTCTATTCCTATTGGAACAGTCGGCCAGCTGCCTCCTAAACCAGTTAAGGCACGGCAAGGGTAAAGCTGGGAGCCCACAGAAAACCCCTCTCCCGCCATCGGAAGAGCGTGGGACAAGTACCAAATGCCCGACCTACATGATGCAGGTTTTTCTAGGGTTTTTGCTGCATCACTTTAAGGTGAATTGCCGGGTAGAATCCTTAAACCATAGCCCGGGGGCCCTAGTTAACCCTTGGCTACCTTCCTCTACCGTTCCGCTTCCCCCACTTTCAAACCCCTTTCCTATGCTATAAGAGGGGAATTGCCACTATGTGGATTACCCTATACATAGCCTGTCTACACCTCAAAATAATAATAATAATTTTAAAACTAGTATCTTTAATTGGTCAAGGTTCAACCTTGTGTGTTTACACTTTCAGAATATGTATTTGTCATCTAATGGAGAGTAAAAAAGAGTACACGAGATACGTGTGTACTACATATTGTACAAATAAAAGAATAATTATAATTACTTGAGGAATTTCAATTTCTTCAATAAATAAATAATTTGCCCAAAATTCATAAAATAAAATTAATAAACCAAATATACAAATTACAACTACAAGTTTCCTACTGACTTTAATAATTCTTCAAGTGTCCGCAATTACAACTACGCAACGTTTGGGCTGTGATTTAGGAATCCAGTTGCAGATGTTCTAAAATTAGGGGAAACGTTGTATAGTTCCAATCACGTACAGCAGAAGAAATTCTAAATTAAGGACGAAACGTTATCTAATTGTAATTTCTAAGTTGCTTTACTAATTTTCGTTTATGACTTGTGGCAGATATATTTATTTATAAATAAAACAAATGCGGCCAAATATATAGTAAAAACTTTCAAGCAGTAATGAAATTAGTATACGTTTCAGGTTACTTTAATAATTAAAAGATTTTGTGACTGTTTAAAACATTTGAAAATATTTTTATTATCTATATAATAGTCAAATAGACGGAAAACTATTTTTAAACATATTTATTCCACTTTCATACAACTACCAACATTTAATATATACGATAAATTATGCAGTGTCTACAATACGTTAGAAAAAAATAAATAAATTATTCTAATACGTTTGGTAACTTTTCTATTCGTATAAACAGAAATATATTTATCTTAAAGACATTTTAAGTCGAGGAAAATTAACAGAGATTTACAAATTGTATAATTATAATATTAATTAGAATACAAATTGTAAATTGTAAGAACAGATCAATATTGTCTAATTATATCAGTAAATAGTTTTCAGTCCTAAAAATTTTGCATTAAATTGCGAAGGTTTCGCCCTAGTTTCAGGATTTTTTCAGGTGTACACAATTCCAACAATACACCGTTTCGTCCTTATTTCAGTTTAGGTGTACTCCTGAAGAATTCCTAAATTAAGGATGAAACGTGGCGTTGAAAAGACACCAGAATAATTAGACGTCATTTACCGGTCCTTATAATTTATCAATTATATTCTAATTGATAGTCCTGCTGTTTATTCCTATTACTGCATGGGAAATGGAGCATTTTCAGCGTTCTAGAACGAGAATTGCGGCTGGTTTACTTGAAGGAAGGAAGATGTTGATGGTCATCGGGTGAATCAAGTATTGGATGCCAGAAAGTCGCAAAAGCTTCTCGTATTTTTTTTTTTTGGAAGAAAAGAGTTTGAGGACTAAATTTGGTTTTATTGATATAAATATAATCTTGTTTTCAGTCTTTAAATTTTCCGCCTTCCGCTTAAATTCGAATTGCCGCGACATTTTCAGTAGAAGTTACATTAATTTTATTTTTCATTAATGACGATTTCGGGGGATCTGGCGTGAGTTACGAGATTGTATTACACAGGTGCAGGTTACAACCCTCCAACTATGGATCAGTGTCCTTCCACCTGCCAATAATGAAGCTTGAGCCGGAAGTCGAGCCGGATGCGACATCGGAAAAGGGAGAGACAGAACGAGTGAGAGACAGGGGGGAGAAGGAGAGAGATGACCTGTTGTCCACTTCCGGCAAGTGGAGTGAAAACTCGTACAGGTGGAAGTCGTATCACCCCCACATCCCTCTCAATCTCATCCATTCACTTTCCTTTCCACCCCAATAGAACAATCTCATAAAGAAAAGAAAGGCCAAGCCTTCAGAGAGGTTTTTTTCATGTCAACAGGTTAGCTTGTGACGTTTATGTGAGGATGTTGTTTTTGTTTACTGCAGTTGGGTTCCCACAAGGTTGGTAGAGGGGAAAAAATTGAGAATCGGGTTCCATCAGGAAACGAAACCGGAATAGGAATCGGGGAAGTCTGGGAACGGAAGAATAAACGCGGATTCATTTGCATGGCCAAGTTATTGTAAACGTCTTGACACCGCGGAAGTTAAATTTAATTGAAGGGAATCTTATGTAGATGACCAATAATATGTTGTTCGGTATTTCAGAGGAAATAACAACATTAAATATATTTTGATTTTATCTCGTCCATAGTCGGGTCCTTTTTTTTACGATTTTGCTGCGTTTTTTATCTGAATGAGTTTATAAGAAATTTTATTAAATGGAAGGAAGTGATTGTGACTCAATCTTATCCTTGATCTACCTTCGTATAAATGTTTTTCCTTAATTCAGAATCACTAAGTGTCTCATTGGAAACATTAGGAAGGCGTTTTAGGGGGAGTAATGCGAGGAAGTATCGTGGGAGAATAAGGATACAAAACCGACGTTTTTATCTGTTGTATATTAGACGTAAAATACCAGGGTTATTAATTTAACTAATTAAACAACTTGTTCTTACGGAAATATTGAGTCATTTGGTCCTTGTTACTCAATTTTTGTCCAAGAAGAAGAAAAAGGTGTTGTTACTGTCTGAGATATTTTTATTTTATTTCTTAACATACAAAAAGTGTATTTTTCTCTTCACGTCAAAACAATTATTATTTTGTGGGTAAAAAACCGGTACTATTTTCGCTTGTGGATTCAAATTGGCTCTTTGCGATTGCTGATTCAGTTTAACCATTTCGTCTATTAACGATATTAAGTTTAAGTTTTATTTTCTACATTGATCAACCGTCAACCAACCAAATATTCGTCCTAAACAATTAGAAACGTATTTTATTATATCCTTATTTCTACACTTTTTTTAGGATTAAAAAAATTTACGTCTGATTGAAAACAATTAATTAGAAAGATAGCCAATTCAGACAAAAAAGTGATAACATTAATAACCACACAATAATTCTGGGATCCTCGTCCTTTTCCTCAGGTGCGAAGAAACGCCTAGAGAGACACAACTACACTCGTCAGTTGACGAAACTGACGATATAAAGTGTAATTTAACTACATATTCCAGTTTAAACATTTATTGCTTTGTTTTGAATTAATTTAAATATTTATAGCCAATTAAGTCATCAACAATTTATTATGAGTTATAAAATAATTTTTAACTTCCAGATAAATATTGAAATAAAACATGTTTACAAAATTTTATATTTAGCAATAAATAATAAATTTAAGGATAATTAACACATTTTAGACTTCCTTACACATGTCCGAAATGACAGCAGAACATTTCTCAAATGCCTAGCAGACAAAAAGGATTAATTAATTTTGAACCACACAATTTTTAAAATGTAGACGTTCCGATCAACTGATCGTTCTCAATACTATCACCAGACTGAAAAGATATCGACAAATCTAAAATACTTTACAAAGAATATGAATAAAAGATATAAATTAACAAAGATTATTTAATATGCTATAATATATACAGTTTAAATGAGAGGTTAAATATTATTTAAAAAATTGATTCTGAGGTTATCCTTTTATTTAGGGTAACAGGCTACATGAGGGAAATCCACGTTGGGCAAATCCCCTTAAATAGCATAGGAAGGGATTTGAAAGGGGGGATGGGGAAGGGTAGAAGAAGCTATCCAAGGGTTACTAGGGCCCCCGGACTATATTTTAAGGATCCTACCCGGCATTCGCCTAAAGAAATGCAGGGAAAACCCTAGAAAAACCTGCATCAGGTAGGTCGGTTATTGGGTACTTGTCCCACGCCCTTCATTGGGTTAGATTCTTTATCTAGAATAATAGTATTATCATAACTGAAAGAATGATTAAAATCCAAACAATGTTTTGTAATCGGACATTGGTTTTAAGTTCCTCAGTTAACAACGATCGTTTATTCTGGCCAATATAACAGCATTAGCAATTATTGCAACTAATTCATACATAACATTGTGTGGTTTATTAAATATTAAATTAATTTTAAGTGAAAAATAAAATTTGGTCATATACAGACACGAAAAAAACCGCAGACGTTTCGATCAACTGTTGTGATCCTCGTCAATACTATCACCAGGCTGAAGAGGTAAAGTCGTTGTGGACCACAATATTTTTAAATTTGATTGATTTGTTTTGTTATAAATTTTTAGTACAACTGACGAGTTCTGTAATGTCAAAGGAAACGCTGTTTTTATTTATTTTACATTATGCTGCCTGATCATGCGAAAATTTAAATTTCACTTGTCAAATAGACACAATAATGTCCATTACATTAACTTTATTAATCAATTCATTTAATGAAAAATTCTGACTTAATTCGACATAAATCATTGATTCATAAATCGGCAGATAATCCTTAATATTAATTTTTGTTTATTTTTTACCAGAAAACTGCTATTTTTTTATATTTTTAGTTTCTTAATTCTGTAAAATATATGTGTCGAAATTATTTTTGCACTTCACTTTGTAGTATTAGATACATGTATATTCTTTGAGTAGTTGTAAACCTTTTCCCTGCCAGGGCATATTGTTCGCAGGTAACGGAATCTCTTCTGTGATACGATGGACGCGATGGCACGTATTAGCATGAGTATGAGGCGAGCGCAACCTCGGTCGAGCAGTTTGAATGCATTCGTTACGCTGGAAGTTTTGTAATTCGAGAACAGGAGGAAGAGGGGCAGCTGTAAGGAGAAGAATAAGAAGCAACCCCTCCAGGTGGCCGTCGGATGTGGCAACGCCGCAGAGCCGCGCGTGCCACCTGCCCTCTATAAGACGCAACGAACACCTGCCTCCTTCCTTCCGAGATTCACAGGACCCGCATCTTATCCTTAACCTTCGTACCGCACTCACGCTTCCAGCTACGTAACTCGCTACAACACGCTACGTGACTCTGGGTGAGGGGGGAGGGGGGAAACTAGACCAACCCGCATTACAAACAATATTAATTGCTGCATTTATAGACACTGACACGTTATTCATGGTTTCAATTAAATATAAATATAAATAAAATTACAAAATGCTTGTTTACAAACAATGAGACGGGCAATGACCTCTTTCCAAAACACAGTACAAATATATCCAAAAAAATAATATAAAGTTGTTTGGATACATTTAAAAAAAAATTTCGATGAATATTGGTTGTTAATTTAGTGGTAATTTTTTTTAGTTTTGTCGACTGTTTAACAAGTATAATCATATAAGAAGCTATTTAGAAATTGGGTATGGAATGGAAAATTTAACTTGGAAGAGGAATGGTAATTTAAGAAGGAAATTTGATAATTTTTATTACTATTAAGTTGCTGACAATTTCACAACTATTACAAGCAGTTGAGCTGCGCAAATAAGCTTTTATTTAAAACTGACAGTAGTTTTTTATTATGATAAAATGAAATTTAAATTTAGAATATTACTCTAAATGATGTAAGCTTATTTTTTCTGTTATACATTACAGTGTTTTGATTTTATGTTACCTAACTCTGAAGTGCCAATTTTGTTGTACAAAGGAGTAATCTACATTTCTGAAAACTGGTAAGTCTAAGATTGCTGTGATTCTACGACTGGACTGAACCGAATCGGTCCACATCTACCCTTGCTGTATTGAAACTTTGCATTTGAACGAAATTAAAAATAAATACGATATTTAAAAAAAAGTATTTAATTACTTAAATTTTAATGTTATACTTTAAATAAAACTATAGCC
The DNA here is from genome assembly GCA_037074705.1 of Zhengitettix transpicula. Classification (NCBI taxonomy): domain Eukaryota; kingdom Metazoa; phylum Arthropoda; class Insecta; order Orthoptera; family Tetrigidae; genus Zhengitettix; species Zhengitettix transpicula. The sequence goes on along the minus strand of CM073590.1, from coordinate 231,896,985 downwards.
TTATTCTGGGATTTCGTCAGGTTTAAAGATTAAAAAATACAAAAAATATTAAATGCTTAACTGTATGTCTACATTTATTGTTTTGTTTTAATGAGCTTCTGTGGTGTTCTGTAATTATAAAACATTTCTTATAAGTCAGAGACGAAATTTCTGACCATGAAATAAAATGTTCTATAATTTAGCCACACCACAGACTCTTATAAATACAAAATTAACTTCAAAGAAAAGATCTATTCTTAAAATTAACTATTTCAGGTTTATATGTATTTTCTTAAATCCGTATGCCCTAAATAAATCTAAAAATAAGAGACAAAACGTTGTGATTTGTTTTTTCACGTAATAATTAAAAAATACGTAACAAATTAAAAAAATGATTTCTGGCTTTCAAATGCAAAATATTGCATTTATTTTATCATTAAATACCCGAAATAACATAATAAATTTAAACATGATTGATATCCGGTATAATTATCCTTAAGATTTTTATTTACGATCGTAATGGTCTGCAGAAATTTGTTTTAGTGTTCTAAATCCACGTTTTAGTCCTAATTTCTTTTCTTTTTTTTGATTTATATATTTCCTTATTTTTCATTAAGTAATGGAAAATCCAAATAAAAATATTTAAAATAATTATTCTTTTAATTGTGAATAAGATATGTAGAACTAATATTCAAGTAAAAATTAATTATAATGGTCTCATAGACCATGACTTGTTCAATATACAATGTACTGTAAATACAATGTTATGGATCTTGTTACGGATAAAAATTTTGGACAAAAGAAATAAGACAGGAAAACTATATTTACTAATTGATACCCGTCTATAAATTTCTAAGTATTTTCGTGAATGCAAATTTAAGTAATTAATATTTAAAAAATACGATACCGCATTAAAATTATTATATTCTATGATTTGGAATTACAAGTTAACTATAATTAAAAATTCGTTTTTAATACAAAACCATGTTACCATGATGACATTTTTAGCGTAAGAGAAATGTATGAATCAATTGGTAAAAGTTTAAATTACAGTATGAAAATTTGACATTATGATTCAATTTTAAAAAAGATTTATTGAAATTCAAAGTTTCTTCTCTATATATCAAGAAGTGATTTCAATTATTTAATTTTTAACCAAAGAATTTTGAAGTGCAAAATCTGGTTCCTGCTGTCTGATTTATTTTACTGGTCAAATGTAAAAATTGGTGGTGGATTTTGTCGCTTAATTTTTGAAAACCGTCTAAAGGAAAAGTAATTATAGCAAATATAGAACATCACTTATATTTATTTTTAGATGAGAAAGATCCTGAATAACTAATTTGTTTAAAAGAATTAACAGATTATGTGAAACCCTAAAATATTTATATTGGTCTTCATCATAGTGTATAAAAAAATTCTAAATGATTCTTTTAATTTGTTACATTTGAAAATGGGCTGAGGTCGAAAGCTTCTCAAATAAATTTTATTTAATTTATGATAAGGAAGATGGAATATCACCCTAATAGTAATTACGTACTAAAAAAATATTTTCTGCTTACTTGAAATGAAGCACGACAGGGTTGCATACTTGGATCCTTTATTCACTCGTCACTTAAATTATTAGTGGTTTAAATGCTTTTCCTTCATACGTATTCAAAAACAACAAAGCGGTAAAAGTGTTTCGACATTCTATCCTATAAACATTCTGCCTATAAACCATAATTCATTAGTAATCCTGTAATCCCAATTAATTTCTGAAGACTTGTATATTGCTTTCATACACATTAACCGATTCGTAACCCATTACTAAAGTCCTGAATAATTAAATTTATTATTCAGTAAGCGATTTTCTAATAGTATAACCTTATAACTTATTCATTCCAGAATGATAAAAATCTATTTTACCATTCAGTTTTAATCACTATTCTAAAATATAATGCTTAATGACGTTCTGTGGTTTAAAATTTTTTGATCCCAATACTATTTTAGAATTTTTCCCCTCGGTGCCAACTTACTTTGTTTAAAAATCTTATTTTACGTCAGTTTTTAAGTGAATATATCAATTATTGACATTCTGCGGACACTTGACAGTCTCGTCTTGCTGCAATCCTGAATTTTGTGCCTCGGATCCCATTTTCCAAACTATGTCAATTTATTAATTGTTTTTAGTGTTAGTTTGTAATAATAATTTGTATAACACCTGAAGGAGATACGAACATATATCTAAACGTTGTTTCGCTATAAATAAAAAATAATGTGTCTGTAGAACGTCAATAATTGATTTAATATTTATTTAATTAAATACGTTTGTCTTCTTCCTCCTTTCTTTATTTTGACGTCTTTTTGGCTGTTCTCATTCTTTGATAAATGTTGTCCATACATAGAAGAATATTTACAATTATTCCACCGTATTAATACCTACTTTAATGCTAAGCGGCTTAGCATTCTCATTCTGCCTATAAAACTTAATTCCCTAGTAATCCTGTAATCCCAATTAATAATTTTAAAAGTTTTCCTGAGGATGCCAATTAATTTTTTAATTTAATACGTTGCTCTCCTTTCTCACCTCCTATTTTTGACGTTTTCGATGCGGTTTTCGTTATTATTAAACTTGGCCCGCAAATAACAGATTATCCAAAATTATTCTACCGCAACAAAACCTACTTTAATATTCGCATTTACTCTATAAACCATTAAATTTTGCCTCATCTAAATTTATTTTAATGCCAAATTGTAGTTGTATCGTAATCATTTATGTATTTCTTAATCCCTTATGACATCTATATTTATTGGCAGTTAACTACTAATGATGAAAAGAAAACTTCTTACACCTGTGAGCTTCCATGTTTTCGTTTCTACTATTATTAAAGCCAAACGATGCATCATTTTCTTGGTAACAAAAATAATACTGAGTAATTGTCCACCAAAGTTTCTAAGTTGTAATAACCAAAAAGAGCGAAGAAGATATGGTTGAATTTTTTTAAAATCCTCCTCGCATTAAGCCGTGGTGGCAACAGCTTGTTCCACACAAAAGTGGTCAATCAACTCCAGAAATTTGAGGTCGTCCTCTTAAACCGTAATCTTGACAATTTTACGAGTTTCGTATTAACGTCGGTCGTCCCCGTGGCACGTGAGCACCTGCTACCACCTCCCATTGACTTTCCTTGTTCCTCAGCATCAAACCCCATCTACTACGAAATTTCCTTTTTATTATTATTATTATTATTAAGCCGCATTGCGTCATACATTATGTATCTCCCGATCTGGGCTTCATTTCCGGCGTAGATACAGAAACCTTGCCATCGAATAATTCCATTACAGACCACATGTATTCATCTGTAGAGATGTAATCTTCTTAAGAGCTGATAATGGATGTAACACACGCACAAACTGAGCCGAGCTGAACAGGTGTCCTGTTACAGTGTACAAAAACAGCGGCTGAAATGCAACATTTATTTAATTAAGGCTCGCGAGGTACAGGATGAAAAATATTACACCCGCGATACCCGTAAATGATACGTTCAGTCGTTTCTTAAAGTAGACAAATATTTATAATCCCATCAAGCGTATGTACTAATTCTTGCTTATGTAGATTTAAATTCGTTCCCTTAATTTGTCCTCTACTGAGAAAATGGCGCCAGTCATGGACATTATTTAATACATAAATAATAAAATTCATCAAAATTAAAGACGTTAGTAAAATTATTCAATTCAGAGACAATTTTCTACGCAAATAGAAAAATTTAAATACGCAAAAGACATAAAAAGTATTAATACATAAATAATAAAATACATCAAAATAAAAGCCGTTAGTAAAATTATTCAATACAGAGACAATTTTCAACGCAAATAGAAAAATTTAAATACGCAAAACACATAAAAAGTATTAATACATAAATAATAAAATACATCAAAATTAAAGCCGTTAGTAAAATTATTCAATACAGAGACAATTTTCTACACAAATAGAAAAATTTAAATACGCAAAAGACATAAAAAGTATTAATACATAAATAATAAAATACATCAAAATTAAAGACGTTAGTAAAATTATTCAATACAGAGACAATTTTCTACACAAATAGAAAAATTTAAATACGCAAAAGACATAAAAAGTATTAATACATATATAATAAAATACATCAAAATAAAAGCCGTAAGTAAAATTGTTCAATACAGAGACAATTTTCTACGCAAATAGAAAAATTTAAATACGCAAAAGACATAAAAAGTATTAATACATAAATAATAAAATACATCAAAATTAAAGCCGTTAGTAAAATTATTCAATACAGAGACAATTTTCTACACGAATAGAAAAATTTAAATACGTAAAAGACATAAAAATTATAAACGTAAGAAAATGAATTTTAATAGAAATTACGTTTCGTCGCTATTTGCGTCCTCTGCAGGTATAGAATTTTTACACTATAAAACAAACATAAAACAGTAATTTAAAAAAATTGATAATAGATTTAGCGCATAATTTAGTAACATAAATTTTGCGAGACTTACAAATTTTGATAGTTCTCCATTTTAATCAATTTATTTTAATGCCGAAAAAAATGCATATGCAAAAGTCAAGAAATAAAAAAATTCAAATACTACATAATTTAAATTGCATATTCATAGAAAAAATTCATTTAATGAGTAGAAAAGATTTTTAATTTAACCATTTTTTAAATGAGATTTGGAACACATTTAATCCTAATGGAACGGGCATCCTTGCGTAATCTTTTAAACAGATCAATTGAGATCGAATGAACCCACGTTTTAGTCTTACTTAATCTTCCATTAGGTGTCACAATGAGATAATTAAATCTGGATGATTGTGGGGATCAAGGTCAGATTTACCTAAGTTCATACTTCGCAGTTATCAGGGATTTTTAAATATACTGATCAATCACAGTAAGTATATGTAACTTAACAAATAATGGTCTACATTATATTTCGAACCCGTGATTATGCGTATCGCGTTTTCTTTTTCTGTAGAATAAGGATTTTTACAACCTTGCCTCCATTTCCCTGCAAGTGTATACCGTAAGATAGTATACTAGGAAAACATGCATAGAGTAGGCAATTAGAGAACACATAAATCCTTAATTGTCGCAATAGATATAAGGCACGAGATTGTTTAATGCATATGGAGTCAATGTGTGAATCCCACGTATGTCTTGAATCAACGGTAATAACAAAAAGCGTAACAAGTCAATTAGGGACATCAATAGTTTTATTCAGTGCAAAATACATTCGTTCTGTTTTATCGGCATTTAATGACAAACCATTAATTTCGTACCACTCGGCCGCATCATTCAACCAAGAATTCAGGAAATGTTTCAGACCCCAGGAGTCGTCCATAGCTGCAGAGAGAGAGAGAGAGAGAGAGAGACGAATCATCGGCAAACAATAATGACTCGCTATTTTAATAGGATGGTAAATCGTTTATCATAATTAAAAACGGAATGGGCGCTAAGACGGAACCCTGAGGTACTACAGAGGTAATGTCGGCTTCCCTACAGTACCTACCATTAATGTATGTAACTTGCGAATGGTGCGTGAAATAGCTTCTGAACGGCTCAAGCTCCTTATCTCTAATTCCATAATAATAATAAAAATTGGAAATACCAGTTTCATGGGAGAGACACTCTGAAACTTTGTACAAGTCGCAAAGAACTGATTCAGTACAAAAATGATTCTCAAAGCCATAGAAAACCAAAGATTTTTTTAAATTATTTTTTTAGGGCTACAGGCTACATGAGGGTGATCCACATTGGGCAACTCCCCTTTAATAGCATAGGAAGGGTTTTGAAAAGGGGAGTTGCGGAAGTGTAGAGGAAGGTAGCCAAGGGTTAACTAGGGTCCCCGGGCTATGGTTTAAGGATCCTACCCGGCATTCGCCTAAAGAAATGCAGGGAAAACCCTAGAAAAACCTGCATCAGGTAGGTCGGGCATTGGGTACTTGTCCCACGCCCTTCCGATAGCGGGAGAGGAGTTTTCTGTGGGGACGCAGCATTCCCTTCTCCGTGCCTCGACCAGTTTAGGAGGCAGCTGGCCGACTATTCCAATGGGAATAGCGGATAACACTTACCGTATGCCCAAGGTCTGCGACCCCGGAACATACACCTCTCAAAACAGGCCGAGGTGCCTCGGTTTGTGGGAACCTTAGTTCAAAAACGGAGAGGAAAAGGCATACCCAAAGGTAGCCCCTTCGTATCTCTCCTAAAAGGTTCTGCCTGCGAGAGAAAATCCCTCGCAGGTTACCTGAATTAAAGGATAAATAAATCTGCTCTATATGTTTCTTGAATTCTGTTAAATTTTAAATTTTCTACTGCAACTGGATAAAATAGTCCGGAAACCCAACTGCGAATTTGTAAACAAAATTGTTTGTTCCAAATATAAATATAATGTTAAATGGTCCTTCATTACCGTTTCCAATATATTAGAAACCACCGGAACAATGGATATTGGTCTATTGTTCTCGAATTTGTACGTGTTGCCTCTCTTGGATCTCTTAAGAGACTGGGGGAAAATTCTGTTATATAAGCTACCGTTAATACAGTGAGTTAAAGGTCCTACTATGTTATAAATAACTGATCAAAATAAATCACTGTCAATGTCATAGATATCCCTACACCTAGATTTATTTAAATTAAATACAATACTAAGATAATCTTTAAAAAATGTAAGTATGATTTATAAAAATGAATAAGAAAGATAGTAAATTCAGACAAAAAGTGATAATATAAAATACCACACAACGTCTCTGATTTTTCTCAACTGACAAGGCAGCTGTGTCGCTCTAGGCTCTTCTTCGCAAGTGACGAAAGGAACAAGGATCCCAGAAACGTTGTGTGGTATTTATACTATCACTTTTAAGAATATCTTCTTGATATACGAGTGTCCAGAAAAATTGTACATTGTTCAAGCATCATTGCTTTTTGCATACAATGGTCAGACCATTAAATATATGTTTCACTGAATTTGTAAAAAAAAAAATATTAGGTACATCTGGATCCAGAGAATGAGAGGAATTTCTAACATTGGTATTGTACGTAAAAACTCGGTTACAGTGTTGTGAGCCGTTTACAATGGAACAATTATAGTTATAAGTTTTTAAAATGAATCCTCCTCGAATTAAGCCGTGGTGGCAACAACTTGTTCCTCACAAAAGTGGTCAATCCACTCCAGATATTTGAGGTCATCCTCTTAAACCGTAATCTTGACTATTTTATGAGTTTCGTATTAACGCCGTCTCCTTGGCACGTGGACACCTGCTACTACGTATGTGACAATTATTAATATTATTATGAGAAGAAGAATATATAGTTAGCTATAAGTTTTTACTGGCCGTTCTCGTTTAAATTGTACATTTCATCCACAGCAGTCAGCGGAAAACGACCCCTGACACTCAAAATTTGTAAGTCCGCCAAAATTTATATTACTTAATTATGTGCAAAATCTATCATCAAACTTTTATTTTAATTTTTGTATTATATTTGTTATATAGTATAAAACTTCTATACCTGAATAAATCCCAAACAGAGACGAAACGTTGTATTATTTCCATTACACATCATTTTCCGACTTTAAAAGGCTCTGTTTTATTATTTTTTTTCACTCTTAAATAGTCAGATTTATATAATTAAGAAATTATATATTCTATAAAAAAAACACCCACAATTAAACAGAACTTTAACTACTAACTTCAAAATAAACCATCAGTCAGATTAAATATTAAAGGTTACACATATTTACATACATCGTAACGTTTCTTCCCTTTTGATTGTAGACCTCATCAGACATTACCTAAATATTATTTAGAAATATAATAACAAAAAATATTGTAATTATGACATCAAATAATTTGTTATTGTGATTTTCGTGTTTAATTCTTCCGTATAAAAAGTTGAGGTTCAACAATTTAAACACTGTAAAGAGTATTGTTGACTTTTTCACTCTGATTTCACCCACGTAAGTTGATGGAAGGGATATAAATGTTTTCACTTCAATTGTTTATTCAAATTTAAAGATTTATAACACATTTAATTTGTTTATTTAATAATGTAAGTAACCATTTATACTTAATTTATGTATTTGTGTTGGAATTCAATTGTTTCTTTTTCATTATATTCCTCAAATAATTTTTTATATAACGCTTGAAGTGGTCTTTACTCGGAGGGACTAAAAATTACTATGCATTTAGCTAATATATATATTATTTTTAATATATATTAACAGGTATTCTGACTGACGACAAATTTCTGCTAATTTAAATTTATACAAGTCGGTTCTAGTTTTAGTTTATTTTTTAATTTTAATCGACAATTAACTTTTATTTTTGTAACAGTCTAATCATTTAAGCTCAAATTATATAAATACAGAGTTTATTATACTTTTTACAGGTCTGCGAGGGCTAATCTCTCGCAGGAAGAACCTTGTAAGAGAGACAGGAAGGGGTTATTTTTGGGGATGTATTTTTCTCTCTCCGTTTATGAACTAAGGTTCGCACAAGCCGAGGCACCTCAGCCTGGCCTGAGAGGTGTATGTTCTGGGGTCGCAGACCTTGGGCATACGGTAAGAGTTGTTCGGTGTTCCCATTGGAACAGTTGGCCAGCTGCCTCCTAAACTGGTCGAGGTACGGAGAAGGGAATGCTGCGACCCCACAGCAAACTCTTTTCCCGCTATCGGAAGGACGTGGGACAGGTACCAAATGCCTGATCTACATGATGCAGGTTTTTCTAGGGATTTTCCTGCATTACTTTTAGGCGAATGCCGGGTAGGATCCTTGAAACTATAGCCTGCGGGCCCTAATTAATCCTTGGCTACCTTCCTCTACACTTCCGCATCCCCCATTTCAAATCTCTTCCTATGCTATTAAAGGGGAGTTGCCACAATGTGGATAACCTTCATGTGGCCTGTTACCCTAAAAAAAAATACTTTTTACACGTCCTATGACATAGATATAGCTTTATTTGAACAATCCACTCATTTTCTCGTGCGTCATTATATGTAGAAACTACATACCGGTATTTATAATTATTGGTTTCCGGAGTTTTCTCATATCCGATTTTATTCCATGGTGGTCAATTATTCTTTTTCTAGATAATAATAATTATTTACAGTCTCCAGATACAACTATATTTACGGCTGGATGAAATAATCATTCGACATTATTGTCATAATCACCCTAAAATTTATTTATAATAATTACAAGAAACCACAACAAATATTATAAAGTGGACAGTCGAAGATTTACAACATTCCTTATAAATGGTAACGAGAGTTACAGCTTCAAACAAGTAAGGAAACACTTCAGATAATTTCGTACAGGTGATTTTTTTTACTTATTTTTGTGTGTTTATTTCTTTTATTCTAATTGATAAGAATTAATAAATTCCGACCATAAAATTTTATGGTGTATATTACAATAATATGGAAATTATGCTTCATCGAGAAATAATCACGAGACTGCAAAAACGAGCCATTAGAATGATATAAGGTTGAGATGCTAGAGAAAGCTGCAGACGGCTGTTAAAAAAATTCTTCTTCTGACTCTACCCAGCGCTTATATATTAGAAATACTAAAATTTGTTAAACGCAACATGAACCTTTTTTCAAGTAACGGGAACAATCATGGAGGAACCGTTCAGTTCTCAGGTCTGACAAAGTACATCTACGAGTCTAGCGTTCATTAGTCCGGTATCGCACTATTTAATTGCCTTCCTGAACGTGTAAAGAACAACAACAACTACAAATCATTCGTCAAGGAGTGTAAAACTTTTCTTGTACGTGGAACTTATTACTCCGTACATGAATTTTTGAAGCGGTCTCACATTCGCTGAACTGCCTTGCCCACAAAATTGCCGAATATGCTATAAATATGTAAATAGTTTGTCCAGTTTTCCCCTTTTGGTTCTGTTCTCCTGCCTCTGCTTTTTCTGTTTTAGTAAATATCCATGACGCCATCCCTCCGTACCTAGTGACAGGAGATGAATACCAGGATGTGATAAGTGTTGTGTGCATGTTTCTTAAAGACTCTGTGTATGATTGTGGTGACTGAACAAATGTGAACAAATATGAATTTGTGTGTGTGTGTGTGTAACCTATTAATATTAATTCTGTTTATATGTAATTTATCTACTGTACAGTTGTGATGAATCCTATGTCCTCATTAAAGGGCTAATGGTGAATAAATCTATCTTTCTATTGTCCAACATCACCAATATTTTTCCGTTCTTTACCGATCACTGCTGATTTATCTTTAAAGAAGTGTTTCTTTAAATTTTATTTGAAATTTGACTAATGTAATAACGTTTTCTTCCCATTTGATTTGAGATCTGACTAATGTAAATAATTTTCAACAGCAGAAATTTAAATTCCCATTAGTCCTCTGTACACCTTTCATCAAATTGATCTAATAATTCTACTAGTCTTGTTTTGTTACTTTAGTGAACACCAGTGCCGAGTCTTTTCTGTTTGCTTTTTTATTTCTGTTCCTTTTGCAGACGGAATTAAAGACTACGTCTCGTATTATTTATCCATCAGTTCCAGACAGGAAAAGGATAGGCGAGAGCACAATCGTGAAACGCTTGTTAACGCATTTCTTCACGGCGGCCGTTCCTGGGATTCCTGAAGAGGGTGGTCAGTGCCATTGTGAGTGACCATCCCTCCTCCTCCTTTTCTTTCTCGGAGCAGTCCATTCAAAACCCGTAAAAGACCCGGCACACAATCCATTCAGCCTCATCTCCCGCTGAGACTTTCAGGGTGAGAAGATCGGTCTCGGTCAAATGGTCATGAAATTTATTGCCCGGCCGAAAATACCATAATATTAGTCGCCCGATTACCTTCCACGTTCCTAAACCACGTGAATGATGTTGGGTGTTTGGGGAGAAAAACCAACGTTGGATGAAGGGGAGATTTCATCTCCAGGGGCAAGAAAAGCAACACTACCTCGCTCAAAGCCGCTTCGTAGCTGCACAAAAAGAGAAACGGAGAAGTAAAAAGTACTTTTTTTTAGGGCAACTGGCTACATGAGGGTGATCTACATTGGGCAACTCCCCTTTAATAGCATAGGAAGGTATTTGAAAGGGGGATGCGGAAGGGTAGAGGAAGGTAGCCAAGGGTTAACTAGGGCCCCCGGGCTATATTTAAGGATCCTACCCGGCATTCGCCTAAAGAAATGCAGGGAAAACCCTAGAAAAACCTGCATCAGATAGGTCGGGCATTGGGTACTTGTCCCACGCCCTTCCGATAGCGGGAGAGGAGTTTGCTGTGGGGACGCAGCATTCCCTTCTCCGTGCCTCGACCAGTTTAGGAGGCAGCTGGCCGACTATTCCAATGGGATTAGCGGACAACTCTTACCGTATTCCCAAGGTCTGTGACCCCGGAACATACACCTTTAAAAACAGACCGAGGTACCTCGGCTTTTGGGAACCTTAGTTCAAAATCGGAGAGGAAAAGGCATCCCCAAAGGTAGCCCCTTCGTATCTCTCCTACAAGGTTTTGCCTGCGAGAGAACATCCCTCGCAGGTTACCTGCGAGAGAGGCTTTCTTCCTTTAGAATTAAAGGATAAATATATGTTTCTTAAATTCTGTTAAAATACCAAGGAGAAAATATTAAAATAATTTGTAGAGATTGTTTTAAGAGTATATTAATTATTATGTTGGCGAAATGTTATTATGTATGCAATAATTGTTTGTTTTAATAAAATTTGTGTTTCGATAATTATATATATATATATATATATATATATATATATATATATACGTATTGGAGATAAATATTCGCCAGCCGATGACGTCAGAGTAACGTCAGTTAATTCTAGTCGGAAGCTTAACAGATGGATCTACTCGACTTATTAGTAGTGTAATATCAGGGCTTCGTTAAAATAATATAAACAATTACAAGGGGTGAATTCTGTTTTCAAGCGTTTGTGAACACAGATTAATTTCGAAGTATCGTCACCCACCTATATAAAAAAAACTTTAATATGCATAATATTGTAATGTGTGTTTTTTAAGTTTTCAGGTAGTCATTTATCTGAAGATGTGACTAAAAAAAATACTGAAAGTTGATATTATGTTTTAAACAATGGAGTTAATAATATTCATGGAACAGACATTTACTATTATTTATTTACCACACCACGTACAAGAACGTAACATATGAACATTTTTTAATCATTTATACAGTAGAAATCTTTCGTATTTAATTACTTAATATGTTGTAAAATACATAAATATTTCTTTTAAAAGCGATATAACATAAATGATCATTTACATAATTATATTAATGTATTTATATAAATAAATACAGTTATGTTTGTCCTGAAAAACGCACTTAAACTTTAAACGTGATGCCTTTAGAGTGCAGCGTCGGTTCCACGCGTAGAAACGTCGGCATTAGTTTTCTACTGCATTCCTGAAGAACATTTCTAAATTATATCACGGCCTTTGCTTGTGGTTTAATTCTCCACTCTATGTTCTTTCCTGCTCTGACTTCCTTTTTCTATTTACTGTCTTAATTATCTGACTACATGACTATCAAACTTTCCCTATCTATAAATATCAACTGCATTATCTGCGTCTACGACCGTATGTCTGACTGTCCTTTTATACCGTCTCTTTCTTCCACTACCGTCACGTGTTGTGTTTTGCATCCCGTCACCCTGGCTGTCTATTCATTCCATTAGAATCAATAACGACGTATATTCAACCACCTGCTGCACGCCGTCGATAAACTAAAAGTTTTTGCGTCCTAATTTCACCCTCTTATAACACTGTATTGATTACTTATAGAGACAATGGCAAGCTTCCTTTTACGACTTCCCTAAAATCTCTCTCGATGAAACTGCAGTGATTCTTAATTGGTTTTCGTTGATCTCTGGATTACCGGCCTTGTCTCTCTTATCAGCAGACCCCTGAACGCACACAGATCTGAAATATAATTTTAAATTTAATTAATCATTAATTATTATACAACCCCATAACACTACATCATTTATTACAACATATCAAGATTTTAAACTTGTACTCCAGAGTTTCATTTTTATTTACTTGTATAAAATCACAAATACTAGTCTGTATGTGAATAAATAACACACAAATGTAGGTAAACGTGGGGGAGGAAAACGGAGAAAGAAACGCAGAAATATTTAAAACATTTCATTTCCTTAAAATAGATTGCCTACTGCAGTCAGTTCACATTAACGAAATGAAGGAGATTTAGTGAATACAGTGAAATTGAACAGAATTATAAGAACTGAATTATAAGAGTTAAATTATAGAGAAATGAAGCTTTTAAGATATTTAAAACACGAAAGAAACTCTCGACAAAGTAAAACGTGTAGTATTTTTAATACGTACCAATTTATTAGAGAATTATAAAAGTTTTAAAACAAGGCGGGAAAATGTAACGAAAATTTCAGTTATATGAAGAACAAATATTACTAAATAACAGACGCAGTAAAGAAGATTTCAGAAATAAAATAGAATAATAAAATCGCCAAGTAGAGATATTTCGTTGTTTCCAACGCTCAATTACAGTTTTTATACGTGATAACACAAATAAAGGGAAGCATGGAAGCATGGAAATTAAATATATATAGGACAGAAGAGCGAGCCTGCGAGAGGATTCTCTCGCAGGTACCCTGCGAGGGATTTTTCTCTCGCAGGCAGAACCTTTTAGGAGAGATACGAAGGGGCTACCTTTTGGGTATGCCTTTTCCTCTCCGTTTTTGAACTAAGGTTCCCACAAGCCGAGGCACCTCGGCCTGTTTTGAGAGGTGTATGTTCCGGGGTCACAGACCTTGAGCATACGGTAAGAGTTGTTCGCTATTCCCATTGGAATAGTCGGCCAGCTGCCTCCTAAACTGGTCGAGGCAAGGAGAAGGGAATTCTGCGTCCCCACAGCAAACTCCTCTCCCGCTATCGGAAGGGCGTGCGACAAGTACCCAATGCCCGACCTACCCGATGCAGGTTTTTCTAGGGTTTTCCCTGCATTTCTTTAGGCGAATGCCGGGTAGGATCCTTAAAATATAGCCCGGGGGCCCTAGTTAACCCTTGGCTACCTTCCTCTACCCTTCCGCATCCCCCCTTTCTAATCCCTTCCTATGCTATTAAAGGGGAGTTGCCCCTTGTAGCCTGTTGCCCTAAATATATATATACATATATATAAAAATTTACACTATTTTATTGAGTTCTATATATATATATATATATATATATATATATATATAACTCAATAAAATAGTGAAAATTTTGGTTCACAAAAGACAGTAGAAGATGAAATCAGACTACAAAATATTTGACTGGAAAAGCCGTCTTCATATTTCTGGAAATAGGGTTTAACTGGAGTACATTCTAGTAGTAAAGATAATTACAGAAAAAGACAATGAAGGATAAATATTGGATGTCAATAAAACAGGCTCTGTCTCTCCTCCATAGACGGCGGAAAACCCGACCAACAATAGTCATAATAAGGACTGTTTATGAATCAAATAATTAAGACTACAGAAGATACTTGTTCTACAAGGATAAGACATGATAAACTCAGTCGTAGCAGATTACTTAAAATTTCCATAATTCTTATTTCACCTTTGGGCCTAATGAATTATAGAGGTTGTATTAAATAAAAAATAATATAACATCTCACGGTAGACACTTGCACGTTTCTTTTCTTTGAGTTCTGTAGTGCCCATATTTTTTTTATACAGAAATACAGGTCCTCTGTAAATATTCTCGAGACATAATGCAACTATTTTTCTTGACTTGATAATAGCAGAGATTGATTTGGTGTCCTTCGAGGATGGGGTACCGAGACATTGCCGTCGAGGCCGATGACCTGAGATCTAGTCGTTGAGGTGTGACGAAATGTGCTCGTAGCTTTCGACGGAGAAGGTCGTGTCCGGAGAAGGTCAGATTCGGTACGTTGTCCGAAAAGGTCAGTCTACAAAGTGCTAAGGGTAGACTACTAACCTGAAACTATCGACACTTCCCTGCGCTGTAACTACAGTGCTACGGGAGAACTCTCTAAAACGCTAGTCTGTCGGTTTATTGGACACATCGCAGCACCACACGTTTACAACTGTGCCCATTAGGTCTTTGACGTTATTTACTTTTAGACCAGTAGCTATATACATTTTACCGCGCAAAAGGTCTGGTATTTTCCAACTTGTATTTTTTGTGGCCATTAGGGAAAAGTTTCTGTGGCCTAAAAACCACAAAATTTTACACCTCTTTTCAATTTTTCGCTTTTAGTAAAAGCATGAAGCATTCTATTGAAAATAATGTTTAGTAACAAAATTTAGAGAATAAAATTCTGCATCGAATGGTATTTTCGAGTAACAAATTCGGTTGAACGAAGTGGTAGAAATCGTTCGTCAAATTTACATCATTTCCTAAACGAATGTTGTTTATCATTTTTCTAGTGCTGATATCTCCAAAATGGTCGGCAGTAAAATAATTTGTCACAGGATAAAGGTTGTAGATAATTTAATTCTCTTTCACACTCATTATCTTGTTTTAATAATCCAATGACAATGGCCGAAAAGACACCCATTTTTTGTGGCTGTATACCGCCTGACCACGGCGCTTAGCAAAAGTGCTCGGACCCAAAGTTCCCAGTTCTGATTGATATTATTTCTTCCTTGCAAAAAACATATAGATACTTTTTGAAGCTGTGGAATCTTTCTGCCACTTAGAAACATTTTAATATGCTCTGAAAAAGACAATTTCCACTCTGACGTAATAATCACTCCCGTCCTCAAACGAAGAAATGAAAATTAGAAATAATATCATCACTCATTCCACATATGGTCTAAATATTTCAACCTCAAGTTGAAATATTTATGAATTATAGTTACCACGTAGGAACTAAACCAATTTCAAATAGAGTTAAAATTACGTCCACGGTCACTATCAACGATAGAGGTGGTAATAAAATATCCAGCTAATATTGAAGAAATGGAAACGAAAACGATTAAAATATCAGCCATCATTCAGGACCATTTACAAGTCGATTTGTTAAATAACTTTTTTTTTCGAAAGTGTATTCTCACAAAGATAGGCTTAATTAAAAATTAGCAGGTGTGACGTCATTGTGTGACGTCATCAAGATGAGTATATATTTATTCTTTCTGAACCTTTGGCCACTTTGTCATATTCATCCTACCCAAACATTATAATCCCTACCGGAATTATGCTAATAATTAAAGAGTATACAATAAATGAATTATCATACATAAAAACGTACCTTATCGTTATTCCGAGTAAAATTAAACACACAGTACAGAGGTTCGTACAGTTTGGTTTTTTACTTCGTCAAGCTGCACGACAAGCTTAATACTACTACATAAACAAATCTACACAGTCAAGGTGGTCTAAAGTATCCAGGATCGATATTAAAACTACAATCGTTAAATGTCTAATATTAAAGCTCCGTTGTAATATTGACTTCTTTTATTATGTTTCTCAATATTTAATTTTTACATAGGCCTACTATTATATCGCTAAGATAAATGTAACGATTGTAGTTTTTATAAGGTTTCTTAGGATCGATCCTGGATATTTTTGACCAACAAGACCGTGTAAACTTGATTACGTAGCTTGTTGTGTAGCGAAACAGTTGACGAAATACAAAACCAAACTGTACCAGCCTCTGTATGGTGTGTTTACCATCATTTTACTTTGAATAACAATTAAGGTATGATTTTTATATATGAACATTTATTTTTTGTATACTCTCTAATTAATAACATCACTCTTGTAATATTTGTTTAGGATAACTATGACATAATGTATCGGAAAATTTCCAGACAGTAAATATATACGCATCTTGGAGACTAATGACTAATGTTATTACTTTCATTACTTAAAGAATGGTCCTATTTATAGGTGTGATTTGTTTGTAACTGAATTATCTGAAGTACTGCATAAATGAAACGATATCAACGGTCCCCTCAGCTGACATCGAAATTCAAATCCGGATAAAATGGGAGATATTAAAAAAAATAATAAGTCAGTAGATCAAATCTTCTGCTATAAGGTGATTATTATTCGGTTCCGGAGTTTATAAATAGCCGTGTAACGAATTAAAATCAATTTTCTTGTAATAGTGCTCAATCAGTGACGTATACGTAAACTATATGCTCTTACCGCCTCACTAATTAACCTGATATGTTTTCTTTGTTCTGTGAACGATCCAATGTTAATAATAAAGTTTAATTTATTTTAGAAACATTTTCATTTAACCTGTGCTTTACATTTCGTCGTACTAGTATAATTTATTTAATTTCTCATTTATCTATTTTTCTTATACGTAATATATTTATATAGTTTATTTATTTTTGAATTTTTGTCCTTTTTTTATTTTTTTATTAGACAAAACTTTTATCTTAAGATTATTTGTTGTTACATAAAGTTTAGAGTGTATACAATTAAAATTCTGTACATAATTAACCTGGAAACTTGGCACTTATGTTAATCCCGCAATTAACGTAATTTTGCAAATAATTTTTGTCCTATTTCCCCATTAGAGAAATAATATATACAACAAATAAATCTAAAAGTCCATTTATTTATAATATCTGGGTTCCCGTAGCGCCGTTTTTATACGAAACTGCGGGGGGGGGGAGGGGGAGGAAATCTTTCTACAATGCAAATATTTACGATTTCCTGTAATATATTTTGATTTTTTCCCGTCTATTTTTAATTGTTTAATCAAAATATTTTTGGAGAACATCTACGATTCCATTAGTCATCTACTGACAAAACGGAACACGGGAAAAATGCTTAGAATATTTTCTGTACCGCGAAATAAATCAATTGAAGTGTATCATCAGACGGGAAAAATGTTTAAGAATACATACTTAAGTAAATAATGGAAAAAATTAAAATATAAAACGTTCGAGTTAGTATTATAATAATTAGATAAATAATAAGCCAAATAACTGACAAAGGTAAGTGCTAAATCAATACCACCCAATGTTTCTTCCCGACGAAATAAATTTTTATCTGCTATTTGGCTACTTATTTATCTAATTTATTTTTTAAAAAATACAGAAATTAGAGGAAAATGATACACATTGACCAAAAAAAGTAGAACTCGGTGGCAAAAAAATATATTACAAAAATTCGGAAATATGAATGTCATGTATTGAATGAGTTAGAACAATTAAATAAAGTCTCCAAATCGATCAAAATATATAACATTCTAAGCCCCCACTTTATTTTCTACACATCAGTATTAATAATTTTTACGACGACGACCAAAATTATATGTATAAATTTTCAGTTATCCGTTGTTATATTTTTTAAAAAAGCCACGTAATTAGTCTGTATACAAATAAGCATTTAACGAAATTGAGCGATTCAGATTCTTTATTAACTTGACAATGTTGTTCTCCGAATATTAGAGCTCGCTCTTCCGGCCATTTAATAAAAAAGAAATACGAATATATAAAATTGAAACCGGAGTATCAGAAACCTCTAAACGCTTTTACGAATCGTGGAGAGAGGCGATCGTGCAATTTGATTCCGGAGACGAAATTACTGCACCTCCATACACTCCGATATGTGAAAGGGAAGGAAGACCGGGGGGGGGGGGTTGGATAATTAAAACAAACGTTCATTATTTGAAAGTAATTAGAATAGTAAATACGTCGAAGTGCGTGGAAAAAAGTAATTATATGAAGACCAAGCAAGGTACTGAGAGACAAAGTGATGAGAGATTAGGTGGTGGCAGGGGAATGGTTGGTGTGGATCAAGATAAACCTCGGCAGGCAGGGTCTTGAGTAAAGTGTTCACCTGTTGCTGGCCGTGGGCAGCTGAGGGCCTCCCCGTGGCAGGTGGCCCCTTCGCCTGGGTCTTGTGGCCTTGAGGGGCTGCCACTGCCCTGCTTTAGGACAGCAGATGGCTTCAAATTACTCAGCAGAGTTTCCGTTATAATCGTGTTCCGTACCATTCACCCCTTCTTGTTTGTTTGGATCGTCGCCTTTTGTCTCTCTTGTTCCTCAAGGACACTCGTCCAGTGACAGCAGCAGTCACTTCTGCTGTGACCGTTCCATGAAGAGTTGTCCATTCCATTTTTTTTTCTCCAAAAATTGTAAATAGTGAAACATCGTATTCCTGATTTTTTTTTAACAATCGGAAACAAAAGTGATGACCCAGGAATTTATATTATTCGCTCTGATTTTATAAACAAAAAATTAAAGGGGGAGCTCCACAAGGTTCTACTTTGAGACCATCAAACTTTGTAATACAAATGCATTCATAATAAAGATTAAAAAATTCTCCGAGGCGATGGAAATAAAATTTTAATACGAAGTGAACAACGCATCTAGGAAGAAATAACCAGTATTTATTCAATCAATGGCTCAGTATTATTTTTTATAATGCCACATATTTATAATACTTTTTTTTGTTAATAAGATAAATTAAGTTAATCAACGACCATTACAACGGACTTTTAAAATATTTTATTCAACTCGACGACGTTCGTATACATTTTTGTACGTTCATCAGGTTGTATATTTTATGTTTTACAGTAAAATATATTTTTTGTCAGCAATGGTGTAAATAACAAAAAATATAATATTTTAAATCACAAATTTATATATAGCCTATTTTATTCTAAAAATTTAACTAAAACGAAAAACGACAATATTGCTCTATTAATAAATCAATTATTAACCTTATATTGACACTTTATTTTTATTTAGAGTGTAAAGACGTTTCGATACATTTCGTATCTTCCTGAGGGTTTCTTCCTAACGAGAGGCCAACAATCCCGTTGATGTTAAGTGAATTTTGAGCCTCGGGACCCCTTTTTTTCTAAATTTTGTAAAATTAATAACAAGGTAATTGTTTTTAGTGAAAGTTTGTTATAATAATTTGGAAATTTTTTGTTTGTTTTGTTTACTTTAGTTTGTCTTAGTTTACTTTGTACCAGTACTCTATTAAATTAAAGCAGTTGTAAATACCTCCTCTTTAAAAAATAACCTAAGGAAGATACGAATATGTATCGAAACGTCGTTACGTTCTCAAATAAAGTGTCTGTAAAAGGTCAATAATAAATTTATTAATTCGAAAACAGACGTAAAATAAAACCTTTTCAATATCCTTCCATCTTAAATGTTGTATTTAATAAGAAAATGGAAAGCTATATAATATTTAAAAACAAATCTTTTTTTGTTTCAACAAATTTGAAATTTAATAATAGCTTTTACCAGCTATTATCAACCTAATTTTATTTCAAATTAAAATTACAAATTTATTCAAAAAAATTTAATGTGTTTATTATTCCAAAAAATACGATAATTAATTTATTTTTATTACAAAACATTATATATTGAAAATTGATCTTCTTTAGGTAATTATTACTATTTGAATTTTGTATATGAAATTTATAAAATTATTATAATAATAATAATATCTAAAATTACTTTTTAATTTTATTAAGTTGATCCCCCTTCAGTTACTTAATTTTGAATAAATACTTCAAATGTTTTACGAGTGTTTACTTTACGACTGTTAAATCAGGGGTGAAAAAAATTGTAGAAAATTATATTAATTTTTAAATAATTAGCCCTATATAAATAATTCAAATATTATAAGATTAATGTCTGATTATGTTGTTGATGTCAGCTACGTCGAGACGATCTTATCAATGAATGGTGAAGTAAACGCAGTTAAGTCCAACTTATAAGATAAACATTTCACTGATTCCTCTTAACGTTGGAAAATAAAAAATTATAAAATAATTAAAGTCCAAAATTCTGTGGAGAATAAATTTAATATTTGATTGTGTCTAACTGAAGCGATTTTAATAGCAGCCATTTTGTTTAATTCGCACGCTTTCAATGTAGTTGTTAATATTGACACTTGTAATATCAGAGAACGACGGCTTTCCCGGTGAATCTGTTGTAAATAAAAATTTCGGGTCTCAGTTAACCAGATGACGATGGCGGAGCTTGCCGTCGAAACGTTGTTATTCAAAAAACAATTGGCCCGGGTTGAGACCTCCAGAATTTCTTCTACAACTTGTAATATCAATAGTGTACCACATTTTGTTATGCATTCGCGTGTTAAAATGAGAATATTTAAGTGCTAGCACGGTTCTAAAAGTTCAGATTATAATGGGGACGGGTTGGGGAATTGTGTGAGCTCTCCGATCCAGAGATAAGACTCCATTTCGCCTATGTTTACTGTCTTAAATATTTCCCTATCACTTTATAAGTGTTTAACAGAACCAAAGATAAGCATAATACGTTATAGAATAAATATTTATATACCCTTAAATCTCTACGTTTTATAATTATAACGTGTCAAATATAAA
The DNA here is from genome assembly GCA_037074705.1 of Zhengitettix transpicula. NCBI lineage: Eukaryota > Metazoa > Arthropoda > Insecta > Orthoptera > Tetrigidae > Zhengitettix > Zhengitettix transpicula. Next base: position 231,875,672 of record CM073590.1, on the reverse strand, counting down.
CGGATGGATGGAGGATGAAATCCATTAGTAATTCCACTTCTGGAGTAATTACGTCGCCTTCTATTTATGTTTCAAAAGCTGGCATTCTATGAATATTTACAGCGGAAAGAAAACCGTGTAGATTTCAAGATATCGTGTTACGCGTTTTAAACAAAAGTAATATTTATTCAGAGTCGCCTGTCGGTGTGGTCGCTCGCTTTACCAGAGATTATGCGCGCGAGGGTCATTTCGAATCGCAGATAAGAACAATAAGAGAACACCTCCAAAGTGGACAGACAAGTGAAAAGGGTGATTATTCATGTGTTAACGACCTTCCGGTATTCGGAGTTACCAATTAAAAACGCATATATGGGAAAGGTTAAAACGCGATTACGTCAAATCAAATAGAAGAGTTTGGTCGACCTAAAGAGAGAATTTCGTGTAAACTAGAGCGAATACGCAATACTAAACTGTTTTATTTTGAAGTCATTACATGTATAACTGGTGTAATCCGGATCTATGTTGTAATCTCTTTAGTAATACGCAGTCGAACATCGCACTACGTTTTTCATCTTTACGTGGTCGTTCAGATCGAACCACCCCAGTATTTACTTCATGTATATTATCTTCGAATAACAGAACGGTTAAAATATTTTTTATAAGACACTGTTACAATTTCTTTGTGGTTTATTTACAGCTAACGGTGACATTCAGTTCAAATTTTCACGATTAATCCCTTACATATTCCCCAAAAACGGCCACGAAATATTATTCGTTTTCTACTGCCGTATAAAATTTAAATTACTCTATATCGGACTTACAGTTGATTCCAAATTTCTACCATTCGAATAATCATTTACTCAGCAATCACGCTGTCATAAATGTCTTATGAATAATTCATCAATATCAGCATGTAAAATAATTCTGTATTTGTAGAATCCCTTAGTAATTTGATTTTTATTTCGTGTCATAAATGCTCAAGAGCGTACATCTTTATTTTAATTATGTTTCCACTCTTCTTGTTTAGAGAAATTGTCTTTTACGTTATAATTAATTCCTTTTATAATCCTAAGCTTTGAACTGTACTATTCTGTCTTCCAATTCACTCAATCCTACTCTCCGTATCCTGCCAGCTATGTTACCCGCCCCGTTTATTTCTATTTCTGATCTAAACTAATTTTTCGCGTCCGTACTAATAATTTGTGCTTTACATAAATATATACAACTTTCTCATTCGTTACACTCCATTTTACGACCGGAAAATCAGCATACGTTTTATATTGCAGTGAAAAGTGCAGAGAACTACAGGACGTATTGTTAGTATTAAGTAAAATGGTTTTATCTTATTTATTTATTTTATTTTATTTATGTTTATGTTAATTATGGGTTACTTAATTATATGTATTTTAAATACAGTCACCGGGTTTTGTCCAATGCAGTTAAATAAATCTATCTCTCTTTGTTACTGCTTTTTTTCACTATCTACAGATGCAGATAATTAAAAAAATATTAATTAAATTACTTAAGGTCCTCTAATATAGCCGAGGTTAACTTAATTGTTTTAAACATTAATATAATGAAACCATTGAATTTTGGAAAGTTTTGTACATCTCTAAAGACGACGTTAGTCCTTATATAAATTTAAATTCGCCTGAACTTTTCATTCCGTAGTTCTAAATCCATGTTAATAAAACGACTACAGTCCGTTCCAATTTTTTGTTTATTATACCTAAATTGATTCTCTAGCATTTCTTTATTTTATAGAAAATGGGCATAAATCGTATCAATTCAGCCAAGGATAGTTCAGAGTTAAAATAGTTAAAGTGTGTTGGTTACTATAACATATATTTATGTGTTAGTCTACAGTCCATCCGATTATTTTTTTTTAGGGCAACAGGCTACATGAGGGCGATCAACATTGGGCAACTCCCCTTTAATAGCATAGGAAGGGATTTGAAATGGGGGATTCTCTCGCAGGTAACCTGCGAGGGATGTTCTCTTGCAGGCAGAACCTTTTAGGAGAGATACGAAAGGGATACCTTTGGGTATGCCTATTCCTCTCCTGTTTTGAGAGGTGTATGTTCCGGGGTCGCAGACCTTGGGCATACGGTAAGAGTTGTTCGCTATTCACATTGGAATAGTCGGCCAGCTGCCTCCTAAACTGGTCGAGGCATGAAGAAGGGAATGCTGCGTCCCCACAGCAAACTCCTCTCCCGCTATCGGAAGGGCGTGGGACAAGTATCCAATGCCCCACCTACTGATGCAGGTTTTTCTAGGGTTTTCCCTGCATTTCTTTAGGCGAATGCCGGGTAGGATCCATAAACTATAGCCCGGGGGCCCTTGGCTACCTTCCTCTACCCTTCCGCATCCCCCCTTTCAAATCCCTTCCTATGCTATTAAAAGGCAGTTGCCCAAAGTGGATTACCCTCATGTTGCCTGTTTCCCTAAAAAAAACCATTAACTACAGGTTTTTCTCTGTCATCAATACGATGAATTTTTGAAGTTGTGAGCATTATGACAGGTTTCGTTTCACTTAAATATTTTTATTCATTTATTTGTTATTTTCCATTTTACAATAATATATTAGACACACGAAAGTATAAATATTAAAACAAAATTACGTTTATAATATGTAACTAAATATTTTTACATGATCATTCTTAAATATAAATATTATATTTAAGCAACATTACTAATTAATAAAAGTTTATTTAATATAAATTAATATCCAAAGCATTAATCAAATGTGAATTCTCATTATTTAATTTTTTTAATTTATAATTTGCTTTATACTGATTTACCACAAACATATAATGCAAACTAGAGATCAACTCATTTATCAAATAAATCAACGCAATCAACATCGTTATTAATTGACTTAATTTTTTTCTCAATTATAAACTTAACTATTTCATACGTTTCTTCATTACTGTTAATTTTATTTTATATATACATTATACGTATTATTCTTATTATTTTCCGGGACATCTTTCTCACTCGTGGATGTATTTTTATTGTTTAGTGTGATTCTTTGTTGTATTTTATTATATATGTGTATATATTAATATACAATTGGGCCCGGTGGCAGATACATTACTTATTATCTAGGTTAAACTAGCAATAACAAAACATTGTCCATTGAATTTTGGTTCCTAAGAAAAAGAAAAGAAACAAAGAGTAAACAGAAACACTGCCTGGAATTAAAATGGCGGAAGACTACACTTCACTTTTAATTGGATTAAGATTTTCATTAATTATCAGGGGGAAACACTTCACTTCCCACGTTTTTTCTTAGATTCAACCTAAATTGTATTTTTTGAGGAGGATTCCCCCAAAAACATCTCACTAGTAAATTTTTCCAGTTGTTAATCGTCCTATTTAGCAATGATAATATTCTCACATCTGTTTTTTTGTTTCCGACAGTTTATTTTAAATTGATGGTCACCCCTACCGATATAACTGAGTTTTTGCAGCTGATTCCCAGCTTACCCCACATAAGCTTTGAATAGCCTAACTCTATCCCCCCCCCAATGAGAGAGTAACTCCCAATCTAATAGTTCGCTTTTTTTTCGATCACATATTCAGGCCCTATTCTTGTAAATTCAACTTCATTTTTTTTCTCCTACGTTTCTATTTCATTTTCCCAACAGCTGCCACATATTCCAAAATTAGTCTCTCTAGGATTAAGTATACTACCACCTTAGATTTTGTGCAACCCTCTTTTAGATTCATCATTATGAAACTTAAAGAATTCCACACTTTCCGGGTCGAAAAAAAATATCACCTGCTTCTCCCACCCAATAATATAGTTGTTATTATTACTAGATATTTGCAGATCGCTACCCTTGGAATTAACACCCTTGCTAGACCGAATTCCGTCTCATTTATCAGCATTTGCCTTCTAAACGATATTGACCTGCTTTTCTTCCTATTAAATTCCGTTTCATTTCATTTTTTAATTATGCTTTGACCTACCCTTTTCCCTCAGCAGAGGACTATTGTAATCAATAAAGTCTAAAGACGACTGTTTTGCTTAGACTGAATTTAGTAGGTCCGATACGTGTCTTCCAGATCTGAATCGTTCCTTTATTATTTCCTGAATACGAACACTGTATTAAAACCTTCCTATTTTCGTTCCTTTATTATTTCTGAAATTATACCTTTAAATTATCAATGGTAATCCGTAAAGAAAATCTCTCCACCAGGTGGACCAAGAAGAGTTTCTCCATGAATGTTTGTTTACCTTCATGTTGTTGTTTTTTCTCTCTAGTTCTACGCACGTGCGTGTTTTTGTTGTGTGTGTGTGTGTGTTTGGACAGACACCGTTAGCTTATAATGAACGAGCTATTACCTCGATTTCCTGGGAACAATGAGAAGAAACCCCGTGACGTAAGAACCCTTGCTTAACCGTGGAAGGGAACGCCGGAAACAGAGGGACAAAAGGCCGATATTACCGTTAATGGGTGACCTGTGGTCAACTCCTCGTCACATTACTATTGTGTGTGTTGCTTCGTGGTCGCTTTCCCAGGGCGAGAGTCGGAACCTTCAAACAAAAGATGGGGGGGGGGGAAAGAAATTAAAGTACGCGATTAGATCCGTTAGTGTGCACAAGGAAATACGTGCTCAGTTTAGGTGCAATCAATTAGTCCATTTCCCTTCTAAACTATTCCCTCACGTCACGGAAAGGAAATTAATAAATCACTTGTGTCTGTAAAATGTCATTAACTGATTTATTAATTCAAACAACAGAGTAAAATAAAAAGTGGAAAGATTTTCAATAATAAAAAATCTTAAAGTAAAAGTATTCCAATGTTCAATAGATGGGCTGATGATACGACCAAAAGGTTCTGTAATGTTTTGAACTGCTGACAGTCAGGCGGATTATTTTATTTATTTAAGAAGTACTTAGTTCTGAAAATTCGAAATTAAGTATAAACGTTGGTCACGTAGTGAGAATGGCACCCCAATACTGAAATGCAAAGTATGCTTCAGAAAAAACTATTTCTTTTCGCATATTGTGATGACTAATAATAAATACGTGTGTTCTGAGAGACGAACGGTTCTAGAAGGATCTTTCTCAATCCAAACAATCTTTGCACATATTTAATGACGAGATATATCAGAAATAATATTCTTCAACCTTTAAAGACTTTGTTCTGCTCGACTCAGCCCATCTTTATGGACACTAGACGCAGAAATAACTATATGGCTTCTTAATTCAATTCTGTACACTTAATTTCATATTTAAAATGAGTAGGATTTCCGTCTAGGACCACCAAAGTTGATCAAAAATTATTTTATGTAAGATGAAGGTGATGACGTTTGCAAAGTGGGGGAACGTCATAAAAAAAATCGAGAGAAAAAGGGCTGCAGTAGCTTTTATCTTCCTCTGAGACATGTTGTATATTTACTATTATTTTTACACGTAAAATAAAGAGAAGCAGGGCAAACGGTTGTCTTATAGCTCTTTAGGAAAATGAGTAGCGAAGTACAAGGAAATAAAGATTCGGTATCTGGACTCATTCCCAAATCACCCGGAAATATTCCACTATAATATGGATGATTATGCGAGTAAACACAGAAATCATTCGTCCATTAAATTTATGAAATGAGATTCAGTTAATATTATTTTGATTGTTACAAAATCACCATTTTCGTAGAAAACAGGAGATGAATTTATTATTCTACATTACCTCACTGTGGCTGGTACTTTTTAGGGAAAAAGAAATTAAATAAATAACTTGTTAAGAAATTTTAAATAGTCATTTCATATAATTTATTAAAATTAATATTTATAAAAAATTTAACTTATTTTTATTTATAAATACCATCACAATTATTATCACTAAATTTTCTAAATAATTATTTTCCAATAAAAGCCGCAGAGTAAGATCGGAAAAATTCTCTGAAAGCCATCGAGCAATTAAATCCGTTAATTTAAGCTATTTTATATTTTTGAAGATAAAGCGGTGTTAGTGGGTTCGATTCCCGGTCCTGTGGATGTTTTTCTATACTTATCTTTAATTCACTTTGATTAAGACAATTCAGGTAATATAACCTTTTTGTCTGAATTGCCTATCTTTATTATTAATTATTTTCGATCAGTAAAGTTTTTCATTTTAATTCACTTTCACAGCTTTTAGAGGTGAGTTTTATTGAAAGTATTTATTCTGTAAAACTTGAACTGTAGTTTCCTTTTTAGTTATAAAAATTTATTCTGTACATTAATTGCATTAATAAATATATTTTAAAAATTAATTGCACCATCTTTATCATACATATAATGTACTTCAGATCACACTTTTCTTAATTTTTTTTATATTAATGAGCTGTCAGACTTTTTATTTATCTTACAGATGTACTGTCTCCAAATCATTCCGATTCAGTATAATGTAAAGGTAACTTTAAAATATTATATTATTGTAATTATACAAAATTTTGATTTTTTTTATAAAATAGTATTCAGAAAGGACAGAGGAAAATCTTACAATGAGTTCCAGATATATAGGCCATGAAATTTGATTTAAAGGATCACGATGTAAAAATCTTGACCGGACCACGAAAAAGAGATTTTTCCATCCAAATCTTTTAAATAAAATACAAATTTTTAAAATATATTTTAAATTTACATTCAAAAAGAAGTAAACATAGAATAATTTTAAAACACAGATGATAAATCAGATAATAAAAATAAATTGAATTTAGCAACGTTGTCAATGACAGTTGTTCCTTTTAATAAACATAATGAGGTTGGTCGTGTGGATTTGAGATGAATCTTATTGTGCAGATGAATAAATTTACTAAAAACTTACATTATTGAGACGTAGAGCGTATTTAAGGATGCTACATTGCCAAATTTTGATTTGAAAGTTTAACAAATTGTGGAGATTTACAACAGTGTTTGTATTGATAATTATTTTATTTTTCACGAGTATTAATTAAATTTGAAAACTTCTTAAAAAGAGTCCAGTCTCATTCTCCTTGCACGTGCCTGATTGTGCCAGCGGTTAATTACAGTGGTAGAGAGAAAGAGAGTGGATCCGGCAGGCGTTCTGAGTGCGTTTTTCGTAATTACGTCTCTGTTATTCCCCTGGAAGCGGTGACCTTGGGCGCTGCTGTTTGCGGAAGTGTCCCCCAGGGATCGGTTTTTAGCGCGAACCCTCGGGAAGTTCTCAAGGACAAATGATTACGTAACCCTTCCTCAGCCACTGACCCTACGCTTCCAGGTTAAGCAGGAAACCTGTCGCCCGGTAGTTTCTAGTAATGGCAGAAGAAAACTCGCAAGACACGACGTTACGCTGGCCTGGAAAACAAATATGTCTATCTTATCCGCAATCAAGGAGAGCTACTGATACCAAAAATTATCACGAAACATAAGTGATCAAATTTGGTGGTCAACCATTTATTGTTCTCTGTGAAGAAGTGCATTTGGAGCTACATCATCCATCATTAAAATTGAAAATATCCACCGATAGTTTCGTTGCTCTCTCTTATAATATTTTAATAATGATATATATTGAAAAAAAAGTATAAATAAGTACGTAATTATAAATATCAGACTTATATATTTTTAATGTTTTTAAAGGCTTTAGGATTCTTTTTCTTAAACACTGTAATCACTTTCATTTTAAATTATTTTTTTGCGGAATATAAATGAGACGAATACTTGAAAAAAAATACTGTCAAATATTTTTTAAATTACTGGAAACCCCTTTAAGAAAGGTTGAATGATTCAAAAAAGTCCTTGTAATCTAATTAGTAACATTAACATTATTTTTTTCCAAATACCTTGTTCCTTTCCTGTCCCTTAGTGCAACTTTTTAATGTATCTTATAAGTTCGTAATTAAAGACGCGATTTTTGTAACATCTCTGGCTCGACATTTTTGGTTGTATTTTTTTACAGAATTGTCAACGTGTGCTTCGATTTTAGTCTTGACGTTGCTTTCAAAATATGTCTTTGTTTCTTATTGTAGTAAAAAATAACGTTCAAAAATGGTGCCGTTTGGAAACATATGAAACGGAAGTTTGGTAACTACATTTTTCGTAAGTAAAAATGATTCGTGATCTTAATTGAAAACTATTTCGATACCTAATGAAATTTCATCCCATTTATCATGTAATGAAAGAAACATGTAATATAATATAGTTATAGTTAATTTGTAATTAATATAACGGAAGTTCAGCAGTTCCTCTGACGTCACACAGACTCAGCTGCACGCAGATTGTTACGCTCCGAACACAATCAACTGATTACTTAAACATTTAAGTTGGAATAACAAAAATTCAAGGTTTCTAAAACACTCGAACTTCAGGACAATTCACATTCATTTATTAAAATACTTTATTAATAATGATTAATAATCGTTTTTTTTGGGCAACAGGCTACATGAGGGTAATCCACAATGGGCAACTCCCCTTTAATAGCATAGGAAGGGATTTGAAAGGGGCGATGCGGAAGGGTAGAGGAAGGTAGCCAAGGGTTACTAGGGTCCCCAAGCTATATTTTAAGGATCCTACCCGGCATTCGCCTAAAGAAATGCAGGGAAAACTTTAGAAAAACCTGCATCGGGTAGGTCGGGAATTGGGTACTTGTCCCACGCACTTCCGATAGCGGGAGAGGAGTTTGCTGTGGGGACGCAGCATTCCCTTCTCTGTGCCACGACCAGTTTAGGAGGCAGCTGGTCGACTATTCCAATGGGAATAGCGGACAACTCTTACCGTATGCCCAAGGTCTGTGACCCCGGAACATACACCTCTCAAAACAGTCTGAGGTGCCTCGGCTTGTGGGAACCTTAGTTCAAAAACGGAGAGGAAAAGGCATGCCCAAAGGTAGCCCCTTCGTATCTCTCCTAAAAGGTTATGCCTGCGAGAGAACATCCCTCGCAGGTTACCTGCGAGAGAATCCTCTCGCAGGCTTTTTCTGGTTATTATTAATAATCGTGAAGCTGAACAGTATTTCACCACAGGTGGAAGAAAGGAAGCCTGCGAGAGGGTTTCTCGCAGGTGAACCTTCCCAGAGAGCTCTGGCGGGGGCTACCTTTGGGGATGCTCTCACATCTCTCCTAAACAGGCCAAGGCATGGCGAGGGGTAAGCTGCGTCCCCACAGCAAACTCCTCTCCCGCTATCGGAAGGGCGTGGGACAAGTACCCAATGCCCGACCTACCCGATGCAGGTTTTTCTAAGGTTTTCCCTGCATTCCTTTAGGCGAATGCCGGGTAGGATCCTTAAAATATAGCCCGGGGGCCCTAGTTAACCCCTGGCTACCTTCCTCTACCCTTCCGCATCCCCCCTTTCAAATCCCTTCCTATGCTATTAAAGGGGAGTTGCCCTAAGTGGATTACCCTCATGTAGCCTGTTGCCCTAAAAAAAAAAAAAAAAAATATTTCACCACACAAGTCCTGGTTGTGACAGCGAACAGGATAGAATAAGTCGCCTTAAGCGAATTTTAGCCTAAACGACAGCAGTGCACTCCTTTGTCCTTAGTTGAATATTTGTACTAAGAACTGAACTATTAATAAATTTTCGCATCCGTCCTTCCTGCTATGCATTATGTTTTCGCTCTCTAGGCCATCGTAAAAAAAGTGATCTCGTAGGCCTCGTCCTCAGGTTCTAGACGATTCTGAGGAATTTGCCAATCGGAATATTTCTAACATATCGTGGCAACAAAAAAATGTACCAATAAAATTGGGTTTTACACAGCATAATAATTTATTCGTTGCGCCTTTATTTGGCGCAGTCTCCAACTGTCGACAAACTAATGTCCAACCATTAATGTTAAAAATGTTAATATAAATTTAAAATACCTTAATTTGAAACTCAGACAATTAAAGAAAAGGTAACTATTCAAATTAGCGATGCCTGATAATTACAAGTTATATATAGACAATTATCTTCTGTTTTTGCTTAAGATTATTCAAAGCCTGAATCTTCCTCTTGTACCATATATTTGAAATGCTTCCCGATTTCTTTGATTCCAATTAAGTAAAACGCCAATCTCTTCAAATACAAATATAAAAACTTTGCAAGTCTGAATATCTAAATATTTAGGTAGAACAGGAATTTTTTTAATTGTTATATTATTAATACTTTTATGTGAAAATTTATTGAACATTTCTTTTAATTTATTTCTTTAAATATGAATTTTTCATTAAAATTTCTAAAAGTGTGTGCTTTACAAAATATTTCTGTACATTAAATGATAAAAAATAATTTACAATATCAAGGAGTCATAAATTTTATGGAAATTACTAGTACCATTTTTTATATTAATAGGCAAATAATTTGGATCTAATGTGCAACATTTCAATCTTGAATTAAACTTTCATTCTTCATCTATTTTTTTTTGCTTTAAATTAAAATTGTGGTTATTTAAATAAATTTGTTTGGACACAACTGATCAATTTAAATTAATCATTGGAACACAAAAGACAGGTACCAAGATTATCTCTCTCAAGGCTAGTCTGAACCGAATAGGACCATGACAGCTAACTTTTTCTGCAGAAAAATAAAAGGTCTGTGACTCACATTTTCAGTCATTACATCTAAATTCTCACGCAATCTATCCGTCTCATGATTTACTCATTTCTCAGGAGAGAAAAGTATCATCTCAGGAAATTCCATAGCACTTCAATTTTCCTGATAAACTTTCAAAGTCAGCAAAAATCAAATTCTCGGGAATGGTCACAGAAATTTGCAAGTCAGATCCGGGCAATCACGAAAAAATATTAGTTCCAGTGTAAGATGGATTTATCCGGGCATAGGAAAAAATCTATAAAGATGACGTCATCGAAGGGCACGGCAGGAATAAAGGACAGGAACTACATAAGTCGTGTGCGAATTGAATGGACATTGAATAGAGAGAAAAGCGTCTGATATATACACACATAGTTATTATAATAATAATATTAAAAAAAATAACTACACACAAATAAAGACTCATTTTTAAGTGTTTCTTCCTCGAATATTACTTTCACTATAATTTCCCCTATAAATCAAAATTTTATGGCCAAAACTAAAAAAATTAGCAGACTACAGGACAAAACTTCGGTCACATTCGGCAAGCATCGGACAATCTCGGATATCACAGCACGTCTGAATGTTATGTGTAATATTTTCCTTACAAATAATAAAGTACCACTAAAGAAAATAATTCCTCCAAATCTATGTGATATCGAAGGTGGTAATGGGATATAAAACAGAAACAGTGAAGGAAGCCGCAGAAATAGAATACACGAGTTACTCGTATCACCAACAAAAGCCACACTGACTTCCGTAAGATCCAACTGGCCGTAGCCGTGACTGCAGAAGCGAAATTCAGTGAAGCTGTGTGACGTCATCTAGCCACTACGTTTAAGAAATACGCTCCAGTACAAAAATTGGTTTATCATATCTGAATGAAATTAATAACGTTTATCTATAAACAGTGACAATCGATGCATGGAAGAAGAATATTTTTCATCATATTTTCTCAACTGTATTTAAATGTTTGCGTTGGTTTCATTTTTTGGAAACACCGTAGTGTAGTACTGGTATTCGGATAGTATACGTTTAAATCTACCCGTTGACGTGGCGGCGTCTGATTGGTGCTTGGCTAAATGGCTCTGTATGCTGTGACGTCATTTACTCCGAAGGTCTCGCAGTATATCCTCTTATATAACTTCCATAACGATGTTGATAATAATAATAATAATGAATGTTCTCTAGTCTAACGTCGACGTAGATTAAACTGTTGTTATACACAATGGTAACTGGATTAGGTGACGTAGGTGCGAACTATTCCTCCAAATCCCAGCCACATAGAATCTGGATCGCAGTAATATCGAAGGTGGTAAGGGGAGGTGAAACAAGGACAGTGAAGGAAGCCGCAGAAATAGAATACACGAGTTTCTTAATTAAAATTCCCGTGCGTTATGGCGGTTCTCCCCCACTCCCCTTCGTGGTCCCGCAAACACAGACCTCATTCAATTAAACGAGACTTTTAGTTAACTGGAGCGGTGCGTTTTCCATTAAGGTATGCTAATCGCTGTCGTTTAAAGCAACCTCATTTTCTGGTATTCCGGGAGTCGCAGCTGCTTCGTCCTGTGCTGAATGAGAGGTGTGGGTGTACTCCAAGTGATAAGAAAATTACTGCCGCATCCCCGACTATCTCGAATAAGAGGGGGGCACGAACCTCGACGTTTTCCGTGGCCGTGATATTTCAGTATAATCACAACTGCAAACGCGTAAAATTATCACCCTCAAAATTCGTACAATAAACTATCTTCAATATTCAATAATATTAGATGGCAATATCAATATATATTCAGATATTTACTTTTAAAATTATTATCTTACGACTTTTGGTGTTGTGGTAACACTTCTTTTAAAAATAAATATAAAAAAATGATTTATTAATTACACATTATGCTCTGTGGTCAGAGGCCTTGCGCATACGGTAATATTTGTCCTGTTGTTACTATTGGAACAGTCGGCCAGCTGCCTCCGAAAGTTGTCGAGGCATGGTGAATGGAATGCTGCGTACCCTCAGAAAACCCAGCTACTGTCCCCGGAAGGGCTGAATTCGTGTACCAAGAAACCGACCTACCTGATGGAAGTTGTCTACGGGTTTCCCTACACCATTTCTCCTCAAATTCTGTGTGGGATACTTAAACGTTTGATCCTATGAAAAGGGAGATTCCTCCACGTGGATAACCTTCATGTAGCCTGTCACTCTGAAAATAAATGTTTATGTTAACTTTTCCTTTATTAAATATGTGCCTAAAGAATGTTGTAAGAATTGTTTCTTATCTCACCCTCGGTAATTAAATAAAAATAAACCATTCTTAAAATTTTTTATGACACTTTCATTTGTGGTTGATTAACATTGAAATGGTCACGGCAAATAGGGGCTGAAAAATAATTCTATAAATTAAAATTAACATAACTATTTCGACGAGTAAATAAGAAGGGGATTAAAAGAGAAAAATATCGAGCCACACTCATTTTCCTTATAAAATAAGATTCCAAAAACAACAGAGTTTTAAATATCGGCAGTTTAAGCTAAATGTTTGTGAAAAACGAAGGAGATAAGTGTAGACAGTAATATGATGAATTTATTGGTTTTAAAATTGTTTCCACCTTGATTTAATGATATCTATGACGATGTTTAGAGAGAATAAAGTCATTTATTAATTTAGATGACCATGGGAAGATTTAAAGCGTTTTAAAATTTATTTCATAGCTACTTCGATAAATAAACACTCATAATTCAATATATTTATTTATCTATATAAAATGGGGAAAATATCGAAGGTCAGCCAGCTTTTTTTTTATCCCCGTGGCTTAGGATTCGCACGACACGACTACGGAAGGCTTCATCCTTCACTTGGGCACGTGCCTGTGTGTCTTTAAAAGAACTTCGCTATCATTGTCTGCAGAAACAAAGAGACGGCAACGTCCCTGAAAGGCCTCCGAAAAATCAAGGACCAATTCTCCGATCTCCTGCACACAGCGTGGGCGGATAAATGGCCCGTACGAACAACAGGTGGCTCCAACCAGACAAAGACAAACACCCTCATATGCGGCACGACGTAGCGCGAAACATGGATTGGATTCTCATTGCTTTTAACTAAATCATCATTTTTTATAAATTTTTAATTTGGAGGAGTTTCAGTAATGTTCTAAATTCATCTTTACAAGGGTAAACAATCTAAAAATTTAACAAGGACCCTCCTGAAACTTAATTTTTATTTATATTTCTTAAATCAAAAGATTAAATTTGATTTTTTTTTAAAAAAAAAGACCCTCAACACACACCTTAACTTGTCCAAAATTTATTATTTGCAGTCTCGTGGAATTATTGTATCAAGTGTGTAGGGGATTTCCTGCACCTATTTGTACATTTTACGGAAAATCCAGTAAAACACAAAGACTATTCACCTACGGTCCAGACAAAACAATCTTAATTGCCTCCAAGAACAACTTAGTCAAATATCAATGAAATTCTGAATCGTCTAAATAAAAAAAAAACCTCTTCATTATCCAAAAATGACAGGATAATTATCATATATCGATAAAAGAGTAATACACCGTGGTTTTCCTTAAGATCGACACGCAACCTGCAGGAAATCCGGTACGTGCATGATTTTCCGATTAGAGGAGGGAACAAATGAAAACTATTGGATAAGTTGAAAGTTTGTGTATTGATGATTTAGGATCATTTTTAAAAATTCAAAATTAATAGCTTTAAAAAATATAATAAAAATATTTGTTTTTGTTAAATTGTAAATAGTTCAGTAAAATTGTTTTTCTTTGCACCGTATGGACGGCAAAATTCAAAATTAAATATTTTGAAAATGTTTTTCATTTCAATCCTACGGCTGATTAAAAACATAAATTATCAAGAATCAGACTTTTTAATAGAAATTTATATTAAATGATACGAAGAGCCTTTGAGTGAGTAAAAATTGTTAGTATTCAAATTTTAAACACCACCGTTTCGTCCCTGATTAGGACCTCTTCAGGTGTGTGTCCAATGTTAGAATTATAAAATAACAATTTCACAAAAAAATAATTATAACTGGGTCGTAACGTCGTGTTTAAAATTATATTATTCAAATTTTTTTCTGAGTATTTTTATTATTTAATTTAAATATTAATGCAGATAGAAGTTTTTCTTCTTGAAGAAAAAGTGCTAAGAACGTTGTACTACTAAAAATTGTGCGGTAAATATTTCCGGTTAAAGTAAACAATGTGGGACAGGTCTGTATTAAATTTATTTGTTCCATAATTTCCAGTGAAGTTTATCAAGTCGTCAGACCTTCCAGTATTAGAGACGTTCCAGAAAAAATACTCCATGAAAAATGAGCTAAATTAAATTGTTGATTAGGAGAAAACAAAAGAATACGCAGTCAATTAATATATACATGTATATATATTCAAATCGTAAGCAAGAAGACGCCCCGGGGACTTGTGCTCGTTTTTAGGCTGGTGGTAGCCAGGCAAGGCGGAAAAGTACTAAAATTATTCCCACACAAGTGTAGGAACGGGGTTAACTGTAAAATCTTGAACAGAGTGCAGTTTCTTCATCTGTCTGTTGGAAGAATACAACAATTGGAATAGCAGTTCCCATTGAATCATAGGTTAAATCAATTAAATTTTTTCTACAGAATTCAAATCAGCAGTAGAAAATGGGGTTTTTGCTATTTAAGTATTTTATCTCTCCAGACAGAACCTTGTAGGAGAGACAGGGAGGGCTACCTTTGGGGATGCCTTTCCCTCCCTCCGTTTTCGAACTAAGGTTCCCACAAGCCGAGGCACCGCGGCTGCTCTGAGAGGTGTATGTTCCGGGGTCGCAGACCTTGGGCATACGGTAAGAGTTGTTTACTGTTCCCATTGGAACAGTCGGCCAGCTGCCTCCTAAGCTGGTTGAGGTACGGAGAATGGAATGCTTCGTCCCCACAGTAAACTCTTCTCCCGCTATCGGAAGGGCGTGCGACCTGTACCCAATGCCCGACCTACCTGATGCAAGTTTTTCTATGGTTTTCCGTGCATTACTTTTAGGCGAATGCCGGGTAGGATCCTTAAACTATAGCCCGGGGGCCCTATTTAACCCTTGGCTACCTTCATCTACCCTTCCGCATCCCCCCTTTCAAATCCCTTCCTATGCTATTAAAGGGGAGTTGCCACCTTGTGGATTACCCTCATGTAGCCTGCTACCCTAAAAAAAATATAAAATAAAATAAAATAAAACTCTTATGATACGAGACCTCTGGAGGAGGCTACCTTTAGGGATGCCTTTACTACTCTCTGTTTTGTTTAACTAAGGTTCCCACATGCCGAGGCACCTCAGCCTGTTTTGAGAAGTGTATGTTCCGGGGTAACAGGCCTTGGGCATACGGTAAGAGTTGTCCGCTTCCCATTGGAATAGTCGGCCAGCTGCCTCCTAAACTGGTTAAGGCAAGGCAAGGTGAAAGCTTCGGCCCCCACAGCAAACCCCTCTCCCGCCATCGGAAGGACGTGGCGCAAGTATCCAATGCCCAACCTACCTGATGCAAGCTTTTCTAAGGTTTTCCCTGCCTCAATTTTTGGCGAATTGCCGGGTAGAATCCTTAAACCATAGCCCGGACGCCCTAGTTAACCCTTGGCTACCTTGCTCTACCTTTCCGCATCCCCCCTTTCACTCCCTTTGCTATAACAGGGAAGTTGCCACTATGTGGATTACCCTATACACAGCCTGTCTACACCTTAAAAAAAACTCTTAGGGCAGTGTCGATGCATTTATATGTTTTCAAATAAATGTTCCACCCTATACAGTATTATTTTCACGTACAAAAAAGTCCATCACCAGCTGGTTGAAAAAAAAAAGAATTCAATATACTGCGACTGTTGGGCAATGTTGCTTGTCCCGTTCCTTCATTTTCAGTGTTCTGATTGGTGAATTCATTGTCACACCCCTCACTCCAAGTAGCTTCTAACATTAGTCGGTCGTTAGTTTTATTTATTAAACAACCGTCGCTTTTGTTTAAATTTATCTGAAAGTTTAGTTTCTTGAATACAGATCTCTCGCCCCAAAAACCTACCGTTCGGGTTCAGAATGAAGTTCCAACACTCAGTATTGAGAAATATGTTACTTCCCATATAATCATACATTAAAATATTTTTTTTAGTATTTGTAAAATTAGGTTAAGTATAATTATATTTGTTTGTAATAGTACTTAATTTTCTCTTTAAAACTTTGTATTCGGATTCTCAACTCGAACACTGAGATATTAAGAAAAAATTTAATTCGTATAAAATTAAATATTATAATTTTGAAACATATTTTCGAAAACTTACCTAGCAAAAATATTAAAAAGTTTTTTTTTTCAAATAATTATTTATAGGTATACTCACTCACATTATTCCACTAGATTAAAATTGAGAACCATATTTCGTCACGTCTTTTTTTTTTAGGGCAACAGGCTACATGAGGGTGGTCCACATTGGGCAACTCCCCTTTAATAGCATAGGAAGGGACTTGAAAGGGGGGATGCGGAAGGGTAGAGGAAGGTAGCCAAGGGTTAACTAGGGCCCCAGGGCTATATTGTAAGGATCCTAACCGGAATTCGCCTAATGAAATGCAGGGAAAACCCTAGGAAAACCTGCATCGGGTAGGTCGGGCATTGGGTACTTGTCCCACGCCCTTCCGATAGCGGGAGAGGAGTTTTCTGTGGGGACGCAGCATTCCCTTCTCCGTGCCTCGATCAGTTTAGGAGGCAGCTGACCGACTATTCCAATGGGAATAGCAGACAACTCTTACCGTATGCCCAAGGTCTGTGACCCCGGAACATTCACCTCTCAAAACAGGCCGAGGTGCCTCGGCAGTCTAATGAAAATATTTATTTTGCGCGTAGTTTGGACAACGAGTATTTAGTTAATAAGAAAGTACCTCCATTATTTAAAATATCTGTTTTAATGATGGAATTACCCAATTAGAATATCGCAAAATTAAAGGCAGTAGTGTTTTTTTAATTATTTCTTTTCATTTAGAAAATAACATTCTTGGTTCGAAATGCCTTATAATTTCCAGCACTACGTTAGGAATGTCCTTCGACCGTTCCATATATTTTAGTTGTCCTCGTGTCCATGTTTATATTCCGAGCTAAAGTAATTAGCGTTGTTTATTGACGTGAATGTCTGAACTATTTCCCCCTCGCGTCCCGTTTACTCGTGTCTGCAAATATTTTGTCGTGTTCTTCACAAAGCTACTTTGTTGACGAGAAACGGTGTCCACGAAGTTGGCAAGTACGAAATTGGGTTTCTGTGGTGTCCGTCTACATCAAAGACGACCTTAAATGGGGAGGCCGAGGGGAACTTTCAGGGTGTCTGTGTTTCTCTCCCTTTCTCGTGTCTGAAAAGAGACACCGAAATGGACGCGTGCGTAGGTAAGGTGAGGGGGAACCAAGGGATGGCGTAATAAAGTTTTGTACAATACAGTGAAAGGAAAGTATAGACATATGAGTATCTACATGAATGTACTACCAATTGTGGTCTGCTTCAAAAATTAATATTTAGACAAAAGAAGTGATGATATAAATACCATACAACGTACATATCTTCAGGTGCTAAGAAAACAAAGAGGCTCTTCTGGTTTTCAGTTTTCTTAGCACCTGAATAAAGGTACGTTGTTTGGTATTTACATCATCACTTATTTTGCCCGTATTTGGCTATTTTTCTTATAACAATTTTTTTTCTCTGCATGACAGATTTGAAAATCTGTAAGGTCTCTCACTCATCGTCATTTCTGGTAAGATGATTTTTGAAATACTTCTCAAATGCCCGAACTACCTGAAAGGAAGCCTGCCAGAGGATTTCTCGCAGGTGAACCTTCCCAGAGAGCTCTGGCGGGGGCTACCTTTGGGGATGCCCTCACATCTCTCTGGTTTTTTTTGAACTAAGGTTCCCACATGCCGAGGCACCTGGGTCTGTTTTGAGAGGTGTATGTTCCGGGGTCGCAGACCTTGGGCATACGGCAAGAGTTGTCCGCTATTCCTATTGGAATAGTCGGCCAGCTGCCTCCTAAACAGGCCAAGGCATGGCGAGGGGTAAGCTGCGTCCCCACAGCAAACTCCTCTCCCGTCATCGGAAGGGCGTGGGACAAGTACCAAATGCCCGACCTACCCGATGCAGGTTTTTCTAGGGTTTTCCCTGCATTTCTTTAGGCGAATGCCGAGTAGGATCCTTAAACCATAGCCCGGGGGCCCTAGTTAACCCTTGGCTACCTTCCACTACCCTTCCGCATCCCCCCTTTCAAATCCCTTCCTATGCTATTAAAGGGGAGTTGCCCATAGTGGATTACCCTCATGTAGCCTGTTGCCCTAAAAAAAAAAACCGAACTACCTGAGGAGAGATACGAAAGGGCTACCTTTGGGTATGCCTTTTCCCCTCCGTTTTTGAACTAAGGTTCCCACAAGCCGAGGCACCTCGGCCTGTTTTGAGAGGTGTATGTTCCGGGGTCGCAGACCTTGGGCATACGGTAAGAGTTGTCCGCTATTCCCATTGGAATAGTCGGCCAGCTGCCTCCTAAACTGGTCGAGGCACGGAGAAGGGAATGCTGCGTCCCTACAGCAAACTCCTCTCCCGCTATCGGAAGGGCGTAGGACAAGTACCCAATGCCCGACCTACCTGATGCAGGTTTTCTAGGGTTTTCCCTGCATTTCTTTAGGCGAATGAAGGTAGGATCCTTAAAATATAGCCCGGGGCCCTAGTTAACCCTTGGCTACCTTCATCTACCCTTCCGCATCCCCCCTTTCAAATCCCTTCGTATGCTATTAAAGGGGAGTTGGCATCCACCATTTGGATTACCCTCATGTAGCCTGTTACCCTAAAATAATTAATTATTTATCATATCTTCAGTTTCCATTACTGATTTAAATTTTAAGAATCGTTTTATATTTACTTAATTTTAAATAGAAAAATTATATCTGAATTTTATCTGGCAGTAGTTTTTGGATAGCAATTTTAATACCATTTCTTTCATTAACATTTTAAAATGTTGTGAATACTTCCATGGACGTGGACTAAAAATTTCCGTCTTCATCTTTCTCAATCCTGAGTTTCCAGCTTCGTCACTATTATTATCACTCATTGAAGTCGTCTGCTTCTTCCTTCCATGATGACCTGGAACACCATCCATGCGTCCCCCGATGATGTCGAGCAGTAAGCAGTTACTCTTAAGAAAGTCTTCGGTCCATTTCGCCTTTCTCTTAAAATCTGTAGTCAGTATGGATCTCATATCGCATATTTCACGTTCACCTGATTTCAGTACCTGGCGAGATGATTTCTGTAGGACAGTGTCAGTGGAAAGCGAAGTCGTTACCCAGTTCATTCGTCATTGGAAGCTCTTATGACGTGAATAATTCCGTTTCACACTCTAAAACAATTTAATTAATATATTCCGTCATATAGTGGATGACTACTCTGAATACTGACTCTCAGCTTTATAAATACTTCACTACAATTATTCTGATGTCAACCATTTTATGTAAATATTCAAAAAAAACTTCTAATTTTGAGCTGTACCCACTTTGTCTCACCGCCTTCTAATTATATAATGTCAACTACTTTTCAGATTAAAACTGCCGGAATCATTTCCGCTGAACGGAACAAATTTAATCGTTTTTTTTACACGATGCGTAGTTTCTGTGATATTTTAATGTCTTCAGTGAACGGCCACCCTGTATATAAACTTTGAAAATATACAGGAATAACCACCATAACTTGTTATATTTTTTCATTACATCGTTTTATGCGTGTTTTAAAACGTTCTCCAAATTTTTTTCTCTTGCTTGCTACTCTCCAAACATTTAATTACCTTAATCTAGTACTGGGTTCTGGTTCCTTTTTCGCCTTGCTGTGTTTTCTTTTTCCGATGCTTTCTAGCAGAAAATTCCTTTTATGTGTTTATTATTCACCAAATACTCAAAAGGTTGCTTCCGCCCTGATAGTTTTATTTTTTATTCGTTCAGCCTGACTTTTACTTTCCTTACAGTCAAGTTATCTATGCATCTCATTGTCTTTAATTCACACACACACACTTTTAGATATCGTGTTCAGAGTATCGATTAATGTTTCGCTACTTGAAGAATATTTCCTACTTTCTTTGCTATTTCATGATATTTTTCTCTTTAATTATTCTTGAATCCCGCATCAGAACAAATATTAATATTATAAAATCCGTATTTTCAGTATTTCTTTAGGCTCTGCGGGATGAGTTTCTGCTTTATCTTTTGCAAATATTTCCTTCCGCCCCTTACGAAATGTCATTGGTTACTCATGTCGCAAGGTTGGTACTCCTTCATTGTTACGAAAAACAAATAAATTAATAAACAAACGGCTATGAGTCATAAAATTATTTATTAACAGGAAAAAAAAATTAATATGCTGACGTTTCGTCATTTTTTATTACATCTTCAGGTTTAATAATTTATGTGTAAATCAGGTAAAAAAATTTTTGGGGCAACGTTTTACTGCCTTGCTTGTAGCACCGAAAATATTTCTATTCAGGTTTATCAAAGTGTGTATACATCTCGTAAAAAGCAAAGAAGCAAACACATGCCTTTAATTTTTTATTACATAATTTATACATTAATTATTAAACCTGAAGAAGTCCTCAAACAGAACGACACGTCAATATATTTAATTTATTTTTGTTTTAAGATTGAAGACAGATTATTTATTTATGTTATTATAAATGACATATTTTTTCATCATTATTATGAGTAAAAATATAAAATCAAATTACTAAAATTCAAAAATTATATAGGATGGCAGAAAAGAAAGATTGGAGTGAATAAGTCAGGCAAAGAATGAATTTAATATAAAGAAAAATCTATTTTTTTCCAAAAATTTTAGCTTTGATATGAGAAAGAATATGTTTTATGACCTGCATTTTGTATATTTCATTGAAGAATGGAAGCCAGGGAAAATGAAGCATGGTGACTTAGAAAAATTTTAAAGATAACCTGGAAAGAAAAGTGGCAAATGATCAAGTATATAGAAGAGTGTATGAAAAGAGAGATGATTTATGGAGAAAGGAAGATGAAGACGCAATTTATTGATACGACACACACTTTGACATGTTGGACAAGTTGAAGGAAAAGGTTGCAGAGGCAGACCACGATTAAAATATATAAAATAAATAACGGAAGATATCAATTGTGGTTCCTACTGTTAGAAATGAAGATTTTCTTAAATTAAAGGCTGCTAACAGAAGAAAAATAATTAGTCGTGAAATTTTAAAATCCAATCCAATATTTCAGCAGAAACACCTGGAGGAAATTTTTGGAAGTGTTTGATAGGTGTGAGAAGTTGACGAAGAAGCCTATGTGAACCCGAATGTTGAGTATTTTTAACACCAAAGAGCGAGTTCGTTACGAAACAGCGCGAGTAATTCATTGGTTCTTCTGATGACGCAAGTGGCGAGTTCTCTTTCGCGGAACCCTCGAGCTGTTCCAGGTGGCAAGCGTCTGTCTCTCCCTGTACATACACGCAAGTCAGTATGTAAATCTCAACTCCGTGGGAGACCCATAAAGCCCTCCGTTGTAATCCTCTGAGGAGGATTACGAAAAGGCCGACGCCGTTATCAATCAGCTTCCTGTCTCGTATCTCCCCGCCGCCCACAGAGTCAAGGACCAACGATATCTGTCTTCATTCACAGCGAAACCGTCCAATTCCGCCGCCAAATAGAGACAAAACATACCAAAACACACACGATTGGACCACGTTCGGATTTATTAAGGTAATCCTCAGAAATACTGGTCCAGAGGGACTAAAAATAGGAAGAGAAACTAAATGGGCACTGAAGGGGAAACTTCGCAACTAACCTTGAGGAACTGTCGCACAACCTTGAGCTCAAAAATATTCAGATCACTGTTTTGAATTTCACTGAAAATCGTTTACACTCGAAAAAAGGGTAGAAGGAAAGCAAGAGATTTTTCTTAGCCGAGGACAAGAAGAAATTCTGAAATGAACTCGATGACTAAAATGGAGACAGTTCAGATAGTTTCGTCGTACCCTGAGACTTGTTCTTGAGTATTGTCCAACACTGATCGTAAATAACTAAGGGTTAGACAAAATAAAGCAAAAAACCTTCAATTATTGGAAATTTTGTGCTGGACAACGGACACAAGAGGAAACGAAACGTGAGCCAACAATCAGAGCAGTTCTTCGCTGGAAATATAACTAAGGACGAATTGCTTCCAATGTGTATTTATTCATGGGCAATTAAATACGAAGAGTTGTGTAGGAACTGAACGAAGGAAGACTCATTGCATTGACGGAAGGAAGAAAATATTAGATTTTAAAAGAAGAAGTGTCTTGCCATCTGTCAGGTCATTGGACTTGATCTGAAAATTTTATTCACC
Organism: Zhengitettix transpicula; assembly: GCA_037074705.1. Lineage (NCBI taxonomy): Eukaryota > Metazoa > Arthropoda > Insecta > Orthoptera > Tetrigidae > Zhengitettix > Zhengitettix transpicula. The sequence goes on along the minus strand of CM073590.1, from coordinate 231,852,808 downwards.
ACTGTGCCTTGTCCTTCATCGCCCAATATCTTCTTTCTTCTTCTTCTTTCATGATGACCTGGAACTTCATCCATGTTCTCTGCAATGACAACGCTCAATTTCTTCTTAGGATGTGTCCGATTCAGTTTTTTTAAGATATGTAGTGATTTTCTTGTTCTTTTTTTTTTAGGGCAACGGGCTACATGAGGGTGATCCACATTGGGCAACTCCCCTTTAATAGCATAGGAAGGGATTTGAAAGGGGGGATGCGGAAGGGTAGAGGAAGGTAGCCAAGGGTTACTAGGGCCCCCGGGCTATAGTTTAAGGATCCTACCCGGCATTCACCTAAAGAAATGCAGGAAAAACCCTAGAAAAACTTGCATCAGGTAGGTCGGGCATTGGGTACTTGTCCCACGCCCTTCCGATAGCGGGAGAGGAGTTTGCTGTGGGGACGCAGCATTCCCTTCTTCGTGCCTCGACCAGTTTAGGAGGCAGCTGGCCGACTACTCCAATGGGAATAGCGAAAAACTCTTACCGTATGCCCAAGGTCTGTGACAAGGATGTTCTCTCGCAGGCAGAACCTTTTAGGAGAGATACGAAGGGGCTACCTTTGGGTATGTCTTTTCCTCTCCGTTTTTGAACTAAGGTTCCCACAAGCCGAGGCACCTCGGCCTGTTTTGAGAGGTGTATGTTCCGGGGTCGCAGATATTGGGCATACGGTAAGAGTTGTCCGCTATTCCTATTGGAACAGTTGGCCAGCTACCTCCTAAACTGGTCGAGGCACGGAGAAGGGAATGCTGCGTCCCCACAGCAATCTTCACTCCCGCTATCGGAAGGGCGTGGGACAAGTACCCAATGCCCTACCTACCTGATGCAGGTTTTAGGGTTTTCCCTGCATTTCTTTAGGCGAATGCCGGGAATGATCCTTAAACCATAGCCCGTGGAGCCCTAGTAACCCTTGGCTACCTTCCTCTAGCCTTCCGCATCCCCCCTTTCAAATCCCTTCCTATGCTATTAAAGGGGAGTTGCTCAATGTGGATAACCCTCATGTAGCCTGTTGCCCTAAAAAAAAATTCAATTTTTTTTTAATTCTTGCCCATTAAAACTTAACAGGTACTTCTTCTACTGTTCACGTATTTTGATACATACAAATCCCCGTTTCAGATGCAGCATTTTACAGTCAGCTAGCCTTTGAGAGCTGTTCTCTCGCAGGCAAAACCTTCCTAGAGAGCTCTGGAGAAGGTTACGTTTGGGGATTCCTTTTCATCTCTCCTGTTCTGAACCAAGGTCCCAACAAGCCGAGGCACTGCGGCCTGTTTTTAGAGAACTATGTTCCGGGGTCACAGACTAATTGTACTATTTTCGCAGTAGAGGATTGAATGAAATCTAAAGCTTTTATAGGCACTACGATTATTTTACTGACCATAGTGTCCGCTTTCTTAAATTAACAAGTACAGAAATTTAGTTGAGAGGTACCGAAAAAAGGCAAACCAATTTGAGATTAAAGGGACCGTGCTTTCAGAGTGGAACACATACGGACATCTAGTGGCTAAGAACACAACCGTAAAACGCAAAAGGGGCGAAACGCAGCGAAACATCGGCAGTTTGTAATACCCTTATTAAAACGGCATTAAAGGGCAGGGTAACCGGTAATCTCGACACGCAATAACAGTCATTAAGATTATATAAGTTGCCACGAGGAAACCAGTTTGAGTCAGTGTGATACAAAATATCACAGCTCAAGCTGCCACGTCACACGGTACGACCCTTTTTTTTCTGAATGAAATACCTCACGGGAATTTAAAATACCCCACTCTCTCTGTTATTTCGTTTCCGTCCCGATTTTTTTGTTTTAAAAAAAAAGTAATATACGCGGTAATATTTAAATTTACATTTACTTACGGATTTTTGCAAAATAAAATGAGAGACAATATTGCAAGCACGAGATTAAACAGAGACTCATTCCGCGGTATCTTAATAAATGCATGCTTAGTATATAATTAAGCTTTGAAAATAGAGGAAAATACAAACTTTATTTTTCAAGGGAAACATTTAATTTTTTTTTCTGTAGACATAGTCGAATACACGCTACACGATAATTCAGACTAGATTTTTTGTTGGGTAAATAAAATTAAAAATAAAATGGTCGAGACGGTGATTAAACAAAAAAAAATTGTTCTGCCGTGGGAAAATTAATTTTCGTTCTAGTTCCCTCGTTAGCAAAGAAAAAACGTTGATTATCTAAGCTACAGTATACAACGAACTCCATTACGAACGTTTCAAAATTTTCGATGACGCATTTAACCTAAGAGATAGCAAACAATTTGCAATTTATGAATTTTTGGTGAATAAATTCAATTTTTAATGCATTTCTCTTAGAAAATTTATACCATTTCCTCTGAATATTTTAATTAAATATTTTATTGCTTTACATTATCGTTACTGATGTTATGTAATGTTAATTAATTTACTACGATCTCAAACCTTATGGAGATTTGCCTCAGAATTATATTTTCCTGTTATTAAACCGTAAATATATCGGTCCCGCCATAACAGAAAACTTTCTTCTATTAAATTGGTTTCATCTTCGATCCATTTCTTTTTGAAGTCTGAGAATCATTCCTCGCAGTTTTTTTTAATAAATTTCTGAATTTTTCCGCCCCCTTAAGATCATTTCAAAAATATCTTCTTCTTATAGTTTTACATCTGTTCCTTGAATGTTGCTTTCATAGATTATACGACACCAACTTTTTTTTTTAGGGCAACAGGCTACATGAGGGTGATCCACATTGGGCAACTCCCCTTTAACAGCATAGGAAGGGATTAGAAAGGGGGGATGCGGAAGGGTAGAGGAAGGTAGCCAAGGGTTACTAGGGCCCCCGGGTTATAGTTTAAGGATCCTACCCGGCATTCGCCTAAAGAAATGCAGTGAAAACCCTAGAAAAACCTGCATCGGGTAGGTCGGGCATTAGGTACTTGTCCCACGCCCTTCCGATAGCGGGAGAGGAGTTTGATGTTGGGACGCAGCATTCCCTTCTCCGTGCCTCGACCAGTTTAGAAGGCAGCTGGCCGACTATTCCAATGGGAATAGCGGACAACTCTTACCGTATGTCCAAGGTCTGTGACCCCGGAACATACACCTCTCAGAAATCGTTTTTATATTTTTCTGGTATTATTCTATCAATTTTCAAAGAAAACTGTTTCATAATTTCCTAAATTATTTTAGTTTCTGACTACATTGCCGTTTATACATGACAACATATATATTAACACAATTACAAACTAGAAACAATTATACATGTAATATTTTTCGATCAATTTTGCTCACTATCCTAATGTCATATGTTTATTATTGTGCTTAGCGTCCATTTGTCCAAATAAATGGTTCCTTCTCAATATCGTTTAAATTTTTAATAGATCGGTTTCCTTTTTAATACGTAGCTGATTTAAGGAAATCCAGAAAGACAAAATGACCAGCCACCTACGGTCCAAAAATTGTTGTCGTTCTTTTATATATATATATATATATATATATATATATATATATATATATAAAGGTAATTTAAATGATAAAATAAAATGATTGAAAATGGGCCAAAAGTCATAATTTATTAAAAACATTCACGTTAACCATCTTTTCATCTCTATAATTCTTAATTAATTTTTAGAAACATCTGAAGAGGTCCCTAAACAATAGGATGAAACGTTATGTATGTAAGTGTTTTTTTCTTCATATAATTCTTATAATTTGACTTTTCGCCAATTTATATTAATTATATTTAATACAAGTAATATAAAGTACATTTTTTACTTATATTAAATAATAAAATTGAAAATCCCATTATCCAAATTGGCATGTTTTATTACCTTATTAAGTCGGTTATGTATTTATCGACTTCATATTTCGATAGTATCGAGAATTGACGTCACGGCAATTTTTAAAACGTTAATACTATTCTATGATATTTATCCAAAGGTTCCGGAAAAATTCAAAATTAGAAGAATCATGAGCTATTTTTTTTTGTTTACAAATTTTAACTGACATAATATAAATAAATTAAAAATACATCTTACAGTCAATTTTAATTGGTATTAATTTGGGCAAGAGTCATAATATTTATTTATGTTTAGTCAATGGAAGTTGAATTGGAAGATTTATATTTTTTTCTTTGACATTATTTAAAATATTCGAGTTTTTTAATTAAATTAAATAAGGCCTGAAGAGGTCCCGAATCAAAGGGAAGAAACGTTACGAAGTATTTTAGTTCCTATATGTAACTTTTTAATTTTAAAAATAAATATTCTGAATTTTGGCCAAGTTGTAGTAGTAAAATGTTAACAGAATCGTCTTAGTGGCACAAGGGAATAATAAATATTAAGTACAATGACCTTGATTAAAGGCTAAATTATATTTAAAGTTGTGTTGCGTTTTTACCGGTCTGTAGTTCGTTGACAAACATTGGTTGAAGATAAGCTAGAGATCGGTCGAAACGCAACACAACTTTAAATATCAATACAATTTAGTCTCACATCAAGGTGAATTGTTTTACAGTTTAAATATTTCGTTATATATACAATATTCAAAGCAACAAATAGTTTCACATTAGTGAACGTCGAAGAAAAAATTTAAATCACGTACTTAAAAAGCGGAATTACAAAAGTTATTGAGTTACAGTTCGTAAAGTTTTCCTTCAATTCAGTCGCACACTTTCCCCACATTCATAAACACGTTCAGCGGCGACTCCATCTAATTAATACCCGTATTTTCTTTTAATGACGCTGTATTAATTAAGTGGAAATCTCTCGTTGCTAGGGGAAACTTTAAATCTGGTTTATGTCGGTCAGCTTCGTGACGTAACACCTGCCGCTGCCTTCGTAGGAATCTGTGTCACTGTGACAATTTCCGATTGTGTACGGTTCGTAATTGAGTTGTTACACCACACCTAGACCACAGGTGTTGCTGCCTCTCTCATATCACTTCCCTCGCTGCCTGCTTCGTAATTACCACTTCTCTGCGGTCTCACGGAAACTCATTTGCAAACTCGTCCACAACATCGTCCAAATTGTAAATCTTCTATGTTCATTAAAATGACTCATCTAAGCACTGGAGAAACTGAGTTTCGTGAAAATTTATTTAAAACTATCCCTAACATTATTATTTCCAATAATCTTCTCATGACGAGGCAGGATTCTCATTATAGAACTGCGAAAAACAATTAAATGACTTTCGAACTATGGAAAAAACAATTATATTATTTTACGTTTTTAAAAAAAATTATAATACGTATAAAATAAAATATAGTTTACAACCAATATGAGACAGTTTATTTAGTCATCTATATGTTTTTGAAATACAAAAAAAAATGTTTTTTGAAAATATACAATTTCAAATTATTGACCTGTTTAATAATTATGGCAATAGAAATATTTTTATACTTCCAAAATTTTAAATTTAGTTAAAAATATTAAGGACAAAATTAAGATATCTGATAAACAATGCTACTTACATAATTAATTGTTTTATTGTACGTCTTGTTATATTGGGCAAACGAAACGATGTATAAAAGCTAGAATCAATTTTCTTTAAAAATAATTTTAAATTTAGCGTCAAAAATTATTTTATTCTATCCCAAATATATTTTTTAACGAGCTGTGATTTCTATTAGCTCAATATACAGATTTTAGATTAATAATGTAAATATTATCCGAGATTGATGAGTGAAATGTAAATTATATCCAATACTTCGGCTATTAATGTTAAAAATGACACAAATAATTTAAATAAAATATATGATTATTATTGTGAGATATCTGTTTTATTATATAAAATTTGTAAGTCCAGTGTTAACTTAAATTTCGATAATACTTGTAACAGATGTGCCACTAACAGTCATTTGCGGCTAATCTGCACATTAGAAATTTTGTCAACAAGATTTTTTGTTACACTATAAATTATATATATATATATATATATATATATATATATATATATCTATATATTTATATATATATATGTGTGTGAGTGTGTGTGTGTGAGTGTGAGTGTGTGTGTGTGAGTGTGAGTGTGAGTGTGTGTGTGTGTGAGAGAGTGTGAGTGTGAGTGTGAGTGTGAGTGTGAGTGTGAGTGTGAGTGTGAGTGTGAGTGAGTGTGTGTGTGAGTGTGTGTGTGAGTGTGTGAGTGTGTGAGTGTGTGAGTGTGTGAGTGTGTGTGAGAGTGTGAGTGAGTGTGTGTGAGTGTGTGTGAGTGTGTGAGTGCGTGTGTGATAGTGTGAGTGTGAGTGTGTGTGTGTGTGTGTGTGTGTGTGTGTGTGAGTGTGTGTGTGTGTGAGTGTGTGAGTGTGAGTGAGTGTGTGTGTGTGTGTGAGTGAGTGTGTGTGAGTGTGTGTGAGTGTATGTGTGTGAGAGTGTGTGTGTGTATGTGTGTATTATTCAAATTTAGAATTTTGTAACACATTGTTTCTCAATTAATTTATTAGACAATTGTAACAGCCTTACACCTGAAGATGTCCCAATCAGGGACGAAACGTTACGTTTATAATTTGAATATTAAAATTTATTTCTGATTAAAAGACTGCTAATATTTTTATTTAAAATAAAATGTTATTTACCACCAATAACAGACAGCGTATATAAAAAAGACAGTAAATCAACAACGTTTCGGTAAATAATTGTACCTTCTTCAGGCTGTGACTACAAAAAAAATTACGTAAATTATCAGTTTTTATATCAAAAATTCCTTTTTAAAGAACAAAAACATTTCGGTGTATATTTATACCTTCTACGGGTTGTGACTCTACGGAAAGGTTATATAAATTAAAAATTTTGATAAAAAAAAATTCATTTCCAAATATGAACAACATTTCGGTGTAGATTTATACCTACTTCAGGTTGAGACTCCACAGAGAAATTACATTAATAAGATTTGTTGGTATAGACGCTTCAAATATGCACCAAAACGTTGTTATTTTAAATAAATGTTTTCAATTAACTGTTTTAAAAAAGGATAATTTATGTAATTTCTTTGTAGAGATGCATCATGAAGATTGTACCAATGTTTCCCGAAACGTTGACGTTATTATGACTTTTATTGGACGGAAAATACAATTCGTTTTTTATTTTAAATATATTCAACTATAACACACATCACAAAATCAACTTTAATATAATCATTTCCTGGATAAAGCCATAATGTGTGAATTTACTTTTCGCATAAATAATTTTACATAAATATTTCATTGATATTTGTCCGTAAATATGTTTTTCACTGTTTAAAAAACTATCAATCATGGTTGTTTGAAGATTCCTTTGTTTGAACGAAGCCCTTCACGAGCTCAAAGCTTCACGCTAAAAACATTCCCTAGAAAGAGTAAAATAAACAAAACCAGAGTAAGAAATCATCGTCATAAATGAGCCTGATTTTCGGCTGATTCTTATAGTCGTTTATGTGCCTTACTTCTAGTCAGCACCATTTTATGACCTTTCGAGGGGCTCCTCTCCGTTTTTGAACTAAGGTTCCCACAAGCCGCGGCACCTCGGCCTGTTTTGAGAGGTGTATGTTCCGGGGTCACAGACCTTGGGCATACGGTAAGAGTTGTCCGCTATTCCCATTCGAATAGTCGGCCAGCTGCCTCCTAAACTGGTCGAGGGGAATGCTGCGTCCCCACAGCAAACTCCTCTCCCGCTATCGGAAGGGTGTGGGACAAGTACCCAATGCCCGACCACCCAATGCAGGTTTTTCTAGGGTTTTCCTTGCATTTCTTTAGGCGAATGCCGGGTAGGATCCTTAAAATATAGCCCGGGGGCCCTAGTTAACCCTTGGCTATTTTCCTCTACCCTTCCGCATCCCTCCTTTCAAATCCCTTCCTAGGCTATTAAAGGGGAGTTGCCCAATGTGGATCACCCTCATGTAGGCTGTTGCCTTAAAAAAAAAACTTTCGAGAGGCTGCACTACGGCGTTTTTTTTTGTTGTAAAAACAGAGAAGTGACGTAAAAATATTTCTTACTACGTTTGAATAAAGAAGGTGAAAGAGTAAAATATTGTCTGCCAAGCGCGTGCTTGAGCCACGGCGTCATATCTGCGATGACGTCAGCCAACGTTGAATGAATGGCTGCCTGAATGAATATATTAACTGCAACTACGCTTACACTTAAAAACAGCTATATTTAAAGATAAAATTATATCTAAAAATTAAAGTTTTATAAAGAATATAAAATTTTTTGTCTGTGTCTTCAGCTTATTTTCCCCTAAAAGTTGAAGCCTTAAAAAACACTAGTATCAGCGAATATTTTAATGATTCATTTATTTTTATTAAAACACTTCAGTATACTATAGTAAAATATTCCTTTTATAATATTTGTTTTGGAAGGATCTAACATTTCACTCCACAACACTTCACTATTACGTCGGCATTACAAAAGTGTTTATTAAACATCTAATGACTATTTTATTAAATCTATTTACCTAACCTATCTTTCATTTTTTTCCCCTATTTTTAATATTATTTCCATTTGTAGTTGAATAACTTAATTTACAATAATTATGTATAACATATTAACTGTTCCTCTATATTAATATTATGCCTTATTTAGTAAAAATTCTCCTTTCGAGGTAATAACTTGTCGGTAAACCATGCTTCGCGCAAGTGTCTGTATGGCCTGGATCCCCTTATAGTGTATCTTTATTTAATTATCTATTCATTTCAGATTCTTATATTCGGTGAATCTTATAACCGCTGTGTCCGCCATGTTCTTAATTGTAATAATTTTAACCGATTAGTCTTAAAAAATTATGATTCAATCAATATTATATATTTAAAACGGGAAGGTTTAATCTATAATTTTCATGCATATGTAAATGTCATTTAAATAATTTACACGTCTATTTTTATCCTGGTACAACCAGAGACTGTGCCAAATTGTCGATTGGTAACCTTGGCAGGTTCTTCAAGATAATCAGCTCTGTGCTGCGTTTATTAATAATTTTTTTCCCGTTTATTCGAATTAGTTTTCTGAGAATGAGCTGCATATATTTGCCCCTTTTTTTAAATTTAGTTTGGTTCTAATTTACTCCATAAAGAAACACGTATACAGATTGTCAGGATGTGAATAAATTTTTGTCAGAACCTCAAAATAACTCGTCCACGCATGACATGTGCTTTATTTCGCGAACAAATTTGCATAACAAACTTGCCTGAAAAAAAAAACGTAACTGTGAAATAATAAAGTTGACCCCGCAGCAGTGGAGGACACGATTTAATCTGCCAACCCCCCCCCCCTCCCCCTCCCCCGCGTCTCTCATGGTCACACAAATCCGATGAAAGTGATACGATTAAAGCGGCAAATTTATCACGAGTGTTTTTTTTTTGGACGCAGTGTTCATTGGTAATTATGTTAAGACCTTGGTGCCACCCACGCACTCTGCGTTGTATACGCTGCGTACGGTTCACAATTGAATTTTCCAACCCTCGTCGGTATGTAGTGAGAAAAAAAGGCCGCCATGAATGAATGAATGAATGGACGCGACGGATGAATGGATGGAGAGTAATGTTATGAATGATTCGGATCCTTTTGAACGATCTGTCCCTTGCATGGTTTATTTCTACAATAGGATTAAATTGCGCGTGCTTAATATTTAATTTATCTACATATGATTTAGAACTTAACACGGGAATTGTGATATTAACAGAAATAGAAAATAAAGTTCAATGTACCTTAAACAAAAGTAGCAATGTGTATCAATAAATTAATATCTTACAATTGAGCAGAAAGATTCTGAAGATGTTCCAAAAATACGTAACATTGGAAACATCCCGATTTAAAATTTTTATATTTAGTTTGTAAAATACGCTTAGATAACAATTTTAAATTGACGAACAAACCAAGAATCGTCACTACATTCATTTTAGAATCAGGTACCGGGCAATCAGAAATTTATTTTCAGGTAAACTGTTTGACCAATTCAAAAAATTATTCTGCTTCATATCTCTGTTCTTATTAATGCACTAAATGGTTTATACACAATCACCTAGATGTAGTTCTAGGATTTTCCACTTGTTTATGTCTCTGGCTATTCTTGTCCATTGTTCACCTGCTTGTTTTTTGAATAGGTCCGTCCAGTTGCGTCTTGGTCTTCCTGGAAATCTCTTGCCTATGTAGCGGTCTCATGAGGTAGCTTGTAACGTCCATCTTTTTCATCTTGTAGCCTTACAAACGTGTCCTCCCCATTTCCATTTGGTCTTTGTAGCCTGTTGTGCAATGTCTACTGTTTCTGACATTCTATGTATCAGATGTTCCATACTCTATCTTTCAGGGAAATCCCAAAGATCTTCCTCTGCATTTCCTTCTAGCGTACTTGTAGAATGTTTCTCTCTTTTATTCTGAGGGTCCATGTTTGACAACCATACAATAATACTGGAAAAACGCATTTTTCTAGTGTCTCCATTCTGAGCCTCCGATTTAGGGTTCTGTCCAATAATATAAACTTTAAGGACCAGAAGGATTTTCAAGATAATGAAACACTTCTTTTTAATTCTTCTTCCGTTTTGTTGTTAAAGGAAATTATTTGTCCTAGATATATATATTGTGATGCATACAGTAACTCTGTTCCTGGGGATTGTACTCCGTTTGTCATTACTTTTTTTTTAGGGCAACGGGCTACCTGAGGGTGATCCACATTGGGCGAATGCCGGGTAGGATCCTTCAATCACAGCCCGGGGGCCCTAGTTAACCCTTGGCTACCTTCCTCTACCCTTCCACATCCCCCCTTTCTAATCCCTTCGTATGCTATTAAAGGGGAGTTGCCCAATATGGATCACCCTCATGTAGCCTGTTGCCCTAAAAAAAAAAAATATATATTTCGATTCCTGAACAATTACAAATCTAATACCATTAATCGATATCAGGCCAAATAAATTCAATAAGTACACTCGGGTATTCCATAGTCTCAATAAAGATTAATAAGAGAGCAATAAAATAGTAGAAAAAAAGGATTGGAGGCCAAACAATAGGTACGATATATAATGGAAATCTGAAATAAAATGGAGGAACTAAAAGCCAGAGACACTAACCTCATCGAGGTTCTGCATTCAAACTAATGTCAATTCCTTGAAAACTGACAAATTATAAGGGTGAAATATAGGAAAATTAACCCATTTAGTAATAATTATAAGCATGAATATGTACCGAATAACTGTAACCTGTAGTCCCTCATGACCCCGAAGTTGATGCGACTCAAAAGAAAATATTTATTTTAAAATAGTTGTGAATAAGAAAGATAGCCAATACAGACAATAAGGTAATATAAATACCACACAACGTTTCTGGGATCCTTGTACCTTTCGTCGGGTTGCTAAGAAGAGCCTAGAGAAACACAACTGCACTGGTCAGATGACAACACTCAAAAGAACCTGACGAAAGGAACAAGGATCCCAGAAACTTTGTCTGTTATTTATATTACCTTTTTTGTCTGTATTGCCTATCTTTCTTGTTCATTATTTTCAATCAGACGCAATTTTTTTTATATTTTTAAAAAAAGTGGAAAAAAACACGAATTAGTTTTTCCGGTTAGTATAGGTTTTCTGAGCTAAGGTGACCGCAATGGAGCTTAAAATTGCCCTCAAAATGAAATGGACACAAAGAAAATATACAGAGTGACAGCAGAGATTAGTCGAACATCAAAGTTCGTCATCAGGTAAAGAATAACATTCAGATCCTTTCTGAAAAAAATGATTCAAACGCATCATTATCAATCGTCTACTATAACTGAATTGTAACCAACAACTTATAAATCCATCCGATAAAAAAGTAAGATGAATTAAACAATGCTCTCACTGCCTACCTACACGGCAATAGTGAAACCATGTGAGAAAAAAAAATGTATAATTTGACCAATATTCCAAATTCATAAATGAAGTCGTCACTGTTGAATTGGTAAAAATCAATTCATTATCAATTATTCCGTTAAATTAAGCGTCAACAATTCCTACAATTAAATTCTGAAATACTCATTGAATAGTCTGTGCTTTCTTGCACCGACTATGATGGCGGATATTTTTATTTAAATAAAATCATAATATTTTTCTTATATATAATATTTAATTAGATAATGAGCTGAATTTAATATTTATATTTTTTCAATTAAATCCTTTGCGACTTTTTATTTATTTATATCAAATCAAAAAAATTTTCTTATATATAATATTTAATTATGTATAATATTTAATTGGATAAAGGGCTGCATTTAATATTTATATTTTTTCACTTAAATCCTTTGCGACTTTTAATTTTTATTTATATCAAATCACAATATTTTTCTTATATATAATATTTAATTATGTATAATATTTAATTGGAAAAAATGGGCTACATATAATATTTATATTTGTTTAATTAAATCCTTTGCGACTTTTAATTTTTAATTATATCAAATCACAATATTTTTCTTATATATAATATTTAATTGCATATAGGGCTGCATTTAATATTTATATTTTTTCAATTAAATCCTTAGCGACTTTTAATTTTTATTTATATCAAATCACAATATTTTTCATATATATAATATTTAATTGGAAAAAGGGCTGCATTAAATATTTATATTTTTTTAATTAAATCCTTTGCGACTTTTAATTTTTATTTTTATTAAATCACAATATTTTTCTTATATATAATATTTAATTATGTATAATATTTAATTGGATAAAGGGCTGCATTTAATATTTATATTTTTTTAATTATATTCCTTTGCGACTTTTAATTTTTATTTATATCAAATCACAATATTTTTCTTATATATAATATTTAATTGCATATAGGGCTGCATTTAATATTTATATTTTTTCAATTAAATCCTTAGCGACTTTTAATTTTTATTTATATCAAATCACAATATTTTTCATATATATAATATTTAATTGGAAAAAGGGCTGCATTAAATATTTATATTTTTTTAATTAAATCCTTTGCGACTTTTAATTTTTATTTTTATCAAATCACAATATTTTTCTTATATATAATATTTAATTATGTATAATATTTAATTGGATAAAGGGCTGCATTTAATATTTATATTTTTTTAATTATATTCCTTTGCGACTTTTAATTTTTATTTATATCAAATCACAATATTTTTCTTATATATATTATTTAATTATGTATAATATTTAATTGGATAAAGGGCTGCATATAATATTTATATTTGTTTAATTAAATCCTTTACGTCTTTTAATTTTTAATTATATCAAATCACAATATTTTTTTATATATTAATATTTAATTATGTATAATATTTAATTGGATAAAGGGCTGCATTTAATATTTACATTTTTTCAATTAAATCCTTTGCGACTCTTAATTTTTAATAAATTATAGAACATTAATTACTTACATGAAAACATACTAGAGACTTTCCCTAAGAATGCAAAAGTGTTTAATAATTAGTCCAACGGTTGTGTAGATATTTACTAATTGAAGAGACGCGGAATCATAACCTTTAATCACTTCATTACACACGCTTGTATGACTGACGGATATTATTATTAAGATAATAAGATTTCGGACAGTTTCCATGGCTTGCTATTTCGAGCATTATTATTATTAATTTGGAAAGCTCTCATATGATTGGGGCTGTAAAGGGAAATATTTAATTGGACAAGCGCACTCTTAAACATGTGTAATTCAATTTTGTTTGCCAATTAATGTTGTTATCAGGATTCTCTCCATTTCCATGTAGCAATCACCTGGCCACGGGCCTTGCTCATACGCCGTGTAAACTGTTTTGCTGTTATTACTACCTCGATTAATCATGAGTTCTCAGCAAGGTGTTTCCTAATTGTGAGGCGAACATCAAATAATGGATAGCCGCTCACGAATCTCGGTGGCGTGGAAACTATATGCTGCCCCCCCCCCCCACCTTCTCCTCTTGGCCTCGCTAGTGGACGAGGTAGATTCTGTCCAGCCAGACCTGCGGGAATTTTTCAATTAGCGGGGACCTCGTTATAGGCGCCAGCTTTACTGTTTCCATCAATTCCGCTGGAAGTCTCCAGCTCCAGCTCCGGCGGTGGCCGTGGGACCGGAACACTACTTATTACAGTCGACAAGTGTGAGGCTGATTCAGCAAAGGAGGAATTTATCAGAGTTTCTCATCGGAATGGCTCAAGACTGAACGTGCAATGTAGTTGGCGAAAGTCAAATCACTAATTACTGTGACTATACCAAACTCGAAGAAGAAACGTCAGATGGCTGAGTCGGAATCGGCTTAAAAATTTTCAAATATGTTGAAATCGGAATCTAACATGTACTTTGAACTTAAGAGCTCTTCCTCATTGAACTTCATCTGTGTAACAGGCAACTGCCCTTTAATAGCATAGAAAGGGATTTGAAAAGGGGGATGCGGAAGGGTAAAGGAAGGTAGACAGGGGTTAAGTAGGCCCTCCGGGCTATAGATTAAGGATCCTACCCGGCATTCGTCTAAAACTAATGCAGGACAAACCCTAGAAAACCTGCATCAGGTAGGTCGGGCATTGGGTCCTAGTCCTGGGTCCTGGCCGACTGTTCCAATGGGAACAAAGAACAACTCTGGCCGTATGCCCAAGGTCTGTGACCCCGGATCATACACCTCTCAAAAACAGGCCGAGTGCCTCGGCTTATGGGAACCTTAGTTCAAAAACGGTTTTTTAGGGCAACAGGCTACATGAGGGTAATCCACTTTGGGCAACTCCCCTTTAATAGCATAGGAAGGGATTTGAAAGGGGGGATGCGGAAGGGTAGAGGAAGGTAGCCAAGGGTTACTAGGGCCCCCGGGTTATATTTTAAGGATCCTACCCGGCATTCGCCTAAAGAAATGCAAGGGAAAACCTTAGAAAAACCTGCATCGGGAAGGTCGGGCATTGGGTACTTGTCCCACGCCCTTCCGATAGCGGGAGAGGAGTTTGCTGTGGGGACGCAGCATTCCCTTCTCCGTGCCTCGACCAGTTTAGGAGGCAGCTGGCCGACTATTCCAATGGGAATAGCGAACAACTCTTACCGTATGCCCAAGGTCTGTGACCCCGGAACATACACCTCTCAAAAACAGGCCGATGTGCCTCGGCTTGTGGGAACCTTAGTTCAAAAACGGAGAGGAAAAAAACGGAGAGAGGAAATAGGCATATATAAATATTGATATTAATTCGCCTGAGGGTCCGCTTCATGTTTCATTAAATAAATTACAATTTGACTGCTGTCAATTTGAGCTGTTCGTTTATTTACTTTCAAACTGTGCAACGTAAATAAATAACAAACAAGAAAAAAGTTTATCATATATTCATGTGTTTATTCCTACGATAATATTTACTAATAACAATTTTTTAAAAATATCGGAAATGTTTCTCTAAACGGAACGGGACGTTACAATATATACGCCGCTGTTTCACCCCTCACAAAGAAACGTTTTCCAAAACAAGAAAAAAGAAGTCAACTGAATGCGATGAAAGGCTGATCATCGTTCTTAAATTTCCATCCGCACGTGATGCAGAAGACCAAGTCCAGCCACCAATTCTGTGCCAAAGCCATTAATCCTCGTAGAGTTGCCGGAAAACACATCCTCTTCACCATAGGCAAATGGGTCCATTGTTCCCAAATAACTATTAAATGCACTTAAGAAATGATGTACAAAGAGTAAGATAGGTGAAAGAACTGTGAAAGATATGAAATCCAAAATTATATATATTTGAAGGAAGATCTGAATAAGTTTCAGTAAATTCCAAATCAATGTGTTGGACTATGTATGACTGATCGTCGAGGTGAAAATTCACCTCAAAATTGATTTTTCTTTTTTATTTATAATAGTATTTTATGGTAATTCGGTCATAGTTTGGTAGTAATTGCAAAGATACTTGTTTATTTTCGTGTTAACGACCTCGTGGTACAATGCACCAGTTCTTTGTTGCCGGTCTGTCAGCAAACTACCAGTCTGTCACCAGTAAAATGTATTACTACACCAATAAGTGGAATACAATGTCCAATACGATCACAACATTGTCATTATTAAACTTGGGAACATATATTTGAGACGGACTGAGTGACACTTACCGGCAATAACCGTGTAGAGCAGTGAAATAAAATTCAGTCGTAGGTAGCAGCAATTGAAACACCTTTTCCCCGCAGGTTGTCGCGGGTACGTGAGTCGGTTGCTAAGAGTCTGCTGATCGTATATCTGTCGCCAGCTCAGCTAGAAACCTCTAAGTCTTACATACAAAGTTGCAACCAGCGGACGCCACCAGTCCGTCTTCGCAGGTCGCGACACAGATAACAGAATGTCTGCAGAGGTTTAATTGCCACCGAGCAGTCGCTAAGTCAGTCGCGTGGAATACCTCAAGGTGTCGCGCTCGGACCCGCCCGCTTACATCTTTATCTTTCACTTCTCCGACACTAACTCTCACAAAATGGACGTCAAATTGAGACATTTTTCTTAACTAACTACCATTTTATCAACTGAAAGTCACTTTCCAGTATTTAACACTCGCAATGATCTCATTTGAATATTTGATACTCTGAAATTCAATATTATAGGCCCTAGAGGTCCGACACAATATTGGTACCTATCGCAATTTTTTTTTGTCACTACTTTCACCCCACCCCTAGCGCTGTCCCCTATTAGAGAGTGCAAACATCGTCAGATATATTACGAATACTTATCCAGCGCCAATATATGCCGTTATCGCGTATTTTGTGTTTTCAAAATGGCATCCCAACTCATACAGTCGACTTAAATCCACAGGGTTTGCTCCTGGATCTTAGGTGATACGTGTTACATGTTTTATTGAAACTTAATTTATAATAATATACAATTGTAATAAGATAAATAGCATAATAAGTGTTCTACAATATTAATGTTATGATTTATTTAGTAAAAAATCACCTTTCGGAGAAAGGACCCACCCTGTTTTTGGGCCCCCCACGTTCTCGCGATGTGACGACCCCTGCCTGTTTTTTTTCATGTGGGGCTTATAATAAAGGAAGGTTATAAGAACACTGTGGGATAAACTGGAGATGAACATAACAATCCCACTGTAGGCGTACTCCTCAAACGTGGTGAGGTCTCAATAAGTTTCACTGATGCCTATTTCTTAAAATAAATTCTTAAAGGTAAAAAAAACCACTAATTTTATATATTGAAAGGAAATGTCACACTAGTATAATGATCGATAGTAGAAATTTTCCGCCTACCACCACAGAAAAATAATTTAATTTCACTTTAATATATTATATATGGTAAGTATTTTTTTCCGGTTTTCCTTAACTGCAGCGATTTAAGTTAACGAAGTATAAGAATAAACACAAGTTGAAAAGTAATTCTTAACGACAGAGAATGTGTTATCAGGTAGAAAAACAGATAAAAGAAAAAAAAATAGAGGCGAGACAAAAATATAGCAACAAGACTTAGGAAACTTAACTTTAACCGATTTAGGCAATGGAATACCGAACAATAATATCATATAATGATTCCACACAGTTGGCACAAAAACTTAATTCTCTAATGCGTACGAACACAATAATTTTATAAAAAGAATTATTGAATTTCCGTAAATATCATAGGATTCTGCGAGAGCTATTCTCTCGCAGCCAGTACCTGCGAGGGATGTTCTCTCACAGGCAGAACCTTGTAGGAGGTCACAGACCTTGGGCATACGGTAAGAGTTGTTCGCTATTCCCATTGGAATAGTCGGCCAGCTGCCTCCTAAACTGGTCGAGGCACGGAGAATGGAATGCTGCGTCCCCACAGAAAACTCCTCTCCCGCTATCGGAAGGGCGAGGGACAAGTACCCAATGCCCGACCTACCCGATGCAGGTTTTTCTAAGGTTTTCCCTGCATTTCTTTAGGCGAATGCCGGGTAGGATACTTAAAATATAGGCCGGGGGCCCTAGTTAACCCTTGGCTGTCTTCCTCTACCCTTCCGCATCCCCCCTTTCAAATCCCTTCCTATGCCATTAAAGGGGAGTTGCCCAACGTGGATTACCCTCATGTAGCCTGTTGCTCTAAAAAAAATCCGTAAATGATTTAAACTTCGGAAATTTCTTTATTAAAATACACTTCTTTTTTAATTATCCGTATTTGTTAGAATCCTTAATACATTTAATACAAAATATCATTTATTTCTAATTTTTATAAATAAAAATTGAAACTTTATCTGACTTCTAATAAAAACAATTAGTTTTACGAGGGTGAGTCAATAAATAATGCCTCCCAATTTTCTTCTCCTTTATTTGTAAAGACAATTGAATGCTATTTACACAGCATAAACCCACGACATTAATGATTAAATTTTCATTTTTCAGTATAGACTCCGTCCTTTTCCACAGTTTTTGTCCATCTGTACACGAGGGCATGTATTCAATGTTGCGAGGAGTCACTGCAGTAACCGGCCTGCCGCTTCGCTTTTCACCAGCCAACGGTGTTTGCCCTTCAGCTTCGTTTCAGCGACGAAACCATCACCGAACAGTTCTGACGTCCACTGTTGTATCACCTTACACATTTTTCAGCCTTTCATGAATGCGAATGGGCGTTTCACCTTCTTCCGCATTTAAGAATTCAATCACAGAAACGTTGTCTAATACGTACGTCAACCATTTTGCAGTTGTGCCACCAATTGACATAGGAAGTTGTTACTCTAGTGGAATTGAGAAGAATGTTTGAGGAATCGCGCCAAATTCAAAATGTTCATACAACTAACTTATTTAAGGATAAAAATAATTGAAGGCATTACGTATTGAACCGCACTCGTATTTCTGAACATAAAAATTTACAATTAACGCTTCTTCCCTCTTCTAATGTATATTAATAAAAGTAAATTAAAATATATTATAAATTTGAATAAAGTAATTCAACAGAAAAATGAAAATCAATATTTTCGACCATGGAAGTTGATGGAGGACGTTTTAACTGTTTAATTGTTGTATTCAAATTTACAATATATTTTAATTGTTTCTTTAATAGTTATATATTTATATATATATATATATTGTAGTGAATAACATCGGTAAGTGGCCGCCCTTTGTCCGCGGGTCTGAGAAGGAATTAATTAAACGTGCACGTGTGCCCGAGAGGCCCCAAGAAGCCGAGGGTACGCGTCCCTTTTTTTGCATCGTTTGGGCGGGGGGAGGGACGGAGTAAGAATATATACTCCGAACCCGGGTGAAAGTGGACAGACAGACAGAGAAGTGGAAGTGAGAGAGGACTGAAAGTGGAGTGAGAGAGGCCAGAGGGTGGAAAATTTGGCGAGCTGTAAGGAACAAAAGTTTTGGAGGGATGTCCATCGCGGGAGGCCGAAGACCAGTGATCCGCTGCAAGTCGGCTGACGCCACAAGTTGAAGTAAGGGTCACCATTAATGTAAAGTGCCTTCAGAAGTTAAAGATTTTTTACACAGTACGGAACTAAGCTCTGTTTGTGAATAAAAACCCAGCCGCCCACATTACCTTGTAGAGAAGGAGGTTTTCATTAACAAAGCCGGAGCTAATTATTATTATTTTTTGCAGATTATATATATATATATATATATATATATATATATATATCTCTTGGCGCCCAATCAATTTTTTTAATGTATTTTTGTATTTTATGTAATAAAGTTTTTTTTATATATATGGTAATAAAGTCAAATTCATTACAATATATGTCTGACTATTGTGTGTATGTGTGTGTGTGTGTGTGTGTGTGTGTTCTGCATACAAATCTAAACCCGTGGAGAAATTTCGACAAAATTTTGTACACGTGTTCCTTTCGAACCGGAAACAAACACTATGGTGGTAAGTCACAGTTACAATTTGTAGGGGGTGGGTGGGGGTGGACGGGGCGGGAAATGTTCATAGTTTAGCCGATATTTGCGTTGGATGAATATTATATTGTGCATTACAGTCTCAGCAATCAACGGAGTAATTCCCTGACTATTACAAATTGTAAGTCCACCAAAATTTATATTATTTTCTGCAAAGTCCAGCATCAAAATTTTATTTCAAATATTGTATTTATTTTTTTTAATTGTATAAAACTTCTATACCTGAAGAATTCGTAAACCAGCGACGAAACGTTATATTAATTCTATTAAAAATTATTTTCCGACTTTAAAAGGCTGTGTTTTATTACTTTATTTAATATGTACAACTGAAGAGGTCCATAAATAAAAGGACGTAACGTTAATAGTAAATTTTAATGTTAGTTACTAAATTCTGACTGATTCACTAATTATATTATTTTAGTTATTTCATAAATTTTTGTGATATTATTTTACTCTTGCAACGTCGGTCAATTGTCACATACATAAATTATTTATTCGCAAAATTTCGTATATTTCTCTACATTTAGGGTTAAATACGAGTGTATTTGTAGCCATGGATGAGAAATTATTTACGAGATGTGGAAATACTCGCTGAAGATGATTAATGATGCGCGAAAAAATTTATCTGTACCAGAACTCAGGGTATCGTAAAGGACCAATAAGGGTGAAATGTCGATGGGAAGTGACTGTAACTTTAAGAATGGTAAGGACTCACTGGTTAAAATCAGAGGTAAGATGAATTGAAAATATTAAAACTGGTCGAAAACTTTGTACAGGGGCCGGTTTACCGTCACCTGATATGTACACTTGTTCTTTACGTATCGGTCACTTAGTCTAGGATTTCATTCAAGTTACCAAACCCAATTTAAGGCTTATTAAGAAGCTCGACGTTTCTCTCCCTGAGAGAGCAAAGTCACATGAATAATTTACTCCGGTGCACAGAACCATGAAAGTGCTTTCGGAACGATTTACTTACTCGAAATTAGTTACAGTCTAACAACCGATCCGGTTTGTGTAATTCAGTCCACGCCGAGTAAATAAACGTTCTCCTATGCGTTACCAGATCTGATTGCGTCTAGCCTTCCTCCGAATGCAAACTGGAAAGAGCCCCCATAGGCGATTCCAGACGTAAAATAACCACTCCTGTAAAAGGACAGAGCGGATTTATTGAATCGAGTTATTTCTTTTTCTTCGGGAGAAGCCGCCTAGTGAATGATTAATAACGTTCCTTGACCTATCCTTCATCTACAACTACTTATGATTACCCCCTTACCGTCTATAATTTTCCATATTCAGTCTAATCCCTCTGCTCTTTACGCTCCAATGAATAAAATAAATTGATTTACTACCCCTAATTACTGTATCTGAATTCATGCTCCACTAGTCTTTATACTGAGGTTCTTGTATTCTATTCCCATTTTATTTTATCAGTCGCCACTTTAGTATAGAAACTAAGAGATAATTTTCTAAAATATTTAATTAATAAAATCTGGAGCTTTCACAATAAATAATTATATAATTTTTTCAAAATATTATCTATTTCACAATAATACCATATTTGTTACGGTCTATTGTCCATTTTACATTAATAAAATATTAATACAAAATCATTGAACAAAATTACATTTATAATATATAATCAAATATTTTTACATAATCACTAGTAAATCAATATTGTCATTAAGCAACATTAATAATTCAGAAAAAAACTAAAACTAAATCAATATCCAAAAAGCATTAACCAAATATGACATTGTCATTGTGGGATAATTAAAAGTATAATTTGGTCTATGACGCTTTACCGTAAACATATGTCTCAATCTATAGGTTATAGATGGAACTCTAAAAGTATATTATCAAGTATCATTGCAATCAATATCATTATTAACTAACTAGGTGCCTGGCGCTGCCTGGGTTGTCAGCGACATCCATAACCCCGGATTTGACTCCAATCTCGGTTGCTTTCGCGTTTTTGTTTTGTAAAACCCCTCCAATCCCACCCCTAAGGGCATATGCCGAAAGGGGATGAAATTATGTACAATAAACATCGGGATAAATAATATCAATCTCATTGACTCCGAAAACTAATTATCCGACGCAAATATCAGCCGTTTGAGCATGTTTTAAAATTTCCACCCTCGTCCATCCCCGCCCCAAGGAATGGTAGACTTGTCTTACGCCTGTTTGTTACCAGTTCGAAAGATTTGGTCAAATTTGTTCCAAGGGTGTCGATTTTTATGCGGAACACACGCACTAAAACACACGTACAATATTAGCAGAATAAAATCACTATTTGTAAGGCTAATACATATCCTAAAATTCCTTTTAGTGAGTGAGCTATCGTTGACTGTTCTGTTTACAAAAAAAAATATTTCTAACTTTTTTTTGTGTCCCTCTCGTCCAAAATATATATCTCGGATGTCGGACCATACTGTATCTCCTCGGTATAATTTAAGTTAAGTGTATATTCGATCTATTCTTCGATTATAAAATATAATACGTAAAGAATCGAAAGTTCAGGTAGTTTAATTGTTAAGGCACAATTAGCAACGCCCACTATTGTTGGCGTAACGCAGGCCGTGATCTCGCGAGAATGTTCTAGACCCAGCAGTCACGAGGCACGAAGGGCATAATACACGTGAAATTTGCGGGAGTATTTAGTAGTAGTTTGGAGTGTGTAACGGATCAGATCAGAGAGTTAGTGAGCGATTAAGATTAATAAGTGTGTGTTAGTCGATGTAACGTTTAGAACACGTTTGAGGCTATCTTGTGTTCGTATATGCGCTGACTATTAAAGGACTAGTGCATCACGGCAAATATTTGGTTTTTGATGATTTTTCTGCTCCTGCTATGTTGTCCCGTGCACGTGGTATCTGGACATCCTCTGGGCATCATGCTTCATGACTTTTGCTTCGGAACGTTGAAGGAACCAAACTGTTTACCAAAATAGAGATTTCGTTAATTTTTAATAATAAGATTGCAAAATTTTCGTTAATTATGCCAGATCCCGTTGTCTCTTTCAAATTGTATGTATTAGTACATAAATATCTGTTTATTGCTGGCCCACAACGAGAGTCTCATATTTTAGGCTAATTTATATTATTCTTATCAAATCAGCTGAACATTTCAATTGTATGTACTCTAGCATTTTTGATGATTTTGTGACAAATGTTAATTGTGT
Source organism: Zhengitettix transpicula (assembly GCA_037074705.1). Taxonomy (NCBI): domain Eukaryota; kingdom Metazoa; phylum Arthropoda; class Insecta; order Orthoptera; family Tetrigidae; genus Zhengitettix; species Zhengitettix transpicula. The sequence continues at coordinate 231,829,839 of CM073590.1, read as the reverse complement.
TGATATCATCTCTCTATATAACATTTACAATAATAATTATAGCTAAACAATGTTTCTTAAAGATGTGAGTCTTTCTCTCAGGATATTGTAGGGGATATCAAAATGCTTATAATAGCGAATGAATTTTTTTTTAAAAAAAAGTAATAATCAATTTGTGGTTTCCCTGAATTAATGGTGTTTGTTTTTATAAAAAAAAACCTGAACACATCCAGCTTACTGTTGTCGGCCCTGGCGATCAGCTTGTGTCGTCCTGCGATCTCCGCTGTTGTCCAGGCCCTCTGTTGTTGTACAAAAACTTCGGAATTTAAAATTTTATTACTTAATTTAGTTTTGACCAATATCGAAAATTCAAAAAGAAAACAATTCCTCAAAAACGATCCTTCGCCAACATTCAAGCAAAGAAGAAGAATCCTTCAAAAACCTCCTTTCCCCCAGCGATAACATTATCGCCAGTGATAATTATTAAGGATCTCAAAGAAATATACGATTTCAAAGATTATTATTAATTGCAGTGTATTATTCTGAAAATACGTCAGTCTATCAATTAACATATTAAATCCGTTCTCCATACGAGGACCTAAAATTAGGCCATGCGCGCCTCGATTAGGTCTAATGGATGGAGGAATTTCGCACCAGGGACTATTCAGCTTTCTCCTGGTAAGCAATAGATTCCTTGTCAGGTTGACATTTTTCCATCCTTATTAATACTGTAAGTCAACTGTCACTTCAGCCGATACGCTCCCATAATCAAATAATATTAAATAAGTTTAAACAACTGTGTATTACAATTTGGTGAGCGGCAACGTGGGACTGTTAAATAATATTGTTAAACATTTAAAAAGAGTTATTAAAAAATGCTACTATGTCTCTTCTGAGATATTAAAAACTCGGTTAACACATATTTCGAGACAGAGCAATAGTTACCACGACGTAGATGAGTCTGACCGATGCGCCCGAAGACTGAGGAACGATTAGAAAAGTCTCTTCATCTCGCCGAGGTTGCGCGACTTTATTTTTAGTGGCGATAATCAGGCGAGAAACATCCGAGGAGCTGCAGCTGGTAATTGCTCGTTAAGCAGCAGCGGCTTTATCTGCGCCTGTTATCTACGTTTGTTTCTGTGACGTGACGCTCTGCTTTAATGTTGACGTACGTGTGGAGGGGCAGAGGAATACCGTGGGCTATGAACCCTCCTGCACCCCGTTAGCTTTGGAATTCTGAGAGATTGCGGGGAGGGTGGGGGGGGGGGAGAAATACAAAGAGATTTCGCAGATCAATAATCACGAGTATGTAGGGTTTTTTTAGGGCAACAGGCTACATGAGGGTAATCCACGTTGGGCAACTCCCCTTTAATAGCATAGGAAGGGATTTGAAAGGGGGGATGCGGAAGGGTAGAGGAAGGTAGCCAAGGGTTAACTTGGGCCCCCGGGCTGTATTTTAAGGATCCTACCCGGCATTCGCCTAAAGAAATGCAGGGAAAACCCTAGAAAAACCTGCATCGGGTAGGTCGGGCATTGGGTACTTGTCCCACGCCCTTCCGATAGAGTGAGAGGACTTTGCTGTGGGGACGCAGCATTCCCTTTTCCATGCCTCGACCAGTTTAGGAGGCAGCTGGTCGACTATTCCAATGGGAATAGGGAACAACTCTTACCGTATGCCCAAGGTCTGTGACCCCGGAACATACACCTCTCAAAACAGGCCGAGGTGCCTCGGCTTGTGGGAACCTTAGTTCAAAAACGGAGAGGAAAAGGCATACCCAAAGGTAGCCCCTTCGTATCTCTCCTAAAAGGTTCTGCCTGCGAGAGAACATCCCTTGCAGGTATTGCCTGCAAGAGAATAGCCCTCGCAGAATCTCACTACGAGTATGTAGTGTCCATGACTTGTTCTTGTATAAATTGGACACAAACGTCTCTGCGACAGTCAAGATAGTCTCCACTTCAGACTGCCTTCCTCCCAGCGCCATCTATTAATTTTTGTAAAAGTGTATGGTACGGAAAATAATCTCTTACTTTTCCACAAATAACGAGAATTATAAATAACTAAAGATTAACAACTAGTAGTTGATCAGGAACGCTTAATACACAAAGGTTCTGAGCTCATCAGATTCTTCTGAAGGTTTTTCTACTTTTTGAAATTTTCCTTGTTGAAGAACCAAACCTATAAATATTATTAGAGAAATATTATGAATTTATTCAGCAGTATTTAACATATTGTCGATTACAAACATCCTATCCCTGTTTCACCCACCATCTGACTGCAAAATAGCTGCGATACTTTACAGAGATACGGCGGTTGTCTCAGAAGGACCCGATAAAAGTTGTCTAAAGTACCTTGAGCTGAAGTTGAACTTTGAAGACGCTTCATTCTTTGACATCCGTCAATAGTGAACGCTCTCAGTGAATTTGTTAACATGAAAAAAAAATAATTGATCATCATTAATTGGGCAATACTTGCATTTGAAATGCCCCAGTCCAACCGATATCAAAGTTGAGCGTTAGCTTCGACTCAGGGGGAAGCTGCTCCTTCGTTTACAACAATAAAAAGGGGCGGCTAAATGAAGCGACCAAGCCATCCATAAATGGTCACGAAAGTCCACAAAATGGTATTGCATGACCGCCGAATGAAAGTGCACGAGCTAGCGGACAAGATATCCATTGAAAAAAGTGCTGACAAATTGAACATGAGATATCTGTAAGCAAGATGGGTGCCGCGTTTACGAAAACAGCGTCGTGAGGATGTATCAGTCAAGTTTTTCACGTCGATTTATAACCATGGGTCCATGTAACACCTGAGACGAAGGAACAGTCAAAGCAATGGTTATGAAAGTGGAACATCGGCTCTAAATCTTCTGGCAAGGTCATGATGTCAGGTTTTTTTGGGATGAGTGTGGAATAATTTTAATTAATTGTCATCAAAAAGGAAAATAAATCATTGTAAAGTATCACGGGAGTTTATTACAAAGTTTTAGTGATGAATTCAAGAAAAATAAAGAGTTGCTTCATCAGGACGATGCATCAGTTCACACATCCATTATCTTGATGGCCAAAATCAATGAGTTAAAATTGAAATTGCTTCCTCACTCATCCTATTCGTCAGATTTAGCTCCGTCGGATTAATTTCTCTTTCCAAACTTGGAAAAAATGGCTGCGTGGTAAGAGATTTGCCAGCAATGAAGAAGCGGAATCTGTAGCTGAAGACTTTCGCAGCAATTGAACATCGCTGGGAGAAGTGTGTCGAGCTAAAAGGAGACTTCGAGTACCAAAAATAAATATATCAAACCACATATGAGTTGTCTTCATAACTTTATTTCATTAGGTATTTAAACCACAGGAGCTTTCGGCGTCTTTGCCATAACCATCTGTTTTTTTAAAAAAACACCAATCATACATACATAATTATAATACTTATTGAAAATAACTTTTTTTCTCGCCAGTAACTTTAATTTTCAGAAGTGTACCAAGTCCCTTTTTCCCCATTATTTTTAATTTTTTGAATATATTGGCATTTAACGCATATAATGCAACCGTTCTTTAATTCACAAGTTCTTCTAAATGCTCTTGGATATCCTTCCAGGAACCTTCTTTTACATCTATATAGGTTCTACAAAAATTAAATGAAATTAGGAAATAATAATTAATGAAAATTTTAAAATTAAAAAATATAACAAAATTATGTACTAGAAATTATTAAGTCGATTATCGTAAATGAAAGAGAGTGATAAAATTGAATTATGAGAAATTGACTAACCAGATACAGGGATAGACGTAAACATATAATATGTTATGAAAGAGGGGAAATAATTTACGTAATGCTCTTGATAAAAGTCATTGAAGACATTTTATATTAGATGATAGGTATGATATTATATTTAAATTTAATTTATAAAATAATAAGTATATGTTGTATGTATAATTGATGGTTTTTAAAATACCGACGATTATGGCAAAGGCGCCGAAGGCTCCTGTGGGTTAAATATCCAATAAAATAAATATAGGAAGAAAACTTCTATGTGGTTTCGTTACTTCACAGTGTTTTTTCAGATGAATATATTATTTACGTTTGTTTTTTAGATGGAGTACTTCTATTAGTCAGTCTGTCTGTCATAAAGAAAGTTTCCGTCTAGTACATTTTCATTCTCCTGCCAAGCATTTTCTTTTCCCTTTTTATTACAGTTTCAATGTGTGTTTGTATTTGCTTCCTACTCCGCTTAACTGTCTGTATGTTACATTCTAATATATTTCACGGTGCCACTACACTAATGACCGCAATTAGTAGAGGTTGTCCCCGCCTCGTCACGTTTTCTCTCTTTACAGATGTCGCCGTGAAACACCGTGTCAGATATGATTTAGCACGCTTTGAGGTCCTCTTCTATATAAATTATTTTTCTCCGAAATCCGTCAAAAAGGATCGCGGGTGGTGAAAGTGTAATGTGTCCATTAGGGGGCCCGATCCGTCATTCACTTTCCTCGCAAAGAAATGCACTCGTGAAAGTCGCCGTTGCACTTTTGGACTGGACACACTTGCTCGTCTCTTTTTCGGGGAACAGCAAGCAGCAGCTTTCTCCGTGGACAAACCACTCAGTCAGCAAACCAGCCAGCCGTTTCATCGGGGAAAGAAAAGACGAAATTATGTCCAGCGAAGACATTAAGGACGGTGACAGAGGAGAAGAACCGGATATAATGAACTGCACTGAGAGAGCTTTAATGAAAGCGGCAGTATCAGGACAGACGGATGCGACCAGAAGAGAGGGTGTGACACGGGGAAGTAGTCTACAACCACTTCTGTTTAACTTATATGTCGAGGAACTAATTAAGGAAATAAAGCTCAAGTTTACAACGGGGAATAAATATTCCCGGAGGAGGAACATGGATGCTGAGACTCGAAAATGGCCTTGTACGTCTTGTCCCAGGGAGAAGGAACAAGGTACTTGAAGGAATATGGTGACGACTTAGGGCGGGGGAAATTATTTGGGCTTAAAATGAGAAAAAGAAAAAGAGGAAACTGCTTATCATTAAAACGGGTTTAATTTTCTTGGAAGATGTCAAATGAGTTGTTATGGTTGAGAAATACTCAAGTTCTTGTTCAAATTAGGAGTAAACGGATTAATTGTTATATTATGAAAATAAAAATATTTATAAAAAACACGTAACAGTAAATAAGTTTTTATACGTGATAATTACATATTTCCTTGATATTTACAACTAGCTAAGTGCCCGGCAGGAGCCCAAGTTGTCATAATTAATCTCAACGACATCCATAACACCGGATTTGGCTACAATCTTGATTGTTTTTGCGTTATTTTTATGTAACACGCCTGCATAAAGATGCTCTTGTCACATCCCAAAATATATTGAAATAATACACAAAAAATCTTGAGAAACGCTATGTACCTCATTGACACCGAAAAAGTTTATTTTGACAAATACCTTGGCCGTTTTAACATCTTTGAAAATTTCCACCCTCTGCCCCCCAGGGGTATAAACAACATTTAATTTAACAATTAAACTCAATACATTCATAACCCCGGATTTGACTCCAATCTCGGTTGATTTTGCGGTATTTGCACGTAACGACCCTCCGCCACCACCACCACCGCTAAGCGTGCTCCTATCCTAGAAGAGGTTGAAACTATACACAAACAACATTTATTTATTTGACGTAAATATTGGTTGATTTACATTTTTGAAAATTTCCACCCCCCCCCCAACACCCCCCCCTTGGGGGTTAAACAGTAAGTTAAATGTCATAATTAAACTCAGCGACATCCATAACCCCGTATTTGAATCAAATCTTGGTGGTCGTAGCGTTATTTTTTGATAACGCACCTCTGATGGTGCTGCCCTCCATGGCCGAAAGAAGTGTAATTTATAAAAATAAAAACAGAGAGTACACTATCAATCTCATTGACGCCGTTTCAATGCAATTATTGGCCGTTTGAGCATGTCTGAAAAGTTCCTCGCCCGCCCCAGGCGGTAGTTGTCCTGTCTTACCCCCACAGCGTTTGTTTCCGGTTCTAAAGGAACACGTGTACGAAATTTAGTCGAATTTTCTCCACGGGCGTCTATTTGTACTTTGAACATACATACACACACAGTCTATTTTATTTATTAGAACATTCTATGTGCAATAAAGTAATATTACTTACAAAGCCTTCATTTATTTAATTCAAATAAATATTAATTTAACCCAATTTCTGTCTGAGTTACAAGTGTGTGCTGAAATGTAACAGAAACGAATATTAAAAAAATCATTTGAATCGGAGATCCATCACGAAAATGATATGTAGATAAAATTATATATAAGAAAACTTCACGAACAAAATTATTTCACCTGAGAAGTCAGTTAATATTTAATAAATTACCATAAATAGGAAACATTGTACTGTTACGTTAATATATAAAATTTGTAAGTATTCAAGTTGAGAAATACCGAATAAAATATCTATTAATACTATAGCCATTATCGTCCCTTCGGAAGGGAGGATTGATTAGGAAGGGAAGGAACGTTTGCAGTATGTTATAACTAATTACGAGAAGAGATGTTTGATGAAGTCCAAACAAATTAGTAGAATGTATGATCACCGTCCGATACGTGTAGTGGGGAAAACAGCTAATGCGTTTACTGTGGGACCTCCGATTATCTCGTAAATCACGGTTCGTAGAATTGCTTACAAAGCGATCGTGACTCGCCGCCAATGAATGCGATCACATACTAAACAGGTCCTGCTGATACTCGAACAATGCGGTATTTTTATTTCTCTTCTGTCTCTCTCTCTCTCTCTCCCTCGTCCGCTCTCTCTTTAGCTTTAGTTACCACGGCAAAATCGTTTGCAAATTAGACCTGACTGCTCCGATAGAATGCGGAAGTTCACCGACCTCTAATCTACGTTTATGGAGGGGGGGGAAGACGAATTTTAGCAGCAGATTGGGCCTAATTTTCTAAACCTCTGAAATCTTACTGAACTAACAATACTTTACTTTAATGACGTAGCTTAAGCATGTCACCACAATAGACAGTCTCAATGTTAACCCATTTTCGACCGACGATTCAACGCGGAATATTCCGCGCTTCTCGCGACGATGTCGAGACCAGCCGCGGAATTTTCCGCCATAACAGAAAAATTCCTAACTTTACGACTAATATGAAAAATAAAATTATTTTAATTATACAAGCTAATGATTTATGAGAATCTATTCACTTGGGGCCAATACGTCTGAGTCGTTATATTATAACTGACGTATTAGACATTAAAGTCCCTATGTGAAATTTTAATTATTATGTTGAATACGACTTTTTTTTATGATTGTACAACGAAGTCAGAAACCAAAGAAAGTGTCTCGAGGTTTATTATAAAAACAAAATTAAGAAGCTATCGACGTCCTCTTAAATATTTTTGTTTATAATAATATGGATTATAAATTATTCTTACGTGTAGGATAAATGTGACATGTTGAAAGCTTCCTAATTGATTTCCTTTTCTCTCTGAAAACTATTTCGTTGGGTTAGTGAATTTTTCTTTTTATACGAAATTTTATTAATTGGTTTGTTTAGAGTTGGAGACACATTGTATGGTTTTACCAAAAAATTACGGCGCAAATACAAAGAAAGAATTGAATGCATTTGGAATATGGTACCAAAGATGGAATCGTGAATTAAAACGACGTTTCGAACGGTAAAAACGTATTTTCGTCTACAGCGAAATAAAGGATCATGAGGTCAGAGCACGTAAGTCCGTAGCTCTATAAGACATAGACCTAATTTGCTTCCTAATTTTTGTAAAAACCAGACAAGGGACCCGACTTACACTAACCACATATAAATTTCCTCCATTTTCAACAAATTTCAAATTCAAAGTATGAAAATTTGCTGCGGGGACCAGCTTCTTCCCCCTGCATCCACCTGTCGTTATCCAGTAATTTATGTGTGTACTAGTCCATAATAGTACCAAATAATTGATCGAATGGCTTCATTTTGCCTACTGTCATAAGAAACCATACTCATCAATCAGGCACAGTTGCATTCGGACGTCTGCAGTCTAATTGTCTTTGTCTTTATTTGTAACTAGTTTGGTTTCAACCGTTGCCCGGGTATTTATTTATATTATTCCGAAAAGGGAATTAATGAATGATACCTGATCACATCAAATTATTTAAAGTACGTATCTCAAGTAAACAATATTTAGCTTCTCCAACTAATTCTCCCAGGAATCGTAAAAACCTTTCGTCTCGATTTTTTTTTATTTCATTCAATGTCACCTTGAGGATTGCCGAATTGTACTTTCAATTCAACCGAAACGTTTCTGGTATAGATTATTTAGTGAATCTGTTCGTTCGCATATTTTTTTAGGTCAAATTATAACGGTTTAAAAAATATAATTCCTTCCACCTTGTTACTAGTGGTTTCTCAGCCTCACAGTGTTCTCGCCGTATGTGTGCAAAGTATTGTGTTTAAATACCTGTATATAATATACAAACATACATACTAACATACATTCAATTTTATTTATTCGAACATTAAAATTATTTTTATTAAACTGATCGTAAACTATATTTTGATTTATATAACTAACATATGTTTCATTTATAGCTCAATTACAATTTTATCTAAAGCTCAGGTTATGAACCTTTAGCTTATTACCCAGAATCCTTACGAGTCCAAAACTTTTCGTTTTTGCTGCGGCGAAACCGTTTTCCCTTCTTCTTTTCCAGCTATTTTACTTATATGCAATAAATTATTACAAATATAGCGTTTAAATATATTAAATTTATATTTAACTGTGACTGATATGTATTAATTTCTATTAAATAATTTTGTTATGTGTGTAAATAGGTTCTCAGGGTTCGCTATCATATTTGTACGTTCTGGGAGGAATGTTATAACCTTGCAGAAATAGTATGGTTCCAGAAGCAACGTGAAAATGAAAACTGATAAATTTGCCATTCATTGACGTGACGGACAAAATTAAACCCTCTTCATGGTGTGTGGGAGGTAAGTAGAAAACAACTGACCGTAAGTTAAAGTGTGAGGGATTGATTATGAGGCGATCGCTACTAAACAATTTGAGTCCAAACGAGACGGTTTTTTTTTTCCTCATGCCCTGTCTCCCTCTCTGGGTGTCTTTCTCTTTCTTGTTACCGCTGCCAAACGTTTTTCCGTCTGGGAATTTCCGTGCTAGACTTCCCACGCAAATCATCGGCACCCGAAAAGCGGACTCTAGAGCCATCTGTTGAGGAGACGGAGAACTACCGCAGTCGAGCGCCTCAAACAGCATCGTGTCGCCATCTCTCAGCTAACGTGTGAACTTCGTGTTGGTTACGAGAGGTTTTTTTATTTTGAATGGGTCCCGCGTACTCTCTTCCTCTGTTCTCTCCAGGGGAAGATCGTGTTTCCGTCCCCTGGCTCGTAGACACGCGGTTCTTCATTAATCATCTCGCGCCAACCAGTTGCACTCGTCCGCCTGCCTGCTCGACGCTTTTTTTTGTCTTTCTCTCTTTGTATTATTTGTGGTTTCGCGCCTGCCTTACCCATTGATGGAATACCAAGAGGAGGGGAAGGAAGGAGGACAACAAGAGCACTCGGTGAACACGACCGCTCCCACGGGAAGAAAGAATGGGGGAGTTATTCTCGGCGTGACCGCAAAAGTGCTGGAAGGATCCCTCCCTTTAAGTCTTATTGCAAACACGCTCACGACGTCACAACTCGCAAGTTGAAGTTAAATGACAAGAACAGATAAATGTGAGAGCCATTCTACAATAAAAGGGCTTCTATAAAAAAAAATACCGTGACAAAAATATACAGAAGAATTCAGGCGTGGGGATTCTTCCAGACGGCAATTTGAATGAATAAAAAACAATAGCAAAGTCGAAAACAACCCTTTAACATCGAAACTAATTATTATATGTTTAACGTCTGATGGTAAATTGCAGACCAAAATATATTGATACTGCAAGGTCTTTGTCAGACACTGGTTGAAGAGAAACAGAAGCTAGAGAGCAAATATGAAATCCAAAATTATATAAAAAAAAATTACTCAATTTAAAGAGACTCGGTAGCAGAAAATCGCAGGCGCTGTTAAGGACAACCGAATCCTGTTTGGTGTTTATTCAAGTTAAAGGATACGGTTGGCCGTTCAAAAATCTGTTTTAGATAACGAATCCATTTTCGTTTTCATATATAAAAAATATCTCTGAATTCCATACACATGTTAAGAACATCTATGATTTATGGCTACTACAGAATCTCTGACAGATTTCTCTGGCTTCAGTTTATCTTCAAACCAGTATTTGATCAAGATCTACAGACAAGCTGAAGCGAACCACAACTTAAACTACCAATATAATTTAGCCTGTAATCAGGTTCAGTATTCTTATAAACATTAACTACTGTGTGATTATACAAATACCACACAACGTTTCTACATTACTTGTTGCTTTCGTCAGGTGGTTTGTGCAGTTCTGTCGTTCTCGCGGCTATTGTGTTGTTTTTTAATCACCTGACGAAAGCAAAAATGATTTCAAATTGCAACAACAACAAAAACAACATAAAAGACGATAATAATAACCTGGTCTGGGAAAAACAGATTCTTGTATTACCTTATTAAGGGTTAGTAAGTGAAAAAAAATGTCAAATTTTGACTTCTCAGTTACATTCAGAATAAATAATAAGATTAATTAAGACAAAATTCACAAAAAAAAAATCCCAACACAATGCGGAAAATGCTATATTGGACAGACCAAACGTGCAACAGCAACTAGGACTAAAAGAGACTACAAGATCAATTACAAAAACTGCCAACCACAATGTAGTAACGTACCATCGATTAGAGGAATGTCATTAATTTAATTGGGATTATGTTGAGGTGTTGGATATTGAACAAAATTTTTATAAACGAAACATGTCTGAAATAATGCATATTAAAACTACCAAAAACACAATCAATTCGTTTAACGATACAATTAATTTAAGGTATGTATTTACTATTTATTTTTCTGAATTGTTTACTCTGCTTTGTGAATGTAAACTACAACTGTAAGTTGTTAGTCTATAAAAACACCTGAAGAAGTTACAAACATGTATCGAAACGTCGTTACGCTATAAATAAAAACTAAAGTGTCTGTATAAGGCCACTGATTTATTAACAAACAGACGTAAAATAAAAACTTTTAACAGACAATTATATTTAAATTTCATTAATTACTATGGTAAAACATGATTGCCAATCACTGTTTATATTCTTCGTCCTTTTCCTTCATTTCATTGCTCAAGGGAATTTCTCTGCTCTTCACTCATTCATATTCTTAGACTTTATACTGTCGGTGCATATCACAGCCACATCTAAGCGTAGTTAACTTTCAACTTTATCCTCTATGTGCTTAACCCCTTTTTCAGGTCAAACATTCCTATTCAGAGTCTTTAAATATTTTTTCTTCACAAGTTGTATTTCACATTCCAGTTTGCGAACACCGTGATTAGAGTTTAAATTAAGCTTGTTTTAATCCTGCCTTAAACCATTTCTAAAACTCGTATTTCCTTTTTCTATAGCCGGGACATATTTATTGTTATGCATTCCCTGCGATTCCTCCATAGTATTAGCATTGTAGTGACGTCATACTCTTTAGATAGTAATAGTCATTACAACAAAATCGTTTACTTCTGTTATGAAGGTCTCCAAATTATAACTATCGAATCGTCCATTTTCTATTTGGTAAACTGAGTCGTATTACTTATGGGTGAAAATACAATTATATTCAATTAGAGTTGATTACTCAATATGGGGTAGTATTGATAAAAATGCGTTTTAAATTACACTAAAGTATGAATTTATTTTAGTTACAAATTGTGTTTTAATCACTTTTTTTCCCCATCCTGATACTTAAATTCAATTTTATGTCTTAACTTTGATTGAAGTTTCTTCTTTTCTTTTCTGGATTTCAAATTGTTTTATATTACAATTCCAAATTTACCTAACCAATTAATTTTTCTTTTGGAAAAAGCTAACCAGCGTTTTGTAATCCAAAATAATAACTCTAACTCAGAGGTTTTTTTTATTAAAGAAAATGTCGTGGTTTTAGAACACCATAAAAAAATCAACTTAATTCCATTACGTAAGAATTCTAATGAATGAATAATTGTGGGGTTTGCTTACCTAACCTTCCATACTCCAGAGAAATATTTCCCTGGTGATTGGCGCCTTCAGGAGAACACGATGAGGCTGCCGATGTTCGTCCAGTCGCGTGTTCTGTTCTTCTGGTTTCTGATATGAGACGCAAAACATTTCCTCTCAGATTTAGATTTTTTTTTTACTATACGAGCAAAAACAATGCTAACATGTCCGAGACGTAAAAGCCTCGAGAGCCTTTGTCTCTCGCTTCTTATATATCGCGTTCCCCTACCTGGGAGAAACGTCATCCCTTTCACGCACGTGTGGTCTAGACGTTAAAGTTGTTCTTCAACAGCTGTCCCATAAATCCCGCAACTCTGGGGTTTTCCGGTGAAGGCACGACTTTGGTTACTGAAGCAAACCATTATTTTGAAACGTCTGAAGGATTTACGATAGTGAGCACTTTGCTTCTGCTTTTAGATCAACTTTGTACTTTTAAGTCGGCGAAGTAACAGGAGTACTCGATCACACCACAAATGTTCTTGAAGAGTCTAAACGCCCCTGGGGGGGTTTTACTTCGTTTTAAATATTAGAAACACCTGTGAAAAGATTTACTTTGAAGTGGATGCTCAATAGCAATTGAGCTTAAAAATAATAAGAAGGTCGCCTTATTAAAATAACCCGCATGAGCTGAAAATGTGTAGACCTTGAAAAAGCCTTGAATAGTGACATGAAGAATTAAACAGTATCTTTTTTTAAAAAAAAATATTTAATTACAGGTGCGGAAAACGTAGTTTTTAAAACTGTAATGATAATTATTCTTGTGTTCTTTTAGCCCTAGTTGCTGTTGCACGTTTGGTCTGTCCAATATAGCTTTTCCGGCATTGTGTTGGGATTTTTTTTGTGAATTTTGTCTTTATTAATATTATTATTCATTTCAAATCTGTGAATTCACGTCTATGACCTTGAATAATAGGCCTATAAAATATTCACATTAACTAAATTAAAGTTGAAATTAACGTCTCAACTGTTCTCTATCCTATGGCTAGTGTATGATGCATTGAGGTTCACTGTAGTGTGTTCAAACAGTTCAACCTATTTTTTTCCCCGTCTTGTGTATAAATAAACGGTTTTTCATTCCACAATTTTTTTCCCACTTAAGATAAGCTGACTACAAGTGTGATAAAACGACAGTGGGTGTTTTACGATGCCCGATAAGAGTGCTGAAGATGGAGACGTTTACGACGAGGAATTCTAGTGTGGAACTGTCAAGACGTTTCCTCTATAAGCCGGAATTTTCAGGAGATTACAGAACTAAACCAGATATGGTATGGAATTCATGAAGAATTTATAGTCGGATAAGGTGATGTATCCTAAGATGAATTATTTATGCTTCTGGTCTTACTACAGCCAATGTTGATATTAATTGATTTATATACAACATTCCCGTGAACCTTCAGTCACAATAATTCTTCGTACTATGTGCCCAAAAGTCTTCTCTTATACTGTAAAGACTGCTTTGTTTCTAATAATTCTTCAAACCTTTCTGATCGTCAATTTTATTCTGTATTTCTACAGTTATCAGTGATTTACTTTCGTGTTTTCCGACTTCTGCAATCCTAAGTCATTGTTTCATCCCTTTTTATGTATAATAATTCATAAAAGCATAGTAACGAAGCATAATTACGACACAGATGTAAAACAGAACGCATCACTGACGTTAAACGGACTCGTAATGCTGGTGAGATGATTACTGCGGCGTCTGCGGTCGTCGCCGTACCCAGTAAACATATTCTTATTCACACTCTTGATCATGACTTACTTATATACTGGCCTTTCTCTACACACACTTGTTTTTACTGTTACAATCGAAATCTACATAACTATGAATGAATAAACGAGCAAAATTTGGCAGGATTCTAATAAAATGAAAAAAAATAGGACATATTAAAAAAAATTGTCACGATGTGTCGTTCCTTTTTGGAACCACTTGAAGTACATATATAAAAAATTTACAAATTTGAATATCTGAAATATTAGAGAGAAAAATTGATTTTATAAACATGATATTTATAACACAGTTTTGTGGAAATTTATTGAAAATTACTAGTAATTTATTTATTTATTGAAATATAAATACATAATTAAATTATATTGTAGAAATATTTTAAACGTGAGCACTTTGACCAAATTTTTCAGCCCAAAATGACTGTTATATTCACAATGCTGCAGTACATTTTGTTCATACTTAAAAATTAATGAATATAATTTGAAATAAAAATTTTACATTAAATGATGAAAATAATTTACAACAACAAGGAATCATATATTCTATTTAAATTATTGTTATCATTTTTCACATTATAACCGAATTGATGGAACCAATGTGCAACACTTTACTCATCGATCTTGGATAATATTTACATTCTTCAACCAAAATTTTTGCATTTGACCAATCGAAATTATGGTTACTTAAATAAATATGTTTCAACGGGAGTGAATAATTAGGAACGTTAAATTTTTAAACAGATTTTATGTTCGGGTTTTTCAATAGCATATCGTTTGGCTTATATAACGCGCAATTTATTTTATTGTTAATATTATATTTAATAAATATGCTATTTTGACATTATATTATTTTTGACAAATTTAATTTTTTTTTGGTAACAGGCTACATGAGGCTAATCCACATGGTGGCAACTCCTCTTTAATAGCATAGGAAGGGATTTGATAGGGGGGAAGCGGAAGGGTAGAGGAAGGTAGCCAAGGGTTAACTAGGGCCCCCGGGCTTGTGGGGACCTTAGTTCAAAAATGGAGAGAAAAAGGCATACCCAAAGGTAGCCAGTTCGTATCTCTCCTAAAAGGCGAGAGAACATCCCACGCAGGTTACCTGCGAGAGAATCCTCTCGCAGTTTTTTTTTGACAATGTTTAATTTTTTTGGGGGGCAACTGTGAACTCCTCTCCCGCTATCGGAAGGGCGTGGGACAAGTACCCAATGCCCGACCTACCCGATGCAGGTTTTTCTAGGGTTTTCCCTGCATTTCTTTAGGCGAATGCCAGGTAGGATCCTTAAACCATAGCCCGGGGGCCCTAGTAACCCTTGGCTACCTTCCACTACCCTTCCGCATCCCCCCTTTCTAATCCCTTCCTATGCTATTAAAGGGGAGTTGCCCAATGTGGATCACCCTCATGTAGCCTGTTGCCCTAAAAAAAAGAGGGATTTTCTCTCGCAGGCAGAACCTTTTAAGAGAGATACGAAGAGGCTACCTTTGGGTATGCCTTTTCCTCTCCGTTTTTGAACTAAAGTTCCCACAAGCCGAGGCACCTCGGCCTGTTTTGAGAGGTGTATGTTCCGGGGTCGCAGACCTTGGGCATACGGTAAGAGTTGTTCGCTATTCCCATTGGAATAGTCGGCCAGCTGCCTCGTAAACTGGTCGAGGCACGGAGAAGGGAATGCTGCGTCCCCTCAGCAAACTCCTCTCCCACTATCGGAAGGGCGTGGGACAAGTACCCAATGCCCGACCAACCTGATGCAGGTTTTTCTAGGGTTTCCCTGCATTTCTTTAGGTGAATGCCTGGTAGGATCCTTAAAATATAGCCCGGGGGCCCTAGTTAACCCTTGGCTACCTTCCTCTACCCTTCCGAATCCCCCCTTTTCAAATCCCTTCCTATGCTATTAAATGGGAGTTGCCCAACGTAGATTACCCTCATGTAGCCTGTTGCCCTAAAAAAAATAGAGAAACGTGTAGGGAATTAAATAAAAAAGGTTTCTGAAAAAATGTGAGTCGGTTAATTTTTTTTTTGTATAAGAAATCGGACCTCAGTTTCCGAACAACCCTCGCAGATCTCATTAAACAAATAGGCAGGACAAGCTTATATTAAATGTAGAATGATGCCTCTGCTTTGTAGAAAGACACGGGTTTTAAATTTTGAACCCTGCACAAGCTTCACTGGGGAGTGTGACAAATCTACAGCACATCAGCAGCGATACTTACCCCATAAATAGAGGGGTGAATTTCAGATAATGCAGCGGCGACAGACGGGATATCCCCAGAGAAACATATTGGGGACATTGATGGCAATACGTTACTAGAATAAATTAGAACCTAACGACAGCTTTGAAAAAAAAATATATTGATGCTATAATCTAAAATAGGGAGCGGGGATGATCTGTAAATATTTGCGAGCTACTTTGAATTTCTAATATTTTACTTTTGATTAATTTATCGTAGCCACTTTGGGGAATACAATTTATTTAATAATTAAAATTAAATCCCAAATAACTTAATATTAAAATAAATAAAAAATATAATAAAATCAATTAAGTAAGAAGATGATTTTTTTCATTTATATTTTTTTTTTACAATTTCACAAGAATTATTTATGATTAAAAGCCTATGTGAGTACGACTTCTAAACCTTCATAACGTCTGAGCAATGACATCGCAAGTCTGGGTTATCCGTAGAGGAGTAGCAAAATTTCACATCAATCCTGACACCGTAGGCAGTTATTCTAAATATAAATTACGCCATTTATAAATGAAACAGATGTACTATTGCGAAGATTGTAAGTTTTTCCCAGATCCTAGATAACTTACTGTCGGTACTTATACGTTCTAACAATGGAGTTTCTGCTTCCAGCAGCATATTATCCGAGGTCGGTGATTTTATAAGTACCAATGGAAAAGTTTTCTCGTACTTCCGTCGTATAATTCTGTTCCACTTAACTTCAATTTTGCTCCCATAACCTTTCTCGGTTCATATTCGTCGATTCGTATTACTTCTCTCATTTGGAAAACATGAAGAAGAAGAGAAAGAAAAAATCATTCAACAAGATCCGCCATGTTTGGTTTCCTGACTAATCAGAATATAACATCACCCTCACGCAGACTCGAATTTCTCGACTACAGGGAATCGCACGTAGTGATTCCACGGCCCTGTGTCATCACATGTATGTTTCCCCAAACACCGACATTGACAATTTTTATCTTCATCGTCAAGTAACGTTTCGAATTCGCGAAAAAGGCGGCCCCAAGCTCAGACACTTCGGAGAATTTATGAGAGTCGAACAAACAGGACCATAAAAGTTCTTCTCAATACAACTATACTCGATATAATTTGTTTTTAGGGCAACAGGCTACATGAGGGTGATTCACTTTGGGCAACTCCCCTTTAATAGCATAGGTAGGGATTTGAAAGGGGGGATGCGGAAGGGTAGAGGAAGGTAGCCAAGGGTTACTAGGGCCCCCGGGCTATGGTTTAAGGATCCTACCCGGCATTCGCCTAAAGAAATGCAGGGAAAACCCTAGAAAAACCTGCATCAGGTAAGTCGGGCATTGGGTACTTGCCCCACGCCCTTCCGATAGCGGGAGAGGAGTTTGCTGTGGGGACGCAGCATTCACTTCTCCGTGCCTCGACCAGTTTAGGAGGCAGCTGGCCGACTATTCCAATGGGAATAGCGGACAACTATTGCCGTATGCCCAATGTCTGAGACCCCGGAACATACACCTCTCAGAACAGGCCGAGGAGCCTCGGCTTGTGGGAACCTTAAAGAACCACCGATGCAGACTCGATATAATTAAATTAAACACTGAATATACATAAATTTTTAGATCACTGCTGCGAGGGCTATTCTCTCGCACACAGTACCTGCGAGGGATGTTCTCTCGCAGGCAGAAGCTTATAGGAGAGACACGAAGGGGCTACCTTTAAGGGTACCTTTTCCTCTCCGTATTTGAACTACCTGATGCAGGTTTTTCTAGGGTTTGTCCTGCATTTCTTTAGGCGAATGCCGGGTACGATCCTTAAAATATAGCCCGAGGGCCTTATTTAACCCTTGGCTACCTTCCTCTACCCTTCCACAACCCCCTTTCAAATCCCTTCCTATGCTATTAAAAGGCAGTTGTCATCTTGGGGATTACCCTCATGTAGCCTGTTACCTAAAAAAAAACTTAAATTTTTAATAACTGTGTACGTAATCTCTTCAATTTACGTATTATTACAAGTTCTATGACTCATAGAGATGGAGAACAAGGATAATCCGTTGATTGGGAAGTATTCATGCACCTTACTACGAAACAAGTCTTCAAGATCGTGGAATAATTTTATTTTAATTTTTATATTTACTTTTATTATCATGCAACTAACTGTATCCCTAATTACTAATGAGAAGTCAGGAAATAAGAAACAGTAAAATTTGAGCGTAATTTCCGTGGTTAAAAAGAGTTAAGTGATCATTTTGCTAGATTTCTGTGCACTGTGAACAAGCTCGTACTTGAAAACTATGCCTAATATAGTTCCAGAGTTACGAAGATCTGGACTTCCTGATTTCGCGTAATAAAGTGCAGCAAAGAACAACGTCCATTTGATTCTTAGAAACTGATTCCCTCTAAACACAATTTTAATACATGTTATAAAATTTTCACGCCTATTAATTGTCCTTTATGAATAAATATTTTACGATTAGAAACTTTGAAATATGGTGTTATTAACGTATGGAAAAAGAGACAAGACAAGGTGAGTAATAAAGAGGTGCGAAAAAAAATCAACAAGAAAGAAAGTTGCTTTTTGAAATGGAAAACTAACTCGTTTGATATAACATTACGAAGACCATGGCGGAAAAACAAATACGAAGAATTGAACTGGAAGAAGGAAAGAATGAAAGATAAAACAGAACAAGTATTTAAACTGTCTTATAAACAAATAATAATTTTATTTTAGTTAACTTTTCTGGAAAATGTTCAATATTTACAATATTCGTCATAATGAATTTAACTCGTAAAGTTCGTCTCATTTTCAATTGACACTAGCACATTAATCAAAAATCAAAAGAAACTTTGTAGAAAAAACTACCAAAAAATATTCACTTATGGCATAAATAGGACATTTGTATATAGATTAATATTAACTATGATAAAATAGGCATAATACGATATCATACGTCTAATTACACTTAACAGCCTTAATCTATAAAAGAATATTGTAGTAATTGGTAATTAAAACATTGTTCTAATTGAAAAGTTGAATTGTAGAGGACTCATTATTAGTGGATATAGAGCGGACGCCACAACAAACCGGCAAGGCAAAGAAAACATTGTTGATGCGTCGAGAAGGTTCTACGCGCTCAAAAAACTTGCGAGACGAACGAACAGTCAGGAAATGTACAGTCGGGCAGTAGGCAGCAACGAGAAAAGACCAAAATTCCAACTCATGAAAATTTGAACAGTACAGTCGGGCAGCACACAGCGAATAGACCAGACGAAAAGTTTTACAGTCAGCAGTCAGAACGAAAGAATGTGGTCCAGTCACAATCATGCTTTCAAATATTAAAAAGTACAGCAATATTCAGTCGGGAAGGAAACAGAGCAACTAGTTGCAGTAAAGCATCGAGAACCAACCAATTTGTGTTAAACCAACTAACAAACAACGCCAATTAGAGCCTGTGAACATTTAGAGTCTGTGAGAACTTAGAATCAGTGATGTCCCCAAAATTGTGCACGAAACACTAAAAATGAGACCTGGGCAGCCGTAAGTAGAGAAAAACTTTAAAATGATTTGTAAACCGTGTTTAAAAGATAAAAGTCAGATCGTTCTTTAATTATTTAATTATCGATAAAATGAGATCGTTAATTCTTGATAAAATTGAAATTGTTAAATTCAATCTTTAGTATTATTTCTTCCGCAATAAATTTCGTCTATGTTCAGACGCTTTGATTTCCATAAAAAGTAAATGTAATTTTTGATTATATAAATTCTGCCATTTATCAAACCCAGTTCAAGACCCTGAGATCCCAAATATTTTGTGTATTTTATACTTGTTTTAAAATTGTTAATAAATCTTGTTTAATAGTTTTCACTTAAGTTCTTTCATTTAGAAACGCCACATGCATATAATATTTTTAATTATTACAATATATTATTGAGAAAGTAGATTTATACTGATTTTGGTAAATAGTAAATTGAAACTACAACTACTATTTTACCATTTATAGTTAATTCATTTACAGGAAAATAACGTGTACTGAAAAATTTTAATAAAAATAAATTAACATTATTTTATTCATGTCTTCCAGAAAATAAATTAATTAACTTCCCAAAATCAATTATTCGCATTATTTAGATAGCACGTACATATGGTGGGAAAAAAAACATGTTCAGGAATTAATGTTATCAATGTACAGGTCAAAGTTAACCGATATCACTTTTAATAGCATTTTAAGGACCTGTGTATCGCAATCTGATCCCGACGTAAATTAATTATCAAAAAATATATACAACAGCGAAAATGGTATTGAATTTTAAGACATAGGCCTAAATTAGCATTATTATGCTTATGATATAGCATGATATAAAACTGAGATTTATATTAGAATTATTAATTAAATTGCCCAATATTTTTATTATCAGTCGCAGAAAAATAACCATCAACAACTTCATTCCCAAAAGAGTTTTTTTAAAAAAAAAAAGTTTTACATCAAGTTTTAATCTTTTCTTAACATTTTTCAGTCGATAATAAATTTTAATACGTTCATTCGTCAAGTCCTATTCGTATTAATATAAACCTTCTGAAAATTAAGGTATTATTGCAAGTATTTTACATCAGGCAAAATAAGATTTACTTCTGAATTTTTTCTTTCCTCTGACGATGAACAGAGTTGAATTTTTACTCCCCACGAACTGAAGTATTTTTTGTAGGTGTAGACAAGCTAAGTAATCCACATAGTGGCAACTCCCCTCTTATAGCATAGGAAAGGGAGTGAAAGAAGGGATGCGGAAAGGTAGAGCAAGGTAGCCAAGGGTTAACTAGGGCCCCCGGGCTGTGGTTTAAAGGATCCTACCCGGCAATTCGCCTCAAAGTGATGCAGGAAAAAAAACAGAAAAACCTGCATCAGGTCGGTCGAGCATTGGGTACTTGTCCCACGCCCTTCCGATGGCGGGAGAGGGGTTTGCTGTGGGGACGCAGATTTTCCCTCGCACTGCGTTGACCACTTTAGGAGGCAGCTGGTCGATTATTACAATAGGAATAGAGGACTACTATTTTTTTTTAGGGCAACAGGCTACATGAGGGTGATCCACTTTGGGCAACTCCCCTCTAATAGCATAGGAAGGGATTTGAAAGGGGGGATGCGGAAGAGCAGAGGAAGGTAGTCAAGGGTTACTAGGGCCCCCGGGCTATATTTTAAGGATCCTACCCGGCATTCGCCTAAAGAAATGCAGGGAAAACCCTAGAAAAACCTGCATCGGGTAGGTCGGGCATTGGGTACTTGTCCCACGCTCTTCCGATAGCGGGAGAGGAGTTTTCTGGGGGGGACGTAGCATTCCCTTCTCCGTGCCTCGACCAGTTTAGGAGGCAGCTGGCTGACTATTCCAATGGGAATAGCGAACAAATCTTACCGTATGCCCAAGGTCTGTGACCCCGGATCATACACCTCTCAAAACAGGCCGAGATACCTCGGCATGTGGAAACCTTAGTTCAAAAACGGAGAGGAAAAGGCATACCCTAAGGTAGCACCTTCGTATCTCTCCTAAAAGGTTCTGCCTGCGAGAGAACATCCGTCGCAGGTATTTCCTGTGAGAGAATAGGCCTCGCAGATCTTTGGTATAGCGGACTGCTATTATTTGAACATTTTTATTATATATGCAACATCATACACATGTAGGTTCTAAATGTGACTGGTAATTAATCTATAACTTCAGTTTTTCAAGATTTTTTTGTATTTGTAAATAGAATTTGGCTACAATAAAATTTAATAAATTTTATAGTAAAATAAATACAAAAATATATATATATTGTCAAAAATAAAGTCTAGATCAATAATACAATTTTAAAATAATGACC
The DNA here is from genome assembly GCA_037074705.1 of Zhengitettix transpicula. Taxonomy (NCBI): domain Eukaryota; kingdom Metazoa; phylum Arthropoda; class Insecta; order Orthoptera; family Tetrigidae; genus Zhengitettix; species Zhengitettix transpicula. Next base: position 231,807,903 of record CM073590.1, on the reverse strand, counting down.
ACTTTATTCCAGTCCAACATCAACGATGGATTTCCGAAATAACTTCTCTACCTGAAACAGATATAAATCCAAAAATAATTAGAAAAAATTAATTAATTTACTTTGATTTATAAAAATCACATTCATATGAAGTCATGCAAGTATAAAATAGGGACACGCGCATGTATTTTAAATGTGCAGAACTAGCAAAGAATTTAATCGTAGTGTGCAAGGACACCGTGACTCAGAAGGAATTAGGGAGGAACGAAAGTATTGATGACATCTCTTCGAAAGAAACCCCTTACAGTAGGATTATGACTCATTCTGAGTGGACGCTACGTCATCGACGACGAGAGCGGAGGGAAGAAACCCAAAAATTCGCTGAGTCGACGGGTAACTGAAAATACAGGCAAATAGGGAGTGTTACAAAAACAATGTGAAAGAAAACGCGTCTGTACATTCGTAGAACGTAATGGTACAATCACAGTTATTATTGTCAATTATAGTGTGTTCTTCTAAATAATAGTGCTGCGGCTTCGACCATCATAAGTAGTAATAAGAATTTGTAAATTATTTCATTAAAAAATATTTGATAATGGAAAGGCTGTTGATACAGAAAATAGTAAAGACTCCGAGTTACGCGTTGTCTCACTGTTTGGAACTGTCGCTTTACTATTCTTTCTTCCCTCATCACTTGGGCTAAATTCTTCTCTGTCGTCCGCAGAAATGAAGCATTCCCGTCTCTGGACTGATTTAAGGGAATTAGAGACGAGCAAGATGGCGCTCAGAAATTATATACATCTAGCAAAACAAATCTCTGGTACCAATATTTTAGCACGTTTGTAAAATATTCATAGGGACTTGAAATTATCCTCATAATCCCGTAGAGGGACTGGCTAACGAGAATATTGAGGTCATCTACAAAGAAAGCAGAAAAATTACTAGTTTGGAAGTCGTAAAGAAAGTCAGTCGTTTGGAAGAAAGACTCATTTAATTAACCTTAAAAATTTACCTTTCGACATGAAGAATGCCTGCGAGAGAATTCTCTCGCAGGTGAGCTCTGGCGGGGGCTACCTTTGAGGATGCCTTCCTCTTAGCCCGGGGGCCCTAGTTAACCCTTGGCTACCTTCCTCTACCCTTCCGCATCCCCCCTTTATAATCCCTTCCTATGCTATTAAAGGGGAGTTGCCCAATGTGGATCACCCTAATGTAGCCTGTTGCCCTAAAAAAAAAAAAAAACCCCTTCCGCATGCAAGAACCTTTTAGGAGAGATACGAAGGGGCTACCTTTGGGTATGCCTTTTCCTCTCCGTTTTTTAACTAAGGTTCCCACAAGCCGAGGCTCCTCGGCCTGTTCTGAGAGGTGTATGTTCCGGGGTCACAGATCTTGGGCATACGGTAAGAGTTGTTCGCTATTCCCATTGGAATAGTCGGCCAGCTGCCTCCTAAACTGGTCGAGGCACGGAGAAGGGAATGCTGCGTCCCCACAGCAAACTCCTCTCCCGCTATCGGATGGGCGTGTGACAAGTACCCAATGCCCGACCTACCCGATGCAGGTTTTTCTAGGGTTTTCCCTGCATTTCTTTAGGCAAATGCCTGTTGGATCCTTAAACCATAGCCCGGGGGCCCTAGTTAACCCTTGGCTACCTTCCTCTACCCTTCCGCATCCCCCCTTTCAAATCCCTTTCCTATGCTATAAGAGGGGAGTTGCCACCATGTGGATTACCCTAAACATAGCCTGTCTACACCAAAAAAAGAAACCTTTCGACACATTGGCTATTCAATGTAGGTTAATATCAATCCTATAATTAATTTGACAAATGTATTTTAACTGCATTTAATTATATATTAATTTGTTAAATTTTTCTGATATCCGAAATAATTCAATAAATAAAATGGTCAATACGTCAGAAACAATTTAATACAACGTTTAGCTTCTTTTTTGGAACTTCTTCAGGTATACAAGTATAAATAACAAATTTTCAATTGAAAAATTCTACAATAATAGCTCCATCATTTTATCATATATTGAAACTATTATATTTATTAAAGAAGTAATTTATATTCTTCTATATCAAATTTGTAATGTTTTACTTGTATCAATTTTGTTATTTTATTCTTGTACATCTCAAGAAATTCCAAAAGGAAAGGAAACATTGTGTTATTTCATAATAAATAGTTTCCGATACTTCTGCAATTTTATTTAATTATTTATGATTATATATTATTTTTCAGATGATAGTAATTAAAAAAGCGCTCTAGCTCAATTTTTAAGAACAAAGAAATTAGAGTTATTTGTTCTTGCTTTTATATATTTGCATAAATTATTGGAGTCTTTTCACCCTTTACTGCCTAATTTTTTTTATTTTTTAAAACTAAATTTTCAGCAACACTCTTAAAACCAATAACAAGTCCTCAAACCTTTGATGTTTTTATTTCACAAACATAAATTATCGAATTGTATTTATCACTAGTTTTTTTTAAATTTTTGCTTACTTGAACAAAATAAGGTAAAAATAACCAAAAAAATGTTTTACTTTATTATTTAAACATTTTTATTCTGTAGCAAATATGCAACATGATCCTCATTTAGGTTCTAAATATGAATGGTAATTAATTTACAACTTCAGGTTTTCTAGCTTTTTTTTGTAATTAAAATTTGGCTACAAGAAAATTAAATATAATGTAAAGTATAAGAAATCAAAATTTTCTTCATTACTGAATATTTATGAAATAAACAAAAATTTGGATAAATAATACAACTTTTTAAATGATTACAGCTCTATTAACATAAATATATAATTTTTATGCAACAAATATAATTAGGTCTCGTTTATTAATAATTCACATTAAATGGGTAATTATGATCTTAGTGTAATTAGAATACCTTGAGAATTACGATAAAATTTTCTGTCTTGAAAAAAAACAAAATAAAGTTCAATAAATAGTTCTCGGAATTCACACGGGTTTTGCATATTTATATTAAGACGCAACGTTTCGACGACTGAAAGCACAGTCGTCATCTTCTAGACTTCGCCTAGACAGTGCTTTAAGACGCAACGTTTCTTTGACTGAAAGCAGACTAGACTAGACTTCGCCTAGAAGATGACGACAGTGCTTTCAGTCGTCGAAACGTTGCGTCTTAATATAATTATAAGCAAAACCCGTGTAAATTCCGAGAACTATTTATTGAACAACTTCACCAGGAAAGAATTCAATCTGTGATCAAAATAAAGTTGACTGACGAACAGAAAAATCCGGACGGAGGGGTTGACTCGCAGAAAACTAGGACACGCATGCCAAAAAATTCTCATTTCCTTAAGTGCATGTTGTATCATATCTGCAACACAATTTTCGAAACGTCATTAAAAAGTATTTTCTCTTTCAAATATATCATTCCAAATCTGAATATTCTCATACTTCTTCGCCAAATCAGACAATGGGAACCCCCCCGCGGATGAATTAATACAAACCTAGTGCTTCGGAGGGAAGGGAAATGTGGTTGACGGCGGAGAAATTTCCTCTGTCTACGTTGGCAGCCTTGTCTGTGGGCGGAGCCGCGTTCTGAGGGCGCCAGGTCCGCCTCACCACACAGTCGGCCGTCGGCGCTCCTAGTGTTAACTCTGGATAATCCTCACCTCGGATAGGACGACGACTGCACCACGCTCTAACCTAGTGAGTACGTAATTCTCAAACAAAGCTTTCAAAAGAACTAGACGCGTTTCACACGGGAAAAAAGAAGAAGGAAGAACTGCGGCAAAATCGAACGAAAAAAAACGCGTCCATTGTTACGCGATTGTTGACGGGTCCGTGGAGGAGCGTAACGTTTCCAACATTTCTGACGGCAACGTCAGGAGGTTACCTGTTTCGTTACAAATATTCTGAGTTACATCGGAAAGACTGTTTTAATAATATAGTTCCATGTCGAGTAGAAAAACTAGTCATTGACCATCGATGGTTGACGATCCAGAACAACTGACGTTTAATGTATATTCAGTATCTACTCCATTAAGTCTTTATCAACACGGCAGTGTTTTGTTATAATTTTCAAGGCTGTCGGTGAACTGCACTTCGATTTTTAACCCAAAAGCATTTGGTATCATCTTATTAATTGATACCTGCGTGAAAACTACACGAAAAAGTGCCAATGATATTACAGAAAAAAACAAGTGTCATTACTCCACAGACAAGAAAGTTTCCGTCGCCGATAAATCTGTTAGGACTTTCCTGTTAACTGACAACTCTTGACTTGAAATTCTGAATAACTATATGGTCTATGTGCTACCTCGTGAATGTAGATATAAAAATTATGTACCTTCAATGGAGTATCTTCATCAGATTTTTAAGTTTATCCAGTTCAAACTGGACGTTCCATTTGTATATATGTCCCATTATATGTATGGCAAAAATTGTTACCGGTGCCTAAGAAGAGGAATACAAATTTTAAAAACAAAATAAATTATATGACTGTCGATTTTATAGAGAAATTTTCCGATTCCAGAGGAAGATTTATGTGATTTTGTCAACTTTCGATGAAGAAAACAAGTAAGATTGCTGGATTAATTGCTTGAGCACCTCAGGAGAAACTTTCTGGTAACGTAAAAAAATAAATAAAGTTACAGGAATCTAATGCCCAAAATACAATGTACAATGGAAATAAGCTGACATCCTCGTGGAATAATGGTTATATTTAATTATGAAAAGCTGCGAATATTCCAGATTTGTCCAAAATTCATTCCAATCGACCAGTCAAGTGAGGATTTTACGAAATTCAATACTTTCCCTACTTGTACAATTTAGTTTAATCGCTCTTAATGTTGCATAATTCAGATATTGTGTTAAATTCTTCCAAGGGACCAGTTTTTTCCCCCCAGCGGCAGTTGTTCACTTGACCAGACTCGTTGAAGCCAAAATACGGCCTGTTAATAGCAGGCTTTGGAATGAACTGAGAATATCTCTGGTTTCCAGTGGAAGGCTTTCAGGTACAAGCCCAATAATTTATATTGTCAACCAATACTTCACATCAATTGCTACCATAAAATGGGAACTGGAACTGCGGATGCCTGTATTTAAATCTTTTAAATCATCTCTTATTAACCAAATGAGACTTGAAAGATCCAGTGAAAGATTTTGAGCCATCATACTTTGGAAAAAGATAAATAATTCCTATCAACCCTAAGCTGCCTACGGTTTGGCGCCAAAAGATATGGACAACCTAGAAAGTGTTGGTGAATAAAAATGTTGTACACCAGTGAAATTATTTGAAATAACTACAGAAATATAAACCAAAACTACCTTTTTATTCGATAAGCAGAATTGTTACACATATTTGTCAGGACTTTTTCAGAGAATTTCAAGTCATGAGAATTTGAAGTAAAATAAAAATATCTGACGTTACCTCATTAGTTGTTATAGAAAAGAAAACTAGAATTAAACCAGAAATGACGGAAGATCTCAACGTATCCCAATCCAGATGCAAAGAGCAATATTAAGCGTCCTTGGTAAACGATTTCGCAATGCTTCTATGTAATTTGTTTATTAAAATTGTAATATAACACATCTGTCTGAAAATCTGTTTTTTAAATAAATAAATAAATAGCCAAATCATGCAGAAAAATAAGTACTTAATAAATACCACACGACGTTTCTGCAACCCTTGTTGCTTTCGTCAGGTGATTAAAAGTAAAGAAAGAGGCATAAGAACGCCCTCACCACTCAAAGAGGTGACGAGCTCAAAATCAAAGCGCTTCCATTTACTTCAATTACTTGACGAAAGCAACAACGTTGAGTGATATTTATATAGGACTTATTTTTATGTTATTTGGCTATTTATTTATGTTTAATAAGTAATTTGTTAATGTTTAATAATATTCTGGCTTTAATTTTAAAAAAAAACGCCTATTTACACGAAACCGTAACGCTGTGCACGCTACATCTGTGGAGAGAACTGGGCTGTTGTACGGAGCGAACGCGATCAACGGTATATATATATATATATATATATATGTGTGTGTGTGTGTGTGTGTGTGTGTGTGTAAAGGAATGTTTATGAGAGATTGTCAAACTATTTATATGAACAGTAACGACGAGTGAGAGGGAGAATAGTTGGCATACGTGCAATTGAGGGCCGGTGTCGCCATTTCGGACAAGAAACATGTCAAATTTTCGGAGTCGTTAAGGTCTTTCTTTCATTCCAGCAGAAACTGCACAAGTATTTCATGAAGGAGGAGGCTAGTACCTCACAAAAAAATTTAAAATTGTTTACTGTCCGACATGGCGACACCGGCCCTCAATTTCAGGGAAGCCATTAAATTACCATCTCTTTCATGTCCATATCAAGTGATGTGAACGGGAGATATATAGTGATGTAATAACTTTCGTAATATATATATATATATATATATATATATATATCTGTGTGTGTGTATTTACTTTTTCCTAAACAAAGCTTTAGTATGTATTACCAACGGACTCGGTGAGTCTCAGATTGATGATTCGTAAAAAATTACTCTACATTTATCTTCGTGACCTTCAATAATGATGAATGGTTAGAACCACATTCACCACTCGGAGCTCAATTACTAAAGTCAACAGGTTTCTTTAATTCTATTTTATTCGTCTAATTTTGTGTGTGTTTAGCTTAAAATTTAATCTGTGTAGAAAGATATCGAATCAACTCCGCATTTAATATAGTTTATTATTTGTTTACTACAAATATCACTTAGTATTTCCTTTTGTTTTCCTCCGTGTTTACGACCGCGTTGTATTTTCCCGCCCACTCCAACGTTGACGTCAACGTTGCTGGAGCGATGAATGAAGCAGTCAGTTTCCAACGACTGAACTACAAGGATTACTTCCCGTTTCTCCCCCTTCCCCTTTACTCGTTGTGATAATTCGCAATAGCATTATGGGGAAGGTCGTCGTCCTGTCTCTCCTCCTGCTCGGATGCTGAACTTGGCCTTTGTCCACATCGTTGGACTTCCTCGCGCTGCAGTAACACTCAATTTACATTTCAATTACCTTTTAACACTTGCCACGGAAGAAGTATCGTTCTATATGCCGACCGTTGTTTCCATTTTATCCAGCGAGTATAAATATATATTAATACGTTTTCAATTGCTTTCGGCTATGTCTGCTCGTAGTCTCCACACCAAACCACATTAAACTTTTTTTTTTAAATGTTGGCAGTTCAATTAAAAGAAGAGGTCTTCTGGATCAGAAACTGTCATCTCTACGCTCGTATTTTTCATTGCATGCCATTAATGTATCTTACTTTCGTTTCTTCATTAATTTTAGAAGCAGCCAGTATCTAACATAAAAACTCGTTACACATTGCAAAAAAATATAATGTACTGAATTTTAAGTAGTCATAATTAAACTCAGCGACATAAATAACACTGAATTTGACTCCAATTTCGGTTGTTTTTGCGTTACTTTTATGTAACGCCCCTCAACCTCATACCTAAAGGTGCTTCCCTCCCATGTTAAGAGGGGTTGAAATTATACACAAACAACATCGGGAGAAATACTATCAATCTCATTAGCACCGAAAAATATTTATTCAACGGCCGTTTTTAAAAATTTCTACCCCCGTCCAGTGAGTGTTAAACGGCAAGTTGAATGTCATAATTAAACTCAGCGACATCCATCACCCTGGATTTGACTCCAATGTCGGTTGTTATAGCGTCATTTTCTTGTAACGCCCCTCCACCCCCACCACTATGGGTGTTCCCTTCCCATGCCAAAATGGGTTAAAATTCTACACAGAAAAAATCGGTAAAAATACTATCAATCTGTTTTACCTCGATAAATATTTATTCGACGCAAATATCGGCCGTTTCAGCATGTTTGAAAATTTCTAGCTCCACCCCAGGGGGTGTTTTGTTTCCTGGTCGCAAGGAACACGTGTACGAATTTTGGTGAAATTTTCTCCACGATTGTAGATTTATCTGCATTTTTATTTATTTACTAGCTGGGTGCCCGGCGTTGCTCGTGTACTTATTTATATAAACTCGAAAAAGTATTTAATTGATTACTTAAATATATTCCTTGAGTATTTCAGGATATAATCAGTCTTCATACATTACGAAATATTACATTGATGTAATTGTTAGCTAGACTCACAACTAATACAGCGCGAAAATTAACTTACATTTTCCCCAAGGATGGTAAAGTAATTCGTATTCTTCTTTATTATCATTCGATGGAGTATTGCTGTATAAAATTATACTTTTTATTTAAAGAAAATATTTCTGCTTTATTTAATTCCTAATAATCTCCTTTGTTCGTTGCGTAGTAACGTCTTTCTCTCGCGTGACGTCATTGTCTCTTGGCGCGTAGTAAATTAATATTTAATGATCACGGTTTTTAATTATAATTCTTTCCACATGTATTCTTTATATTAAATAAAAATATTTTTGCTTTATTTCATTACGAAATACAGAACTTTATTTTTATGATGCGTCAATGTCTTGAAAACTTATGACGTCATCGTCTCGCGCAGTAATTTAACACTAATTCGTAACTTATTTCAATTATAATTATTTCCACGTTTATTCTAGGGGTTTCTCACCCCCACAGTACCGGTTCTCGATTTTGGCAGAATACGTATACCAATTTTTGTTGCATTCTGTCCACGCGATAAAATTTGTATAAAGAACAACGTAAATACAAACATACATACATACAAATATACACGCTATTTTATTATATAGATTAGAAGATGTATATTGGAAACACCGAAATTATGAGCCTCTTAAATCTTTTCCGCTGAAGGTACTTGAAGATTATTACATGAACTGTAAAAAGTGTTTCTGTAATGATTAAAGAGAAAAGGCGCGACAGGATATTTTGATCGTAAACAGAAACAACGGTAAACAGCGACCGTCATTAATAGATTGTATAGTTTTTCGGTATTTAAATTAAATGAACATAGTGACATGAAGATTCCTCTGTGACATGGGAAAATAAACGACGTTTTCAAAGGAGACGCATAACTAATGACTGCTTAAAAATATATCAGTGAGGAAAAAAGGCTGCATCTACTTTAATAGCCATGGAGGAGCTCAACGTTCCCCATCACTCGACATTCTTCACTGCAGAGATTATTTTCGAAACAGACCCCACGATATGTTTTAATTTAAAATATATAATATTTTTTTTTATAATTTCCCAAAATTACGTTCAGAAAAAATGGAACGTTTCAGCCCACTAAAATTTATAGGTTAGTGGCAGACTGATTTATACGACGTCGCTCATTCCAAGAAGACGAATAATCGTGTATCGAAGAAACATTGTAACCCAAACAGGGAATTTTTTCTTTCTTTCTCGCTCGGCAGACGAATTGCTCAGCCAATTTATCTCTTCCGCTTATTTTGGTGATCCATTCCAGACACAATTTTCCTCCCAATTTCCTCTCCAAGAGCTACCACTAGAAACACAATCTCAAAGTTGTACTCTTACTTCAACACGCATGTATGTGATGTGAAGACTTCCAGGCGACGTCTTTCGATGCATTACATATTGCAATGAATAGGATTTAAAAACGAAGGACCTTATGGTCAAAACAACTATTTTTAAAAATCCGTAATTTTAGTTATATTATGAGTTAATTTCATTTTGCTCGATTAAAATATCCTTAAATTAGTAACAAGAAAAGAATCCAAATACAATGGATGTATTTTGTCTGTAATTGGTTATTTTTCTAATTATTAATTATCAAAACAGTCGTAAATTTTTCATTTTCTTATTCATAAATCAAATTGAAACAAAAACTTATGTAATTTATATTTATCTTACGTTATGTATAATTAAATAAGCCAATAAAGGTATAACAAGTAGATTTACCTAAATTGGAGGTCTGCGAGGGATGTTCTCTCGCAGGCAGAACCTTGTAGGAGAGACACGAAATGGCTACCTTTGGAGATGCCTTTTCCCCACTCTCCAAAGGTAGCCATTTCGTGTCTCTCCTACAAGGTTGGCAAGAGTTGTCCGCTATTCCTATTGGAATAGTCGGCCAGCTGCCTCCTAAACAGGCCAAGGCATGGCGAGGGGTAAGCTGCGTCCCCACAGCAAACTCCTCTCCCGCTATCGGAAGGGCGTGGGACAAGTACCCAATGCCCGACCTACCCGATGCAGGTTTTTCTAGGGTTTTCCCTGCATTTCTTTAGGCGAATGCCGGGTAGGATCCTTAAACCATAGCCCGGGGGCCCTAGTTAACCCTTGGCTACCTTCCTCTACCATTCCGCATCCCCCCTTTCTAATCCCTTCCTATGCTATTAAAGGGGAGTTGCCCAAAGTGGATCACCCTCATGTAGCCTGTTGCCCTAAAAAAAAAAAAAAAAGATGCCTTTTCCTCTCTCCTTTTTTGAACTAAGGTTCCCACAAGCCGAGGCACCTCGGCCTGTTTTGAGAGGTGTATGTTCCGGAGTCACAGACCTTGGGCATACGGTAAGAGTTGTCCGCTGTTCCCATTGGAACATTCGGCCAGCTGCCTCCTAAACTGGTCGAGACACGGAGAAGGGAATGCTGCGTCCCCACTGTTACCCCTCTCCCGCTATCGGAAGGACAAGTACCCAATGCCCGACCTACCTGATGCAGGTTTTTCTAGGGTTTGTCCTGCATTGCTTTTAGGCGAATGCCGGGTAGGATCCTAGTTAACCCTTGGCTACCTTCCTCTACCCTTCCGCAACCCCCCCTTTCAAATCCCTTCCTATGCTATTAAAGGGGAGTTGGCACCATGTGGATTACCCTCATGTAGCCTGTTGCCCTAAAAAAAATTAACTAAATTTACATACACACTTCATCAAAATTGGACTTCAATAAGGTCATAAACTCTTTTTATTGTCAGCCACAGATTTAATTTAGATCTCCTTCTGAATTTTTTTTATTAATTTAGTACCTGATAATGGCCGAAAGTTGTTTCGAAACGTTTTTTTGTATTCTCTAAATTAGATTCATATTTTTAAGACTTTATTGGACCTTTTATTTGTTTTTTAAACGTTTCCATACTTCTTTAAGTGTTTTTGTTCCACGACCTGAACTCCTACGATCATAATAGATTCATAAATGGCTATATTCATTTTTCTTTGACGTACATTCTCACTAATATTTTCTGATCAGCTTTTTAATACTCTTAAAAACTTAACTAGTTCCATGTTTTACTCTTAAAAGTCTAGCCTACTTCTTTCGAGTTATTTTATTATTATTTTAAAATAAAATGTTCTTACTTGGAATCGGAATGACTCACCTTTGGCAATCGTGACTTGGAATTGTCCTTAGTTTCACCAAATCATTCAAACAAGTTCTAGAATGTTTGGTCTAGTTCATGGACTCTCTACGAAGAAAATAGATTCATTAAATTTTCTTCAACGTACATTCCCACTAATATTTTCTGATCAGCTTTTTAGTACTCATAAGAACTTAACTATGTCAGTGTTTTACTATTAAAACTCTAGCCTGCTCCTTTTCAAGTTATTTTACCATTTTTTTAAAAAAAATCTCCTTACTAAACTTTTTTGTAAACGGTTTCGTCTTAACTAATTTCTCCAATAATTCAGCTGCATTTATTGACTGAAAAAAAATTTTTTTGTGTTATTTACTCAGAATTTTTCGTCTTTAAATATTTTTTTATAAATTAAAGATACTAATATTCTTAACTTCTCACTTAATTTTTAAGAAAAATCCTGGTTACTCCCTTTAAGGATTTGATTTATTTATTCCATCAGTCCTCGTAGGAGGATATAGGATACGTCAAGACATAAAATTACAATATAGTTATTAGTTGCTACAATTAGAAGTTAACATAAACATGACAAGAAAACGGGAACACAAATTTTCCTTGTCCAGCATAACTAAAAGTACTGTGTAGTAATAATAATAATAATAAAAATTCTGTTTTGTTTGTTACCAGTGTAAAATATAATATTTACAGTATTCAAACAAATTGAATACGCAATGAGTAAAAAATAATTATTTTGAGAATTAACTATCATAAAATATGAAATTCCACATCACACGAGAATAAACACCAAAACTGACACACGCACACTGGGAAGAAGCACAAACGACAGGCAAGTCACTTCACGAAACAGCGAAACAGAACGACGAGGAATTGCAAACTCAAGGCCGTACATGAAACAAACAAACAAACAATAAAGCAGAAAAGACCAACAGAGACCAAGCAAATTATTAAATCAGTAGTTTTAAGAGCAACACATTCAACACTTTTACAGTATAACAAAAAATAATTAATTTGAGGAGCACGATCAAGAAACTCCTGTACTTTGCAAAACACCGGCGCCTTTCAGTAGAATATTTTTACACTGAATCCCAAAACTCTTGTAGTTATTCTTGTTCTTTACATATGGAGGCAGGCTATTGTATGAAACTATCTCTGAATGGTGAATACTTCTCTGGTAGAGAGAAAAGATCTTAGACCTGAGAGATTCCTAGTCTTATAATCGTGAGACTCGCCATTTGTTTGAAACAAATATTTTGAAATAATGAAAACACTTTCAGTAATTCTGCTTGTCTTTACCTCCATAGATTTTCATGTTCGTCTTCTTACGTGAAAAAAATAATTATTTTATCCATATTTTTTTTAAAATTACAGTTTAATGTCGCATTAACGTTTTGGTCATTAGCGACTGACATCTGTTAAGTTCTACATTTGTATAACAATTAAATTACTTTATACAACTCAGTTTTCATCGTAAAGTCTATGAGGTTGTTTATTGCTGCTGATGAGTTGCAAATCTCCATCATTGAATGTGCGGCTATGGTTGATCTTCTTATCTCGCTATATTTGGGGGCAGTCACAGAGGACATGAGGAATTGTTGTGGGCTCCTTGCATGAGCTGCATCCCGGCTGCGGAGATCTGGAAATAAAGAATGAGTGAGTGAAACTGGAGTGCAATGTTCTTATTCTGGCTACAACAACCTGTTGCCTTCGAGATAGTTCTGTAGGGTGCGATATTTCTCTGATGGTGCTGACATTTCTGAGGATGACTTCGCTTTCCTCTGGTTTCACAGGTCTACTCCACTATTCCTCCAGTTCCTTGTAGAGCCCTACTCTGCAGTCCCTGCTGGTGCAGACTGGCAGGTTGCTGGATCTTCCTTGATGATCAGCTTCCATCTTCGCTAGGAGATCTGCCTATGTCCTTATGCGCCGGTATCCAGGCTATAGTGATCCGGTTTCCGTTTTCTTGTATTTCCAATAAATTCTCTCTAATTCGATTTATGCAACCATTTCTCTGCACTGTACTGGTGATTCTGTGTATTGCGTCCTTGGAGTCTTCGTAATTCTTGTTTCGAAGATGTTATCGGATAATCTATTCTGTATAAATTGTCCTTGGTAGGGTTACTTCCACAGGAATGAACTTTTCTGATTCTAAACATGGACTTGAAAACACGATTTTTATTTCTTTCAATTTAGGGTAAGAGGCTGCATGAGGGTAATCCTCATGGTGGAAACTCCCCTTTAATAGCATAGGAAGGGATTTGAAAGGGGGGATGCGGAAAGGTAGAGGAAGGTAGCCAAGGGTTAACTAGGGCCCCCGGGCTATGGTTAAAGGATACTACCCGGAAATTCGCCTCAAAGTGATGCAGGGAAAACCCTAGAAAAACCTGCATCAGGTAGGTAGGGCATTGGGTACTTGTCCCACGCCCTTCCGATGGCGGGAGAGGGGTTAGTTGTGGGGTCGCAGCTTTCCTTTCGCCGTGCCTTGACCAGTTTAGGAGGCAGCTTGTTGATTCAGGCTTTCCCGTCTTAAATACGAAATTACGGAATTCAAGTGCAGTAACTGCATGTTAATTCTCCTCTTGTTTCAACGACCTTGATAGGTTTATTATAGTCAGGATTTTATTACGAACATAATTGTGAAACTAGTTTGGTATGAATTTCATTCATTTCTTGTTCCTACATTTTTTAAAATTATACATAAGCTAAAGCAGTTATTATTTAAAAACAAAATTTGCGAAGATCAGAATATTCCCCAAAGCAATCCTTTCTTCAGGGAAATTGTTTTTTTAAAAAAATCAAATCTGTTCGGACTACGTTAATATTTTTAATACAATACAAATATACTGACCTGTATTTATTTTATAATTCAGTTTTTTTACTAATACCAGACAATATTTTATTTATTTACCATAACGTTTCGGTACGAGTTTGTACCTTCATCAGGTCTTTCCTTCGGAGAAACTGTGCAAAAAAAATTGTATTATCAAAAAACCAATGAATTTTGTGGTAGAACAAAAAAATTTGTACGAATAACACAATGAAACTAAGAAAACGCTCGCCTAAATATGCTAAATGTTAAAACACAAACTTGAGAAAGACCTGATCAAGGTAGAAACACGTACCGAAACGTTGTCGTAAATAAATAAAATATTGTCTGTTATAGGTAAAAAACTGCATTATTTATTAAATATAAACAGACGTAAAACTACAATATTTATTTTATAGTTGAAAACTAATTTAAAAGTGCTGCACAAATACTTTCATTACCTTCTTTTGGCGTACAGTTTTCACAAATTCTTTTCTCTTTTCCTGTTCATATTTAATGTAAATTTAAAATGAAAAAAATTTACCTTTGATTGAAAATAAATAATAATAAATATAGCTAAATTCAGACAAAAGAAAATTGACCCGTGCAGTTGTATCTCTCCGTGCTCTTACACTGAAGAAAGAAACAAGGCTTCCGGAAACGTTGTTTGGTATTTATTTTGTCTAAAATTTGGCTATCTTTCTCATTATAAATACCAATTTATTTATGGATGTCTTAAAATCGCATCTCCCTTTTAGATTTGTTTCTCATTTGTTACTATTATTATTATTTTTAAGTTTCTTATCACCGCTTATTTTACGTCATAATAAACGCTATTGTCTCGTTCTAATCTGTATTAACTTATAAGTACTATAGTAATTACAGAACATTTGATGATGAAACACTCAATCAAAGACAATTGAATATATATATATATATATATATATATATATATATATAATTCAATATATTGTTCTCGGAGCTCAACCGGGTTTTGCATAATTGTAGAACGCAACGTTTCGACGACTAAAAGCTCTGTCGTCATCTTCTAGGCTTCAATCTTTGATTATATATATATATATATATATATATATATATATATATATATACTGACTATTGAGACAACTTATAAATTAATTAAGCAATATAAAGAGACGAACATAGTGAAATATATAGTTGTTAATAGTTGTAAATAGTATTTAATGACTCGGTATCTGTTTTCACATTAATAATGTTAAGATAATTTTTAATATGTATTTATAATTATAATCATTATCTAAAATACTGAAATTTTCGGAACTGACCTGGTGGATATTATATGAAATATATTTTGATACAACTATGTTTCTCTTCTTTGTATTTCTTATTTTTGTTTCTCTTATTTATTAGAATATAAATTGTTTTGTCCTGCAATAATATCTTTATTCTGCATATATCTCTGTATTTACTTTTACTATATTATCTTTGCATGAAGACTGACCGCCTGGGGACTGAAACATGTAGAAATTTAATAACTACTAACTAATTTTCTTCAATTCGTAGTTTTAGCATCAAATGTATCAGACATTAAATTTCATTTAATTTTATTCCAGTACTTTTGGAATCACTCTGCGTGTTTACGACACTTACTATTAGTATATTATCTTTTACTAGTTGCATAGTCAAGACGAACCTAAAATGGCCTTACGGGTCTTTGTTAGTACCTAATGCCTTAAAGGTAAACTGGTATTTGTAGTTTCCTTGTGATGTATTACGATACGTTAAGTAAACCCGAATAAGCGAGTAAAAAATGAGATGTTCATTTGTAGAAGCCAGCTTCAGGAGGAGAGTAGTGTGTGTGTGTGTGTGTCTGTCTGTCTAATCCCAGATTGATAAAAACTTTTGCTTATCTCCGGGTTCTTCCGCGTAAATAAGGAGCTTTTCCGCTGATACTGAAAGCCGAGTGCTTCAAGTCGACGACCATCCGTGGATTTTTTTTTGTCTTTCCCCCCCCCCCCTCAATGTTGCTTTGTGTCTCGTTAAGAAGGGACTCAGACAGACAGACAGAGGAATCTAAGCAAAAGGACCCGATGTACTTCCTACTGAGTAAGATAAGGAGTACCCTTAAAATAGCTGGAGGTAACGCGGGAGGTCTCCTTCCTCCGCGGTGTTCTTCCACTATTAATACAGACTGCATATTTCGGTATAAATACTCTTGTCGGGTCACATGCGACGAATACGGTGTCGGTTTTCGTGCACGTCGTCGTAGGCGGCGCACGTGTCCCGACGCGTAAATACGGACGTTAATTTCTCGGCACGTCAGCGTTTTATACGGTACCAACAACGTTCCGTCCTACTTGGCCATCCTTCTGGATACGGGAAGCAGTTCTCAACGTCACCAGCCCACTGTGGGAAGAGGCGGTTCCCACTTAGTCCTTCCAGAGGGTCTAGTACAAAATTCCGACACACATGCCCGATGCACGTTTTCCCTTAAGAAAAACAAGAACCGATTAACGTCTTCCAGACAGATCATTTTCCCTAAAGATGGGTTCTTACGAAATTAAATATAACATTAATATTATACAGCACATAATATGTTACTTATATTATACATGATTATTATTGTAAATTAAGGTATTAATTAATTATTCACTCAGTTATTTCTTATAAATTGGAAATCAAATGGCGTTTTATTTTTAAAATTATTATTAATAATACCGCGATTTTTTCCTTGAGATACAGTCAAATATTTTATTTTCCATTTTAAAACTAAAGATAATGTGTTTGAATAAAATTCGTGTTTATCATATTTTAATTTAAAATATTCACTTATAACCGTTTCTAAATCTTATTTTTATATAATTTAACACTCAGTAGAACAATATTTGGAACGAATGGGCTACCTTTGGGGATGCCTTTTCCTCTCCGTTTTTGAACTAAGGTTCCCACAAGCCGAGGCAGCTCGGCCTGTTTTGAGAGGTGTATGTTCCGGGGTCACAGACCTTGGGCATACGGTAAGAGTTGTCCGCTATTCCCATTGGAACAGTCGGCCAGCTGCCTCCTAAACTGGTCGAGGCACGGAGAAGGGAATGCTGCGTCCCCACAGCAAACTCCTCTCCCCCCGCTATCGGAAGGGCGTGGGACAAGTACCCAATGCCTGACCTACCCGATGCAGGTTTTTCTAGGGTTTTCCCTGCATTTCTTTAGGCGAATGCCGGGTAGGATCCTTAAAATATAGCCCGGGGACCCTAGTTGACCCTTGGCTACCTTCCTCTGCCCTTCCGCATCCCCCCTTTCAAATCCATTCCTATGCTATTAAAGGGGAGTTGCCCAACGTGGATTACCCTCATGTAGCCTGTTGCCCTAAAAAAAAGAACAATAATTGGATTTAAAATGAAAAATTTACGTCTGATTGAGAGAAATGAATAAGAAACATAGCCAATACAGACAAAAAAAGGTAATCTAAATACCACACAACGTTTCTGGGATCCTTGTCCCTTTACTCAGGTGCTAAGAAGAGCCTAGAGCGACACAACTGCACTGGTCAGGTGACAACACTCAAAAGCATTTGGAATTGTTTTAGTATAAAGAATACAAATGAATGGAATCACTTATCGGCTTTTTTGCGTTTTTTTAATATTTTTTTCTCTCAAACCTTCCTTTTCATTTCTTTCTAGTCCCGTAGTTTCGTTTTTCCCTGGGAATAAAGTGTTGTGATCCATCCGGTCATCGAGACAGCTGAGGTACTTTCACTTAGGTAATATGAAGTTACCTTTCCTCATTCGGCTCGTTGTGAGACCAGAGATGTCGAAGTCCTTCATTCCAGTGTCGTTCTTAATTACCGTATCCTCCAGGTCCACTACACTTAAGAGCAGAGAAACCGTGACAACCTTGGAACTGTTCCGTAGAAGATCAGTACTCCTCAAGACCGTAATTATACGCAAACGAGCAATCAATAGCGGTTCGGAATTTTTCAGGGCCTCGGTGGTAACTGCCTGCATCTTTCTTTGTACTCCGTGCCTTTCTTTGATTCCCACTATTTTTAAATGGATTATTCTTCTCTCCTGATTTAATATTTTTGAATTAATTCGAGCTTACAACGTCGATGTTTGTATGTGACTTGGAACATGTAAGAGAAAAGCAAAGTATTTCCACTTCTCGCATTTGTGCTGAGGTTGTTACTGGATTATTATTCTCTCTCTCTCCCTATTAGTTAGCCGGTTGCCTTGCACTACGCCCACTGTTGGAGTTGCTGCGTTGTAGTTGCATTTCTCACAACACGGATATTTCAAGAGGATAAACTACTTTCAGTCTCTCAAACACGACCTGCCCCTATTTTTTTTAAAAAAGTATGTATTCGTACCACGTGATGCAACGAGTATCATCACGTTTTTTTGTTGTTTTTTCATAGTGGCAACTCCCCTAATATAGCATACTAAAGGGATTTGAAAGGGGGGATGTGGAAGGGTAGAGGAAGGTAGCCAAGAGTTAACAAGGGCCCCGGGCTATATTTTAAGGATCCTAACCGGCATTCGCTTAAAGAAATGCAGAAAAAAAACTAGAAAAACCTGCATCAGGTAGGTCGGGCATTGGGTACTTGTCCCACGCCCTTCCGATTGCTGTGGGGACGCAACATTCCCTTCTCCGTGCCTCGACCAGTTTAGGAGGCAGGTGGCCGACTATTCCAATGGGAGTAGCGGACAACTCTTACCGTATGCCCAAGGTCTGTGACCCCGGAACATACACCTCTCAGAACAGGCAATCTTCTAGCTCCGAGAAATAATTTTTTTGCGAGCCGAATGTCGTCTTTTTGGACCCTTCTTGTCTTTTATAACTTGAACATTATTTGCACTCTGGAAAGAGACCACAACAGACTGGACGTAGGATCGTTATTCCATAAATAAAATTAATACAAATTCGTCCGCGTCGTTTTCCGGTATATCCGGAATTCGTCGCAGATAAACCGTGCGTTGCATTTATGAGACCACACCTTCAGTTCCCAAAGTGGCAATAATTTTTCTATTTTTCGTTGAGAGGATTTTGACTAAAATTAATATTGAAAATAAGTTTGCTTCTTGTCCAAGTTACACCGTTACACCGATGCTTTAATTTTACCAACCCCCCTTTGTAATTTTCAGGTGAGTCGCTGTCCGCGTCTTTGCTTCTTTCAGGCAGCGCGAGCTGTACCAGAACTGAGATTACGATCGCGCACTATCTCCAGCGAAAGTGTTCCCTTCTTTAAGATAGATTATCTGTGACGTGGCGTGTTGAAAGTGGCGTTTGCCATCTTGGTCTTAAACAGTGATAAGTTGACTGTCCGCTCGAGCACACGCAACTGGACGAATACTGTCGCTCAAGCAGGTAATAAAAGTATGCGTGTGTTTGTGCAAAGTGATGCAGCTGACAATTCTTAGTGCAAGTGAGCACGTTCTACTTAGTTATATGAGCGTTGTGGTAATGAGTATAAAGAAATGCATCCAAAGGAAAGTTACCGGAAAAAATTATATCTGTATGAGAATAGGCATATTAATATTGAGTCTGCCTTAAACGATTTTAAAACATTGTAAGTTTATTCTAAAATGTCTCGCGAGCGCTCTTTACGAAACAAGTAGCTATCCTCCTTTAGTTCCTTTTTCATCGGGAAAATATTTATAAAAAAAAAATAATGCGTGTAAAGATAAAAAGAACCTGTTATGATGCAACGGATTAATGTTTTCACATCGATCCTAATTTTTAAAAGTTTTGAAATAATAATCGCCGATTCCGAGACTCAAAACCCCCACGGTTTTATATAAATATTTTGAGTGTCGCATACAAATAACCCTGTTAATATGTAGATATAATTCTCGGGTCTCAACCCGAGCCAATTGTTTGTCATCAATCATCAGGTTAACCTGATGACGATGGTGGAGCTTGCCGTCGAAACGTTGTTATTTAACAAACAATTGTCCCGGGTTGGGGACCCGAGAATTATATCTACAACAGATTCACCTGGAAAGGTGTCGCTCTCAAAGACTGTTAATATGTATAAAATAATTAACATTTTATCTGCGATTATTTTAAAGGCTGTCGTAACGTTTTTTTTTCTCTTTGTAAAGGATTTTTTTTAGAGTAACAGCCTACATGAGGGTAATCCACATGCTGGAAACTCTCCTTTAATCTCATAGGAAGGGATATGCGGTAATTAATGGGTTAACTAGGACATAAAAGTGATGCAGGACAAACCTAGAAAACCTGATAAAATAAATACGTACAGGAAATGTTTCTGACTGCAATTCTGGCAAAATTTCGATTTGTAATAAAATCTGGAGACTAGCATGAGTAAAGTGACAATAAATAACCTGTATTGTCCGCCATATTTGTTACATTGCATTGAATATTAACGCAACCCGTGATGTTATCATATGACCTGCCTCGCATTCGTTCGTATTGTTTACTCAAATCTTAGTTTATCATTGTTTATCTCGAATAATTTCGCCAACTTTGTGACCATCTTCATCTTTTAACCTAAATTTACATTGGCCCGTTTCATCTAAAAAGTTTCTTGCACAGGTCACACCCGTTCACTATTAAAAATCCTGGAGGGATTGGAATATCTTCCTTCAAACTATCTTTGCGTTCAGTCTGAGAATTTATTAAGTTACTCTTAATCAATAAAGTCCTGAAGAACCCTTACAGTAAAATTATGCAATTAAATTTAAACAATGTGTGTGACAGTTACGCACGCACCATTTCAGATTTAAGTCGTCTCGGAGGTCAAGGCACCCAGAAGGTCCTGCAGCCGAGGAGTAAAAATAATAAGTCGTAATTGGTTAGTTGGAGTAGCTTATTGACACTCGGTAATATTTACTTCGTTTAACGATATCGTAATCGGTGCGAATGATTTCAGACCCATCAAGACGCGAGACAGTTTCTCCTCCTCCCAGGCAGTGTTACACGAGTCTTTCTTAATAACCAACCTTTCAGACGAAACACTTTTAAAAATAGATCCCGTCTTTTACAACCTTCGAAGATAAATGTTACCTGCTGCTACTTTTACGCGCGATGCGGCAAGCAAAAGAACAATCACGGCCGACGTTATCTCTCTCTCTCTCTCTCTCTCTCTCTCTCTCTCTCTCTCTCTGTCTCTCTCTCTGTCTCTCTCTGTTTCTCTCTGTCTCTCTCTGTCTGTCTTTGTCTCTGTCTCGCTCTGTCTCTCTCTGTCTCTCTCTCTCTCTCTGTCTCTCTCTGTCTCTCTCTCTGTCTGTCTCTGTCTCTCTCTGTCTGTCTCTCTGTCTGTCTCTGTCTCTGTCTCTCTCTGTCTCTGTCTCTCTCTCTGTCTCTCTCTGTCTCTCTCTGTCTCTCTCTGTTTCTCTCTGTCTCTCTCTCTGTCTGTCTCTGTCTCTGTCTCTCTCTGTCTCTCTCTGACTCTCTCTCTGTCTCTCTCTCTGTCTGTCTCTGTCTCTCTCTCTGTCTGCCTCTCTGTCTTTCTTTGTCTCTGTCTCTCTCTGTCTCTCTCTCTGTCTGTCTCTGTCTCTGTCTCTATCTCTGTCTCTCTCTCTGTCTGTCTCTGTCTTTGTCTCTCTCTCTGTCTGTCTCTCTGTCTGTCTTTGTCTCTGTCTCTCTCTGTCTCTCTCTGTCTCTCTCTCTCTGTCTGTCTCTGTCTCTCTCTCTGTCTCTCTCTGTCTCTCTCTGTTTCTCTCTGTCTCTCTCTGTCTGTCTTTGTCTCTGTCTCTCTCTGTCTCTCTCTGTCTCTCTCTCTGTCTGTCTCTGTCTCTCTCTCTGTCTGGCTCTCTGTCTGTCTCTGTCTCTGTCTCTCTCTCTGTCTCTCTCTGTCTCTCTCTGACTCTCTCTCTGTCTCTCTCTGTCTGTCTCTGTCTCTCTCTCTGTCTGTCTCTCTGTCTTTCTTTGTCTCTGTCTCTCTCTGTCTCTCTCTCTGTCTGTCTCTGTCTCTATCTCTGTCTCTCTCTCTGTCTGTCTCTGTCTCTGTCTCTCTCTCTGTCTGTCTGTCTCTCTCTCTCTCTCTCTCTCTCTCTCTCTCTCTCTCTCTCTCTCTCTCTATCTGTGCGGGTTAATTGGTGTAACGCACTTCAGAGGAATCTACAGACTTACCTTCATGTGGGCTCCCTTTTTTCTTTCTTTCTTATTCGTGAGTGTGCAAATAATAAAACGCATATTTCTCTCCGACCCTTCCCCATCCTAAGCCAAATTAGCTGCAGACTCGAGGTCGGTGACACTCTCTGCAACACACTCACTGTTTCGTCACATGAAATTATGTGATTAAGCACGAGGTAGTCAATAAATTGACGGGGAAAATGTAAAAAGTAACAAAGCATAACAAAAAAACTAATAAAACTTAACATGGCAGTGAAAAATCAATTTTTTATAGTTAATAAAAAATATTTATAAAAATTTATTGTCTTGGTAAATTACTATTCTCACCCCCAAAAATTAATCAGTTTCTTCTCGAAATTGTTTATCTTGAAATGCTATACCTCTGACAATTTTCACAACGTATCTGAAATATATATATATATATAGAAAAAATAAATAGTTTCAAGCGAAGTCCAAAGCATCATAAATATTCTACATAAACGGCCTTGAGTCAGAAAATTGTTTATTAAAGTAAAATATACCGAAGTTTTGTCCTTGTTTGCCTGCGGTCGTTGCCGTCGGCGATTATTTTAAGAATTTCGTGCTACATATCCTGAATGATAACTGATTTAAATTCTGGAAATCTGTCCCTCCCATTATATTTACATGTTAACTGCTTCTATTCTGCCTTGTACTCTGTCTCACAACTGCTTGTTAACTGCCTTAATACTGCTTGTATGATCACTGACCTGTACTTTAGACTCCTACCTTTCTATACTGATATTAAAAATGTGCTGAGGTAAGAAAAAACACCTATAGGATGATTATTTTCATAATTGATTTTAGTTTCTGACTCACCTACATTATTTTGAGTCCAAAAAAACAAAAATGTCTCTGATATCCATTTTCCATTTATTATACCGTTGAATAGTTATTAATTGTCCATCTTTACCCAAGCTTGTCGTGATTTTTCCCGCAAGCAACGGAAATACACAAAATACCCGGTCCATCAAGGTAAATCGATTTAAACTATTTTAGCTTAAATTATACTATTCCGGAAAACTACTCTACTTTTCACCGTTTTCCCCCCTTTTTTTTCAACCTGTCAACCTTTACCAGAAAATTCAATTTTAATCATGAGACCCAATTTCGTTACGAAAGACTTAATGGTCCCCAAAGTTGGAGGCTAATAAACCCAGAGTATTCCCCTCGGGAAAGGCTTGTTACCTAACTGTTTATTAAGCTGAAGGGGTCCATTCACGATCAATGAAGCAAGGGACTGCGTAAAATTTTTACGACTAAACATTATCCTCGAACAGCAAACACTTCCCGTGTTACAGACAATTTTTTTTTTTCCACGGTGAAATATTTCTGGTAATGGCAAACGATTGCAACAGTGCGGACTTGACAGGTCTGAAGGTATTCTTAAGGGTTTACCAATTTTTCTTGAACGTGTCAACGACGAAGGAAGGGTTCATAACAATACAGAAACTTGGTGACGTCTCTATACGGCCTTTCACTTAAATACTACCTGATAATGGACCAAAAAAAATATTTTGCAAACTTATGTCACTTGAGAAACTATATAATAAAGAAGGATGTATATTTGTATGTATGTATGTATGTATGTATTTACGTTGTTCTTTATACAAATTTTATTGCGTGGACAGAATGCAACAAAAATTGGTACACATATTCTTCAAAACACGAGAAACGGTACTGTGAGGGTGAGAAACGCCTAGCATACATGTGGAAAGAATTATAATTAAAAACCGTGATCATTAAATATTAAATTACTGCGCGTCAAGAGACAGTGACGTCACGCGAGTGAAAGACGTTACTACGCAACGAACAAAGGAAATATTTCCTTTATTAGGAATGAAATAAAGCAGAAATATGTTCTTTAAATAAAAAGTATAATTTTATACAGCAATATTCCATCGAATGGTAATAAAGAAGAATACGAATTACTTTACCATCCTTGGGGAAAATGTAAGTTAATTTTCGCGCTATATTAGTTGTGAGTCTAGCTAACAATTTCATCAATGTAATATTTCGTAATGTATGAAGACTGAGTGACGATTATATCCTGAAATACTCAAGGAATATATTTAAGTATTCAATTAAATACTTTTTCGAGTTTATATAAATAAGTACACGAGCAACGCCGGGCACCCAGCTAGTATTTAATATTACTAATATTTGTTTACAGTCTTCTATTTATGAAAAGTGGCTTCTTATACTTGTCTTAAAGATAAAATCAGTTGATTCAATTCAAGAGATAAAACCTTCACTTTTAATCTGACAAATTTTGTTTTGTTTTTTATTACGTCTTCATAAAATACCATTGAAATACATATTTCTTACTCTAGTCCTTAATTACGTAAAAATTAATTATTAAAAGTCAAAAAAATCATTTATAACACTTATTTTACTTATATCTATTCAATCTTCTTTTCTAACATGATGACTGCACTTTAGCTTCCTAAATAAAATTTATTACTCTTCCAACGAGCGTTAAAGAAATTTTAAAACATATATTTTTATGCAGTCGGAGAACAAAAACACGAAAAAATAATACGTATTTATGTTTTAAATGTTTCAAAAAGGTGCTTAATTCCGAAACCAAAATTAAAAGTTTTGAAAACATACAAAAGCAAAATTTTGGAAATGACAAACCTAAATGTAAATATTATTATATCGTTAACGAATGATTTTAGATAGTAAAAATAATGACGTTTACTACTTACTAAATAATACAAAAATGCGATGATTTATAATTTAGTTGTTAAAATCTATTTCGATATCTAATCAAATTAAACGTAATAATAATCTAAAATATGTAATTAAAATTAAAGTCCAACTATTATCCATTTTAGTCCATCAACAAATTTATTAACATAAACCTTATGCATATAAAATCTGACAATATGACAATTTGTTTAAACAATATGATATATATATATATTATTTCTACATATAACCATCCTTCATCCAAATTTATAAACGTCCATAAAGATTCGATAAACTAATTTCAGAAACATATCTTTTTTAATCAAATTAAAAGGGTTTTTTTTGCCTTTTGTTATATCGACCAAACTATAAGGTCTTTAGTTACTAGAATAATAGAACACAAATATCCAAAGTATAAGCATAGTCTCATAACTGAATATTGATTATAAATAAATCATTTGTTCGATTTATATAAGGTGCTGAATCCAATTGTAAAAAAGAATTGTCTCTAAAATATTGGTACTGTAATTCTATTAACATAAAAAAAATCGATCCGGTTGATATTAACCTCTATGTATTTTTGCAACAACATCTCTGACATGGGTCATCTGCCTTATTTTATTTTTGTTGTCTAGCTTCAGTTTGTCTTTAATCAGGGTTTGACAAAGATTTACAGACAGGGCGAAGTCTAACTCTACTTTTAAGTATCAAAAAAAATTTAATCAATATAAATTTAGTCGTTAAAAAATGCCAATGTTCTTAGAAGGCTCTATTTTTCCTCTTTTTTTTTTAAAAAAAAAGCGTTACTTTTGAGCCACACTGTATAATGTGCAGTGCCTACAGCAAAACGTTTACCATAATGCCAATTTTGAAAATGTTCCATAATTTCGATATTATAATTTTTTTTTGGTCATTGGCGTTTCCTCAGGAATATTCCAAACTGTATTTTCCTCCCAAGGCACCTGCCAGGAAGCTAAATTAATTGCTTATAAATAATTTAGGAACACGCGGCTTGTGTTTCGGTAATCAGCGCAAAATTACGTGGAAAGCTCCGAAGACGAACTCAGGAGGAAATAAATAGGTTTCTTGAAAAACAAACACGCCTATCAGATGAGGTTAACATATTTAAAGAAAATTAGAATAAAGAAATTTTAAAGTTAACGAAACAGCCGACGACTACATAAAAAACGTCTACTTTTTAGGTATGTTTAGGGAAACAAGGTTGTTATTCATCGACACTGTTAGTGCTTTTTCATGTAACTTATTTAAACATCTATTAGCTTCGTTCCTGAAACCTGAAGGTTGATCCACATACTTTATCCTACAGTTCCAAAAATCCTTGTAATTGTAGTGTTTTTAAGGAACTTGTTGCTTTTTCTGGAGCCTTCCTAAAATTCGTTTCCCTGTCCGTAGTGTGTTATAAACGTCATTCAGGCGGATCCGAGGCTGTAAATTAATCAAAGTGTGTTGTTATCCAATAGAAGAAATTAACTCTTGTAAAACTGGTGGACAGTTAGTGTGGGTGGCGATGATGATTCGTGTAGGATGGACTGTTATATTCATAACTAACCTCTGTGGTTATAGCCAGTAAAATTATTCTTAAAATTTATGTAAAAATGTTACTTATTAATTACAAATATTATTATTATTCTAAAATGAAAAGTTTACGTCTGTATTGAAAATTAATAACAAACATATAGCCAAATACGGGCAAAAAAAATGATGATATTGATATGTTTATGGAAACCTTGTTACTTTCTTCAGTTACTAATAATAATTAAAAAAAAACGCAAGAGGCTGGAGAGACTCAACTGAAAATTTTACCTCTGTATTGAAAATTAATAACAAACATATAGCCAAATACAGGCAAAAAAAAGTGATGAAATAGATATGTTTATGGAAACCTTGTTACTTTCTTCAGGTGCTAATAAAATTAAAAAAACGCAAGAGGCTGGAGAGACTCAACTGAAAATTTTACCTCTGTCTTGAAAATTAATAACAAACATATAGCCAAATACAAGCAAAAAAAGTGATGATATTGATATGTTTATGGAAACCTTGTTACTTTCTTCAGGTGCTAATAAAATTAAAAAAACGCAAGAGGCTGGAGAGACTCAACTGAAAATTTTACCTCTGTATTGAAAATTAATAACAAACATATAGCCAAATACAGGCAAAAAAAGTGATGATGTAGATATGTTTATGAAAACCTTGTTACTTTCTTCAGGTGCTAAGAAAATTAAAAAAACGCAAGAGGCTGGAGAGACTCAACTGAAAGTTTTACCTCTGTATTGAAAATTAATAACAAACATATAGCCAAATACAGGCAAAAAAAGTGATGATATTGATATGTTTATGGAAACCTTGTTACTTTCTTCAGGTGCTAATAAAATTAAAAAAACGCAAGAGGCTGGAGAGACTCAACTGAAAATTTTACCTCTGTCTTGAAAATTAATAACAAACATATAGCCAAATACAAGCAAAAAAAGTGATGATATTGATATGTTTATGGAAACCTTGTTACTTTCTTCAGGTGCTAATAAAATTAAAAAAACGCAAGAGGCTGGAGAGACTCAACTGAAAGTTTTACCTCTGTATTGAAAATTAATAACAAACATATAGCCAAATACAGGCAAAAAAAGTGATGATGTAGATATGTTTATGAAAACCTTGTTACTTTCTTCAGGTGCTAAGAAAATTAAAAAAACGCAAGAGGCTGGAGAGACTCAACTGAAAGTTTTACCTCTGTATTGAAAATTAATAACAAACATATAGCCAAATACAGGCAAAAAAAGTGATGATATTGATATGTTTATGGAAACCTTGTTACTTTCTTCAGGTGCTAATAAAATTAAAAAAACGCAAGAGGCTGGAGAGACTCAACTGAAAATTTTACGTCTGTATTGAAAATTAATAACAAACATATAGCCAAATACAAGCAAAAAAGTGATGATATAGATATGTTTATGGAAACCTTGTTACTTTCTTCAGGTACTAATAATAATTAAAAAAAAACGCAAGAGGCTGGAGAGACTCAACTGAAAATTTTACCTCTGTATTGAAAATTAATAACAAACATATAGCCAAATACAGGCAAAAAAAAGTGATGAAATAGATATGTTTATGGAAACCTTGTTACTTTCTTCAGGTGCTAATAAAATTAAAAAACGCAAGAGGCTGGAGAGACTCAACTGAAAATTTTACCTCTGTCTTGAAAATTAATAACAAACATATAGCCAAATACAAGCAAAAAAAGTGATGATATAGATATGTTTATGGAAACCTTGTTACTTTCTTCAGGTGCTAATAAAATTAAAAAAACGCAAGAGGCTGGAGAGACTCAACTGAAAATTTTACGTCTGTATTGAAAATTAATAACAAACATATAGCCAAATACAGGCAAAAAAAGTGATGATATTGATATGTTTATGGAAACCTTGTTACTTTCTTCAGGTGCTAATAAAATTAAAAAAACGCAAGAGGCTGGAGAGACTCAACTGAAAGTTTTACCTCTGTATTGAAAATTAATAACAAACATATAGCCAAATACAGGCAAAAAAAGTGATGATGTAGATATGTTTATGAAAACCTTGTTACTTTCTTCAGGTGCTAATAAAATTAAAAAAACGCAAGAGGCTGGAGAGACTCAACTGAAAGTTTTACCTCTGTATTGAAAATTAATAACAAACATATAGCCAAATACAGGCAAAAAAAGTGATGATATTGATATGTTTATGGAAACCTTGTTACTTTCTTCAGGTGCTAATAAAATTAAAAAAACGCAAGAGGCTGGAGAGACTCAACTGAAAGTTTTACCTCTGTATTGAAAATTAATAACAAACATATAGCCAAATACAGGCAAAAAAAGTGATGATGTAGATATGTTTATGAAAACCTTGTTACTTTCTTCAGGTGCTAAGAAAATTAAAAAAACGCAAGAGGCTGGAGAGACTCAACTGAAAGTTTTACCTCTGTATTGAAAATTAATAACAAACATATAGCCAAATACAGGCAAAAAAAGTGATGATATTGATATGTTTATGGAAACCTTGTTACTTTCTTCAGGTGCTAATAAAATTAAAAAAACGCAAGAGGCTGGAGAGACTCAACTGAAAATTTTACCTCTGTCTTGAAAATTAATAACAAACATATAGCCAAATACAAGCAAAAAAAGTGATGATATTGATATGTTTATGGAAACCTTGTTACTTTCTTCAGGTGCTAATAAAATTAAAAAAACGCAAGAGGCTGGAGAGACTCAACTGAAAGTTTTACCTCTGTATTGAAAATTAATAACAAACATATAGCCAAATACAGGCAAAAAAAGTGATGATGTAGATATGTTTATGAAAACCTTGTTACTTTCTTCAGGTGCTAAGAAAATTAAAAAAACGCAAGAGGCTGGAGAGACTCAACTGAAAGTTTTACCTCTGTATTGAAAATTAATAACAAACATATAGCCAAATACAGGCAAAAAAAGTGATGATATTGATATGTTTATGGAAACCTTGTTACTTTCTTCAGGTGCTAATAAAATTAAAAAAACGCAAGAGGCTGGAGAGACTCAACTGAAAATTTTACGTCTGTATTGAAAATTAATAACAAACATATAGCCAAATACAAGCAAAAAAGTGATGATATAGATATGTTTATGGAAACCTTGTTACTTTCTTCAGGTACTAATAATAATTAAAAAAAAACGCAAGAGGCTGGAGAGACTCAACTGAAAATTTTACCTCTGTATTGAAAATTAATAACAAACATATAGCCAAATACAGGCAAAAAAAAGTGATGAAATAGATATGTTTATGGAAACCTTGTTACTTTCTTCAGGTGCTAATAAAATTAAAAAACGCAAGAGGCTGGAGAGACTCAACTGAAAATTTTACCTCTGTCTTGAAAATTAATAACAAACATATAGCCAAATACAAGCAAAAAAAGTGATGATATTGATATGTTTATGGAAACCTTGTTACTTTCTTCAGGTGCTAATAAAATTAAAAAAACGCAAGAGGCTGGAGAGACTCAACTGAAAATTTTACCTCTGTATTGAAAATTAATAACAAACATATAGCCAAATACAGGCAAAAAAAGTGATGATGTAGATATGTTTATGAAAACCTTGTTACTTTCTTCAGGTGCTAAGAAAATTAAAAAAACGCAAGAGGCTGGAGAGACTCAACTGAAAGTTTTACCTCTGTATTGAAAATTAATAACAAACATATAGCCAAATACAGGCAAAAAAAGTGATGATATTGATATGTTTATGGAAACCTTGTTACTTTCTTCAGGTGCTAATAAAATTAAAAAAACGCAAGAGGCTGGAGAGACTCAACTGAAAATTTTACCTCTGTCTTGAAAATTAATAACAAACATATAGCCAAATACAAGCAAAAAAAGTGATGATATTGATATGTTTATGGAAACCTTGTTACTTTCTTCAGGTGCTAATAAAATTAAAAAAACGCAAGAGGCTGGAGAGACTCAACTGAAAGTTTTACCTCTGTATTGAAAATTAATAACAAACATATAGCCAAATACAGGCAAAAAAAGTGATGATGTAGATATGTTTATGAAAACCTTGTTACTTTCTTCAGGTGCTAAGAAAATTAAAAAAACGCAAGAGGCTGGAGAGACTCAACTGAAAGTTTTACCTCTGTATTGAAAATTAATAACAAACATATAGCCAAATACAGGCAAAAAAAGTGATGATATTGATATGTTTATGGAAACCTTGTTACTTTCTTCAGGTGCTAATAAAATTAAAAAAACGCAAGAGGCTGGAGAGACTCAACTGAAAATTTTACGTCTGTATTGAAAATTAATAACAAACATATAGCCAAATACAAGCAAAAAAGTGATGATATAGATATGTTTATGGAAACCTTGTTACTTTCTTCAGGTACTAATAATAATTAAAAAAAAACGCAAGAGGCTGGAGAGACTCAACTGAAAATTTTACCTCTGTATTGAAAATTAATAACAAACATATAGCCAAATACAGGCAAAAAAAAGTGATGAAATAGATATGTTTATGGAAACCTTGTTACTTTCTTCAGGTGCTAATAAAATTAAAAAACGCAAGAGGCTGGAGAGACTCAACTGAAAATTTTACCTCTGTCTTGAAAATTAATAACAAACATATAGCCAAATACAAGCAAAAAAAGTGATGATATAGATATGTTTATGGAAACCTTGTTACTTTCTTCAGGTGCTAATAAAATTAAAAAAACGCAAGAGGCTGGAGAGACTCAACTGAAAATTTTACGTCTGTATTGAAAATTAATAACAAACATATAGCCAAATACAGGCAAAAAAAGTGATGATATTGATATGTTTATGGAAACCTTGTTACTTTCTTCAGGTGCTAATAAAATTAAAAAAACGCAAGAGGCTGGAGAGACTCAACTGAAAGTTTTACCTCTGTATTGAAAATTAATAACAAACATATAGCCAAATACAGGCAAAAAAAGTGATGATGTAGATATGTTTATGAAAACCTTGTTACTTTCTTCAGGTGCTAATAAAATTAAAAAAACGCAAGAGGCTGGAGAGACTCAACTGAAAGTTTTACCTCTGTATTGAAAATTAATAACAAACATATAGCCAAATACAGGCAAAAAAAGTGATGATATTGATATGTTTATGGAAACCTTGTTACTTTCTTCAGGTGCTAATAAAATTAAAAAAACGCAAGAGGCTGGAGAGACTCAACTGAAAGTTTTACCTCTGTATTGAAAATTAATAACAAACATATAGCCAAATACAGGCAAAAAAAGTGATGATGTAGATATGTTTATGAAAACCTTGTTACTTTCTTCAGGTGCTAAGAAAATTAAAAAAACGCAAGAGGCTGGAGAGACTCAACTGAAAGTTTTACCTCTGTATTGAAAATTAATAACAAACATATAGCCAAATACAGGCAAAAAAAGTGATGATATTGATATGTTTATGGAAACCTTGTTACTTTCTTCAGGTGCTAAGAAAATTAAAAAAACGCAAGAGGCTGGAGAGACTCAACTAAAAATTTTACCTCTGTCTTGAAAATTAATAACAAACATATAGCCAAATACAAGCAAAAAAAGTGATGATATTGATATGTTTATGGAAACCTTGTTACTTTCTTCAGGTGCTAATAAAATTAAAAAAACGCAAGAGGCTGGAGAGACTCAACTGAAAGTTTTACCTCTGTATTGAAAATTAATAACAAACATATAGCCAAATACAGGCAAAAAAAGTGATGATATTGATATGTTTATGGAAACCTTGTTACTTTCTTCAGGTGCTAATAAAATTAAAAAAACGCAAGAGGCTGGAGAGACTCAACTGAAAGTTTTACCTCTGTATTGAAAATTAATAACAAACATATAGCCAAATACAGGCAAAAAAAGTGATGATGTAGATATGTTTATGAAAACCTTGTTACTTTCTTCAGGTGCTAAGAAAATTAAAAAAACGCAAGAGGCTGGAGAGACTCAACTGAAAGTTTTACCTCTGTATTGAAAATTAATAACAAACATATAGCCAAATACAGGCAAAAAAAGTGATGATATTGATATGTTTATGGAAACCTTGTTACTTTCTTCAGGTGCTAAGAAAATTAAAAAAACGCAAGAGGCTGGAGAGACTCAACTAAAAATTTTACCTCTGTCTTGAAAATTAATAACAAACATATAGCCAAATACAAGCAAAAAAAGTGATGATATTGATATGTTTATGGAAACCTTGTTACTTTCTTCAGGTGCTAATAAAATTAAAAAAACGCAAGAGGCTGGAGAGACTCAACTGAAAGTTTTACCTCTGTATTGAAAATTAATAACAAACATATAGCCAAATACAGGCAAAAAAAGTGATGATATTGATATGTTTATGGAAACCTTGTTACTTTCTTCAGGTGCTAAGAAAATTAAAAAAACGCAAGAGGCTGGAGAGACTCAACTAAAAATTTTACCTCTGTCTTGAAAATTAATAACAAACATATAGCCAAATACAAGCAAAAAAAGTGATGATATTGATATGTTTATGGAAACCTTGTTACTTTCTTCAGGTGCTAATAAAATTAAAAAAACGCAAGAGGCTGGAGAGACTCAACTGAAAGTTTTACCTCTGTATTGAAAATTAATAACAAACATATAGCCAAATACAGGCAAAAAAAGTGATGATATTGATATGTTTATGGAAACCTTGTTACTTTCTTCAGGTGCTAATAAAATTAAAAAAACGCAAGAGGCTGGAGAGACTCAACTGAAAGTTTTACCTCTGTATTGAAAATTAATAACAAACATATAGCCAAATACAGGCAAAAAAAGTGATGATGTAGATATGTTTATGAAAACCTTGTTACTTTCTTCAGGTGCTAAGAAAATTAAAAAAACGCAAGAGGCTGGAGAGACTCAACTGAAAGTTTTACCTCTGTATTGAAAATTAATAACAAACATATAGCCAAATACAGGCAAAAAAAGTGATGATATTGATATGTTTATGGAAACCTTGTTACTTTCTTCAGGTGCTAAGAAAATTAAAAAAACGCAAGAGGCTGGAGAGACTCAACTAAAAATTTTACCTCTGTCTTGAAAATTAATAACAAACATATAGCCAAATACAAGCAAAAAAAGTGATGATATTGATATGTTTATGGAAACCTTGTTACTTTCTTCAGGTGCTAATAAAATTAAAAAAACGCAAGAGGCTGGAGAGACTCAACTGAAAGTTTTACCTCTGTATTGAAAATTAATAACAAACATATAGCCAAATACAGGCAAAAAAAGTGATGATATTGATATGTTTATGGAAACCTTGTTACTTTCTTCAGGTGCTAATAAAATTAAAAAAACGCAAGAGGCTGGAGAGACTCAACTGAAAGTTTTACCTCTGTATTGAAAATTAATAACAAACATATAGCCAAATACAGGCAAAAAAAGTGATGATGTAGATATGTTTATGAAAACCTTGTTACTTTCTTCAGGTGCTAAGAAAATTAAAAAAACGCAAGAGGCTGGAGAGACTCAACTGAAAGTTTTACCTCTGTATTGAAAATTAATAACAAACATATAGCCAAATACAGGAAAAAAAAGTGATGATATTGATATGTTTATGGAAACCTTGTTACTTTCTTCAGGTGCTAAGAAAATTAAAAAAACGCAAGAGGCTGGAGAGACTCAACTAAAAATTTTACCTCTGTCTTGAAAATTAATAACAAACATATAGCCAAATACAAGCAAAAAAAGTGATGATATTGATATGTTTATGGAAACCTTGTTACTTTCTTCAGGTGCTAATAAAATTAAAAAAACGCAAGAGGCTGGAGAGACTCAACTGAAAGTTTTACCTCTGTATTGAAAATTAATAACAAACATATAGCCAAATACAGGCAAAAAAAGTGATGATGTAGATATGTTTATGAAAACCTTGTTACTTTCTCCAGGTGCTAATAAAATTAAAAAAACGCAAGAGGCTGGAGAGACTCAACTGAAAATTTTACCTCTGTATTGAAAATTAATAACAAACATATAGCCAAATACAGGCAAAAAAAAGTGATGAAATAGATATGTTTATGGAAACCTTGTTATTTTCTCCAGGTGCTAATAAAATTAAAAAAACGCAAGAGGCTGGAGAGACTCAACTGAAAATTTTACCTCTGTATTGAAAATTAATAACAAACATATAGCCAAATACAGGCAAAAAAAAGTGATGATATAGATATGTTTATGGAAACCTTGTTACTTTCTCCAGGTGCTAATAAAATTAAAAAAACGCAAGAGGCTGGAGAGACTCAACTAAAAATTTTACCTCTGTATTGAAAATTAATAACAAACATATAGCCAAATACAGGCAAAAAAAAGTGATGATATAGATATGTTTATGGAAACCTTGTTACTTTCTTCAGGTGCTAATAAAATTAAAAAAACGCAAGAGGCTGGAGAGACTCAACTGCAACATTTCAGTTGACAAACCTCAAAAGCCTAGTTTTCTGTTTTAGTTTTCTTTGCACCTGAAGAAACAACAAGGTTTCCAGAAACATTGTGTTCTTTTTATATCATCACTTCTTTTGTCTGTCTGTGGTTATTTTTCTTCTTCTTCTTCTTCTTCTACTTATTCTACTTATTCTACTTAGATAAATAGAGAAATAAGTACCAAATTAATACCTCACTACGTTTCTTAAAACCTTGTTGCCTCCGTCAGGTGATTAAAAAACTCAGGAGTCGTAACAAGGACAGCATCCAAACAAACAAGGCGACGAACTCAAAAGCCTGTATTAATATAATATTATCTTTTGAGTTTTTGAATCAGCTGTTGATGAAAGAAACAAGAATTTAAGAAACGTCGTGTGAAATTGTGTGTCTGTTATTTGGGTATTTATTTATTTAATTAGCATACTTTTAAAACACAGATGTTTAATATTTAATTGTTATTATTATTAACGCTTTCAAATATACACATGATTAATATATCTTTTTAATGAATTTATGATGAAATTGATGGAAGTTGAGTTCAAAGTCCATGTATTGTGAAATTTGTTAATGCTTGGAACCTGCAAATAATATTTTTACTCCTCTTTGAATACAAATTTTACTTTAAAAAGTTGCATTCCAGAGATTTAATTAATTGTTCAGATTTAATTAGGGGTCTCCTTTTTATATTTTATTAATTTAATGCCTGATGACGTCCCAAAGTTGTGTCGAAACGTTGTACTCCTCTTAATGTCCTTTCGTGAGATTTTAATTCTGTAATTTAATTGTATTAAATTCAAATTATTCCGACTTCACTGGCTGATTTACTTATTTTATTTAAGCTTGAGTTGCAGACAGTTTCATAAAAATGACTAAAATTGAAAATTTAGAGAAATGCTCTTAAAATTTAGGATTAACAAGTAGAGAAAAATACATTATAAAAACGACAAATTTTCTTTAGAATAAAAAATTACCAATGGTCTTAGATTTATTATCTCAAAAATTGATATTTAGGAAGTTGAAAGCTTGGATATTAAGGGTGTTTTAAAATTGAAGTTTTGTAGCCTGGGTTTTTCGAGTGAGTGAGTGAGTGAGAAAATAATCTACCATTACGTGTACAAGAGAATATAATGTCATTTAAAGTGAGGGAAACAGACTGAAGGCTAATTCTAAAGGGAATCAAGCTGTTGTGGAGTTTATTAGAACAAATTGATAGTAGGAACAGTGAACGAGTAAATCGAGAGAATCCTAAGAACAGAATATATAAAAAAAAACTGGAGGTGATTTTATGTTATATTGCACATCAAACTATTTGGGGAAGTGTAATAAACCAGACTGACATGTCCTTCCTGCACGATACGAATGGTAAGCCATTGATAGTTCCTTCCTTCACGAGCGAATCCTGGCAACCAATTCAGTGTGACTTCTTCTTCTTTTTTCTCCACTTCCTGTGTCTCTGGGAATAACTGCGACCGTAGCAGCTGTCCATTTCTTCTTAGATGGGCTGAACGCCAACTCTAACTTCCTTTGCGCTTTCATATTTGTCATCGACATAGTCCGTGGCAACGAAGGAGCTGCAGCTTCTCTGGTGGTGCTGTTAACGTCCAACACGGGCTGCCATTTGAAAACGTAGAACCGGAGGGACAGTGGGAGAGACGTCCGTCATTGAAGGCTTACTCAACAATCTGGAAAATAATTATGACAAACAGATTATTTATTTCCAATATTTATGACTTAAATGTGGTGACTACAGTCAGGAAAAAGGTTGGATATGGTTTTTGGACAAGAATTCCAAGAAGAAAAAACTCCCTAATTCCAGAATACTTGCACCAGAGATTCTTGTTATATAATAACGCCTAAATTTTGGAAGAACCGCTAGAGGAAAGGAAACACCGCTGTGCAGAATGAAGGAATGAGCAGATTGGATACCGGAGAGTTTTACTGATGGACCACGAGCATCGGACTTAGGAAGAATCACGACCTGAAGACGTTGCGTGTTCCGACGGCAGTAATTGCCTACATATCTGGAGATGTGTGTCATATATTTTCCACCCCGTGGTTTAATTGAGTCATTCATAGGTGTTTATAAATCCGCAGCAACCTCACGAGCTGTAAGATTAATATTAAACTAAGGTTTTTGGAATAAATCAAGTTTAACGACAGTTTCTAAAGTAACTCAGCATTTTATAGTTAAAGTTACTTTTACTATTTTTCGTTAAAAACCTTTATTTACTTCTCCATCCAATTAACATAAATTAAACACATAATTTATTTCAAAAGATTTCGAATTTTTAAACAATATTCATCTGTAAAACGCGCAGGAATACTAAAAATGTGCACGAAAAAATACTCTTAAGAACAACTAAAGTCATGATGAGTTGTTATTGTTTTTTTCTAAATTATATTAAATTTCCTAATTAAAACTGCGTATCGCTCTGGATAACTGCAGGTTCTTAATTGAAATAAATTATAGTAACGCTGCATGCACCATTTCATATAAAAAAAATTCTTCAGGTTTGTAAATATTTTATATTAGTAACATTATAAAAAAAACATTCAATTAAAAAGAAAGTCTCAAATAAATAGTTTGAAAATTTAAGTAAATAAAGAAAAGTTAATATCACTAGAATATTACTTTTTGTAACAATTCATTATATATATTGTAATCATCAATTGGAAATGATTAAATGAATTAAATTTGCCCCACGTTGTTGGGCCAAAATGTAATGATTAATCTGGAAGGCTTTAATTAAAAATAATTAATTAATTAAAAAACAAATTTTATTCTTCAAAGATACAAATTATCAGCTTCACTTTGCACATTTAATTTACTCAAATTTGCAAACCAAATTTTTTATATTTTTTTTATTTGTGGCTTTCTAGGAAAATACAACTTTATAATTTTATAACAATTCTTCTAATTACTCTTTCTCTCAGGATCTTTACTGGGCTTGATAGTAAGAGCAAACAAGTTTAATAAACTAATTAACAAATCAAAATTGAAATGAACGGAATATAAATTCTAAACACAATAAAGAAAACGAAAACTAAACAAGATAACAAAATCTGATTTCTACCTTTAATCCTCGTTTACAGACTTTAAATAATTGTTTTTGTACTCACGAATGTCTTTCTGGTACCAGATCTGATTCTTGAAACTTGAGGGCACAACTCACTAAAAAAAAGCCGTTATTCACTGATTCTACACAACATTTTTAATCAACACGGTCGTAGTTCTCGTTGTTATTCCGCCTGGAATTTTTGGGATCAGCCGCTCCCTCGGGCAGCCCTCGGACGTGTGTCTCCTCGATGCCCTTTATGCGAAATGTTATTTCGCATCTGTGTGATGCAAACCTTTTGCTCCCACTTTGCGATTTTATATCAAGAGTCTCTCCGTCAAGAACTATTTACTTGTGTTTTATAGAGTTTAATAGATCTCGCAGTTGAACTTCCTGGACCACGCTATTCGTACTTTTTAGGTCAGCCTCGTCTCTCTCTCGAAACGTTCGCCGGACTGACTTCCGTACGAGCGCGCGGTTTCCAACAACTATCGCCGACAAAGAGCCGTGATTGTTGCTTTCAAGAAATGTACCACTAACAATACAATTATATTAAAACAATTAATGGTCTTTAATTAGTATTACAATATATATATATATATATTACCTAAAGAATCTGAAACCAATTTATATTAATGGCTGATTTTCACCCTTTTATGATATAATTAAATACTAAAAATTAAATGAATAATTAAAAACACTCGACGTAAGGTTCGTGTAAAAAATTTTTGCCGTCATCACTTGTGAAAAATGAAAATTAGTTCAAGCTTTTGAATAAGTAATGAGTCAATTAAGCAACGTAAGCCAAAGCATAGTTATTTCTAAAGAAAGTGTTAGTGATCCAAAGTAATTGAAATTCCAGAAAACCAATAATTCAAAGGTTAATATCTATGCTTTTATTTACTGTTCCGCTGCGTATTGAAAAACTTAAACGAATATTTATTTTTTGTACGGCTGAAAACAGCAAAAAAGTATTCTGAAACGTTACGTAGTGTTTTCTTCATTTATTCACATCTAGTTTGGTCTACATTTTTGGGTGTTCTATAATTAAACAGTTAATTTTTTACATTTTTTATTTGTAATTTGAAAATTACACCAAACGTGGGTGTGACTTTTTCCTGAAATATTCTTGGGAGATTATTAGCTTCCTTTCTCGGTGGCCAATCAGAGCCCAACATTACGTCACTGGACGAGTAAGATCGAATCAAAAACGATGACGTCAAATCTCTCATGAAAGAGAACACTTAGGTATTTTTATTATTATCTGTATAAAACAGTAACATTTTTCTGTCGGTACCCAGTTATAAACTGCTGAAAATATTTTAATTTTTGTATTTTTAATCTTACAATTTTCATCTGATTGTTTATTAATAATATAAATAAACGACGTTTTTACAGAAATTTTAAAATATTTTCTTCAATACAACGACGTATGTTTCAGTACCTTTTCCTAGTTACGTCAGGTTTGTTACGTTACGTCCATCATTGTGTCGAATAAAAGATTTTAAAATGACTGTAAGGAAAAGATCGTTAAATTATTTAATTTCAGTCATATTTATACTTTCTTATGGCCACATAATTGTCCGATTATTAGAGGAAAATAAAACCACGTTTGAATTTTTGGTTACGTATAACAACAGTTCCTTTCCTTTGGACTGGTATTTCTTTATAATCGAGATAACTGAGTTGTATTTGGGTCTTTGTGTTTGGTTGAAAATATTATTAGTAGAATGTGTTTCTAATCAAACTCTAGTCGAGTAAAATTAATTAAGCTATCAGACCTGCAGAATTTGTTACTGTAAATATTCCTTGTAATTTTTAAAAGAATACTTTTACGGTTCAAATTCGCAGGAAAGGGAAAAACAGTATATTTAAAAACAGGGGTGCTGCGGGTAGTCAGAATACAAGCGTATAAAAGAGGCTTCGTTTTATATTTATGCTACATGTTTTCCAACGTTAGTAAGTTGTTTATATTTCAGCACTCATTGTTTAGTAAACTCGCTATTGATATTAAAGTTGAGGTTCGAATAAGCCGAGATGAAAGCAGTTCATTCATCTGTGAAGGAACAATACAGAAACAAGGGCTTGGAAATTTATTCCTATGTAAATTGCTTCAGGGGTGCAGAGGTTCCACGCAGAAAGCAAATAGAGTTGGAACTCGGACTGTTTCGGAAGAAATACAAAGTGGCAATACCGAAAAAGAGCACGATTAGAGCAATAATTGGACGAGGAAACCTAAAGAGACACTAATGCCGTTGAAATAAAACTGACCTAGACGTTGTTTAAATTACCAAAATATACTGTGATCCTCCACACACACAAAGATAGAGCGAGCACGATTATACACAGTAAGGGGAAGTTCATAGTTTAATAAGAAAACGATGACGAGGTCTGGTGGTAAAAATAAATCTTTCAGCAGGCCATT
The DNA here is from genome assembly GCA_037074705.1 of Zhengitettix transpicula. Classification (NCBI taxonomy): domain Eukaryota; kingdom Metazoa; phylum Arthropoda; class Insecta; order Orthoptera; family Tetrigidae; genus Zhengitettix; species Zhengitettix transpicula. The sequence continues at coordinate 231,767,658 of CM073590.1, read as the reverse complement.
GAAAAAAAAAATGTTTAGAAATGTCGGTCAAAGAACTCTGGCCAACAGCCAAGACGTATTTCTCATTATCGCTGTCTGGTCTGTTAGAGATCGCTTTTAATTGATTCTTGCTGTTGTCTTGTTTTTCTCGCCTGATGGATGGGGCTTAAAGGCGAACTATTCACTCAAATCTGTTGTTCATTCTATTTCCTATTTTGTTGATTCATTCTTTTCTTACTTCCTTCCTTCCCTGCTCTTTTTTCCTTTCTCTCTTCCTTTCTACCGTTCATCCTCTCTCACTCTTTCCTTCTTGCCTCCTATTGTACTTCCTTCATTGCTCGAGTTTTATTCACTTTACTTTATTTTGTGTCTGTCGATGATATTACATATTCTTGAAATATGTATCCTGGCGGCTATTTCGGGTTTCTTTTGCACAAACGTCACGAATTTCCTACTTATTATAAGACTACCTCCATTTAGCCTCATATTTCGAGCAGACTCCAGTATTTTAAAAACCAAAATGTTTGATACGCCGTTTATTCAACCCTTAAAAATACTGACGTAGTTAATTATCCATATCAAATTAATAAGTTAATTCTATCGTTTCGATTTAATGTACATATTTTCGTATTTCACTTCTTAGTACATTCCAGCCTCCGAAATTTGTTACTTACATCCTTTCTTTTACACTACATGTGTTTTGTAACAAATAATCTTCGTTATTTATTTATTTTAAAATTAATTACCAGTATAACAGACCCTTAAACCACAACGAAGTGTGTACATTTTTTGTACTTAGGCTGTTTACGTTACGTCTATAAGGTGACAAAATTTTCTGTAATAAATAGTGAAAACCATAAAAGTAAAACACAAAATAGAAATTTTCAATTTTAATTTTAAAAATAACTTACTAAAATTTCAACATTATTTTATGATTGGTAACAATTATTATTAAATTCCAAGAATGTTGAAAATTTATAATATTAATTTTAAATATTATATTGTTTTTAATTTAATGTTTCTTGCAACGTTTACGATATAAGAATATTGTTGTTTTTCATATTACATAAATTTTTAATTAAGAAAGATAGCCAATTCATACAAAAAGGTAATATAAATACCACACAACGTTTCTGGGATCCTTGTGCCTTCCGTCAGGTTCTAAGAAGAGCCTAGAGAAACACAACTGCACTGTTCAGTTGACAACACTCAAACGCTTCTGTTTCACTAGGCTCTTCTAAGTACCTGACGAAAAGAACAAGGATCCCAGAAACATTGTGTAGTATTTATATTATCTTTTTGTCTGAATTGGCTGTCTTTCTTATTGATTAATTAAAATTATACGTAAATGTTTTACGTACATTTTTGTAAAGAATAAAAAAATTATATAAATTTGTGATTTAAAATATTATATTTTTCGTTGTTTCCACCTTTTACAAAAAAAAAAGTTCTGTTACCGTAGAAACACAACGTAAACAACCTGATCAGAGGACAAAAATGTACAGAAATGCCGTTGTGTTTAATATAATCTTTTAAAATGGCTGTTAGAATGGTCGTTATTTTATTTTATTAATTAGAAATAGTCGTAATGTAAAATATTATTTGTTTCTAGGAAACGTCAATTACAAAGCAAACAGTGGATAATTTAGTAATAACTTATATATTCTTATCAATAATTATGCAGATGTAAGTTAAAGTAATATAAATTAAATAAATTATTATATATATATATATATATATATATATATATATATTGTAATGCATTGAGGGAATGCATTGCTTCGGATTAATGGTCTTGGCCGTCACAGGAAGTGGCAATGTGTATTTAGGATCAGTATGAAGGAGTCAGGGCAAGGCACATGCGCGGGTTGCCTGTCGCAAGATAAATCTGTTTAGGAAAGGCATTGTGTCTGATTAATGGGCTGGACCATTGGCGTGTTGACTTAGGATGAGGGTGCAGTTTGGCGGTCTGAAGAATTTCAGAACAGCGCACGTGTGAATGCGGGAGGATGAGGATACAAGTGCAAAGTAATTACGGGTCCTGTCTCGATGTGACATGACGGAGGGGCTAGCTATTTGCTAAGGAACTGCATCTGCAGAATGTAAATCTCAGTAATGGAGAAACTGTCAACGAGCAGTTGCAACGTAGTTTTGGGGACAAAAGAAGAGAGAAGGGACGGTCATATATAAAGAGAAGATAAGATTTTGGAAGCTCAGTTGAGTGAGTTGAGTGTGGAGCTAGGAGGTGAAGTTGAGTCTTGTGTTGGTTGTGGAGGCGTACGGCGAGCACCGAGGATGGAGAAATTTGCAGCCTGCGAGAGAAATAGCAAAATTATTCAACGATAAACATTTTGTATGCAGAAGTTCAATCTGTTGTAATATCAAAATTTGACCACTGTCTTCAATGGTAGGAGACCAGGACACAGCATCCAGCGTCGAGTAGTTTCACCACGAGCAAGTGAGATGTCCTTCACCGAGTATGGAGAATCAGCTTTCAACAAACCAACAGTGTGTGTTAGAATCAGTGTTTAAAACGTCCAGTCTATAAAGTGTGTGTGTAATGAACGAGCCAAATGTTCCTGAGTAATCGTAAGTTGAAATTCTATGGTATTAATATGTGTAAACGGAATTAAAAGATACAGTCAGATATCGTTCTCTTCTTTTGTGTTAATAAAATAAACTCTTTTAAATTTAGAATCAATCTGGTAGATTAAGTTTCGTTAATAAGTTTCGTCGATGTCTAGACGATTAAATATTTCTGTTTAATTAAAAGATAAATGTTGGGTTCTTTGATTATTTAAGTGTTCTGTCCGTTATCAAACCCAGTAAAGACCCATGAGAGCAAGAGATGCTTTTCATAATATTAAATTGTATAATTGTAAATTCTGATAAATAAAATTTGTTTGTTAAAATATAAATCTAATTTTTTTTATTTTGACGCACGGTTGTTTATTACAATATATATATATATTAGGCAAAGATCTTTGGAGGTGATCGCATTTGTTCGTCCCCCCCCCCCCGGTCCCAGTCCAGCCGCCCGTCCGCCTCACAACCTCACACACAATAGAACCGTGTCCTAGTTCTGTATGTAGAACATCAGTAACGATGAGGTAACAGAATAGACCACGAACGTTATCTAGAGAAGTGTTCTCTGTAATTTAATAATCTTAGACCGTCGCAACTGCTGCTCCGCAATAAATAATTCGTTTCAGAACATCAAGCACAAGAGAAATATGTTTAGTTTGTATCGTATGCCTTCATACAAACAAAATTAACATCCGAGTAACACATTAAATTAACGACCAGTATAAGACAAAAAATCGGAAATTAAATTTTGAAAAAAAATTGTAGACGTTTCGATCAACTGTTGTGATTTTTGAAACAAAGATACTACACATTACAGAAACACTATATAAATTAACAAAGGTTATATTATACGTCATCATACATACAGTTTAAATGAGAAGTGTCCATTTTTAAAAAAAATTGTTGTTTGTGTAACATTTCTGAAATTAACCTTTTATTAAAATTAGCTCCCTTATCTAGAATAATAGTATTAACAAAATTGAAAGAATGATTAAGATTCAAACATTATTTATAACCGGAGAATGTTTATAATGGGAGGGGGTAATATTACAATGGTATAACGTACTATTATGTTTTAAAAAAATATCTGTCAGTTGTGGCCGCAATTTAAACTGCTTCATTATTAAAATATATTTATTTTCCAACCCTTCTGTTACTAGACTCGGAATCAAAATTAGTTCGCACACGTTCTTGCTTGTTCTAGATCCAAGTAGACCGGCTTAAAGCATTTTTCCAAATGGCCGCATGAGTGCTGCATTGCTAAATGATTGTCTCCTCGACACGAGGAGCAGTAAATTACGTTGCAGAGAGAAAACTCGAATATATTTCTTTCGACCTGGTACGTTCCTTCATCCCCCACAAGCATGAACGGATTTGTGAGCGTGCAGTTACGCACAATCACGTGCGCGTGTAAGAGGACACGTTATATATATACATATCGACTACATTCCAGTCTTGTGACGAACACGTTGGATGAGTTGACCACATTTTAAACAATTGCATGACTCATTAACCACTATTCTCTGTCGTTTCTGTAGTAATCTGATGGAATGTTTGTCTCCTTGCGTAGAATCTTTTTTTGTCACCGAATAGTTTATCGCAGACATTATCTCGATAGATAAATTAAAAGTGAAAACGTAGTAAGGTTCAATCGATTATTGTCGGGAGTTTATCAGCGAGTCGTTGCACAATGTTAAGCTATTTACATTTCTTGCTTCAGTTCATCGGAAGTACGTGGGACAAGTACCGAGAGCCCGACCTACCTAATACAGGTTTCTCTAGGGTTTTCCTTACATCACATTTAGGCGAATGTAAGGTAGGAAGAATACTTAAACTACAGCTAGACGTTGAAGGTAACCTTTCCACATCCCCCATCTTCTATCAATTCCTCTGCTATAAAATGTAATTGGCCAAAACCTGAATTCGGGAAATTGTCATTAAATCTTATTAAAGTATTTATACTTATATTATATAAAATAATTTAATTAATATAATTTTTAATACCCGGTCAGTGCCGGCAGTCAGCTAATTAGTAATAACAAGGTCAAAGTTCCCTATCGACAATAATAATAGTAGTAAAATATTGTGTGAGTAAAAATACGTCACGACAGAAGTTAACTTTCATGTAGTCTTTAAAATTAAATTATTGTAGGAAGAAAAAATTTAGCAAGTATTATTAAACAGACAAACGTTAGCATAATATTTCATGGATTATGCAAAATGCTTATTGCAATTCCTTTCAAGATATCAAGATAGTGAAATATGAAGGTACAAAGTGATAATTTAAATCTAGAAAATTCTTGTTTACTTTTCACTATCTATTAATCCGATTATATATTAAAAAAGTATAGTATATTATATATTGTAGCACGACGTAAAAAAAATATTTGAAGAAACTGCTTTTTGAGGTTCATCCACTTAGCTGCTTCTTCACTTTATGAGCATCGGAAGGGATATGATACTGGGTATGCGGAAGGGAAATCGAAGTTGACGTGGGACCCCTCGTTCAAGTTTAAGGACCCTACCCGGCATTTGCCTAAATGTGATGCAGATAACACCTTAGAGAAACTTGCACCAGGTTATTGCACTCTGTACTTGTCCCACGTCATTCGGGCGACTGAAGTGGGGACGCTGCATTACCATCTCCATGCTTGGAGCAGGCTCGGAGGCAGCTGGCCGACTGTACCAATATGAACTTACCCGAAGTGTCTTGTTTTATGGGGAACCTTAGTTCAAAATCTGCCCCGCAGGCAAGAACGTTCTACTCTCCAGGTCCCACAGACTTCCTCTCCTCGGATATCTTATTTGGTTTGTTTTTTATAATCTTTTAGCAACAGGGTACATGAGAGTAATTTCCCCTTTAATAGAACTTTTTTTTTGGGCAACAGACTACATGAGGGTGATTCACATTGGGCAACTCCCCTTTAATAGCTTGGAAGGGATTTGAAAGGGGGGATGCGGAAGAGTAGAGGAAAGTAGCCAAGGGTTAACTAGGGCCCCCGGGCTATATTTTAAGGATCCTCCCCGGTATTCGCCTAAAGAAATGCAGGGAAAACCTTAGAAAAACCTGCATCGGGTATGTCGGGCATTGGGTACTTGTCCCACGCCCTTCCGATAGCGGGAGAGGAGTTTGCTGTGGGGTCGCAGCATTCCCTTCTCCGTGCCTCAACCAGTTTAGGAGGCAGCTGGCCGACTATTCCAATGGGAATAGCGGACAACTCTTACCGTATGCCCAAGGTCTGTGACCTCGGAACATACACCTCTCAGAACAGGCCGAGGTGCCTCGGCTTGTGCGAACCTTAGTTCAAAAACGGAGAGGAAAAGGCATACCCAAAGGTAGCCCCTTCGTATCTCTCCTAAAAGGTTCTGCCTGCGAGAGAAAATCCCTGACAGGTTCTGCGAGAGAATCCTGACATCTTCAAAAAATTTACACACAATTTATAGGCTTTGTTTTAATAGAACAGGAAAGGAATTGAAAGAATAGTCTGTTTTTGATAAATGGACTGCGAGAGAGATTAGTACGTAATATATGTCATAATCTACTTGTTGTGGCGACCATTGACGTTGCATAGCTGCGGGTTACACAAAACTACCTATATATTACTCCTGACTATAAAATAAATCCTGTAGAATAAGGCTTTGCTAATTAGTCGCGTGAAATCTAAGAGAGGTTCAATAGATTATATTAATTTATCCATGAACAAATATTCAGTTATTAATAAATACCGTTGCTTTACCTAGTAGTTCCTCGAAGGTGGTGCAGGCATTTTTATTTTTTAACTCTTGTCCTTATTGTGACTTATGGTAAATCACAATTTTACTTTTCGCAGGTGTCCTGTTGGTTGGATCGCGGCCATTCCAACACGTGAGAAATTGGTACCTCTGCTTTGCTCCGGTGGAATTCGAAGGTGAGTGTATAAAGGACCACGTGCTTAAAAATGTGCAATTCTCGAGTATCTTGCAGCTAATACAACCCTTGGAGTGGATTTGTTTAACACGTCAGTAATGTTTTTAAAAAGACGCTTTATCCTTAATAACAACATTAGGAATCCAAGTATGATTTAGTCGTCAATAGATTTGGGAAAATGAGGCTTGTCCTTGAAACGAATGATTTAACGATAACGTCAGTCTCATGATTTATATTTTTGGTTCATTAAAAATTTTATATTTCATGCCGTTTGTGGGATTGATAGAAGAAAAAAATAACACGGCATGAAAACAGCCGGGAAGAAGTCTCCTGGGAAAAAAAACGTTTCGACTACGTGTTATTCCATCGTCAACAACAAAACTGTTGACCATGGCTGATTTAACAGCGGAAAATTTGTTCATTTTCTCCGACGACTGCTCTCGTTGAAACGTGACAACTTTATACGGTATATTCCATAAGATGCTTTGGATAAATCAATATTTGCAAGTAGAATGAAAAACATAGTTCCTGTGTGTATAAAATAGTATACGTGAAAAATAAAAAAAAAACATATTTTAAACATCAAATTCGCCCATATATTATTCTTAGTCCACATAAAAAACATTTGTGTCAACAACATAATCGATATGCAATTAATAAAACGTTTTCAGGAGGTTTCGGGCTCAACGGCCGTCATCTTCAAAAAATTTACACATAATTTATAGTTCACGGCAAACGAATTTGCTAAAAAAAAACGTACATAATCGTTGGACTATTGATGCTTAAATGTTGCTACGATGGTAAAAGGTCGCTGCTATAATTTAAAACCGACCATCACTGCATTCGTCGTCACGTTACGAACTTAGTTTTTGGCCGAATAAATTTACTAATGACTGAGTTAAAAATAGTAATAAAGCCCTTTTAAGTAGACTGTATAAAAAAAATATTAAAAATACCAGTAGAGCAGTTACAAAAAGAAAGCTTAAAGGGTTTTTTTAGAGATATTTCATTCCGACATTTATTCAGGGAAAAATCACTCCGAGAAAGGGAAACGAAACGTCGGGAATCCAGGCAACGCATACTCGTATGAGCTTTCAAGAGCAGAATTACATCACGAGGGGGGGAACCTTTGTGTCGGTGAAGTCTATTGACGCACGTGAAAAGATAAAGAACAACGGATTTCTTCGCAACGCGCCATTATTTTCCTTCGTCCAGAACGAATCCACCGTCATAAACTCGCTGTCCTTCAGCTACAGTCAGACGGACGGACAGACAGACACACCGAAATAAAAATTCAAGCGATGATCAATTCATCCACCCCCCCACCACCACCACCCCCCCGAGCAGTGTCACCTCCGCTCTCTCCATTAATAAAAGAGCAACGGAATGGTTAATCAGTTTTGTGAAACGAATTCGCTGTTCGTGTGAGCAGGGAACGGAATACATTTACATTTTGGTCGGATCTAGGCCAGATTCTCCGAAACAACATCCCCCACAGAGGAGATCCTGGAAACAATGTGGCGGAAAAGAGCAGAGGCAGATTTAATTAAATCCCGTCCGGAAGGAACCGAAAACGAGATCGTTACAGATTCGTCAAGACAATTCGCTAAATCAGCATCCACGGATAAATTCTACGAAATATGTTAATATTGATTTTATATAACCTGATTCTGAATACTCATTATTTAGATCATGAGATATAACAAGTCTCTGACACAGAGGCGCAGTAGAAGAAGGAGGAAGTTGGAGGGGAGCGTTGTCGTCAGTTGGGAACTGTCCCAGTGGAGAAGCTGGGGCTACGCTTTACCAATCTTAAAAACATTAATTATATTCTTATTAACGGTATATTTAGACAGCGCAAAGGTTTCTTACCACTTTTACGGATGAGCTTTTTTAACGTACAACATATCCTGAACTGAACACAATATATTTCCTTGCGTCAAGGTTTCAGAATAGTTTTTACACTACCATGTTCCCGTAACAAACACCGTTAATAATGTTTTTATTATTAAGTTTAGCCCAATCACCATGTGTTGAATCGAATTTGTGTGGACAGACCATCATGGAGGACGCTGGCTAAAAGAACGGATGCCCGGTTTTGAGGTATTTAGGACTGATTAACATTACAATTAGAGGGAAGAATAGAATAGGAAGACAAAGGTTAGAATATGTTAAGCAAATCAGGGCTGCAGTTATGAAACGATTAGCAGATGGTTTACTGCACCAAACAGGTCTGTGGAATGACGACCGGAACAACATCTTTTGCATCCTGTGGTAACTGTCTGTGCTAACTACGTCCTAGACTATAGTATCGTCACTTGTTTACCCCTTCTTTATTTACCAACCATTGTTTCTCATATCACATTGTTTACAAGTAATCTCGCGTATCCTCTCTTGTCTGTACATTCAATCTTCAGCACTTCCGTAATGCCGCAGTTCAGAGGGGCTTACAGTGTTCTCTGGACAGACTTTCCCAATTGTCAGGTTTTTCTTCCGTATAATAACTGTCCTTATATACAGAAGCCGTAACTTAATTTTGAATTTTTTAAAAATTTTCATTCTGTAAGTGTTACAGCGATTTACCCTAGAATAATTGGGATGTTTATACAGATTTCTCAACCTTTTTTATTTCCTGATATATATATATATATATATATATATATATATTGTGATAATTAAATAATATGTATTAATTTGCCCCACGTTGTGGTAGCCAGAAATGTAATAAATAAATATGATGGACTTTTAAATGAAAGATTATTAACTTTAAAACAAACAAAATTTTATTTAGCAATACTTGAAACAATTATACAATTTTAAAAAACATAACTCAATCTCTCAAAGGTCTTTACTGGGTTTCATAACGGACAGAACATTTAACCATAATCAAAGAACATAAAATTTAGCTGTAAATTAAAAAGAAATATTTACTCGTCTAGACATAGACGAAATTAATAATCGACTAACTAATTCTACAAGATTGATTTTAAATTTAAAGAATTTATTTTATTAATGCAAAAGAAAAGAACGATATCTGACTGTATCTTTTAATTCGGTTTACACATATTAATACCATGAAATTTCAACTTACGATTACTCAGGAAAATTTGGCTCGTTCGTACACTCACACTTTATATACTGGACGTTTTAAACACTGACTCTAACACACACTGTTGGTTTGACGAAAGCTGGTTCTCCGTTCGTGAAGGACATTTCACTTGCTCGTGGTGAAAACTACTTGACGCTGGATGCAGTGTCCTGGCCTCCTACCATCGAAGACAGTGGTCTAATTTTGTGATTAGACTAGATTAGATTTCAGCATACAAAATGTTTATCGATGAATATTTTGCTATTTCTCTTGCAGACTGCAACTTCTAAAACATTCTCCTCCCTTAAACGATGTCTGTCTTAGTCATTCTTCGGTGGTCGCAGAATACTAACTAACAAATCCTCCAGTCTCGGTGATCACAGCACCACCCTCTAACTCTCACTCCAACTCCTAACTCCAACTCACTTCTCAAAAGCTTATCTTCCGCTTACATACCCCAGTCTCTTCCTTTTTCCTTTGTTCCAAAACTACGTCGCAACTGCCCGTTGACAGTTTCCTCCATTATCCCGAGATTTACATTCTGCAGCTGCAGTTCCTTAGTTAGCAAATAGCTAGCAACTCTGTCTTGTCACAAAGCCGACAATCGAGACAGGACCCTCAATTACTTTGGACTTGTCTTCTCATCCTCACTCGCACGTGCGCTGTTCCAAATTCTCCAGACCGCCCAAACTGCACCCTCAAGACCTAAGTAAACACGCTACCAAAATTGCACTTTCAACCGTCCAAACCATTAATCAGAAACAATGCCTGCCTTAACAGATTTATTTTGCGACAGGCCACCCGCACGTGCATTGCTCTGAATTCTCAAGACCAATCCTAAGTAAACACATTACAAAATTCCCCCCGACGGTCCAGACCATTAATCAGACACAAACAATGCCTCAACTTCAAGGCATTACAATATATATATATATATATATATATATATATATATATATACAGGGTGTTAAGACTTCTAGGAGTTGTAGAGGGGACTTACTTGATAAAGTTTGGATGAGGAACCCATGTCCCGAAATTTATTATTTGAATGCAAAATATGATTGAATATCGAATCGATTTCAAAATCTCCCGATTCACAGTACGCAAACAAAATGGCCTGAGGACGACTGCTGATATCGTGTAACACGGACAATGTTTCGAGTACTCGTCGACGGGTTCTCTTCGACACGATGACGAACTTTCTCTTCAAAGTCGAGTAAGCGGCGCGTCCGTGGAGCACCTCATTCAGACCCTCATGTTTCTCGCAATTGTTGTATTCTGACAAAAATGGTATGTGTTTGAGTGAGGCGACACAGGAAAAACGTTCGTGATACATGCGTTGTGTAACTCAACCAATACGTCCAGCTTCGTGTCAACAGCTCAGTGTAATCTTCCAACGTGTGTTCTACCATCCTGTACAGTGCCTGCAGGACAACTGACGTGAACGCTGAATCAGCAGAACGTATTGTAAACACAAGATACACGACATCAGCAGGCGACCTCAACCCATTTTGTTTGTAAATATATAAATAATTTTTTTACTGTGAAGCGTTGATAGATTAATACCAAATTAGGAACTTGTCAAACGAATCGTAACAAGATTTAAAAAATATATAAATAATTTTTTTTTACTGTGAAACATTGATAGATTAATTCCAAATTAGGAGCTGTCAAATAAGTTGTAACGATATTTAAAAAAAATTATTATTACATGAAGAAGGCATGGATTTTAAAATGACTGTCAATTTATTATAAACCTAATATTACCCGGATTTTTCTGAAATTCGAGATCTGAGTATGGCAGAGAGAGAGACAAAGAGAGACAGAGAGAGAGAGAGAGTAGGGGACATACAGAGAGAGTAGGGGAAAGAGTAGGGGAGAGAGAGAAAGAGAGAGAGTAGGAGAAAGAGAGTAAGAGAGAGAGAGTAGGGAAGAGAGAGAAGGAGAGAGAGAGTAGAAGAGAGAAGGGGAGAGAGAGTAGGGAAGAGAGAGAAGGAGAGAAAGAGTGGAAGAGAGACGGGGAGAGAGAGTAGGAGAGATAGAGTAGGGAAGAGAGAGAAGGAGAGAGAGAGTAGAAGAGAGAAGGAGAGAGAAGGGGGGAGAGAGAGTAGGAGAGAGAGAGTAGGGAAGAGGGAGAAGGAGAAAGAGAGAAGGAGAGAGAGTAGGAGAGAGAGAGTAGGAGAGAGGGTAGGAGAGAGAGTAGGAGAGAGAGAGTAGGAGAGAGGAAGAGCGAGAGTAGGGGGAGAGTAGGAGAGAGAGAGTAGGGAAGAGAGAGAAGGAGAGAGAAGGGGAGAGAGAGTAGGAGAGAGAAGAGAGAGAGAGTAGGAAAGAGAGAGTAGGAGAAAGAGTAGGAGGGAGAGGGAGAGAGAGTAGGAGAGAGAGAGAGAGCGAGAGAGGGTACTCCGACGCAGAAAGCACATAGAGCCTCTGTGATCTTTACCTGAGCTGGGGACAAGAGAAAACTATCACCGATAGTTATCCTCGTTTCGATTTAACGAAAGGGAAATAAATAGAACCACGCAAACGCAGATCCATTCAAACGTTCTTGGTTTCTGTATGGGATTATGGGATTATGGGATTATGGGAAAATCGTTGGTGCTGGGGCTCTTTGGCTGGCTGCTGGACAAAAAATTGAGATTAAAGGGTATTTTTTTAAATTAAAGGCAGACTCGCAAAAATATATATAATTTATACTATTCCATTCCTCGAAATAATAAGTTAACCAAATTTTTATGAAAATGATAGATGTCAAAGAGAATAACTTTGTAGTTATACTCTGTCCTTTTAAAAAATATAAAATTCTCATAAACCTCATTGCACATATTTTATTAGGCACAAGAAATATCAGGAGTCTGCATAAAGGAAGAATTGTAATAGTTAATCCAATAAAATGTGATTTATTGAGGATTATTCCCATCAGACTGGCCATTCTTTGATCCTGAATTTAATTTGCAATGTTTGTAAGAAGATATTTATTATTAAAATTTTAGTATTATTATAAAGTGTTGTGCATGTTTTTTGGACTAGGTTTGTAAAATATTTTCTCCAACTTGTCCTGGCCTTAGCTGCTTCTTACATCTCCAATATCTTCCCTTTTTTTCCCCTAGCAGCTGCTCTTTTCTTCTTCCGCGACTTGAAATTCCATGCATTAGTTTTTCGATGATATTCTGAGAATTTGTTCGATTCAGGTTTTGCTATCTCTTAAAAAGTATAGTGTTCTCATTCACTCTTCTTATATAATTTTTAAATTTTTTAACATATCTGTGCACTTTATTTTTGCTTCATTAATACTGCATTACCACATTTCAAAACGTCCCTGTTATTTCTTCTACATCTTTTTAATTTCCACGTTTCTGATTAATTTCATATCATATATTTTAAAGCACTTCCTTCGCAATATTACAATTCAGTCCGTTTCTCTAAATACAATTGATAACGCTTGGACTATATATATATATATATATATATATATATATATATATATATATTGTAATGCCTTGAGGGAAAGGCATTGTTTCAGATTAATGGTCTTGGCCGTCAGAGGAAGTTGTAATGTTTACTTAGGACAGGTCTTGAGAATTCGGAGCAAGGGACGTGTGCGGGTGACCTGTCGCAAAATAAATCTGTTACGGCAGGCATTGTTTCTGATTAATGGCCTGGACAGTTAAAGAGACAGTTTGTAATATTGTGTACATAGGATCAGTATTGGGGAGTCAGGGCAAGTCACATGTGCGAGTGGCCTGTCGCAAGATAAATCTGTTACGGCAGGCATTGTTTCTGATTAATGGCCTGGACAGTTCACTTGTTTACTTAGGATTGAGGATGCAGTTTGGGCGGTCTGGAGAATTTAGAACCGCGCACATGTGAGTGAGAGTGAGAAGACAAGTGCAAAGACAAATTAGACCTGTCTCGATTTTCGGCGTTGGGACAAGACAGAGTGTCTAGATATTTGCTAGCTAAGGAACTGCAGCTGCATAATATAAATCTCGGGATAATGGAGGAAACTGTCATCGGGCAGTTGCGACGTAGTTTTGGAACAAAGGAAAACAGAAGGGACTGGGATCTATAAAGAGTCACCGTTAAGATTTATTACAATATATATATATATATATGAATTATGGCATTATTATTAAAAATGGTTTTGAATAATATACAATAATATTTAAATAAATAAACAAACTGATTTGAACCAGAAAGTTATGTTAACTAACAAATAAAATTAAATATACTGACGCTTCGTCCTTATTTTTGAAATTCTTCAGGTTTTAGACACAATTTTGAAATTAATAGCATAAGTAAATAAAGTTTGTTAAAAAAATTTCAAAAAATTTTAATTATAATTTTATAACCAAAATCTTTTTAAAAAACTTTATTTACTTATTCTATTAATTTCAAAATTGTATCTAAAACCCGAAGAATTCCTAAAATAAGGACGAAACGTCGGTATATTTATTTTTTTTATTATTAAACATAACTTCCTGGCTTAAGGCCGTTTGTTTATTTAGTTATATTATAAATCTCAGATATTTTAACATCATTAAATTACTTGTTTGCAATTGTCATATAATAGTTGAAAAGTTGTCTGTACCTGTTTATTTCTCATATTATCTATGATGCTGGCATACTGTGTCTCTGATTTCATCTACAGTAGAAGTTCATGGTTACTTGTGTTATTTTGATAAATATAATTATAACTTCAATAATTTATTCCTTTTAATATAGTGGATAACACACGGATAATATGTTCTAATACAAGCTTCCTAAAAATTCTTGTGATAGCCGCGTTTCATTTTTAATGGATAGTTCCTCCTGAGTCTTGGAGAGTCCTTCACGTGGAGTATTTAAGAGGAGTGAGACTCCTTAATTTGGACGTAACGAATTGTAGGCGACCGCTTAGAGGAGGAAATGTACCTATCTAAGGGGCCTTTTAAGTGTCCTCGTAATGGATCCTGAGCACACGACCTTCAATATAACAAACGACGAGTTGTGACCTGTCAATTTCATATTTAACTGAGGCGGTCGTCACTGGCCACCGTAGCGTTAAAATGCAAAGATTACTCAAGTATTTTTACGACAAGTATCAGTCAACCAGCTTACAATATTCTACAGTAAATCGGTAATTAGATATTTTGTTTCCAAAGAGGGGCTTAGAATTTGAAACATGAAACTAAAATAATTAAGTATTTTCATATTTTTTCCTAGACTGATCAGATATATTTATCTTCCTCAAATGTCATTAAAATTGTTTGAATACAATAAAATTTGTCAGATGAACTTTATTAACAGGAAACGTAATATTCACAGAACGTTTCGTCCTCAATCTAGGTTTTTATCGGGTCTACCATTTCCATAAAAATTCAACACGGTTTATTATTATTATTATTATTATTATTATTATATATATATATATATATATATGGGCAACAGGCTACATGAGGGTAATCCACTTTGGGCAACTCCCCTTTAATAGCATAGGAAGGGATTTGAAAGGGGGGATGTGGAAGGGTAGAGGAAGGTAGCCAAGGGTTAACTAGAGCCCCGGGCTATGGTTTAAGGATCCTTCCCGGATCGCCTAAAGAAATGCAGGGAAAACATTAGAAAAACCTGAATCAGGTAGGTCGGGCGTTGGGTACTTGTCCCACGCCCTTCCGATAGCGGGAGAGGAGTTTGCTGTGGGGACGCAGCATTCCCTTCTCCGTGCCTCCACCAATTTAGGAGGCAGCTGGTCGACTATTCCAATGGGAATAGCGGACAACTCTTACCGTATGCCAAAGGTCTGTGACCCCGAAACATACACCTCTCAAAACAGGCCGAGGTGCCTCGGCTTGTCGGAACCTTAGTTCAAAAACGGAGAGGAAAAGGCATACCCAAAGGTAGCCTCTTCGTATCTCTCCTGAAAGGTTCTGCCTGCGAGAGAAAATCCCTCGCAGGTTACCTGCGAGAGAATCCTCTCGCAGGCTCTGTTCTCAAGCTCCTAAAAAAAATTTAATAAAAAAAAAAAGATAATAATAATGTTAAGCCTGCAAGAGGATTCTCTCGCAGGTAACCTGCGAGGGATGTTCTCTCGCAGGCAGAACCTTTTAGGAGAGATACGAAGGGGCTACCTTTGGGTATGCCTTTTCCTCTCCGTTTTTGAACTAAGGTTCCGACAAGCCGAGGCACCTCGGCCTGTTTTGAGAGGTGTATGTTTCGGGGTCACAGACCTTTGGCATACGGTAAGAGTTGTCCGCTATTCCCATTGGAATAGTCGACCAGCTGCCTCCTAAATTGGTGGAGGCACGGAGAAGGGAATGCTGCGTCCCCACAGCAAACTCCTCTCCCGCTATCGGAAGGGCGTGGGACAAGTACCCAATGCCCGACCTACCCGATGCAGGTTTTTCTAAGGTTTTCCCTGCATTTCTTTAGGCGAATTCCGGGTAGGATCCTTAAATTATAGCCCAAAGTGGATTACCCTCATGTAGCCTGTTGCCCTAAAAAAAAAAAATAATTTAGGGCATCAGGCTACATGAGGTATTACCCAAACTGAATGTTATATAAATAAATTTACCAATTTTGTCTAATATTTATGGACCAATGCGACAATTTATTGAAATTAATCACTCCAACGTGCACGTTATGAAGTCATAACGTTGTGTTAATTTTATATTTTTATTTAATAAATTACATTTGAAAACATTTTTAGTGTTCATACATTTGCAGTTATATTTAATTCATATAATCATAACGGAAACTAAATTGTTTTTAAAAAAAAATTTTTAGTAAAATTAAAACGTCTATTTTAAATTGTTTAAAAATGTTCCAATAAATGTTGATAAAGTTTTAAATAATTTAAAACGCAAATTATAATTACAAAGAAAATTTCAAAAACATTTTTAAAATGGACAAATGAAAACTCGTATTTCTTGATTTATAAATACTGTTCTAAACTCTATAGGTACTTACTTTTCCAACCATTCTAAAGTATAATTGAGGAAATTAAAATAATATAATTAATTTACATTGTTTGAATAAAACAAGGTTATCTGTATTAATTATTTATTTTCTTCCATAATTTTAATTTAATATAACTGATATATTTTGTTTAATTATGTTTTCCCTATGTTTATAACAGTCGCGAATTTAACAAGAAAACTGTAAAAAAAAATTGGAAACTTTTTATATATTTAAGAGCTTTCCGCAGTGTTGCTATATTTATCTATATAGAATAAAATATATTTTTTGAAACAACATTTAGAATTCTACGAGAATCTCATACATCCTAAAAATGGAAAAATAAATCATTATTATCAAATAACTGGGCTGTGTAATTGTTTAACTTTACATACTTGCAATATTCAAAATTAAATATTTACAAAAATGATTATGTTTGTTAATAAAATGAGACCGATATGAAACATTGGGGATAAAATTCAAAAACACCTTTAGTTGATTTTTTTAATTACTTAAGTAATTTTGTTTATGAATTGTGGCGAGTAAAATCTTTATTTAACTTTTTTTTTCATTCATATGTAGACATTAGAAGGTCTCTGAAGCTGACCATAAAATTGTAACCGTTTCCATCAAATGGAGGTATAAAATAGTCCTCAGAGTCTCGCCGAAAGGTAATTAAAAGTTTATCCTTTTATATATTATTTTTGGGAGAGGGGGGGGGGGTGATTCAGTGGCCCTCAAGTCTGCTTACTTGTATTTCCACGTTTATGTGCACGTGGAAGGAGACGATTTTAGTCCAGAGATGAGATATCGCGACAGCCGACTCAGAGAGGTTAATTTGAGCTATCGGTGTCCGGGAAATAAAGTGTGACGTATTTCCGGCTGCCATCTGCAAGAACAACACTCCCAGGAAACTTGTCGCAAAATCGCAGGAACTCCCGGTTCGTAACAGCAGATCGCAAGTATTCAGGATCGAAATTCTTTGATGGACTGAGTTACCTATAAAAATACAGTTCTTATTAATGTGAAATTATTACAGTAATACACGGTCCAAAATATTATACAGGGTGTCCAATACAAACTGATTTTATGTTTTATATCTCAGGTGACGCCAAAAAATAAGAACAACGGTAGTCGTGTAGAGAATTTTGTGACGATCTCGCGAGATTCTTTCAAGTCAATTATGTGAAGTTTTGTTTTGCTACATATTATATTGTCGATTATATACACAGACTTTATATAAGTGCACTTGCGCTACTGTATTAACTGAGCCGACTACGAACGTAGATCGTTCCACACAGTTCTCTCAACTAGAACGCAACGAATCTTCTCGCATTTCTCATTGTTGATGTCGCAGCTTCAGTTCACTCAACACTGGTTCTCTACAATACTATGTATATAAAAATTTCTTTTATATTGTAATGATTAGACTTTATTACTATATATATAAAAAAACTTTATTACATATTTATAAAATACATTAAAAATTTTATTGGGCGCCAGAAGATATACATATAGTCTGGAAAAAAAATTATCATTAGCTCCGGCTTGGTTATAAAATCCTCCTTCTCAACAGGGTAATGTGGGCGGCTCGGTAGCTATTCAAGAACAGAGCCTATTTCCGTACTGTGTAAAAAAAATTTAACTTTTGAAGGCACTTTTACAGAAATGGTGATCCTTACTTTAACTTGTGGCGTCAGCCGACTTGCAGTGGATCTCTCTGGTCTTGTAGTAAGAAGCACACGATCTCCTTTTTCGGCCTCCCCGCGATGGACGCGATGGACGTCTCTCCAAAAACTTTTGTTGCTTACCGCTCGCTATATTTTCCACCCTCTCGCCTCTCTCACTCCACTTTCAGTCCCCTCTCTCTCTCTCTCTGTCTGTCTTCCTGCGTCTGTCCTCTTTCACCCGGGTTCGGAGTATATATTCTTACTCCGCCCCGCCCCAAAAAACGATGCAAAAAAAAGGGATGCGTAACCTCGACTTCTTGGGGCCTCTCGGACGCACGTGGCCGTTTAATTTATTCATTTTCAGGACCGCAGACAAAGAGCGGCCACTTACCGATGTTATCCACTACAATATATATAAATGTTTGTTGTTACTATGTGCAGGAAATTATGTGACACCTTGTATTTTTTATATACCAGTTATTAATTATTAAAATATTCATATAATAAGTGACCAAAAATGGATAAACAAATTCAAACAATTTGATGGTATTAACATAAGAGAGGAACTGAACAAAAATGGTGATCAAATATGTTTTCAGCTGAGTAGGGAAAAAGTTGGTAACAATTCATGCGGCCATCTGCCACGTATTGCTTCAATTAAAATTTACGTTTTTTTTAACGTAATATTTGAATCTGTAAAAGAACGGGGTTTCCATTTACAATTACAAAGTTTTCCCACACTCAGAAGTAGTGATGAAGGTGGCTAATTTTGTCACAGACAGGTTTAAAAATATTAAACTTTTAACTGGTGCATTTTTTCGTCCGATGGCTGGGTATACGGTAAGAGTTGTCCGCTATTCCTATTGGAAATAGTCGGCCAACTGCCTCTTAAACTGGTCGAGGCACGGCGAGGGGAAAGCTGCGACCCCACAGTACACCCCTCTCCCGCCATCGGAAGGACGTGGGACAAGTACCCAATGCCCGACATACCTGATGGATGTTTTTTTAGGGTTTTCCCTGCATCACCTTGAGGCGAATTGCCAGGTAGGATCCTTAGCCCGGGGCCCTAGTTAACCCTTGGCTACTTTGCTCTACCTTTCCGTATCCCCCCTTTCAAATCCCTTTCCTATGGTATTAGAGGGGAGTTGCCACTATGTCAATTACCCTCATGTAGCCTGTCTATACCTTATTCTTCTTCTTCTTCGTCAGATGCGTACTATTCGAAATATTTTGTTGTCACAAGTTAGAAACACCACCCTCTGTATATAACTAAGAAAAAGTGATTTTAAAATGTAGAAGTTATATTATGAGTCACAAATACCACAATGAGGAAAGGTTTCATAGAAATAAATGTGTATGTAACTTCAATGAATAGTTGAGTTAATCTAATAACGAAATGAGAATTCGTACATAAACGATAAAGGCAATTGAAACACGTGTAATTTTTGTTACTGCGGACGTTACGATTATAATAGTTTGCTGCACATATTTCAAAACAACTCTGTACTTCCACTATAAATAGAATAATATCATAATGCGGCAAGACATCCCGTAGGAGGAGACTCTACGTCAACAGGGTGAACACGTGAAAAGAAAAAGCGCGCAAGATTAGTTTATTTTTAAAATAAATAAAGTAGGCAATAAAAATGGGAAAAATTGGATAATTAATCTACTGTTAAGTTCGATAGTTGCACCTCCAATGAGATTAAGAATATAAAAACATATACAATAAAAAACGTCACAAAAAGGTAAATACATTAATGATAATAAAAGAACTAAAAATATATATATTTATCGTATACAAAAAAAAAATTCTTCAAGTTGTTGTTGAATTTAAATTTGGATTCCTAGAAGTGTAAATTAATTTTATTCACTGGTTCCAAAACAAACCATATTAAAAAATAAATATAGAAAATTTAAAATTCGTGGACCGACCCTCACCCGACTCTTACTTGTACTTAATGGAAGATAAATGTAAATTTCAGTTTATTTGAATAATATAGAGTTAAATTAACTCTATACTAAAATTAAATTATTCATCCGTGATTCAGACATAAAGTTTCACAGGAAATATTTTTTTAAAATCTGTGATGTGTGTAACAAATAAAAACCCGGCAATGACATTAGAGGGTTAATAAAGTTTTTTGACTCCGGTAACTTTTGCTATACTCTCTACCTCGCAAAAGTATATAGATACTCCTTGAAACGCTGGACTCTTTCTAACAATACTCTTAAACCTTTTTAATATGCACTGCAAAAGACAAGTTTCACGCTGACGTGTGTAATCGTCACTCTGACGCCATATTGCGGAACCGATCCGACGATATACAGCGAGCAAAATGGGTGGATTTTCAGCCATTCAAAGTGGGTTTTCTGAAACCAGATAATACGCCGGAAAGACAATTAAATTATCTAAAACTTTTTTCCGTGTCAAATTAGTTTACTGCCGAACATTTTGGAGATAACAGCACTGGACATGTGACAAACTGCATTCTTTTCGAAAATGTCGCGTAAAGTTGACGAAATATTTCTACAACTTATTTCGGCCGAATTTCGTAATGAGACATACCGTTAGATGCAGAATTTTGTGCTCTACAATTTATTACTGATCATTGTTTTCAATAGAATGCTTCATTCTCTTGCTATTAGCAAAAAAACTGAAAAGAGGTGCAAAACTTCGTGGTGTATACGTCACAGAAACTTTTCCCAAGGCCTTTAGAATGGTTTTTTTTTCATTAACGCCCACAACATATACAAGAAAAAAATTCCCGACCGTTTGCTCCCGGAGGCCTTTCTTCTGGTCATAGCTACAGGGCTACAAGTCGATTCATACCCCCTGTTGTAGTAACAGACAGACCACAGCGTCCCCACCTGTCCAGTCGCAGAACCTGTGGCCGCCGGTTCCTTCCGCAACTTCAGCATCCCGTTTCCCCCGATACGTTTCCCTCTGTATTTGAATGAATTCTCTTTGCAATTATTCGGGTTAAAACCCTTCCTCGCCTAACTCTGAATCATCCTCTGCTTAATATTCCCATCACGTTCTACTCACTCGTGAGTCGGTTTCGATTCTACCTCAATAAGCACGTATTCTATTCTCTTGGGGGGGGGGGAGGGGGGGTTTGTACAAGGGCCGTAGTGTTTCGTCTCGATTTCCAAAATTTCTTTAGCCGATGCAGTAATTAATGCACCTTGTCGACGTTGTCGCTCTCGCCAATCGCTTTGTGACCACTTTCTCGTTTTCCTAATATAATAATGGAAGAGGTGTAATATTTTCACTTACATAAAGGAAACGCTGAATCGTTATTTGGACGTTTCGTCTACAATTTTCGGGCTTCATAAATTACTTGGTTAACACACTTTATTACTGACAAACTGGTTGTTTATTTATTAAATCATAATTGTCATATTGTATTAAATAATATTTTTTAACTTAGTTTACACCGAGAAAAAATACATACAATTTCTTTGAAGATTTGTCAGTTTCACTTCGGGATAGAATAGAAAAAAAATTTTGATGGGAAATGCCTGACAAGTAAAAAAATATCCTTGTCTCAAAAAAAAAAATATTAATACCGGTCCGGAAAAAAATTATTGTAACTAATTTTTTAATTATTTCTTCCTGAAAGAGAAAATTATACTCAAGAATATAAAAGTATTTTATTAAAAGACTGATAATTAATAAATTGTTAATTTTATGAATTTAGTTAATAGTCAGTCATGAAATTGTGGGAAAAAATAATTTTTAAGTGGCAAATTATTTAATTTAGAATTTTTTTGGAACGTTAAGCAATTTGGCAGATTCATCAAAAAATGGTTCAGAACTACTTACATGTTTAACAATGAACTCACATATATAAATTAAATTAACTGATCCTCACATGAATTGACAATTCCTTGAGAGAACAAATAAATTTAAGAAAAATTGAAGTTGTGTGTACAGATAATTATGGGGCATTTTTTTTAAAAAAAAATAAAGGTTTTGTTTTAAAAAATATTAAATTAATAATTTTGAATTTACAGAATAAAAAATATATGTTTGATACTCGTTAAAAAAAGTGAATGGTTATGAATTTTCCTTTTCTTCGTACAGATAATCACAGAAAATTACCGAAAACTACGCAATATTCTATATTAAAGTTTTTGAAAATGAATAATTATTTTTTATTTGAATTTTAAATTCGAAATTTTATTACGTGAGTATAAAAATGATTATTGTTGAAGTGCGTTAATGGACGTTTGTATTCACAGTTTCACAATATTTTTTTTTTTATCATTTCCATCCATATTACATGTAGATGCAATTACTTAATTTAAAATATAATAAATAATCTCAAATGAGGCTGAAATCTGTAAAAATATAACATTGTAATATTAAATTACTTTTTATACTTAAACTGTGTACATACGGTTATTAGTATTATTACTATTATTTTAATGTCTTGCTAAACATCAAATTAATGACGGTATAATAAATATTTATAGGCCACCGCTTGTGTACCACCAAGCATAATTGCAAAAATGAGTGATTACAAACATTTGTCCCCCTTATTCATTCTAATGGAAAAATTCATTTATTGCCCTTTTTTCGATAAATATTTCTTACAGTTAAAATTTTACTCTGCTTATATTCTATTTTAGATTATTTTTATGAATTTAAATTTTTAAATTGCTACGAAAATTGAGAAGGGAAGTGGATGAATGGACGACATATTTGAGCGATCGAACCCGCCGTTGGGACAGTTTATTCGTGGACCAAGGAGTCGTGGAGATCCCAAGACTTGATTGAAGCTGATAGTCCCGCGAGCCGGTAGTAGGAAACGGAAGTAGCTGTAGAGGAAGCAGATTGCGATGGTTGTTGTTGCAATGTACGCTTTCCCAAGTCCTGACCGCTCTCTCAAAGCACGTGAATATGGAAATTCACCAATGGACATAAAGAAAAATTCCTTGGTTAGATTCTTAAAAGAAATTAAAAGGTTAACCCTCTTCTTAGAGCATTTTTATCTCATGTCTGCAACATATATATTTATTTATTCTCACCACTACTTTTTCCCCCAAGGACGTTTATTCTCAAGGTTACCATTCTCAGTTAATTAATCTCCTAAACCCCACCAAAGTTCCCAGGTGATTTTCCAAACACTGAACTCGAACCCTAAATGAATAAAATTACTATAAACTTGAGCGTTCCTCTCACCGCAGTCCATCAACATCATCATTGTACCATATAGGTTACTATAATGCGATTAAAATGAGAAGGAACTTGAGGTTTCCAACTTGGATGGTCGATGGTGGTCATTTACAGCTAACTGAGAGCACTGCGATTGTTCAGCATCACTCCTTGTCCCGCCCTTCATTTTATGCGTTATGATTGGCCAAGTGCCTTCTCATATTTTAATCGCACTATAATAATACTAAGTGTTTTAACTCTTCACGTCATCTTCACCACTCTGCGTGCTATGGAGCAGCTCCTCAACCCCTCAGTCATTACTGCACGGATAGAATATTTCTCTCCGTCTCTCCTTCATGTCCTCTTCTCAGCTTTCCGAATCGTGCGTAGTTTATTTAGCCTGAATAGCTTGCAGCCTTTTGTTTTCCAATAGGCACCTCGCTAATTTTTCTCATTTTCGTGACGTTAATTAAGTTATATTGAGTGTCAATGTTTTGTTGTTGCTGTACTTGATTCATTCCTTTGTGACGGGGAATACAAACAGAGTCCACTGCAGTTCGAAACGTGCTGTCTTCTTCAGAATCTCCATTACATAAGTTGACATAAGCGGCCAGAAACTCTGACAAATTTCGTGCTTAAAGATAAATATTTTTTTTGTCCTCTTTGAAATTTCATTCTGATCTAGTAACTACCAAATATATTATACTGTCTTTTATACAAATAAAGACGTTTCAAAACAGTTTCCATCTTCATAGAATTGATGATAAAGAGGAATTTGAAATTATAAAATGATCTATGATTTTACAAAAAATAAAGTTATAAAAATATATAAGATAAATAAATACCCAAATAATAGACAAAATATGCGCTAAATAAATACCAGCACATATTTTTGTCTGTTATATTTTTCTAATTATTTTAATTTCAACGGAGACCCTTTACAATTTAATTTCAAAATAATTATATTTTTCTCAAGTGAAATTTGGAACTTGTTAATTTAATTTATTACATTTATTACATTGCAATTAATCGTGTTTAAACTTCATGAACATCAAGAAGAAATTTTTATATTCATTAAATGAGGCTCATTTTTTTCTCTGAATAATGTATACATATCTCCTGATGAAGTCCTAAATCTGGAACGAAACGTTGTGTCTCTATGTTCAATACTTACTTCCACTGTAAATGTGACCATAACAATACATTAAATATCCATTTTTTATTTATTCGTTAATATATTAATTTTACGATATTTAAATACCAAATAAATATGACTAAGAAATATCTTACGGTGTCTTCAAGGATGAAAGAAGGAATGAAAGGAAAAAAATGAAAGAAATTGTCAATTAATTTCAGATTGTTTTATGTGTAATAACAACAAATGTTGCTTTCAGATTACGTATAACTTGGAGTTTCTCCTGCATCAAATGTAGGCGAATGCCGGGTAGGATCTATTTACTATAGCCAGTAGACGCTACTTCACCCTTGACTACTTTTCACTCCATTCAGTATCCCACATTTTTATCCTTTTCCATACCATTAACGGGGACAGGACAGCAAATCAAACAAAATTCTTTACGTCAGAAAAATTTGTGTTAAGACATTTTTCAGGAATAGATTTACAGGGGATGGAGATAGGGGAGACAAGTATCTTTTTTTGAGGTGTAGACAGGCTACGTAGAGGGTAATTCACATAGTGGCAACTCCCCTCTTATAGCATAGAAAAGGGATTTGAAAGGGGGGATGCGGAAGGGTAGAGGAAGGTAGTCAAGGGTTAAGTAGGGCCCCCGGGCTGTAGTTTAAGGATCCCAAACGGCATTCGCCTAAAAGTAATGCAGGACAAACCCTATAAAAAACCTGCATCAGGTACGTCGGGCATTTGGTACTTATCCCACGCCCTTCCGATGGTGGGTGACGGGTTTTCTGTGGGGTCGCAGCTTACCCTCGGCATGCCGTGGCCAGTTTAAGAGGCATCTGGCCGACTATTCCAATAGGAATAGCGGTACCTCGGCCTGTTCTGAGAGGTGTATGTTCCGGGGTCACAGACCTTGGGCATACGGTAAGAGTTGTCCGCTATTCCCATTGGAATAGTCGGCTAGCTGCCTCCTAAACCGGTCGAGGCACGGAGAAGGGAAAGCTGCGTCCCCACAGCAAACTCCTCTCCCGCTATCGGAAGGGCGTGGGACAAGTACCCAATGCCCGACACTAATAAAGGGAAGCCTGATGCAGGCTTTTCTAGGGTTTTCCTTGCATTACTTTTAGGCGATTGCTGGGTAGGATCCTTAAAATATAGCCCGGGGGCCCTAGTAACCCTTGGCTACCTTCCTCTACCCTTCCGATACCCCCTTTCAAATCCCTTCCTATGCTATTAAAGGGAAGTTTCAACCATGTGGATTAACCTCATGTAGCCTGTTACTCTAAAAAAAATTAAAAATAAAATGAAATAAAAAAAACTTCTAAAGATAGTTATAGCTGAGAGAAAAATGTTCGAGCAACTAACATGGAAGTTAGTGAGTTTGTTCATGAAGTGATGGTCAAGATCAGGATAAATCTTGGAGCTTTGACACCCCTGAACCAGCCGTCAGCTGAATTAGAGGAACTGTCTTCGCGCAAAATCTGGATCCCATATAATAGTACCCGGACTTCCTCTGGGTATCTTCATTATCATCTTTGAGTCTTTACAAGTATAAATTTTAAATATTTAAAATCGACTAAATTCAATTTTTAGTATAGCTTTATATTTTTATTAGAAAACAGAGATGAGAAAAAAACAGAAAATAAAAAGAGGCAGGAACAGAGAGAGATGGAGACAATTAGTGTCGATTACAATGAATGTAAATACCAAAATCAATTCGACGGTACACACAATCATAGTGGTTTGCATTCTTTTTAACGTGGATGCCGGTGCAGAGGGAGTGTTACACTGCACCCCTCGACGATTAGAAGAAAAGATACCTTACATTGTGAAAATGAAACATCTTTATGAGTAGCCGGAACAAGTTAACGATGACACCATGGAAGACCACGCTGACTCACTTTAAGAGGACGGTAACAAAAGCCGTTTGTCCTTTAGCTAAATAAAGTAAGGAGGTTAGCGCCTGTGTGGGTAACGAGAGAATCGCCACTGTGTGCGTAGAGACGAAATTCGGGGAAAGGAACACAAGCCAGGCGCTGTTGAGCAGCGTGACACATTCATCCCGAGGGAAGAAGTGCCCGAGTCCGTAGTGATAAACCATACGGGAAAAGGATGGACGGAATTTACTCTCATTAGCTTGATACATTCTGGGAAAGGAACGTTTATAAGTCGAATAAAAATAATAATTCTGATAACATCACAGATCACAAATTTGAGCAATCGTAGTAGCGAAAAACCCCAGGTTGTAATATAGTTCTGATCAGCCAATTCACCATAACTCAATCAGTGGAGATTAGGTATCAGGGCTTCCATAACTCTTACTTGAGATAACAGACTTCGATTGATAATAGTTAGAATTTATACGTAACTTCTTAGAAATTGATTTGAGGAATCAATTACTGTATGTGATACGATCGAGTACCTCCTCTATAATTTCGCTGACGAAAACCGCGAAGTAGGGTTAAAAACAGAAAAAAAGTGTCCACCGTCGAAAAACTCTCCGGACATTTCAAAATAATAATTTACATTAATAATAACAAGCTATGCCACCCATATTTCCTCTTCGGTTGCTTAAAAATAACTTTACCGTCTTGGTCACGCGGTTTTTTTAGGGCAACAGGCTACATGAGGGTGATCCACATTGGGCAACTCCCCTTTAATAGTATAGGAAGGGATTTGAAAGAGGCGGTTGCGGAAGGGTAGAGGAAGGTAGCCATGGGTTAACTAGGGCCCCCGGGCTATATTTTAAGGATCCTACCCAGCATTCGCCTAAAGAAATGTAGGGAAAACCCTAGAAAAACCTGCATCAGGTAGGTCGGGCATTGAGTACTTGTCCCACGACCTTCCGATAGCGGGAGAGGAGTTTGCTGTGGGGACGCAGCATTCCCTTCTCCGTGCCTCGACCAGTTTAGGAGGCAGCTGGCCGACTATTCCAATGGGAATAGCGAACAACTCTTACCGTATGCCCAAGGTCTGCGACCCCGGAACATACACCTCTCAAAACAGGCCGAGGTGCCTCGGCTTGTGGGAACCTTAGTTCAAAACCGGAGAGGAAAAGGCATACCCAAAGGTAGCCCCTTCGTATCTCTCCTAAAAGACCTTCTGCGACAGAACATCCCAGGCGAAGTCGTCGAAACGTTGCGTTCTAATATAATTATGCAAAACCCGTTTGAACTCCGACAACAATATATTGAACAACTACACCGGGAAAGGCTTCAATCTTTGAAGTATTAGTTGTTACACTGGCAAGTTCACTCATTATTTACGTATATATGTATATATATTTAATAGTAATAAAACAATTATTTCGATATAGAATGCGTTAATATTATTTAAACTGATAATGCCTGAACAGTGTCATAAAATTACGCAATAGATATTTATATTTTAAAAACCTTTTGAAATCAACAAGGTGTGGTTTATTTTGTCACTTAATTAAATGTTTTTATTTGGATACTTCATTATCAATTTGTTAATTTTAAACAAATAAACGTTTCTATATTTCTATATTCGCGATTTATTACAGGTGCAACGTCATGAATAATATCTTTGACTTTTCTTATCTTCTCTGTTTATTATCTAAGGAAAATGAAAGCGATATAATAATTTTAATCGTTTTTAATTTAAGTCTATTATTTACAATTTCAAACAAACAATAGCTAGAGTAGATCGCCATTGAAACCTTGAAGAACCAATCACTCTCCTTCCAGCCGACTACCATTTGATTCTCAGGAAATGAAAGTACAGAGGCCGTATTAATCTGAAAGCGATGAGATCATCCGTCGGAGGAAGGCGATTTATTGCTTCTTATCATCGCCGGTCTAGATTTATTCTCAGTGGTTCCTTCCGAGAATTTGTTTCACTTCGTAAACTGAAAGTCCTCCCTGAATAATTATCTCAGAACCATAAATTATGTATCAAAAGAGCCATCGTAAGCCAACTAAACTGTTAACTACAGAAACAGAATCCCGAACTTTAAGGTTATTTTGGACACTTTTGAAACGTCTGAATTTTTTTTCTGCCGTTTCTCACGGTTCACAGCGTGCCAAAAAATATATCACAAATATATGGGACTGTGAAATTTGTGGTTGCCATTCTCAATTATTGACAGGACCTCAAATTTGACAACTTCTTCTCTTCAACGAATTAGTTAGATTTTGAACCATTCCGAGTCACCAGGAACTCAATTGGGGAAAAAAGTAACCTCATAAGTAACGGGGAAATTTTCCAGACATGCATTCACCAACAGTGAAACTTCTACTTCGATTATTCTCCATTCCCCATGACATGGCGCGGACCGTTACTCCACATTCTGCCAATAAGCAACCTTGGTTTTCTTTGTATTGAATGAGGATCCTGTCATGTGTTATTTCAGACCACTATATGAAGAAAACTCGTCGTACTTGAAAGTTAAAGAGCCTTCACATGAGGAATCTGGCCCGGACTCTTTAGGAGTTGTAGGAAAATCCGGACACTCGTCTAGCTTCTAGCCGTAGACGGAAGTCGGGATCTGGGAGACCATCAATGGAACGTTGAACGGTCGGAAACTACTCTTCGGAATGTCAGCAATTTACAGCTGACTTGTTACATGCTCTAATTCCGAGCACCAACACTTGAGGATCCTGAATGTATCACAACGTGGTAAAGCTTTCCAAGAAATCAGCTCTGTAAATTAAATTCCTGATTTTATATTGACCCTGAAAATAAGTCTATACATGTAACCCCCAACCCTCCAGGATTAATCAGACACAAATTAATACCAAGTATTTATTCAATTTTATTAGTTGAAGCAGCGTTCTTCGTGATCCATAATCAGCTTCCCGTTAACTTTGTTAGTATGAAGCCAAAAATATAAATATCCAATACAATCAAACCCCCGCCACGAAGACCTGAGGATTCCGTATGTAACCAGCAAAATGAGCAAATGGCTACCACTAAACTCTCGTGGGTCATGAAAACGATCTCGCACATCAGCTGGACCAAGAACCAGTCGCACCAAGAAGATCAAAATCGACAATGCCCAAATGATCTCATTCCTCGGTCCAACCAGGCCTAACGCCTTTATTTGGGAGTAACATCAGTGGATGACTTCCCTCTCATATCATATCTGTGTTACACGATTCGCTTATTACTCATTTCTGAATTATACGAGTGAATTGATAAATGTGCCAAAAATATATTCATCAACGTGGGGCTTTTTGGGGATGCCTTCACATCACTCTGGTTTTTTGAACTAAGGTTCCCACAAGCCGAGGCACTTCGGCCTGTTTTGAGAGGTGTATGTTCCGGGGTCACAGAGCTTGGGCATACGGTAAGAGTTGTCCGCTATTCCCATTGGAATAGTCGGCCAGCTGCCTCCTAAACTGGTCGAGGCACGGAGAAGGGAATGCTGCGTCCCCACAGCAAACTCCTCTCCCGCTTTCGGAATGGCGTGGGACAAGTACCCAATGCCCGACCTACCCGATTCAGGTTTTCCTAGGGTTTTCCTTGCATCCCTTTTAGGCGAATTGACGGGTGGGATCCTTAAACCATAGCCCGGGAGCCCTAGTAACCCTTGGCTACCTTCCTCTACCCTTCCGCATCTCCCCTTTCAAATCCCTTCCTATGCTATTAAAGGGGAGTTGCCCAATGTGGATCACCCTCATGTAGCCTGTTGCCCTAAAAAAAATTAATAAACGTGGGGATTTTTGCGGATTCCTTCACATCTCTCTGGTTTTTTGAACTAAGGTTCTTACATGCCGAGGCACCTTGGCCTGTTTTGAGAGGTAGATGTTCAGGTGAGGCAGACCTTTGACATACGGTAAGAGTTGTCCGCTATTCCTATTGGAATTGTCGGCCAGCTGCCTCCTAAACTGGTCGAGGTTTGGAGAAGGGAATGCTGCGTCCCCACAGCAAACTCCTTTCCCGCTATCGGAAGGGCGTGGGACAAGTACCAAATGCCCGATCTACCTGATGCAGGTTTTTCTAGGGTTTTTCCTGCATCCCTTTTAGGCGAATTGCCGGATAGGATCCTTAAACCATAGCCCGGGAGCCCTAGTTAACCCTTGGCTACCTTCCTCTACTTTTACGCATCCCCCCTTTCAGATCCCTTCCTATTCTATTAAAGGGGAGTTGCCACCATGTGGATTACCCTCATGTAACCTGTTACCCTAAAAAAAAATTCATCATCGTATTTTATAACAATAGATTTTTTGAGTGATTAAACTAACGTCGACCCCTAAGGGTCCAACCTGTTCCGTTGGGAATCCCTAGTCTAGATGATAAACTTTATTCCAAATAAATCTAACAAATTTGGCAAAGTGTTCAACTTCACCGCCATTATAAAAAAAGGAATGTATATTGTTAGCGAACCAATCATTTGCGACTTTTGCGGATGGCAAAGTAGAATCGCATAGTCCGCGTGACGTACTTAGTAACAGCTGTTGCGTCCAGCGTCCACTGGAGGTGATTATCTTCCGCACAGAGAAGTCCACAGCTGTCTGACTCAATGTCTGCCTTGTCGCGCTAATTGGTGTCAATAGACCTTTCCTGTGCGACGAGAGAGACAAAATATACTTCCCTTTAAATCCCATCTCACTATAGTTGGCAAATGAAAACACTCCAAGAAGTGTAAATAACCTAAAGCTAAACAGCGACGGATACGATTTGAATGTCGTGAGCTTAAAAGAACATTTTTTATCATTTCTATAACACACTAGTGTCAGCGGATCATTATAAAATAGAAAAAAAAGACAGTTAAACAAATTGGGCTCGTAAAGTAGCTCTGTAATTATAGTAGAACGATCCCAAGACCATCGCCAAACTTGACTCAGAGACATAACTTACCGAATCATGCGTAAGGTAACATACAAGCCTCCATTAAATTCCCTTACGTCAACTTTCAGCAGAATCACACGTAATAACACATACATGCGACAATTCCGATGGATCATATCAAACTATAAAGGCCGAACGTGTCACGTAGATTAACGAAGAAACAAAAAAGTGCGACCGATCACGACCAATGACTTGATTTGAATATTTTTACTTGGAAATATACTATTTATGTGCTATAGATTGTGACAAGGAATTGAACCATACAGGAGAGAGAATAAAACAGGGTGAAATAGTGTGTATAAAAGATCGGAGAAGAAGGAAGAATCAAATAAACATTTTAATTGATATCCTAGTGTGGTTGTCGTGCCTATTTTTTGAATCGTAATGAAGATGTTAATTTTGCCACCATTTAATTTGAGCAGGAACCAGTGGACCTCGGTCAAACTCCCTCTGACTTAAGTATAATATGAGAACAATAGTCAAAAACTTTGTGGGAAGTTAACAGGCTCACACACACGAACAACCAGATAATATTGATGTCAGAGACGGAAGAATAGCAATTTACTTTTCTCCATTTGCTGGCTGAGGTTTCTTTTACTCACATTCATACTGAATCCTTCTTCTCATGTCTCTCAATCGCCCTGTTTTATTGTCTCTTTTGTATGGTTCAATTCTTTGTCGCAAACTAAGGCATATCTAAATAATATATTTGCAGCGGGAAATATACGTGTCAAGTCGTAGGAACTTGGTCGAGATCCCACGGCACTTTTCACGTGACACGTTTGGCTTTTATAGTTTGATCTGATACATCGGAATACGCGCACATGCATGAATTATTACGCGTGATTCAGTTGATAACCTTTGGAGATGACGTAAAGGAACTAAATGTATGTTACCTTAGGGATGATGCGGTAATTTACGTCTCTGAATCACATACAGTGATGACAAATTTAATCCTAACACGAGACTCTCTGATCATCTTGGATCATCGTTGGGCTATAATTATAGAGTTATTTTACAGTCTAAATTAATTTAATTGTCTCTTTTTTTATATTTTATGACGGCCCTTTGGCACTAATGCTACATAGAAATGAAAAAAAAAGTTATTTTAACCTCACAAGATTAAATTCGCTGATTAGCTTTAGGTTAAGGTTATTTGCACTTCAAGAATATAGAGAGAAAGCTTTCACGAACCACAAGCCGTAAGGTCCATAGATAAGTCGAATTAAAGTTTCAGGATGGAAAAATGTCGGGAGGGGCCAGGACTCGAACTCGGGATTAATTTAAACCGTAAGAAATTGTAGGATCTAGACCATTTGGATAATTAAACAAATAATAAGTTGCACCAATATTTGACGGAAATTTGTAAATCTTTTAATTAATGGTAATTAGATATAAGTTTCCGAACGAAATCTGACAAATTAGGGCAAAATTGTAGAAGAAAGAAAAAAAATAAAATTTAGTTTTCCGAAGAGTAAAGTCCAGACATTTCCTTTCTCAAACTAAATTTGGGGCGTAATGTAATGATTGGTAATTAAGGCATTGTTCTAATTGAAAAGTTGAATTGTAGAGGACACATTATTGATAGCGGTAGCGGACGCCACAACAAACCGACAATGAAAGGAGAGTATTGTTGATTGGTGGGGAGAGGATTTACGCGCTCAAAATTAGGAGACGAACAGAGACAGTTGGGCAGTAAGCGGCGAGGAGAACAGATCAAAAGTCTAATTCACTAAAGTTTGAACAGTTTTGTCAGTCAGCAGCGAGAATAAAAGAGGTTTAATTTAAGGAACGAAAGAATGTGTTCCAGTAATAAGGACGCGGTTACATCAAATTGCAAAAAGTAAAGCAATCTTCAGTCAACAGACCCAACTAGTGAGTTGCTTTTTTCAACATGACTCACGAGATCTACAAATCCAGGTTGCAGTAAATCATCGAGAAGTAACCAATTCGTTTTAAACCAACCGACAAACTATGCTAATTAGAGTCTGTGAAAATCCCACCATTGAGCTACGAAAATTTAATGTGAATCTTGGGCTGCCGTAAGTAGAAAGAAAACCTTAAAATTATTGTAAACCGTTTTAAAAGATAAACGTCAGATCGTTCTTTAATTATTGATAAAATGAAATTGTTTAAACTCAATCTTTTAGTATAAATTTCTTCATTAATAAATTTCGTCTATGTTTAGACGCATCGATTTCCTTATAAAGTAAATGTAAATTTTGTGTTCTTTGATTGTTTAAATTCTGCCATTATCAAACCCAGTTCAAGACCCTGAGATCCCAATTATATTTTGTACTAGCTGGGTGCCCGGCGTTGCTCGTGTACTTATTTATATAAACTCGAAAAAGTATTTAATTGAATACTTAAATATATTCCTAGAGTATTTCAGGATATAATCGTCACTCAGTCTTCATACATTACGAAATATTACATTGATGAAATTGTTAGCTAGACTCACAACTAATACAGCGCGAAAATTAACTTACATTTTCCGCAAGGATGGTAAAGTAATTCGTAATCTTCTTTATTACCATTCGATGGAATATTGCTGTATAAAATTATACTTTTTATTTAAAGAACATATTTCTGCTTTATTTCATTCCTAATAAAGGAAATATTTCCTTTGTTCGTTGCGTAGTAACGTCTCTCTCTCGCGTGACGTAATTGTCTCTTGGCGCGCAGTAATTTAATATTTAATGATCACGGTTTTTAATTATAATTCTTTCCACATGTATGCTAGGCGTTTCTCACCCCCACAGTACCGGTTCTCGATTTTGGCAGAATACGTATACCAATTTTTGTTGCATTCTGTCCACGCGATAAAATTTGTATAAAGAACAACGTAAATACATACATACATATATACATACATACATACAAATATACATCCTGTTTTTATTATATAGATTTTGAATAATTGTTTTAAATTTGGCATAATAAATTTTGTTTATTGTTTAAAGTTTTGTCGTGTATTTCATTTAAATGTCAACACAGAAATAAGTAAGCATTATACTATATATTCTTGAATTGCAAATTATAAACTGTTGATCAATTTATATATAAAATACGTTCTTCATTCCAGGTCCTAAAATTAGGCCATGTAAGAATTTTGTATTTTGTAAATTGAGGGTGTGCCTGAATTGGTTCTACTGGATGGTAGAGCGTCCGCCCGGTAAGCGAGGGATCGCGATTTCGATTCCTGCTCCGGTAGACATTTTTCCATCCTGATTCTTTAATTCAACGTTATTTGACCCTTTCTGGAGAATTTTCATCTGTCAAGTGGTAATTAAAATAGAAGAAAACAGAACGCGAATATAATTCAATTAAGAGACATGATTCTACGTATTTACGTGACCATCACGGAATTCCAGCAATCTATTTGTTTTTTCAAGTATTTACTTCTGCCTTTCTAGAAACTCTATAACTGTATAAAAAAAACCTGTTTACAATGCCTTATTCAAGGCCTGAAGTGTTTGTAAATATCATGTATCACACAACGATGCCGTGTGGCATATAACTACGCACATTTCTCAGAAGATACTCATTTTTATCTTTGTGTAAACAGTATCAAGAATAATTTTTTTGGGGGGGTGGTCAAACCAGTTTATTCTTCAAAGTACTGTCAAATGACACGACCAATTTTCAAAGTTGACTTCGGATACTCTTACTTGTAGATTGTTCCGGGAAAAACCACCAATGGATTCTTTGAACAACCAGTTCAAGAAAAAAAAAATTGCTGATACTTGTGGTCGGACACATCCTGTATATATGTAGTTTATATTTTTTTCCCGCATGATTGCGAGAGACACAGTGACTTAATCCGGATGAGGAATGATCTTTTGTCTGTGGGCGAAGAAAAAACCCGGGCTTGTCTATTAAGCGTGGTCTCATCAGCGCCCAGAGCAAGTGCAGCACGTGTACGGATATATTCAGGCTCAAACGAGGAATTCCGGGTTTGCATTTTTTTAGTTACGTCCCAAAATTTTGTAACAGGGCCCAATTTCGCTATTCTGGATTAAAATTTTCTTAAATGTTTCTTCGCATACCTTTTTATTGTCAACAACATCTTCGGTGTGGCTCATAGATACAGGAACTTTTGCCATGTGTAGTGGAATAACGGTACGGTTGGCGGCACTGGTAGTTAGCTTTCAGCTTACCAGTTATTAATTATAAGTTTTTTACAGTTACAGAATTCTAAAGTATATCTTTGGCTTTCCATTGAAGCCTTGCTTCGTTCTGAATGATCTTTGGAACGTGGATTGTACCCGACAGGCTGTTTGCTGCGTCCAGATCAGCGCCGCTTCAAAGACGTTTTATGTACGCATTAGTATCCATTAATTCTTGATCTTCATGTTCTTTTCATTCCTCTTTTTACGATTCCATACATCTCGGCGGTAGGTTTGCGTTTTTCTCCGTGTAATTCAACGGTCCAAGTTACTTAGAACCAAGATGAGACGGAGATTACTTTCCTAGTCGCTTCCAGTAGCATGTTAACATTTTTTTTTATACTGCAGAATTACGTCCAGAAATATTATCCAACCCAAGCGTAATCCTCGACAGTACAAAAAGGCGTGCAATTTATGGCGGTAATTTCACTCAACTGCCGCACTACGTGTCTCAACGGTTCAGATTGATGATGACTAACGGAAAAGAGGCACATGAGAAAAATAGGAGAAAATGGTAAAACGATAAGTTGGGAATAACATCTGTTGACGTTTACTGTGCTTTGGTAATGACACAACGTTCAGCCGATAACGAAGCTTCAACTCATTCAACTGTTGTTGCCAACGTATCCCATGAAAAAAATTCAGAGAGAAAAAAATCCCTAAGAAGTTGTAAACGATTGAAATTAAATATTTTTAGTGTGTAATAAATTTTACTAATAATTGCTTACATTATACTTTAATGAACACCATGAAACTGTGTTTTATTCCTATAGACCTTTTTACGATTATTTTTTACGGTTTTCAGGTAATGGAGGAGGTTGTTTTAAATATTTGAAAATTTCATCATGTAAGAAACTAAAGAATTCAGGAAACGAACTTACATTCCCAAGTTTATTTTATTTAGACTAAGTGAAACGTTTCGAGAGGCTCAACCTTCACACTTTCTTTTTTAAATTTTTTTTTGTAGGGCACTTATCGCAAACAAATTATTTATTACCAATAAATTCGATTTTTTTACGTCTAAATGTCCTAGCATTGCTTGATGTTCTCGGGTACAGTAATACGAAATTTTCTTTTCAAAATATCGCATTATTATTTTTCAGATGTTTTTTTCTGAAATATCCAGGGTGAAATTACAATGAATAATTATCTCTATATATCTTTCTTAAAGGGTCAAATATATCTAGATAAATTCATTAATTCTATATTTACAAATTATCGACGTTCCTCCGTAAAAAAAAAATAATTTAAACGAACAATTATCATTTGTCCTCACGTTCTATGACGTTAACTCTGACGTCACTCCACTCACGTGAATAATAATTCATTAATCAACCCTGGGGAAAGATATCAGGCCTTAGCGTTAGTTTAAAAATATATAAATAATATTTACTGCAGGATGGACGATTCACTTTCATGGTCTGTCAAATAAAATGTTCATATCCTCATCCCCTGTCTTCTGAAGATGTACTCATCAAAGAAGTTTAATGCGGATGCAATTTCTCACCTGTTGCAAATTCCCTTGCACATGTCAGCAACAGCACCGCTAGTTTGACAGTTATCGGGAACCTGATGATTGTTAATTACCTTCTTCTTCTGCTTTCCAGGATTAGGCTTTTAGCCTGTTCCGGCTTCACCTCACCACCTCAACCTTGGTCTTCCAACACTCATTTTTCCTAAGTGTTTATATTCCAGCACTTGTTTTGGAAATTTGTCTGTAGGCATTCGTAACACTTGCTCTCTCCACTGTTCTTTATACCCTGTTAACTTATCTGTGATCGCCTGAAGTACACCTTATTTTACCCATCCCTGTACAGTCCTTCACTGCTCTATGAAATTTCATTTCAGCTGTCTCTATTTGTTTGAGCTCTTTATGTTTTGTTACCCAGAATTCTGACCCATACAACATTGTAGGAACTGCCATCACCTTGTAAAATTTAATTTGTGTTTCTTTTCTGGTTTTACATTTTAACGTTCTTCTTATTGTCCCACATATCCTCTGAAAATTGTATATTTTATTTGTGATATCTTTATCCTCTTCAAATGTTATTTCACATCCTAAATATAGGAAATGGGATACCTGTTCGAGTGTTTTCCCTTCTATGACAATTTTTGTTCTTATTAGATTGTTTCCTAAGGACGCCATGGTTTTTGTTTTACTTATGGAAATTTTCAGGTTATGTATTTTACTCCGGTGGTGTAACTTATAAACCGCCATTTGTAGCTTTTCTTCATTATCTTGGATAATAACCTGGTCATCAGTGAATAGCAATGTGTTTAGATATTCAGTGTGTCCCAGTTTTATGCCTGGTTCTACTTTGTCTTCCTTCCATTTCCTTACCAGATCATCTATGTATAATTTAAACAAAGTTGGTGACATACTGCAACCCTGCCGCACACCTTTTTAATTATATGGCAATAAAATAGGTGCTATGACTGAAACTTTCCAATACAATTCTGCGTTTATTACTTATGTTCAAAATTCAATAACACTGATATATGTATTATATTTTATTCTTAATAATATATATATATTATATATACCGAGCGTAATTAATGTCTCTTTTACATTTAAAATTATTTCACGCACACAAAACGACAGGTATATTTTTCAACGTTACCCCTACTGCTTAAGAAAGAGAGAGCTCTGGCGGAGGCCTTCACATCTCTCTGGTTTTTTGAACTAAGGTTCCCACATGCCGAGGCACTTCGGTCTGTTTTGAGAGGTGTATGTTCCGGGGTCGCAGACCTTGGGCTTACGTTAAGAGTTGTTCGCTATTCCTATTGGAATAGTCGGCCAGCTGCCTCCTAAACCGGTCAAGGCACGGAGAGGGGAAAGCTGCAATCCCACAGCATGGGAAGGGCGTGGGACAAGTATCACATGCCCGACCTACCTGTTGCAGGTTTTTCTAGGGTGAACCTGCATCAGTTTAAGGCGAATGCCGGGTAGGATCCTTAAATTACAGTCCTAGTTAACCCTTTGCTATCTTCCTCTACCCGTCCGCATCCCCCTTTTAAATCCCTTCCTATGGTATTGAAGGGGAGTTGGCACCATGAGGATTACCCTCAGGTAGCCTGTTACCTAAAAATAAAAAATGAAACAACTTTATGGGGCTTCATTTTATAGTATTATCGCCAATATCAGTTAGTGAATACTAAAAAAAAAATATGTAGGTACCTGTGTTTAGAATCCTAATATATATATATATATATATATATATGTACTGAGTTATAGAAGGGTGTAGCTACCTAAGGGCTAGTATTAAACTGTAACATTATATATTCTATTATTTTTATCATGACAACTGGTTAAATATTTCCTTTACTGTAAACTCTCTGTACTGATATTCTTTCTGACTCAATCCTCTTTGAGTGCCACGATCTTTGGGCTGCGATTTATCTTGTCTCCTTCTAATGCGATCCGTTCCATTTCTATTAAACTACAAACCCTGTAATGTTCCGTTCCATTGGCTAATCTTCAGCTTCTATTCTTATTACATCTAAGTAAGGATTCTCTCTCACACACACACACAAAAAAAATATATTTTCGTTTTAGTATTTGGTAACCTAATTACGATAAGTGATTCCAGTAACGTTTCCACCGATTTCTAAATTAATTCGCACATTTCCTTTCGTCCACGGACTTTATTCCAAGCACAGAGTTGCCGAGGTTCACGACCCCGATTCTTACACACGTCTTTCACAGAGTTTTACTGCTAATGGAAATAGTTTTTAATGACCGTACTCTATGAAAATTGTCGGGAATATTGTAGAGAACAGCAGGAAACGCTGTAAAAGTTTAAAACACACTGACTATATTCGTCGCAAACAAATGAGACGATTATAAACTTCGTAACGGAACGGAAATGACGCCATTTAACACGTCATATAACTATATGATTATATTTAAAGGACGGGAAAGTATCTGTGAAGTGTTTACATTAAAATCTTTATCATTAAAGTTTTAATTTCACGTCTGTTTCTGAGTTAATAAAATTATTGATGACCTTATACGGACAATTTTCATTTATATTGTAACGACGTTTCGATACCTATATGTATCTTCTTCAGGTATTTCCCTAAAGATTAGGTATTTACAAATGATACGATTTATATTATAATTATACAAGTAAACTAAAGTAAACAAATTAATATAAGAAAGTAGCACAACAATTATTAAATTCACACAGTTTTGGAAGAGGGTCCGACGTATTATACTATATTTTTCTCCTATTTATGTAAATAGCTGAAGAAGATAATGTAGGTATCGAAACGTCGTTACAATATAAATAAAAAAAAATGAAAAGTGTCTGTATAAGGTCATCAATTGTTTTATTTATCATTTAGATAAAAAGTTGCATGATAAATTCGGATTCGTCGAAAATTGACTAGTAGCTCGTTATAAAATACTCAACGCCATCTTAGATGATTCTCTCTCATAACCATTATTTATTCGTCGCTCATTAAGTTGCAATACATAAAGCCTGCGAGAGGATTCTCTCGCAGGTAACCTGCGAGGGATTTTCTCTCGCAGGCAGAACCTTGTACGAGAGATATCAAGCGGCTACCTTTGGGGATGCCTTTTCCTCTCCGTTTTTGAACTAAGGTTCCCACAAGCCGAGGCACCTCGGCCTGTTTTGAGAGGTGTATGTTTCCGGGTCAAAGACCTTGGGCATACGGTTAGATTTGTCCGCTATTCCCATTGGAATAGTCGGCCAGCTGCCTCCTAAAGTGGTCGAGGCACGGAGAAGAGAATTCTGCGTCCCCACAGAAAACTCCTCTCCCGCTATCGGAAGGGCGTGGGACAAGTACCCAATGCCCGACCTACCTGATGCAGGTTTTTCTAGGGTTTTCCCTGCATTTCTTTAGGCGAAAATATTGAAGCAGGAAGATAAAATTCGGCACGTAGAAATTCTGTTATAGTTCGATCTACTCAGCTAGAAATAAATATTTTTAGCGGTAAAAAAAATCGTCAAAGTTTCATATCGATTCGTTACGGATGAACCTCTCTGTCGATAGCAGTCGATGTATCGAAAAGAGTAGCGGAGAACTGACGTACTGAAGCGTGACGCGAGATTAGCAGATGGTGGACGGACATTGCAGGAGTCACAAGAGGACGCTGATACAAATACGCCACCTTAAACTATTTTAAAACAAATATTTTGAAATAGGATGAATAATATGATATTTGAATAATTATATTAGAAAATAATAGTTATATGTAATTATGAAATCCAATCCATTAATAGTCTTATGTTAGATCAAATGATACATAAAAGGGTAAAGGCATTTATATACTGTAGTGGTAGGTTTATTAAATGATGAAATAAAGGGATATTTTACGGAATTTAATAATCATTTAACTGAACACGAGAAAAATAAAATAAAATAAATACAAATTATTTTGTGTTTAGTTAGCAGGGCAAAACAATCGGATCCCTTAAATCCCAAGTTAATCCATGGTTTACGGTAATTCCCCCAGGCGCGTCAAGGATTGAGACACTTGGCAGTTACCTCGCGTTGATCTCTGGCCGTGATCATGTGGCACCCTCGATCTCTCCGAGTCCTCTGGAAAACTGCAAGTCTGGTGCTGTACGTCCGTCCCTGGCGACGGTTCGTCGAGGATTCTCTCTACACTTTCATTACAGCCCCTTCGCTGGATGTGAAATATCGATGTTCTCGACCAATTTTCGATCGATCTTTCGTGAACAAAGAAATGCGATCGGTTCAGGCAGTCACGTGTTGATTCAATTTCTGGGATTTTTGGAAAGACGTTTCCCACAGGTAACTTCCGAGGGTCAACAGCCTACGTGCCAAAGCCCAGACCTTAGGGATTATCTGTCCTCCCCGGCGGGACTGGTCAAATTCCAACTTGCCAAGTTCTCAACCCTTGCTAAT
Organism: Zhengitettix transpicula; assembly: GCA_037074705.1. Classification (NCBI taxonomy): domain Eukaryota; kingdom Metazoa; phylum Arthropoda; class Insecta; order Orthoptera; family Tetrigidae; genus Zhengitettix; species Zhengitettix transpicula. Next base: position 231,726,316 of record CM073590.1, on the reverse strand, counting down.
ATCTAATTATATTAAAATGAAAAAATATATATATCAATAATAAAACTATCGCGCTATAATATAAAAAGTATAAAGGGATTATGACAAGAATTTAAAAAATCCTTCGCTTGAAGATCATGACAGTAATCGTCATCGAACCGTCATTACCTATCTACGCAATACCGTCAAGGTTAAAATATTATTTTACCATATTTATCAGTCCATTAAAGTAGAAGAAATTTAATTAATTCTCTTCTTTCGCTAAAACAAAAAAAGAGAACTAATCGTGGTCTCTATGAGAAATTATCTTTAAAAAAACAGTTAAAGGTAAAATAAAATTAATTACTTTAAGAAATTAAAATTACACTGTTCAACAACTTACCTCATTCCTGACATTTTATACTCTAACACAATTATTTTGGTAATAAACACGATAAACGTCCTACAGAGAAGAAAATATTAATTTATAATATATATCCAAACGTAATTTCTTTCTACAATCAGGACATCGAAATATTTTAGACAATGAATAAAGCAATGTTCCATTTACAAAAATATGAAAACATCAATAGTGGTTTAAAAATAACTAACATACAATTAAGTATCCAATAAACAGACAAAAAGAAGTGATAAAATAAATACCACACAACTTTTCCGTAAACTTTGTTGACTTCGTCAGGTGTTGAAAATACGTGAGAGCTGTAAATACAAGGATCGTAGGAACAAGTTGTGTGGTATTTATTTTGTCGCCAAATTATTTTTTTAATAGCCTGCTCATATGTTGTTTGTTTACATAATAAATTAATATACGAATTTATATTATCAAAGACAGTGTTTGACTTTTAATAACCGATGTAATATATTAGCCTGGTTGTTCCAGTATAAAGTTAAAAATACAGTTTTCTCAATAAATGTCATCATTATTTAATTAAAAAAAATAATTTTAAGTCAATGTAAACAAATTCTGATTTCGTAGAAGTATTTATCAACATAGATAATATTTTTGTTAGTTGTGTGTGATAGAATTGATGAAGAGGTTTTATTTTTGGAATTTATTAATTTTTGGACTTTATATTTTCATGTTCCGTAATCATGTAGCCATGTTACTGCTTAAATAACAAATATTATTATAATTACAAACAAAGAGGGAAATTTTGTCAGAATCTTATATGACAAAAAGAAATGTTTTAACGTTTCATTTACTCTTATCTCATTCTAATGTAATATAATAGTATTTGATTTTTTTAAAAAAAAATATTAATCAAACATGACGACAACATTAGGGGAAAATAATTCTTCTGGACATTTTTAAATATTTAATCTTATGAAAAATATTGTCAACGAACAATGGAGAATCACTACAGAGGAAAATGAAAGGTTAATTATGTAAATTCACAATATATTACACATGTTGGTGAACGGGTCTCTTTGAGAGTTTAAAGAATAACACAATTTAACCTTTTGACAGTCTCCAATTTCTATTTAGTAAAACAACATCAGCCCATTCACCAACACTAGGGGGTAATATATTGTGAATTTATTTCATTGGCTTTTCATTTTCCTCCGTCCCCTGGTTAATATTTTCTTAAAAATTCATCCAATACTTTTTCCCCTCATTTGATGTATTTCTTCACAACTGTTTTTCATTATTTATGGGAATTTTCTTATAAAATAAATACTGATATTTTTATAAAAAAAATAATGATATTTTTTATAAAAATACTGATTTTTCATATAAATAAAAATAATAATTTATATTCAAAAAACCTGATATTTTTATAGTAAAAAACAGATATTTTTTATACAAAAATACTAAAATTTTTATACATAGAAACTGATAGTTTTTATAAAAAAATACTGTTATTTAAATATATATAAAAATACTGTTATTTTTTTATAAAAAATACAAAACATTTCTTGTATACAAATACAAATATTTTTTATAAAAAAAATACTTTTTATTAAAAAATACTGTATTTGTAATTAAAATATTGATTTTTTATTAAAAAATACTGATTATTTATAAAAAAATTCTGATAATTTTTCATGAAAAGTACTAATATTTTATATTAAAAAGTATAGATTCTTTATTAAAAATATTAATTTTATTATTAAAAAATTATATTTTTTATAAAAAAAATTTTATATAAATAAAAATAATATTTATTAAAAAAATACTTATATATTTTACTAAAAAATACATATATTTTTATAAAAAATGCAAATATAATATACATAAAAAATTTATTTAAAAAAATACTGATTTTTTATTAAAAAAACTGATTTTTTATATAAAAAATAATGATTTTATAAAAAGGTACTGATATTTTGTATAAATAATACTAATAATTTTTATATATAAAATACTGATTTTTAAGAAAAAAAATACTGTATATTTATAAATAATTCTGAGTTTTTATTAAAAATGCTAATATTTTTGTAAAAAAGACCAATATTTTTTTTAAAAAAATACCAATATGTTTTATTAAAAAATACTGATTTTTTAATAAAACATACTGATTTTATTATTATAAAATACTGATATTTTATGTATAGTAAAATCAGGTAATATATAAAATATTTACTCTCTAAACTTACGTGACTATTTTTCTTCTAACAAAATTCCAAACTGTAAATGTGTTTTTTATTTAGGTTTTTTAGATTTTCAAATAAAGATGGTGACATTTCAGAATACGATATCAATGAAATTATTGTATACTCCGGATCCCTTCACGTCAGATTTTCGTAGTTTAACACGTCGACGAGAAACGCAGCTGTATTTAAATATCTCTGTAATAAGATCCCCAGTGCACTCTTATATTTAAGGTATCGATTATTTTTTTCGTATCGTTACAACTGTCCCAGAACATTTAATTCTCTACCAATTTCTCTGTAATTTTACAGACCTCTTCTATCTTTCGTATCATTAATCCTCTTGCTGGACAAAAAAAAAATTCGAATGCAGAATGTTCTGTTAAAAGAATTCCTTATTGAAATTGACTCCCCAGGTTCATCATAAAATGGCGTCAAATCCCCGGCGCAATTGTGATGAAATTAACCAACTGCAATGTCACTTGCAATAATACGCCCTTTTTTTTTCAAAACAGGAAACCTCGTTCTCATTTTTCTTATAATTCCTTATATGGATCGCCTGCTGTTTTTCTCACACACGCACAGATTCATGTTCCTTGTTTTTCCCTCATCCTGTTCCTGTTCTCTCGGTCTATTACAAAATGACCTCGAGTGAAAGAAATATATTTTTCTTTCAAGGAGAATTCGGCCTCCTTTTGGACTTATCAGTCATATGACTGCTGAATTTCACATTGCATCCGGTCTTTTTTTCTTACAGCGTAGAATGGTTGCACCATCCATTCATTCGCAGGAGCAATAATTTTTACCGGTTTTTTCGTATCGTATCACATTACTGTTACAGTTCTCCATATTTTTCATATCACACGTCTTAAGAATATATATATATTATAATTTAATAAAAGGTAATTGCAACTCTTTTCCCTCCATTGTTCCTCTATCACTCCTTTTCTTATGGCTTTGTTCCTGAATTTATAGTCTTATTTTCTGTCTTTAAATCGCCTATATTTTGCAAGAATAATTCATTTAATTGTATATCTTCACTTTTACTTTAATATGATTTAATTTTTAGGGAACAAAATATCGAAACTTCCGTAAAATCCTTTCTGCGGACTATTTTTAATCCTTTGATCAATATATATACAAGTTTTGAAACCTTTCCATAAATACTGATACGAAATAGGGATTTTTTTAAATTAAATGATTATTTATAACTTCATTGTAGTTCTTTGTATCAAAATATTACATCTTTAATGAGGTTTTAATAACTACACTTTTTTATCAGTCTCAAATAAATATAATTATGGTGTTGTCAAAGCATTTACTTAAAGTAATCTTAAGACATCATCTCATATTGTCGCTCAAAAAGCAATAATATACCATTTTTAAACCAAGACCTATATACCGAGCATAACAACACATACACACACACACACACACATATATATATATATATATATATATATATATAAATAAAATAAAATAAATTTATAAAATTTAAAAGCATTTATTGCCCCATATTCGATTAATTAAATAATAAGGGCAGTAAAATAAACTAAAACAAAGTAAATAAAATTAAATAGCCACACCTCCTCATAATTTAAACTTCTCACAATCACAAAACATTAATATTATTCTAAAAAACTTAAAATAAATTTATGTAATATAATGGCATTTATCGCCCCTATTCAAGTATTCAAATAACCTGAACATATCAAATGAAGATTAAATTAAATCAAAATGTTTCTAAAACTTGAGTCTGCCACGCCCCTTTTTGACTCAATAGTACAATATAACTAGTAAAATTATTATTATTATTTTTTATTATTCCAGAAAATTTATATTGCCAATTCAAACAAAATCAGTTATAATAATTATTGTCTCTTATTTAATAATTATTTAATTATAATATTATCACTTATTTTTTCTGACTTTGGTTATCTTCCTTTTTAATTATTATCAATTAGACCCAAATATTTCATTTTTTCATTTTAAATTAAGAAACATTCCATCTTCTTATCAGACTTTTTCCAAGTATCAATTTTTTATTTTCCATACAATTCTGTACACCACATGAACAATTTTAGAAACAAATTGCGTCTCTTAAATCAGTATTTTAATTTAAAATCTGCAGATTTCTGAACATTGCAAGAGTTAATTGAAGAAAAACGTAAACGGGAATGAGAAGTTTCAGTATTATTCTAATGTTTTAAATTTTACTGTTCACGTCATCTGGTATAAATGGTTGTATATTATTGTAGCAAGGAGAAGGATTAAAGAGACGGTGGTCTTCCACCTTCGTTGACTTCCGGCAAACGTCTTAGTCCTTTGAAATGAGCCTTCTGAAATTTTCTTTTTTAAAAAAAGGGAATATTGGGATTTCAGTGTAACTGAGGGAAACGATGATGGATCAAGTTGTTGAGCTTCATTGACGGGAAAGAAAAGCATAAAGAAAGAGCACCATTCACCGAGATCTCTGGTCAGGCATGACGCACAGTGGAATGTCTCAACAGACGCTAACGGTCTCAAATAAATCTCCGGAGTCGCACAGCTGTTCTTCATCAAGCGGCAACAACGGCAATGGATTGTGGAGGGTACTCTGGAAGCTGAACTTGGCACAGAAGAAGCCTCTCAGCTCGGACTCGAGGTAACGGTAGGATTCTCAGATACCTTGACTGGTCGGTCGTCAGCTGCAGAAGAAAATGAGGTCAGAGATTTTTGCTGCGTTGACACGTTAAGTGATGGTGGGTGTGATTTAAAGTTGAGTAAAATTAGAGAGATTGGTTCGAATGACCTCAGCCTTCACTGTAAATTAAACTTGTGTGGCGTCCGACGATGGAAGAAGAATTGAACGTTTTCGAAGTCCAATTCGAAATCAAATTGGTTTGATAGTTTAAATTTAATGACAACCATGCAGAGGTATTTTATTTTAGTTTCTTCCATTGCCATATTTGGAAAATTAATCCAAGCACTGCAAACGGTGTTGTCTAGTCTTTCTATGAGGATTGACTGACTTGGGCAAGTCTGTAAGATTGTTGTTCCTCATTCAGATTTCTCTTAGTCACATTCCTGTCTATTTTTCTTTCCTAATCTGTATCGCATCACCAAAAAAAAAACTACTATCGAAATTGACCAACTTTCAACGTCGCGGATCCCACCTAAATGCATCTGATCACTTCTAATAGCCGTCAACGTGTTCGCAAGAGATCCTCAAGGACTTTATAATCCCAAGGACTGAGATGAATGAAGTGGACAGCTTCCACCAATTGGCCCTCGTTGATATCTTCACAAACTCGCTGCTATCATTGAAGTGAAACTTCTTACACCCGTGTTGTCAAATACAAACAAAACGTTTCGTTCAGCGATGTACATCAAATTTTAAATCTACATATTTTTGATTACGTTTTAATTTGCGATCAGTTTTGCGCCTGTTTCATTTTTTATATTTATCTGAACGGCCGGCAGCACCACCAAAATAAAACAGTTAATTTAATATGTACTGTCATGGTATCCTAATTATTATTACCTGAAGAAGGCCTAATCTTACGAAAAAATCGTTGTATTTCATGCATTACATTTTTTATGATGACATGCTTATTTTATTAAAATAGTTGTTCGGTGATCGTCGTTGCCCGGGTTGTCATTAATAAACTTAGCGACCATAACCCTCGATTCGACTCCAATCTCGATTGTTTTCGCTTTATTTTCATGTAACGGTCCTCCACCTCCACCCTTAAAGGCGCTCCCCTCCCATGCCGAAAGGGTTTGAAATTATGCACAAACAACATCGGGAGAAACAGTATCATTCTCATTGACCCATAAAAGTATTTATCCGACGCAAATATCGGTCGTTTTAGGATGTTTGAATATTTCCGGCCCCGGCCACCTCCACCCCTGGGGGTGGTAAACGAGTCTGTGTTTGTTTTCTGTTCGTGTGCAAAATTGCTCAAAGTTTCTCCACGCGTGTGGATGCGGAACAGACACAGTCTATTTTACTTATTAGATCAGGATTTAAAAAACGTCGACCGGATCTGAGACTCCGGATTACTGTACTTTTCCTGGTCAGGAAAATTGCTGTTAAGGCTAAAGGAGAATCGTAACACTGACCTCTCCTAAATTCAGAATGTACCATCGAAGACATCCTGGTATGCTAAGATCCTCGAAGTTCTGTAGAGGCAATGTATATACATATATTTCGAACTTATCTGACCATTAATTATCATATTACATTTCTGAAATATCAGATAAATTTTGTTTTGATAATGGCGGGTTATATCACGGGAAAAACTTTGGAGTGTTCCTATATAAGACATAGGCTAAAGGTTTGTTAGTTGAGATTTTGGAAGGGCCCTTCCACTAAGGGATTCTGCGAGAGGATTCTCTCGCAGGTAACCTGCGAGGGATTCTCTCTCGCAGGCGGAACCTTGTAGGAGAGATACGAAGGGGCTAACTTTGGGTATGCCTTTTCCTCTCCGTTTTTGAACTAAGGTTCCCACAAGCCGAGGCACCTCGGCCTGTTTTGAGAGGTGTATATTCCGGGGTCACAGACCTTGGGCATACGGTAAGAGTTGTTCGCTATTACCATTGGAATAGTCGGCCAGCTGCCTCCTAAACTGGTCGAGGCACAGAGAATGGAATGCTGCGTCCCCACAGCAAACTCCTCTCCCGCTATCGGAAGGGCGTGGGACAAGTACCCGACCTACCTGATGCAGGTTTTTCTAGGGTTTTTCCTGCATTTCTTTAGGCGAATGCCAGGTAGGATCCTTAAATAGCCCGGGGGCCCTAGTTAACCCTTGGCTACCTTCCTCTACCCTTCCGCATCCCCTCTTTCAAATCCCTTCCTATGCTATTAAAGGGGAGTTGCCCAAAGTGGATTACCCTCATGTAGCCTGTTACCCTAAAAAAAAAGGTTTGTTAGTTGAGAAGGTTATAAATGAACCAGAGATAGACCGACCTTTGGAACAGTGAAGTGGAAAACTCGGTTCACTTTCAGGGATTGACCTACTTGGTTTAACCGCGCCACCGATAGGCTAGAAACTATTCTGGCTTTCTTAATTTAAATGTTGTGCAAAGGGTAACGTTCAGAGATTTTTATATGACCAATGGGCTGAAGGAAAAAAAAAAGGTAGTTTCTGGAGTTGAAAAGTCGCGGTGCCATCATTCAGCCCCAGATAGGTTGACTTCGGTCTCTTTGTAGCTGGGCTGAACCTAGTGGATCAGTTTCGGAGTATCAAGCCGCTGCTCTGATCTGCTGTGCCTACTCTCAGAAGACCAGCAGACCTTTTTACTGTTACTGTTTGTCCCCCTCCTAATTTCACCGAGTCCAATGCTCAACCTGTCTGTTCCAACTGAGAATTCGCACGTATTTCTTCTCCAAATCAGTCAAATATTATCTCTTATGAACTGGTGTCTAGAGAAGCTTTCCAATTGACAGACAAATGACAGCGGGAAAACGCTGTTGTGACCCGCGGTGGGCAAGTGTCACGCATAATGCGAATGTCCCGTGTCTTACTCAGTGTTTCGCTCTAATGAGTCGAGCAGACGTTCTGGGAAATCGCTCCGAGTGTGACGACGAGCTCTGAAGCCTCACACGCGTGTCATCCACGCACCATCTCAAGGACGGGTTCCCTCTAAACGTCATCCTCTCCAAATAGTTTCCCTACTTTACAATGGAGCAACAGCTTGCGGGTCTCCATTTTGTCCTGCCTTGGGAACATACGCCAGAGACGAGTGTACAGAAACAGACTTCACAATGTCAAGAGTTTTACGAACGGTAACGATTAACATCTTACTTGTTATTAATCTACTTCCTCTAATTTTCGTCTATGTATTTGCAAATATAAATCTATAAAGCGGATCCGTGGCCTTTAATTAACTGTCAAACTGGATCCGTGGAACAAAAAATAATAAGAATACCTTATTTATAAAATCTATTGCAAGGTGTTGGAGGAATCCGTCCTTCTCATGCAACTTCCACGTCAAATCGCCGTAACAACTGTACGGGGCACTTGTCATTATTATATTTGGGGGAAAAAAATTAGAAATTTTATATCCTAACATTCAACATCAATGACGAAAATTTTGATCATAATGATTAGGGTCTCATATTCTTTTCCCCTCCTTTTTTCAATTGTTGTTCACCTGTAGAAGTCCGAAATTAGGGACGAAACGTTGAGATATATTCTACTGACTGTATTAATTGCACTGTTAGTTACTAAACCTTTTCTGATGGTTAGGCCATCATATTTATTTGCATTGATTTAAATGTAAATATCATGTAATTAGGAAACAACGTGAAAATAAATGTAGCTTTCAAAATCAACCCTAATTAAAGTTCGACAACTGAAGGTGACACGAAAACGTAACGAAAAATTTAGAACCATGGACAAAAAATAAATTTTAGAGACTAAACCGTGTTATGCTTCGAGCGAGTACTTCACTAGGTCCTTACAAGCAGACAGATATTTTTCGGTCCACTTTGGAGATACCTATTCGCTTTTTCCTCAATCATTTAATTCATCTTAAAACTTTTCATATTTATTTAAAACTCCTATGTTTTATCCTACGAAAATTCACTTTTTAATTTTTACTAATTTTATATTGGTTATCTCCTCTTGCAAATTTGAAACAATATTAAACATTTTAATCAATCTTATATAATATAAAGAGCTGTGTATGCGATCTGTAGATTTTTTAGAAATATTCTCCTATAAATAACAGTTTCATGTGAAGATTAAAATTTTTTTAAAAAAAGATCTTCGTTATCATACCAAAATTAATTTCAAAATGAATCAATCAAAACTTTTGGAATGGAACACAATGTGAAGAACAAATAATACTAATAAAAATTAGTCAAATTTCAAGGATGTAGAATGTGTTAAGATGTATATTTTTGATTTATATATATATTTAATATGTAAATAATTTTTTACATGTGCTAAATTAATTCATTTATGAGTGCATGGTAACTATTTACTATCATTTGATTCTGAACTAATAACATACCAGAACAGAAACTTAGATAAGTTGAATGGCTCCTTCTGGCTGTTTACAGTCTTATAATATTATTAATAACACATATTGATGATTAATTGTTCACGATGACTGACTGTTTACATTCCAGATTGTTTTACTGGTTAAGGAGAAGTCAAATTATCTCATCCTAAAATTGACTTTGGTAATTATGTAACTGTTTAAATCTTAGTGACAGTTTAATAACAAGAAAGATAGCCAAATACAGACAAAATAAGTTATAATACAAATACCACACAACGTTTCTGGGAACCTTGTTCCCTATCTTCAGGTGCTAGGAACAGCCTAGAGCGACACAACTGCACTCGTCAGTTGAAAAAACACAAAGCTTTAGAGTTGTATTTCTATGTACAAGAATAATGGACCACATTATGTTTTATAATAATAATAATATTATAAAACTAAATAACAGATAAAATGAAGTGATAATATAAATACCACACAATGTTTCTGGGAACTTTGTTCCTTCTTCAGGTTCTAAAAAAAACCTCAAGAGCCAAGAGCAATAAAACCGCACAATGCAGCTAAGAAACTCAAAACGTTATGTGGTATTTATACCATCACCTCATTTTGTCTGTTATTTGCCCACATTATATTATTATTATCTTTCATAACAGACGTATTTGTTTCTTTTCAACATTCTAAGTTATTGACAATGGAGAACACGAGTGGTCAAAATTATTGTGAAAGGAGTCCAACACAGGAACATTAAAGCGTCTGAGGGTAAATTACAAAAGCTAAATGTTTATTTTCCTTGCCAAATAATTTTACTCACAGATTCTTGTATGCGTTTCGTGTAATATTTCCGATATATTGATGGAAACTTTCGTCTTGGCCAATTTATTTGGATGTCTGCAAACAATGTGCATATTTAATTTACATTTTATTGTCATTAATTAGTTCTATTTCTCACGCAAAATTATCATATTTATTGGAACACTTTATGACAAATATAGCTTTCAAATAAAATATTATGGATCTGCTGTCTGCGTGGGTTATTCTCTCGCAGGCAGAACCTTGTAGGAGAGATACGAAGTGGCTACCTTTGGGGATGCCTTTTCCTCTCAGTTTTTGAACTAAGGATCCGACAAGCCGAGGCACCTCGGCCTGTTCTGAGAGGTGTATGTTCCGGGGTCGCAGGCCTTGGGCATACGGTAAGGGTTGTCTGCTATTCCCATTGGAATAGTCGGCCAGCTGCCTCCTAAACTGGTCGAGGCACGGAGAAGGGAATGCTGCGTCCCCACAGCAAACTCCTCTCCCTCTATCGGAAGGGCGTGGGACAAGTACCCAATGCCCGACCTACCCAATGCAGGTTTTTCTAGGGTTTTCCCTGCATTTCTTTAGGCGAATGCCGCGTTGGATCCTTAAAATATAGCCCGGGGGCCCTAGTTAACCCCTGGCTACCTTCCTCTACCCTTCCGCATCCCCCCTTTCAAATCCCTTCCTATGCTATTAAAGGGGAGTTGCCCAACGTGGATCACCCTCATGTAGCCTGTTGCCCTAAAAATAAAAATTACGAAGAAATCAGAGATTCTTTTACAACCCAGTTTATGTTTCTGCAATGTCAAGATATGTCCTACCATTCATTGATATTTAACAAGAGTGAAGAGAATAAGTCGAATTTATTCCAATCTAAAATTTTAAATAAATATTATAATTGATTTTGGAGAATATTACAGGTCATATTTATCAGAAACAAGGAAAATATTAACTTATTTATAAATTAATATCCAAACAAAAATATAAAGACGGGTCGAAACGGAACAACTTGAAATTTCAAACGATTATCAAGATTTTAATTATGTCAAGGTCATAGAACTTAAAAATTAACACCAAACGTTTGACACATAATGATATAAGTTAATATTGTTCATTTATGATTTTATAAAGTATTTTATTACAGTTGAAATTTTTTTATAATTGAGGGGATAACAAGAGAACTTAATTTATTTTAATAAAAAAAACTAAATCTGTACTAATTTTTAAATATTACTGTAAATTTAATTAAAATGTATACGACTCAGTTCTCATTTGAAAACTTATTTCCTCTCAGGAACAGGACGGATCAAATTACAAAACAATGAAATCAAACTATAAAAGCTAAGGGAAGAGTCCCGTTTGAATTACGGGAGACTGTTGACATAATTGTAAACTTGAGAAATTAAAATAATTTTTTTTAGATTTTGTTTGAATTCTCAATGTGGTTTATGGAGGTTGGTATCAATCTTGTTACTCTTATGAAAGGTACAAATATTTTGTAACGACATTTAATGATAGAAATAAAATAAATAAATAAAGATACGGTCTTGAACCATAAAATTATGTTTGTTAACAAAAAAATAGACATGTAAAAATTTATAGGCAAGATTCCGCTGCCTTAGATGTTCCAACCAAATATTTAATTAATGTTTTGTTTATAACCATAGTTCTCTGACTCAAGGCCGGATATTTAATTATTTACGTTATTTTTATCATTAAATTCCTTTACAAAATCTCTCGTACCAGTTACAAGACTTATCTTCTTCTTCCAACAAATAAAATAGACTGTGTTTGTATGTATGTGTGTGTATGTTCCGCATATAAATCTACACCCGTGGAGAAAATTTGGTCAAATTTCACCCACTTGCTCCATTTGAACCGGAGAAAAAACACTGTGGGGGTAAGACACGACTACCACCCCCATGGGCGGGGGTGGAAATTTTCAAAAATGCTAAAACGGCCGATATTTACGTTGAATAAATATTTTACGGGTCAATGAAATTGATAGTGTATCTGCGTATGTTGTTTGCATATAATTTCAACCCCTTTCGTCACGGGAGTGGAGCACCATTAGGGGTAGGTGTGGAGGGACGTTATATATAAATAGCGCGATAACAACAGAGATTGGCGTCTAATCCGGGGCATTGAGTATAATTATGACATTCATCTTGTCGGTTACGTTGTACGTCTATCCCTATGAGTAGTGGGGGAGGAAGGGGATAACAAAGTTCCTCGTACAATTTTTAACATGTGGAGCAATTTCTTCCGAGAATGTAATTAGCTCTCTTAGGATAGTCCGTGCGAGTATTTCTTACTGTATTACGGTGGCGTGAATATTCCTTAAGTCTCTCAAGGTGCCGAGAATAATTTTGACTCTCTCAACGCCCCTAAGGTACTAAGAGTACTTTTTAATATGTTTTAGTATCAGAAGTATTTTCGGTTCGCTAAAGGCCCGCGTGTGGGGCGTGTTCTAACGAATTTAGCATTCCATCTGCAGAGGTAGGTTAAATCACTTATTGACTAATAGATTAATGTAGAATGAGACACTTTCTTGGGATTATATAAATAAATACCCGGGCAACGACGGCCACCAATCTAGTATTAAATATTTTTTAACTATTATTGTGTTCACCTTATGAATTACCAAGGACGAAGCTTAGTATTTTTCTATTAGTATTCATTTAAATGTCAAGTTAATGTTTAATATTAAACTTATTCTATATTTCTTGGCCATTATATTTATTTATTAAATAGAAGTTACTTACTAGCCCCTCTAATTGTGCACATATATCATTATATAACTTCAGTAAGCACCTTGAGGTCTGAAATAATCATTCAGCCTACAATTGTGGGTGATGGATACCTGCGGGGAATAATATATATTAATAGAAAAGAGTCACTGATAAATAAATACGTTTCTTGAAAAAATTTACGTCAGATTAAAAATTAATAATAATAATAAAGATAGCCAAATACAGACAAAATAAGTTATAATATAAATACTCAAAATCTTTTGAGTTTTGTCAACTGGCAATTGCATTTGTGTCGCTCTAGTTTCTTCTTAATACCTGAAGAATAGCACAAGGATCCCAGAAACGTTGTGTGGTATTTATTTTATCACTTACTTTGTCTTTATTTGGCTACTTTCTTTATTATCAATATGTTTCTTGTTGTAAAAGTTATATTAAAAAAAAGTAGTTGTCTATATAATAAATATGGGCCCATATTTTAGTTGAATTGCAAGGAATATTGTGAGGGATGTTTAAGTTATGCCCCCGGCGGTTTACGCTAATGGGGACCAGAGAGTAAAAAGTGCCGACGCATTACGAAGGTAAGTAGGTACTTGCGCTCGTGGAATTACCACTTAATGACCGATCGCGTTGCCACATACACTCGCTGATTTCTGGTTATCGAACGGCAAGTTCTGCGGCCACAGGAAATGGAGAGAGGAACAGGGGGGAAATTACCATCACCACCACTACGAACGGTCATTGCTGCTGAAACCTTCTCATTCAGCTTCAGCTAAGAAATGTATGGATTCACGTTAAACTATATTATGAGAGATAACAGCGCTCAGTGGCGTAACCATATTGTTCCCTGTGTCCAGAGATACACACTTTTATTGAGTCATCCTTGAGTATTCCATTCTCACAGATCCACTAACAAATTACTGCCTTTTTCATAGCTTCATGAGATCGAGGACATTGGTCCATTAACTACACTGGCAATGAATCCTGTTGACAGCCTCTTCAGGTTACTCTACGTCTATAAAAAAAAGTCCTGCTACCACGTTTCTCTTATATAGGCACATGTTTTTTTTGAGTTTTGTGAGGTACCGGAAATGTTTTTATTCTCCAAAGCTTCCGCGAGTATTTTGGACTCTCTCAACGTCGCGTAAGTTATTTTCACCGTGAGGATTTCTGGTTTTTTGAACTAAGGTTCCCACACGCCGAGGCACCTCGGCCTGTTTTGAGAGGTGTATGTTCCGGGGTCGCAGACCTTGGGCATACCGTAAGAGTTTTCCGCTATTCCTATTGAAATAATCGGCCAGCTGCCTCCTAAACCGGTCAAGGCACGGCGAGGGGAAAGCTGTGATCCCACAGCATCGGAAGGGCGTGGGACAAGTACCAAACGCCCAACCTACCTGATGCATGTTTTTCTAAGGTTTTCCCTGCATCACTTTGAGGCGAATTGCCGGGTAGGATCCTTAAACCAAGGCCCGGGGCCCTATTTAACCTGTGGCTACCTTCCTCTACATTTCCGCATCCCCCCTTTCACTCCTTTTCCTATGCTATTAAAGGGGAGTTGCCGCCACGTGGATTATTCTCATTTAGCCTTTTACTCTAAAAAAATTTTTATTCGCTTAAGGTTCTGGTAATATTTTTACACTATTAGTGTACCGAGAATGTTTTTGAATCTTTAATGTTAACTGCAGTATTTTAAAATATCTTAACTCCGCGATAGTATTTTTCATTTTCTTCAGGCGGAATGATTTTTTTTCACTTTCTTAATATATCAGGAGTATTTATGACTTTATTAGAGAAACACCAATATTTTTCACACTCTTATGGGCACCGAAAGTATTTTTGACTCTTATAAATTACATGGAGTATTTTTTAATCTTTTGGGTATCGTAAGTATTTTTCTCTCTCAAAGTCCCGACAGTATTTTTCGACTCTCTAAAGGTACTGGCTGTATTTGAGACATTCTGAAGGTACCATTAATAATTTTAATCTTTTTTTTTCCGGATTTTTTTTGTACTCACTTGTGAGCGATTTTGACTCAGTTACGGTCCCGGGAACTGGCAATATTTTTCTTTCTCTTATGAGCACCGGAAGTATTTTTGACGCTTATAAATTACCTGGAGTATTTATTATTCATTTTGGGTATCGTGAGTATTTTTCACTTTCAAAATTCCGAGAGTATTTGTTAAATCTCTAAAGGTACTGAGTGTATTTAAATATTCCGAAGATACTAATATTATTTTTTAAACTTTTAGGTTCCTGCGATTTTTTTGTCTCTCTTGAGTCATAGGGAGTAATTTTGACTCTTTTACTGTACCTGGATTATTATTAATTATATTATGGTAACGGGAGTATTTTTCACTCTCTCAATGTCCGGTGAAAATTAATGGCTGTCGTATTGTACCGGGATATTTCTGTATCTCTTAAGGAACCTTAAGTAATTTATTCTTTCTTATATATTGAGAGTATGTTTTTCCTCTCTTAGAGCACCGGGAATTTTCTTTTCTTAGTTACCATGTGACTCTATTTGGTTACCGCGAGTATGTTTTAACCTTATTAGGTTCGGGGATTGTTTTAGGCTCTCTCATTGCATTGTATTTAACTCTATTCGGGTACCAGAGTTATTTTTGATTGCCTCTAGATTTATTAACTCGGTTAAGATAGAGTGATTCATCAAACCTGCTCTTATTAAATTATCATTTCGTCGACATAGCGGTCGTGAATGGGTGTCGTATTTTGAGCGGCCGTGCCATGAGCGTACAACAGTCCCTTCCACAATCCTGACCGCTGAGCGAGCAGGTAAAAAGTTTTTCGAAGAGGAACCTTATCAGTCGTGGTTTTTAACATTAAGTGAATATAGTACAAGTTTAATGGAAACTGTTCCAATTGGTAGTGATTCGTTTAATAAATATGCTTAGAAATGATCGATTAGATACAAATCTTTTAACAGTTATTCACGTCCGTAAATAAATTAAAACATCAACCTGTTTAGTTATAAATTTATTATTAATTTAAATTTTTAGACATTATAATAGAAAAAGATTCTCAAAGTTTCATCCCAAATTTATTAAACCTCTTCAGCTGTTGTAAAGTAAATTAAATGATCTAATTTCAAAATCCGTGTTTCTAAAAATTCCAACAAAGCAAGATTTTACAAACATGATAATTTATAATAATTGTTAAACACTGATAAAGTTTCTCTTCGGAAAACTTTATACCTGCTCGCTCAGCGGTCGAGGAAGGGTCTGTTGTCCGCTCAGGGCACGGCCGCTCAAAATACGGCGCCGTGAAAGGTAAATGTTCAAAAATATCAGGCTCTATTCCGGTTAAACCACGTCTTGACCAATAGGTTAATGTCCAATTAGTTACTTTTCCGGGCTCATAAATAAATACTCGGACAACGTCGAGAACCCAGCTACATGTACAATTTAGCCCTAAATATTTACTTAACACGAACAAAACATTACGTCCTCAATCTATAACTTCATCAGTGTACAAATGAGTAAATAGTTTTTATTCATTACAGAAAATTCTTCTATAAATATCAGCCAAATATTTATAAAGTATAAATAAATTTTGCTTAGAATTTCTGCCTGCAATGATCGTTGTAACGAAAAAAAGAGAGTATGTACCTTAACAGTTCGCGACATTGCCTTAATTGATGGATAGTGTTTAACGGACGTTGCTCGTTGCAGGGAAGAGAAAGAGGGAGATGGAGTGATGGTGTGACACTTGTCTGCGTGGGCCAGGCCTTGATTGGGTAATTGTGGGCTCTGTGTGTGTGTGAACACAGGGGTGTCCGCAGCGAGCCTCGAAGGCAGGTCCTCCGGAAATTAGGCGGTTCCGGTCCATCACTTCCCGTGTTCCATTCGGGACATCCGCAGTTGCAGTTGCGGGGAGAATGAGTGGAGTTCAAGGAGACAGCGAGTGCATCACGTGATCCTCAATACGGCGAAGGTTGGCATTTCACTTCTACGACTCAAAATCTTTCAAACTTGTCGCAAACCTCTGAGAAGCCCAGAGACATATGTCGGTGCTGTAAAACGCAAAGTGCGAAAACGTTGGGTAATGGAAACAACAAGTTAATTAGTAAGAAAGCTTACGTTTTGATTAATTGCAAAATTTCGGAGATACATAAATGTCTTTTAAGTGAGACGAGAAAAATAGGCCAGCCTGTCATGCGAAGTTCTTGACTGCACCACTCTGCCTGAAGAGATCATGTTCCATAGACACAGTCGAGAAACTGGGCTTCAAGGCACTGGAGTGAGTCATGGTTTTTCCATAAATTATAATAATTATTTATTATACCCCCTACAAATAAAATACAAACCTGGAAGCCACCAAAGGACTCACAAAATTCATCGAGACAATTGGAATCGCCTCCCCTTCATCTGATGAAACAACAAAAATATCACCAGCAATCAATTATCAGCCCAATTAGTTAAATACCTAATGTGGTCGCCAGAAATCTTAACGTTGACGCGACCAGAAAAACCAAATAATAATTATTTTTTACAAAACAATTAAACAGCATTTAATATTGATTTTTAACTCACACAGTAACACATTCTCGGGGGTCAAACAGGCATGGAACCAAGACCATAATTTTTAAAATTTATTCGAAATTATTTTAAATATTGTAAATATTAAATAGATGCTAAATTATTAAAAATTAAAAACAAATTTATTCATTAAAGGTACAATTTATTAGTCCTACTTTGGCACGCCAAATTAAATCAAATTTTACAAACCAATTCTTTTTATTATATAATTTGTGGCATTATAGGAAAAATACTAACATTTATATTTTACAAACAAACAGATCTAATAACTCTTCTTCTCAGGGTCTTTACTGGGTTTCATATGTAAGAAACAATCAAGATTATAAATTAAAGAATTAACAATTTAAACAAATTTAAACTAACGGATTACGAAATGACAAGAAACGAAATCTGACTATAGCCTTAATTACCGTTTACAGAAAATTTAATTATTTTGGATTGTACTTACAACTGCCTTTCTGGTACCAGACTTAATGATTTCGAAGCTTGCGACACAATTCACAAAAAGGCCATTAATCACAGACTCTACACTTGAACAAACACACGGTTGTATTTCGTGGATTACTCCTCCAGGAACTCGATTATCTGCAACTCCGGTCAACCGTCGGACGTATTAAATTTCGATGCCTTTTGCGGAAAATGTTAATTAGAGCGCGTATGTCTCTGAACAAACAATCCTAAACCTTTTGTTTCAGCTTTTCAGATTTTTGTATAACTTGTCTCTCCGTCCAGAATTTTTTTAAAAATGTAATAATTAACATATAAGTCTCTCAGTTGAAATTACTAAGTTTGGACCACGCTGTTCGTACTCTGAATTTCGCTCCCTCTTTCTACCACAAGATTCGCCAGACTGCAATCAACTTTCTTATTCGCCAGACAGCCACCAACTGACCCCCGTACAATGCGCGCAGTTTACAACAAAGCTAGCCGACACAGAGCTGCCGTCCATTGTTGTTCTTTGAGATAAGTGCCGCTAAAAAATTCATTAAAATTTAAACAATTAATGACCTCCTTAATTAGTATTACAATATAATATTAAAAAAATTTTGGAACATGATTACTGAAGATCTTGGAAGTGTATCCAATCAAATTTTTCAGAATAGTCAACTTCAGTGAATATATTTTTGATCATATTATTACTCACTAAGGTCTCATTTTATTTTTCCTTTTTCTTCAACTTTTGTTCGCTTGATGAAGTCCCAAATTAGGGACGAAACGTAGTGAGATGTTGTCGGATTTTCCATTCCGTAGATGGTATTTTTTCTTCCGAAGAGAAATCTGAGAACAGAGGAACAGATGAGATGGGCGTGGCAGGTCAAAGACGAAAATATAGTAAGAAGAACTGCGAAACAAGGGGAACAGAAAATGTAAAGCCAACCCACGTTTCTAACAGCAATAAAACTCTGTTCTCCTTCAGGGTAGGAAGATATTCACTTCATATGCACGAGTGTCCGTACACTCTTGTGGATTTTGGACCTACTTGGTTCAGCCCAGACTTAGAGAGACAGCTATCTCGGATTTCTTGCGGGTGAATGTTTAAGCACGATTTTTCACTCGGTTTTATATGATTTGAGAGAGTGGGGAGGGGGTAGAGGGATTTGAGTCTGTTCCCGGAAGGACCCGGGGTGAATTGACAAGGCCTCAACCAGGAGGTGGTGTAAAAAATTACTATCTAGGCAATTTAAAAATCCAACAACATCTACTGATGACTTCACACCGTTGCCACAAAGTTTCAATTCCAATATATCTTGTTGGCCACAGTATTTATTTATTAACTAACACATTTGTTCATATGTGGCTCAGGATTATTTGCAGAAGGTTTATATTAATATAATTCTAATTTTCTCGATTCGTTAGTCTTATAGAAGAAGTGAATAAGGCAAAATAAAACTGGTTAGGTTGATTTTATCCTTAACAGTTTAATGTTGTCTGGGAGATTGTTAAATATTCCTCTTACTACTAAATAAATTATTTAATATGACTGAACGTGATTTTTCGACTTTCTGCTTGAGTGTTTGCCTAGGAACATTAGTTTTATACAAAAACTATACTTGGATTTAAGTCTAAATAATAACCAACGAGTCTTTTTTAAATTTAGTCTTATATTATTGGTAAAAAATTTGCAGCATATTACCACAGTATTGTATGTACATTCTTTTGACAAATTCTTCTTCGTAATTGCAAGCTTAAAAAAATATTATTGCATTTTTTGAGGACGATTTCTTAATTCAACTTCAGTTCATCTTTCTTGTTTCTCTCTGTCCTTTTTTACAGTTGATTTGGTCTCTCTGTTTTCGTTTGTTAATTCTCCATTTTATTTTCTCTCTTGGCTACCTCTTTACTCAGGCAATGCAATACCCGAAAAACGCCTATAACAATAAATTTACAAGTGACTTTTTTCATTTTATTTGAAAATATTTTTCCTAGATTGTTGAAGTATACATATATATATATATATATATATATATATATATATTAAAATTGTGAATTAGAATTGTTTGTGATTGAAGCGTCCGTCAATAACAAGTGTCAGAATTTTAAACGTTAACGTTGTCGTCACTGCTTAAAATTATATGATTTGAAACACAAATATCAGTGTTTGATTTTTTTATATGTAATAAAAATATTTATTTTTACGAGCCGTTTTCTTTCTGTCTCATATTATTTTTTTCAAAGGTAATGTCGACCATTTTGATGACTATTATTTATCAAAAAGATGTAAGAGTAAAAAATGCTTTTATTAAAAAAAGACTCCTCCATGCATTATCGGGGAAATTTGCCATCTAAGTCTACCAACCCTTCCTTTTTTTTTAAAGAATAAAAATTTTAGAATTATCTCAGATAAATCAACAATTTTCAAGTAGATTTCTTAATAGACAAGCGAAGTTAATACTACTGGAGTCTGTATGACAGTTTTAGGTTTTACAGAAATTTAATAGCAAATGATCTTCGCTCATTCTAACACTTTAATTTCTTGTAAATTTTCAAGCCATCTCTTATCTGTATTGTCCTCCGCCTTTATTCTCATTGTGTCACAGTGCCTCTTTCGTCTCGTCGGTCTCAATTATTTTGTTTTTAAAAATTGTGACCCTGTCTTCCTCTACAAATATATTTTCTCTTCACTGTAGGTAATTTAAATTACGTCCTTGTATCCCGTTTTAAATAGTGGCTGGGTGTTTCTGGAAAAAAAACTCCCAAGGAAGGAACACGTTACAAAGATTGCACAAAAGTCTTCCACTTTACTCACGATCGACTGATAATAGTTTCAAGAGTCATTAACCTCTGAATCGTTTCACTTGCCTTCAAAGTGATGAGTGCGGAACGTAGAGGAAGTATTCTGAGGCAATAAAATCGCATTATACGGAGAAATATCTGTGAATTAATAGAATGTATATTCAATCCAACGTATAGTTGTCTCTTTGGGGCTTACTAACCTTGAAGACGTGTGCGTCGTACTGTTCGAAACGTCTTCCGTTCTACCTGGATCTCCTGATTCACTGCCTTTGAAATACCCGACAGAATTTCAAGCTCGTTGACAACAGACTTTAAATACTAGAATATCCTTGCAAAGACAACTTTTATTGACAAGCGTTCTCGTATTTGCAATCGTGAGACCCGGATGTTTGAAAACTCGACGTTGAGCTTCCGGGCGGATCTTTGGGCTTAGCCAATACAAGTCCAGGTTCCTATTTCTGCCGCATAAATAAGCAAACTTAGTAATTCTTCTCCTTCCGTCAGGTCAGAATTATTAAAAGGTTTTTTATTGACTGTGGATATCAGAAAGATATAATTAATATCGTTTAAATAAAGTTCACCGCAGGTGTTTGCATTGTAAATACTTGTTGGGTGTCGAATATGGTCCCATGGGATTATAAACTTATTATTTTTCTAACTAAACAAATCGACAAGCGCTATTCGTCTTAAAAGGCAATAGAATTCCATGAAAATTAAATTTTTCCTCGAACATTAAAATAGCACAAATTTAAAAATTATTTCCAAGGAATAATCGCAATTATTGAATAGCAATAACATTACAAAAAAAACTTTAATGGGGCCAAAAAATCGATAAAAAAATATTCTCGACGTATATAGGTCATTCCATGTTAAATCATCGAATTTAAATTCAGTTTTCAGACTCATGTTAAGTACGAGTACTTCAAATAAAATTTGTATGTTTGGCTCTACCAATAGACTTTTTTTCATCTCCTACATGAACTAGAGAGTTCAATTTAGTTTAATTTTAAAAATATTAGAATGTGGTTTCATATGATGATGTCACTTGGCAAGATTTTGTGACATTTATAGCTCGAGATACCTCCAAAAATTTATTTAACCTTGAATGTATCCATAACTGCATTTCTTAAATCATTTTTTTCCTTTTTAACATGCGTTGAAAAAATCACAATGAGATTCCTGTGGGATCTTTATGAAATAAAATAATGTTATTTTAATTACTCTCATCTCTCAACTGCAGTACACATCTTCTTACAAGTTCAGACCAGCATTAGCAGTGTCCACTTCTTGCTTTGAGAGTCTGTAAAGGTTCAAAAGGTTTCCCGTTTTAATTACGCTGTGAATTATGTTGAAACTTTGATGGTCCAATTGCGAGGCTTGAAATAATCCAAATTCAGATAACACAGTTGTAAATTTTTGCATAAAATACCTTTAAATGTAGTATGTTACAAAATTCTCAAGCGACGACTAGTAAATTAATTTAACGGTGTTATTCATGATTTTAATTTTCCCTTTCCTTCATTCTAATCCGTTCTCCATACTTCATTTATCGTCGTACCATTTTACAACTTCTGTTTCTCTTCTCCTCAGCGCCTTATTCCTCTGCCATTTAACGTCCATTTCCAACAGTCAGATAATATTCTAACTAAATCCATACGTTTGCCTTTAAATTCCAACAGAGTGATATTGGCGTTCCTCGTAAGGCTTCATTACAATTTTACCGGAAGCTATATTGAAGTCTATAAAGTAATGCTTTTTTTCCCTCCTCTCGTCAATATTAAACCGTAAAGCTGAACATTATTGACACTAAAATTGCGCCAGGTTGTGTCAACATTAGACAAAGGCTTAGAAAATATTCCACGCCCTTCCGTGGAAACCCGCGAGCTCAGACGACTCGAAACGGACATTACATGTGTAATTATACACGATTATCGGAAAAGCGACGTAAGCTGAATTAAATAACAAACAGTAAAAGTGGGGAAGGAGGTAGAATTTAGTATACAGTATATATTTTATATATGGTTCATATTTATAAGGAGTCTTCATGTCAGCTTTTCTCAAGCAGGGGGTTTCCGCGGGAAATTGCAATGAGTAATCGTGCCGAATAAAGAGGAGTTGGCGTTGGAAGAAGGAGAAAAGTTATATCTGGACAAAGGAGGTTTTTTTGTCAGCTTCAGCTACATTCATGATGCATTTTAGCGAGCATTTCTAGAAGTTTGTTAAATATAATACCCGGTGATTAAATATTAAAATTAAAAATTCCAATCCTTACTGTTTAAACCGTTTCACATCTACATTATCAATAATATTTTCCTTACCAGAAAGTGTTTTTGAAATTTTCGATAGTTCGTCTCAAAAAATGTTGACTACTTTTAGTATTTCCTGTGTAACATGAAATTTAACATTAATCCTTAAGAAGATTTACTCTCCTATTTCTAAATTTTATACTTTTATATCATTATGATTCATTGATTAATATTTCATTGAATATATGCTTGCCCTGAAACTATTTAATCTAAAAATTGCCACCCTCATACTTTAATTCAAGTTAGAAAAACCAGTGTTTCTGAAGTTTTCATCACTCTACGAAAACAGTTCTAATTGTCGTCAATACATTTTAATTTTGATTTTTCCCTGTTATTCCTTAAATTCGAAGGCGGTTTTCCGGGATGTTATCTTTTAATTATCTTATAATTCAGATCTTTGAAACGAAAAATTATATATAAAGAGATAAAATAATTACCATTTATTTTATCATAGAATAGTAAACATATTTATTATAAATACCATATACTTTGTCTTTTAGTTGGCTCCTTCTTTACCTAATTTTTCTACATCTAACACAGACATTTTTTTACTTTTCCGAGAAATATAAAAAAGAATTCAGCTGTTAAGAATCATCTTATATTCCTTTCTACATCTGTATTAATTTTATGTTATCTACATAATTTAAACTACGCCTATGTAGTCAGTTAATAACTAAATAAAAATTCATGTACAATATATTTATTAGGAGCATTTAAAAAGCTGAATCCGGGATTAAATTATGAGCCAATATTTCAGAACGAGGCCTTCCACCTGTTTTAATATAGAATTATATTTTTAGTAGAATAAATGGTAGTGTACAAAGAATCTATCCCTGAGGAATGCTACAAGTAAATGTTTCCCAATTTAAGAGGAAAATTTTTATCAATACTCAGGTATTGACACACTGAAAATTTTCTCTTTAAAAAGGTTTTATATTAAAGGATCAGGGTTTTTAAAAATCTCGACCGTACCGGAAGTGTAGGTCCCGGGTTCGATTCCCCATCCTGATCCTTTAATTCAGTTTCATGACCTTCAAAGCTGAACTTCGTTTGAATGCATTACTTCTGTTCTTGAATATTTTATATTCATATTTAGGATCACTCTGTATATTTTTACATGCGAATTCTTTATTTTGTTAAAGAGCTTTCTTTGAAAATTAATATTATTTTTAAAATGGACAACGAGTATAAAACGCAGTTATAGAATGTTCAATTAATGTTAGAAAATACTCGTTGAACGCCAGAACTATTAAGTATGTGAACGAAAATGCCAATGACTTTACGTAGGAATGACAAAATTCTGAATTCCGGTTGTGAATTAAACATTTCAATTTAAATTTTAAAATAAGTAACATTGAGAAAATTTCAGATAAAGTCTTAATAGAATAGATAAATGTAAAGGGGGTAAAAAAGTAATTTAATACTTAGTATATTTATATCTGATTAATAGCTAAGTAGTTCACTGTCACACAATTCTTCAGCACCACAATACGACCGCAGCCGGTTCGGTTTGAAAGCAGCGTGTATTTTCTCAATATATTTTTAAACAAGATAATGCGTTGGAAAGAGAATTAAATTATCTACAACTTTATCTCTTTGACAAATGATTGTACGACCAACCATTTTAAAGTTATCAGCAGTAGAAATAAGACAAACTGCATTCATTCCGAAAAAGACGCATAATATCTTACATTTAACGAATTATTTCTACAGCTTTATTCAAACAAATTTCTTAATCACATATACCATTCGACGCAAAATTTTATGCTTTATATTTTATTACTGTACATTCTTTTCAATAGAATGCTTCATTCTTTAACTATTAGTTTTCGGTCACCTTCGGCAAACATCGGCCAACTTCGTCAGACATGCAACGACTGAGCGTGTGGACATTAAACAGATTTTCTGTATACTTACCCCTAACAGTTATATGTTACCGTATTTTGCAAGAGTTTTAGTTTATGAATAGCTGACTTTTTAACCACAGAAACTTTTCGAGTTGGAAAACTTGGTTTCTCGCTCATGGCCACAATTACAAAAAATATATAAAGTGATAAACTTGGCTAGTTCAAGTAAA
This sequence comes from Zhengitettix transpicula, assembly GCA_037074705.1. NCBI lineage: Eukaryota > Metazoa > Arthropoda > Insecta > Orthoptera > Tetrigidae > Zhengitettix > Zhengitettix transpicula. The sequence goes on along the minus strand of CM073590.1, from coordinate 231,701,034 downwards.
TATAATAGACATTTAAGCTAGAATAGACACATGTAACATTCTCAACCACGATTTCGTGTTCGTTTAGTGTCCCAGTGTAAAATGGCTGAGTTGAATTAATTAAATTAATACAAAAGCGAGTATGACATTTTTTTTATTTGTGAGGGTGACTGACGTAAATACATAATAAATTTGTTTAACAGACTTAAGCAGTGGCAGTGAGTTTTAATTTTCAGGGAAGAAGAAAATAATTATTTAAAGACATTTGAATACTATTTTTTGGGTTGTTTGAAATATTTTAATTTATGACATATAACGTTATTTCTAATTAGAGCAATTATCAACTTAAACTGAATTGTAGTAAATAAAATTCATTCGTTCGTTCTTTCGTTCTAAAATTGCATCAAGTGATTGTGAACAGATTTTCTTAAATGCTACGAGAACATCCCAAATAATGTTCAACGTTCAGGTTAACTTTTGCATATTACGAAAAAAAAAACTCACCTGCCGTTTTCAGCGCAACTCACCGTAAAATCTTCTCTTCTCCCTCCCCTTGTCGGCAAATCGTCTCGACCTGAGGACTATGACCCAAAAGTTTTCGTGTTCAATTATGTATTCTGTCAAGACTCTCGAACAGCAAGGAGGGGACGGGGGGTTAAAAAACTCTCGATTGCTTTTCCTGTAGATGAAGTTTAGCGAACCTGTGGCTGGATGAATGTTGGATGGTTTTCCCTCAAACTTCCCTTCCGCGGTTCTCTTTCACGCCTACACGGAAGAAGAAAAAAAGTGGATCAAACAAGAAAACTATTTTCGCTAATGAGGTAATTTTTTTTTCTCATATATAATTTAAAGGTTAATAAGTATTCTTGTAGTCATAAATTTGGTGCAATGTCTGGAGCGCGCAACAGAGGTTCTACTTTAAAATAGCCAAGGGAATGTAATTTACGCTACGGTTAGTAGGAGCATGTATAAAAATAGGAGCACGTAAATTTGAATGATGGTGTGTGCAGAAGAATGTGGACGGGAAGAATGTGGAACGAGTGGATTTTAAAATAGAATGGAAGAGAAAGATATTTTCTGAATAAATACAACTTGAAACAATAGAAAAAAAATGTTACTCTGAAGATTCTAAATCATTAAGATGGCCAAACGGAAGATTCCGCAAATAGCGACACTTTACTATGTATTGCTATAACGTCACAATCCTACTAATCAGAGAAGTATCTTCGATTCCATATTTTGCATACAAAAATCGAGTATTGATTTTATTACCTTAGTCAGTTAACGTGAGAAAAAACAGAGTAACAGTTTTACAGTTATAGAAAACGAGTCAGAAATAAAGTGTTGATCAAAAAAATTGGAATTCGAAAACCAAAACAGCCGGCAGAATAACCTATGCATAGATAATTTTTCAGTATTTCTTTAGCTATTATTTTTCCTGTATAGATTTCCCTGAAAATAATGAACTTAGTTTATCATTAAGACATTAGCGGACTACATAAAGCTTCGGTCATCTTCGGCAAACATCGGCCAACTTCGTCAGACCCTGCAAGTCTGAGCGTATGGACGTTAAACAGATTTGCCAGTGTTTTCACATTATCAGTTATATGTTGTCGTTTTTTGCAATAGTTTTAGGATATGAGTAGCTGAAGGTCCAAAACAACAAATTTTAGGGAGCTAATATTGAATAGTATTAGTCTGTTTACAATTCGTAAGAATAATAACCTAGGTTTTCACTGTGTGTCGTACTCATTCTGGAAATCTTTAGCATAGTATAGTATTAGATCATATTCCGTCAACGCTTGTACATAATTACAATAATATCTTATAATTATAAATCTACATAATAAATTTTTAATTATTGACAAAAATTACATTTTAACTAAAAATAAAATACTTTTAGGAAGGGAAAAGTGCAGAGTTCTGCAAACATTGTAAGAGAGAAAACAAGTAAAGTTACAACTTTTTCAATTAAGAAAATTTTATAAACATGAAAATAAATTTTGAACGGGCTAATGTCTAACATACATTTATTTTACATTGGATATATATTAATCTTAAACTAATTCTGTCAGTTCCTAAATTGAATAGAAGGAGAGGCTAAGCAAAAACTGGGTTAGTTCTTTTATTAGTTTTATTTTATTAACCTTGAACTGTTTAATGTTGTGTGGAAGCTTGTTAAATATCGCAATACCATTATAATGGACTCCTTTTTGTGTAATTGATAGTGACTTACCTTGTTTCTAAAAGTTCTTATATCTTCTATTGAAATATTACAATTTTAAAATTAAAAGACAAAACATTAATTTTTTTTGGGGGGGAGGGGGGCAACAGGCTACATGAGGGTAATCCACGTTGGGCAACTCCCCTTTAATAGCATAGGAAGGGATTTGAAAGGGGGGATGCGGAAAGGTAGAGGAAGGTAGCCAAGGGTAACAAGGGCCCCCGGGCTATGGTTTAAGGATCCTACCCGGCATTCGCCTAAAGAAATGCAGAGAAAACCCTAGAAAAACCTGCATCGGGTAGGTCGGGCATTGGGTACTTGTCCCACGCCCTTCAGTACTATGATTATTTAAAAATTTCTTTTCATAATATGACAGTCAATAGTATTCTTAATTTCTATAAATAAATTTTCCTATTAATATTTACTGAAAGTTCTGTGTTATGTACTTCCTATGCACATTGAGACTATTCTAGTTACATTAAAGCAAGGGTTTTCTATTATTCCCATCACCCCACATTATATCATACCACCGACTTATTGCCGGTCTGTACAACATAGTTTCTGTAGAAGGTGATTGGTATCATCGACATATTTCCAAAAAGGATCCATTACTGACTTTATTTATTAATCAATCACACTGGCTGAAGACTGACTCTTGTCGGAGAATAGAAAACACTCTACTGTTACAAAAAAAATCCATTCCTTCTGAGATTCTACTCTATAAACAATGAGAAGACGAGTTAATCCCCAGCAGACTCTTCCAGGACCGGCAATGGCGACCGAAACCTAAATCCTATTTGCGTAGCCTATCAATGTTTAGTCTGTCAGTTAACACGAAACGCTTTTTCGGCTCTCTTAAGATCCGCAGAAGCCGTAAATAAAGCATAGGACCTCTTTTGTAAGATAGAGGACGAGCGTTCCCTGTAAACATTTAGCTTAGCCATCCAGCTGTTTGGTTCCACGTGCAGGGGGGGAAAAAAGAGGTTGTAGTAATTTCTGCCTGCTGCGGGACGGCACATCTGTTGCTGGATTCAGGGCGACAACCTCTGACCTTGCCAATATTTCTTTTCTTTCGGTCGGCGGTTTTCCTTTAACGTGGAGGAAACGCTGCTCCTTGTGCTCACCCAATAATAAGAAGAGTCTGATTAAGGACAGGATTTTTATTGGTTGTCAACTATTAATTATTTTTTCTTACATCACCACTCCAAACCTTCTCACAATCAACATCCACTACATTTTTTTTACCAGTGTTAGAAAATACCTCATTTTTTTAAATAAATCAGGTATTATTTATAGTCGTGTTTGTTAATCCCGGTTCGTGAAAATTACACTTAATTTTATTTGTATTTTTTTTAGGGTAACAGGCTACATGAGGGTAATCCACGTTGGGCAGCTCCCCTTTAATTGCATAGGAAGGGATTTGAAAGGGGGGATGCGGAAGGGTAGAGGAAGGTAGCCAAGGGTTAACTAGGGCCCCCGGGCTATATTTTAAGGATCCTACCTGGCATTCGCCTATAGAAATGCAGGGAAAACCCTAGAAAAACCTGCATAAGGTAGGTCGGACATTGGGTACTTGTCCCACGCCCTTCCCATAGCGGGAGAAGAGTTTGCTGTGGGGACGCAACATTCTCTTCTCCATACCTCGACCAGTTTAGGAGGCAGCTGGCCGACTGTTCCAATGGGAACAGAAAACAACTATTACCGTATGCCCAATGTCTGCGACCCCGGAACATACACCTCTCAAAACAGGCCGAGGTTCCTCGGCTTGTGGGAACCATAGTTCAAAAACGGAGAGGAGAAATTGTAACCTTTTCTGGAATCAATTTGATTGAAGGAACCTTAATTAAATTAGTCTAGTGAATGAGAAGAAAAATTGAGAATTTTTGAAAGGAAGATTTATTGTCCAATCTGTCTTAACGGTATATGGAGGATAAAATACAACGATGAGCTATATAAAGTGTATAAAGTGGCTAACATAGTATAGGAACATGTAGTCTTAAATTGCTAGGACACGTAAGAAGAATGGAAGATAGTAACGAATGCAAGAAATTAACGGCCAGAAGGTAGCAGAAGCAAAGGAAGAATCAAGCTAAGATGCTTAAATGGAGCATTGAAGGACTCACAAACACCGAAAATAAAACAATGGTATATAGATAGGAATACTATCATTCCGGAGAATAAGGTCTGTAGCGCCGGTTAAGACGAAAAAGAAGCGTTAAAATACCAAGGAGCTTCAACATTTCGATGTATTGCCTCTTCTGCTTATTGGTTCGGAGTTGATTAATATGTAAACTATTGATAGAACATCTAGAAAGACAATAAAATATCAAAAGAAAGAAATATTGGGAGAATTAAGAGAAAAGGTGGTGAGATATTGATAGGTAGAGGGGGGGAGCTATAGAGAATGTGGAAATGAGATATTTTAATATAACCGAAATTCCATTCACCTTCCTGACGGTATAGATTCCCCTAAATTAAGATAATAACTAGCATACAGGAATATGTGATACAAGTACGAGTAGTTAAATGACTTTATTGAAATAAAAAAGTACAAGCCAGAAAAGAGATACTTCAAAGAAATTTAATATGGGCGGAAAACTACGGAGAAATAAATATTTGAAACAGAACTGAGAAAGAATGGGTAGTTATTCAAAATTTAAATGGAAAAAGTGAGGTTAGGAATCACGGAGATACAAGGCTCAGTTGCTATAATATAAAAAAAACACGTTATTTAATTCTGTCTCAAATTAAATGGGGCATGATCAACCATTTGCCCTTTAAAATTTATATTTGTCTGACATTTAAGTGCAAAAAATAAATATATTACCCAATAAGTCAAAAACTTACATTTAATGTGTTTTCAGGCTCAGTAATTACATTTACAGAGAAATTATGGGTAAATACACACCTTAGACCTTCATCATGTAATTCAGCTATAGAATAGAAAAAAATTCTTGATGTCATTTAAGTCACAGTTGAATTATTTGGATCATAATAACTGTAATTTATCCAGTCAACAAGCTGCAAAGTCAAACATAATTCACATGATAAAGAAATATTGAAAATACTTAAAAATTTCATGGATCCACCCTCTTTGCAAGTTAAAGCCCAAATTTCAGTATAAGATCCACTTCTCCAGGAAAATAGACTTGCTTATGACATCTCCTGGATTATCTCTGTATTTCCAGTCTGGTGTAAAAATTAATTTCCTAACTTTCTACAGAGGTAATTATTTTAAAAAATTCTTATTGACATACTAAACACTAGAAATAAAAGTCCCTAAAAACTTATCATCAATTGTAACTGTTGTTATGCATAACAGATAATGTTATGTTAAGAATTACAAAATGAGTTACTAAAAATGTTATATATAAAACCTAAAAATTAATAGTAAATAGTTCTAGTTTTTGTCGATACGAGTATACTTATCTTCTTACATTTTCCTCGAGGGTCGTATGCAATTTGTTTCAGATAACAATTTAACCCCGTTAAGATTATTTTACAAGTAAGTAGTCGGTCCTCGGTGGTACTTAACAGGGGAGTTTTTTTTCCGTGCCTTTGAGGCATTTCTTCTCTCGCCCTCGCTAAGCTGCTTTCGATATTTCCTTCGCCGCGTTCATGTCTTTGAGAACTCCTCTCTGTGTATTTCTTATCTCTTACCACTGACACCTGAGCAGCTTTTTAATGCGAACAGTTCAACAACATTTTAAATCTTTGCTGTAGTGCTACCGATAGCAAAATTTTAAGCACCTGTCTCCAGATACATTTTAAACCTTTCCTGTTCAGTAATTAGACTTATACGCCCGCTTAATATTTATTTGTAACACATCTCTTGAAATAACTTCATAATCACCTATTTTTCATGTAAGTGTACCACCATGTATGTTGTTTTAGAAATTTATTCCACTATACTAATTCTTTTGACTGAATTAGGAGAACGCACAGAATTTATTTTACAATGATAACGTATCTTTTCCCTTTCTTTAACTTACATTTCTCTCTTATCCTTTGACTGTCAGTTTCTCGTTAAACTTATAGACATTAGAAAAATAAAATAAAAACCTTTCGATTTCTCCTAAAGAGCCACAGTTTGAATTTCTTCAATATTTCTTATATTAAATCACATTACATTCTTCAAAGTTTTTCTGTCGGAACACTGTAACAACGAAATTTCATAACAAATTCAAGTTGAAGTAAAAATATAATTCAAAACGAACTAATATAAAACGTGAAAATACTTGTATACTTACTTTTAATCCAACGCTATCTAAAAAGACTTAAGAGTCCTTCTGCTATGTTGGCAGGATAAATAATGGGTGTACGGAAGAAGGCATGAAAAGGAGAATAGCACAATCTCTTTTGGAAAATAGAAACCTTGAAAATAAAGTACTGGATTGTAATTAATTTTTTATTTATTAAGTGAACAGAATTTGTATAAATTAAAAGGACACAATTTATATTTTTTAAATAATATATAACAGTAATAAAAAATTCTGTATAATTTGACAAGCAGTCATATGATTACACAGTTTATAAAAAAATCTAAGATTATCAGTTTGAACTGAAGACTTAAGCAATGAATTTTGAATATATAATAAATAAATTCATGGTTGTGGTCAGTAAAATTAAGTTTAAAATAAATCCAAAAGAACTGATACTGTTTAGTTTTTAAGTCTTTTGATATTTCGTTTAGTTCAATGTTGGCAACCTATTGAATCCTAGGCGAATATAAGGTTAAGAAGATACAGATTCTTAATAATATTAACAAACTACAAATATTTACCATTTCTTTGAATTATTATAACATATAAGTCAATAAAAATAAAAGTGTATCAAAATGATATTTAAATTTAAATTTCTCAAGACTTTTATGAATTCTACATAATTCAAATTATGTAATTAAATATTTATCTTGATCAATAACATATATATTGTATATTTTTCAATATGTAAGAATAAGTCATTATTATAACACCATTCATTAACTCTATTTAAATAATTTTGAAAACTACCCTCTTCATTATTCGTTTGAATACTTATTTTTGTAAAAAAAAAAATATGTATCAATAGCAAATAGCAAAATTACATAAACGGTTAAAACTAATATGTACAGAACAGAACTATACATCTGTTAGAAACGAATAGTTGAAAAACTCGGAAAGAAGGAGAGTAAATATAGAGCGGTATAAGAACAATGAAGAATACAACAGTTCTGGAAAATAGATGCCCTCGAACTACTTTTGCGTACAATTTTTTGACAAGGAAAGAATTAAATTATCAAATTGAAAATTAGTATTCTCTACGGTATCAGAAGTTTAGTAGGTGCAACAGTCTCTTAATCTTATGCAGAAATAAATACTCTTCCTTGTATTTTATTATTTTCGGGAAGTGTTGTCGTGTCTGCGTCACGTTGGCAATGCTGAGCCGCAAAAAGCAGATGTCTCTGAGTGACAAAATAAACTAAAAAAAATGCTGTGCAGACGAAATACTGGTTTTACTTTATTACAATTACAGTATGTAGGGACTTGTAGTGTCTGTGTAGTGAATTAATGATTAGCCATGATTGTAGAAATCGATTCGGCTATCAGCTAAAATTTATTTACTGACAAGATTTACAACAAGGTTAGAATAATCAATCGTGCGATGCAGTAGTAGATTGTGTGTGTGTTTTGTTGATGTATATATAAGAAGTTATTGATATCATATCTTTGTAAATATTAGATAGTTATTATATTTGCTCCTCTAATTTGATTTCGGGAAATAATAACCTCAAATACTGCTACGCCCCCCCCCCCCTACAGTGCGTTTTTTCATCAGTCTCAGTAAACTTCCTTTCAATTTCACTTTTATACTATAATGGGAAATGAATGTTAGTAACTTGTGATGCATGAAAGTATATATGACACAACAAATAAGGAAAATAGTTTGAGATTTGATAAGTAATAAAACCTTATATTCAGGAAGGTAATATAAACTTTGAATGGAGTAAATTAAACCACGCATTCAAACAGCTAACAGAGAACTTAATTCATTTCATTGGCAGACCTTGCTTTGTAAACATTTTATACACATTCAGAATTTTTTTATATTATTCATTTTGGTACTCTTCATATTAATTTCATAGAAAGCCCACTTGTCTATAATTTTAATTTTTTGTGCTTTTTTCTACGTTTTGCTTTTTAATGTAAAATGGTTTATATTTTGAGGAAACTATGTTATTGCATAATTTATTTTGTTTCAATATGCCTAGTTATATTTTCAAATTTTAATGTAAAAATAATTATTAACCAATCTCCTTTGATATATAGTTTGAGTGTCAGTGCCTCGTTTCACAGAGTTTCTACTTTGGAACACCAGCGAGGATACTGTTGTTGTTATGTGTCTGTTTCCATACTCCAAAAATCCCATTCATTAGAACCCCTACAAAGAAATAAAACATAGTACAAATTCGCTGAACACCTTAGTAGTTGATGCAAATGTGAAAAAAAAAACATCTTTAGTTATCTTAATGTGTAAACGTGTGATGCTATTCTTGTATTTTAAATGTGGCTATTTACACACATTTATATGTTGTTTTTTTTCAATGTGTCAACTCATTTAATTGTAATTCCTTTATTTATCTTCTTTCAGAGAACAATGCTGTAGTGCCAATGATAAATAGGTGAAGATGGGGAAGTTGTTGAGTCTTCTAGCGAGAGATGATTCGAATTGCTGTTCTCCACAGAAATATGATGTTTTCTTGGATTTTGAGAGTAAGTTATGTGATAGGAGTGTTGATGAATAAAACTAAAATTACAAACTACATAATAATGTAATTCAAGTTTATTGTAGGTGCAGTACAAATAGTATTCCTTGTTATTTCTTATGTTTTACATCATGATTATGAATTCTCATTTTTGTTTACATTATAGATGCTCAACCAACAGATACTGAACAGGAAACATTCGAAGAAGTACAGAGAGTTTTAAGAAATTCAGAATCAATATTAGAAGAAATACAGTGTTATAAGGGAGCAGGAAAAGAAATCAGAGAGGTATTTAGATGCTGTTTATTGTTGCTAATGAATTGAAAAGAGAAAAAAATACAATTATATTTATACTTAATTTATATTAACATTTAAAATAGTTTTTTATTCGTTGATGTAAATGTTATGCTAACAAAGTTTTTAATTATAGGCCATTTCTTCTCCAACTGAAGAATTTCAAAGGCGAGCATGGGAAGCAGTTATGCCCTTAGTGACTAAATTGAAGAGATTTTATGAATTTTCAACTGAGCTAGGTATGTAAAATATAGTCCAATAATTGTATTTAAAAATAAAATGACAAATAATTGTCTTCGTAAAGTTTATAGTCCACATTTTAAAATGGAAGATTCAAACCTGTAAAATGGTGTTTTTCCTGAATTAGTTGCACTTTGTTACAAAAAGTTAACTTCTCTTTTTCAGTTTTCTTTGCATGTTTTACCTTATTTTAAGTTTTGACTCACCTCTTATTGTTACCAGATATACAGAACTTCTTCTATGAAGCGTGTAAAATTTCAAAAGCTATTTTGATTGTAATTTTTTTGTTTCAGAACAAGTGGTTCCTAAAATTTTATTCCAGCTGTGCTCAGGCTCAATGACTCCTACACAGCACCTAGAAACTCAACAGGCTCTTGTAAAGCAGTTTGCCGAGATCTTAGAATTTGTTCTGAAGTTTGATGAATACAAGGTGTTTATTAATTTATGTAATATGTAATATTAAGTAACTAAAATTAAAAAATGTTTCAATTCTTCATTGACCCACATGCAAACCAAATAATTGTTTATGCATAAATCACACCATAAAAACCCTTGTTCGTGAACAAAATGAATATTGTGTCCAGATTGACTTTGCATTCAATATTTTGCTTTCAACAACACACATGAAGTTATATAACATTAATAAGTACCATTATATCAATGAGGAATGAAAGGAAAAATATTGCTATTAACGTGTCACAGCCTTAAATGAGTACATATACAAACAAAAATAGTACAAAGAAATGTTTATTAAGCAGGTTGTTATTAAACTGTGTAAAATTTAACCATTTATGTGAGAAATTTTGTACAAAGTAGCAAGTCATAATAACGCTAATAATCTCTCGTGTAGTATAAGGAGGAGGGAAAAGAAGGTTTTGTTTTTTTTCACTAAGGATGTTACAAAACTTAATAACCACATATCCTTCAGTGAAGGAACAAATTAAGTCATTTAGTTTAAGAGCCCTAAGCCTTCTCATAGGTAAGTTAGGAAATTTAATTCTTTTAGTGTCATCCTGGCTGAGACCCGATGCAGGCAAAAGTAAGCCTGCGAGAGGATTTCTCGCAGGTGAACCTTCCCAGAGAGCTCTGGCGGGGGCTACCTTTGGGGATGCTCTCACATCTCTCTGGTTCTTTTTTGAACTAAGGTTCCCACATGTCGAGGCACCTCGGTCTGTTTTGAGAGGTGTATGTTCCGGGGTCGCAGACCTTGGGCATACGGCAAGAGTTGTCAGCTATTCCTATTGGAATAGTCGGCCAGCTGCCTCCTAAATTGGCCAAGGCATGGCGAGGGGTAAGCTGCGTCCCCACAGCAAACCCCTCTCCCGTCATCGGAAGGGTGTGGGACAAGTACCAAATGCCCGACCTACCCGATGCAGGTTTTTCTATGGTTTTCCCTGCATTTCTTTAGGCGAATGCCGGGTAGGATCCTTAAAATATAGCCCGGGGGCCATAGTTAACCCTTGGCTACCTTCCTCTACCCTTCCGCATCCCCCTTTCAAATCCCTTCCTATGCTATTAAAGGGGAGTTGCCCAATGTGGATCACCCTCATGTAGCCTGTTGCCCAAAAAAAAAATTAAAAAAAAGACCCGATGCAGGTTTTTCTAGGGTTTTCCCTGCATTTCTTTAGGCGAATGCCGGGTAGGATCCTTAAACCATAGCCCGGGGGCCCTAGTTAACCCTTGGCTACCTTCCTCTACCCTTCCGCATCCCCCTTTCTAATCCCTTCCTATGCTATTAAAGGGGAGTTGCCCAATGTGGATCACCCTCATGTAGCCTGTTGCCCTAAAAAAAAAAAAAAAAAAAAAAAAAAAAAAAAAAAAAAAGATGAAGTCATACAAGAACAGGTTTGCTTCCTTTGTGATTCCAAAAACTGGGTCAGAAAACCCTGGGTTATACTGAGGAAATCAAAACTCTTAGGCATGTGTATCCCCAAATACAAAATACCACACAAGTGAACAGTCCAACATAAGTAAACAGTCCAATATATCATATTCTACCTAATATTCTCTTATGAGTATGTTCTAAACAGAAACATATCATACTTGCCCGGTAGGAATTCTTATATCCTGGAAGACAAATTGTTAAAATCATTTGATTCCATTTTCATTTATTCACCTCTTATGTTTCATTCTCTCTAAAACACTATTAAAGTTCTGTTTACCTCACAGTCAATGGAAAATCCAAAAATCTCTACCATTATAAACCATTAATAATCTGTGAAAAGTTAGTTTATAAACATATAAATGATAAACCGAATAAATTTATTAACAATTTACTTTGGGAGTTAAAATTCATTAATGAGATTAGAATTATTGTATAATCGTTTGAGATTTCATCATTCAATGAGTTCAAGAAATCTAAGCTAGAAAATCTTATATTTAAACACATTTGTTGTGTATTTCTGCTAACACAGTAAATTAAATTAAAATATTAATTTGTATTTTCTAATTTTAGTGCAATTAAAATTACATGTATCAACAAAAAAAGGTTAATATTTCTAAATAAGGCATGTTCATAGATTTTTTTCTATTTGTATGACACTGTTTCAAAAGTGACACATGCTAGATTTGAGATTCATATATACATACATAATTTGAAAATTATATTTCAATTAATCAATTTTTATTCATTATGATGCGTGAACCAAAGCCCTAATGCCAAAAATAATTCATTGTTTTGTATGTACCAGATGAAAACTCCAGCCATACAAAACGACTTCAGTTACTACAGAAGAACTATTACACGGCAACGCATGTCTAGTACAGATGGTTTTGAACACCTTGATACTAGGGAAGTTACCAATGAGCTGGCAAACCACATGTCACTTTTCTATGCTCATGCGACACCCATGCTAAAAGTACTGAGCGAAGCAACGACTAGATTTGTTGCTGAAGTAAGTGGTTTATATAAAATTATACTGCACTGAAATTACAATATACACCTTAACTTACAATATTTTATATTTTAAGTGTTGAAACTTTTGTTAATCATTTGTCAACTTTGATTGCACTCATACTTTTGAGGTAGTTATGCTGTCGTGAATTAAATAATTTCCAGAAGTTAGATTTATTTCTTGTAAGAAAGAAACAATAGTACTTCAATAAATATAGTTTGCTTGTTGAATCATTAAAGGATTTCAAACTACTTATTGGTAAGTTAAAGGCTTGACTTCCTTCCTATTACAGATATAAAGGACAGGATATGGGAACCTATAAAAATCCAATACAGTATCCGAGTTGTGAAATTATTGGTATTGCAAACAGTTCCTATATGTTTATAGGTTCTATGGAGGCATTGTTATTTTTCAGAATTAGCTTTCAATTCATTATGTATTTGTATTATCATTTTTGTTTAGAAATTCATTTTATAAACTCATTTTCATCATATTGAAGTATGATTTTTTAAAATACATTGTGTGTTTTGCAGAATCAAGATATCCCTATAGAAAATACAACTGAAACATTGGGAACTATGGCCAAAGTATGCCTGAGGATGTTGGAGAGCCCGTAAGTGTATTAATCATATATCATTTGCATTTAGGGTAACTCTAAGATTAGTGCCATTTATACCCTTTCTCTCATTTAGATTTACTTTTCCCAGTTCCAAATTCTAAATATAATTATTTTGCTTAAATCTGGGTGAATACCAGCCTGTGAGAGCTGTTCTCTCACAGACAGAACCTTTTTGGAGAGACGGAAAGGGCTATCTTTGGGGATGCCCTCCGTTTTTTAACTAAGTTTCCCTCAAGCCGACACTTTTGCCTGTTTTGAGAGGTGTATGTCCCAGGGTTGCAGACCTTGGGCATGCAGTAAGAGTTGTCCACTATTCCCATTGGAATAGTCGACCAGCTGTCTCCTAAACTGTTCGAAGCATGGAGAAGGGAATGCTGCATCCCCACATCATACCCCTCTCCTGACTTTGGAAGGACATGGGACAAGTACCTATTGCCCAACCTATCTGATGCAGGTTTTCTATGGTTTGTCCTGCATTACTTTTAGGCGAATGCTTGGTAGTATCGTTAAACTAGACTTTAAGTTAACCTTTGGCTACCTTCTTCAACCTTCCACATCTCCCCTTTCAAATCCCTTCCTTTGTTATTAAAGTGGAATTGTCACAATGTGACCTGTTAATTTTAAAAAAAAAATTTTTTTGCTTAAATTGATTATTAGGCTTTTTTTCTAGTTATAATATGTTAAAGATACATTTCGAAGAAAGAAAAAATGATCAATGTTGGGTTAATTTATTTGAATTGAATTATGTATTATTTTTCACAGGAATTTGATAGCACAATTCCAACGCGAGGAGACTCAACTGTTTGTTTTGCGTGTCATGGTTGGTTTAGTAATTTTATATGACCATGTTCACCCACAAGGAGCATTTGTAAAAGCCTCTAATGTTGATGTGAGTATTCCATTAGTTTGTTTCTATTCAGGACCAACAGAAGCTTATTAATACTAAAGTTGTGTAAAATAGTCAACTTTGTCCACTCAAAAATTATTATTAGCTGTGCTTGTAAAAACTGGTGTCACATTATTTTAAAACAATATATATTTTTATGATTGGGGTATTAATTTTGTTTGTTTGTTTTATTTAAAAATAATATCACATTTGAGAAAATAAGTTACGAACCATATAAATAATTCTTTTGTTTCAGCATTTGCCACAAATTTGTGAGTTAACATTTTTAAAAGTTTATTAAAATTTTATATAATTGTATTTAGTTGAGCTTATCTAGAGACTTGTTTATAGTTTTATGTCTCAGTTTGTATATCTGTCATAGCTGCAGTGCTATACTATGAGAGTTGCTTTCAAGTAAAAATTTTAAGCATTATTAATTTTTTTTGTACTAAATTTATGTATTTGGAATTTAGGTGAAAGGCTGTGTAAAATTATTAAAGGAGCAACCTGCCTGTAGATCAGAAGGTCTTTTGAATGCTTTAAGGTTTGTATTATTACCTTAATAATTAACTAAATTTATCTTTCTATTTAAAATTGAAAGACCCTGGTCTTTGAAGATCTTATGTAGCAAAGCATGTTAATAAAATGATTATGTAAAACCTCAAAATTTTTTAAAAGAGGTGTTGATCTTAAAGGTTGTAATAGATTCATATTTATGACTGAAAACAGCCAAATCAGTCAGAAACTATTTAATAAAATAAAACCCAACAAAACATCTCTCCTCAATCTAGGACTTCGTAATATCAGCCAAAGATTGATATATAAATTAACTAGTGTAGAATTTCCAAGGCATTTTCTATCTGCAATTGTTACTGCAGTGGCAGCATATGAGTATGTGCTACAGCACAAATTAATTTAGTAAAAATTAATTTTTCACAATTTTAAGAACCTTCATAATAATGGTGTTTTAATACTGAGAATCTATGCTTCGATATCAAAGAATTTAAACTCTCCTCCATCTTGCGGCGCATTATTCCTGAGCAGCCAGCTGGCAATCTGTGTGCTTTTCCAACTACAGCACAGGGTCCAGCTCTTTATTGACAACTGTGCATGTGCTGTATACCTTTACACCCTCTCCCACTGCGCCCCCTGAAAAGCTCAATCTGTTGACCTGTGTGCTGCAATGCTAAAAGCACAAGGAAACGAGCCCCATCCTCTGACACAGAGAGACGGCCACATCAGGTGACATAACCAATGAAATTGATATAAATTTGAACTATTCACTAATTATAAATCTTATTTTAAAATAGTTTATATTTTCAAAACAAAAGTAATAGTCGTACATTTAATAAAATAAAAAAATCATAATCTAAGGTTATTTTAAAGAAAACAAAATTTTAGACACATAATAGTGCAAAAATGTACCACACAACCCTGCTTAGTAGCTTGTTCTGAAAATTATCTTTATTTAAAATATTTACGTAGGAAGAATCCTTTTAGGTTATGCGTTTCAAAATTGGACACTATTGGAAATTATGTAGACAGTATTTGAAAAGCAGCATATTACGTGTTGGGTCAGAGTATTGGTAACACTATCACTTGTGTAGTTATCCTCATAAAAATGTTTGCTTTTGGCAATGTAGCACATATCTTCAAAAACACGCCAGTGTGTTTCTGACTTATAATAGTTTAGAAGTCATATAAATATAACTATAAGTTTCGTATTTATTTGAATGTCACTACTGATTTAAGTCAGGTTTCATAAACAACATTCATATCCACATTTGGATATTTCAATTTAAAAATCATTTTGCATATATTTTTTATTTAAATTACAGGGTCTTCAAAAACTAAAAATTATAATTTCTATTACAGTAATTAATAACCATTCTCAAAAATTGTATACATTAATTGTGATTTTATGAGTCTTGTTTACTGCTGTCACATACAGTGTCTTTCAAATAAGATTAATGGTTTGACCATCTACTTTGCTCCTCAAGCTCATTATCCATTTACAAAAATACTGTCATCTTGAAATCCCTAGGTATACTTTAATGGATTGCCTCAGCCTGCTATTTAGTGTGGTTTGTACCAGCATTCTACAAACTCTACAGTCATGAAATTGTTGGTATTGTTTCATGTGCCATTGTTCATGTAGTGTTAAATGTTGTTACTTTAATGTGCACTTGCTAAATAAGGTACCCTGTAGTCTTTGTGATTTAGCATTTAAAAAATAAATTTTCTTTCTGATAATCATTTACTACCAGACAGTGAGTTGTGTAGGCAAAAATAAAAGCCCAGTATGAATTCTTTATGATCTACCTGTCCAACTGCTGGTGACAATAATTGATTGCTTTGTAATACATTCAATTTATCAACATTTATAATGATATTTCTACTAAACAGAAACTGATGTTCATTTATGTCTCAGGTACACAACTAAGCATCTTAATGAAGAAGCCACTCCAAAGAATATAAAAAATCTATTAGCTGCATGAGAAGTTATGTGAATGAAAATGTGTGTTCTTTTACCACTCTCAGACATGGACAAAAAGAGTATGCTGATTTTACTGTACAAATGCAATATTGTATTGATTTTAAAGAAACATGTTTGAGTCCTGCAAGTATATTAAAATGTGAGACATATGGTTTATATAAATATTATTAAAAAGCGTGTTCCACAATTTCATTTTTAGGGATTGTGTTAATGTAAGTAACACTTGTGATCAGAATGATGAATTCTTTGTTTTATAACACAGTGATGCCGACTGAAATTTTATTCTTGTCATTCTCACATTGAGCATTTTACGATTCTGTGTATGCATGCTTTATTGTTCAATTTGCTTTGAAACAAACTATAAACTGCTTCCTTTAAGTAATTACTGTTGGTAAAATAATTCATTCAACTTAGAGATGTGCTACCTACAGTAAATTATCAATGTCACAAAAATATTTGGTATCTTATCTTTTCGTTATCAAAACTTTTCTGTGATGTATCATTTGCTCTCACTGCTATTTTTGACCAATATAAAGGAATCATTTATATCAATGAAGCTGTGTGGAAATTATACTCTGCAGTTTATGAATTTAAAATAAATTGAAATTTTAATGGCTCTATAAATAAACAAGAATGTCATAAACTTATCAATTTAATGTGATGATTCAACTGTTAATTCTTCCACATGTTTTGTGGTCTATTACAAGTTTGAAATTTTCAAATTCTTCCAATGACACTAATTCTACACTTAAAAGAGGTTCCTGTTGAATCAAATTGAAGTTATTTGTATACAATGAATATTTTATGATACCTAAATTATAGGTTTTAATTCTGTTGTACAGAAAATATTTGTGAATGTAATACTGTATATAAATTTGGGATTTTTTTAATGTGCAAAATGATATAAAATTCTAAGAAATTTCCTTTGATAATTCGTGTTACAACATCCAATTCTCAGGCATACTTTAGTTAAAATGTGCTTTTAATGAGACCAGCTGTAATTAGCTATATTTTTTTTAGGAAAAATCTTTAAATGTGTAAAATATAATTTTTAAATAAGTCACTTTATTTTGTACACTACCTTCAAAAAATTACACTATCTATGTTTCTCATTATCTGATCGATGAACGTTTCTCTGTTACCAACAAAAGATAGCCAATGATTTATTTAAGCAGTTTTGTCTAAAATTTATGTTGTAATATTTACTTGTAGATGTAGTATAGCTCTGTTTTCAATACTTATATTTCCAAGCAGTTCATGTTTCTTCATATTTTGCAACAGAATTCATCATCTAAAATTTAATTTGTATTTTGCAGCAAGGTATGATGATTTCTTTGTGGTATTAAAATTAACATACCTATTTGCTTGTAATATACTTTCTTCTACATACAATATTGAATTTTTGTTATATTTTATTTGAAATCTATTGCTTGAAAGTGTTAAAACTTAATTGCAATTTTCGTTATTTACCTGCTGCAATTTTATGGATCATCCTGTTCATCTCATCTGTTGCTTAGAAAACATATTAATGAATTAAAAATATTGCCTTTGGTCAAAATTACTTTCATAATAATGTTGAGAAGTTATGTGAACATGAAACAGGAAAGTAATGCAGAAGACTGTATTGTTATCTGTTATTTACTTTCTGAAAATATCACTAGGGATCAGTATGAAACTAGAAACCAGCTCACAAGATTTTCTATATAAATACAATTAAATAGAGAAGGAATTGTAGGCAGGTAAAATTTATTTATGATGATAATTTGATATTCTTTATTCTTATGTCATACTTTTGGGTCTCTTGAATTGCTAAAGTATGTGTGAAAAATTGCTAAACTGTAAACTTACCTCCCAGTACATTCTATTCTATATTACATTTTGTTGGTGTTTCTGTAGCTGAAATGGTCATAATAATTTGAGTATAACATTTGTATTCAATTTAATAGATTTGTAATTTTTTCAGCTTAATGGGACACATAATTTGATTAGACCTATTATTAAAATCATGAAATTCTCCAATTACAATTTAAACTATTTTATAATTACTGTGCAGTGCATAGTGTTAACTAAATTTCACTTTCTAATACAACTTTTGTTAACTTTCATAAAAACTTGTTCAAAAGAAGCGTTACCTCATGTGACATACTCGTGAAATTTATAAACAGCCCATTGTATAATGTTTGAATGTAAACAGCATAATATTTATCAGATAAGAATATATTGAATTGAATATTTATACATTAATATATACATTCACACAATTGAAAAATTAAAAGGAGCACATAAACTTGAAGGCTTTAATACCTTGTCATATCAATAGAAAACATATGTTAAGATTTAGCATTGTAATTTATATATATCGATGCAGTGGTGTCTCAAATTGTGTCACGTTAAAGTTTTGTAAGTGAGACGTCACACAGTGTGAGTATGAGTGTGTAACCTTTGTGTGTCAGTTTTCATTGTACTTTGTGAACCATAAATTTTTATAAGTAGAAGATTAAAATGTGAGACTGTTTACGTATGACAAATGATGCATCGGTTCGGTGTAGCAGATGTCTGTTTTCTCGTGCCGGGTCTTTTATTTCACAAGTATTATTTGTGATCATGTTGTTATGCAAGTGTGTTTTATGACAGTGTGTTACTAATAGTTTAGACAATACTCGACAGAGGATAAAATGTTAACATTTTTATGTTAAATACCAACTTTTGTGAAAATATTTATAAATGGATCATTAAAATGTGAATATTGAACTATAATTTTGTTGTCTATCAACCTTTTAGCATTTTGAATCCTTTATTTCTTATCAATTTGTTTATAATATGAATTAAAGATTTTTGTTTATCTGCGTGAATATTTTTTAAATATATTCTTACCTCGATAAAAACATTTGCAACTGGTTGAAAACCTGAGAACAATTCCAGTCGCTTATTCAGCAGGAAAACCCTTCAGATATTAATTTAATAAACTAAATAAATAGTTGATCACTAAAAGAAAACTTTTTAATATCTTCCAGCCCGTTGTATCCTATGTTAGTATCGTCATCGTACTCTCAACTGCAACTCTAGTTTCTCCTTCGTGCATTTTAAAATCTAAATTCTGTGGTAGTTCATATACTTTTGTTACAAACTTCCAAAGTTTCATTTTTTTTTGTTGTAATTGAAAATGTTGACACTTTACTGCAGTAATGTAAAATCAAATATATAAAGAAACTATAAATAAAAACAAGCAGAAAATAATTTATTTTATAACGGTTAATCATAAATGTGTCAGTATTGAAAACTCAACAATGAAGTGACCATTGTCACAACTTGTTGCACTCAATGATTCTGTCACAGTTTTTATATATTTAATGAACTTGTAGATTTTGTAGTTAATAAATAAAATATTAAACACTAACTATATAAATATTAACCACTCCATGTATTCAATTAATAAATAATTAATTTGCATACATCTTAAAACGTGGTTAAATGAGGACAACGTAATTTTGCAACAATACATAATAATAGTGAGTCTGCACTAATTTACATAAGATAAGACCTAATTAGTAAACTAGTAATTCTTTATTGTATTATTAGGTAATTATAAATAATTAATTAATTATAAAGAAGTGAACGGTGACCTAACGCCGCTACAATTGAATAAAATTATTATGTTCAAATACAGACTCGTTCTAGAACTTCCAACCTTGAGAATATGGTGATGGTCTACATTTATTATTTGTAGGCTCTGATGTCTACTTAAAAGTAAAAGTAACTATAAGCTGATTTCTATTGCAATCTTACAGTTTCCTTGAATGTTACCTAAGCATATAATTTACACAGTAGTAGTGAAAAACTACATTCCTGTCTTACATTATTCGTAATAATAAAGCTTCTTTGTAAGAAGATTAAAATCTATTTCTGCAAATAATGGCGTAGTCTCTGTCGCTAGAGGGTGGAGCATGCACCGGAGCGCGAGTTCATTGTTGCATAAGGCGTTGACGCAAGTCGGGATTCCCCTCGCCACCCGCACGCACACAGCGAGCCATAATTTTAAATCCCCCCCCCCCCCTCAGGATTTCGTTCCCCACAAGGTCGTTCATACGCGTCTTTTAAAAACACGGCATAGACTGATGTCTCCAATTTATTATTAGATGCCACATCACCTTGACGGTTCACAGGGAAAAGTTCTTGGTACATAACGGTTACGATGAGTAACTGACATTTAAAGCTTTCGTTCGTTTCGTTTTGTGGAGGTTCACCATTTAATTTCTATGCCTTTAACTTTGGTGGATACGTTCATGAAATTTTATAGTTTTTAAAACGAAACATGATCGACTACAAGGCACTGGAAATCGTTTGCATCTGAAATCGGATACGATTAGTAATCATCGCACAGGGGTTAAATTGATACAATAGACTTCTCCGGATTTAAGGAATAACTTCTGCGAACCCTTGTAAAAATGTTCCAAACATATAACTGTAGATAAACAGTTAGTCTTGTCAAAAAACAAGGGTTATTATCTTACAAAACATTAACTATCACAGATTATTTCAAAAACATTTTTTTATTTCACTCCTTACATGTTTTTTCTATTTTTATACATAGTTTCCATAATTGTTTAAATATTTTTCATAACGTTCTTCAAGCTTTTGTATATATGTATATATATATATATATAATTTCAAATAACACAATTTTATAAAATAATCAGTTTCAAATACCACAAGAAATTATATATATTGTAACAACCAGCTCAGAAAGACATGAAGTATGTTCTTATTTTTGTCAGATTTGTTTACGAACTGAGACTGGGGATCCTTGAGTGGTTGGTACATATTAAAAATAATGATAAAATGACGGATAAGTGGACTTTTAGAGAAGGGAAGGACAAATAATTGGGGCATTTTGGCAGCTCTTAGGGCAAATGGTGTGACCGACGGAACCCTGAAAGGCATCATAACAGATGGACGAGGCAATTATACTAAAAGGAGATGCTTATTGTAATTTATTAAGTGGCTCTCGGAGCGGGAGAAAGCTAACAGATGGTGTTTGTTTTGGCGAACATGTAATTTCAAAACAACTGTGAAAACAAGGGAATATTCGGGAGCCCGGATATAAATAAGAGGGCAGTTGGACAGTTTGAGGCTTGATTATCATTTCGGTTGGAGAGGAGACGGACGTGTCAGCGGGGAGAGCGATGGTGCAGGTCCGCAGAGACGGACGTAGGTCCAAGGTAAAGTGGCCGAAACAATTTTATTTATAGAGAGGAGTTTCATTATTATTTTCGGTTGGAGAGGAGACGGACGTGAGTGGGAGAGAGCGGTGGTGCAGGGCGGACTCAGGGCCGAGAGTAATCAGCTGGACATCAGTCGTCAACAGTTGGTGGGAGTTTCATCGTGGAGGTCTGTCTGAAAGCAGAGTTGTTTGAATTCGTCGAGAGGGTGACGTCGTCCATAGGAGGTGGCTGTGATAGCAGAGTGTGAGCGCAGCCTGGTGCCTTTTAAGCCTGTGTAAAGTGAGTGTGTGGATCCGAGAGCGTGTAAGTTTATTTTTCTGTATTAATAATTGTAAAGTGCTATTAAAGGGTAAAAAGTGTCAGATTTCGTTACTTTCGTTTCATTTGTTTCAATCGTTTCTTTTCGTTTCAATCATTTCGTTTTTCATTTATTGTAACTGTATTTGTTTAATTGTAACATTTTGTTCCGTTTCCTTATCAACCCAGTAAAGACCTTGAGGGTACCGAGTCCAATTATTTAAAATGTATTCTAGGTAAATTCAATTGTTTTGATTTATAAAATGTCATCAGATTTGTGTAATTGTGAAAATTGTGTTTTTATAAAAAAATTGTTATTTTAAATTGGTACCGTTATTTCAGTTTAGCCATTACAATATATATACATACATATATATATATTATGTGTAATTTCAAATACCACAATTTTTATAAAATAATCAGTTTAGTGATAATTTTCCATGTTCCTTATCATTAAAATAAAATACAATTTATTTGAAAAGCAATTATACACTGTAATAAAGTAACCCCCTGGACGTACCTGTTTGTTTGTCCTGAAACCATAACCGCAAAGAACGTTGTGTCAAATCATTAAATGACTATTTGAATAAAACCAGATTGAATCCTCTTAATTTTCATATGCAACTATCTTCTTATTGCACTTAACGTAACACAGTATCCTTTCCTGACTTATAAAAATATAAAAAATAATCAGTGGAAAATATTCATTTGCACATCGTGAATGTAATATTTACATTATTCCTTACTGCAAGGAGCAGCTGATGAGAAATACGTGAAATTACCGAGGTATTCATTTGTCGATGCTAATTAATGGACATGGTCACATGCTCATGGTCTAGCCTCAGTTCATAAGGACAGCAAAGTTGGTCTCATGCTTCACAAATGTTCTGTTTTTATACTCTCCATTCCCTCTCGTGGAGTATTCAACGTTCATTTCGTGCTCCAGGGAAATCCCCGATAGACATTCCCGTTCTTTCTTCTGCCAGTTAAGTAAATGTTCTTCCTCGTGGCTATCCCAGCAATTGGTATAAATATCAATTAAAATCTATATATAATAAAAAAGGATGTATATTTGTATGTATGTATTTACGTTAATCTTTATACAAATTTAAACGCATGGACAGATTGCAACAAAAAATTATAAATATTTTCTTAAAAACACGAGAAACATTCCTGTAGGGGGATGAGAAACCCTCAGCATGAAGGTGGAAAGAATTATAATTAAAAAATGTGATCATTTTGTGTTAAATTACTGCGCGTCATGGAACCATGACGTTACAGCACACGCGAGTGAGACGTTACTACGTGACGATACTGCACAACAAACTAAATAGTTCCTTTTTTTTGTAAAGAAATAAAGCAGAAATATTTTGATTGAATAAAAATTATAATTTTATCCAGCAGCACTCCATCGAATGATAATAAATAAAACAACACGAAATACTTTACGATCCTTGCTGAAAACGTAAGTTAATTTTCGTGTCATATTAGTGACTCCAATATGGCGACCGTTTGTTTACATTGTGAATGTAGTTAAGAATTTCATCAATTTAATCTGTCGTGATGTCTGAAGACTGGGGGGACAATTATATCCGGCAATACTTAAGTATATTTAATAAGAAATTGGAAGGTATGTTTGTTCGTATGGATGTAATAAAATTTAATGTATTTTACAGCTGTTCAATTAATGCGCTATCGGACGAAAGTGTGTACGGAACATTTAGTTTTAGGTTAAATCACTTCTTGACTAAAGATTAATATGGGTACACGGGTAACGCCGGACACCCAGCTAGTGAAACATATATGTCTGTTTTGAAAATTAATAACAAGAAAAATAGCCAAATATAGACTAAAGAAGTGATGATATCAGTGGCTGACAACGTTTCTGGAAACCTTGTTCCTTTCTTCAGGCGGTATATTTTAATTGCCCCTGTGCCACAGAATAGTCGAGAGACAGAAATTCATTACACTTCAATAATTATTATAAAATAATTAAAGAGTGAGATGTCGGTGTGACTGAATATAGCTCAATTCTTGAAAACCGCAAAGGAAAATCATATCAATTTGGCGAAGGAGAATGCAAATGACAGAATCAGAGGAAGCGAATGCATATATTACATGCACCTTACGATAATTACTCGATTCCGAACATCACTAGAGGAAAAGACAATATAAAATTGTTTGCAGACGTGTGCATAACGTATAATTCACAGGGACGATCAGGGAATTTCCATTTGAAAAAGGAAAGATCTAAATGAATCGAGGAAGTCTGTACGAAGCCTTACTTAGAACAGTAACGCCCTCGGGTGTATTTCTGAAATGCATGCATCATCATTTAAATATAGTTCGAAATATAAATTGTCATGACGTAAAAAAATGAAAACAGGAATTTACTGCTGTTGTCAAAGGTGAAACAAGGAGGGATCCATGTTTGCGTAATGGCTTCATGGGGAAGTGCAATTTATTATTAAAAAATGTTTTTTTAAAATTATATAAAAATTATTTTACCGTTTTATTGAAAGAAAAATAGTAATTTTGCTCAAATTACTAAAATTAATTTTATTTGTCGTGAAGAAGTCGAAGATCTCAGGGACAATGGTTGTTTCAGACTCGACACTCCTCGTTGAAACCTATTAGGATTATGACGATTATAGCCAATCACTTGCTCGATACATGTCAAAGCCGACCTTGGCTTGGCTAGAGATAGAAATTATTGCAACTTACGACCTTCTCATCACTATATTGGACTCAATCCTGGTGAGGAAGAGTTGGCTGGCTCCAACTAAGGGGCGTCGACAGTGGCCGATCACAGAGACACGACTGGTTTCATATGGAAATCTGTAGAATGATCGGTCGCCCAAAACGGACATATTTAACGTCGTGATACCAGTTTGTTCGGAACTCAAAATTGGATTAACCATCAACTTCCTTTTGGACTTGTCTCGCTGTAGCTTTCGCGACCGACCAAGGGTGACCCTTAACTGTGTTATCCTCCACCGGTTTATCATTTATTTTTCCTTGTACTGGTCACTGGCCTGCAGACAACAAGGAAACGTCAAATATAAATTCTCTTCCACGTGCTAAAAATTCTTCTCAGATACAAATGAGTCCACGCTACTTTTTCCGTTTTCTACTAAGCCATGAATCGGTGTCGTCTTTAAATCCTCCTAGAATACCTTAACCAAACGATCGCGATTCATTAATATTCCCACAAATGCTTCACCAAATATGTTTCAGGGAAATTTGTCAACAACTGATCCTTTTCTCCACGCTACTTCTTCTCACATCCCTTACGCGGCACAACACTTTATGTTATAATTTCGCCGACGAAAAGTACAAATCCTCCAGATATTTCAGAATAATCGTTTGGTTTAATAATCAAAGACTATGCCGACCTACCGTCGAAAAACAGAGTTGAGGATTTCTCGGAAAGCAACTTTACCGTCTAGACCACACTGGTAAAGGGGGAGACGTTTCCCCAGGTGTGGGGTAGGGGGAGAGATATATAAAAAGCGGAAGGGAAAGGACTCAAGACACAAAACAATAGTGACGCTATACAAGACGCTCATACGATCTGTCATACTGTTCTGCCACCCCCTCCTACTGACCGCCTCCCCCAAATCTACAAAAAAAAATGAATATTATAGAGAGGAAAGCCCTCAGGACCGCCTACAGAGTGGCTACCAAGACAAGCACGCAGCAGCTCTACCACCTAGCAGCCAACGACATACAGCCACTACTACAGACTGCCAGTCGACTTCAGACAAGGTACGTCGAAAAAGCCTACCACAGACCTTTCTACAGACAGACCCTAAACAGAGTTTTGACCCCCGACACAAACCCAACCTACCACTACACCATAAACACCCTAAATAACATGAGACTAAACTAACAGACGAAAGACCAAATAACAGACATTGACAAGACAAAAAAAACAAAAAAAACGCCGTCGTCGTCTTTTCCTCCCCCTTAAACTTTCAAACACCTCACCTTTCCGTCCAGAAAAAAAAATCCCATCAAATTCCGACAATAGATGCTTCTAGCCTACACCTACCTCGATAAAAAAAAAGAGGATCCATCTCTCCCCTCGCAAATAAAAAAAAGAGGATCCTTCTATCGTCCTCGAACAAAAAAAAAAGAGGACTCCAATTTTCCTCGCTAAAAAAAAAAAAAGAGGACTCTGCCTTAACCCTACCTTTCTTAGCTTGCCTTGCAGGTCAAACGGCGATCCTGAGCCACGCTGCGCGCCGACCGACTTCCCGCCCACCACCACGACAGGCATGATGAGATACCACACCAACAGCGGGTTGTAGAGGCCAATGTGCCTAATCGGCCAGCGTGTGTCAGCCCGGCACACGCAAATTCCATACAACGAACGAACGACTCATTCGCGTGTTAACGTCGTTTGGCATTCAGGTGAAGCAACACGTCGTAGAGACACAGGGGCAAAAGTTTATATCCCGTAGCTCTCTTTCCGAGAAACAGAGACAGTGACGAGGAAAAACGGTCCACGAGACTGGACGAACATCGAAGCAGAGAAGGAAGTTGCTCGCAATTTCTCCTGAAGGCACCAATCACTGGAACGTATTCCACAAGAATGCCGAGGTTATTATATGTGATGGAGGAATTATGTTTCTTCATCACCTTTCTTATAAAACGGAATTCAAATTAAGTTCTTCTGCGACCACGATTTTTTTTTATTATGCCCTGAGGTAAAAGTTAATATTTTGCAATTTAAAACAGTGGCTCGAACTTTCCACCAATATTTTAATTTAATTCATTTTTTAATATAATTTAACACTCTTTTGTAATGCCACCACAATATTCTTATAACACTTTTCTTAAAATCTTGAATCAGATTTTTGTTTAAATCTAAACTGGTGATTTATTTTATACGTTTCAGTCTAGACTTTCCCACACGCGGCTGGACGAAATATTATCTTTATCAGTTCTTGTATCGTACGGACAGTCCAAATAGCTCGTAGTCCACTCCATCAACGGTGAATTTTCGTGGCCATTCAACCACGCAAGTTGACTCATTTGTACTCATTTGAAAATTTATTGATTTCATTGTTCTCATTCTGAGGATAAGGGACGATTCCATAGACCATAGATAACAAACCTATACAGAACTATATTATATCTTTGATCTCTAGCAATGTTGCCTTGACGAATGTGTGTAACATGAAAATGCACTGGTTTAATTTTCTATAACATATAATTATTGACTTCTAATCTTTTGATTGCTAACATAACTACTGGTGTTATAGAACATATTAGTAAAACTGATTTATATGAAGTAATCAAAATGTAAAACATAACAGATGCAAGTAGCTAATCATCAATAAGGTAATGTGACTATAAATAGTAAATTTTTTTTAAAAAAAATTAAAATAACTACTGGTTTGTAAAATATATTGTAATAAACAACTGGAAGGCTTTAATTAAATGAATAAATTAACAACATTTACTAAGCTTTAAAAGAAATTTATTATTGTTGATAAATTTACAATGTACAAGACCTATTTTTCACGCCGAATTCCATCCAGTTAAAACAAATACTTTAATTTTCATTTACTAATTCGTGGCATTTATGAACATTCAGTTCTTATATCATTACAATCAAATACGTCGGATCTCTTATCTCAGGGTCACTACTGGGTTTGTTAATTAGAACATAATCAATGTATAAACTGACAATTAACAATTCAACATATAAAAAGTTAACCTAAAACAATATGAAAATAAGTAAAAAGAAAGCTGAACGAAATCTGACTCTACCCTTTTAATTATCGTTTACAAATTTATATCAAAGTTTTTGTTACTCACGGACCGTCTGTCTGGTACCAGATCTCTCTTGTATCTTGAAAACTACCACACTAAAAGGCAATTTTTACACAGACTCTACACTTCATTGAAAATTTTAATACACAGGATTAAAATACTCGTCCTCTGCTATCTGGAACCTCGGATGAGCCGCCCCCTTTTGGTCTGCTAGTGGTTGTCGGTCTCCTCTATGCGATAACTGTTCAATCAGCGTGAAGCAACCATTTTCTTCACCGTGTTCAAATTATTATGTAAATCTCTCCGTGAAGATGTTGTTTGCTTTCATGTAGAAATACAGGATCTCGCCATTCGTACTTTATATCAGCAAACTTTACTGTTCGTTGCTCTAGGTGAACTCAAATGTATTATATCTCCCCGTCTACTTTTAACTGTTTCATCTCTCGTACGCCACCATTCATAGCCGATTCCAGACTTTTAGATCATCAGACTTTACGTTTTTCAGTTCCCCACGTGAACTGAACTGTTCCGTTTCTCGCAGCCAACTGGTCTTCTCCAAGTTCATACAGCTTTTAAGCGCGCGCGGTCTCCATTGTTGAACAAAGGAAAACCCCACCTTCACTGTCGTCTTTACGCATTCGTACCGCTAACAATTTAATTATATTAAAAACAATTAATGACCTGTTTAATTGGCATTACAATATATACGATATTTTATAAAAAGGAAGAAATGTATAATTATGAAGAATTAGTTGACAGCTCCTGAGGAATATTGATGGATAATTTTTCGAGACTCAAAAATAAAGTTTTTATAATTATGTACAAAATTTCATCAAGTTTGTACGCCAGTACCTTGAAAATCTTTGTTTGTTCCTTATGCGTTCTTACACCACTCATACGACTGCGGTGAATCTTTGGTGAGTTGTTGTGCGCACGCCAGCGACGGTTTTTGTTTATCTTTCCAAGCGTTGAGGAACTCCACATGGGTGAATGAGGGTGGTATTTTTAAACCATGCGAAAACTGCCGATATTTACGTCGAATAATAGTTCTTTTGGGGGGCCAGTTAGATTGTTAGTGTTTCTCCCGATATTGTTTGTGGAAAATTTCACCAATTTCCGGCATTGTAGGGGGAACACCCTTACGGATACTGGGTGGAATGGTGAAACCAACCGAGATTTGTGTCAAATCTGAAGCTTTAGAAGTCGCTGAGTTTAATTCCGACATTGAACATGACGGTTAGGTTATAGTTCACGGGTTTGAAAACAGTTCCGAGTAAACGTGCGGAGCAATTTCTACCAAAATTTGTCCACCTGTTACTTACGGTCAAGGAGCAAACATGTGATTGGTTAAACACCGTCTATAAGGAATACGGGCGGCGCTAGTATTTTATGATTTTACGGTATTGGGACAATTTTTTACTCTATTAAGATGAGATTAGTAAATACTTTTCCTTTTTTTTATGTTTTTCTTGTTTCTTTATTTTCTTCGCTTGGACTATATCTCTACATCTTTTTTCTGATCTTCTAGATGATCTTTCTCGTCATCTCTTTGACCTGTCTTTTTCTTTCGATTTTTCTTGCATCTTTGCTTTTATTTGCCTTTTTTGACTTTTTCTTTCTCAATTACTTACTCCAAAACAATGGAATACCCGAATAAACTAAATAATAATGTTACCTCAGCATTGTCAAGAAATTTCAAATTCATAATATAAATAAATACTCTGGAAACGCCAGGAACCTCGCTAGTCTTATAATAAATAAATAAAATTGTTTTTTGTGGGTTTAGGTGTTACTGCACCCGTGGGGCAAAATCTGATCAAGTTTCGTTACATGTGTTCCTTTCGAAACGGAAACAAACACTGTGGGGGGAAAGGCGGGGGTGGAAATTTTCAAAACATACTCAAACGGCTTATATCTGTATCGGTTAATATTTTGGGGTCAATTAGATTGATAGTTAATAATAAGACTAACTAACTCCTTGGCTCGACAGCCCATGAAGAGCCTTGGCCTACCGAGACGGCTGCCAGACTGTCATCTTACACGACACATTCTGGATTTAGGAGTGACACCTGGTCAGAGTGTCGATTCTCCCACAGCCTTAACCCCAGTTTTCTTGACCCACTTAATAATAAGAAAAATAGCCAAATACAGAGAAAAGAAGTGACGTAAACACCAAACAAGGTTTTTGGAAACCTTATTCCCATTTTCAAACGTAAATTTTTCACTACAATATTTGACAGTGATTTTCCCGATTTGTTTTGTGTATAACTTCAACCCCATTCGGTATAACAGGAGAATATCCTAAGGGGTAGGGGTCGAGGGGCGTCACAAAAAAATAAAGCAAATCACAACCGAGATTTGAGTCATATCCGGGGCTATATATGTCGCTGAGTTCAATTATTACAACCCGGGCAACGCCGGGCACCCAGCTAGTATTAACTTACCGACACCGACTACCATTCAGCTAGTGTCATTGGTTACGAACCAATCGGTATTGCTAAATTGTACGTCTAAATAATTCCTCTTCTTCATCACCGGACAAAGTGGTTAGTTTTCACACACATCCATTTCTTGGTGTATCCTTTCCGCAGTCTTCAGTCTTCCCTATTCACTCACGCCCCTTCCATTCATCTTCACTACACTGCCACAGATGGTGCATTGCCCGAGTGTCTATGAGTTTGGTGGTCCAAGGACACTCAAATACAAATAACAAATTTTTAATATACGAGTATATATAAAAAAAGAGAGAATTGAGTTGTTTGTGACGCACTGCGAATCGCCTATACCAGGAAGAATATACGCTTTTAGGACACACCCATGTGACCTTTTCCTCTATCGAGTTCAGAGCCTTCAACGCCAAAACAATCAATAGAAATTAAGTTCTCGCGTGGTGGCTGCCAACCGTGTGACTATTGGAACTATATACGTGTTGCAGATTTCAACCTATTAACTTTATATTTGTACAGTATGTGACGATAATTGCGTAAAGGCGGAAACTCTACCGACAACTAGGTTAAATAAACACTTGAGCAAAATAAAAGTGTTTAAGTGTTTTCATTTAATTAATAGAAATTAATACGCATCAGTCCCAAAACTAGATTTAAATTTTAAAAGCAGAGTTGCTGGAAAATAAAAAGGTAAATTGATTTTCGCCTCATCTTAATAGGGTCGTGGCAACAATAAAAAGTTTTGGTCGAGTAAGGGGATTCGGGTAAGAAGCTGAAGGTCCATAACTGGAGCTGTTAAATAAAATTTTTAATTGTTCTGTAAATGAAACATATGTTTATTGTATAAAACAACCAGATAGTTAGTTAAAAACATTAAAATTTCTAATAAATAAAATATGTTTTGTAATAAACAAACAAGTTTTTAATTAAAAGAAATTCTTGAACAAAAAGTGAATTAAAATTTGAATAATATTTAGCCCCACGTTGTGGGAGCCATTTGTGTAATGATTAATAAGGTGGTCTTAATTAATAGGAATAATTAACCAAATTATTATGTATTTAAAATTTTATTGTTGATAAGTACACATTAGAATCCCTGCTTTGCACGCCGAATTCCATCAATTGAACAAACAAATATTTCATTTTTTATTTTATTAATTCGTGGCGTTCTATGAAAATATAGCTTAATGATTTTACAATCAATTACGTTTAATTTCTCAATATCTCAGGGTCATCACTGGGTTCGATAGGAAGAACAAATACAATCTAATGAACTTAAGTATTAACAATCCAAACTCATTGAAGTTACCGGAATACAATATAAATACAAAAGTAAAATAAAACTAACGAAAAGAAAAACGCGAACGAAATCTGACTATACCCTTTAATTATCGTTTACAGTCATTAATAATTGTTTTGTACTCACAACAGTGCTACTGGTACCAGTTCGGACTCTTGCAGCTTGAAGTCAACACCCACTAAACAGGCCATTATACACTGATTCTACACTTTAGATTTTGAACACACGGTAGTTGCTCTGGATCTCTGCTATCCTGGAACCTGGATTAGCCCACCCTCAGCCAGTTGCCGGACGCAGATCTCCTCAAAGTCTCTTCTCTATGCGAAAATTAGTTTAGTTTGTGAAGCAAAACTTCTGCTTCCAAACTGCAATTTTATGAGTCTCTCCGTCAAAACTGTTTACTTACGTTTTATGTATACTATTATATCTCGCCGTTGGACTTCCTGGATAGCCCTATTCACACTTTTACATTATCAAACTTTACTGTGTTGTATCTCTTGCAGACTTGTATATGTAACCTTTCTCGACCCGGGCTCGACGTAGACTTCACGCAGACTGAGTTCTCTGCGCGCGCGGTCTCCAGTCTCCATTGTTAACAAAGAAAGACCCGCTTTGATTTTCGTCTTTAAACACCCGTACCGCCAACAATTAAATTATATTAAAAACAATTAATAGCCTGTTTAATTTGAATTACAGTACGTTTGTGTGAATGTTCAGCACACAAATTCAAACTCGTGAAGAAATGTCGTCCAAATTTTGTACAAATTTACAGGCTTCGATTCTCGGTTATGTTGATTAATTAAATTCCTTCAAGTCTTTGAGCTGTACTTTAGATAATTTTCTCTGTTATATGTTAAAATGTTTCAATACTTTTCACCCAATTATTCTACGAGACCTTCTCCATTAAGAACAAACTAATTTTTGCAAATTCTCTTAAGCTACTTTGTCTTTATCTCTGATTTCTTGCTCTCTGTCTGCTTTATTTATATGATAACATAAACCATAGGAGAAACTACAAACGACTATTACTGTAAGATTCAGATACAAAGAAAGCACTTTGACAACTTCAGCTTACTTCGTGGCAATAAACATTGTTGTGGAGTTCTTTACTCCGATTTTACTTGGTTAGCATCAGTGGCGGCTGGTGCATGATGGGCAACATCACTAAAATAAATATATGGAGGATTTATTTTTCTTAATTTTAGAAACCTTGATAATCACTGTGAATTCCTTCCAACCATCTCCCGCTAATGCAGACAGCTGGATGTCTCTGTGCTAAGCATAAAGACGGGCGAACTCAATCTCTCTGGTTTTTGAACTAAGGTTCCCACAAGCCGAGGCACCTCGGCCTGTTTTGAGAGGTGTATGTTCCGGAGTCACAGACCTTGGTCATACGGTAAGAGTTGTTCACTGTTCCTATTTGAATAGTCGGCCAGCTGCCTCCTAAACTGGTCAAGGCACGAAGAGGGGAAAGTTGCGACCCCACAGCAAACTCCTCTCCCGCCATCGGAAGGGCGTGGGACAAGTACCCAATGCCCGACCTACCTGATGCAGGTTTTTCTAGGGTTTTCCCTGCATCACTTTTAGGCGGATTGCCGGGTAGGATCCTTAAACCATAGCCCGGGGGCCCTAGTTAACCCTTGGCTACCTTCCTCTACCCTTCCGCATCCCCCCTTTCAAATCCCTTCCTATGCTATTAAAGGGGAGTTGCCACCATGTGGATTACCCTCAAGTAGCCTGTTGCCCTAAAAAAAATTACTTTCCATTATGTTTCACTGCGATAAAATATTTAAATGAGGAAATTCAATGTTTTTGCGTGTGAAAATTTAATTGAAAGTGGAAATATTTTTTTTGTCTATTCAGAGGTTTGATTTTATCGGTAGTCAGAAACATTACGTAAGGTTTTTTTCCAGAACACAGAGAAAAGTAGAAACTCCAGCAGTATAGTGGTTCTGCTTTTTCAAGTCTTGTCTCCTTAACTAAAGTACCATAAATATTTTTCCTAGTTATAAATTTATTGAGACTATTCTTTTCGTATTTCAGAGATGAAAGTAAAGCAAAATATCCTCTTCTCCAACTTCATACCAGACCACAAGAGACCAACCGAACCATCCACAAATCACAAGGAAAGCACCTTGTCCCCTCCACACAAGGACGCCCAGGCCGTTGGATGTCTCTAAACGTTCCTTTCAGAGAAAAGAAACTGGAAGGGGAAAAAAAGAAAAGAAAATGGGGATTAAAAAATTTCGCCCATATAGCGGTTATTGCGCGGCCCAGGACGTGCACGACCTTGTCTTTACTGCGCATGCACCACGTTTTTGTTACGGAACAATTACTGATAATTTATGTTAGCACGTTAAACGCAGTAGTAGAAAAAAAAGGGTAACGTGGCATTACTACAGAAACAAATACGCGGTTCATTTCAAAAATGGATTTTGGGGAAATACGGAAAGAAACAAATATTTTTTTTTTAAAAAAATCCAGAAAATATCAATGAAGGAAGAAGCGTTATCAACTAATGTCATCGAGCTCAGCGACCGCTGTAGAATCAACGCGGAAACAAATTAAATAAACTCACAAGAATATTCTTAAAAATTATAACAGTACTTGCCGAGTGCTCTGAGTTGTCCGGGTGTTTATTTAAATTAGCCCGGAGAAGGAATTAATTCGACAGTAACCTCTGGGTAAACATTTCATTTAACCAGCATCAACAGCGTCAGTGCTTGGAACATTTACCTATTTATTTTTCCCTTCCCGACCTAACCCCTCGACATCTAACATCAAATAAAGCAGGATGATGACTGACAGTACTTTAACAACTCGTGAATTCACCTACTACATAAAAATAAGAGTGTCTAAAAAGGACGCCGAATTAAAAGGGTGAAAATTACTCGTTAACGTAATACAGTCTAAATATACTAATGGACCCTGAAAAGAGGGGGGAAAAATACAATCTTTAACTAAATTTAGAACAAAAATATAATTAAGGAATTTAAGAAATAGACACACGGTATCTGAAGAGAGTCAAAACTTCTCCAGGTAACTGTTTGTCAACCACGTCGACCTTTACTACGAGAAACATAAAATTTCCCTAACCATCATGTTTAATGCAAGAATTAAACTCAACGACTCCGGAAATTTCATGAATGACACTGTTAAATTCAGCGAACCGCGTAAACGTAAAAATATTTCTTAAAATACAGGTGATAGAGTGTCTTAAGCCCCCGGCGTTTGTTACCGGATCGTAAGCAATATGTGTCAAGAGTTTGGCTGAAATTGCTCTTTGCGTTAAAGAGTTCAATAATATTGTACAATATATTTCTGGGTCAACACACACGTTGTAATATCGCCCAATAGTTTCTTGCCATCCTCTGTCTCAATGGTATTTTGTGACGTACCTGGTCTATTAGAAACTTCATTTCTTCAAAAATACCATAACGCTGGTTCTGTGACGTCATCTACTCTTCCACGGCTATTTTTCAGAATCCTTCACCCGCTTCAATTCTCTTCTAAAGTTAATCTGCAAGGAATTAAATTTTTTAACTGTCTGCAACTTATCTCTGTATTTGCAAAGCAAACGCTCGTAGTGTTCTTTTCTTAAAAATTCTATTTTTATTCTTATTGCTTTTAATATTCCACAAAGCTGGTAAAAGCTGATTTAGATTCATGCATTCTAAAATAAATTGCCTTCAGTCGTGTTTTATTTGTTTACTAACTAGGTGCCCGGCGTTGCTCGTGTACTTATTTATATAAACTCGAAAAAGTATTTAATTGAATACTTAAATATATTCCTTGAGTATTTCAGGATATAATTGTCAATTGTCACTCAGTCTTCATACATTACGAAATATTACATTGATGAAATTGTTAGCTAGACTCACAACTAATACAGCGCGAAAATTAACTTACATTTTCCCCAAGGATGGTAAAGTAATTCGTATTCTTCTTTATTATCATTCGATGGAATATTGCTGTATAAAATTATACTTTTTATTTAAATAGTAGTAACGTCTTTCTCTCGCGTGACGTCATTGTCTCTTGGCGAGCAGTAATTTAATATTTAATGATCACGGTTTTTAATTATAATTCTTTCCACATGTATGCTAGGCGTTTCTCACCCCCACAGTACCGGTTCTCGATTTTGGCAGAATACGTATACCAATTTTTGTTGCATTCTGTCCAAGCGATAAAATTTGTATAAAGAACAACGTAAATACATACATACATACATACAAATATACATCCTTTTTTATTATATAGATTTGCAGCCAACTCATTAAGGAAATTCTGAAATGTTTAATGAGCACCTCGGCACTGTAGTACGAGAACTCAACCATTGTTGCGCAATATCACACACAGACGATACAATATTTTTCATACTGCGCAATAAACGTCCAGCTCTTTTTGATTGGCTCAAGATATTGTTCTATCTTTCAATATGACATACAATGTCATGTACATCGTTTTACAAATTAACGTAACAATTTCACGATCAATCGTGGTTTTATTATAATTCTGACTGTAGAAATTAGTTTGTCCTTTATAAATAAATAAAACAGGACAATCATTGAAAAAAATATTGTACGCTATATTACGTCTGTCCTGAGAATTGACAGTATCTTTGCAATTCTTAATAAGTAGATACAGTAAATTCGAGGATTGTTAGACGACGTTGATGGTCATAAATAAACTCCGGAAGAAATTGGGTAAATATTGCTAAAACCTATTAAAAACGTAGGTCTGTCTTTTGGTTTGGTAGTTATTTGGGAAAAAGAGGTGTTTTTTATGTTGAAATTAATTAGTATTTATGTTGAAATTAATTAAACTCTTAGGGTAGAATTTAGTGACCAAAACATCTACTACAATTATTAAGGGAGTGAAAAAAAAACCAGTAGTTTCAGTTGTCATCCGTTGTACATTTCTAGTAAAATGTTTTATGTTCACCTGATGAGATCCACAAAACGTGTAGGAAATGTTGAGTATTAATTTCTCAGTTATTATTTTCGATTTTATATTCCATACTGTCTGTAGTTCGCCATTAATTCACCTTAAATCTTGTAACAGACCAATTATACCACTTAAAAAAATGCTCATCCACATTGGGGATTTATAAAAAAAAATTACACGTATAGTAAACCTGGAATAATAATAATTTTAGAGAAAAAGTCTGGTAAGCTTGATGAGACACTACGTGATAAGTGAGGCGTGGAATAATAAAAAGAAAAAGGGAAATTGTAGGATTGATCAAGGACTTTACTTCATTGGACATGGTAAAAATACCCTGAAAATATTCACTTTGCGAGGAGAGAGAAAGCAGAGTCTTAATTAATCCTCAACAATCTCTCAGGAACCTGGTTTGGTACCTCCGCAACATTATTTAATTTTAATGGAACACAGTTTCACGGTGTATAAATAACAAGTTAAATGTTGTAATGAGGCTTCTGTTGGTTGAAGCAACGACGTTTCGCTAACAAGCTCCGTGAATCACCGGAAAAGCGTTGACAGTAAAAATGTCAACCATAATGTGGTAATGAAAGGAAAAAGACGTTCTAAATGAAATATTACTACGCATTTGAAACAGTAAAACTACTGCAAATTACCTCACAGAATCCCTTTTTTACGGACCGCTGACGTACGTCCTCTGATGATAAAGCGGTTGTTATCTTCCCGGTTACATTTAATTGTGAGCCGCGATCGAGATTGATAAAATGTGGGAATTCGATAACAGCCTGTTTACGTCACTGTTTAACGGGAAGTTTGGTCAGAGATAATGTAAAGACGAGTTTTGAAAAATAAACAGTGTCGCAGTGTGTTTTTAAAAAATTATCAGTGATGCCAAATCTGGTTCACAAAAAGTTAATTACGACATGGCTTTCACACTCACATGTATATATTTTTAGGACGTTTAATGAAAGACGGACTTGGATCTTACAAATTTCCTTTCACTTTAATTTTTCTTCTATTAATTTCACGCCTGACTTATCACGATTTACTTAGTGTTTTCGTCTCATCAAGTTTACCAGACTTTTCCCATATAATGATATTGTACTGTGTCTAGTTTACGATAAATCCTATACCGATGACTTGTTTTCAATTAATTGTAAATTTTTTTGTCTTTGAAAAGTAGATAAACTTTTACCAGCACGACGTTTCAACTGACATCGCAAATCTCGTCGAGGAGGAAATCTAATTTTAAAAACTACACACAAGTCAACACGGCACAAGAGTTGAGACGGTTACAAAGAAAAGAAGATGGACTTGGAGATGTTTCTAAAAGAGTTATTATTTAATTTGATGCGATTTTTTTACATTTATTCAAAATCGACGATTCATTTTCCACACAATATAAATGAAATCGCTGTTTTCTCCACAATCATATTCAAGATTTAAATTCCTCGCTAGAATTATTTTGAAAAGCTATTTAAAGTCTATGTTTAATATTTTCTTTGTCTCCAAAACTTTTCAATATCCCATGCGACGGACTATTTTAATTTATTTCAATTATTTTGTCATTAAAACAACATTCTTTATTTATTTATATATATAAAAATGCTTAACGACATATATTTACAAATAATTTCAATAGAAATTTTCTATCTACACGGATATATCCATATACATGGAGACTTTAACGCGCGGAGGGAACAGTATCTCTGCAATTTCAGTGTTCTGGATGTTGTAAAATGCCATTAAATGAATATAACTTTGTAATTAATGTTGCCAGATACTGTAGTGTGCGGTTTTGTTGCTCTTGGCTCTTGTGTTTTCTTGGCACCTGAAGAAAGAAACAATGTTTCTATAACCGTTGTGTGGAATTTATATAATCACTTCTTTGGTCTGTTTTTGGCTATTCTAACATGTTATTATTATATCTTATAATCCTATTTCTACTATTAGTATCAATATAAAAGAAACGGTATTGTAAGGAATTATAATTTATTCTCTGAAAGAAAATATGAATATGAAGAAAAATAGCACGATATAGTCAGCGATTCGGTAAATGAAATACATAATACAGTAAAAGAATTTTATATATATATATATATATATATATATATATATATTACATTTATCACCAATTAGATACATTTTAATCTATAAGCTAATGTGGTAGCTTTGACATGTTGACATGATGAGATCCCCTCCAGCGAAGAGAACTTCTAAATCTTGTCTAGAGATGTGCTGGCCATTTTCTTTTCAGTCTTCTTGTTTTATCATTTTCTAGTAGTGGTTGTAATAATGGGTTTGAATGTGATTTGAGCTTTACGTGGTGACTAACACTCTTTTGACGGGCAGTTTCCATAACAGTTGGTATTTTTAAGTCATTGTGTATTTGTTCATTTGTTATGTACCAGGGGGCGTTAACGATGGCTCTTAATATTTTAGACTGGCATCTTTGTATTATTGCAGTATTTGACTTACTGGCACATCCCCATAATTCTATCCCGTAGGTCCATATTGGTATAATTATGGTTTTATATAGTAGTAGTTTATTTTCTATGGAGAGGTGAGACTTGCGTCCTAGTAACCACTACATCTCTTTTTGTTTAATATCCATTTGTTTTCTGTTCTTGGTTATGTGAATTTTCCAATCGAGTTTGCTGTCGAGATGTAGACCCAAGTATTTGACCGAGGGTGATTTAGGTATCTCTGTGTTGTTTATAAAGGTCGGTGGGCAATGTTTTTTACATAATGTAAACGTCACATGAGACGACTTTTTTTCATTTATTTTTATTCTACATTTCTGAAGCCATACTTGAAGGAAGTTCATATATTTTTTAATGAGTGATGAAGCCTGGTTTATATCCGAATGTGAGGTTAGGATCACAGTGTCATCTGCAAACGTTCCTAGGACAATATTTTCGACCGTTGGGAGATCAGAGGTGAACAACAAATACAACAGGGGGCCTAAGACACTGCCCTGGGGAACTCCTGCATTAAGTGAATGTATAGATGAGACGTCTTGTTTCACTAAAAGAATATTTGAAGAAGCAAAAATGAGAGAATTTTTCCTGTTAAGAGATGTGATTATGTACGGTGC
Source organism: Zhengitettix transpicula (assembly GCA_037074705.1). Lineage (NCBI taxonomy): Eukaryota > Metazoa > Arthropoda > Insecta > Orthoptera > Tetrigidae > Zhengitettix > Zhengitettix transpicula. Next base: position 231,661,565 of record CM073590.1, on the reverse strand, counting down.
AGAAGACATATAGGCAGCATTGAAATACATGGTAAGATTCTGAACTAGCAAAATTAAATTTTTAGTCGTAAAGATACACGGTAGCCATTTCACTAAACTTAAACATAAAAAATAAAAACGTTTAAGAACTTATTGTAAAATAAATATAAATATTATTTTTTAAATTATTTGGAAAAATCAAAATTATTTTGGAGACTTGTTTCGAGTTTATTTTAGATACCGTAAAGAGATATTTAAACAAAATAAAAAAATTTTGATGAAAAGGGGTAAATGTATTCTTTTGATGAAAAAATATTTAATTCTATTATTATCATAAACGCAAATTGATTATTCTATGAGGTGTTCAACAAGTTCCTTCGTAAATTGTAAATAAATAGCCACCACTCACAGAATTATGATGGTTGTATATTTTCAATTCTAAATTTCTAATAGGTTATATATTTACGTCTTTCAATTATTAATAATAATATTAAGTGTTGTTTCTACTGGACTTGGACTTTGTCCGTAATTTTCCTTAGCCACACTTCCCTGTCCTCAGCTTACTTCCTTCATCGTCCAATATTTTCTTCTTTCTCCCTTCAAGTCCCTTAGCAGCTGCACCCTTCTTCTTCTCCCATCACGACCTAGAACTCCATATATGTGTCCTTCCTTCGATGATGTCGTGCTGACTACAATTTATCCTTAGTATGTGTCCGATTCAGTTCGTCTTTCATATAAATAACTGTAGTCAAAAATTAATTTCTTCAAATTTACTCTCCTTATAATCTCTTAATTTTTTTACTATTTCTGTTTATTTTATCGATTGTTTTGAATCACCTCATTTCAAAACTTTTCAGGTATTTCATGTTGAAACGGCGGGTTTTCAAAAACTTAATCGTTCCCTTTCCAAAGAATTTGTCTGAGTCGTTTATACTTTCAGGTGTAGTTTAGTTAATTTGAACCATCTTTTCAAGCCCGCTCAGGTGTCGTCCAGCCAAATCACAGTTTTCGATATCATCACATAAGTGACGTCAGCATACAACACGGATTTCAGTTGGTTAATATATTTAGGGACATCGTTTATATACTGCATAATATCAAAGGGAAGTGGGTCTAAAACGGACCCTTGTGGCATTCTTGCCCACTTAAAAACTTTCCAATAATTTCTTGTACAATGAGTAAGAAAGGTAGCCAGTACAGACGAAAAAGGGTAATGTAAATAACCCCACATCGTTTCTGGGATCCTTGTCCCTTTCCTCAGGTGCTAAGAAGAGCCTACAGAAACACAACTGCACTGGTCAGTTGACAACACTCAAAAGGACAAGAATCCCAGAAACGTTGTGTGGTATTTATATTACCCTTTTTTTTATCTGTAATGGGCTATTTTTTTCTTATTCATTATTTTTAATCAGACGTAATTTTTTTTTCATTTTATTTCTTGTATATGTTTCTTAAGCTTCTGATCCAGGTGTAGAAGCACTTTACCAGGTTATATATTTGATTGGCTTGTCATCAGGGATCTTTTCCTTAGTGAATCAGTTGTTTGTAGCCGACAATAGCCTCTGACTTTCAAAATGGTCCTGAAAATCATTTTAATTGCACAGTTTATCAGTATTGTGACTGTTTTATAGATTCAAGAGATACTAAAATGATCTTTTGACAGAGATTTTCCGATCAGAATAGTAAAATTGAGGGATCGTAAAATGAAACCAAGAGGAGGACCACCAAAATTACGTCAGAATCAGAGTGGAAGCCGTGAAGAGGAAAATATATTTTTTTTAATATTACATTTATCAGCAATCAGATACATTTTAATCTATAAGCTAATGTGGTAGCTTTGAGATGTTGACATTGTGGCATGATGAGATCCCCTCCAGCGAAGAGAACTTCTAAATATTGTCTAGAGATGTGCTGGCCATTTTGTTTTCAGTCTTCTTGTTTTATCATTTTCTAGTAGTGGTTGTAATAATGGGTTTGAATGTGATTTGAGCTTTACGAGGTGACTAACACTGTTTTGACGGGCAGTTTCCATAACAGTTGATATTTTTAAGTCATTGTGTATTTGTTCATTTGTTATATACCAGGGGGCGTTAACGATGGCTCTTAATATTTTAGACTGACATCTTCGTATTATTGCAGTATTTGACTTACTGGCACATCCCCATAATTCTATCCCGTAGGTCCATATTGGTATAATTATGGTTTTATATAGTAGTAGTTTATTTTCTAATGAGAGGTGAGACTTGCGTCCTAGTAACCAGTACATTTCTTTTTGTTTAATATCCATTTGTTTTCTTTTCTTGGTTATGTGGATTTTCCAATTGAGTTTGCTGTCGAGATGTAGACCCAAGTATTTGACAGAGGGTGATTTAGGAGTCTCTGTGTTGTTTATAAAGATCGGTGGGCAATGTTTTTTACATAATGTAAACGTCACATGAGACGACTTTTTTTCATTTATTTTTATTCTCCATTTCTGAAGCCATACTTGAAGGAAGTTCATATATTTTTGAATGAGTGATGAAGCCTGGTTTATATCCGAATGTGAGGTTAGGATCACAGTATCATCTGCAAATGTTCCTAGGACAATATTTTCGACCGTTGGGAGATCAGAGGTGAACAACAAATACAACAGGGGGTCTAAGACACTGCCCTGGGGAACTCCTGCATTAAGTGAATGTATAGATGAGACGTCTTGTTTCACAAGAGGAAAATATATAATTTCTTTTTTGGTAACAGAGTCAGGAGGTCAAAGAGCTGTAAGTTGTGGACGAAGAAACGAAGCTATTATTAACTCTCCTTCGTAATAGTGGATTATCTTTGCGTCAACCGTGCGATCTCTTCCCCCGCCAGGGGAAATGGAGTCTAATGTCTGTTTCACACGCGCAAAATCGCGGTGGATCGAGGTTGCTCGCGAGTTCCGACACAAAACAAAGAAGGGAGAGAAACCTCCTTCTGACGTCAACCGGAGCCTCTGACGTACTCGGCGCATGCACTAATTTCATTTCTTGCGTGGGCTTAACCTCCAGCTGCGAAATATAAACATTTATCGTTTTAGCATCAAAATAAGAAAAGAGGTATTAATTAGAGAGACGGGCGTTTAAGGAATGTACGCGCGTCATAAGCTCACAGCGTGAGAGAACGGTGTCCCCTTTTCTTCGTTTATTTCCTTCTCCTTCTCCTACCTCCAACACTTAATTACAACACGGTGCAAACAATGTGCAAAATATTTTTTTTTTCAGGTGTCATGATGTGTCGTTTTCCCTACTATCTGTTCCCATGTTATGATCTCCACTTATTTCCTCACATTAATTATGTGTGATTTCTCCTAAGATCTGTATTAATAAACCTAATCGTTGTAAACGTAATCACCTTATTCACATTTATTTTTATACGTTCTTCCGGCGTTGACTAACGGCACTGGTATTAATAACCAAAAATGTACAATAACACGAATGAATTTGGCCTAACGGTTTGGTTAAAAAATACTGGTAATAAATTGAAAAAAAAATTGAGTTTCATATTTAATATAATCTCACAATTATCATTTAATAAATAAACTAAACGACCAATATGTCAGAAAAAATCTGTATTATTTAATAAGAACAGAAAATCACTACACTACGACGTTTCGTCCACAAGTTTCGGACTTCCTCAGGTAATATCCCTAAATAAACCAAATTTATACGATAAATTAAGAAAAAATCTATTTACAGATTTGAAATAATTTCGTTAAAATATAAACTATACCGTACAGTGTTTCTAAATAGGTTATAACTGTGAAACTATGGAGTCTACGTCGCTAAATTTATTTTTAATTCAAGTCTGTAAATTATTTACGTATGTTTTCGCCAATTTATCGTATACATTATACTTATTTTGGTACAATACCCGAGGAAGTCCCAAAATTGTGGACGAAACATCCTGTTGTAATGAGTTTTCGCTTTAATTAACTGACAATTTCATGACATTTTGGCTGTTTTCTTTATTTATTAAATAATAATTGTCTGATTATATTAAATATGAAACTCAAATTTATTTCAATTTATTACAAGTATTATGTTAATCTACGCTCCTATTAATTCACTCTTAGTATAAGTTGTTCATGAACGAATTCATTCATTCATGTTATTGTACTCTTTTTTGTTATTATTAATACAAATGCCGTTGGTAAACGCTGGATGAATGCATACAGATGGATGACGTCATAGGACGCAGTCCATGGCACTATATTTATATTTTGAGATCTAATTTTTACATATACATATATACGAGACATTCAAAGCTATTACCCGAGGAAGTACTAAATATAAAATTGTCGACGAAACGTCGTATTGTGATGAGTTTTTGTTTTAATTAAATAATACAAATTTTTCTCGCTTATTGGCCTTTTTAATTATTAATGGATCATCCGAAGCATTTTTTCCTTGCAAAATAATTTTAATTTTTAAGTTAATCTGACAATTTTAATTTAATAAATAACCAGACACATGTCCATTTGTCAGGGAAAAAAAAGTAATATTAAACTAAAACAAAAAAGTTATTACAATATTACGACGTTTCGTCCGCAATTTTTGGGACCGAAAGATTTTTTTTTTTTCGATCACAACCATCATAGGACAGTCAAAAGTGTCTATAACCTGATTCAGTCCCAAAATTGTGGACGAAACGTCGACGTGTGGTAATTATTTTTTTGTTGTTGTTTTAGTGGAATTTCTCACAAAATGACCGTTTTTCTGTTTATTAAACATTTTGAATTTAACCTTAATAATCTTTGTATTTTAATTTCTGGGTTTTTATGATTATATAATTAATGATAATTAACAGACACTTTTTTAAAAAAAATCCAGAAAATATTTTTAATATAAATTTTACAAGGTTTCTGTACATGTTTGTACCTTTTTCAGTTTCCTCGGTCTGGCTATGAATGTTACTAGTTAAGTTTCTATGGTAACGGAACATTAAACTTATTTATATGTGAGCTTTTTCTTTACATCATTCTCTCTAAAAAATATATAAAAATTCCAAGAATTTAAAAATAAAATATATCAAGACACATTCTGGATTTTTGGGAGTCACACGTGGTGATTCAGTCCCCCGTTTACTGTGACCGAGATGAGTAGAAACGTAGACGAGATTTGAACCCTTGACACTCTGCGATGCGAGGCGGTGACGGTGACCACTACACTACAGCAGGTACCATGGAGACCAGGCGCATAAAAAAAAGGGGGAGGCAGTTAATTGCGTACGATCGGTTCCGTTAAACACTTTGCTGAAGGCTTTTCGATTAGGTCCTACACATGCTCTAATTAAGTAGATTGTAATACAGGAATAATGACGATTAATAGTAAATATACTGTCCACAAATTAGCACTTTGAAGGTAACCGTGCTTCAAGGTTGCTATTTTAAGCTCTAAAAATTTTTATATCGTCTATAATAACACCGTAAGTAATGCTAATGTCTGTCATATGCAGAGAAATCATGTTAGGTATTGATTAAATGACGCAAGGTTCCTGATGAACCTTTTTTTTATACTTCAAGATACCATTGGCGTAATACCCTACTAAAATGGTAGATTCAGATGGCTAATTAGATAAAGAAGTAGCCAAATAACTGACAAAATGAATACCACACAATATTTCTGACAGGCCTTGTTGCTTTAGAAGCTGTCCTTGCGGATTTTGCATTTTATTTCGTCACCTGATGAAAGCAACAAATATTGCAGAAACAAAAATTTTACCCCTTAAATTCTTCCCTTATATGGTTACTTCTTAATCTAACAAGTCTGCGTTTATCCCAAACATTTTATTAATGGAATACATCAGGATATGTAACCTTCCAACCACCCCCTAAAAAAAATTCTCGAAACAGCCCTTTACAGGCCGCTTTCTAGACACACAATCGTAAATAATCAAATGATCTGCCATAATTAAAATGATCACATCTCTTTCTGTGAAGCGCATTGAACAAGTGTTTTCCATGTTTCGTATGGCCAATAATTCATTTTGACTGATAACAATGCGCTGACAATTAGCGCAAGGATTGGCTACCATTTTACGGCGTTGCAGGAGAGAGGGCGGGGACACTACGATCGCGGTGCATGATAAATTAAAATTGTAATTAATTAGTATTTTTTCTAATGACCCTATCTGTCAAGAAAGGCCATGGTTTATAATTTAGTAGACACAACCTGTCTTCTATCTAAACCATCTTTTCAGTACCTCATTCTGAAAACTGTAGTTAACATGTTGGCCACAAACGGCTGCATCAGAGATTTTTAGTAACGCCAAAATCAGTAAAAGACTAAAAAATTATTGTTCCCCCCCCCAACTCCTAATTCAATTAACAAAACTAAACTTTTCATAGTTTTCCCTCTTTATAACCTACTAGTTCAGAAGTATATTCAACCCCTTCGACATTAACTTTATATATAACTATCTTTATTCATAAAAATATACAAAGTCCCGATTAATAAACATAATGTTGTTTATAAAACTTCTTATAATGATTGCCCTCCTGTGTATATTGGTCAAACTAAGAGTGCCTTAAAAACTAGAATTAAGGAACATAAGGCGAACTTCAAAGATCCAGTGGATAAACAGTCGGTTATATCTAAACATAGTGCCATAAAAAACAACAGTTATGAATTAGAAAATACTATGACTGTAGACATTGAAAGAAAATTTCGTGCCAGATTAATTTCTGAAATCATTAAAATTAAATTAAATAAATGTTCTGTTAATATCCAAGGCGATACAAGAGGACTTAAAAAGAAGCTACTGTCTTCGTAACATCTTTGGCGTGTTATTTAAGTTGACGTCGTTGTACGGTTTGAGTCTTAGGTTAAGGGTCACCTGATGAGGTCCACGACACGTGGAGGAAACGTTGTCTGACTTTGGTCACCTTTTCAATTTAAGTTCAAATGCTTTCTTGGTGGATTTATTACTAACAGCAAATAAATACACATACAATCCGACATTATAGTTATACTCAAGTACCAATTATTCGTGCTGAAGATCATAAAACTACATGTAGGAAGAGAAAGAGCTTATTATTTAATTTTCAACAGCAGCAAAGACAAATCACGCAGCGATTAACGTCGTACATAAAAAAGAGAAAGAAAGATGTTTCACAAGTTCCAGAGAAGTCACACCATTATATCTGAGAAATGAATGTTTTAAAAATCTAAACCCCATATTTTAAATTCAAACGTATCATTCTGGTTGATCCTATGAGAATAAGTTCCACTATCAGTGCAGCCAACGTGTAAATAATTATTTTACGTAGTTTATTGTCCGTTTGCATACGCTCTCTTCCCGTCCCACTTAGCTGAACTGAACTAAATAGGGTCATAGCGTGAATATATATATATGAATCTTGTATAATAACATATTTCATTTTTTATCCCTTATATTTTTTTACTTCTTAAATAATATTTTATTTTAACGTCTTTTTTTAATAATAACATATTTATCATAAATAAATTATTTATCATACAATTTTTATTCAAAAGCAAAACGTTTCTGTATGCTTAACTAAGTACCTTTTCTAATATACATTTTTTTAGGGGTGGCAATTTGTCTTTTTGTAAAAGGTGACGTAACCAGTGGGCGCTGTATATAAAAACTGTATAGTTTATATGTTAATGAAATTAATTCAAATCAGTCAATTTGTATTATTTATTTAAGTTCTATTTAATTTATCATACAAAGTTTACTTATTTAGTTATATTACCCGAGGAACGCCCAAAAATGTATACGAAACGTCGTATTGTTATGATTTTTTATCTTAATTAATTAATACACATTTTTCTGACATATTGACTGTTTTTTTTATTATTAACATTGAGTTTCGAAACATAGAATATACTTTGATCCGTGTCATGTTTTCCTCTTAAAATCATTTTAAATTTAATATTGAAGCTAATCTGACAATTATATTTTTAAAAATAAATATAAAAGCTGACATTGTCAGAATTAATGTAAATAATTAAACTAAATCAGAAAATAATTGCAATTATTTTCGTCCCGAAAAGTGGTTTTTTTTCAGTTACAACAGCCATAAGGAGTCAAAAATGACGTTTTCTTAATGCAGTCCCCCCCCCCCAAAAAAAACATGGACATATTGTAATTATTTTTTGGTTTGGTTGAATGCCGTTTTTCTGTTTCTTTATCCTTTTGAAATTAAGTTTAATAACTTTTTGTTTCATCGCCTGTTTTTTAAGAATCATTTATAATTACTGACAATTAACTGACAGTTTTTAATGATTCAAAATAATATTTTATAATAAAATTTGCATTTAACAGTACAACGACGACGCTTCTGTAGAAATTTTTACCATTAGTATTCATTTATATAAATTAAAAAAAATTATTTATCATAATATTTTTATTTATAAGAAAAACTTCTCTGTATGTTTAAAGTTTCACTCTCTATTTTTCCATAAAAACAACACCTTAATTAAATTTTACTTACATTACTGACCTTATCTTAGGTCACATCTGGCTTCCTTTACTGCTGCTGCTTTCTTCATAATAAACTTCTCATGGAATTTATGACTCAGGAATATCTTTTAAAGAAAAAATAACTATTGTATTTTTTTTATTAATTTTTGGGCATTGTCTGTGTCTATATAATTTATAGTTGTAACATTAGCCTACATAGAAGTAGTTATTTATTATTTAAAAGTTAAATCATGAAGGCTGAACTTATTATTATATTTCGATGAGAAAATCGGCTGCAAATAAACATTTTTATTTATATTTCACCTGAGTAATTGTTTATAAGCCACTTGCAGTAATATAGATGAAATTTTCAGAGTCAGAGACATCAACTTTACAGTATATTTGTCTTTGGTTGGATCGAGCCACTCAGACCGTCGTTGGTACTAAACCAGGTCGTCATTATACTCGTATCTAGATATAGACGAAACGGTACTGCCGTAGATGAATATTACGCAAGACGACAAGGAGCAAAAAACAAGCAGGGAGTTTGCAGATGAGATGATGAAGCATTACCACGTTGGAGGAGAAGCTGGGTGTTTTCTTCGAACTGCATAAGAACATTGCGCGTGAGAAAATTGACCGCAAATTGCATACTAGAAATGATAATTTAGCCGAGTAATTGAAGGTCGTACGTGATATTTATGCCATTTGCTGGAGACGCAATGAGAACGAATTTATCTCTACATCAGTTGGTTCCAGAATACGACCTTCAGAAATTGGGCATAGGTTCCGTTAAGCGTTTTCTAAATTACTTTGCAGAGGGTTGCATTTATGTCAAAATCTTAAACAGCATAATTAATTTATCCAGGACAATTTATGACGTCCATATATTGTAATACCAATTAAACAGGCTATTAATTGTTTGTAATATAATTTAATTGTTGGCGGTACGGGTGCTCAAAGACGACAATCGCAGTGGGTATATCTTTGTTAACAATGGAGACTGGAGACCGCGCGCGTAGAGAACTCAGTCTGCGGCAAGAGCCGAAACGGAAAAGTCTGCGTCGAGAACTGGGACATGGCAGTTCGGTCCACGTAGAGAAATAAAAACAGTAAAAGTCTTCGGATCCAGAATTATGAATAGGCCTTTCCATGAAGTCCAACGGAAAGATAATAGTTTACATAAAACGCTCGTAAACAGTTGTAACGAAGAGACTCATAAAATCGCTGTTTCGAAGCAGAAGTTTTGCTTCACAAACTGAACAAATTTTCGCATAGAGAGACTTTGAGGCGAAATATGTCCGGCAACTGGCTAAGGGTGAGATAATCCAGGTTCCAGGATAGCAGAGATCCAGAGCAACTACCGTGTGTTCAAAATCTAATGTGTAGAATCAGTGTATAATGGCCTGTTTAGTGGGATACAAGAGTCCGAACTGGTACCAGAAGCACTGTCGTGAGTACAAAACAATTATTAATGACTGTAAACGATAATTAAAGGGTATAGTCAGATTTCGTTCGCGTTTTTCTTTTCATTCGTTATCTTTTACTTTTGTATTTAATATTGTATTCCGTTAATTTCAATGAGTTTGGATTGTCAATGTTTTAGTTCATTGTATTTGTTCTTCCTATCAAAACCAGTGATGACCCTGAGATAAAGAGAAATTCGACGTAATTGATTGTAAAAATATAAAGCTGTATTTTCATAGAACGCCACGAATTAATAAAATAATAATTGAAATATTTGTTTGTTAAATTGATGGAATTCGGCAGGGCAAAGCAGGGATTATAATGTGTAATTATCAACAATAAAATTTTAAATACATAATAATTTTGTTAATTATTCCTATTAATTAAGACCACCTTTTTAATCATTACTTTTCTTAAGGAAGCGACGTTCCTGAACACGAATCCGGTGTTTTTAGCCCTCTATCTCTTACACATTCTTCAATGGTTTCTGGGCTATTTGTACGTCAATAAATACAAATAATTAATTATATATTGTAATGATAAATTCATTCTTAAATTGTATCAGAGGTGACAGCTTTCCGAAAAATGGCTATCATTTGCCACGGGCGAATATTATAAATATTCTAGATGGTGTAGAAATAGTTCAGGAGCTTCTAACCGAGTAGAATACACGTTAAATTGCTGTGACGTTTCAATGACTTCCTCTTCTGGCGAAATCAATTCCGAAGTGGCGTTGAATTTACACGGAGGCGGCGAATTCTTCCTCTTCATCGTTTATGACATAAATGGAAGACTATAATTTCGGAAGAAAAAAAATTGGCTATGCAATATTTTATTTAAAAGCTGTTGCAAAAATTAAAGAAACGTAGATGACGAAGGAGTTGGAGATTTCTGAATAGGAGGATGTCCTGGTATTGTTGACGAAGAAGAAAGAAACACTGCAAAAGAGGCTGGACCTGCTAGACGGAATAAAAAGGAAGTATGGAATGATATAAACATAGAAAAACGCCAATGTAATAAAATATCAAAGAAATCATTAATATATTTTTGGGGAAAAATTAAATATATTCGATCAGTTCAAGTACCTTGGAAGTCGTTTTAACGAATGATGGCTGCAGTACGATTGAAAATTAAAGTCACGTGTCACTGCAGTAGACGAGGCAGCATTCACTGAGATAAAAGAACCCTGTTTAAGTGGAGCACGGTTTTCAATGGATCAGAAACACGGGCATTAAGAAAAAGAGGAAAGTAAAATTTTGAAACGTCTGAAATTTGGCGATGGAGATGAATGAAAAAATAATATGGAAATATATTTCAGAAAATAAAAAGGAACTCTTAAGTGTGTTTTTATATCATTACCTAATTTGGTCTGTATTATATTTTATACATTTTAATAAATATGCAACCAGTTAAAAATTATAAATTGGAAATATACAACCATAATAATTCAGGGAGTATTTACAAAGATAAAGACGAATTCATTTACAATTTTCGGAGAAACTTGTCGAAATCCTCACTTTACCTAACATACTCCCCGAATCCAATGACTGTATAATAATAGAATTTAAATATTTCCACTCTACAGTTTTCATGAATATAATATATTTGCCCCTGGTTAAAGCCCTTGTTTAAATAGTTGTATATAAAACGTAATCAAGTTGTTTTGAGAGGTGTATGTTCCGGGGTCGCAGACCTGAGGCATACGGTAAGAGTTGTCCGCTATTCCTATTGGAATAGTCGGCCAGCTGCCTCCTAAACTGGTCAACACACGGCGAGGGAAAAGCTGCGACCCCACAGCAAATCCCTCTCCTGTCATCGGAAGGGCGTGGGACAAGTACCCAATGCCCGACCTACCTGATGAAGGTTTTTTCTAGGGCTTTCCCTGCATTACTTTTAGGCGAATTGCCAGGTAGGATCCTGAAGCCATAGTTCCGGGGCCCTAGTTAACCCTTGGCTACCTTGCTCTCCCTTTCCGCATCCCTCCTTTCACTCCTTTTCCTATGCTATAAGAGGGGAGTTGCAACTATGTGAATTGCACTATACATAGTCTGTCAACACCTTTAAAAAAAATAAAAAAAATACGTAATCAAGAAACTAGAAGCTGCTCTACAAAATAATTTCGGAAATAATGTATTTTTATTTATTTTACAATACCTGTTTAATTTCCCTTACAAGTTCAGAAAAGGACCAATCCTGTAGCTTTACTACAACGATGATTTAACTACTTCCCTGTTTTTGAATGTTTCCATAACGTCTTCTGCGCCGTACACTGAACCAACATTTCACGGCAAAATTTATCTCTATTTTTCTTTTTAAAGTCTCCTCTACTTGTTTCACGTATTTCTTTTATCTCTTCTCCGACTATATCGTGCTATTTTTCTTCTTAAACATATTCATACTTTCATCCAGTGAATAAATTATATTTTATTGGAATACCGTTCCGTTTAATTTATATTGATACTTTAAATGTAGAAATAAGATTATAAGATGTAATAATAACATGTTAGAATAGCCAAATAACAGACCAAAGAAGTGATTAAATAAATACCACACAACGGTTACAGAAACGTTGTTTCTTTCTTCAGGTGCCAAGAAAACACAAGAGCCAAGAGCGACAAAACCGCACACTACAGTCTCTGGCAACACTAATTACAAAGTTATATTCATTTAATGGCATTTAACAACATCCAGAATCTCCCTATAAGGAAATTGCAGAGATACTGTTCCTTCCGCGCGTTAAAGTCTCCAGGTATATGGATATATCCGTGTAGATAGAAATTTCTATTGAAATTATTTGTAAATACATGTCGTTAAGCATTTTTATATATATATAAAAATATAAAAATAAAGAATGTTGTTTTAATAACAAAATAATTGAAATAAATTAAAATAGTCCGTCGCATGGGATATTGAAAAGTTTTGGAGACAAAGAAAATATTAAACATAGACTTTAAATAGATTTTCAAAATTAATTCTAGCGAGGAATTTAAATCTTGAATATGATTATGGAGAAAACAGCGATTTCATTTGGATTATGTGAAAAATGAATGGTCGATTTTAAATAGGTTAAAAAAAGTCGCATCAAATTAAATTATAATTCAGAGTGATACCAACTCTTTTAGAAAAATCCATAACTCCATCTTCATTTCTTTGTAACTGTCTCAATTCTTGTGCCTTGTTGACTTGTGTGTAGTTTTTAAAATTAGAATTGCTCCTCACGAGATTTGCGATGTCAGTTGAAACGTCGTGCTGGTAAAAGTTTATCTACTTTTCTGCATTTGGCAATTATTTATATTTACAATATTACAAAAAAATATTTATATTACATATTACCAAAAATTACAATTAATTAAAAATAATTTCTTCCATATTGGATTTATCATAAACTAAACTTACAGTACAACGGGAGAAATAATATATTAGAGGAAAAGTCTGGTAAACTAGATGAGACGAAAACACACGAGCCTCGTGATAAGTCAGGCGTGAAATAAACAAAAAATAAATTAAATGGAGGATTGATAGAGGTCCTTCTTTAATTAAATAGAATATAATATTCGTAAAAAAAGGTCCTAAGAAGAGGAAATTTGAATAAATCCGTTTTGACTACAGTTTTTACGAGAAAAACGAACTTGATCGTTCACATCCTAAGGAGAAATTGTTTTCTGAACGACGTCGTCGAAGGGAGGGGACATGAATTGAGGTCATCGTGGAAGAAGAAGAAGAGTGCAGCTACGTGACGACTTGAAGTGAAAAAGGAAAAGATATTGATTGATGAAGGAAGAAACTAAGGACAGGGGAATGTGAACAAGGAAATTTACAGACCAAGTTCAAGGACCTTCCAGTAAGCACAGCACTTAATAATAATAATAATAACTCACTAAATTTCTCATCATTTACAACTGTTGGTCTATTATCGATTTTATTCACCGTTTTTAAATGGTGACTTACGTACATTATGTCCAAAAACTGCGTACCAACAGCAAACTCCTTTCCCGCTATCGGAAGGGCGTGGGACAAGTACCTAATGCCCGACCTACCTGATGCAGGTTTTTCTATGGTTTGTCCTGTATTACTTTTAGGCGAATGTTGGGTAGGATCCGTAAACTATAGCCCGGGGCCCTAGTTAACCCTTAGCTAGCTACCTTCCTCTACCCTTCCGCATCCCACCTTTCAAATCCCTTCCTATGCTATGAAATGGGAGTTGCCGCCATGTGGATTACCCTCATGTAGCCTGTTACCCTAAAAAAATATAAAAAATAATACTAATTCGGGAGAGGAAGCTTGTGAGAGGATTCTCTCGAAGGTGAACCTTTCTAGAGAGCTCTGGAGGAGGCTACCTTTGGGGATGCCATCACATCTCTCTGGTTTTTTGAACTAAGGTTCCCACATGCCGAGGCACCGCGATCTGTTTTGAGAGGTGGATGTTCCGGAGTCACAGACCTTGGGCATACGGTAAGAGTTGTCTGCTATTCCTATTGGAATAGTCGGCCAGCTGCCTCCTAAACTGGTCAAGGCACGGCGAGGGGAAAGGTGCGACCGCATAGCCAACCCCTCTCCCGCCATCGGAAGGACGTTGTACAAGTACCAAAGGCCCGACCTACCTGATGCAGGTTTTTCTATGGTTTGTCCTGCATCACTTTTAGGCGAATTGCCGGGTAGGATCCTTAAACCATAGCCAGGGAGCCTTGGCTACCCTTCTGCATCAGCCCTTTCAAATCCCTTCCTATTCTATTAAAGGGGATTTGCTACCATGTGGATTACCCTCATGTAGCCTGTTACTCTAAAAATAATAATAAATACTAATCCAGAAAGAATATGAAACATAAACAGGCGTGTAGCGAGTTTATCTTTCATCATATAAAGTTGTTGCATTTATTATATAACGGTTTTTAAAAAATAATATAATACAGATGAATGTGACAGAAAGATTCAACATCGATACATCAAAGTCTATTTGCGTGTAACTGTTAGCGACGACGATAAATAAAGAACTTGACAAAAACATCTCTCACTGTCTTTGGTGTGAATAAACATTTTCATTTTTAACGTGATAACCAAAATGGAATCGATGACGAAACGAGAGAGACTAATTCTGTCATTTCACACAAATGTAGCCAGCTGACTGTATTTTATCTGTATTATTATTATACATTAATAAAAATATGTAAATTATTTTCTAAGTAATGTGACGTGCACGACAGAAAATTCAAGTAGCTTAAGACACACAAGTCACTGTATTTACTTTTCAGGGACGAAATGTCTTGCAAATCAGTAATTTACTAAAAATACAATTTAATTCAAGGCTAAACACTCAATATAACTCATATTATTATTCAACAAGGGTCATTATGAATGTCTTTCCTCGTCAAGAGCCCACCGGAGAGATGCAGTTGTAGTACAGTACCGCTCATAAAAATAAAAACACTCATTCAACACGTTTGGAATTAATTTTTTATAATTAGTCTCAAAGAGATTAATATACTCAGGATACTGAGGTATCGTATTAGCACTTTTCTTTGCGTATACGTGTCAGAATGGTGAGATTCTTGTAAGGAAGAAGTTGATAGTATTTTCTAGACGACACAAGATTGAAATCACGATCAAAGATGTCTCACGATTTTCTTGTCATTTCATTTTTCCTGTTTTGACTACGATTTCGTCAGATTGTTTTGTCGATTTCTGCTCGCCTTGGTCTGAAGGTGTGAGAACTTGACAGTGCTACCAGATTCGGAGCCTTGGTTCTGCTAACGAGGTAACTGCTGCAGGGAAGGAAAGATTGATACGCAACAAACAAGACTCGCCCTTGACACACGAGACCGACTGTTTTGCGTCACAACTGCGCTATTTCCAGGATTCCAGAAACTATCCACCTCGGGATTTCCGGTGGCCACGGACCACGGCGAGACACACACACACACACACACGCACGCGAGGTCCGTCAAAATCCTCAATCAAAAGGCAGGCGTCGCACGTCTCATCACTCGCGGCGTGCCTCAGGGTTCTATTCTAGGACCACTGCTTTTCCTCCTTCCAGCTACGCAGTTATATGAAGCACATTTCTTGTGTGTAGATTATAGCAATTTAATTATTTCAAAGACAAAATAAAGATATCTCAGTACGGAAGTAGAAATTTCGACCAAAACCGTTTGGTCCATTGCCGATAAACCAACTCTTAACACACTAATGACCGATTTGTTCACCTTATAACACAACATAATATCACAGTAGCAGAAAACTTTACAATTATTAATTTACACTCAAGTTCTTGCAACGACTTTGCCAGCTGCTTGGTGCTAATCAAATTTATTGAAATATTTATAGTATGCTACCTTGTAAAAACAATTTAGTGTTATTCTTTTAAAATATAGAAAGTTATCGTATATTTTGTATTCTGAAAAATCCTATAGGGGTGCTAGAGTTACTTTAATTCCGCAGGGTTGTTCGTGGATCTTAAGTGATACGTGATCCAAGTTTGTTCCACGCATTAGTGAATAACTTAATTTACAAAATGTTCTAACCTTTCGAAAAAATGACCCATCGGGTAAATGACCCATTGGTATTAGAGAGTGACGGCTTTCTCGGTGAATCTGTTCTAGATAAAATTCTCGGGTCTCAACCCGGTCCAATTGTTTGTTGAATAACAACGTTTCGACGGCAAGCCCCACCATCGTCACCACCTGTCGGTAAAACATTAATCGGGATAATGCACTGTCTGGTAAATGGCAATATATATTGTAACGTACCACGTTTCATTAAGTTTTATTAATATGATTATTTACAGTATTTTTAGGTTGATCAATTATTTGTTAGTTTTTAATAAAATTATATGAATTTACGGCATGGAAGTTGCGAAGCACCGAGTTATGTTTTGCCTTCATGTATTCACCATGACAACGGCTAAATAACAAACAAAATGACAGACAGTGGGCAAAAGTACGTCGTGGCAGTCGAATCACAAAAAAAAATTATAAATTACACACAAATGGAGCTACCTTACCAACTGCGAGGGCTATTCTCTCACAGACAGAACCTTGTGGGAGAGATACGAAGGGGCTACCTTTGGGGATGCCTTTTCCTCTCCGTTTTTTAACTAAAGTTCCCACAAGACGAGGCACCTCGGCCTGTTTTGAGAGGTGTATTTTCCGGGGTCACAGACCTTGGGCATACGGTAAGAGTTGTTCGCTGTTCCCATTGGAACAGTCGGCCAGCTGCCTCCTAAACTGATAGAGGCACAAAGAAGGGAATGCTGCGTCCCCACAGCAAACTCCTCTCCCGCTATCGGAAGGGCGTGGGACACGTACCCAATGCCCGACGTACCTGATGCAGGTTTTTCTAGGGTTTTCCCTGCGTTACTTTTAGGCGAATCCTTAAACTATAGCCCGGAGGCCGTAGTTAACCCTTGGCTATCTTCCTCTACCCTTCCGCATCCCCCCTTTCAGATCCCTTCCTTTGCTATTAAAGGGGAGTTGCTGTTACCCTAAAAAAAAGCACACAAAGGATTTCCAGAACCCTGGTCTTGAGGACTGGGAACCTGCGGTGTTCGTAGACCGACTGCTTGCTGCCCGCGGATTCATATTCCTGGGTTTCTTCCTTGTGGAGTGTTGCAGAAACAACCGACTTCTGGAAAAAAAAATTAAGACCGTTGATTTGTTTTTATGCGCGGATCTATGAAAACTCGTGTGCAATTAAAATTGTCCGCGGTATGCATTGAAAGTTTATGTTTTATGTTATTAAGATCATTTAAATCGTTTTAATTTACTTAATGACTGACATCTGACTGAAAAACTTTTTGTGGTAAGGACGTTCCAATATATAAGGTTTTGTTGTCGGGAAAACGTGCATCGGGCAAGTGTGTGACGGGCAAACGTCACGATCCCCTTATTATTCGTCCAATACACCACGCTGTTAGCACCAATGATCTTCATTTTGTGTAAATTACATCAGAAAAATTAACATGCTGTATATTTCCCGCCCCCCCCCCCCCCCGAAATTGAGACTTAATGTAACTGATTGACTGCAAACCTGATTTTTATGTTTAAATACAGCCACCATGAAAACCAGATTTTCTGCTACGTCTAGCGGACTTAAATAAACTGACACGTGAGATGTTCTAATCTAAAAAAAATAATAATACGACGTGCGTAATTGTAAAGACGGAGTAGCATGAACAAAAAAATAAATACATGTAAATTTTCTTCCTACTGTAAGCAAATTCATCTTCCCGAACATTATGTAACGCAGGTGGTAATTTATGGTGTCTGTCTCCGCGTCCAGCCAGTCAGAATTGTGTCTTCTTCCAGGATTTGATGCCGTTACACTATGACGCTCATTCTACGAACAGAAATTGTATTTTACACGCTAATATGCGATTTAAATGGCACTGGATGTTAATAAAATTAAGTATAGAGTTGAGTACTACAAATGGAGGAAGAGGAATAAAAACCTGTATTTAATTGCGATTGACAATCTCAAATCAAGGAAGGACAAAATAAACAACTAAAGGAGTGGAACATCCATATTGCTATTAAATGGAAATGTGATAATTGTCTACAATTGAAAATTGGTGATGACTTTACATTTTAAGAAAAAAAAGCCTTAAAAAAAAGTTGTAGCCGTAATGTTTCTCTGTGGTCGGCGCGCGCGGTGTTGACGATTTTCCTTTCGAAGAAGCTAGATTGGAATGACGAAACTTCTCGGTTGCACTAGTGAAAAAAACAACATATCTTTATTAAAAACGTCCATTACTTTAATGGCCAGTGACGTGAGTATCGTAATATATCGGTATTACCTTTCATTCTGGAGGTCACCACCTTCAGCGGTTAGAAGATTTTATTTCCAGTCAAAAATGAGAAACAAATATATTGTAGTATTCAATTTAAAATTAAGACAACGAATTGCGACCAATTTATGTAAAATACTGTAATGCCTATTAATTAGGACATTAATTCTTTGGTCATAAAATATAATTGTAGCGGCAGGAGCTTCCAAAACAACAATGGAGCTGAGCTCTGTTGCCTTGTCGGAAAGTCAAAAATGGCGTATGCGCGCTAAAAGTCGAGACTACGATAGAGCCAGCCAGGAATAGTAAAGTTGCAGTTTAAGTCCCAAGCGTTAAAAACACTAGGAAATCTATGAATCACAGGATTCATGTAAGGCAAGCGGTCACCAGATAGCTGACAAAATGGAGTATCATCCAAATTACTGGGAGCCTATCAAGGGTGTAAAATCTGTGAAACGATATTACAATCAGTGTAATATTTTTTTTGCAATAGTGTAATCCCGAAAACAAAAAGGAATGCTGGAACCAGCTGGACAGATACAAAATACAAAATTAATGATTTATGTAAACGTAATTAAAGGATAGAGTCAGATTTCGTTCTATTTTAATTGTCAATCAGAGTTAATTTGTTTTCTTTTAATTTCTTCCTATCGACATATTGTGTAGGTGAATTATAAACTGTGTGTTAATTAGTTTTTAAAACAACTTGTGTCCATTATCAAACCCAGTAGAGACCCTGAGATCTAAAATTTTAAATTGTAATTGTTTGTGACTTAAAGCAACAAAGTGGAAATAAATAATTATATGTTTTAAATTCTTGTTGAAAATTTAATTTAATTAACCTCAATTTTGATTATTACAATACTAATTTTAAAGATAATTAACAGGATTTTTATGCTTGAATTACTTCAACTGTTTACAGATAAAAGGAAAATATTTATTACAAATTTCGATTTAATTTAATTTTTGTACATATTTTTTTAAAAAAATTCCTAAGTTTTTAATGAGATTCGATTCTTCAGGGCCGCTTACTGGGCCTCTAATAATTATAGTAAATTGCAATTATCAGCAAAAGAGTTACATAAGAAATAATAATTAAATTTACAATTACAAATTATATAAAAAAGAAAGTAAAGAAATCTGACGGTACTCATATTTATATAAAAGTTTACAATATAAGGTTTTTACATACTAATTTATTAGAGCTCTGGTACCATATTAATTGTGCACTTCACAATTATTTTAATTTAAAGAAAAATTTAATCAACAGGTCATTACACTAAATTCCGGCCCGGACGCCTCTTCAACAACTGTTCAAGAACTTTCCTTCGTCCTACTTATTATCTCTCAGCTTTAATTTAAAAGCCCTTTAATACCAAACGGTGAATATGATATTTTCAGCCTTTATTCACTACTTATTTAGTCGCGAGAACATGATTAGCTGTGGTTATCCTCGGCTGACCTTCAAAGCTAGATTTACTCTGACTGTCATTGGTCAAAATTCCAACAACACAGCCTTCATTATGAACATTAACGTTCGAGCTCCCAAACCACACTCGCCGTGACCACCATCGGTCAGTCTCCCAAACACACCGCTGTTTTTCCAATGTTCGGCGTATAACACACGCTTTTCCGACAATAATAGAGTGGAAACCTTTCCAATTTCCACATTCTTGCGCCACACTGACTGTTATTTACAATGCTCTGACCTCAAAATTACGCCGACAGTAATATTAATGAAAATTATTAAATAAAACTTTATTTACACATTGGTAATCTCTACAATATGTTTAAAAGTGAGATAAAACTATTTAGCTCTTTTCGTATTGAATCGCATTATTCGTGGTTATAAATGTTGTAAGACGTCATTACTTATATTTCGAGAAAGGACAATCCGTTTTGTGAAGAAAAGATTTGCAGATTACATCCTGTCCGAAATAAGACTTTTTAAAATGATGTTAACAGTATTTAATAAGGACGTAGCAAAATATCAAGTTACGGTTGAAGATAATCGCTTGATCCAAAACTTAGTTCAGATGTGGAGGAAAAAGTGAAAGAATTTTACGTCTTTATCGGCTTGGGTAGAATCATAAATGAAAACGTCGCGGATAAAAGGAAACTATCAGAGTATTTATTCATCAATAAAAGTTAACTCGCTGTTCAAAACAATTAATTAACATGAAATTATCTTGAAACTAATTTCTGGAGTTGAGAATCAAATTAAATTAAATTGAAACTTGAACAGTCGAGAAATGTGAAAAGTTAATCATGGTAAACCATTCAATTGTAGTGCTATAGAAAAATAGTAAAAGGTCTTAATGAGTTATATAATAGTAAGTTGTAATCTAGAACCATAAATAATAATTAAAAAGAAGTTGGAGCATTCTTAGAAGAGATAATACAATCAAGAGGGATTTAAAGAAATAGAATTTCTGTAGATCAGGATTGTAATAATACAATATATTCGATTTTATTCACTAATATTGGCGAATTTTTGCGAGTGTTGAGAGGTGCCAAGAAGTTGAGTTACTAATCTCTGGACACGGTCTGAAGGTACGCACCCCGCAACACGAAGACTTGAATAGTGCTGCTTCTGGGGGACAAAAATATGATTGGCCAGAAAATCAAAAACCTTAACAGACATCCAAATATTCGGCAGTCACGTGATTTCATGGATTAATTGAAAATTAACGGGCCAGACAACCTGCTAGCGGAGAAGTCAGAGAGTTGGTACTCGTAATTAAGGAACTTTTTTTAAAAAAAAGTTCCACATTATGTAAAGTATTTTAGCCTGTTGTTTTTTTAAAAAAATATCCTTTGGCGACAATTTTTTTCCAGATGTTTAGTTTACTATTAAGCAATTATTTCAGTTTGATTTTAATATCACGTTACATATTCGTATTACCTCTTAATTACGAATTAAACGATACTTTTTATCGTATTTATAAGAACGGGAATTACATTCTTCAGAGTTGTTTGGGAAATGCCGCACAGTATAATAAATCGGAACGTAGTAGTCGCTGGGTGGGAAAAATTTACTTTTCCTTTTTTTTTACATTTCTAGTTATGCTAAAAGTGAGCTACTCGTGTAATTAAAGTTATTTACAACTTAATATAAGTGTGTCGTAAGAGCGATAACTAGAATTGCGTCCTTCCAATGGTAACACGTGTAAAACAAAATAATAGGGATCCGGTAGGGAAAGGAAAGGAAAAGAATGTCTGAGAGAAAATCGCGAAATGACAGTCATCAAGATTCATTAGATAGGCGCAGAGTTTAACGCAATTCAAATACTAGTATGAGGGTCACGAAGAAACACTTTGTAACCACGTATATAGGAGGGAGAAACTGATTACATGTATTTATGGCTCGCTGGTTGACTATTAATTTAATGTATTCGAATATAAAAAGACGAATTTATTATTGGACGGGGGAGATCACGAATGTCACTTATTTAACTATTTTCTGTACTTATTTATCAGTATCGTTCCAAGACCATTTATTAAAACTGAGATAGAAAAGGTAAGAAGAACCACTCTTTTGTCCTTCAGAAATCAAATATAGGAAATCAACGTCAGTTGAAGCAAAGGACCATTAATTATGTAATTTTAATGAACCTACTAAAGCTGTCCTCAAGCTATTGAATCCAGCACTGTACAAGGGCTAACACGTGCTTGCAACGTCAGAGCACAATGCAGAAATTGTATGAGTTCAAAGTGGTGAATCCAACTATGCCGATAAAGGTTAAATATCATATATATATATTGTAATAATTAAAAGGTGGTCTTAATTAAAAGATAAATTAACAAAATTATTAAGATTTAAAAATTTATACTTTAAATGTACAAAATGTAATCCCTACTTTACACGCCGAATTTCATCAAGTTAGCAAACAAATATTTTATTTCAATGGAGTTCTAGGAAAAATACAACTTTATATTTTTACAATCAAATACGTCGAAATTCTCTTTATCTCAGGGTCATTACTGGGTTTGATATTCAGAACATTCCAGTTTAATAAACTAACATTAACAATTCAAACTCATTGAAGCTAACTTAATACAATATGAAAATAAACTAAATGAAATAAACTAAATGAAAAGAAAAACGAACGAAATCTGACTTCTACCCTTAATCATCGTTAACAGATTTTAAAATAATTGTTTTGTACTCGGAAATGTCTTTCTGGTACCAGATCTGATTCTTGGAGCTTGAGGACAACGCTCACTAAAAAGGCCTTTATTCACTGATTCTACACATTAAATTTTTAATACACACAGTCGACGTTCTCTACCACCTGGAACTTTGGATCAGCCGCCCCTCAGTCAGCCCTAGGACGTAGGTCTCCTTGATGCCTATATGCGAAATTTAGTTCAGTCTGTGTGAAGCAAACCCTTTTGCTTCCAACTTTTCGATTATTATTTGAGTCTCTCCGTCAAAACTGTTTACTCGCGTTTTATGTAAACTAGTAGATCCCGCGGTTGGACTTCTTGGACCGCGCTATTCATACTTTTAGATCAGCATCCTCTCTCCCTCGAAACGTTTGCCGGACTCCTTTATCGTTTTAGTTCTCGACGCAGAATAACTTCCTACTCGACAAAGAGCCGTGATTGTTACTTTCAAAAGTCGTGCCGCTAACAATCTAATTATATTAAAACAATTAATGGCCTATTTAATTGGTATTACAATATATATATATATACATATAATTACTACTTAATACAAACAGACAAAAACATCACCACAGATATTAATTTATTAAACACTATTCTACAATATTTTAATCCGTGATGTATAAACCCAAAACTAAACTCCTGTTATTTATAATTACTGTAAATTGGCCAAAAGTCAGAATTTATTTATAAATATAAAATATATACAATTCATTGTTTACGGACCTGTTCAGATGAATATTGAGGGAACCATGAAATTTGATGGAGGATGTGTAAATGTTTTCAGTTAAATTGTAGTATTCAAATTTATAACATATTTTAGATGGTTGTTAATTACTTATTGTAATCACACCTTGATATCTTTGTGTGGTGTAGAGCATCTGTGGCAAAAGGAGATATTCTTTGGAAAGTAGTTATGTTTTTGTCTGTGTCCGTGATCTTTTTTTTTTATATTGTAGCAAGCTGCATTTATAACAGCCAATTAATCACTTCATAATATCACATACGCAAGTTTCATTTTTTTTGTGAAAACCAATTGGAAATACAGTCATAATATACAACATAAATTAATGGGTTTTTTTTAGTAATATGTGGAGGACTCCGTATTAGTTGCGTCACCCACACACGGTAAGAAAATTTAAAATATACAGAGGGGGGCATAAAAATGTATCCACTGGTTAACAGTCCATAACTTCCAAACTTATTGACGAAGTTGTCTCATTTTTGGTAGTGTAATAGTTTGTAGTTCCGCCAATCGCCACATAAACGTTGCATTGCGTTTCTTTTGTCAGAGTACAGTCGCCAGGTAGTTAGTGTTTTATTGTTACTCGAGTAAACATGGCGGGCGTAAGGCTTACATTTGATGAAAGGAAGTCTGTTTTAAAGTGGTATTTTAAGTACGAAAATATTAATGAGGTTCGACGGCAATGGCGAAATGTGTATCAAACAGAGCCACCGACACGTTTAACGATTCGTCGCATTCGAGACAAATTTGAAGCCGAAGGCTGTGTTAAAGATGTACACAAACAACGATCTGGACGACACGTAACAGTAACAACTCCCATCTTGTGTTACAATTCACCCGCTCACCACAGAAGTCTGTGTGTCCGTGAAACTGGAATAAGTCGCTCAAGTGTTCAGCAAAGTGGAAGTGCTACATCCCAAGATTGGTACACGCAATGAACGAGGACGATTCAGATGGAGTACAGCGAGTGGTTTAATAACATGGTGCGCAACGATGAAGAGCTTGCGGAGATGATAGTGTGGTCTGATGAGGCACTGTTCAAACTCAATGGTACAGTAAATCGTCACAATTGCATCTACTGGGCCGCCGAAAATCCAAACGTCCATGTAGACAAAGCCAGGAGTAAATGTGTGGTGTGTGGGTTGTCTTACCGGGGCCATTCTTCTTTGAAGGTACAGTTGCCGGTGAGTTGTACCTTCAGAAGCTTCAAACATCTCTTTTACCTGCCATCCAAGACTTGTATGGAGACGAAAGATTTTACTTTCAACAAGATGGTGCCCCAGCCCACTACCACAATCGTGTTAGGGCTTATCTCGACGAAAATCTACCAGGAAGATGGATAGGCCGTAGAGGTGCTGTAGGGTAGCCACCACGTTCCCTCTGGACTTTTACCTGTGGGGAACACTAAAGGACGTCGTTTATCGACAAAAGCGACGAACATTGGATGAACTTGGAGAATCCATCGTACTTTAATGTGCAAATATCCAACTGAACACGTTGCAGTCAGTAGTTCGTGCTGCAGTTCGGCGAAAATCGTTTGTGTGTGGATGTGTTAATGGTGACCATTTCGAACACCTACAGTGATATCTTTAAGTAAGACTTGAAGAGCTACACTTTCACCAAAAATGAGACAACTCCGTCAATTAGTTTGCAAGTTATGGACGGTTAACTAGTGGATACATTTTTTTGGGCCCCTCTGTATAATTTCTTGTGTGATAGCACGGGTTGCGATTAATTACGAGACTTGGTATTTTCCAATATTTTATTTCTCTTTTCTAATGCAGGGTCACTGGTCAATTGCTCAGAACGAACTGAAATCAAATTGTTTTTTTTTGTACTCCATAAGAAAAGAATCTTATTTTAGCACAACATTGAAAGTTCATAGCGCTTCCGAGAATTACGCAGTGTTTATCCTTTGGACTCCGCATCGACTAGAAGTTCTCTGCACTCCGATCTCTTTTTCCCCTTCTCCGCTACGGCTGCCGGATGAGGCGTCAGAGATGCTAGCAGAGAAGTTCGTCGGTAATCAGTCAGTTGATGTTCGCAGAGAAGTTCGTCGAAAGATAGACGTGAACCTCCACAAATATAATCTGAAGAAGTTTCTAAACAAATGGATGAACCGTTGCGTATTTTAATTAATGTTTACAAATAAATTCAGACTTTTGATCAAGTTCCATTACTTACATTCAATACGAGTCAGATAAAGTTAAATTTTTAATTATAACCCTACTACGTATCATTTTTATTTCAACTCTTTACATAATATGTGACAATAAGCTTCTGTTTTTATTATGGGAACAGGCTACATGGGGGGAATCCACATGGTGGCAACTCCCGTCTTATAGCATAGGAAAGGGAGTAAAAGGGGGGATGCGGAAGGGTAGAGGAAGGTAGATAAGGGTTAACTGGGACCCCCGGGCTATATATTAAGGATCCAACCTGGCATTCGCCTAAAAGTGATGCAGGACAAACCATAGAAAACCTGCATCAGGTGGGCATTGGGTACTTGTCCCTCGCCCTTCTGATGGCGGGAGAGGGGTTTTTGCTGTGGAGCCGCAGCATTCCCTTCTCCCTACCTGGACCAGTTTAGGAGGCAGCTGACCGACTGTTCTAATGGCAACAACCGTACGCCCAAGGTCTGCAACCCCGGAACATACACCTCTCAAAGCAGGCCGAGGAGCCTCGGCTTGTTGGTACGTTAGTTCAAAATCGGAGAGAGGAGAAGGCACTCCCCCCCCCCCCCGAGGTAGCCCACTACGTCTCTGCGAGCCTCCAGCCCATATTTCTTTGTATATATGTCAATACAATTAACATATTTATTTATATAAACCATATGAGAACTCAAACACGTTTTTAAATTAATTAAATTATAATTCAATCATCCGTTTATATAGGAATTAAACCGACTTATTATGAATTTTTCATGATTTTAAATTTTTCGACAGTTTAAATAATTTATTTAAATTTGACAGTCACTTTTTCTGAAGCTTTCAGCCAAAAAAGTTGGTCACAATCATCTGTAACTTTACTCCTTTAATTTTTTTATAGGGTAACAGGCTACATGAGGGTAATCCACATGGTGCAATTCCCCTTTAATAGCATAGGAAGGGATTTGAAAGGGAGGATGTGGAAGGTTAGAGGAAGGTAGCCAAGGGTTACTAGGGCCCCCGGGCTATATTTTAAGGATCCTACCCGGCATTCGCCTAAAGAAATGCAGGGAAAACCCTAGAAAAACCTGCATCGGGTAGGTCGGGCATTGGGTACTTGTCCCACGCCCTTCCGATAGCGGGAGAGGAGTTTGCTGTGGGGACGCAGCATTCCCTTCTACGTGCCTCGACCAGTTTAGGAGGCAGCTGGCCGACTATTCCAATGGGAATAGCGGACAACTCTTACCGTATGCCCAAGGTCTATGACCCCGGAACATACACACCTCAAAACAGGCCGAGGTGCCTCGGCTTGTGGGAACCTTAGTTCAAAAACGGAGAGGAAAAGGCATCCCCTAAGGTAGCCCCTTCCTGTCTCTCCTACAAGGTTCTGCCTGCGAGAGAACATCCCTCGCACGTACTGCCTGCGAGAGAATAGTCCTCACAGACCAATCCTTCACTCCTTTAAACAATAAAATTACTATTTAATGAGTCAAATATCAGTTACGACTGAACTATATAATCGTTAGACGTTACAATAATTTAATTGTTTAAAGGAGTTACAGAAGATTACGGCCAAATATTCGGCAAAAACCTACTGAAAAAATGGCTGACGAATTTAAATAAAGTATTTAAGCTGTCGAAAAATTGAGGCTGTAGAAGGGTTTCTTCATTAAATCTTGTTAATTATCTGTTTTCAGCTTATTAACTGCTGTAAAAACATCAAACCTTTGTAACTTCAAATTTGATAATTACGTTTCGACCTTAATTAAGATCTCTATCTACTGGTTCAAAAAATCAACATAAGGACTCTCCAAAGGAAATTAATTAAACTATTAAAGTTGTCGATTGTTTCATTGAAAGGTAGAAATTTATTTAAAATGTTCTTCAATGAATAATTATACTCAAAATTACATTTGTCACATTGCATTATAAAATCGTTCATAATGTCGTACGATAATGGACTAATTGATTCAAACAGATAAAATGGAAAGTTGGAAATGTTTATTAACAATATATTTTTATTTATTAGTTCCTTGCACGTCTACATGACATTGTGTCACAAACCATTAAAATGTCAAGGAAAGTAGGCAAGTAATTTTATTGTAATACGAGCATATTTAATTATCCTTTAGGTAACGAGGTATTTGAAGTTCACTACGGTGTTTTTCTTTTCCACCGAACACAGTGAAACCTTTACGGCTGATTCACTGCTTGAGTCAGTTGTCAAGTTTTATTACTCTTTGCATTTGTGACTTCCCCCACCTCTCTCTCCTCCCCCTCTCTCAATGTTTTTAGACACATGCGACTACTGCATTGTGCTTGTCATCCTTTATTGCGCTCCTTTCTTTTTGTTGCTCGAGGTTTTTGTTTTATTTACCCAGTTAATTCTTTGTATCACATTCGATTCGATTAGTTTCGTTTTCATTCCTCACTGACGTTTCGCTTAAGTAAACATTGCATCGTGACTTGAAATCGATTAAGGTGTTTGATACACTGTCGCTATTTACGTCATCGGCTCTTATCAGTTGCTGGGATGACGTTGCAGAAATTCACGAAGGAAATGGGTAAAGGGTAGATTTTCTGAGCGAAAAAGTCGTGGTGTCGTGTGCTTGAAGCGACCGTGCTGGGAGCGACCGTGCTCTGAGCGACAAACCCTAAAAATCGTGCTAACAGCAACCACTAATTTTTTAAAAAAATTTATGGCGTAAAATCTGATTCAGTCACAAGTTACATCTAGACCGTAGGTGTGTAGTCATATTACCTAACAGGATTTCCGTAAGACACACGCCTACCGCGTTGATGAAAACAGGAATCCTCATAATATAAATGATATTCAAAGAGCATGTATTTTATTTGGAAATATTGAAGACACATATAATAATTAATCTACATAGGTAATTATGATACTGAGAATTAATGTTTTAAAAAGTTTTTATTTATGTGAATTTTGTAGATTGAAATTATGTTAAAGTTTATATGTTTACTAGCTGAGTGAACTGCGTTGCCTGGGTATTTAATTACCACCCTGGTTAATCTGAGAATTAGACTCATGCCCATCTGTGCACAGACTTTCACACACGCTTCACAGACACGTTCACTTTATCCTTTTGATGTCCAGACTCCTAACTGCTTGCATGGACTAAAATGGTTTTTTCAGTCACGGCCACCATTCAATTTGACCGAATATTTTATCACCAGCGCCAAATGTTTAGTTTGTTTGAAATATTTCGAAATGCCCAATAATGTTTATCTCCAAGCTTTCTTCTTTTCTCTATGACGATCATTGATTAAATCCTTCCACAAAGTCAATAAACCAACATTTAGTTATACTTCAGCATCTATTTTCTGTTTTCCACTGCTCCAGCCTCCACGTCCTCCTCCTTTGAGATCTACAGTCCAATTAACTTTTCTATCCGCTTCCCCCTCTCCAGAATATTCCTCTTTCTTCACACAGCTTTTGAGTTCCCACGTTCGCACCTCATCTGGCTTTCTCACGCTCAGAGAGCTACTCAATATTGTTAAATAAACATTTTCTTATCATATAATTGGATGTCCACAAAAAACTTTTGTCATTATTCCTTTAGGGTTTTGTTCCGATGTCTGTCAAAAAAATTAGCTCTAAGAGCCGCTAAAACGTCCAATTATAGTCCTCCCTGTGGTGAGCTTTTCCGCTGTCAATCATCATTTTATTATTATTTTTTATACAAGCCACCCAAGAATCCCCCAGTCTGGGTTGGTAAACAAATCTTATGAAACATGAACAAAATTTATGTCCTTCTTAACTGGGTATTACAATATAAATATAGATGATTGTCACAATATTGCCAAAGGCACGAAGAAAAATTATGAAACAGTTTTCTTCTTAAAATTGGTGACTATCATATACATTGGGCATTTAGAATCACTTTTATTTAAACATACCATCGAGGACTCCACGTGCAGTGGCAAGTATGTCAACAGCCCTGACGTACTCTCGAGGAAAATTCCTGGCTCAAAAGAACAACAGCAAACTACCGCCGCCAGTTATCATCATTCTAATTTAACACTTCTTCTCGGAACGTAAGTAAATGAACACGCAGATTCGGACAAACGTTCTCGATTTCGAAATACGGTTTATAATTAAGGAACTGCTGAGGCGAAGGCTCTTTGGCTCGCTGCTGATCGTAAATCGCGATGACAACATCCCATTATATGAAAGACAGACTCGTATAAAGGTATAAATAATGTGACTTTGTCGACCGGGAGGAGAACAAGTGCCGCTTCTCCCGTCAGATTTAACTAAGGTTCGGCGGAAAAGAAAAATTAAGAAATCATTTGAAAGTAGTTTCACTGGCAAAGAACATCGACATAAAAGAAGAACTTAATCTGTTAAACAAGCCAAAAGAAATAATTTCAGCGAAGGTAAAAGACGTTTCACATTAAAATGAACTAGTCGACATCGGAAGAATAACCGATAGCACAGTTAAGACTCGTTAACTTATAATTAACATAACGGAAACTGGAATCAACCAACGAGTATTGAATTGAATTTAAATAATTGAATTTAAAGTGAATACACTTGGCGGAAGATATGACTAAAGATATATTTTAAATAAATATCAATTATATCATCTATATATTGTAAAGGCAATTAAACAGGCCAGTAATTGTTTTTAATATAATTAAATTGTTAGCGGTACTAATGCGTAAAGGCGACAATGAAGGCGGGTTTTTTCTTTGTTCAACAATGGAGACCGCGCGGAGAAACCTCAGTATGCGCTTGGAGAACAGCAGTCTGCTGCGAGAAACGGAACAGTTCAGTTCACGCGGGGAACTGAAAAACGTAAAAGTCTGATGATCTAAAAGTCTGGAATCGGCGATTGAAAATCAAAATTCTGCGTACGAGAGATGAAACTGTTAAAAGTCGACGGAGAGATATAAAACAGTTCAGTTCACCTAGAGCAACAAACAGTTAAGTTTGCAGATATAAAGTACGAATGGCGAGATCCTGCATTTCTACATGAAATACAAGCCAATATTTTACGGAGAGATTTATATAATAATTTGCACATCGTGAAGCAAATGGTTGCTTCATGCTGATTGAACAATTGTCGCATAGAGGAGACCGGAAGCCACTAGCAGACCAAAGGGGGCGGCTCATCCGAGGTTCCAGATAGCAGAGGACGAGTATTTTAATCGTGTGTAATAAAATTTTCAATGAAGGGTAAAGTCTGTGTAAAAATGGCCATTTAGTCAAGCTACAAGGGAGAGATCTGGTACCAGACAGACGTTCCGTGAGTAATAAAACATTTATACAAATTTTTAAACGATAATTAAAAAGGTAGAGTCAGATTTCGTTCAGTTTTCATTTCGTTCAGTTTTCGTTTCATTCAGTTTTCTTTTCACTTCTTTTCATATTGTTTTGGGTTAACTTTTTATACTTGAATTGTTAATTGTCAGTTTATACATTGATTATGTTCTAATTATCAAACCCAGTAGTGACCCTGAAATAAGAGATTCGATTGTAATGATATAAGGACTGTGTGTTCAAAAATACCACGAATTAATAAATGAAAAATTAAAGTATTTATCGTTAAATGGATGAAATTCTTTTAAAGCTTAGTAAATGTTGTTAATTATTCCTATGATTAAAGACCACCTTTTTAATCTTTATATATTCGACGTCTTCAACGTGTGGCTAATTATTCAAATTTTAATTAATAATTTTGTTAATTGATTCATTTAATTAACCCTAACATGTTTTTTATTATATATATATATATATATATATATTATATATATATATCTTCTAATAAATAAAATTTCCTGTATGTCTGTATGTTCCGCACACAAATCTTCACCCGTGGAGCAAATTTCGTACAAGTGTTGTTTGCGACAGGGAAACAAACACTGTGGGAGTGAGACACGTCTACCACTCCGAGGCTCTTCTTAGCACCTGACGAAAGGCACAAGAATCCCAGAAACGTTGAATGGTATTTACATTAACTTTTTGTCTGAATTGGCTATCTTTATTATTCAATTTAAATAAACACCCGGGAAACGCCGGGTACTCAGCTACTAATATATAAAACATCATTTATTCTACCACTGAAAAATTAAACGTATCTCCATAATATTTTACCTTCGTGGAGTAGTTTAATTATCTATTTAATACTGCTCGTAAATTTAATTTGTAGATTTTCCTGTTTTATTTTTTTATTCACCTTTGCTTGAATTTAACCTCAAAATTTTATTTTTATTCACATATCCCTGTAGGAAAATAGTTCCAGAGGTTTATCGTCGTATTTTAGAATGCATTCCCGTCCCCCCTTCCAAAAAAAAATCCATTGCAGCTTCCTTTAATTTTGAAATATGATTCCATTTCCTGTAATGGCTGAGTTCCTGGAATTTCAATCCAATTCCGTTCCATGGGTTTTACACAGAATACGCTTAGAATATCTTTGATGTCTTCCCAACTAGCGGAATTACAATCATGTTGGCAACAACGCGTCGCAGATGTTACACGCGGGCAGCGAGAAAATATTATCGCTAAAAAAAAGAATGTAGTATCGTCGTTGTATTCTTGTTGTTAACATCATTACATTTTAAAGTAATAGTTCCTGAGTTTTAACGGACTTGAGAGTTATTTAATTAATTTATATAGTACAGAAGCTAAATTCTCATACTTGACAGCAGGAGGGTCATACTTTCCTGATGCCACTGAGTTCACTTTGTGAGTACCGTAGATTCCTATTCATCCGCCAAATATGGTAGCAAGCAATGAAGTGATGTTACGCGTCAAGACGTCATTTTTGGAGCACATTAAAAGGCGCAGTTTAAGCCGAGAGTCGAGCAAATCGCTGTGGTTGAGACTAACAAAGCGTTCTGGTGAACTTGCAAGTTGTTGTTTTTGTGGTCGCAGCCTCCTGCACGTGGAAGGACACACGAAACCAAAACCCTTCCCTGTACGTAGGCAGACACGCTATTTATAAATGCAAGCCAAGTTTCTTCTCCATCTTACCAGTTATGAGATGAGATGAAAGCTCGTTCTTGTGCTAACCTACGACATTGCTCCCTGCGTCTATCGTCTCAATCATTTGGATTCCGTGTAGAAGTGTTCTTATGAAGTACCCGATAATAGTAACATGTCTCGTCTTCGTGTTAGAATGGGCCAAAGAGTGCTGCCTTTCTCAAAATTTCTTATTCCTTGCTTCAAGTGTCAAGTATTCAGTCAAATCACAACGTTTCGTCCTTATAACCTCTGCAGGTATTAATTAATTAGGGGGAGAAAATGAGATGAAGAAGCCTGCGAGAGGATTCTCTCGCAGGTAACCTGCGAGGGATTTTCTCTCGCAGGCAGAACCTTTTAGGAGAGATACGAAGAGGCTATCTTTGTGTATGCCTTTTCCTATCCGTTTCTGAACTAAGGTTCCCACAAGCCGAGGCACCTCGGCCTGTTTTGAGAGGTGTATGTTCCGGGGTCGCAGACCTTGGGCATACGGTAAGAGTTGTTCGCTATTCCCATTGGAATAGTCGGCCAGCTGCCTCCTAAACTGGTCGAGGCACGGAGAAGGGAATGCTGCGTCCGCACAGAAAACTCCTCTCCCGCTATCGGAAGGGCGTGGGACAAGTACCCAATGCCCGACCTACCCGATGCAGGTTTTTCTAAGGTTTTCCCTGCATTACTTTTAGACAATTTCCGGGTAGGATCCTTAAAATATAGCCCGGGGACCCTAGTTAACCCTTCGCTACCTTCCTCTACCCTTCCGCATCCCCCCTTTCAAATCCCTTCCTATGCTATTAAAGGAGAGTTGCCCAATGTGGATTACCCTCATGTAGCCTGTTGCCCTAAAAAAAAATTATTGAGAGAAGAAACACAATTACCTGTTTGATTGAGACATAAAAACCAAGACAAATTAAAAAATATATATTTTTTCGTTGTGACTGCAATAAGTACTGTGTTGTGAAGAGGTTAGAGAACAAGCTAGAGAGACGTATAAAATTTTAAAAAAAATTCTAATGCGTAGTGACTCACGTTGAGGCACTTTCTAGGGGGGTCTCCCTGCTTACTATTCAACAGTTCGAGGAACTTGTTACTCTCCACTTAAATAAAATTAGGCTTCTAGTTGGAGAAAAAAAGAGAATATATTACTCAAATTGAAAGCTAATAATGCAGTGAGACTGCGGTTTAATTATAATTGATGGTCTGTCTTTCTCTCTGCCTCTGACCTTTTTTTTTGGTTTTTTATCCTCACTGTCTTGATACTGGTGTTGGGTTTTTTTGTGTGTTCCTCGTGTGTAATGACATAAGCGCCATTACACGATTCGTTAAAGAAGATTACACACTAATCTGCTCGAGGATTTAAATGTGTCTGAATTCAAGATAATGGCTGAAAGCATTAAGAATCTAGGGATAATTCAATCCTAGCTCAGTGTCATAATAACATACAGGGAAGACGGGTTCCGTAACCTTGGTCCATTCATTCGAAACGAACGCCGCCTCGGTGGAAATAAATAAACAGGAGGGACATTCAAGTCCACACTCGTAACATAATTCTAAATGATTAAAATGGTAAAATAGTTCTGCGGAATTTCTCGAGCCTTTCGCGAATCCTAAACAAGATTCTTGAGCACGGAAGCTTCTTCCACCATTTAAAAACGCAAAGGTTGGCGCCAACGATGACTACATCGTCACGATTTATACAAAAAACCAAACAATTTTAATAACGGTTACAACTGTACGGAATGAAACTGAATACTCCTTGAAAGGTAAATCAGAAATTAACGTTGGTGACTATTGACTAAGAGAAAATCACTCGTCTAAACGTTATACTTAAATTTTCTCCATCACCCAGATATTTTTTTTCCTTACAGTGATTAAACGTAATAATATAATGAGAAATAGCTATAAAGTAATCCATTGCTTGATACTAGGCACGTTAATAAAGTAAGTGTTCTGTGTAAATTCTCGTTGTAGTGTCTTGTTGCGTAAGACATCGCGCTAAGTGCGATCAACGTCCTATGGCCAGCTTCCTATTCGCGGAAGGAACAACACCTACCGAATTTTTTCCTCGAATCATAATGTGGGTGGCTCAATACACGCCTGAGTCAAAGAGACAGTCGTCACGGTGGCGTCGCATCAATTCCCCATCTGCCAAAATACGACAATTTCTGGCAAAAAAAAATCATGACTGAAATGTTTTTTGGGACCGAAAAGGCATCATTCTGCTCGAATTTATGTTTCAGGGGGAGACACCACTACGATATTGTGAGACCCTTAAGATACTAAAAAGGACCAGGAGGGTAATACTGACGAGAGAATTGTGCTTGTTGCACGACATCGCCCGTCCTCACACACAGCCTTAGCCACCAAGTCGCTCTTGGACTAACTTTGGTTGGGATTTTTTAATTCCCCTGACTTGCCGCCTTTAGATTATCATCTTTTCACCTCCATGAAGGTACACACGGGTAGAATTAAATTTTCGACTGACGATCAGGTTCTGAAGTTGGGGAAAGAAGCCGGCGGGAGAGCTCTCCGAGGAGGGCATAAAGAAACTTGTGTCACGGCTCACCACATACATTGAACACGTATGGCGCACTTTCAGTACTCTATTATTTTGGCGCGGTTTATTTAAGGAAAGAATGTAAATACATTTTAAATTTTAGCTTTGGATACAGGCCATTAATAGCTTCCACGGTTCCAGGAAATCTCTAGGAATGCGACGCTAGACAGACGCGTCCTTGTAGCCAATAAGGAGGCCTGTGACCAGTTAAAAAGATTTCTAGGAATACAAGGGTAGTTTTGTAAGAAGAAAGGGGATATAACGAAGTTGGAGATGACAGCAGAGAGAGACACTTGATGTTGGACTGTGGTGGCTGAGAGACACTGGAGGCCGGTGGTCACATCTTGCAGAGGAGGGTCACCAGCCTGAGAACGGGCCAAAACACGTGGCGGGCGATTCCAAAACCGCTGCAAGTCCTGAGGCAGTGAATCCTTCTCAAACGGTAAGCCGTTGGGGTCTCTTTCCTGGAGTATTTGCGTTTAAATGTTAGGGTATTTCAAGTTCTACTTAAACACGGGGAAACAGAGGTGGAGTTCATGTTCTAGCAAGCCGGCAGCATTTATTATTCATTCTGTATTTATACGTATGTAGTTTCCTTTCTTATGTAAATAATAAATTTAATTTCTTTTATCATTTTTGTGGTAATTTTGCCACATGGCGTCCATCTTTTACAATTGTAGTTTGTATTTTTATTTTTAAATCAGTAGGAACCGCTACAAACGGGATGGCGATTAAGTGGGAAAATAGTCAACAAGCGTATCAACAATACCCTGTAACTTTTTTAAAATAAACTTTTACTAAATAATATAAAAATCTCGTAGAATGACTCACTCTGTAAGTATGAATATTCATTTAGATTAATATACACTGGGCTTAGGGTAATGTGTCACGTACCATTAAAATATAATATGATAGAAGGCGCCATAATAAGTATGAAACAGAATTAATACAGCTTAATACGAGGGTGAATCAAATATAAACGAGACTTTTGGGCCTGCGCGCGCAATAGTGATGGAAGAACGTTCCGCTGTTATTGGCTGTTAGGTTGGTTTGACAGGAGTGGGGGAAGCACGTGACTCATCATCATAGACTCGCTCAGTGTCCATCGTTACGATGTCCGAGCAGGAGGTACCTCCCTCTATTGCGCAACGTATTGTTATCAAGTTTTTAGCTGCAGAAGGTGTAAAACCGGCCGAAATCTTGAGAAGATTGACTGCACAGTTCGGGGAAGAGACGCTGTCGCGAGCTAGAGTGTTGCTTGGCATAAACAGTTCGTGGAGGGCCGTGAACGTGTTGAAAATGAGAGCCATGACCGCAGACCCCGCACCAGCATTACAGCGGGCAACATCGACAGTGTTCGTCAACTTGTTGAGGCGTCTAACAACTTCGGATATTGCAATTGAGGTTGGAATAAGTTATGGGAGCACTTACTCTATACTCTCAGAGGAGCTATGGTGGGTTCCTCGCCTTCTCACAGTTGACCAGAAACTGAATCGTTTTCAAGTGTGTGAGCGTCTCTTGCACGATTTGTCACCTGTGATGAAACGTGGGTGCATCACTACACCCCTGAGTCGAAACAAGCGAGTATGGAGTGGAGGAAGAAAGGAGAAACCGGACCAGTGAAAGCCAAGTCACGATTATCGGCTGGCAAGGTTTTGACCAGCGTGGCCTGCTGCACCTTGATTTTTTGCATGAGCGCAGAACAATTAATGCGGCATACTACTGCCATATTTTGACTGAGGTCAGACTTGCATATCGCCGCAAAAGACGAGACCTTCCGATGAGAAAAGTGATTCTCCTCCATGACAATGCTCGCCCCCATACAGCAGCCCTGACCGTACAAAAATTGGAGCAACTGGGTTGGGAGACACTGGAACACCCTCCATACAGTCCAGACCTGTCTCCCTGCGACTTCCATGTCTTTGGTCCTCTCAAGGAAGCTTTGGGAGGGCAAAAATTCCACAGCGATAATGAGGTTGAAGCATATGTGCGCAATTGGCTACAAACACGACCTGACTCTTTTTACGTGGAAGGAATTAAAAAATTACCTATACGCTGGGAAAAATGTGTTTATAAATCAGGAGATTATGTAGAAAAATAAACTATGATTGTTTGTGCGTTTAAAATCAAAATAAACATTTAAAAAAATAAGTATTGTTTATGTTTGATTCACCCTCGTACATTATAATAATAATCGTGATATAATTTGGAAATATAATTTAATTCTATATAAATATTCTTAGATCAGAAGTAAGACGGCATTGGAAAATATTTTGACGGTGTATTATTGTTATTTTCAGAACATGCAGTTTCCTTTATGGCAGCACAAGTGCGGAATCAATACTGCAATGAAAATATTTTTTTTAAAAAAAGTAATGAGTTTAAAGAACTATGGGAAAACACAGTCATCTCCTCACAACACGGGAATATGTAAGAATCAGGAAGGTATATAGAATTTCGTACCGCCCAAAACCTTTGCCTGTACCGGTTCGAGGGCGAGGGCAGTCGGGTGGAAGGCGTGGTCGACCGGACCTGCAGTTTTACACTTCCGACATCTTAACACATGCTCGACACCGGGGAAATGGAGACTTTCCAAAGCACTCGCTCAGTCACAGATCGATGGACGCTAAACTGCTCAAGACCACAATATGACCATGAATGAGTGCGATACAGTTACGCCTCGGTGGCACTTAAAACAAATAAGGTAAGGAATTTAATAATTGTTGCTAATGCTTGTAGAGATCCAATAACACACAGAGAATTATTATGAGATTCAGTTCAATTTCAATAACTGTCCACATTTTTTGCTTACACCTTCTCTAACTCTCGGAAAGCTTTACCACTGTATGGAAATTGAAATGCAGAAGTTCGGGGTGAGATGACCTCACCCGTTCACATGAGTGCCGCTGTCATAGCATGTTTTCAAGATGGTTGCTGCACTTATCATTCATTAAAAGCAACGTGCCGTTACAGAATACCTGTGCTGTCAGAACGAGATAGTGAGAAACATCCACATGAGGTTGAGAAAGATCTATGGATGTGCTTCTGTCGATCGCAGTACTCTTAGTTGATAGACACGAAGGTTTCGTGTTGAAAGAGGGCACGCCAATATCCGGGATACTCCTCGCAGCGGCAAGCCCCCACACTGCACTAACTCCTAACTGTGATTGTGTGCTGAGAGTATTGAGAGGGATGGAGTAACCTACGAGGGATTTTCTCTCGCAGGCAGAACGTTTTAGGAGAGATACGAAGGGGCTGCCTTTGGGTATGCCTTTTCCTCTCCGTTTTTGAACTAAGGTTCCCACAAGCCGAGGCACCTCGGCCTGTTCTGAGAGGTGTATGTTCCGGGGTCACAGTCCTTGGGCATACGGTAAGAGTTGTCTGCTATTCCCATTGGAATAGTCGGCCAGCTGCCTCCTAAACTGGTCGAGGCACGGAGAAGTGAATGCTGCGTCCCCACAGAAAACTTCTCTCCCGCTATCGGAAGGACGTGGGACAAGTACGCAATGCCCGACCTACGTGATGCAGGTTTTTCTAGGGTTTTCCCTGCATTTCTTTGGGCGAATGCCAGGTAGGATCCTTAAAATACAGCTCGGGGGCCCTAGTTAACCCTTGGCTACCTTCCTCTACCCTTCCGCATCCCCCCTTTCGAATCCCTTCCTATGCTATTAAAGGGGAGTTGCCCAACGTGGATTACCCTCATGTAGCCGGTTGCCGTAAAAAAAATCGCCGTTGAACAATCGACGATGGTCCAGGTTTCCATGCTTAAAGAGTTTTAAGCAAAATTACATTCCCAAATGTCTCTAGTTTTTGCTTTAAATTTATATTTTAAATAAACAATTAATACGGCTGTACGGTTGAAATATTATGGTCTGCATAATCATTTTTTATTCAATTCCTCAGCCATTTGATTACGGACTGTCGAGTAAGGTGTGTAAATATAGAGAGTTTTCAATTAGATTTACTGATGAAAATGGCCGAAATATCCTGGCTTTATAATGTGACGAATTGAATAAAAAAAAGGTTTAATTGACGATTGAAGTGTGTTTTTTTAAAATATATTTAAAGTTTAATTTTTTTTTACTCGTACAGAAGCACTTACAAAGTTGTGCATGAAGATGGTTTGTGTGTGGTCCAAACTTCTGTTGCCTTCCATAGATTAACGGACATCTTTGAGTCGTGGTCCTACTTTTCATCAAGTTTATTGTACAGAAAACGTTCTTCGGCATTGCCGTTTTCTTATATTCCGACGACAAATTTACTGCCTATTCTTTGCCACAATACTTTCACTATTCAACAAAATACCTTCAGAAATGTCAAAAAAATAATTTGCTGATTGTAAAGAACAAAGAGCGACATGCGGTCCAGGGATTAAATCTGTAACGAAATTTCAAACGCTCAAATTTTTGGTAATTTTAGATTACGGTGGTAGTTAAGATAACAGTCATAATTAATCATTGGCGATAGTTTGGGTAAATTGAGCTCGCTGTCGTTCTTTGCGTCCTTCAGTCACGGGACATCACGCCTATGATTCAATTCAAGTTCGAGAGGAAACGGAAACCAGGAACAACAATATTTTCGCCTAACCCCGACATTGCACGATTGCATTAAAGCTGAGACCCGGACCTGATAAGAGCAGTGTTCTACGCGCTTCTGTCTTCCTCCCCGCGGCGTTGTGACGCTCGCGAGGGATGTTTGACGCCAGAGATAGTGGTCCGGCGGTCGCCACTGACGCAGATTCCAGCCTTTCCAGCTGGCGGCGCAAACTGCCGTTGGGCGATAAGACTGAACACTACTCAACAAGCTACTCAGCCCCGGAAGCCTCCTTGACGTCACGCTCTCTCGCCTCCGAGACGTCAACGTCAACGGCCAACAACACCGCGGCGGATTTGCGCACCGTGTTCCGAGGAAGACGCACGAGACCTCAGCACCCTCCATTGTTCACACACACTCACTGTACTCCACCATTTTACCCTAGACTGAGCTTCCTGCACAAACGGTGCTGAATTTATAAGTCAGTTAAATTTGTAACAAACTTTAACAGCGTGAATGATGACAAGCTTCATTCTTTAAATGCGTTTTCTGATAATTTTTCTTAGAGTAAAAGGCTACATGATGGTAATCCACGTGGTGGCAACTCCTCTTTAATATCATAGGAAAGTATTTGAAAGGGGAGATGCGGAAGGGTAGTAGAAGGTAGCGAATGGTTATCTAGGTTCCCCGGCGTCCTACCTGGCATTCACCTAGAAAACCCTTGTCAGGTAGATCAGACATTGGGTACTTGTCCCGCGCCCTTCCGATGGCGGGAGAGGGGTTTGCTGTTGGGTCGAAGCATTCCCCTCTTCGTGCTTTGACCAGTTTAGGAGGCAGCTGGCCGACTGTTCCAATCGGAATATCGAACAACTGTTACCGTATGCCCAAGGTCTGCGAACCCGACACATACTCCTCTCAAAACAGGCACTGTATTGGTTAATTAATTTTTAGATCAGACTTATGAGGTCCTTAAACAATGGGAAGAAACTCATTTCATTGTAAATTTTAATGTTAATAAATTCTGCCTTTTGGCCGTTTTGCACTAGTTTTGTTTCTATTTATAACATTTCTATTTTTATTTATAAATGTTCCTTAAGTTTGAAGTAACAACGGGAGGCATGGTCACGAATTCTACTGGAGCAATAGTAATATATTGTAATACCAATTAAACAAGCCATTAATTGTTTTAATAATTAAATTATTAGCGGTACGAATGCGTGAAGGCGACAATAAAGGCGGGTTTTTTCCTTTGTTTAACAATGGAAACTGAAAAACCGCGTGCTTGGAGAACGGCAGTCTGGAATCGGCGATGAAAGGTGAAGGAGTTTAAAATCTGCGTACGAGAGATGAAACAGTTAAAAGTCGTCGGGGAGATATAGTACAGTTCAGTTCACGTAGAGCAACAAACAGTAAAGTCTGCAGATATAAAGTACGAATGGCGAGATCTTTTCTTTTTACATGAAAGCAAGCAAATATTTTTAAGGAAAGATTTACATAATAATTTGGACACGGTGAAGCAAATGGTTGATTCACGCTGATTGAACAATTATCGCATAGAGGAGACCGGAATCCACTAGCAGACCAAAGGGGGCGGCTCATCCGAGGTTCCAGATACGAGAGCACGAGTATTTCAATCGTGTGTATTAAAAATTTCAATGAAGTGTAGCGTTTGTGTAAAAATGGCCTTTTAGTGTGGTAGTTTTCAAGCTACAAGAGAGAGATCTGGTACCAGACAGACGGTACTTGAGTAACGAAACGTTTATACAAATTTGTAAACGATAATTAAACAGGTATAGTCAGATTTCGTTTCATTTAGATTTCTTCCGTTTCACTTCTCTTCATATTGTTTTAGGTTAACTTCTTACATTTGAATTGTTAATTGTTAGTTTATACATTGCTTTTGTTCTAATTAACAAACCCAGTAGTGGACCTGAGATATAGAGATCTGATGTATTTGATTGTAATGATATAAGAATTGTATGTTCATAAATGCCACGAATTAATAAATGAAAATTAAAGTATTTGTTTTAACTGGATGGAATTCGGCGTGAAAAATAGGTCTTGTACAATGTAAATTTATCAACAATAAATTTTTAATTATAAATAAATGTTCGTTAATTGATTAATTAATTAACCCTAGCAAGGTGTTTATTACATAAATGGCTTCACCAATGTGGGGCAAATTAATCGTTAACCTGTTGTTTATTACAATATATATATGTTAATTATGAATATATTTTTGAAATTTCTGGACTGTATTGTGAGAATACGAGGATGCTCTGAAAAGTTCTCGTCCGTCTTAAGACGTCCTAGATGGTAGATTGATATATGTTTTTTCTTCATGTTAGCTCGCACCGTGTGAAATTGTAAGGAATTCCATCCAGCAGTTAGCTGTAGGCAATCGTTTGAATCAGTTGCGGTGCGGGAGTTGTTATAAATAGAAAACGTAACCTGCAGTAAAAGAAGGTTTAAAGCCGACCTAAATTCATTTCAGACTCGTAAATTATTATGGTATCTCTTCTCCTTCAATTTCAACCTTTAATAAACGTATATATATATTAATAAACATAGAGTTTCTTACATAATTAAACAAGTGTCCCTTGGAAGTGTCAGCCTGCTTAAGGTCTTTTCACCGAGACGGTCCGAGACCACCAACCGAGTCCGCTCCCTAATCAAACAACGGATCCGTACAAGGGATTCCATTTTAGAAATGATTTAACAATGATAATCTTTATAAAGAACCTCCTACTTAACTTTATTGTTACGTTTTATTTGTTCAAGACTGAGAAGATAGAAAATGTTCGAGTGGGGGCAAAAAACATTCCTTCCGGATAATTAAGTAAAATATATGAACTTTTGTAGCAATTTATATCGGTTCAATTAAGTATAATGATCTGGAGAAGTGTCTTGCCAGATGAGGCTCCGTCGTTATTTAATGAGTATCCATAGTATTAGTGAAAAGGAATCTCTTCTCCATGAGTTCACCGTTTCTGCGGACACATATAGTTTACATAAACGACCACAGGATGCAGGTCTTAATTACTGTCTTGGAATCTCCAAGGACTTACTACCTCAGTACCGGCAAATGTTCACTCCGACATTCGACAGACGGACAAATATATTTTTTTCTTATATCAAAGTCCACAACGGATTTTTTTCTCTGATGACACCAACGAGACTCATAACAACACAGAATTTATATTATACAGAGAAACTTAACAAAGATATTATGCCACTCTAAAGCCAAAGAACGAAATAATTTGTTGCAAATCAATGGAGTTATTTTCTCCTTTCCTCAATGACATTTCTGGTGAATGATGACAGCGCTTAGTTCATACGCTGATGAAATATTGCAAGTGAGAAGATTTAACACAGTAAACATTTATGTATTCCGACAGTAACGTGTAATTTTATATGAAGTTGTCACTATTATAAATTCATTAGTGCGTAGAGTATAATCTTAATTTAATCTGTATGTGTAATTTTCTTTGCATTTAATGACGCATCTCACTTCCTCTTTGGACGACTAATGCAAAACAACATAAATATACAACTGGCCCGTTGTAAATAAGACCCAATTAGCTGTTAATAAAAATATTATATATATATATAATTATTAATAAGGTGGCCTTAATTAATAGGAATAATTAACAAAATTATTATGTATTTAAAAATTTATTGTTGATAATTACACCTTATAATCCCTGTTTTGCACGCCCAATTCTGTCAATTTAACAAACAAATATCTCAATTTTAGTTTAATAATTCGTGACGTTCTATGAAAATACAGCTTTATAATTTTACAATTAATTACGTTGAATTTCTCTTTATCTCAGGGTCTCCACTGGGTTTGAT
Source organism: Zhengitettix transpicula (assembly GCA_037074705.1). Lineage (NCBI taxonomy): Eukaryota > Metazoa > Arthropoda > Insecta > Orthoptera > Tetrigidae > Zhengitettix > Zhengitettix transpicula. The sequence continues at coordinate 231,617,906 of CM073590.1, read as the reverse complement.
AGGAAGAACAAACACAATGAACTAAAACATTAACAATCCAAACTCATTGAAGTTAGCGGAATACAATATTAAATACAAAAGTAAAATAAAACTAACGAAAAGAAAAACGCGAACGAAATCTGACTATACCCTTTAATTATATCGTTTACAGTCATTAATAATTGTTTTGTACTCAGAACAGTGCTACTGGTACCAGTTCGAACTCTTGTAGCTTGAAGTCAACACCCACTAAACAGGCCATTATACACTGATTCTACTCATTAAATTTTGAACACACGGTAGTTGCTCTGGATCTCTGCTATCCTGGAAGCTGGATTAGCCCACTCTCAGCCAGTTTCCGGACGTAGATCTCCTCAAAGTCTCTCTATGCGAAAATCGGTTCAGTTTGTGAAGCAAAACTTCTGCTTCTAAATTGCGATTTTATAAGTCTCTCTGTCAAAACTGTTTACGTGCGTTTTATGTAAACTATTATATCTCGCCGTTTGACTTCCTGGATAGCCTTATTCATGCTTTTAGATTATCAAACTTTACTGTGTTGTATCTCTCGCAGACTCTTTTATGTATCCTTTCTCGACCCAGGCTCGACGTAGGCTCCACGCACACTGAGTTCTCTAAGCACGCGGTCTCAAGTCTCCATTGTTAACAAAGAAAGACCCGCTTCGATTGTCGTCTTTAAGCACCCGTACCACCAACAATTAAATGAAATTAAAAACAATTAATAGCCTGTTTAATTGGTATTACAATATATATATTCGCATTCTACTAAAGTTTCGCCTTCTCCATAACCATAATTTTATACTATACTTTTCTTTTCATTAAATACTGTAAAATAGATTGTATATTTACGAAAGTCAAATTTCAACTATAAAAAAATGCATTTACTGAATCACATTTTTGACGACATTTTGTGTAAGGATGATTTGCTGATATAGCATACGGAGACTTTACTAGAAACTATCTCTGAACGAGTCTCTGAAACCGCTAAGTTAATTCTGTAAAATACTACAATATTACCTCCTCAGCTCCAGAACTTAGAATCAGTGATATCCCCAAAATTGTGCACGAAAAGCTAAAAAGAGACCTGGGCGGCCGTAAGTAGAGAAAAACTTTAAAATCATTTGTAAACCGTGTTTAAAAGGTAAAAGTCAGATCGTTCTTTAATTATTTAATTATCGATAAAATGAGATTCTTAATTCTTGATGAAATTGAAATTGTTTAAATTCAATCTTTAGTATTATTTCTTCCACAACAAATTTCGTCTATGTTCAGACGCATTGATTTCCATAAAAAGTAAATGTAATTTTAATTATATAAATTCTGCCATTTATCAAACCCAGTTCAAGACCCTGAGATCCCAAAATATTATTGTGTATTTAAAATTGTTAATAAATTTGTTTAATTGTTTTCCCTTAACAATTTTTTTATTTTAAATCACCCATTTTATTTAATTATTACAATATATATATATATATATATATATATATATATATATATATAATGCATACAAGCATGTTTATTGTTTTTATATCTGCCTATAAAATTTTTTATCACTTTATAATCGAAGCTATAAATTAACCGCTTTCATGGAAGCTTTTCTGCCCCTTTGAACGGAATAAAATATAATAAAACGACTGAAAAGAAGATTATCGTATTTGTGTTTCTACTTTCTCGTTGTATTGTGAACACTTTCTTTAGGAATATCATTGAGACTTCTCCATAAGCGAGATAATTGCATCGTACTTTGGATAAATGACACTAGAAGGCACGTATGGAGGAGGAGGAATGCCTGTAAGACTACAGTCTCTTTCATACAGCAAGATCGCTGGACTATATTCCCTACATTCCTTTATACGTCGACTTCACTTTATAACGAGTTTTTATCACGTTTTGGGCTGGTTTTTATTATCATTGAAATTGATGTCTACAATTAACTGCATTATCTTTGGATTAGGAACCCTTTATTCAGTAAAAAAAAATCACTGATACTTCTTCAGCCCATCGACGACGGCTAGTTTTCTTCTAACAGTGCTTGATTATCCTCATCTTCCACGTACGAATTGATAAATTCTAATTAAACGTCGTCGATAAAAAAGGGTTGTCAATTAAAAAATGAGACTTTTTTTAAAAAATATTTCAACTTAAATTTATTCTCTTGGTATAAAATATAATAATATTAAAAAATAAATAAATTATGGTCGGTCCGCTGCATATTACAACGGCAGTTCCATATCTTTGGCGTTGGTTTCGTGAAGACAGAGACTTAGGTCCTCAGGAGGAAGGCACCAGCCTCACTTTGTTCTTGGACACCAGCAACTTCTTTCGATTCGACTTCTTCCCGTCAGGCAACAACTGCAACACGAAAAATAAATAAATAATTATTAACCAACATCATTTAAAAATAAAACATTAAATGTGGAGAGTTTTTATTTTTATATTCTAACGGAATCTCGTTGCTGGTTTTATAAATACTATGGTTAATTTTTTTTTAGGGCAATAGGCTACGTGAGGGTAATCCACTTAGGGCAACTCCCCTTTAATAGCATAGGAAGGGATTTGTAAGGGGGGATGCGGAATGGTAGAGGAAGGTAGCCAAGGGTTAACTAGGGCCCTCGGGCTATATTTTAAGGATCCTACCCGGCATTCGGCTAAAGGAATGCAGGGAAAACCTTAGAAAAACCTGTATCGGGTAGGTCGGGCATTGGGTACTTGTCCCACGCCCTTCCGATAGCGGGAGAGGAGTTTAATGAATTCGCGATTACTATTGGATAAGTGTCTAGAAGAAGCCTGCGAGAGGATACTCTCGCAGGTAACCTGCGAGGGATGTTCTCTCGCAGGCAGAACCTTTTAGGAGAGATACGAAGGGGCTACCTTTGGGTATGCCTTTTCCTCTCCGTTTTTGAACTAAGGTTCCCACAAGCCAAGGCTCCTCGGCCTTTTTTGAGAGGTGTATGTTCCGGGGTCACAGACCTTGGGCATACAGAAAGAGTTGTCCGCTATTCCCATTAGAATAGCCTCCTAAACTGGTCGAGGCACGGAGAAGGGAATGCTGCGTCCCCACAGCAAACTCCTCTCCCGCCATCGGAAAGGCATGGGACAAGTACACAATGCCCGACCTACCTGATGCATGTTTTTCTAGGGTTTTCCCTGCATTTCTTTAGGCGAATGCCGGGTAGGATCCTTAAATCATAGCCTGGGGGCCCTAGTTACCCTTGGCTACCTTCCTCTACCCTTCCGCATCCCCCCTTTCAAATCCTTTTCCTATACATAGCCTGTCTTAACCCCCCCCCCCCTCCTATTGGACAAGTATTTTACAGTTAAATGGAGATAAAGGTATTGCAGCTATGTCGCTGGACACAGGCAGGAAGACGACCAGGGCAGCTCAGCTGGTAAGAGCAACGCGTGTCAAGGAATGTAAAGTCTTAATTTTATATGATTTAGTAAATTGTAGGTGAGCTTGTGTTCAAGTCTATACGACGGATAATAATAGTTATTATTATTAAGTGGCACGTTTTGTATTCAGGTTTTATTATGATATCCGTGTTCCTTGGAATTTGTGAAGCTGTTGTGATTTTTAACAACAAAATGGAGAACCTTATTGAAACATTTAAGAAAGTGTTCGGCCAACGACAACCTAAAATAGTTTTAAATATAAAAAATAAATCTATTTTTCATGTCCATTTGCAAAATCCCCAGTATTTGTAGTTTCTGTCCTAACATTCCGACTTGAGTAAAAGCAGAGAAATTGTAGACCGAGTAGAAGAGCGTGATCGTCCGCGACTGACCTGACCTCGGGCCTCTGACGTACGCGGAGGCGTGCTCTGACGTCAGAAGGGTCCGGACTTGCCATTGGTCGGCGGGAAACCACTCATCTCTACGCTGGAAACGAAGCGAATATCCCCCACGAAAAACGTAATGATGCAGTTCTTCTAAACGAGAATACAGAAATTCTCCCTAAATTCTTTTTTTTTGTTTTTTTTGGAAAGTTCATTCCGACAAATCTTGAAGATTTCCCGGTGAAGAGAGACTGTTGACGGACCCGGTTCGTGAATCGAAAATTATTACTTAAATATAAAGATTATATTATATCTTTATCTGAGAATCAACGGATTTCCTAATGCAGAGGAAAATGGCGCACACAAAACTACAATTTGCAGCAAACGTCGTGATTTTTCCCATGGCGCTGAAGTGATAAAACGCAGAATTTTAAAGCGTTTGGTGCTCTAAAGAAGATCTACAAACGTTTTTGTGGTTTATTTTTATCCCTCCTATTATAGCAAGGAACCTGTTTCACTTTTCTGTCAGTTGGCCATTTGGTGACTTTGGACGTCAACCCCTACCTGTTACTTTGAAGTCTTCTGTCTCGTATTTGTTTTCATATTTATGCTACACCATTTCCGGCTTTGTCTATTATATTCGCTCATATCAGTTATCCAACCTTCTATTCCGGCATTTTCTTACGTTTATAATTCACACATTTCTCCATCCTCTTCTAAAATGGACAGGTTACATCCAGTTATTCGCTTCCTGGTGATTCAGTAATTTCCTTTGCCATAAAGATATCCTCTCCTGGTTCCTTTGGGTCAGTTAGGTTTAACTTTGCAGATTTATATTCTCCATTGTAATACCAAGTCATTCATTGAGAGTTCTCTTCTTGCATGACTAGCATTTTCTGTCTGTAATTTGTCCGATGTCAGTCTCAAGGTTCAAAGGAGTATTTGAACACAATGTCGTGTATCCTTCCACTTGAGTCTGATCCTCATATTTATCTCCGGTACCTGACGACGCAGTTACATTATTTATCTGTCTACAGTTCTCATATTAAAGTCGTATTCTGTCACATCCTCGGGCTCCAGGATCTGTCACCCTCCAGGTCTGCCAGCTTCCTTTAATTTTCTTTATTTATGTATTTGAATCTCTGATTCATTGTTCGTTTCAGAGAAGTGGACGACGTCATCTGGGAGGAGTCGCCGCACATGAACCAACTATTCTTGTTTTATCTTTTCTTCTTTTAATCATCCTAGAAGGACATCTACATTTCTCCAGTTTTCACCAGAGTGTACCCGCAAGAAACTGAAAAATATGTTTTGAAACCCATAAAGTTCTTCTTACACTCAAAGCTAAGTTATTATATAACTTTACGGTAACTAAATAAAAAGACGAGAAATAGCACTAGTAAACTGTTAACGTCTCTCATAGGACAATCTGATCTTGGTAATTATAATGGACACACGAAAGAACGTTTCCCATTTCCCGGTGTAACCAGCGGCCTTCGAGGATCGCCACGAAAAAATAATTGCCTCCGACGTTCCTCGTAACTACAGTCCATCCTTCAAATTCCGCGTAGATGTTACGCGACATTCACTTTCGGACGGAAGTCCAACGAATCATGGACGGCAAACCTTTAGCATTTCAACTCAAGGCCGACGAAAATAGTCACTTGCGTACACATAACTAAAAATTATTTCTGACTGCCGGTTTGAAGAATAATAATTCCGTACAGTTCGCTACATAAATTGTTTTTAAAATTAATTTTTTTTTAGGGTAACAGGCTACATGAGGGTAATCCACATGGTGGCAACTGACCTTTAAAAGCATAGGAAGGGATTTGAAAGGGGGGATGCGGAAGGGTAGAGGAAGGTAGCCAAGGGTTAACTAGGGCCCCAGGACTATATTTTAAGGATCCTACCCAACATTCGCTTAAAAGTAATGCAGGGAAAACCCTAAAAAACTTGCATCAGGTAGGTCGATCATTGGGTACTTGTCCCACGCCCTTCCGATAGCGGGAGAGGAGTTTTCTGTGGGGACGCAGCATTCCCTTCTCCGTGCCTCGACCAGTTTAGGAGGCAGCTGGCCGACTGTTCTTATGGGAACAGCGAACAACTCTTACCGAATGCCCAAGGTCTATGACCCCGGAACACACACCTCTCAGAACAGGCCGAGGTGCCTGAGCTTTTTATTATTATTATTTTAGGGCAACAGGCTACATGAGGGTAATCCATTTTGGGCAACTCCCCTTTAATAGCATAGGAAGGGATTTGAAAGGGGCGATGTGGAAGGGTAGAGGAAGGTAGCCAAGGGTTAACAAAGGCCCCCGGGCTATATTTTAAGGATCCTATCTGGCATTCGCCTAAAGAAATGCAGGGAAAACCCTAGAAAAACCGGCATCAGGTAGGTCGGGCATTGGGTACTTGTCACACGCCCTTCCGATAGCGGGAGAGGAGTTTGCTGTGGGGACGCAGCATTCCCTTCTCCGTACCTCGACCAGATTAGGAAGCAGCTGGCCGACTGTTCCGATGGGAACAGTGAACAACTCTTACAGTATGCCCAAGGTCTGCGACCCCGGAACATAAACCTCTCAAAACAGGCCGAGGTGCCTCGGCTTGTGGGAACCTTAGTTCAAAAACGGAGAGGAAAAGGCATCCCCTAAGGTAGCCCCTTCGTATCTCTCCTAAAAGGTTCTGCCTGCGAGAGAAAATCCCTCGCAGGCTCTGTCCGTGTCTGAGCTTGTAGGATATAAAAAAATTTTGAATTTAAAATTATAGTATAACTGCGAGATAGACAACCTTCTGTGACGTCACAGATAATGACGTCAATGTCCAGACACCAATCAACGACTGTATATAAACATAGATTACTTAATATCATTTCTCGCGCGGTCGAGTTATCACAAAGAGTATTATTTATTTTCTGATCAACGCAGACAAGTGTTATTGACTTCCTTCTATTCAATAAATAATTAATATGTTTTTTTTGTATTAAAAAATAAATAAATGGCTGTAAGTCAGAAAAACTTAGTAAATCAATTGGTAAAAATTTAAAATTTACAACGTTTCATCCCTATTTATGACTTTATCAGGTATACCTTGGAGAAATTTAGAACTTAATAGGATTTTAAATCCAAAATTTTAAGGAAATATTTTTTTCAAACAGGTGTTGACGAAATTATTTCTATAAAATTATATCAAACTGATTTAATTTATAATCGTGTAACTGCACAAATTATACAGTTATACAAATTGTAAAAATTATGCAAATTAAATGTTAAAACAGTTATGAAATAAATTTTTGTTAATTCATGTTTAAACATGTTTTCTTTAAATTTATTAAGTCCTAGATTGAGCTTAAAACGTAGTGAAATTATATTTTATTAATGTTTTTCTGACTTCATCTTAAATTTTTCAGTTAATTTTTTTTTAACTGTATATTTCTTTTTTTTTTGGAAATTGTGGCAAATCCTTTATCGAAATGATCAGTTTCTATTCTCATATTAATAATACTTCTACAACTTGAAAGTGAATGTGATAAAATTTATACGTAATTCATCATTGGATAAATTTGTTTCAGAAGGAGTTTTTGTTCAATTTCCCCTCTTCAGTCACGATACACGGCGGATGTGTATTGATAGTATGATTAAATGTCTTATTTCCGTAATTCCCAATAAGTTGGCTTCACTACAGCTGTCGTAGTTTCCCCGCCATCTTGACATCTGTCTCCCTTCTTCGTAGTCTTTCGCCTTTATTATATACCTTTTCATTTCCTTTCCTTTCTACCCTACATAAAGGCTGAAGCTATGAAACGCGTATATACCATAGATAAATCAGATCCTGAGAATTGTGGGACTGAAGAATTCCATCGCAATGTCAATCAATGTAGACTCTTGAATGCGAGTTTTATTATGAGAAATGGCTTTGTTAATTTTGAATGACGAATGAGAAAAGCAAAGACGTTTCAGATGGCCAAATGACCGAAAATCTATTTCTTATGTGGTTTTAAACGTGACTGAGGAACTAGTGGGTTCAAACAGCATTGATGAAGCAAATTGTAATTTGAAGGACGGTCTTATGGTACGACGAGGAACAAATGTGGCATCATCTGTCATCTGGTAACAGGAAAGAGGCTCGACTACGAGGCATTGAAGGCCAGTAACATCGAGGTATAACGGCCCTTGTACGCATTTTGATATTAATGCTTTTTACCAGTAGCAAAGGAAGGTCGCTGAATACAAAGTAAACGTCCTCCTGAGATGCCAACGGTCCCATCGTAAGTTACGGGGTTTCAAGGGATGGATCCTTGCCACGGCTGTTTACTTTCTCCCGTCTACTGCCTTTGTAATTAGTTTCTGCCGCTGCTCGGAGACGTAATCCACACGTCGGATTAATACAGACCTCTTGGACACGAAGGCCGCTGAAGGAGGAGCCTCGGTGCGACCCAAGACCTTCGGGGTTTTTTCTTTCTACTACTAACGAAAGGGAAATCACTTGTTCCTCTCTACCGAACAGCTCACGACTGTTTCATCAATTCCAGGAGTTGAGTGTCATGATGATATTCACCTCCAAGGGCATCGAGGATAATATATCATATAGATAATACGGTAAAATAACGCTTTATCGTGTGGACCGCGGGAATAGTTTGGTAACGGAGGCGAGGGCTGTACCAGAAATAACAGATGGTGTCTACGGATGATGTGTTTTGTCCTGCGAATTACGCGTTTTTACCATAAATCACACCGTGTAATTAACAAATTCACAGGAAGACGATACACAGCTAGTGTGTCCTGATTTATGAACTAAACTGTACATTACCACAATAAAAAATAGTGAAACTAGGCTCATTTGAAGTTTGAAACATTTCTTTGGAGGGACCATGGGGTGGTCGAGGTCCAATAAAGTTCGAAACGACAAAAATTTTGAATTTAAAAGATTGCGACCAACATTGATGACGAAACCCGACAAATTGTTAGACAAGTAAATGAGCTTTCTGGAGTCAGAACAACAGTTTCCTGACCCACTGGAATAAGCAGCCGTTTCGAGAAAGACGATCTGATCGATCGAAGCCGGTCTAGAAGTCGCACCATATCAGCGATATTCATAAATGCGTTTCAAACGGAACCTGACACAGTCTCTGGGTCTCGGAATACGATACAAAACCCACGTTCCAAAGAGATTTAATTTCCACCATAAAACCCATGAAATTAAGATCTATTATATATATATTTTTATTATCAAAATTTCCTTATCAATACTTATCATATCAAAACTTTATTATTAATTTTTGTAATGTTGTTTCTATTTTAAACTAGCTGGGTGCCCGGCGTTGCCCGTGTCTTATTTATATAAACCCGAAAAAGAATTTAATTCTATATTAATCTTTAGTCAAGAAGACACAACCTAAATCTAACTATTCCTAGTTCCGTACACTATTTCCACCAATAGTGCTTTAATTGAACAGCTATAAAATACATTGAATTTTATTGCATCAATCTCAACAAACATACCTCCGAATTTCTTTACCAATACATAAATATACTGCATTAATTTAATAGCTATAAGATACATAGAATTTAATTGCATAATAGCAACAAACATACCATCGTTATTCTTTAGAAATATAATTCTCCGCGAACAAATAATTGTCAGTAAGTCTTCAGACAGTACTTCTTGAGTATTGTCCATCAGTATTCGCACATTACGAAGGATTGAAGTGATCAAATTGATAGCTACATTCCAAATGTAAAGAAATGGTGGCCATATTGCACTCACTAAATTAACTAACATTTTCCGCAACGATTGTAAGGTATTTTGTATTATTTTTTATTATCACTCGATGGAGTATTACTGGATAGAATTATACTTTTATTCAATGAAAATATTCCTGCTTCATTTCATTACGGAAAAATCGAACTATTTCCTTTGTTCGTCGCGTAGTAACGTCTCTGTCTGTCGCGTGATGTCATGATATATTGGCGCGCAGTAATTTATCACTTAATGATCACTTTTTAAAATTATAATTATTTTCACATTTATGCTATTGGTTTGTCACCCCCACAGTACCGGTTCTCGATTTTGGCAGAATACGTATACCAATTTTTGTTGCATTCTGTCCACGCGATAAAATTTGTATAAAGAACAACGTAAATACATACATACATACAAATATACATCCTTTTTTTATTATATAGATAGAATCGCTGAGAAACAGATGAATGTAAATTCCGTAAATTTCCTTTATTCTTAGAAAATAAAGTGACAGGTATATAATTTGGATTATGTTAATTAAGCAAACTTGTCCACTGCCATTCAATCCAAGCTTCAAAAGAAAAGCTTCGGAATTGTTTCATATATGGGGCTTTTGACAGGACATAAATAATAATCTTGATACTTATTATGCAATTTCAGATTTTAAAAAAAACCTGTATTTCACGGTACTTTATGGATCACACGGGTTAAGGAGAATAAGGCCTCAAACTGTCGATACGGTGGGTTGGAATAGCGACCGACGTATAGTCGCCGACGTGTGTCCTTGGTTCGTATTTTCGCAGTTTCGTGACCCGTAACCACTCGGGGGGAAAATGGTTTCTGACATCTCAAAGCCTGGCCACGCTGTTATTTCCTCCAGGTCCAGACACGCAAACGTCTTTCTTTCCTGGCCACATTAACCTTCACTAACAATGTGAAAGAAATTATATTTTTTTAAAAAAAAAGGAAGAAGAAGTCGTTCCCTGAAGCTTCCGAAGGATAATTCATTCCGCATTATAATCGAAACGTCCGAAAAATAAATCTGTTGGATTACAAACCAAGTTAAACTGAACGTTATACTTGAAATAGCGACACGCAAGTTGATTAATTTGCAGTGGAATAAAATTACGATACTCTTGTTAACATGTTTTTGCCTGGACGCAGCTAGAAAAACGAATAATGGCTCATTAGAAGAGAATGACAGTAATGAAGGAAAACCTAACTGAAATTATCCTCAAGACAAATGCATAATTTGATTTATGAACTTCCTACAATTGATAAATAAAAATAGTAAGGCTGACTTGCAGATTGAGCAATAGAGAACAACGTTTCGATCTTGTGAATCCGTCCCTTCAGCACACTTGTGCATCACGGCGGAGAAAACTCATATACGGTGCTTTTACTTCAACATTTACTAAGGAATGAAAACAAAATTACTGAAAAGATCTAATTAGGTTGCTGTGAAACCTCTACCTCAGTAAAGAGCTTAAATAATACGGTTCAATCCAACAAGAGAAATTAAAGAGGTAAATAAATAATTATCTGACAAACTTTAAAATTAGTGATTAGTTAATGATATAAATTATATAATAAAAAAAATAATCAGCCACAATTCAGGATCAATATTAATAAATTTATCAGCCAAAAAAAATATGAAAACGTTTCGTCCTTTTTTTAGGATTTCTTCAGGTGTAAAATGGCTTTGGAGTATTATACAAAAATTGTATATATTTATACAAATTATGTGTAATAACTCAATTCATTGTACGACCGTAGAAATCCTAAATTAATTTTTATGCACTTAAAGAAATTACGTACAGTGCCCCAAATCCATTTTTCTCTCAAAATGACATAAATCAATGACGAAACGTTGTGTAGTTACTTTTCTTTCTTTGTCAGTTAATTTATTAAATTCTTTTCCTGACTTGAGGCCGATTTATATATTTATTATAAAATTGAAATGTCAGATAAATATACGTAATAATGTAAATTGTTTAACAAGCGATCCGTATTTACTTAAAACGTTTCAGTTACTTGTTGAAACGTCGAACTTGAGTCACCGACAAATCAAAACTGTATCAAGGAAACTAAGTAGAAAAAGTCGGCAGGCCATTAACAAACTAAAGACTATAGTAGAGAAAACTTTTGTCAGATCATTTTGATTTCAAAACAATTAATTTTTGGGTAAGAAATGAAATTTGGCCGCCATCTTTTCCACCCGGATAGTAAATTGTTCCAGGAGAAGAAAATACCCCGAAAACATTTCTCCTTAAGGTGTGGGCTTTGTCCAAAACACAAGCGGAAGCGATGGAAGAAGATGAAGCCTTTTATTTTCTTAATTTGGGGATAGAAATAGTAAACTTAAGGGTAACATATTATAATAATAAAGCGGAATAGTTTCCATGTGGGCGATATTACTGCATGTAAACACTGGCCACGGCATCTGCGATGAGTATTATTATAATGTAGCAAAGGAACACATTTATCACAGAAAAAAAAGGTTGCATGCAGCAGTGAGTTACGGGATAGAATAAGGCATAGAAAGGTATCAAACCCATCGTTTCCTTGGAAAAATCTTCCGAGGTTTTTGGAGGTTTTCTGAGTTTGATTGGTGACTCTCGCCGTGACATGTTAATATGTAACTGAAGAATTGGCGTTAAGTGACTAAGAAGAGCGTATGCGTAGTGATCACACGGGTCGGCACTGTACTCACATGGAAGGGCGGCTTCGGCGTCTGCAGAGGGACGTTCTGGCTGCTCCTCGCGGAACACACGCAGCCGACGTCGACGTCGACGACCTCCGTGTCCCGCAGACGCCCGGTGCTGCTGTCCAGATACGCGACTTCGAGCTGCGACACCAGCTGCGTGCACCGGAAGTCTCCCTGCTCGGAGCATCGGCATCCCTGGCGCTCGCACGTCATCTCTTGAAAGGAGGCTGGGATGCGACGCAAACCCGACGCCTCGGAGTTGAACACGTTCTTGGTGACGCGGTACCGACACAGGGCCAGACGCCGCACGTCGCTCGACGCGGGGACGGTGAACAGGGGGTCGACGGAGTTGCGACGCTGGCGCCGCGACGCTCGTTCCTTCTTGCGACGGTGCCGCGTCCTCGGCGTCGCGGTCGTCGTCGTGGGCCAGTCTGCGGCCCGGAGGCGTCTCAGCAGCTCCGCTTGACGCACTCCCAGTTGGGCGCCGGCGTCGCCGGGCAGCAGGTGGGGGAAGGCGCTGGCCACGGCGTCCATCAGCAGCACGCACAGGCACCAGCACGACCAGCGTGAGGCCATGCTCCGCTGACCGCCGCAGCCCCGCCGAAGGCTTTATACCGCCTCCCTCACCTGCCTCCGCGCCGCCCCACCACCTGCCGCCGCAAGGTCGCAGCCTTCAGGAGTGGGGACCACGCGCACGGGGTGCTAAACCTCTGGCGTTGTAAACATGACAACAGTCGACCACGCACTCTCGCCCAAAGAAGAACGTCTAGGGTTTCCAACCGTGTGGCGTTTACTAAACACGGCGACTTCTAGGTGAATTTTTTCTGACTTGTGGCTGATGCATTTAGTTATTATATTACTTGGCCAACACCAAACAATATTTTTTATTTATATACGACAACGTTTCGGTACGTGTTTGTACCTTCATCATTGCGGACAAATTGTACAAAACACTCTCCTAAATATGCTAAATGTTAAAACACAAACTTTAGAAGTTTTTCCGTTGCACTTCATTCACTAAATTGGCGCACTCCCAGTTGGGCGCCGCCGTCGCCGGGCAGCAGGTGGGGGAAGACGCTGGCCACGGCGTCCTTCAGCAGCACACACAGGCACCACACAAGTGCGGTCGCAGCATAAGTGAAGAGGTTTACCAACCCTCAATAGAACTGTCAAATCCCTTATGTATTTAAAATCTGTCCCTGGTGAGTGTTTTCTTCGTTTCATTGTGTTAATAGTACAATATTGTTTTGTTGAACCGCTTTTATAAATCCATTGTGCTTCTTGATAATACAAATTTATTTTGTACAATTTCTCCGCCGGAAAGACTTGATGAAGGTACAAACACATACCGAAACGTTCTCGTAAATAAATAATAATATTGTCTGGTATGTGGTAAAAACAAAATCTGCATTATTTATTTCATACTAGCTGGGTGCCCGGCGTTGCTCGTGTACTTATTTATATAAACTCGAAAAAGTATTTAATTGAATACTTAAATATATTCCTTGAGTATTTCAGGATATAATTGTCAATTGTCACTCAGTCTTCATACATTACGAAATATTACATTGATGAAATTGTTAGCTAGACTCACAACTAATATAGCGCGAAAATTAACTTACATTTTCCGCAAGGATGGTAAAGTAATTCGTATTCTTCTTTATTACCATTCGATGGAGTATTGCTGAAGAAAATATTTCTGCTTTATTTCATTCCTAATAAAGAAAATATTTCCTTTGTCCGTTGCGTAGTAACGTCTTTCTCCCGCGTGACGTCATTGTCTCTTGGCGCGCAGTAATTTAATATTTAATGATCACGGCTTTTAATTATAATTCTTTCCGCATGTATGCTAGGCGTTTCTCACCCTCACAGTACCGTTTCTCGTATTTTGAAGAATATGTGTACCAATTTTTGTTGCATTCTGTCCACGCGATAAAATTTGTATGAAGAACAACGTAAATACATACATACATACATACATACAAATATACATCCTTTTTTATTATATAGAAGAAGAAGATAAACAGACGTAAAAACCTAATCTTTATTATATTATTTATATTGATTATTAATCAGGAATTTTAAGCGTTTGTCAGATAATTATTTCGTCAGCACTGTACTTATTTTTTCGTCATTCCTTTTGTTGGATTGAATGTTATAATTATTATTTTATTATAGTATACAAAATAAATTACAAATTAAAACACAGTGAGGTTCACATTTTCGGTATAATTTTTATTATACACGCTTCCTTTAGTTCATCAACAAGCTTTCGACTTGCGTCTTATTCATCTGTAAAATATACAACACATACATTTTTGGGCATAAATTCAAAATTTTCATTTACCTTTCGTTTAGCCTGTAGGTATTAAATACCAGTTCGACAACCTACGATACATTGTCGTACCAAAAGTTTGGTTTTGAAATTTTAATGTAAGATTAATGTCTAAAAATGTATATATGTTGTATGTTTGACAGATTAATATGACGCAAGTCGAAAGCTTGTTGATAAACTAAATGACGTGTCGAAACAGTGAACCCCAAGGTGTTTTCATTTCAATTTATTATAACTGTGAGATATTCAAAGGTCCTAATTTTTTATTATTTATGCTGTTTCCTGAAATTGAGTTTCCTCGGTAACCTATATTTTCAAAATTTTTATTTTTACTCCATTATAAATGTCAAAGTCAAAGTATGTTTTCCCTCCGCATGAGCCACAGGTGTATTTAAGGAACTGTTTGACCAGATAGAAACGTGATCTCTATTACTCAATCTATAATTCGGCTTAAGTACTTTTACTTTTCAATAGTAGCAAGTTCATAAATCAGTTATGTGTTTCACTTACGATAATTTTCAATTAGTTTTGCTTTTTTACTGCGTCCAGGTAGAAATAGATTAACACGAGGAGCATAATTAAGTCCAATAAAAGCTCACCCAGGAGATGTCGACGAAACGTCGTTCTCGGTAAACGTTAAGCGGTTCGAAATCAGAGAATAATTCCAGAAGGTTATTCAGCGGAAAAATCCGCGGAAATTAATAAGCAAATGTCTCATCTTCAGAAAATGAGCATGAAGTCAGGACGCTGAGAACTGCTTGCTATTTCCTGGTCTCCACAACAGATGGAGAAAGCTCGGGCCCGTCTAGCTCCAATAGTAAGAGCTCTCTCTACGTTATCAAGTGGAGGTCCAGGGTTACATTCCCGGTACGGTCGAAATTTTTCCATCCTGATCCTTTAAAATGAGCAACGAAAACAAACACTTCGAGGATGTGGATTTGCCACACGAACCTAGGTCGAACTAGGTGTAAATTTCAGGAATAAATCATAAAATCTGTGTGTACCTGTCCCTGACAATATATCAATTACACGAAGCAGGACCAAAGATAGTGTTATTAATCCAAAGACCGTGTGGCCAATATCTCAAACGAGTATTAAGTGATACAACGCAACGTGTCTGCAATTCTTATCGACTTCGTCAGGTGATTCCAAATCGTAACAGCCGCAACAACTTCCTCATCTCGCTTAATATCGTTTTTACAACCTTAACGATTTTACGTCACCCGACGAACCCAACAAGGGTTGCAGAAACGTTTCGAGGAATTTAGTTGATCACATAATTTCGTATGTTTATCAGTAGACATTGAAAACAGAGATGTTTCGAATGAGTTTCGACTTTCTCCCACTCGTGATTGGAAATTCTTCCAACTATATAGCCTAGTTCTCTCGCAGGCAGAACCTTTTAGGATCCCTTCCTATGCTATTAAAGGGGAGTTGCCCAATGTGGATCACCCTCATGTACCCTATTGCCCTAAAAAAAATAATTAAAAACGTAGAAATACTAATATGGAAGTTCATTGAAATATGATTTTCACTTTATCTCGTTCAGACGGGCTCGAGAGTTTTTTTTTCATTTATATTACTTTAATAACCACGTCAATCCGAGAATTATCTGAAACTGCTTCGAGTTTCCGACAAGTTTATCCGTGTTTCTGCCGAAAGTCAGTCCATAACCCATAGTCTGCACCCTGGATTCCCAGCGGAATACAAATCGATATTTTTTTTAAAAAAAAAAAGTCTATTGAGGGTACATGATTAATTTTTCTATTTTAAGATTTTATTTTATTTTAAGGTATTTTTTTAGGGCAACAGGCTACATGAGGGTGATCCACATTGGGCAACTCCCCTTTAATAGCTTAGGAAGGGATTTGAAAGGGTGATGCTGAAGGGTAGAGGAAGGTAGCCAAGGGTTAACTAGGGCCCCCGGGCTATGGTTTAAGGATCCTACCCGGCATTCGCCTAAAGAAATGTACGGAAAACCCTAGAAAAACCTGCATCCGGTAGGTTGGGCATTGGGTACTTGTCCCACGCCCTTCCGATAGCGGGAGAGGAGTTTGCTGTGGGGACTCAGCATTCCCTCCTCCGTGCCTCGACCAGTTTAGGAGGCAGCTGGCCAACTATTCCAATGGGAATAGCGAACAACTCTTACCGTATGCCCAAGGTCTGTGACCCCGGAACATACACCTTTCAGAACAGGCCGAGGAGCCTCGGCTTGAGGGAACCTTAGTTAAAAAACGGAGAGGAAAAGGCATCCCCAAAGGTAGCTCCTTCGTATCTCTCCTAAAAAGTTCTGCCTGCGAGAGAACATCCCTCGCAGGTTACCTGCGAAATAATCCCCTCGCAGGATTTTTTCTTCCTTATTTTAAGGAAATTAATTATCATTTTTTATGTATAAATATTATATATATATATATATATATATATATATATAAATGTGTGTGTGTGTGAGAGAGAGAGTGTGTGGCTGGGAGATCCACGCATTTGAAGCCGAATGTCATGTTCCTTTTTGTATATCCGCCTGATGCCGCCATAGTAGAAATATATCAATTTTCGAACAAATAGTTATGCCAAATTATGAAGTTTGAAAAGGTATTCGCAATAAATACGTAAAATTAACCCCCATTTAACGGAGCCAATTTTATAGTTTTTCCTACCTTTTAATTGTTTAGTTACGTTAAGAATTTATTAAGAAAAATGATAATTCGTAAAATATTGTAGAACGCGGTGATTTAGGATTATTGCGAAACTAATTTTTCACCTTATATAAAAATTATTATGGAATAAAATCGACCGCAAACATCGTATTTATTTATGTTATTATAATTACATGTAAGAAAGTTTTAATATTTGTTAAATAAATTATATATTTTTTAATAAAAAATATGTGTAAAAAGTTTTTGATAGTTTATCGCTGAAAAAAAACATTTTTATCTGTCGTTTTATTCAAGAATAAGTCAAATATTAAAAACAATTATTTATTAGTGTTTAATTTATATTTTTTTGGTGTGTGCAATTCTTTAATGTCTGTATATTCTGTGGTTTCTTACAGGTTGTTCTGCCTGAATTACGACGAAAGCTCCTGTTATGTTTTGTTATTTAAAATTTGACGATGATGACTGAAAATTAATTTTTTTCAATTATTATATATTTATAATTGTAATGTTATTTCTCCTAAAACCTTCAACTTGATACATAGAGCTATTTATGAATAATAATAAAAAATATTTAGGGATTCTACTGAAAAAGAAATATCGAGGGATTCAAAGTACACGAAATGTTGGGAATCCCTTCTCTGTGCAAAACAAGTATTACTACTACAATATGTAAATAAAAATAATATATTTATATGTTTATATCCTATTCAAAACAGGTGAAAATTCATATTAAAATTATCCTTTATTCCTGTCAATAGGTTTGAAAAATCCTCGGATGCTTTATATACATTACACTCGTCAAATATTTTATGAGCTTTCATCATTTTTCCCCGACTTCAGACAAAAACAGACGAAAGCTACTGTTAAAATCTATAACAAATTTATATAAAGTATCCGGAAATTTTTTATAAACTATTGACAGGAATAAAGGTTAATTTTAATAATAATATATTGTAATACCAATAAAACAGACAATTAATTGTTTTTAATATAATTTAATTGTTGGCAGTACGGGTGCTTAAAGACGACAATCTTTCTTTGTTAACAATCGAGACTGGAGACCGCGCGCTTAGAGAACTCAGTCTGCGGCGAGACGCGAAACGAAAAAGTCTGCGTCGAGAACTGGGACATGGCAGTTCGGTCCACATAGAGAAATAAAACAGTAAAAGTCTACGGATCTAGAATTATTAATAGGGCTATCCAGGATGTCCAACGGCGAGATATAATAGTTAACATAAAACGCACGTAAACAGTTTTGACGGAGAGACTCATAAAATTGCAGTTTGGAAGCAAAAGTTTTGCTTCACAAACTGAACTAATTTCCGCGTAGAGAGAATTTCAGGAGAAATATGTCCGCCAACTGGCTGAGGGTGGGCTAATCCAGGTTCCAGGATAGCAGAGATCCAGAGCAACTACCGCGTGTTCAAAATCTAATGAGTAGAATCTGTTTAGTGGATGTTGACTTCAAGCTACAAGAGTTCGAACTGGTACCAGTAGCACTGTCGTGAGTACAAAACAATTATTAATGACTGTAAACGATAATTAAAGGGTTTAGTCAGATTTCGTTTGCATTTTTCTTTTCATTCGTTTTCTTTTACTTTTTGTATTTAATATTGTATTCCGTTAACTTCAATGAGTTTGGATCGTTAATATTTTAGTTCATTAGATTGTATTTGTTCTTCCTATACCCAGTGATGACCCTGAGATAATGAGAAATTCATCGTAATTGATTGTAAAATTATAAAGATATATTTTCATGGAACGCCACTAATTAATAAAATAAAATTGAAATATTTGTTTGTTAAATTGATGGAATTCGGCGTGTAAAGAAGGGATTATAATTTGTAATTATCAACAATAAATTTTTAAATACATGATAATTTTGTGAATTATTCCTATTAATTAAGACCACCTTATTAATCATTACAATATATTTCTAAGGATGAGTTACTGGAATAAAATTCCATCCCGTGCACCTCACGATTATAACGTCTAATAACCGTTACTTTTCATAATATCCACGACGTTAATGGATAATAATTTCTCAATTATATTAGAACACCACATTTATTACACTGTTGCCGAATATAGTAATATATTCCAGCTATCGGACTTAGCCGTGGGGCCGAAGCTAGCGCCTTTGTGGCGTCGGTTATGCTACCCGCGTTACTTAAATGTCACGTCCGACCTTTATAGCATAGAGACGATGCATTAATGCAGCATCAGTATTGTTGTGATCGATTTTCATTTAGAGACATAAGCGGAAACGGAAATCTGTTAGCCTAATAAATACAGAACGCCCTACAAAATTATTTTCAGATTTATTTAGCTATTTCGGAAAGCCGAAATCATCTGAATGTTTTCACTTACAATAATAAATATCCTAGTGAAATTTGATGACTTTTTGGTTTGACGGTGTTAAAATATACATCCTCCTAAATAAATTAACTGAATTATTGTTATGATGCGTTCGAACATCCAGATAAATATTAAAAGGAAAAAGATGCAAAACTGATCCAACGTTCATAATTATCAAAAATAATTTTAAATTTGATGTTTGAACTGTATTCCAAAATGTACTGTTATTACCTGAAGATATCCGAATCTTACGGACGAAACGTCGTAGTTTCTACAATTAAAATGGCTATGATATTATATTTTTAATGAACCTTATTTTTTCAAAATTATTTGGCTTGTTAATATTTTATATTTACAAAATGTCAGAGAATTTTAAAAATTTAATTCCCTTATATCTGCCAGTTTAGAACAGCCATGTCGAATCAGAATATTTTGCTGAAAATCACTAAATGTAAAATGTTCGATCAACAAAGAGTTTGAGTGTCCCGGAGGCAAACGTCCAACTTTTTAACACATTACTGGCGCCTCGTATTACTGTAAAAAAAAGACTTCCGATATAAATAAAGTATTATTACATCTTGTTCTTCTGATTTAGTTGCTTCCAGTAGCTCGTAAGTTAACACCTCCTGTTTTGGCTTGTCGCCAAGCCTCTTCCTTGTGAAATACTATATAAAACCCCTCACAACGTTGTGCAAGACCTGAGTGAATGGCGGAGGAGAGGCTCACACGACTTAGCTACGATCTTGAAAGGCAAAGAGACAAGCGAATAGATCAACGAATGTATGTCACGGCCTGCGATGAGGCTATTTGGATTAGGCGGATAGTCTTTTGTAAGAAAATCCAGTGGGTTAGAAAAATTAACGTAATTTATTTTTTGTCGAAGAAAATTATGCATCGGCTCTGGCCGTGGTGAGGCCGGTGAAAGGAAAATAATTTATGGGGATGAGAAGGTGAAGGAGTCGCCGAGGCTGTCAACAATTAAAGACACCAAGCAGCCAACTAGCAAGGAAACAGTCTTCATCCGCACAGGAAAATCAACCAATAGTGGGAATGAATTCATATTCCGTAGATACTCATCAGAAGCAAAGCTTTAAGGATGAGGGATCATTCATGCATTTTTATTTGTTTTGAAAATATAATATAACGTAAATTAAAAATCTTATTAATTAAGAAATTATTTACATAATCATTTATAATGAGAAAACATTCTATTATATGTATCAAAAGTTTGAAATTAAATTTCTACATTTTTTTAGGTGTAGACAGGCTACATGAGGGTAATCCACATAGTGGCAACTCCCCTCTTATAGCATAGGAAAGGGGTTTGAAAGGGGGGTGCGGAAGGGTAGAGGAAGGTAGCCAAGGGTTAACTAGGGCCCCTGGGCTATGGTTTAATGATCCTACCCGGCAATTCGCCTAAAAGAAATGCAGGTAATAACCAAGAAGAAAAACCTGCATCAGGTAGGTCGGGCATTTGGTACTTGTCCCACGCCCTTCCGATGGCGGCAGAGGAGTTAGCCGTGGGGTTGTAGCTTTCCCCTCGCCGTGCCTTGACCAATTTAGGAGGCAGCTGGCCGACTATTCCAATAGGAATAGCGGACAACTGTTACCGTATGCCCAAAGTCTGCGACCCCGGAACATACACCTCTCAAAACAGGCCGAGGTGCCTCGTCATATGGGAACCTAATTCAAAAAACCAGAGAGATGTGAAGGCATCCCCAATGGTAGCCTCCGCCAGAGCTCTCTGGGAAGGTTCACCTGCGAGAGAATCCTCTCGCAGGCTTCGTCCACATTATAAAATCAATTTAATTATTATTTTCACTCGAAAATATTTCAATAATGAGAAACTACCAATAGCTCATGCTATCTATTTACACCAAAGTACCAGGATTTCGAGGTTATGTATGAATACAATTATTTACAGAATAGAAGGAGTGGGGGGAATAGAAATTTTTACGCTCACTTTTTAATGCAATTGGAATGTTTCTTCTTTCTTTAATGTCAAGGAATTTGTTAAAAATTAATAATCTGCTATATGTTTGTGCAAATGACAGAGATTTACAAACTCTTATGTAAATTATTTTTATTTCTCGTATTATATGAACACAAATCCGAGTTGCATCTAAATTTATCATAATTATTTACCATCCACAAGTAAATGAATTGGCCAGAGAGAGTAAGTGTACTTAATTTCATTAATATCTCTGCAAGAAGTCCTAGAATTTAACAGACACATTATACTAATTACAGGCTTTTGGGCTATAAAGACTATCTGTGGATATAATTCCAAAGACATTAAGGAATGGAAATACGCCACGTCAACTAGTGTTGTAGTTTTCTTTCCACAGATATTTGACATAACTCTGACTATATATTGCTGAAATGAGCTTATATAATAATATATATTATTTTAAGCGGCCTCCTCTCCCGCTATCGGAAGAGCGTGGGACAAGTACCCAATGCCCGACCTACCTGATGCAGGTTTTTCTAGGGTTTGTCCTGCATTTCTTTAGGCGAATGTCGGGTAGGATCCTTAAACCATAGCCCGGGGGCCCTAGTTAACCCTTGGCTACCTTCCTCTACCCTTCCGCATCCCCCCTGTGAAATCCCTTTCCTATGCTATAAGAGGGGAGTAGCCACTATGTGGATTACCCTATACATAGCCTGTCTACACCCAAAAAAAAAAGTTAACTTTAACATATAACGTGGTAAGTTTTTACTTTCTACATCAAGAGTCTTATTGTTTTCTAATCTTACTGGGTTTAATACAGAACATGGGAAACGAATACAATCCCTGCTGAAAGGGTAAATGCCAACGTAAAAAAAAGAAACAGATTGGCAAACATGTAATTGTTTTCATATTTCATAGAAAAAATAATAGTTCATATTTACATAACAAAATTAATTAAAAAACTATAAATTTATAACTATTATATATTATTGCTTTTGAAAATCTTGACATATGTTATAAATGATATTCACAACTCCAAATAATCTCATATATTTTGGTTCTTCAGTTCAAATTACACACATTATTTATTAAAATAATACAGGAGCTTTCGGCTTTATGAGGACTTGTATTTTGGTTGTTTGGCGTTGTTAATTATTATGTATTCAACTTTACAACCACCTATTAACTACTAGCTCATTCTACTATTGAGCATGCATGACGCACACAAATAGTTAACGATTACATGTGGTTTCTTGAGGCAAATTATGAGACGATATTTATAGGTTTTAATAATGGCTTCGGCGTTTGTAAGGTCAGCCACGAGAATTACAAGAACTGCCCGAAGAAAAACTCTTAATAGTCATTTTTAGTACTCGCAAGACAAGTTTTCATTTTTTATTACACCCCTGACAGCAGCTGTTGAGTTCAATTGTCCTATTGCCAAAATAAATCGGTCTGTGGTCGTTTGCCTAGTAACATTTCTCGTTTTTCTCCGCCTGTTGTGATCACCGTGAAATGCATCTGATAGGATCAACAGAAAATTATTTTTACGCCTTAGTACGAGGACTGTTCAGAAAGTAAGTCTACTAAATTTTTATATTTTTTTAGAAAAAGTGAATTTGAAAAAAAATTACAGGGTATTGTTGACACACTTGTTGACTATGTTTTTTTACATCATCGCCATCCCGTTGAGTGCATGTGTTGAGCCGTGGCACAAGCTTCTTGATGCCCTACTCGAAGAACTCTCCCGCCAGATCCTTCCCCCACTTCAGAACCTCTTCTTGCAACTGTTCGTCAGTTGAAAATTTAATTCCACCCACGTGTGAAAAGATGAAAAAGCTCACCTTCCAATTCTAGTCGCTCTAGAAACTCGCGGGAGTTATTTGTGCTGCTCTGTCAGCTGTTTTGTGATCCATCTTGCGCACAGTTTCAGGTATCCCAGCTTTTCTGTTGGACAGCTGTCTGCGAGGGCTATTCTATTGTAGGCAGAACCTTGTAGGAGAGACGGAAGGGGCTACCTTTGGGGATGCCTTTTCCTCTCTCCGTTTTTGAACCAAGGTTCCCACAAGCCGAGGTACCTCGGCCTGTTTTGAGAGGTGTATGTTCCGGGGTCACAGATCTTGGGCATACGGTAAGAATTGTTTGTTATTCCCATTGGAACAGTCGTCCAGCTGCCTCCTAAACTGGTCGAGGCACGGAGAAGGGAATGCTGCGTCCCCACAGCAAACCCAAAGGGCGTGGGACAAGTACCCAATGCCCGACCTATCTCATGCAGGTTTTTCTAGGGTTTGTCCTGCATTACTTTTAGGAATGCCGAGTAGGATCCTTAAACTATAGCCCGGGAGCCCTAGTTAACGCTTGGCTACCTTCCTCTACCCTCCCGCATCCCCCCTTTCAGATATCTTCCTATGCTATTAAAGGGGAGTTGCCACCATGTGGAATACCCTCATGTAGTCGTATACCCTAAAGAAAAAGCTTTTCTGTAAGTGTCTCGTATAAGAGAGTTCTGGAGAGTTGTGGAAACATCGTAGACATATCATCCACTGTCGATCGACGGTCTTCAGGAAACAGTATTTGCACCAACGCAGCAGTCAAAATGGAAGATCTTCCACTTCTCTGATCGTCATGAACATTTATTCTGCCTCCACAAAACACCCTGCACCACTTAAACACGTTCTGTTTATAACACCTTCGCCGTAAACCGTTCGGATTCGCGAAAACTTTTCGGTTAGTAGTTATTCCTTCCGGCGAGTTGGAAGCCGACCACAGCACGAGGCTCGCAGGATTTCTCACCGACATCTTGCATGCAACCGGACACTACAACGTGAGTTTACGTACTACCGTGTTTCTGCGATGCTCGCTCTGTCACGGAGATCACTCAGTATTGCCAACCTTCAAGAAACAAAAAATCGCAGCCCGTTAAAGTCTTAATTTCTGAACATGTCTCGTAGTTCGCCTGGGAATGAACAGTGGTCAAAACTCTTGCTGAATCAAACACGCCGTGTGGTAAAAAAAAATTGTACGATTCCAGAAAGAAGTGTCTGGGCTACTGAAGCAACCGTTTGCAGTCAAAGATGATTCAGACTAGAGGTTTTAACACCAAAAGCAACCTTTTTCAGGAATCCCACCCATGCTGTGCTTTTCTTTTTACCCCATTAGTGTCTCATTATTTCCCCCGATAACACTATCACTTTAATTAGGATAACGTGTCAGGTAAATTCTAGTAAATGACGCAGAAAGCTACAAGGAGGCCTGCGAGGAATATTCTCTATCGGGGTCACAGACCTTGGGCATACGGTAAGAGTTTCTCCTATTCCCATTGGAATAGTCGGCCAGCTGCCTCCTAAACTGGTCGAGTCATGGAGAAGGGAATGCTGCGTCCCCTCAGGAATCTCCTCTCCCGCTATCGGAAGGGCGTGGGACAAGTACCCAATGCCCGACCTACCTGATGCAGGTTTTTCTAGGGTTTGTCCAGAATTTCTTTTAGGCGAATGCCGGGTAGGATCCTTAAACCATAGCCCGGGGGCCCTAGTTACTCTTGCCACTATGTGGATTGCCCTATACATAGCCTGTCTACACCCCCCCCCCCCCAAAAAAGCAGAAAGCTATTCAAGTAAATAGTGTCATATATTGTTCATACATTGCTGTCTCTATTGGAATAGTGAAACTTGCTTCGTACTATCAACTAGCATAATCTTTCGCGAATGGGATACACGAGTGGAAGTGAAGCGTGATCAGGAATTTGCTGAGCAACTCCGGGGTTAGAGAGCCCAGTTAACTCTTCCTTGGTGGGATGCGTGTAGTGACACTCTTAACTCTTTTCCTACTCACGGCCCATAAAATTCCGTAAGGTACCACTCACTGGGAATGCTGACCCCAGGTTTCCTCTGTAATTCCATTATTCACAACTTCCTCGTCTTTAAAAGATTGCTATCCAGTTTCTTTGAAACCCTATAATACGATCTTAGAACCGGACCCCGACTACCTTTCCTATTCGCTTTCCTTTCCTTGTAGTAGCTCGTGCGAAAATACTACATTACTCCTCCTCAAGTCAATTCACTTACCCGTTGATGTCATTTGTAATAAATAATTAGGATAAATTAACTAGCAACTCGAATACGCATTCATTTAATTCAATAAATAAATATAATTTACATAATAGCTGTACGTCTTTGTCAAGTGCACAAAATGGGTGAAATATACAGGAATATTAATTTTTACAAGTTTTCCGATAACATTAAATAATTAAGAACTGCTTCAGTTGCATTCCAAAGTGAGCGTATGAATTTCAACTCTGCCAAAGGGTTTTTTGAAAATAATTTCATTCATATATAAACTTGTAATCTTAATAAACTGGTGTAATTAGTTTCCTATTTGCAGTTTTAATTATTTAAATATTTTAGAGTGAAGAAAATATCATATTTATGTTGATTTCATCCTGTACAAATATAATTTTCCACGGAATAATTGAGACTGTATTGACGAATGAATGTTTCCAAAC
This sequence comes from Zhengitettix transpicula, assembly GCA_037074705.1. Lineage (NCBI taxonomy): Eukaryota > Metazoa > Arthropoda > Insecta > Orthoptera > Tetrigidae > Zhengitettix > Zhengitettix transpicula. Next base: position 231,591,885 of record CM073590.1, on the reverse strand, counting down.
CAACATACGTCATCAGGATAATCACCAAATAATATATTATTAGATTTTTTTAGGGCAACAGGCTACATGAGGGTAATCCACATTGGGCAACTCCCCTTTAATAGCATAGGAAGGGATTTGAAAGGGGGATGCGGAAGGGTAGAGGAAGGTAGCCAAGGGTTAACTAGGACCCCCGGGCTATATTTTAAGAATCCTACCCGGAATTTGCCTAAAAGAAATGCAGGTAAAACCCTAGAAAAACCTGCATCAGGTAGGTCGGGCATTGGGTACTTGTCCCTCACCCTTCCGATAGCGGGAGAGGAGTTTGCTGTTGTGTCACAGCATTCCCTTCTCCGTACCTCGAGCAGTTTAGGAGGTAGCTGGCCGACTGTTCCAATGGGGCCAGCTAACAACTCTTACCGTATGCCCAAGGTCTGTGACCCCGGAAACATACACCTCTCAAAACAGGCCGAGGTGCCTCGGCTTGTGGGAACCTTAGTTCAAAAACGGAGAGGAAAAGGCATACCCAAAGGTAGCCCCTTCGTGTCTCTCCTAAAAGGTTCTGCCTGCGAGAGAACATCCCTCGCAGGTTACCTGCGAGAGAATCCTCTCGCAGGCTATTCATCCAAAAGTTCCTTAGTCACTACTTTTTTTTTTTTTTTTTTAGGACAACAGGCTACATGAGGGTGATCCACTATGGGCAACTCCCCTTTAATAGCATAGGAAGGGACTTGAAAGGGGGGGATGCGGAAGGGTAGTGGAAGGTAGCCAAGGGTTAACTAGGGCCCCCGGGCTATGGTTTAAGGATCCTACCCGGCATTCGCCTAAAGAAATGCAGGGAAAACCCTAGAAAAACCTGCATCGGGTAGGTCGGGCATTTGGTACTTGTCCCACGCCCTTCCGATGACGGGAGAGGAGTTTGCTGTGGGGACGCAGCTTACCCCTCGCCATGCCTTGGCCTGTTTAGGAGGCAGCTGGCCGACTATTCCAATAGGAATAGCGGACAACTCTTGCCGTATGCCCAAGGTCTGCGACCCCGGAACATACACCTCTCAAAACAGACCAAGGTGCCTCGGCATGTGGGAACCTTAGTTCAAAAAAAACCAGAGAGATGTGAGAGCATCCCCAAAGGTAGCCCCCGCCAGAGCTCTCTGGGAAGGTTCACCTGCGAGAAAACCTCTCGCAGGCTTCCTTCCCTTAGTCACTACTATAAAAATATGTTCTTTATCGAACAAGGTCTGTTCTGAAACTGCAAGAAGGATGATTATAACAATAGAATTTAAAGCTTCCGACTAATTATTTAATAAAGTTAAAAACTTGGAGACTGTTTTTGGTTTTTTTTTTCTACTCATCAACGTCAACAGTCCTTTTTACCATAATGTGTACAGTCTGTTTTAAATTAGAAGACCGATGGCGCTTCTAGCGAGTGGTGTGATCTTGAATCAACCAATCAGAACGCTTGAAATAAAGCAGAATTGTCCAGAAATATCTGTATTAATCTACCGTTTTTCAGTAAGTCGTGTGGCATCAGTTCCACCCTCAAAGCGGACACGCCAGGAGACTTCTAGTTTAAAACGGACTATAGTAATATTTTCTGACTGTAGCCTAAAATGTATTAATTCTTGTTTTAGAGACAAATAATTGATTATGTTCTCACATAGAAAGCTTTTGATATATTTTTTTACTGCGTTGGCTTTGCAATAAAAAAGTTGTGAATATCCTGATGACTTATTTTGGAGTGTAACTATTCAAATGGAATATTATTCATTTGATCCAGCTGAATTACTTAATATGTTATGTTATAATGCATGAGTATTATGATAATTAAGTTCTTGACCAAAGACATATATAAACAACATAGACTGGACAAGTCGCCGCCATATTTGAAGCAAATTGAAAATTCAGCCGCCATGTTTTTTAAGGGCTGGTGGGTGTTCCCCCATCGTCTGCTAGGCTTTACTATTCCGCAAAAAATGACCTAAAACTAAATCTCTACAAACAACACATTTTTCAAGGTTTAATAAGTAATTATAACACATTTAGGGCATTGAAAATTTATTGACCTTTAAATAATATCAGTTTTGTGTACAATTGCCTAATATTGCGTCCTTTTTCATTCATTGCTTTTTCTTTACACATATGACGAATTCTTCAAGGAAAGTAATGTTTTAATAAAACCTTTATTAAAATTGAGTAGTCAGTTTCCTCACCAAATTCGGACGAATCTATTAAATGGTCGAATTCACAAAATAAAATTTGTTTATGTCCCAACATCCGGAATACCTCCACACACAATTTAAATAGCAAATTCTTCTTTCCTATTTGTGTTTCGTTATTCCTCAATAGTTTTTCAGCAAGTGTAAATAATTTCACAACATCTATAGACGGGTTGATTAACTTGTCTTTAAAGTCTTTTATTTTAATCAATCCCGTTTCTCTTTGAGAGCGAGGAGAACGTCTAAACAACCTAAACACACATGGATCTGTCTTGAGAATGAGAAGACGGTATATTTTACCCATCGTTTTGTTAGCTCCTCGTTTTACAAAGGAAATCTGTATAAAAAAAAGGGGACTAGATTACTTGCAGTACAGAGACATACTTTAATAAAAATAAATCTGACTCTCATTATAGTTTATCATGAAGAATACATAAATTTTATAAATACGACCTAAGAATAAGTTAAGTTAGAAATGAAAAATGCTGATATGCCAGAAAAATAATAAGGAAGGTAGTGAAACACAGGCGAAACAGTCTAGTGCGACACAACAGCACCTCCAAAGCTTGTTTTTTTGTGTGAAATGACGAGTGCAGTTGTGTCGCTCTAGGCTCTTCTTAGCACCTGAAGAAAGGAGAAGGATCCCAGTAACGTTGCTGTGTGGTATTTATATTATCACTTATTTTGTCTGCATTTGGCTATCTTTCTTATTATTATTATCCTGATACCTAAAATACGATACTTCATGTGTTTTCGATCTACGATTATTACAATTGTAGGCTGAACACACGCTTGGCATGATTAATATTAACAAAACAATATATTTTAACACAAAAACTTGAAAACCTTCACCAACAACAGCGTAAACACAACTAAGAATTTTGGTGAAGTGGACCTACTAAAAAATGGCGGTCAGTGTTGTCTATAGCTGTCACCCAGAGCGCTGTAACACTGATATAGCCTCTCTATTATGTTTATCTCTTTGTTCTTGACTATATGTCAAAAACAATGTAAATTGTAAAACATCTGAGAAGCTTTGTTACTCATGAGGATCTATGGAAAATGAATACAATCTATTTTATTCTTTAGTGATGTTTTAAACAATTTGCAAATGTTTCCTTGTCGATGAAAGTCGTGTTCTCTTTCCCTATGTCTCATTTGCCGTCATACTTAGAATCTATTCTTGCCTTCCCGAAAGCGGAGATGACAGGAATTTCCATGACCTCACCGTGTAGAGACGTGAGGCATGTCCGCACAAGAGGAATTATGGCCGATGCTTTACAGAGATGCGAGTGGCTACAACTTTTGATAATGAAAGCAACGACCTTGCCCCTGATGGCATCTCATCTGCGGTTAGCTGCTGGCTGTCTGGAACCTGAATTCCATTCCAAGTGGACGCTGATTCCGTCGCGTCGTTCCCCGCGTCTTTCCTCCGGGGATTCCCCTCGCTTACCGGGAATACCTGTTTGGATCTCGCCACGCCAACGGTTAGAACACGTTTGTAGATTTCCTCCAAAATAAGTCGCCTTCTCGGGAAAAAAGGGTGACGCGGACAACTCAGCGAATCTTGTGAGGGTCGTTACTGTGCGATGTTTCCTTATGGGTTGACCCCTTGCAGCGATTCTCAGAACCATTTATTTTAACTGTCTGCAACGTGTTAATCTCCAAGAGACTCGCTTTGCATGGTGCGAATTACGTATTCGGTTGAGCCAATTTTCCTGCTTCCGCGTAGCCTTGGATCACGGTAACGTTGGAATATCTTAAATGAATCATTCAATTCATTCTCGGGAATCCTGCCGGGCAAACACGTCGATACCACGGTAATGCTCACAGCTGGGGGATTTATTTATAGTGTTCAAATTACATAAAAATAAAATAATTTAATTACCGAGTAGGACTGCGAGGGCTATTCTCTCGCAGGCAGAACCTTTTAGGAGTGATACGAAGGGGCTACCTTTGGGTATGCCTTTTCTTCTCCGTTTTTGAACTAAGGTTCCCACAAGCCGAGGCACCTCGGCCTGTTTTGAGAGGTGTATGTTCCGGGGTCACAGACCTTGGGCATACGGTAAGAGTTGTTCGCTATTCCCATTGGAATAGTCTGCCAGCTGCTTCCTAAACTGGTCGAGGCACGGAGAAGGGAATGCTGCGTCCCCTCACAGCAAACTCCTCTCCCGCTATCGGAAGGGCGTGGGACAAGTACCCAAGGCCCGACCTACCTGATGCAGGTTTTTCTAGGGTTTTCCCTGCATTTCTTTAGCCGAATGCCGGGTAGGATCCTTAAACCATAGCCCGGGGGCCCTAGTTAACCCTTGGCTACCTTCCTCTACCCTTCCACATCCCCCCTTTCAAATCCCTTCCTATGCTATCAAAGCGGAGTTACCCAACGTGGATTACCCTCATGTAGCCTGTTGCCCTAAAATAATAATAATAATAATTTAATTAATTTAAAAATAATAATTAATAGCAAAAGCAAAAATTAAAAGTGAATTAAATATTTAAAAAATGTCGTGTGGGAACATAATAATTTACTCTTTATCTCCGAGCCACTTTCGTCATGGACACTGGTCATTGTGCCATCTTCCTTCGTTCCAAAGGAACCAAGACTTTCGATTCGAGGATAGTCTGCCTGACGAAGAAATAATAATCTCCGAATAAACCACCATTAATTCTTACTTGTTGGATAATACATTCATTTTGTTATATTAATTAGACCCATCGTTCAACTGTTAAAAATTTAATTTCCAATTACTATAAAATAATCTTTAATTCTGATGAATCTTCGCTTTGTTTCCGGAAAAAAATATTAATTACCAGTTACAATTTTTTTCGGTCAATTAAAATACCACTCAAATACAGTAAATGTAGAAAATGATACGTAAAATGTTATGTCGTAATATCGTGCAATAACAGGTGTATGTCAAAAATAGTAAACAGAAAATAAAGCAAGAGGGGAGAGGGGAGAGAATCAGACGTTAAAAATACGACAGAACAGTTTTTGGTTCTTTTGCACTGAATAATGAAGGTCCTAAAGTAGACGATTCTGGGAAACATATAGTTATTAGTGAAATTATATAAATTAAATCCGCTAATGCACCCAGAAATTAGACATATCTTGAAGAAAAGGAACGTTGAGACGGAAATATAAAAACTTTGATCGTCTCCAGAGGCTTTAAGAAGAAAAAACAGACAGCTTGTGTGTTATTACAAATGGTTAATGCATTTAGGATAATAGAGGAATAATAGAGACAGAATGAATAATGATGCACTTACTGAAAGTAAGACATGTATTGCTATCAAGGATAAAAGTTGCTGAAGCAAAGTGTGTTAATTTAAAAATGGTGGTAAGTATTATTTAACGAGAATGTTGGCTCAGGATTAACAACTTGTATAATCGTATTACTGACGACCTTAAATTAAACAGATATAAGTGGACGTACGTAAACCCACGCAATGTGAAGAAGAATATTTCGTTGGTTGAAAACTCATAAAAAAAGCTGATGAATGACAATCAAATTATAACAGAACAAACATAACCACAAACCTTTTTTTTAGGGCCCCCGGGCTATAGTTTAAGGATCATACCCGGCATTCGCCTAAAGAAATGCAGGGAAAACCCTAGGAAAACCTGCATCAGGTAGGTCGGGCATTGGGTACTTGTCCCACGCCCTTCCGATAGCGGGAGAGGAGTTTGCTGTGGGGACGCAACATTATAACCACAAACCATTTGTGTAAAACAGTACCTCTCAGTTACCAGAGAAACAACTATGAGAATTTTAAGTTAATACTTGGGCGTATTGATGACTGATGATAACAGCATAAGAGAAGAAATAAAGGCAAGGATTGCAGCGGAAAATAAGGCATATTGGGCCCTGCTGAAAATACTCAAGGCAAGCAGCCTAAGCAGAAAATCGAAGGTGGCTGCATTACCGACCAGTGACATGGACAATGGCTGTGGTTGATGAGGAGCCCCTTAGAAGATGGGAGAGGAAAATACTCAGAAAGATATTCGGAGCAGTAAATGAGGAAGGACAGTGGATAATACGGAATAAATAAGCAACTGAATGAAAGGTTGTTTTTTTAAAAAAAAGAAAGAAGATAACTTAACAATGTTGAAGAAGAGAACGGATGAGTTGAAGAAAATTATGTTGGCAGAAAGGAAGGTGAGAGAGAGAAAAAACAGTAGAAATATGGACGAAATTTGAAGAGAAAAAAACAGACTTTCTGAAAAAGGAGATAATGAAAGAAGTAACGAAAGTGACGCAAATATTACAAGATAAAATAGAAGGAGTGCGTTTGGAAAGATAAAACAGCGCAATAGAAATCGTGAGTTCCGAATTGAGGATATGGAGTGGAAGACGGAAGTATGCAAAAAATCTAAGGGCCAAGTTGCTTCCACTATACAGTGAACCTGGTAACAATGAACATATTCCATTGTGTGAGAAAGATGATTTTTTAATCGTTTCAGAGTGATAATATTGTTGAACACAATTAAATTTTTTAAAACGTGGATCTTTTCTGTAGCTTCAGAGTAATTCCATCGTATTACAAATCGTGAAGGTGTCGTTTACGGGAGAGGCGTTTTTTACGAAATTGGGCGTGATAAGGAAGCAACAACATCACTAGTGGTCAACGCCTGAGACTCCTCCGAATCTTACAATTGCCCAGGACCGTCTCATCCCAACATCTTCTCATGCCAACAACCGAAACTCTACTCCCGAAGAGCGTGTTTTCATTACGGCAATACCGATACTGACAAAAAACAAATCTCAAAATGCTAATGGTAACCCTTCGGGTCACGAGCAAATCCAATTTTCCTTGGATTACGACTTACTTACTAACGCACTCTCTGATCTTAAATTCCCGCCTACTCACAGCCCTGTTTCCTCCTCTCATAAACAATCATTCCAACAGGATCAAATAAATTCTCAGTGGCCTTCCCTGTTTCCCTTATCCCCTTTTAAGTAATTTATTACCTCATTGAGCAAATTAGTAAGATCTTCAGTGGTGGTCATCCAGCAGCTCCTACACGTCATCGTCGTTGATATCTAGAAGCCCACTGGATACAATATGACTTTTCCAGGTACAAATCTGGGATGTTCCCTTCCCGTTTGGCCCTCCACTAGACGTTCCCTATGGAAAGAAATTTGGTAAAATTTTCTCTAAGTGAGTTTGCAGCACTGGTCGCACCCTGCACGCCGTAAATGACACGAATGTTTACACTTCGATATTATTGGAAGGATCACTTCAACATCCTACATTGAGACAATTTAAACGACAAAGCTTGGAATGATGTCTCCAACCACTCCTTAAAACCCTGCTTGGAGGAAACTTTGGCCCAGTTTTGTCCCAGACAGAGATTTTTGATGGGTCTAACGAAGAGGCGGCAGCGTGTTGTTTCCATCTCATGCATCTGTGGATATCGACGACGGTGACGTGCAGAAGCTACTGGATGAACGTCGTAAATTAGAGCTTAATGATTTGCAGAATAAAGATATAAATGACCTGAAAGAGGACGAGGAAAACAGAGGGAAGGTTACTGGGCGTATGCCCGTTGCAATGTTTGTTTGTTGCAGGGTTTCACGCGTCTGATTTCCTTAATCAATTCTTAAGACGAAGACACTTCTTTACTGTCCACGAAGTAATCATTCTTCTTTCATTCTGTAATTTTTCTCCCCACCCGAACAATGGGAAACCCAAGGAAAAATCTTTCGTACTAATGAAGGCAAAGTTAAAAATAAACTTGCACAATGCTGAGCAACTCAAGACTTCCTCTGAAGAGGATAAACAAGTTTGGGTGGAGGCTACTAAAAGTCAGATTCAAGACATGCTGAGTAAGTGGAATGAAGTACAGTAATTTATTAAGAAGCAAAGTTGTCATAAATAAAGCAATTAACATTTTGAATGTCATACTTCATGTCAATAAAAATTTTGAAAAAAAACGACATAGACAATTATCCTTAGATCGTTTTAATGATCCATCGAATAGAAATACGAACGATTTGGGATAGGACGAGAACCCGAGGATTTACTGGATATTGAAAAAAAAAACTTTGTTTACGCTAACATAGTCACGATTACGTCGCAAGAAAAACATGGTTCAGAACCAAATCTGTTGAGACAAAATGAAAATACAAAATTATTAAATAAATAATAAGCCAAATAACAGACAAAAATAAATGTTAAGCAAATACCATACGACGTTTCTGCAATCGTTGTTGCTTTCGTCAGGTCATTCAAGTAAAGGAAGAACCGCACAAACCATGTGACGAACTCGATAGGCGTATCACCTGATGAAAGCAATAAGGATTACAGAAGCGTTGTGTGGTATTTACTTAACGCTGTTATTTCACTACTTATTTATCTAATTAAAGTGTAAAGACAATTAAGGACTGTCGACAAAATGGTGGTGAAATTTTAGTAACTCATCAGTTTTAGTTAATAATTTGGTACGATAATAGAATCGAATAAATTCACATTTATTTTCACTTGTTTCGCAAAAGGACAACAAGAAATAGACGCAGATTTAAATATTTAATTCCACGGAACGAGAATAGTAATACGACGAGATTATAATAATATTATAAATTCGGAGTAACATTTTTTAAAAATATGAAGTGAAGTGATTTTAAAAAGTTAAAGAAGAAAGATAAAAAAGAAAGACATTACCATCGAGGGTAAAACCAGACGTTGACAAAGTTCACAGAATAAATGATGTTAGGAGGATTTCAGAAGGGATATAGACAGCGACATATTGGGCAGTGAAAAATAACAAAAAAATAGTTAAATAAATAAAGATCAGTCAATTTTAAGACATGTAAAATTAAAAAACGTTTCGTCTCTTATTTTTCGACCTCGTCAGATTCAAGTTTAAAACAAATTTTGATAGTCAGTTCATGCTGACTTCTGTGGCTGAAATGTACAATTTAAACCGAGAACGTACAGTAAAAAAAAATTGATAAACTTTGGGAAGAAATTTATTTTCCATAGGCCCCCAAAAATTTAATTTTTGCAATAAATATCAACCCCTCGACAATTTACGTTAAGAGAAACGTCCATGATATGAGTTTAAAATTGTAAAAATAAATTTGTATTTTTTTACTTACATATTTTAATTATTGATTAAATATTGGTTATATCGATTAAATATAAAGACTTAACTAATTTAAAATAACGATAAGTTATTCTATAAACGGCGCTCAACGTTTTGACTAAAATTATTTAAATGTTAATAATTTATTATAAATTAACTCCCTCCTCCCCCAGAAATAAGTCTTTACAAATTGTTTGCGTGCAATATATATGAAAACGTCTAAGATGAGTCTTGAGTTGTGCAACATTGCGTTGTCGTCACCAGTGCAACAAGACTTTTCCTCGGGTTTCCCATTGTTGAGACGGGGAGCAAAAAATTGCAGGATGAACGACGAATGCTCTTTCTTGGACAGAGAAAAACCGTCTTGGTCTTAGGAATTGAGGAAATAATCAGAGCAACAACGCACTAAACCGAAATAAAACAACATTCCAACATGTATAAGTCTATTAAATTCTCTAAATGGTCTTCCTTGTTTCCCTTACCTGCTCTTTACGTTGAGGAATTAAATTGTATTTGAACTGGAGGAGGTGGAAAGGTCCACGGAGGAAACGGTAATCCTGTATCACTATTTCCAGCACGCTGACACTCGTCACTACTAATTAAACTATCTGCCTTCTTAAAGTTTCTGAGTAGATAATAGAAAAGTCGAAGCAAATGACATTCACTCCTGATTCCCCGTAGAGATCTATGTTTACGTGTCCACTGAAGCTGCACCGTCGAGCGAGATTCCCTCCGGCTCTGTGCGTGACGTCACAAGGCCGTCGCCTTTAATGTGACTCAGGAGGACGAGGGAAGTCCCCGAACAAACGAGATTTCTGAGACGCCCTCCGCAAGTAATCGTCCTTGAAAACAAGAGAGACGTGGAAGCACACAGGGGCTAAATACAACCACGTCTTCATTTTCAAGAGGCAGGAATTTTTTTTTTAAATAAATACGCTTTTATTTTTAGACTGGCTGGAAGTCCGGCCTTGCCAGGGTATTTATTTATATAACCCCAAAAAAGCATTCCACCCCCCACCCCCAATTCCCCGTCACTTTAGAGAAGCATAAATACTCTGGAATGAAATATTATAAATGTCTTAAGAGCGTCAAAATACTCCCGGTGTGATGAGGGTGCATTCTGGGTATCCTAAGAGTCTTAAAAATATACTCGATGCCATAATACAGGCACAAATACACGCACTAGCTTAAGAGAGTTAATTAAAGCGAGTTAAAATTTCTTCGTGTACCTTAAGTGTGTCATAAATACTCCCAGTACTTTAAGACAAACGAAATTCTGTCCCATGGTTTAAGACAAGCGAGTCAAAATTTCTTGTACCTACGAAGTATAAAAAATACTCCCGGTACTATAAAAGAATCAAAATTATTTGCCATGCCTTAACAGAGCCAAAAATAATCATTATACCGGGAGCCTAAGAGAGTGAAAATTACTTTCGGTTCCTTAAGAAAGTTAAAAATACTACCGGTAGATTAACAGAATTAAAATACTCACGATACTTAAAGAAGAAAAATAATATTTCCATTATGTTCATAGAATGAAAGAGTGAAAAATACTTCCGGTACGTTAAAGGTGTCAGAAATTCAATACAATAAGAATAATCCCGTTACCTTAAAATACACAAACTTTCACAGTAGCGACTACAGTATCTTAAAGGATGATTTTTGCAGTCCATATTATAAATTTTTTATTTTTTTGTAGGCGTAGACAGGCTATGTATAGGTTAATCCACATAGTGGCAACTCCCCTCTTATAGCATAGGAAAAGGAGTGAAAGAGGGGGGATGCGGAAAGATAGAGCAAGGTAGCCAAGGGTTAACTAGGGCACCCGGGCTATGGTTTAAGGATCCTACCCGGCAATTAACCTAAAAGTGATGCAAGGAAAACCCTAGAAAAATCTGCATCACGTAGGTCGGGCATTTGGTACTTGTCCCACGCCCTTCCGATGGCGGGAGAGGGGTTAGCTGTGGGGTCGCAGCTTTCACCTCGCCGTGCCTTGACCAGTTTAGGAGGCAGTTGGCCGACTATTCCAATAGGAATAGCGGACAACTCTTACCGTATGCCCAAGGTCCGCGACCCCGGAACATACACCCCTCAAAACACGCCAAGGCGCCTCGGCATGTCGGAACCTTAGTTCAAAGATTTGGAAAAGATGGAGCAGGAAATTTACACGCCAAGTCCAAGGACCTGCCACTTAATAAAATCAGTAAAATAAATAAGGAAATATTAGAATTGATTAAATGTGCGAAAATCATAAGCCTTTTAATAACAAGAGCTATTTTCAGACATAGTGAATCGTAATCGAATAAACAAACCGGATAAAATGTGTGTTGCGTGCTGCATTCAGGAAGGGGCGCTTAAACTTTTAGACAAGTCTGCTACTCTAACTGTCGAATATCTCTTTATATTTTTTTTCTGAATGATATTCAAAGAAGTGACATACAAATGTTGATGTATTTATCTCTTTCCACTTCTCAATCAGCGATTTTCAGACCTCGCGGATTACTCAAAACTGCAGGCTAGAAAATTTTGAATAATATAGTTCAAATTTCCCGTGTATTTGAAGCATAAAAAATTCCATATTAGTTTAAAATTAGCAAGTAGATAATAAAGTAGCCCATTAACAGACAGAACAACATTGGCTTTCATCAGGTGTTGAACGAATAAGACCCCCAAACCAGGTGACAACGAAACGCCACCTGGACGGACACATTTCCAGCAACATGCTGACCGGGGTTAAAAGGCAAGTGTTTCTTTAGTACGACCAATCTACGAGTCCGTGCGTAATGATATGCGTTAGCTGCAGCCGATATCTGGTTCTCGGAGAATCCAGTTCCGCGAGGGAATACCCGTTGAACCCAACATAATTAAGACGGGGCTTCTCGCCTCCAAGAACGGGTTCCACAGCAAGCGAGTGACAACAATTGTGTTGCGCTGCATTTCATCTCAGATTGGCACCTTCCGATACAGTACAATATTTTCACCGCAGATTTGCTAGAAAAACGTACATTTTCTTAGCGGAAGTGGCCATGACTGAACTTTGTTTTTTCAGCTGCCTCAGTGACGTTTCGAAAATTCGTCATTATTATTATTATTATACTGTAACGCACTTATTTCAATAATGAAAATTAATTACGAAAAAAGTGTAAGAAATCGAAAAGTCGCGACGCGGAATACTAGCTGAAGGACATGATTAGGCGTCAGTCATCACAAATACGGCGCTGGTGTGGCGGTTGGTCGCAGGGCACGAGAGTGACTGCGACAACAGAAGAAGGATCCCGCCAAACCGTCGACAAGGAAAAATGAGAATTTTGGAAAGATGGTTTGGTCATCCACGAGGAAAATTGATCACTGGATGGAGTGGAACGATTAAAAAGTGATTGGTGTAAAAAAGGATCACGTGACGTCAAAATGCAAAATAAAAGCTGGAACAAACAAAATTTAACGAGGGAAGAACTGCGCATGTAATTCTCGGTTTAAGGCATGCAATTCCTCTCTCCTGGTTGTTCTTATGGATTAAAGCTCGTTGATAAATGAAGTGTTAACCCATCTTGAGGTGACGCAAAACCTTGCACGACGAAGAAACATAGGAGTTGTAAAATGATAACTGTGGTACTGATTAAGCGTTAAACTAGTGTCTTCGTAATGTTACAGTTAATGCGAAAGAAGAGACGAAGGGTGACTACGAAGCATAAGCCAAGAAAGCAGAGGAAACGTCACCAGATAATCAATGAGCGATTGTAATGAAGCCACGATTTTGGTCTATTTCGTCCTACAAGTAGGACCTAATTAATCAAATGTGTATTTATTCGTATTCTGATAAGCTTACATTGCAAAGTGTGTGTTTATGTGAAAGAGAAACATTCTTATTTGTAAATGAGCCATCTTGTTCCATGTCTTTGACACTGAAGAATTTTGCAAGTAATTAATTCAAGTTGCACTTTTATGCGTGGTCGTAGAACTTGGAGGCAAGCAGGTATAGTCGATCATTATACATTGACAATAAAACCAAACGCTTCTATTTTTGTAATGTATAGGCACTTGCTGTATTAAAATGTAAATGGGTCCTCTTTTACGAGGTCGCTTTTGACGTCATTTTGTGGTACGGCGGCGTGCAGACCTGATGGCAGATATCTGCAAACGTCAAAGAAAATGAAAGGAGTCACACATCGAAAAGCCTCCATTACAATACACAGTTTCATGTCCAATTGACGTCCCACAGCTGATTGACGTGTGGCTGAGGGTAAAGTAGCTGATTTTATGCTTTGAAAACATTTTATTTATCTCCATGATTTACACTGGATCATACAACGGGCCAAACAACGGTTGTGTAATTTATTAATTAGGATTACACACTTTTTTTCCGAATAAGACGTAGAAATAACATGCAGTAAAGACGATGTTCAAGTGCTAAAATAATTTATTTAAAAAAATTTAAATGTGGTTTCCAATATTTACATTGCATACAAGGGATTCAACTTTTCGTTTTCATCACTCGTTCTGATGTGCTTCACATGCGGGAATATGTTTTCGGCAGAAGGGAATTTTTGCTCTTATTCGTACTCCGTGAAGTTTCCACTTCAAAGTGTGTGTGAAAGAGATATTTTTATTTGAATTTCTTCGACACTGAACAATTTTGCAAAGTGTAGTCTCGAAAGGGCAAAAGCAGCAAACAAAAAAATTCATTGCATAAAGTAGCCAGTTGGTCTGTAACTAAGACAGGAAAATAATTTTGTGTTTCCCAAAGTATGGCATATTACTTTTATTATAATATAAACCATCTAAATTTTAAATCAAGAAATTATTTAATTTTATTAGTTTATCATCTAAAGAAATCGCAAAGATCGGATCTAACCTTGTGTTTGTAATATAGATTGTACTTAATTTTTCTTACTTATTTGCTATGAATTTAATTATAGTTAAAATTAAGATAAATATCTAATTGAAAAAAATATTAACTCAGTATGAAGATTTATAAATATAGTTGTAATAGGTTTAGATAAACTTTGAAAGAGGGGAATAGTTGCTCTGGAAACTTTGTTAAAGAGTTGATCCGTTGGAGGACGTAACATTACCCATGAATTATTCATGAAGATGAAGTGAGAACATCGTTTACTATGCTGCTTACCTTAACAAAGTAACAATTCCTCTTAATTGCTCGAGGTAAATGTAAACATTATATTTTTATTTAATCATCATAACTAAATTTAAACTATCGTCATGACGTGTCGGTGGACAACAGTCCTTTAATTTATTTGGCCTGGGGTTTTCCAGCTTATAAAAATTGTATTGAGAGAAAATTCCGACGAGATTTCTTACGAAACACGTTTACCTTCCTTCGTACGTGTACGATATTGTAACTCTATCTTCATTCAATCTTAATTAGTTTACATCAGGGTGGTTTTTGCTTTATATCAGTTCGGTTTGGAACGAAGAAATATCTAAAATCAATTCGAAACAAGACACTGTAACCTGATTATTCAATATGAGACACCGTGAAGGACGACGGTCAAGCGAGATCCATTATCTGGATTTTGCTATCTGTAAAGCTTTCATTTGTTTTTTGTTGCTATTTCTAGGAATGAATTATGCCTCCGCTCTTTAGTCGTGCAATTAACAAAAACCTTTAATTTCGCATCGATTTTAGTAGTCATTTATTATTTCGCGTGTTAGTTTATTACTTTCAGCGAAACTGTTGAATGTGCACTTCCATAAGATCTGTTTCTTAATGGTTTAAAAAAATTCTGAGTTCTTAACTGACTTTTCAAACCATTGTAACATATTTATCATCAGTTATTTCATATTTCAATTCAATTTTTTTGTCTCCCTGTAATGAGCAGCGACTTCTGTGTTTGCAAAGTGACCCATGTGATGGTACGGAGGCAATTATGTTGTGTGAGAAGCTTCTGAGCACCAAAGAAGATTTGTTTCACTGGATATGAGCCTTGGGAAGGGGGGGGGAGGTAAACAAGATTGTAACGATTTTAATAAATTGAATTTTAGGGTTGATTTTATATTTAATAAAAGCAGAAGAAAAATTGATTTTAAAATTGGAGTTACGTAACAGTTGTAATATAATAGTCTACACGTGCCATCTTATCATAACGTCTCTTCCGCATAGCGGACATACGTGGGCGCAGCTGTAAGAAAGCTGAGTCTAGCGCAAGTCAGCACCTTAGGTGCCGTGTGCAGCGATGCCTACGGCAGCAGAAATCTTCCTTTCTCTAAGAGCTCTCATTGGAGACTTAAAATCATCAGGGAGGGGAAAAGGAGTCTTCGAATTGTTCAGAGCTTCTTGGGAACGGCAGTCGTGATCCAACCTCCAGACGGGTCGGTGGCTCCTGGTGCTATCCGCCAGTTTGTCTTTCTTTATTTTATTTCTGACTATTAAATCTCTTTATTCTTCATCAACTCTAATTTGACTGAAGTGCAGCGAAACACCAAACAATACGCCTAGGTTCAATTAGTTGAACCCGAACCCTCACGTTACCGACTTTCCTATTTCCTGTTCTTAATTCTTCCTTTATCCTCTAGATCGGTAGCCAGGTGAGCTAGCGGAGGTATAGCTCAGTGAGTGAACGATCTATCTGGACTTCTCATTCCTAACTGATGGAATGTATTATTTATGAAATATTTAATTATCTGGTATGATATTCTATTAGATAGTTCGTTTATTATTTATTAAGCCAAACATATGATATTTCGTGGTCTTGTTAATACATCCATTGGATTTGAAAATATTTACGTCTGATTGAAAATAATTCATAAGAAAGATAGTCAATACAGACAAAAAAGGTAATATAAATACCACACAACGTTTCTGGGATCCTTGTTCCTTTCGTCATGTGCTAAGAAGAGCCTAGAGAAACACAACTGCACTGGTCATTTACAACACTCCTGATCAGTGCAGTTTTGTTTCTCCAGGCTGTTCTTAGCACCTGACGAAAGGAACAAGGATTCCAGACACGTTGTGTGGTATTTATATTACCTTTTTTTTCTGTATTGCCTATCTTTCTCATTCACATCCATTGGATGCTCATCAATTTAATTTCTAGGACGCTACAGGCTACCTGCTTTGTGATATCTGTTTCGAGACGTTAAAATTAGCATTTGCAGGCTCAGGTAGGTTTCTCAGGAAACTGCAACCCCTTTCGCCATTTATGTTTAACTTCTTATCTATAGGTATCCAAAATTCTCATATCGGCCTTAAAATATTTCATTTCCGACTTCAAATTTAGATTTGAAGCTCCCTCTATTTCAAGTTATAATCATTTCATATATATTTTTTAACTATTTGCAATATTTCAGATCAATGACGCAGAATAACCTTTGTGGCAAATCTGTGTAAACCCACCTGATGCAATCGATATGCCAAAATAGAGTAACTGGTATATTTGGTTGATATTAAATCTTTATTCCTCTAAACTTCACAAATAATTGATAAAAACCACATGTTTCCATTATGAGTTTTCAATAACGTTTTAATGCCAGGGTCATATATGTGTTTCTAAATAGAAAATTCACATAGACATCTCTCAAATCTTTCACAGATTATGCAGGCCCATTGTATAAAAATTATCCATGAGCAAAGAATTCCTCAGTGTTGGCATAGCAGGAAATATTATTGTTGACAAATTTTTAAAAAAGTAGGTTTCCTCTTCTGAATCTTCATATTTAATTCGAATCAAATTATACGACTAAAGAGCGGGGGCATAATTCATTCCTAGAAATAGCAACAAAAAACAAATGAAAGCTTTACAGATAGAAAAATCCAGATAATGGATCTCGCTTGACCGTCGTCCTTCACGGTGTCTCATATTGAATAATCAGGTTACAGTGTCTTGTTTCGAATTGATTCTAGATATTTCTTCGTTCCAAACCGAACTGATATAAAGCAAAAACCACCCTGATGTAAACTAATTAAGGTTGAATGAAGATAGAGTTACAATATCGTACACGTACGAAGGAAGGTAAACGTGTTTCGTAAGAAATCTCGTCGGAATTTTCCCTCAATTCAAAATTTTTATAAGCCACAAAAATGTGCACATAAAATAAATTGAGGCTTTAAGTTTGATTAAATTAAAATAGTGGAGTCAAAGTACTTAAATTTAAGTAATAAAGAATGTATTCTCTTCATATCTGATATGAGATATTGAGAATTACTAATTCAATGTTACCTTTGTCTAATAGAGTATATTTTATTCCATAGTGTAAATTTTAATTTTTACAATTTTTACTATCACACAACAATTAATATAAGGTGATATAATTTCATACCAATTTTCTCTTTCTCATATTTCATATGGATTCAACAACACACATTTCTGGAACCAAAACAAAACATCTTAGTAATGAAAAAATCAATTAATTTCATTTAAATAAATAAGAATAATTGCCACTACCACTAACCTATTTCCAAATACTGTATATCAGAATCCAGATGTTTTCCCACCATCTCTCCAGTCTGAATGTGCATAAATTCTTCCACGTTGCACAGCAATTCCTGTAGTGATTGACCCATCATGTGCATTTACTTCTTTAATATTGTGGCCTATAGCTTTCAGACTATCTAAAACTGTCTACAGTTTTAAGGAAATTAAAACGAAAATATTATTTGGAAAACATTTTACTCCTTTTATCATGATCATGAAATACAAATAACAGAACAGACAAAAATAAATCTTTGGTCACGTTATTAAAAAAATGCAAGAGCCATAAGAATGACATACAGCACAAACCATCTCCTTTCTGATGTGGGTTGTTCTTACAGCTCTTGCATTTTTTTAATCACCTGACAAAAACATTGTGAGATATTTATTTAGCACTTATTTTTGTCTGTTAATAGGCTATTTATTTATCTAATTAGTATACTTCTAACATTGGATATTTTATAATATTGAAATGTTACTTTATTAACCCTTTGCACTCAAGGGTTCCGTAGCAGAGCCCTCGAGCTTGAAGATCATTTTAAAAGGTTCCACTCTGGAGCCCTCGAGTGCAAAGGGTTAAATATTAATTCTTCATACATTAGGTACTACTTCTTCGATGCATTAAAAGTCTTCCATTAAAATATATAATAAAGTATAGACATTAACTCAAACATTTATTTCATGTCCTGTCATCTGCTTTAAAGATTCCATTACAAAAATCTGTTTCTTTCATTTCCATTGTTCATTATTTTAACTTATTATTTCTATTCAGTTTTATTCCATTTTATTAATTAAATAGAAACATTTATTTTTCTGAGTTTATGAACAGAATTACCTGATTAATTCCTGCATGATAATGGATTTGTACTGGGTAAAATTTATGGTACATTTTGGGCATTTTAATGGCATCTCTCAATGTATAATTCAACCACAGGTTGGCTATAGCTACCTAAATTTAAATCACAATATAACCTTTCAGTTAGAATGTTACAGTCATTGAACTATTTATAATATATTTTTTTAATGTATATGTTTTTTAAGATAGGGGGATAATCTACTAATTACTGAATGAGTAGGTATACCATTCACAAAAATTATATGTATAAAGAAACTTCACATAAGTAAAAATGTTCTGGTAATAAATGTCTTCCTGTCTCTCCTACCTCGAGTAAGAGAAGGAATAACATGGCTTATCTAAGAATGAATAAAGTCACCATGTTTCTTCCCCGTCTTCTTCTGACTGTCCCACTCACCCTCTATCTGCCCATCCCCATCTCAACCCACCTACCTTTGCCCCTACTTTTCTAACTCTCCCTTTTCTCTTTCTGTGTGTGCCTCTGATTCCCTCTCATGCCCTCTCCAACACTAACTCTGCCCTATGGTATGAAACGTAGATAATTAAAATATTTTTTTTAGAGAGGCAGTGGGATTCTTCCTCTTGTTTAAAATAAAACTAAAATTTATTATTCCATTATCAATATTATTTAAGTATACACTTTATAAAAATAATCAATTTTGTAACAAATTTTATTTTAAATCATTAATTGTTAATCAGTATAAGCAATTTTTACCTGTGCCACAGTTGGTATGATTTTAGTTCCGCCAGTAGATGCCAACATTAATCTGACATTACCTTGTTTGTCTACAAAAATCGAATGACTCGTAAATGCAAGAGGTATTGTGTATGGAGTAATAATATTGGCAGAATGAGGAGTGTTGCAATTTTTATCCTTCACCCCAGGAAATTGATCATATCTTGTCTGGTTATTTAAAATTATGCCTGTTCTCACTGATCTCAATTTGGCACCTAAACTGAAACAAGCAGAGGCATGAAATTATTTTTGGAACACAGTTTTGTGAATACATTTTCTAAAGATTAAATGATGGAAATTGAATGTTATGAATTTTTTGCATCTTCAAGTGATAATAATGCTTTTTATTTTTAATGTCATGACTCAAATTAATTATTTCCATTATTAACAGAACAAAAGAGGTTGTTCATCAAATCATACAGGACAAAATGGTAATAATGTCTATT
Organism: Zhengitettix transpicula; assembly: GCA_037074705.1. Classification (NCBI taxonomy): domain Eukaryota; kingdom Metazoa; phylum Arthropoda; class Insecta; order Orthoptera; family Tetrigidae; genus Zhengitettix; species Zhengitettix transpicula. The sequence continues at coordinate 231,572,136 of CM073590.1, read as the reverse complement.
TTCAATATACATAAAGGATTCTTGTATTTAATAATTTATTTCAATTTAGAGGTAAAGACTTGATTAACAATTGAGAAGAAACTTTCAATTGAAATTAAGTACACATTTCCTTTTAGCTGGTAATGTTTTCTTTGTTAATAAATAACTGTGAAAGGCTGCTGTTGTGGTAGGGACAGATATATTTAGCCTATCTTTCCATCACACTTTGACCTCCATTATCTGTCACGTAAAACTGCATAAATAATGGCATATGCCTGTGCTAATATACAATTAACATGTAAAATAATGAAGATAGTAATTGCCCTGGTTTATACATTAATAAATCCCAAGGGCACTTTCCTTAATGAAGTAGTAGTATTTATTCAATATGTGGTCTTTAATCGGACATGTAAAATAATATATATATATATATATATTGGTATGGAAAGGATAGAGAGATAGGTTGTGGCTTACCTGAAAGTAAAGTGTGGTGTCGCCATGAGGAACTGAAGGTTGTTCTTCAAATTTTCGGAGGCTCTCAGCCTCCTTCTTCAGGAATATATATATATATATATATATATATATATATATATATATATATATATATATATATATATATTGGTATGGAAAGGATAGAGAGATAGGTTGTGGCTTACCTGAAAGTGAAGTGCGGTGTCGCCATGAGGAACTGACCAATCCACATTAAAAACATTACCCGTACCCACCACGAAATAATTTCCCGCTTCCCCGATTTCGACAAAACCGCCGCGACCATCCTCCATCACGCAACCAATTTTCGCCGCGTTTCCGCCCAAGGCCATTTACGGAAGTTGACGAAGTTAATTAAACAGGCCACGGGTATCGGCATACAAATCCCAACCCATTCCTGGCTTCCTCAAACATCGCCACCCCCTCTCATTTCATCTAAACCCTGCTTGGCAGATCTTTTCCACCTACCAAAACCCACGACTTTAGCGCCGCAATCCACCCAATACAAAACTCCACAGACCACCAAACCACCCAACAGCAACATCCTCAACCTATCTTCAAAAATTCTAACCAATGATGAAATTTCTGTTCTGGACAAAGGTCTCACCTTTTCCCCCACCCCCACCCTAGACCCCTTCAGACTTGCCCGAGACACGCTTAAATTCTGCCAAACAGTCCAGTGGAAACTACATTTCACCAAGAAACCCCCGATCACCATAGATCCCCATAACTCCACAGCTCCCTGCCTATCCAAATTTAAGGAAGCATCCAAACTGTCACCCCCAAAACTCGCACCCAACCACCCACTTCAAACATTCACCCACACCCTAGTCTCCCACGTTACCTCACCATCCTTTCTTAACTCGCTCCCCAATAAACCTAACCTGACCCGTAACCAGCATTTAGCCCTCCAAAACCTTAAAAATGACAAAGAAATTGTCATTCTCCCGGCTGACAAGGGCTCCACCGTTGTCGTCATGGACGTGGAGAAGTACACGGCTGAGGCACTTCGCCAGCTGAGAGACGACAGAACCTACAAACCTGTACCCACTGACCCCAATCCGGCCATCAACTCAGAAATAGACCAATTTGTCCGTACACATGGAAAACTTCAAAAATTATCATCAGCCTCCATTGAACTCCTCACCCCCAAAAAACCCAGAACACCCACCTTCTACTTGCTCCCCAAAATCCACAAACCTAATATACCGGGCCGCCCAATAGTTGCCGGCTACAATTCCCCTACTGAGAGGATTTCTGCATTGGTGGATGAGTCCCTCCAACCAATAGTAGAAAACCTACCCTCATTCATCCAAGACACCAACCACTTCCTACGCCGTCTCCACGAACTACCAAAACCTCTTCCACCTGACACCCTTTTGGTCACTATAGATGTAGTGTCACTTTACACCAATATTCCCCATGCCAATGGACTAGCGGCACTTGAACACTTCTTGTCCCGCAGGCCACAAAATTCTCTCCCCACCACCAGTTTTCTGGTTTCTCTTACCCAGTTTGTCCTCACCAGAAATTACTTCTCCTTCCAGGACAACATTTACCATCAAACCAGTGGCACAGCTATGGGCACCCGGATGGCCCCCTCCTACGCCAACCTGTTCATGGGACGCCTGGAACAGGCCCACCTAAATTCCTCCCCATTAAAACCCCTGGCCTGGTTCAGGTTCATAGATGACATCTTCATGCTATGGACTCACGGACCAGACTCCCTATCCGAATTTCTCCACACCCTGAACACCAAACACCCCGTTAAATTCACCTGGAACCACTCCCCAACCAAAGTCACCTTCCTAGACGTTGACGTACATCTGAGCTCGGGCACGATCAACACATCTGTCCACATCAAACCTACAAACACACTTCAATATTTGCACTTCACCAGTTGCCACCCACACCACACAAAATGCTCCCTCCCATACAGTCTAGCCCTCAGGGGAGCACGTATTTGCTCCACCTGGAACAGCCTCGCCTCTTACACCAACCGGATCCTTAATGCCTTCATCAACAGAAACTATCCCAGCAACCTCCTCCAAAAACAGATAACCCGGGCCCTATCAAACCTCCAAACAACCACACCCACTCTTGTCCAAAACAAAAAAAGTAGTCCACCCCTCACGACAACCTACTTCCCAGGACTACAAAAAATCAATTCCATTCTCCGCCTAGCTTACACTGGACTGCAATCCAACCCTGAATTAAAAACCATCCTCCTCACTATACTCCCCACTTGCCCAAGGGTTGCCTTCAGACGCCCACCCAACCTCCGAAATTTACTTGTACACCCTTGCAAAACCCACACCACCACCCGCCCACCCCTGCCGGGTTGCAAACCTTGTGGTAGGAGCAGATGCCATGTTTGCCCTGTCTTACAGCCCACCACAACCTTTCATAATCACACAAAAACCTTCAAAATCAGAGAAAATATCACCTGCCTCTCCTCCCACACCATCTACCAAATTAACTGCAGACTCTGCCCTGCCTTCTATATAGGCCAAACCAAAAGACCCCTCCCTGAACGTATAGCCAACCACCGCAGCACTGTCAAACTATCTAAAATCCAATTCCCAGTAGCTGCTCACGCCCAAAACCACAACATAAACAATTTCGACCAATGCTTCACACTCACCATCCTTAAAGCTCTACCCCCCGATTCATCAGAAGCAGAACTCCATCTATGGCAACTATCTTTCCAACATGTCTTGCAGTCCAGGCAAAGCCCTGGACTCAACATCTTGTAATTAGTGCCCTTCCTACATACCATCTCCTCTTTCACGAGACCATGTGAGTATGTATGAGCATGCTCATGTATGTGTAAGTATTCATACATGTGTGTGTGTGTGTGTGTGTGTGTGTGTGTGTGCATGTTCATGTGTATTTGTATGTTCAAGCATACATGTATACATGGGATGCTTTGTATGAATGATCTGTATCCTAACCTTTCCTATGCCACAACCTCCCCCTGAGAGAGAAAGTTAGTGGCTTGGTGGGGGTGTTGATTGTTTATGGGCTACTGGCCGTGCGGCGGTCAAATCTCCGCAGTCCGCAGCCGGCCGGTGCACGGAATGGTGTAACACTCCTTCCTGAAGAAGGAGGCTGAGAGCCTCCGAAAATTTGAAGAACAACCTTCAGTTCCTCATGGCGACACCGCACTTCACTTTCAGGTAAGCCACAACCTATCTCTCTATCCTTTCCATACCAATATTTTTGACAATGTCACATTCTCACTATTACAATATATATATATATATATATATATATATATATATATATATATATATATATATACATATATATATATATATATATTCCAATAACTATGATCATTGCTACACATGCTACCAAATGTTTCTACTCTATCTCTCATAAGAAATCCATTCATAGTAATTCTCCAACCAATATGTCTTAGTGGTTAATATTATATCATTTTCTTTATTTCTCTCTTTATCCTTGTTTTTTTGTTTCATTTCATATTTCCCTATTTTATTCTTCATTTGTTTAACTTATAACTGCTTGTGTGTTATCTCATAATTTTATCTCCTTTCTCCTTTAATCTACAAGTTCTTGCAACATGTGCATTTTACACTCACTAGATTGACCCCTTATTGTGTTCTGTGAACATGTAAGTTCATTTAATACAGATAACATGATATTGTTTCAAAAGTGTAATGAAATGTTAGGCAATCTAAACTTAAAATCTTTATAAATAATAAAAAATACTATTCTAACCTCATAAATTTAATAACCTTACTTTATGTTTTAATTTGAGTGTTTAAAATGATACAGATTAAATTTTTCATGTGTTAACAGGTGATATTTGTAAACTATTAATAAATTAAATGCTCACAATTCATTCACGCTACTTGTAACAACGGCATCACCATTTGGAGCAATGACACATATATTTGATGTGCCCTTGTCTTCTGAAAGTAAATGTTGAGCTCCATAATATATTGGATCATTTGAGGTCTCATTATCTTTTATCCTTTCACGAATTTTTATAGCATAATCCCTTGAAGTGATATTTTTAAAAAGCTAAAATATTCAATCAGAAGCAGAATATTTTATTAACTGAGAATTACTTTTGTTAATATCATAAATATCCTTTACTTTTGCTTGATCACATAAAAATTCATTTATAAAAACATATACAATGTTGTTGTAAACTATGATCAGTAAGCTATATCTCAAACTAAAACTACTTTTAGAGTGTTTGAGATCCATAATGTTGTGTTGCAGAGAGAAATGTGTCAAGAGTAAGGGGTAGGTGAGATATAGTGGAGGAATTAGAGAATTAGAAACCGAAAATGTGGACAGAAAAATATAATATAGGAAGGATGAAATTACAGGAAAAAAATAATAAAAAATAATAATTTTGAACACATTTGTAAATGATCAACAAAATTCGAAGTTCAATGTCGTGTAGTATGAGAGAACTCAATAAGATTATGAACTTAAAAAAAGACTGAATGTAAATTATTATTTGTATTAGATAACAGACTTAAATTATTAGGATATGCAATACAGTTCAGATTTTTACTAAAGCTGCTGTTGATAGCAAATTGTTGAATGATACCCCTGAACAATTGCTTAGGTAAGGACACTATTTATGGTTCTCTGAGCCGAGAGGAACATAGGAAATTAAGCATTTTAATAAATAGGAATAAAATGTAAAGGATATTTACTTAACAAATAAAATAAACAGTAAAAGAAATTTCAAAAAATTTAATTTTTTGGGTCAGATATTTTACGGAGAACCTTGAAATAAAATGGTCTAGAACAAGACAACATAAAATGGCAGTTTGAAAAGTCAACAATGGCAACAAAAGACTAATGTTTGTCAGAAGACAACATGGAGAGTACCACAATAATTAAAATCAAAGATAAAAAGAAAAATGGATAGTACCATCATGTATAAGAAGAATGTCAATTGTATAAATAGTAAACATAATTCATAAGAATATTAGCAAGAAAAATGAATTTGTGTTGTTAATGGTGGGAAGGTAGTGGTCATATATCTTCATATTTAATAGGTTATTTCCAATACACTGACAACTCACTCAACAATCATGATGGTTGTAAAAATTTTTAATTGTTATTTTCTTTCTGGAATGTGTATACAAAGCAGGATTTTTTAATTATTTTATTTTGAGTAATTGAAAGGTGACCCTACCTCAGGTGCAGAAATTTCAAAACAAGGATCTCCCAGCCAAGACCATTGAGCAAATGCAAATTTAAAAGCCTCTATCATGCGTTGATATCTTGTAGCTTCATTTGAAACAGTAATAAAGGAGTCAAGGATGTTCAGAATGAAAGTAAGAACTGGTCCTGAGCCCAGAAGTGATGAAGTGTATAGTGTAATGTCATCACTCAAAAGTCTAATAACTGTATCTTCCCAATGAACCCTGCAAGCAAAAAATACATTGCAGTATCAGCAACTTATTAATAATTAGACTAACTTCAGTATAGCTATAGGCAATCTGAATAATTAACTGTGCTCTAAAATGGTTATATCATTAAAAATCAATGTCAACATATGGGAAGCTAAGATACCTTCCAAATAAATTTAAGAGTAATGAACTTCTAATTAACATTTACAATTCATAATTTTGGTTTCTATAATTAAATGACAAATAATCTTTAATAGTATACAAACTATACAAATCAAATGTGATATCAATCCTTATTGTTGTAGCATATGGCAGTATACAATGAAAAATTTATAAAATACAATGACTGTCACATATTATTTTTAGGTTGAAGTGAATGAAATAATTACATACTTAATGAATTAACCATTAAAATAAAGATGAAGAAAGTGCAATGAACTTACTAAACCAGAATTATATGAGCTCAACAATAAAAGGTGAATATGTTTTATATTTGTACTGAAAAGATATAAAGGCAAAAATAATTTTTTAAGTAACAAAGTAAATAATAGATCAATATGAAGGTACTACCAAAATTATAAGTTAGGTTAAATAAATTTATGTATGTTACTTAGTGAACTTGAAGATGAGCATGTTTATTACTGGTAGTTTTCCAAGTCCTCTTTTGTCACTAAACTTCCAAAATCTTTCAAGTCTGCAATGAAGTCATCCCCCACACTTCCATTGTAAAAGGATTGTACCCCTTCAGAAGCTATTTTTGCCAGAGTTGCACCCATTTTTGGTCTCCTCAGAATGTCACCAGCAATCCAAGTAGTATTTGTGTCTGGATTTATTAATATTTCACTGTTTATAAAAACAAGGTATAAAATGTTAAAGGAAGCACAAAATTAGGATTACTTATGCATAATTTTCTTCTATTTAACATGCCCACACAATTTATTATCAAAACTGATGGATGTACACAAAAAGAAAATGAAAAAATTTACATCTAATTGAAAATATTTAAAAAGAAAATTAATTAGGCATGATATCACAAAGGATAATAACAAATGTATCCTGTGTTAAACACAATGGGATATTCAGATTAATAATAATAATAATAATTCCATTGAAGGATACATGATATTTTGTGAAAGTTAAATTGAGAAATCAGAGATAACACAAAACATACAGAACTCACCTTAGACTTGGAGTCTCTTTTATGATTTTTTCTAATGGTTGTATAAGAGAAACAAAGTGAGGTGTGACCTCAAATCCATACACACACAAGTCAATTGATGGTTGGAAGAGGTCTGCCCATTTAATATTACCACTGGCATATTTCTGAAATGCTTCCCAGTAGCCCCTTAATTCTCCAGGCACAGCAATGAATGATTTTTCTAAAATTTGATTAGCCTTATTTTTTAAAAAATGACACAAAAAAATAAGTAATATTGAAAAGCTGATTTTAGTCTATGGTTAAAATTTGCAATAATTTAACAGTATACTTTTCATAGTTAATAATCTTTTAGTATGGCATTGGAAGATTTCTTATTGAGTTTCAAAAATAATCAGATATTTTTTAAAACTTAACATACCTTAAGTTGTAAGCAATATAATTAAGGATATGTGATAATTAAATTGATGTGTAGACAGGTAGTTGGCAGTAGGATTGCCCGAGAAGAAGCTGATTTAAGTTTTTGGAGGTATAGTGTATAACAAGATTGCCAAAATTGATTCTTAAATCAAATTGATTTTATTTTATATATATTTTCATTGTTTATTGATGAATGTTTCACTTGTTTGGAAGAATAAATTTACATTGCACATACAGGTATATATTTCAGTGTGACTTTATTTAATAAATCTTTTTAAAATTGTTTTGTTAAAAAATTGCAGTAATTTCAATTATATTTCAGTTGAGAATTGTCTATGGCCAATAGCTTCTTTGAAATTTGAAAATTAAAGTTGATTAAAAAATGCTAAGAATTATTGGTCTTTTTGTTATTAACATTAAAAATCCTTTCCCTGATAGTTAATCACTCTCTAATATTACTTCTTAATAACCATAACAAAATTATTGTGCCAAGCTGAGACCAATATACCTTTCAAGCAATAAATAAAATTATTGCAGCTCATGCTTAAATGTTCTATAGAAATCACTTACTTTGGTTTTGTGGGTGCTTTAAAATATTTTTTATAAATATCCCAAATGAACAAACTATATTATCATCAGTGTTATGCTTCTTGGAACATATCTCCCTCAAAACGTAAGAGTAAATTGTGGAATAATGTTTTTATTTATATTTATGACTGTAACCTGTGGTGTTTATCAGCTTATTTATATTTGCTTTGAGTGGTACTGCTTCCTTGGCTATGAGGCTGGTGGCTGACTTGGTTTGATGCTTGTAAATTGTCATGATGAAACCCCCACCAATGCCCATACTCTCAAAATTAACAACACCCTCACAGATCATTGTAGCTATTGTTGCCTCTACTGCAGAACCATTTTTCTTCATTATGTTTCTGTAGATAAAAATGGAATTTAACTTAAAACAGTGTTTTGCCCAAATAATTAACTTAATAAATGGTAAAAAAAAACTGTTTAGATGACCACTTTTAAATTGTTCTTAAGCAGATTTCAAGTATATAAATTTCCAAGAAATAACATTTTAATAATTTGAGATAATTTATGGAAATACATCTTGTTCCATTTTTGTCAAATAATGAGTTATGATGCAATAGCTTTATTTGCCATAAAAGTTAACTGAAAGGAAAGTTAATTTAATTGTTATTATTTTAAGGTAGCAATGCTTTTCAATATTACTTATTAATTACTAAAATCCTAGGAAAGTATTTCTTTTTGAAACATGCACTTCATAATAAAATGAAATCATTAAAACCATTATTAATTAAATTGGATACTTTTGATATGAAATGGAATTTACTTTTAGAAGAGAGTGAGAAAAGTAATCATATATAAACGTTTTTAAACTATATTAAATACATAAGAATTTTAAAGATGATTATGATCAACAGATCAAAATTGTCAGTAGTAATTAAAATAAATAAGTATATTGAGACTGAAAATGGTTGTTCCTTTAAAATTATTAAGTTTTAGGAATATGTATTGGATAAGAACTTTATTATATGAAACAGTTACTTACATTCCAACATCTGCACACAAAATCTCATTGGTAACAACTGCAGCTTGTCCATAAATTCTTTTCTGTAGATAAAAATATAGTACTACTCCTGACAGAGCAAGAACCACTGTCAATGATAGCACCATAATCGACTTCAACTTGTTCCTGGAACTATTTGGAAGATTAGACAGCATACAGCCATATTAAATATGTAAACCACGTTTTAATAAACAAATCTATGGAGTACAGAATCAAGAAGTTGAGAATCATAAGAATAAGTCAATAACTAACTATTAATAAATATTTTTTTTGGTTTTGATTGCTGTTGTAATATCAGTGTCACACTATAAATGTTTTTTAACCTCATCAAAATAAACCATACTTTGTTGTGAGTAAAATTCTTTCCAATTTTTGTACTGTTATAAAATATAACACAGTTCACGTATCAGCAACGTGAAAAAAGATTCTAAGCACTTGATTCAAATCAGCATGATTTGGAATGTTTCTAGAGCTGTCAAAAGCATTTGATGTGAAAATAATTAAATAATAAGGCTATCAATTCTGATGGCCTTATTATTTAATTATTTTCACATCCTATTTAAGTTTTAACAGCAAAAATGTGTATGTTAACTTTGAATTCAAGTAGAAAATATTAGCAGGCAATCAATCTATAACAGTCCGTGTTAAGCATGGTGTGCCACAGGGTTCTATCCTTGAACCAACCAATTTGTAAGGTTTGTCAATTTTTGTAATGACTTACATTAAGCATTTAAAGCACAATTTTCGTAATTTAAGATAGAATTCACATTGCAATATTCCCCAAATGTGCACTTAATGCCATATTATTCGTTTCAGTAAATTATTGGTAAGTTTCCTGTATACTGGTGGTTTATTAAGAAATTTAACTTAAGATTCATCACCGCCCGATTTGAATTTTTTTTTTTACAATCAATGATTCGAATGAGAAGGGGATAAGTAACAAAAAGGAACTCGGAGTCAGAAGTCAAAGGCTCATTTGTACCATACATGGGTAGCTACAGAAATTATATACAATTAGTGTACTGTATCAAATATGCTGCAATAATATGAAGTCCGCAGTAGAATGCGGAATCCATCAATGTTGTCATCGCTCGTATGATATATGTAATCTTATCATAGGAAATACTAATGCTTTTGCTACACTGTTGAAACCAATTAATAATAGGTCTATATTTTAATATATAATTTAATTTGTAGTTGGAATGAAGATTATTGAAGAGATAAATTTTATTAATTAAAATGACTATAAAGGCTTCTCAGGTTTCTAACCGGGGTAAGACTTGATTTAAAGTACGACGTTAAGATAATATGTTACAGCATTAAATGATATACTTGATTTAATTAATTAAAAATTTAAATACCAACAACTTCTGCAGAAAAAGCTGATAATTAGATAAGTCTTGGTTATAAAATAATCTGAAAGTTCACAGTTGGTCGAGTGTAACGGGAATTAGGGGCTCGAGAATCCTGTCACCGGACCTGGCTCACATAGAAAGTAATCAACAATCTTCTTTGATATTTCTCATAAATTTGCAAAAGATGAGTAACATGTGCCTTCCAAACTCCTCAAATACAAAAATTATCCAATAACTTCTTACATAGGCCTACAAGGTAAGACAATAATTACAAATTTTATAATAAATGACAAACAAAAAGAGTGCTCTGGCTCTATGAAATTCATGGCCTGTTATTATAATATTATGAAATTAAGACGATCATTTTGTTAGAATATTTCCTTTGAAATATGCGCGGTGCTTAAATTTTAAGACCCCTCTGTTCACTTCTTTACGGCATTTCTTCACGCGTCGACCCTGTTCCACATAAATAGTTGCCATATTTTTCAGTTTTCAAATATATTACCATCTTCGCCGTAAAATTTTATTTTCATGGCCACCCTCCAAATCGTTGGGAACTCATTATCTGAATTGTAAATAACCAACTTCATTTCAATTACTTGAATTACAGGAGCGTTCTCTCATTCTGCTCTTTACCACTCAGAAGCTCGAGGCTGTAGATTCCTTACTTTACAACAGTTATGTTTTTATTTTATTTTTATCTTTACTCCTACTTCCAATCGCATCTATAATAATGAACTGCTTACTGTCGTTTTGGAAAGGCATTGCTAAAAATTTGAAAACTAGGAGACATCAAACCGACTTATATTTTGGAATCAACTGACTACTTCCGTGTCACTATCAGCTTTAATTGTTTTTATAATAGTGGTTATCTTGTCAAGTTATTTTGACGATTCCCAAATTTTATCAAGGAATAAACTTCGGCTATTGCTACATACCTACGTCAAGAGTAAAGAAATTAACTTTTCAAATGCTAAATTGTACTCGTACAACCCAAAAAGTACACAACTGTCCCTATGAGCAATAATTAGCAGATGTTAAGTACCTACCAATTCGTTGAAATTATAGTCCGCCCACCCGACTTTACGTTTTTTCGGCGTTCTGTACATGGCCGTGAAAGTTTCCAAGCGAACTGTGATTCTAGTTTCGTAGTGTCATGATAAATATCAGCCCAGTTCGTATCTAATTTCAAATCAGAAGTTTCCATAGTTCGAGACAAAGACCAAAACCAAAGGATATTTCTTTACATTGTTACAAATACGAAAATATTCATGTGCTTTATTGTTCAGAGATATTGCTCTAGAAGCTTAATTTGTATTAAGGTACCTTTGAAAAACCGGTGAACAATATACCGCCTCTCTCACGCGAATTAAATTCAGTGTAACTAATGGAAAGCAATCTTAAGATTCCTAAACTAATTAACGACTAGAGATTTGTGAATTACCCGCATTGGTGAGTGCTTTCGTGAATGGGGAAAATCGTTCAATCACCTTTTGATTTTTCAAAAAAATTCACCTTGAAAATGCTAGAAAATTTATATAGATTAACACTGTGTAAATGATTTTAAAAAATTAACATTGTAAGTTTTTAGTTGATTGTTTAAATGCTACTGAGTGATACATTAATCATTTTGTTAGTACAATATTGGTTTCTTTCATTTTATTGATTGAATATATCTTTATCATAAATTTACCATAAATACTTTGACCTACATATGACAATTGCATTTACAAGTAAAAAAGTTGACATTTTTATTGTTGAATTTGATGAAATAATTTTTTATTAAAGCTTTAATGTCATTTGGCGTACAATATCAGAAACATACAAATACATATCTTGGATGCAAATATGCATAAAAAAATCACACACACACACACATATATATAAATATATATACAGTCACAAAGTTGCTTGCATAGATTAAGAAACTTCAAACCAATCTCAATTAAACAATCACGACTTTGTTAGAAAGTGACCCTTCATATGGACTTTAAAACCTTGTAAAGACACAAAATGTTTACAACATTGCACACAGTTGTATGGTTTCTCACCAGTGTGACTCCTCATGTGTTTAGTTAAGGTGGATGAACGAGTGAAATGCACACCACACTCAACACATTCATAAGGTCTTATTCCAGTATGGCTCCTCATATGTGAATTTAATGTAGATAATTCACTAAATGATGTTCCACACATTACACACTGGTATGGTTTTACCCCAGTGTGTGTTCTTAAATGTGTGGTTAAATTAGATGATTCAGTGAAATATTTATCACATAAAGGGCATTGATGTGGTCTCACTCCAGTGTGAATTCTCATGTGCCTGGTTAAGCTATAAGAAACAGCAAAACATTGGTCACATTCTTTACATTTGTATGGTTTCTCTCCTGAGTGAGTCCTCAAATGTCTCCGCAAGTGTTCTCCTCTCTTAAATATTTTTTTGCACTCATGGCATTGGTGTTCCATTATTAACAGCATTAATTGTCATTCTGTCTGGCAAACCTCCAGCCCTGTAAACTATCAAAACATATTTGCATAGGACAACACAAAACACAAAGTTCCATCATAATGGATTAATTTAAATAAAATTTACCACTATTCACACCTAAATTTTAGCTTTGAGGATGTATTTTTACAAACAGAATGAAAATGTGGCTCCTCATTGAACCAAAAACATTTTATGCTCTCACAATAGACTAGATCCACATTTAAAATAAACAATTTCAAAATTTTCAATGTGACTGAGATCAAACAACAAAAAATTGCATAGTAGAATTTCCAACATAGCAGTGATATCACTTTATGACAATTAAATGATTACATAGTAATTATATAAATAAAATCAAATAGCACACAAATGCTAAATAAATGTCACACATTTTTGAAATCCTTGTTGCTTTCATAAGGTAATTAAAAAAATGCAAGCGCCACAAACTTTTGAATGCAAAAGCAAAGAGTTTGTCTCCTGGTTTGTGCAATGTGTAGTTATTATGACTATAGTGTTTTTTAATCAGCTGATTACAGAAATATGTGGTATTTATTTAGCACTTATTTTAGTCTATTTGGCTATTTATGTATCTAATTGGTATATTTTTTAAAATACACATTTTATATTTAAAAATTACACAGTGAAGAAAGTGTAGACTTCAATAACAGCTCTTGCCATAGTAACATTCCACCAGTTTGGAATGGGAAGTCCAGCTAGATCATTCACCAACTAAGTTATACCTCTGTTCGCTCACCTGGCTACCGTTCTAGTGGATAAAGGAAAAATTCAGAACAGGAAATAAGAATCTCAGTAACGCGAGGGTTCAGGTTCCACTAATTGAACCTAGGCATAATGTTTGGTGTTTTGCTGAACTTCAGTCAATTAAGAGTAGTTGAAGAATGAAGATTTAAGGTAGAGAAATAAATTAAGAAAGACAATCTGGTAGATAGCGCCAGGAGCCTCTGATCCATCCGAAGGTTGAACCAGCACTCCTGTCTCCAAGAAGCTTTGGACAGGTAGTCCTATCTGACGATTTCAGTTTCTCCAATCAGAGAACAGAATATTTCCAATACTGTGTAGCTTTAAATTAGCTGTGCCAATCTGTGAATGATATATGGAAGAAAAGTTTATTCTAAAGAAACAATTTAGAAATGGCCCATGTAGTGTATTATATTACACCATAGTGATATTAAATCAAATATACTTGAAATGCAATATGTTTTTTTGTAAACATAAAAACAGATAGTATCATATTATGAAATGTAGAAAACTTATTTTTTTAGATATAATTAAACCATTTCTTCAATTTTTTAGGTTTACATTTGGCAATTTCATTAAAATCATGTTATTATAAATTATGTTCCAAACACAGTGTTTTGTAATACACGTTTCTTTTCTATTCAGTATACATGTAACTGTGATACAAACATTAAAGAAGCATCATGCTCTCAAGTTTTGCTTCATTTCTATTGCACAACTTCAGAGGTTTGCACAATCACATTAATGTAGTTTTCCAAATAACAGATAGAACTGCATAAAATAATGAAAATTACATGAACCTGCAAAATAAGATGATGATTGGAGATGCATGTAGGGCTAGCATAAAACCAGCTGAAACTCACAGTGGAATCCATTATGTCCAGCCTTGAAGAAGGAAATGGTACTTATGACTTATGAGTGAAAATGGATAGCAGATCCTCTCATGGTGCCAACACATGATATGGCAGATATTGAGCATTCAGAATCACAGTCTGTCAATCCTGTAATGAAATAAATTATTGAACTTATGCTAAAATAAGTAATTCTGGACACATATATGTATATTTCATTTATAGTTACACTTGAGAACTGTGTCAAATTATGAACTACTTCTTAATGACAATGAATTTGAAAACTGAAATTTTAATAGATTAACCAGTAAGAAAATATTCAAAATTTAAATGCTAAATTCACTTTGATGTGACTCACAAAAATTAATCCATCAAGAATTAGACAATCAATGATTATAGATACAGCAAGTTTCTATTTGCTCTAACACATTATTGGATGTCTGGAAAGTGGCACTATCCAAACTAAGCCTCCACTGGAATCAAACTTGGTATAATTTGAAGTTCAGCCCAACCCACAAATCAGTCAATATCTACCATGCCAACAACCTTCGAGTGAAGGAATTAATAAGGGATTAAACAGTCCTTTCAAGAATCTGACTACTGCACTTCCATATTTTTTTTAACAGCCCCCCCATCAATCTGTGATCTATGCAATGATGTCATCACAATGGATCACCCAATAAAAACATGCCAAAAATTCCATCAAGACAGACACCATATCCTGGGAGACGACAACCCAAACTTCATCAACCACTTATCTGAACATAAAAAAAGAATAATCAACTTCTTAACAACAATTAACTGTTAAGAAGATATATAATCAACTACATAATATCTCAATAATTCAATTGTAAATGTCAAACATTTTTGACAATAATACTTGGTTCAGAAATTTGAATGGGTACTAATTACATGTGGGCAAAGAAAACATTAAAAATATGCTTGCTCAGAAATCTTAAGGTAAACACATTCATCCCAAGGTGTGAACGAGTTTCAGTGACATGCCAATTACAGAAACAAATAATAAAAGATGCATTTCAATTATCCTTATACTTAATTTGTCTTTAATTTTGCATGTAAAAGATACGCATTTAACCCATATACAGATTAATATGGCTAATCTTTACTGTCCGAAAATTATTCGAAAAAATATTTTCGAATTGTCTAATTTAATATATAAAATGGCCAATACGGAATAATTAATTTAAAAATTATCGTAGGAGTTAAATCATAAATTATTTAAATTTAGCAATTGTTGTAATGGCTTGTGTGCCTAATATTGATATTAAATAAGCAATTTTGTACTTGTCATGCCAGTTTCCTTACTAAGAGAGGCCAATAAATACTTACGATACACATTTTCAACTATAAGTCGAACAGTTTCGGTTTCTGTTACTGACTATAAGCTTTCCTCCTGTACCGGTGAAATTTAAGAACACGACATTCATGTGCACGATTGTTTACCTTTTCAGCAAACATGTTCAGCCGGAAGACTGCTTAATACAAAGATTTCTATAAAAAAAACTGTCAGAAGTGTTAGTTGCTTAAGTTGTCGCATAACAGGCCTAAAGATTTGTGATATTAATAAATATGAGTGGAAGATATGGTTAAAATGTAAAATTAAAAAAAAAAATAGTCGGAGATGTGGTTAAATGTTACAACGGTTTAAAATAGGTGTAAGGAAATAAATTTTAATATTTGACATACACTATGTGAATTATATTCTTCATAAAACAGCAAGTTTACTTGGTTTTACAGAATAATAATTTTGTGTTCAACGTTTCTAGGATGACTATGTCTTATAATTTTTTAAAGTCAATATATATTTAAATTAAATAATAAAATAGCAGCTCTTCTTCGCACCTGACGAAAGGAACAATGATCCCAGAAACGTTGTGTTGTATTTATATTATCACTTTTTTTGTCTGGATTGGCTATCTTTATTATTCATTATTTTCAATCAGACGTAATTGTTTCATTTTAAAGAAATTTATAATTGAATTTAAATATATTTTCAAAACATGGATCACGCCTAAGTCTTCTGCATCCACATTTACGTTTTGCACTTGTCATTCGCAACTTTTATCTAGGCATAGAATAATTTGACTTGCGGTATATTTCATTGAAGCTTAATGTAAGGGCGCACCTGTTTGTATAATTAATTATTATTTTCCTCTTTTATAATGAAATTATATTACTCTTCCACAAACTCTAAAATATTAATAATTTATATTGTCTACATTTCTGGAAGCAACTAAACCTTAAAACATTATTCAGGAAAAGTAAATTTTTTCTTCTCACTTAAGACTTGTGGATTCTCACAATAGTTCACAAGCACAGGATTGATCTTTAAACAACACTAATTTTTTTTTTGGTTGTGGACATCTGATTACTTATAAACCTTTGAGAAGTATTCCTGCATTGCTGTCATTTATCAAAAGTTCTCTGCTATGCCGTAATTCAATACCTAACGTACCCCCTATTGTCCAGTTATTTCTCAATTGTGACTCCGCATATACATGCGCATTCGACAGGCTGGCTAAATTTTGCTTGAATATTATATATACATTTTGATTAAGACAACAATACTATATGTCCATATGATTATTCACAGGAAGTACTAGACAGGAACATGTTATTCACTAGACACCACTAGATTTCAGACATTGTGATATCCATTTTCTAAATATAATACATTTTTTAATTACATAATTTAATTATGTATGTAGTTGCTTCCCTGCGGGCTTTTTCCGAACCCTCCAAGGAGGGAATGGGGACATCTTGTTTCCTAAATCCCGGTGGGCTGTGTCCTGCACACAGGGGGGACAAGAAAAGTTTTGCCTGCAAAACCACATACTCCCTCGAGACCAACTCTGTGCGTTGGGCTGAGACATGGATAACCACACCCAGCTGGGCTACAGGGTCCGAGGAGGACAGACCAGGGACCCAACACACCCCAAGCTACCAAATAGCCTGAAGGCCGGCTTTGGTCAGCCACACACATAGCTCTGTTAGCAAAAGTGCTCAGGGTCACCCCGCAGGGTGGAGATGCACTTGCCTGAAGGCCACTGAAACTTGTCGGCACACTCTAGTTTCCCAGAGCGGCTCTCAAGTTAGGGCTATCTCCCTCACATAGCAACAGGCTATTTCTATGAAGAGAATTATGCTCAAGCAGTTTCGTCGTAACTAAGAGGTTAGTCTCCTGGAGTACGATTGATGCTAGGGTCACAAACTCCTCCCACCCCCGGAAGACTGAACGACTGCCTTGAGTCAATCTCCACTGCCTCCTGGCAGGACAGGATGGTAGCTTCTCAGAAAGATCCACAAGATAACCACATGCCACAACGGAAAGGCCTCTTACCCAGAGTTTTATTATCATCAGAATTCCTCCCACTACCGAGAATAATCGCAGTTCAAGGGTGCTCTCGCAGCCTCTCCCACACATAAAATCTGAAAGCTCTCAGACCATTACCCATGTAAATGGTATGAAATTAAATAGCTAAAAATAGTTTTCAGGTTTCAATCATTGTTAACATTGATGTTTCTCAACAGTTTGACGGCAGTCATGGCCATTGAAACATTGTTAAATTAAATGGCCTCAACATTTCTGATCTTGGGTTTTGTAATCCCACAAGTTGAAGTGAACACAGTAACTGGAATGGATTACGAGAACAATAAGGGAAGGAAATCAAATATCAAAATGGCTGGAAGAGAAAATAACACCATCAGGGAAATCATTTACAGCGTTTGAAGGGAAATATGATTTGTTTATCTTTATACTCTGAAATGTCAACAGTGGCCTTTTTATAGTTTTAGTCTGAAAATACATTTGCCACAAACTGTCCAAATGCATGGAATAACTTTTACTGCATCCCATTCATTTTTTGGGTGATCTTTTAATTCAGAAAAGGGTTTAATATGTCTATGACTTCACTAGGAAATATGTTTGGTATTCTAAAATCAATTGACCAGTGGCATTGGAATATCCAAAGAACTTGCACACAGCTTTATTTTTAAATGTAATGTATATAAAGAAAATAGTTTTCAATATATGACAGACCTCAACCTAGTTAAGGTGCTAACAAAAATATAATGGACCAAGTTATAAACATTTATATTTATTAAATTTACTAGTCTAGACATTAACATATTGTTTACATTACCTTTTACCACTTAAGTGTGATTTATAAAATTCACAGTTGTCAGCTAGTGATTTTTTTTTATTTTTAAAAAAAGACTAAATTACTTGGACAAAACTAATTTTTTTAAAAAATGTAGCTACCGAAAAACTTGTTAATAATTGTTTCTGATACTTTGGAATTTTTTTTTTTAATTAAGCAAGCAAAAGGGTAGCACAAACTAAAAAGAGAAACGTACCAACACACAATCTGTATCATTACAGTGCAGTATAGTCACTGATATTTTAATTTTGCCACTACTACATGGAGACAGTTCCATCATTCCTGGACATAGGACTAAATAAACTAAGTTATTCTTGATGGAGCTAGGCAATGAAACACACTTGATAGTACTAGAAAAATATTAATCTAATAGATATGATGTAAGTGATTAAATGAGTATTTAAAGGTCAGAAAAACTGTATTGGGAAGGAGTGGATATGCATGTTAAAATGTATTAAATAATATAAATTTCAATATAACTTTTATTCACAACAAAGTGCATAATAAAATGATTCAAGTTATAATTTTCAAAATTGTAAAAGAAAAAGTCTGCTTTGCCAGAAAAATCTAATAATATGATAATTTTACTTCATATAAGAAAAATGCAAAATAATTTTACAAGCAACATGTTTACAACAGGTAACAGTTCCACATAACTTAATATGTATAGAGCATCAATGTCATAGTACAAATAAGAATGTCCAGTATTTACCAATAATATTTTATATATGTTTTAACATATACTAAATCTTTCAGTTTGAATTGAATACAGAAACTTGGGCAACATCATAAATTGAAGTGGTGTCAAATAAGTTCTTATAATGAAATGATCCATTGAAAAATTACACTTACTTGAAACTACTACTCAGATATCTACCTTTTTACTTAGTACTGGGGATTTTTTTAGTTAAACTGTAATTAGCTGTCACTGTTACATTCTAAACAAGTTTTTAAATTCCCTTGGAACATATAAATAAAATTATTTCAGAAGATGGCATTATGATAAAATTTTATAAGATCTGTTCACAAATCTATGTGGCACATAGTGAGCATGTTTCAAGATGTGGAAGAAGAAATTAATTACTGCAAACCTAACTACAAAATAAGTGATGTCATCACTGACCCAGGATTATACATTAACTGATCAGATTCTTAAAAATTATTCTGCAACAGCTTCTATTCTTATAAAAAGAAGCTCCCAGTCTGTTATAAAATCAAGGCTTCAGAGTGAACATTTTGGTTGTTAAAACCATGAAATGCATAAGTACATTTATTCCCCACCCCACCCTTTTCTCATATAAGTGTAAATCCACAAATAGTCACATAGTGTGATTTATGAGTGAGAATGGTACTAAGTATCCAATTTTAAATAAGAAGCGTTCAATTTAAAATATCTTGTAGTAACATGTCATACATGAATAGGTGAAGAAAAACATTCAAAGAATATTAGGAGAATAACAGCAACATGTAACAATATGAATAATCAGTCTTCATATACATTCATACAAAAAATATCTGCATGTAACTGCATTCATAGTAGTGTTGTTGCTTTGGAAAATCTTAAACTGTGTCAAAGCGAACATTTAATTATTTACATGACAATTTCTTTTTGAAAGTCTTTGGCACTTGAGGTGTGTCACATTGGTTTTCATAGTTAGTGATTTTCAGAAATAGCAGTAGTTTAAAATTATTAAATTTTCATCTTTAACACCGTTACTAATGTCACACACCTTTCGTATAAATATATCTATATATAATTATTTTGCTTATAACTACTATTTATTTATACAAAGATTTGCGATATTTATACAATAAGCACCTTTTAATAGTTCTGTGTAGAAAGGAAACCAAATTCAATAATATGTTATAGACCTGCCGTGTTGACTATACTGACAAAGAAATACATTCTCACAATACAAAATTATTTATACTAACTGTCCACAGAACAAAGATTTGAACTATAAGGCTTTCATGCATCACAAAATTCAAATAATGAGAAAAATAAATAAGTGCCCAATTTGCATGAACCAAGAATTAAAGGTTCTGTAACATTTAGATCAAAACGTAAAATAAAAATGATCGAAGATTCATTTTGAGTTGAACAATAATCTTACAACAACAATAATAATAATATGATGATAATAAAAAGGAACAATTTGTCATCGACTGATCTAAATGTCACTGAAATGTTATTAGTAAATTCCGTCACTAAATCAATAACAATTTTCATTTTCTGCTGGGGTTTATTTCCAATACTTGGAGCAAATTAGACAACACTACCATTAAGTGATGAGTGAAATATTATTAATAAATAGTAATAGAACTAAAAAATTAAGTGACTCATATTTTCAACAATCAATATCACTACAAAGAAAGAATGTACAGAATATTCGTGGACCTCAAAGCATACTACTACAGTAAATTACAATGATGCCATAGTGGAATGATACATTTACAAAGTCCAACAGTGAAATTTCTAGACAAGAAAATTCAGTTCATCACAGCTTCATTTCCCAAATCACTATGTGAGCATCATTACTGTTTGGTTCAGAACTGTTTTTGCTACCCATCTGATTCCTCCAGTTTACATAACCTCTGCCACCCATCAGTGTCACAATAGTTCTTCTTGAGGAAGCAGCTGGGTCTGGAGGAGGAGGTGGTTTCTCTGGAATGGGGCTGTCCACAGGAGTCTGCAAGTTGTGGATAGGATCTTCAGAACCTGAGGAAGTGCACACCGAGGATGCATGGGAGTCCACTGACCAGCTAGAGAGATCTAGTGACCGAGGACGACCTGCTTTGATCCTCAGTCTACGATCAAGGGTGCTGACTTTCCCAGGAATAGCTGCCAACTCTGGATCGCTCCGTCTGAGTGATTCATATTCAGGTCCTCCAGGAACTCCACCTCCCCCACTTGTACCTCCTTCACTTTCGTATTCCCTACAATACATCAATTCACCATAAAGTCCATAAACATCACACGTATCACCAGAAGTGGAGGAAGTGGTAGAGGAAGAAAGGAATCCGCCACCACAACCAAGTCCTCTGGGTAAAGTTTTTGCACCTCGGAATGGAATTTCAGCTTCTCGTGAACGCCTCCTTCGGACTACAATTGGACTCAACTGTCTAAGCTTGGAAGCCACATCATTATTCTTTGCACACGGAGTGTCTGTTGATGGTTCCACAACTTCAACTGCAGGTTCTGCATCAGGAATGTGAGGTTTGAAGTTGCTACTTCTTGGCTGGAGTGCTAAGAGGAAGGATATAGGGCCAAAATGAGCATGATATGACATATTAACCCTGCCACTAATGATTGGTACTCCTTCCAAACGTGGTAATGGGATGGTCAAACTTATGCCAACATTTGTACCAACCCAAAGAAGGCCTTTGCAAGCCATTAGTGCCGTGACAGTGACACGACCTTCACCAATACATTCTCGATTACCAGGAACTCTTGCAATGTTGGATGCAATGTTGATGTCTTGTAGGTGCTTAAAAGTCTCTGTGTGATACAGGCAAATTGTACTTGAATTCTTGAGGGAGATCCACAACCCAATGCCAGAATGAGCCATGAGATTTACATTGCCAATATGCTCATGTTGGACACTGAAGCTTTTCTAATAATGGAGAAGAAGAAATTATAAGTACTTTTAATATTATCTTACATAATGTAATTCATAAATGGGATCATTTTAATCCACAATACACCGAGTAAAAGTAGGTCCTTTAAAATGGGGGGAAAAAAATAAATAAATAAATAATAATAATAATAATATCATCATCATCATCATCATCATTGCCAAAACTTTTTTTTTAGATGTGAGCAGGTAACACAACATGCCAATACATCTAAACCAAATTTAAAATACATAATTTAAGAAGTGCACAAGATTGCACAATGATAGAAGCTACCAGTCTATTAACCATGTGGTACTACCAATAAATTTCAGCATTTTGATAGCTAGATCTGTAAATTGCAAATGCTAATTGCAATGTTAACCATTGGCAAAAATCCTGACTACACATTTAATTGGTAGAGATTGGCAAACGATTAAAACAAAAATATAGGCAGTGGTCATTTCTGGGAAATTCAAACATTATTTAAGTAAAACCAAATTATTTCAGCATCACTATAATGAATGGTAATTTAGAGATATTTGATATTTTAAATAACAGATACAACTATTATTAGTATCTTCAATTACCTGAATCTCCCCACTGTATGCATTGAGAACCCACACTTTCTTTCCACAAGCTGCATACATGCAATTATTAATGGGCAGCAGTGAGGAAACAGGATCTGCACCAAGACTTAAACAATAAGGATCTTTGAGTGACCATGAACCATCAGCACCTCGACTGTATCTCAACAAAGTTCCACCAGATAGAGCAACATAGACAGCATCAGAATGGCTACGGATCTGCTCTATAACATCTGGGACGGGTGCACTGCCAACTTCTTCTTGTCTCTCAGGCTCAGCTGCTAGATATAACAGCAACCTAGAGAGATAATGAAAAATCTTGCTCAGTTAATTATTTACAGAGTAATGAACATAACTGCATTATACAATTCAAACGATATTCTTAAACTTCCAAAACTACAGTTGTTTATTAGATTTTCCAAGAAAAATGTGAAATGATATGAAAGAAATGCCTCCATTGAATACCAGATGTTACCTGAATCACATTAATACAACAAATGTGTGGAAAGATATGAGGGCTTCAATACTATCTACATCAACACATATGTAATCAATTCAATGTAAAATTTTAAATCGAAATGGTCATATCGAAACAAAGTCTGGCAAGATGAACAAAATTAATTGTTTTGTAGTTTGGGAGTGAAACATCTATTAAAGAAAAATCGGAACCAATAATTTGAGATTGAGGACCTCACTGGACACAGGAGAAACTCAATTTATAAAATAAATAAATATATATAACTAATGATAGTCAATTTTAGGAAGAACAATTTAAGCAGCATTACTAATTTTTAATTAAGTAGTAAAGATTTACTACATGGTTATTTAAAATTCTACTACTTCCACACAATTTCTTTTAAAGTAGATAAAGAATTATGAGAATCATATATTACAGATTAAACATCTTTGCAAATGAATTAATTAAAAGTTATTTAAACTAGTGCTGTATTATTGAAATCAGCAACTGCATTACATTTCACCTCAATAGTATGTTGAGAGAATGAACAATTTCCTGTTGAATATGTTGATAAACAAGTTTGTGGGTTAAAATGTACCTGATGTAGATAGCAGTCTTCGCCATTGAAAAAGGTTGCTTTGTTCAATGACTGCCCAGAACATTTTATTCATAAATGAGACATGATAATTAACAAAGTTAAGATTTAGATATATTGTTGACTGAAATATTTTACCTTCTACTATCAGTACCCATCCAAACAGTGTCAACATTTCCTTTTACAAATTCCATGGCTGTAACTCTAGTCTCTACCAGATCAAAGGCCCCAACATCTTTCAACTGAGCTGTTTGTTGTTGAGGTTGAGCAAGAATTGTTATGTGACTACTTGCACCATCAGTTGTGCAAACCCAAAGGTAGTGTGAAGGGCGGGAACGGCTTCGAGACTTGCTGTTTGAAGGGCTAGCAGCATAAAAGCAGCCACAGCGTACCTGGTTGTTATAATTATCCGACATTTAGTCATGTCAATATAAACTTAAAATTGTGAAATAGAATAATACAGATTTTTTCATGGTTCAATCTATGAATATGAATCTATAGAATAATACCTCAGTTTGATGCTGTGAACGGTAGACTGACTGAGCCCTTACAAACAGTGGCATCTTTGTTGATGGACGATGTTCTTGTTCTGGAACTTCCCATGCTGGAGAATTATTCGGATCGAGTGCTAACTGAGCCAGTCTTAATTCTGCAACCATACAATTATTTAAAAATTTGAAAAATACCTATAATAAAATAATTATATATAAATGTAAAAGTATTTTATACTTTTAAGGAATTGACCTGACCTGTAACCCATTCTTTTTTGACAGATGGATTATCTGTCTGGAATGTAAAGACTTCTTCCTTGTTAGATTTTCCTTTTACTGAAAGTTGGAGGCAGCAAGAATCAACCCATGCCATTTCTTCATCCTTTTGCTGTATTGAGCTTTGAATAGAGTTGAGAATTTGACGGATGCCAGCAACATTTAGATCCTATAAAATAAAACTTTTCACTGAAAGACTGTCTAGTGTTTTACATTAAAACACTATTTTAATTTTTAACATGCCAAAAATACTGTAATACTTAATATAATGTGTTATTTTTATAATTACAAATATACTTATTTATATTACAATGAATATATATATTTTCTTAATATCAGAAGCCCCTTTACTCTATAATAATTTTGGAATGTTAGCATCAGGTATTATGCTGTAGGAGAAAGAACAAATGGAGGATGAAGAGGTATGTTTTAGGTATGATACATAAAATGTATCCATGTTAATTATTACTTTTTATATTTAAATTCAAAAATCCACTGTCAGAGTATGCATCTAAATCCCCTATCTCACAATAATTTTAATGTATTAAATTTTGAAAGCCTTATTTATAAACAGCCCTCATTCAATCAACTTAATGTCAAATCATTGCAATAACACCAATTTCCTAAAGAATTACCGTTCTCAAAAAGAAAACAA
Source organism: Zhengitettix transpicula (assembly GCA_037074705.1). Classification (NCBI taxonomy): domain Eukaryota; kingdom Metazoa; phylum Arthropoda; class Insecta; order Orthoptera; family Tetrigidae; genus Zhengitettix; species Zhengitettix transpicula. The sequence continues at coordinate 231,546,792 of CM073590.1, read as the reverse complement.
CAAAAAATGTTTTCCCTACTCAGAATACATATCACCGTGGCAGCCCCTACATGTAGCTAATAAAGTATATTTTATGAATACAAACAAAATTAATTTTTGTATTATAAAACTTGTTATTTTGTGAATAAATTTACAGAAGTGCAATTTTTATGTTTCGTTTCAAGCTTTTATAATTTTATATAGAAGTCTATAGATAATTTCCCATTTTTTATTACTTATATTTTATTTTGGTAAAACTTGGGAGGTTTCTTTTTATTGAGTATAAATATATATATATAATCAAATCTGTATACACCCGTTTACCTTATATGATCCTTTCAAAGTGGAAACAAGATCAGCAATTCTGCTAAATACTTCATAGTCGTGCATTAGGTTATTCATTTCAGCACAGAGGTTGTCAGCCCCACTGCCACTGGTAGAAGAATCTAAAGAAGCTGAGCTTCTGTCAGATTTGAGGCTCCCGCCACGATTGAAGCCTGCTGTCAGAAGCCTGCTCAGTGTTGGAGATGTACTAGTGTCTACCACCTGGACAATAATATATACATATTTTAATTTGAAAACCAAGACATCATATAAAAACTGAGAATAATTAAACAGATCAGCATTGTAACCATAGAAATTATACAACACTAGTAAAAGGTTTTTGCTTATGAAATCAGTAGATACCAGTTATTAGAAGTAATATACATGTGTTTTGCAGATCAAAAATCTGCATTCAAAATAATATGATTTCTTAAATTTCACATTTTTTGATAAGTTGGAGATATAAATTTTTTTTTGTTCTGTGATAATGATGCCTGGACTGCTACAATACTCCATATAAGGGTTCAATCATTTAAGTATCATTTTACTTGAAATAAGCACTAAATTTACATACTATTTCACATAAAAAATTATAATTTGTAGAAAAATGTCCAACCCACTTTGAAATGAATTAATTGAAATAATGTTTGTTACCTACCTCTATATCAGTAACAGGATAGGTCCACTTTAGGCTGAGACGTTCACTGCCACTGAAGTCATCTGCTGGTTTGGGAGTTACCGACACACAAACTACCAAATCATTTAACAGTAGAAGTCTCCTACTCTTTGATTTTGTGATTAGCCCCGCCTGATTGAATTCCTGTGGTAAAACAATATATATTTTTAATCAATATTTTAAATAGTGATTACTATTAAGAAATTTTGTGTAAAATTATCTTGAAGCATGCACAAGGTATAAAGATAGTCTGGCTATTAATATGTAACAAACAATTTATGACGTTATGTATGTGGATACATAAAACAATTGATTATCATACCTGAAATAGATTAAGGGGTATTTGTAAAATCATGTCACAAACTTTTATTACACATAGTAGACAGCACCAGAACCAGTTGAAAATAGGAAAGTTGGGTCTTAGGACTACACATTTCAGAATTTCACCTTTTCGAAGTTTTTAATGTCAAGAACATGGCATCAGCAGCGGCAAAACAAGTTAGTTACTATGGCTTTTCTTCACAGACCATGATGATATTCTCAACCTTGCTACATAGTTCAGCATTCCCACAGTCTGCTTTGGAGCTTTCTGGAAGTCCAGTCCAAGTTTGAATCTCCCTTCTTCATTTTTTTTATTTTTATCTATTTACGATATGACTAAGAGATTTATTGTTTTTGCACTGTCTAATTAAATCAGTTTGAGACAATAGTTTTACCTTTGTTCTAAATCAGCACTTGGCTTAAAGTTTGCAATAGGTACTGCAGAGAGTGGGTGATGGAGGGAGGATTGGACAAATGTTGTGGCTTGACATATTCAATGCTATTTTTTGGAACATTTCTTGAACTCTTTGGGTTCATAAGAGTTGGATAGAACAGGTAATATATCATTCTATTCTTATCTTCTAAAGTATTCTTGGTATTCAAAAAAACACCTCCCAATTAAAACACATTAAAATATAAAATTTTCAGAGGCGATAATGAATCTCCTTGCACAAGAGAGGTGCACACTGTGTGCCAACTTCACACAATTTGTCAAACCCAAAATAATGTGTATATCTTAATGTTACTAACCAATTGTGTTACATTGTCCTCTCTGAGCAAATACCGGTGACCTTCTGGTCTTGGTCGGGCAGCAAATCTGCCGTTGATGTGGCGAAGCATTTCCTTGAATGCCTGAAACTGCTCAGATTCTCGCTTCCGTTCATTCAGCATTTCTGCAAGGGATTCTAATTGTGTGAGCGCCAACTGCAACGACATACGGTCATGGTGACCTTGTGGTGTGTGCTTCAGAAGATCCTTTAAAACACAAATTAAAAATATTAACATATATTCTGGTTTTGCTTTGTCAAAAGTTTTTTCGCAGACACAAATTACTCAATTTCAAATCAAAATGTCTTAATGTTCAAAGAAAATGTAGCATAGACATTAGCTAAATTGTAGTGAAAGTACATACCTGAAGGAAGAGGATAAATTGAGGGAACCTTTGAACTGGTTTAACCATTAAACCAAAGAATGACAATCTGTCATGTGCACTGATCTGTTTCACCTGAAATATAAATACAAACAATTCATATGACTTAAGTCCAAGTGAAAATGATATAAGAATAGCAAATCAGTAACAGTACAAAATACTTGTCCATGTTTCGTGGTTTGGGAGAAAAAATTAATGCATTAATTCATTTGGATAGGAGTTTTATAATTGCATATTATCGGTACATGCTTTATATATAGTATTGAAATTAATATAAAAGTCTGGTTAAAAGTATAATAATTACATAAAGAAGAAAACAAAAACAGACAAAAATAAGTGCTAAATAAATACTATATTTATTTATCGAACTATATATAGTAATCATTCAAAAATTAACTACCCAAAGTTACTTTTGTATTATCACTCTAAAAAAAATGTGAGACAAATAAGAACATTATTATTTGTTGATTTTGCAAAAAAAAAAAAACAGTTTTTAAGACAGGAGAAAAATTAAGCAGACTCTGTTTAAGATCTTTTCAGAAAATAGTTCATACAATACTATCAATCATTTGTTAATTGACAACTTTTATTTTGTCTACTGTTTCTCTTTCTTTGATCAATTATGTGATACAAATTTTTCACTTGTTCTATTTATTTTTTACAAGCAACTTAAGTTCTGAAGAAAAACTTTTCTGTTGAATGTTCATATATCAATCTGAATTTTGGTGAAATAAAAAGGATGCCAGTTAGATATCATTTTTAACATGAATTTGCTATTCTTCCAGGATGAACCACAAACCTAGTACATAGATTTGATAAAAACTGATATAATGGAGCAGCTCTTCCTTTTGTTAGATAATGATAAAGCAGGGTAAAACAATTACGTAATTAAAAGAAAATGTGGCCTTGTTTTTTTTATGCATTACAAAATAAAAAAATCATTTGTCTTGCAATGTAAATTTACCTTAAGAAAATCTGCAAGAGCTGATTTCCTTTTTGCTTCCATTTTTGCTAATTCCATTGCAACAGAAAAATTGTTAATGAAATCACTATAGATTTCCAAGACAATAGCCTTGGAAAATGAAGCTACAAAAACATCCCCAATTCGTTCATCTCTGTCCCAATTGCGTACACATTCTGCTAATGCAATTCGGAAAAGAGTGTGGCACTGCAAAATTTCTGGCAGCCTGAGAAATAAGGTAGAAATTTTTGCAGTACTCAGAATAGGTGGTGAGCTCTCTTCAAGGGGTTTCTTGTAATCCTGAAACAAGGAGTTACTATGTCTTATTTCAAACCATACATTATAGACACACAATTGATAATTTATGTAACTTACATTTACTAATCTATGCAATGTTGCTACATATGAATTCTCACTATGTACAATGGCAGCAACTATATGCCGTCTTTTCATTTGTTGAGCAGACAATCCCAAGGGTGGAGGTGGCAATGAAGGAGGTAGTTGTCGTCGTGGAAAGGAACAGGTGAAGTTAAGCCCACTACCATTTTCTTCTTCAACCTGGAAATGTAATGATGTAATGAATCTTAAGAATTTTAAAACTATATTAGAGACACAAATACTACTGGTATAATAGAGTTTATACTTATTACTTTCCTTTTTCATATTACTTTAACTACTGCAGTAAATTAAAATAAATACCTCTGGAAGAAGAGGCATCTTTCCGCTCGCAGCAGTTCTCTCAGGTGTGCCTCCGTCAACATCATACTGATGTGCTGATCCCCGCCTGATAGAGAACCACCGTGAAAGACGTCCGCCACTCGCAGCCACTTCTGGTTCTGATTTGCCTCGCCACTTATCACACAAGGTTCTAGCTTTGTTCAGAGTACTCCTTATCTGGCCATTGTTCCTAATAGAACATACACAAGTATTTGTACACTTTGTAAAACAATTCCATATTACAGATTAATTTTATTGGATTTTTCTGAAACTATAGATGTAGAAACTGATTACTAAATATGTTAAAGATTTTATTAAGTAAAATGTTGAAACACATTGTTTAACAAAACATTATTTAATTTAAATGAAATTTTAAAAACTTGAAATACTTTTTAATACAAACAATGCAGTAAGATAGAATGAAAATACTATGTTACATTTCTCCAGCTGTTATAGCTTTCTTCAGGTGTGTTAAAGTTAAAATTAAGAATCTAAAGTATGAATATCTTCATTTTGTTTCCTTATATGGGAAAAATGAAAATTAACAGTGGCGAATTAAAGAAATTAGTTTTTCTAAAATGTAACAATAATCTTGGAATAAAAAATAGATGGGGGGGACGATGGTCTAGGAGAGAAATTGTAAATTTCAATGCATTTATTTTAAAAGCAAGATGGATTACACTACAAGCAATACATGTAATACTTTGAATTTGGCAATGTGAACTCTCAAAATGGGAAATGCAAAGTCCAATCAAATGATATATATATATATATATATCATTAGCAACCTACTAATGGAATACGATGTGGCATGCTGAGATCTATATAGGAAAAGTCAGATAGTTTCTTAGAATTGATGCAAAAAAAGGGGCCACAAGATGGCATGGGTGTAAAAAAAAAAAGCAAATCTGTTAGGGTGGGAAACACTACAAACAAGTAGGAAAAGACTAAGGCTACATTAATTCCTGAAAGTCTTTGTGGGTCAAAAATGTTGGCTGGGAATTTGGGACAGAATGAGCAAACAAACTCTATAACTCTCAAAGTAAAGGCCAGGCAACACAAAACCAGATGTTGCCAAATACTCCTTCCTAAATAGGACTGTAATGACTGGAACAATTTTAATACTCTTCAGTGAATTCAGATTGAAAATTCATAAACAATAAGGTAAAGTGAAGTGTTTCTAAAGTTGGGCTTTGTAGATAATCTCTATTTTCAGGTCTAATCCCATTGTTTTGTTTTTAAAGTCTGAATACTATTTTTATGCATATATATTGTTCCCCTCCATATATATATATATATATATATATATATATATATATATATATAAGTACAGTAGCTTATAATAAGTTGGTGGTCTGCAATAACTAGTGTGATATTGTAATAGAAATTATCATTGTTTTTCAATAACATAACGTGTTTTTCAACACACACTAAATGTTTGGACAATTGTGGTCTGTGGAAGGTGAAGATTCACTTGTAGAAAGACGTGACCACTGACTAGTATTACTGATTATAAAACAAAGTAAAGCATCTAACTCCTTTGATCCAATTACTGACAATGGAGGGGAACAATTTGATTATATGGCAGTGTTTTCGACTGACTTGTTGCCAGAGGATCCGCTGCGCTCGCTCTCGTCGCCGGAAGAGAGATCTGCGTCGGAGCCAGAAAACCAGCAGCTGTCTTCAGGGCGACTTACGGCTGTCTCGTCCCACGCTCCCGAAGTCAGCCGAGACTCGTCTGCAAAAACAGGAGAAAAAAACCACTCAACTATGGATCAAAAATAAAAATAAAAAATTTCAAGTTGACCCAGTGTCAATTTAAATTATCTCATATTTGTATGTGAAAATACAGATAAATGTTTTCTTTTGGTCAATCCAATCTTCAGAAAATGAAAATGCGAATATTGCCTACAAAGAGTTTAATACACTAGTCCTATATATGAATTATTAAAGATATAAAGGAAACTTGATCGAAGGTTATTTAACAAACAAATCTTTTCTAGTTTCTCAATCCCGTTTATTCATAAAAGCAGTGCATACACACAAAAAAAAAGTCAATCACGAACTGATCGTCCACCGTCAATCAATGAGACTGCCTAACTTACGAGTAGACTGTCACGAGGCACACGAAACACCAGAAATAGCGACCTAAACCACGGAGAGCGAAATATTATTTGAAATACCAACTGAATTATACAAATAAGTTACATAAAATATAAATACGTCTGTATTAGATTAAGGGTAGTTAGATTAAAGTTTCAACGTTTCTCCCATCCTTGTTGCTTTCGTCAGGTGATTCAAGATCGTCTATGGCGAATGGGGCCTTCCAATCACCTCAAAGCAAACGACAATATCCTGAATATTTGCAGAACTCCCTGAGCTGTTATTCACATCGCTAGTTAGACGCCTACTCGTACTTCAAGACGACTACTGATATACACGAGGTTTGTTGCGTCACCACTTAATCTGTCTGCGTTCTGTTAACGTTAAGAGAAACTTCCCCGAGTGCATGCATGCTATGTCTTGTTAGAACACCGGAAACCTTCATTCACATATCAACTACAAGATTCACGGCACCAAAAAGTCACCGGTATAAAAACTGATCGCTGGTTCTCTTCCTCGAAGCGGTTAATACCTAGATAGAAATGAAAACGCAAGAAAGAACAGAGGGAAACGATGAAAAGCAACACTGGAGGAATGCAGTCATGTGTGTGAGGGGGGGGGGGCGTCTAGTATAATCAAGCTCATTATTTCCTACGCCAACATTGGCATATTAATCCACATTCAACGTTCTTCCAAGCCGTTTATAGTGTGATCGATATCCTTCCATGCTATCCGAACCTTCCAGTACTCTCAAAGAGTTCTTGGTGGGTTCTGAGCCGGAAGTTTATTTTTAATACAAATATAACAAATGCATACATTGATTAAAATGCAAAAACTCGAGTTATGCGATCACATATTTTGTATTTCAAACCATGGCGACAGTTAAGCTGGCTGCTTGGGATGCCGCGATGTGTGCTGCAAAATGGACCTTAATTATTCCCTGCAGCCGATATTAATTTATTACTATATTCACATCCATTATATATAATCTATATAAGTTCCTCAAAGACTTTGTAAACTAGATAAATTTTATTATTAATTTTTGTATATTTAGAGTTTAACTGTATTGTGCGGTTGTGTCGCTCTTGGCTCGTGTTTTTTCTTGGTACCTGAAGAAAGGAAACTTTAGAGTGATATTTATATCACCACTGCTTTTGTCTGTATTTGGTTATTATATGTTATTATTATTAAATTTAGTTTTAATCACATACGTGTCAGTTTTTGGGGTTCATTTCATAGTTACTCAAGTCAGTAGTAGTAGTAGTAGTAGTTGGTCTCCGTTAAAAGCCAGGAGGACTCCTTCAACATAGGTTTACGGATTTTCTTTCCTACTACTTAATATTGTCAAACGTCTAATTGAAACTGTTCTGTGACGGAACGGTTATAGTGCGGTGAGAAATAAGAGAAGTTGAAGGTCTCGATATTTTTATAGTCGTTACGAATGACGATTTCCGGGAGCTTGTGTATTTAAATTTAGGTTTCGTGCCAAAAGTTATGGGATGTTTTTTAATGGATCGGTGGCACGGCGAAGTAGATGGTGTTGGATTAAGGGAATAGGAAGTGAAGTTATTACAGATGCAGACAATTCTTCTTCCCTGGGTCATTAAGGATTGCAGGTGACCTGGTGAAAAGTGAATAGAAACGTTGTCTTACTGGGCGGGTGAAGAATTGGTACGTGTGGAGGAGGGATTTAGGATGATATGAGTCGGTGCTGGAGTCGTTATACGTACATCATTCAAGAATGGATAGAAACCTAATCAATCGCCGATATATCGAGAAAACATTTGAGGTATGTGTTAACGTAAAACGTTACAAGACGCAAACAAAAAAGAGTGTCTGGTGCAAACAGCATCCTCGCAGAAGCGCCGAGAATCTAAATTTGCTATCAATAACAAACTTGAGATGAGAGGACGATATAAAACACCCACTTCGGGCTTTCGTCAGCGTCTTCTGGAAATTCGAGCTCAAGTGATAAAAAAAAGACACACGAGACTGGCAAATACGAAGGACGTGTGAAATTAACAAGCCACGTTTTAAAAAAATCAGAATCCATATAACTAGTGTAAGTAATAATACATTCGCGATCTAAAAACTAAATCCATCTTCAGAAATCTTTGACAGAAATTCAAACAATTAAGGAGTTACTGTAATTCATTGAAGAAAATGAAGTATTCTATGCTGGTCCTAGTAATTTTATAAATTTACTACGGTAACTTATAATTAGGTCATAAAATACAGACATATTAGATTTATTCCACTAGTACTGGGTTCAACAATTCTACAAAGAACTTGAACGAGTTATCAAAGTTAAATAAGATCATAAATTAAAACCTTGGAAACTGTCATCAACTTCGAAAGGAAAACCTTCAAATTATGAATGAATTGATTTATTTTCGGCAATTTATTACATACTGGGTGCAAGAAGACACAACGAAAAACTTTATTTCAATTCCTCTATCACAGATTTCTACAGTTCAAGTTATTTGTATTGTTTATTTTTAAATTGAAAGTGAGAATTATGTTAGTAACAACACTTGTGTAACAAAAATGAAATTAAGTTTTTTTTTCTTGCGAATTGTTGAGGAGGAAGTTTGAAATTACACTAAACTGACTCATCACTTCCTTCCCAATTTCTCATGTTTCTTATTTGGCATTCCTACAGCTACGATAATTTTTAAAACAATTTTGAGTCCGCGTATGACAAAAAAAATGGCAGTTACGTAAATCTAAGCCCAATTATGAAAAAAATGTATAATTTACATTTAATATGTTTTCTAGCACGTGGTTTAGAGAGGGGGGAGAGGGGTGATTTCACACAAAGTAGGCCTTTTATGGGCGACTTGTTTCCTAATTTGTGAAATGTAATTGATTATGAACCTTCTAGTTCCTCAGTCGGTCAAGACAAGTCAAGAAACCGAGAAAGGAAAAAACAAAAAAACAACCGCAATAAGTCCGAATGGAAAGCTTATTCTAGGCAGCAAAAACTTGTTCTGGTCGTTGTTAACCGAAAGCTGAATAAAGATATCAGCTCACTTCATACATTCGGACGACTTCTCGACTTAAAAAAAAGAAGAGCTCCAATACTAGGACACGTAAGAGCTGCTTCCCAAAGTTGTCTACGATTACACAATATTTACGAGTTTCTTCTTAAAGAAATATTGTATGTAAAAATGACTGGCTCACTTATGTAGAGTTTTCATCGACGGAAACCGTACCACTGAAAGACCTCGGACGTAAATGTCTAACTCACAAACCAAGAGAAAAACTATGAATTATGGAAAATTTAAATGTTTTGGTAAAGTAACAGTTTCAGTGTATTGACTTCTCTTATGCTCCTTGACTGCAAAACTCTCACTGAATATGCTACGGTTTTCATATTCAGGTTGTTAATGACAGAATGGTCTCTACTTGAAGCACGCATTTTTTTCCAGCAGGGAGTTCACTTCCTACAATCACTTAGGCTTTGTTACATCTCGGATCTCATATTACAGAATCTATTGTTTTTAAAAATTCAGTAAATAATTGTTTTTTTTAGATTAAAGTACAAAAAGCCTATTAGTTTAAAGTTAAGAAAGGGATAACGCAGTAGATAAAAGAACAGACAAAGTGGAGTAATAGGGTAGATACCACACAAAGTTCCTGCAAGCTGTTGCTTTTTTGCAGTTAGAACTTTCTGAAATTCGCAAAGCTCAACATCTGAAGATACAAGAAAGTTTACAGAAATATTGTACTGTATTTGTTTTTATCACTTTAGTTTGTCTGTTTTCTTTAGTTACTTCGTTAGCTATGAATTAACTTCAAATTTGAAAAAAAAAAGAGTTCATGTTATGTTGTTAAATTTCTGGGAAACAATCCTCAGCCTATATATATATATATATATAATAAATATATGTAATAAATATTATAAATATATATTGTAATAAATATTATAAATATATACTGTAATAAATACATTCATTTCATTAAATTTATTGAAGCAGATTTTTAGCGCCCAACGTGGGGCTTATTTAAATTGTATAATTAATTTAAAAATCGTGCTTATTACATTATATATATTTCATTCTGTTTATTACATTTTGTGCTCCAACGTGAGATTTATTTTAATTTAAATCAACTATTTATTTGTATTTACTACATATTTGCATCTTAACGTGGGGTTTATTTAAATTGAATAATGAATTTAAAAATCGTGCTTATTACAAATGCGTTGTTGTCCGGTGTCAGATACAATAAGTGAACTGACAAAAATAAAATATTGAAACACCTAGTCTTTTAAAAAAAATTATGTGCCTCTGCTACGAACACAAAGAAGTCACTAGATTGATAAACCATTGAATCATTATCCATGCTGATGTAATTGGAACCCTCGATAATTACTTTACAGAAATTAGAAGCCTCCGTTGCCAAATGTTATGTATGTTTCATTACAAGCAAAGCCGAAGTTGAACTGTTAAGCAAGCTGGTAACGGCCATGTACGATAAAGAACGAAGTTGACGGATCAGCTAACGCAGTTTTCCTTGGCCTTTGTGCGTTTCCGTTACTTGAGGCGAGTACGGATGATTCCAACCATCGCTAGGAAGATACCAGAGTCCTTGGGATTGTTCGTCCCGGAAGTGCAAGTGTCTAGGTGACCTTATGACGAAGGCTGAACTCCTTACGAGGAGTGTACTTCTTGTTCGCAGTTCCAGAGACTCGTTTTGCCATCAAAGGACTCCACGAAACAAGCATCTGTCGCGGATCAAACAAATAAAAAAAACGAGATTTTTAAGTTCCCGTAGGCGATTTAACCCATCCATTATACGTATATTTGTAAGAAAAGAATCACTCAAGTAAACAAGAGATTTACACTTCTCTGACGGTGACAAAGTTATCTGCCAACGATTCCAAAAACAGAATACTTTCGTATGTAGTAATTACGGTGGATTAGAGCCAAATTAATGACAATGCTGAGACAACTGTGAAAAAAATTATGGGGAAAATATTTCCTCTGTCACATAAACGTGAGAATGTTTAAAGCTACCATCAGACTAATTTATGTACGGTACACACTTTTTTTTCTGAGTCTTCTAAATAAATTCCGAGTCAATTAAAATTTTCCCTCCCTATGCTTAAACCGAAATTAGTATACACCACCTGTCAGAAATGGAGGAATTGTACAATTACATTTCGACAAGAAAGATACACCTTCAGCGTGTAAGGTTCGGAAAGCTTTCTAAACCATTAACCATAACAAAATAGTCCCGGAAGCAAATGGGAGTAGCCGCTTTCTGTCCCTTGAAAAGGTTTCCTTGTAGAAGCTGCTTCACTTGCCGGAATAAACGAGAAACTTCCTCAATGTAGATTTCGACCTAAAAAAAATCAAGGTGTAGAAACTAGGCTGGTGAATACGGGCTAAGGCCTCGTTGGGAAATAAAAGGCAACACAACATTAGCGCCTCTTTTTTTCGGAAATGACCTTTCTTTTGAAAAAATTCATGATATAGCCGCCGTTAAACGGGTAATTGAGAGCAAATGTACAAAAACTAAATTCTATATTGACTAAACTATTCAACTCCATCATTAGAAATATTAAAAATGTACTCCCTGCAAATTCGAAACAACTCAAAAGAGAATTGAAAAATATCGAAAATTTTCTGCAACGATTTATAATTCAATTGTATCGAACTAAGATAAGTCTTTTAACGTCACTTCATTTGACCCTCACTGTATACCTTAAAAATATTGGTTTTGTTATTCAAGTAGAGAATTTAAGACCGATTGAAATAATTACTTTTAAGGTCCTACTAACAAATACTTCCAACATTCTTTTTTTTCAGTGCAAATACATTACGTAAGGTGGAAATCGGCATTTGGTTTTTAGTTTAAATGAACATAATTGGGAGTAAAACTGAAAAAAAATTACGTTTGATTGTAAGTAATGAATAAGAAAGATAGCCAATACAGACAAAAAAAGGGTAATATAAATACCACACAACGTTTCTGGGATCCTTGTTCCTTTCGTCAGGTGCTAAGAAGAGCCTAGAGCGACACAACTGCACTGATCAGTTGACAACACTCAAAAGCCTCTTCTTAACAGCTGACGAAAGGAACAAGGATCCCAGAAACGTTGTGTGGTATTTATATTACACTTTTTTTGTTATCTTTCTTATTCATAATTGGGAGTAATCCATGGGTGTCGTAGAATGTATTCATTGACTCCACAGTTCAATGCTGAGAATTATTAAATAATTGCATGAAGGGAAAATGTTTACGGGTAAGTGAGGGGAAAATCCCGATGTTGTGCTACAGGAGGAGGTTGGCCATTAAGTAAAGAAATTAGAAGAATACAAATGTGTTGACCGTCAAACCAGAAGGTATTTGGATTGTTTGAATTATGCTGATCCTATGCTGAAAGGTTTAATTAAGACTCATACTACTAATTTTTAACTCAGCCAGTACTGGATAGGTTCCGTAGATCAACATATAAATTTCTAAATAAAAGTGTAGATGCGTTGCGTAAGGAGAATACGTATTGTGTTAAAATACTTTATAAGTGAAAGAGAGACTGAATAAAATAAGAGTCTCTTAAGGAGGATTTGATAAACAAAATTTGGCCAGATTACCAATGATACTTGATGATGATAGTTAAACTGATTCTGGAAGGCATCGGAACCTGTTTGGTATTTAAAATGTAAAGGTGGATGATATAAACACTTGTATGGCGTCTGTCGTCAATGTAGCCAGAATTTTATGAATTCCTTACTGGATATATTGGAAGAAACCAATGTTCTTATTAAATACGTTCACGGTATTTTCGGTACAGTTAGGATGCAAGACAGATTAAATTATTATAAATAAGAGTTTGAATGGCGTCCACTGGAGGCTTGTTTTTACGAATGAAAAGGAGGAGGAAGAAGGAATGTCGGGAATTTTAGACTTGATGATAAAAAAAAGGATCGCGATGTAACAGAAAACAATTTATCACGATTAAAGTATTTACTTGAAATTTAATCAATAATTTCTGAAATACATTACATATTCTTGTTTTTTTTTGCCGTTTTCGTTTAACTGAAAAAATCTAATTTTAGTTTCTGTGTTTATTTTTTATTGGGAAAGAGTTCAGCGGAACCAAAAGAAAGGCTGGAGTAGTATAAAATCATTCTTTCATTCAAATTATGCGTACGATCACAAAGGGAAGTGTCTGTCTGAGTTACACACAGCTCAATCCCTACTTGCTGGTCAGCGGTGCACAAAAACGACGCAAGCTTTAATTATCTCCCCCTGGACAATCAGCGTAAATCGATTTAATTACGACGACATTCCAATTAAAGGCAATGAATTGGCGGCGGCAGGCTTTGAAGCCGCGAGTTGCGGGCTGCGGGCAAGATGTTACGAGCTTCGGTGTCGTATTTGGATCCGAGGTGTCGTGTTTCACGTCAGACAGGTCTGGTAAACGCCTCAAGACACCTCTGAAACACCTCAGCTTCTGCATTCTGCGGGGCGTGACGAAGGTCGCACCAGCTCTAAATCGTAATCAGGACCTGACGGAGCAGCTCGTGGAAGGGCGGGGGTGTCCGTCTTTCACAGTCACATTACAAAGTCCTATTCATTACATTAATTAAATAAAGAACAGCATAACTCACAAATAACTTTTACATTACAAATGAATCCCGGCGTGCACGTGGAACGGCTTATAGAAGCAAACAATGAATGCCCTTAGGACTCAAAAATCATAATGTACCAAGAAGTTCTAGCAACACTGCGCACATACAACGGTAAATGGAAACATTGCGCAAAAAATTGAATCACGAAGTGAATATTTACGACATAATGTGATAAAATTAGACGTCCAATGGATAAAAAGAAAGGATGGATATGAAAGACAGACAATTCAGACCAAAAAAAGGGGGGGGGGGAATGTAAATACCACACAAAGTTTCTGGGATCCTTGTCTCGTTCGTCAGTTGCTAAGAAGAGCCTAGAGAAACACAGCTGCACTTGTCAGTTGACAACACTCAAAAGCCTTTTTTAAGAAAGTTTCAAATTAAAGAAAGAAATACTGATAAATTTATTGTGTAAATGAGCTGGCTAAACATCACTTTTTCTACAATTAAGTAAAACCTCACACTGGATCCTCACAATAACTAATTTGTTCGGGAGTTTTAACAAAGTTTTAAAACAAGAATAAATATTAAAGCCGAAAGTAAGCAAAACATAATTGAGAAAAGACATTATCTAAACATAAACGAAATAGAAGACTCTATTTAAGGCTAACGTCAAATGTTAAATGAAAAAATTTACGTCTGATTGAAAATAATGAATAAGAACAATGGCCAATTCAGACAAAAAAAAAGGGGGGGGGATATAAATACCACACAACGTTTATCCCTTTCGTCAGGTGCTAATAAGAGCCTAGAGAAACAATTTTTTTTAGGGTAACAGGCTACATGAGGGTAATCCACATGGTGGCAACTCCCTTTAATAGCGTAAGAAGGGATTTGAAAGGGGGGACGCGGAAGGGTAGAGGAAGGTAGCCAATGGTTAACTAGGGCCACCGGGCTATAGTTTAAGGATCCTACCCGGCATTCGCCTAAAAGTAATGCATGGAAAACCCTAGAAAAACCTGCATCAGGTAGGACGGGCATTGGGTACTTGTCCCACGCCCTTCCGATAGCAGGAGAAGTACACCACTAAAAACAGGCCGAGGTGCCTCGGCTTGTGGGAACCTTAGTTCAAAAACGCAGAGGAAAAGGCATCCCCAAAGGTAGCCCCTTCGTATCTCTCCTACAAGGTTCTGCCTGCGAGAGAATAGCCCTCGCAGACAGCGCCAACCTAGAGAAACACAACTGCACTTAGATAAAAAGAAATCTGAATTGAAAACGACATCGACAAAGCAACATTTGATAGGTTGAACAGCAACGCTGAAAAGACACGAATTGGATGAAAGAAGGTCAATGTACTGAAGAAGGTAGGTTTATCAATTAGTTGAAATCAAAAGATACTACCATGTGTATCGGGCACGCGCAAGTGAGTGTCTAGACAACGTTCTAGCAGCGTGTTAGCGGAGGAAGCAGATGAACAGCACGTGAGGGTCAAACTGTCAATGCAGATCTTGAAACGTCTGCACAAGTTCGTAGAAAGGAAACTAAGGATTCTCCACGTTAAAATCACAGATTACGGTATCCCGCAGACAATTCCAAAGTCGACCGGATTATACTCACGTTCTCTAAACATAAAATAGTTTGGAGCGTGGCGCTACTGTGAAGAAGCGATTGTCTTATAATAAAAAAAAGCCTTCCAAGTGCGCAGTCATTGAAATTATTCGCGTATACGAAATGGTTAATAAATTAACACAGTGATCGAAACTTTTGGATAGACCTCGACGCCATATATACTTTATAAAATCAATTACACTTGTAAAATTCGATTTGAAAATTTATTTGCAAATCACTTATAAAAAAGTTTTATTTTTATATTATTGTATTCAAATTTGGCAATAATTTAAAAGACCGGAACTTTCGAGAGATTTTTGTATATTCATCTGTAAGGAAAATCTATTATTTACAATTTTGAAACTACTGTATAAATATGTCAAGGAGGGCAGAGTTATCTAACATACGTATAATTTGTAATTGATGTCAAACGGTCGTAATATTATTAATTTTACATGACAGTGCTTGGATACAACATGGATATTTTGCCTTGATGTCCGTGGCGCACTACGTCAATACGTCAAAGGGTATGTTGACCTCGGTGCCATTAATTCCTTACCAAAATAAAATAATATTACGTTGTAAATGACACAAATGATAGCAGAAAAGTTTTTATCTCGTTCACTAGGCCAGGGAAATTGAGAAGTTACCGCACCATTACCAGGCAGACGACAGACACAAAGGAAGCCCACAACGCTCTACATAAAAGAAAACACGGGCCACGGGTACCAACTTAGGTTAATAACGAGGAGGATCACCGTTTCAAAATCAAAAATATTAATTCATTTGAGCTCGTAAGCTATTTTAACACTATGCTGAATAATCATTACCCAATATATTACAGTGTGATACACAGAAAACATTTTTTTACAACTACTTTACGGCGCCTCTAACTGTTAGTCCCCCATGTTATTTTTTATTTTAACTTTATTTAGCAAGGTCTGCAAGTAAAATGCAATTCACTGCTAAGATATAATGAGAAATCATATGCCTAAGAGTATTTGGAGGGAGGGTTATATGAAATATATTTTCACACCGCTGGCTTATTACATTAAGGTATTTACAGGTTGACAATTATTTGTGTAAGTCTTGTGGAAGCTTTCGTTGAGTCTTATAAGTGGAACCTTTAATTCTTGGTGTATTTGGCTGATTCGTATGAACCACGAGCTGTTAATTGCAATACGTAGCAGTTTATTCTGCACGGTTTGAAGTTTCTTGAGCGAACTTGTAGGTGCGTTGCAGGCGTATGTGAGAATGGGTCGGAGAATTTTATTTTCTGTAAACATATATCTTAGTCGCTTATGACGAATTCGATACCAGACTGAGTCGTTCTCCATTGATCTTTATGATATGAATTTATCTCGTCCTTACTACGCCTAGTATTTCTAACATGTACCGTCCATTATTTCATTGCGAAACTTGCATTTTGGTCACACGTGTGAGCAACCGCGATCATATTGGGCAGCCATTTTGATAGGTAGAGCGGAAAAGTAAGGATAAGGGCAAGGAAAAAGAGGATGAATGTGTTAAAAAGAATGGAAAGATGAACCGGCAGTGAACGAAGACAGTAAAATAATCAGAGATATTTCAGCCTTGAAATAGGTTATATTAATGTGAAATGTTCTCGCATGCTATATTTTATATTATTTTCTGAGGGGGTTTCTTTTCGTTCCAGAAGCACCAGCGCATCGCTTATTTTTAGTAGTGAGCGTAGTGGTGACCATTGTCTGTGGCGCAGCTGCCGCGGGATTTATCTCCAAGGGGGCGTGAAAACTCCCAACACTGCCCAGACACGACACTTCGTTTCCTGCCTCCACAATGACCCCGTCTTTGCGCTGCGGGTTCCCCACTTAAAATTTTGCTCGCATCTCATGACTGTCAATACACGACAGTGAAATTAGCGTTCCAAATGAGGGACGTGGTCTTTTACTAACAATGCGAAACCTTGGTGACCGTTACACGAGCGCTGGCTCAAAGACCGTCAAATAACGTGAGAGAAACTACTGAATAGAAGTGCAATTATCAAAATAAAAAATTTTAATGTTTCAAGTACAGAAATGAACAATATTTCTAGCAGTAAAAACATGCCGCGTGCTATTGGACTTTTGCCGATCATATTTCGATTTATC
The DNA here is from genome assembly GCA_037074705.1 of Zhengitettix transpicula. Lineage (NCBI taxonomy): Eukaryota > Metazoa > Arthropoda > Insecta > Orthoptera > Tetrigidae > Zhengitettix > Zhengitettix transpicula. The sequence continues at coordinate 231,529,241 of CM073590.1, read as the reverse complement.
TGACATTCTATTTTAAAATATAAAATATATATCAATTTTACGCACCGATACAGGAAAACATGATACAAAAATAATCTTTAATTACAGAATAGGAACCCAAAATGCTATGGTGTAAAAGCATGTAAATTCAAATATAGATTTAAATAAATTTATATTTTTGTTTATATCATCAAAGTAAATTTTAGATTCAATTTTAATAAAATATATAGAGCAAATTTCACCAAATTTCGTACACGTGTTCTTTGCGACCAGGAAACAAACACTTTCTGGGTTAGACGTCTACCCCCAGGAGAGGGGGTGGAAAGTTTCAAATATTCTAAGACGGCCTACATTTAAGTCAGGTAAATATTTTAGATGACAAAGAGATTAATAGTGTTTCTACCGATGTTATCTGTATATAATTTCAACCCCTTACAGCCTGAGAAAGAAGGGTGGAGTGGAGTGGTATTACATGAAAATAACGCAAAAACATTCAAGATTGGAGTCGAATCCGGGATGTTACGGAGTTTAATTATTACATTCTGCTTGCCGTTTAACTCCCCCAAGCAGGGGTGGTCTGGCGTTGAAATTTTCGAACATGTCAAATGGTCGATATTTCAGTGGAATAAATATTTACCGGGATCAATGACGTTGGTGGTATTTCTACCGATGTTGTGAGTGTATAATTTCAACCCTTTTCGGCATTGGAGAGGATCACACTTAGGGGTGAGGGTGGACCTTTACAAGAAAATAACGCGAAAACAACCGAGATCTGAGTCATATCGGTGTTATGGATGTCGCTGAGTTTATTTATGCCAAGCTGAGCAACACGCTGGGGTGGGCGGGCGTTGGAGGGAATTTATTCAAACATGTTAACCGCCCGATATTATTGAATAGTATAAATATTTTTCGGGGTCTATGAGATTCATATTTCTCTAGATGTTCTCTGTGTACAATTACAACCCCTATCGGCATGGAAGGGGAGCACTCTTAAGGGTGGCGGTGCAGTTGCATTACATAAAAATAACACAATAACAACCGAGACTGGATTCGTATCCGAGGTTATGGATGTCGTCGAGTTTAATTATGATATTCAACTTTTTCTTTAGCCCACAGTAGAGGGGATGGAAATTTTCGAAATTGTTAAAACAGCATATATATTTGTTAAAAAAACCTTTTTCCGGGCCAATGTGTTCAACCCCTTTCAGCATGGGGAGGTGAGCACATTTAGGGACGAGGGTCGAGGTGAGTTACAAAAAAAATAACGCCAAAGCACAGAGATTGGTGTAAAATCTTGGATTATGGATATATGACAATCCGGGCAACGCCGGGCACCCAGCCAGTTACGAATAAAATATACTAATTTTCATTAGCTTTTTGCGCAACATTGGCTATTTTATTAAATTACATTTTTTGGCATCATTTTTATTGAAATAGTGCGTAGCATTAATATATATATATTTAACATAACCACGGGTCCCTCATGAATATTTGTGTATTTTGTACGTGACAATTGGACAATGCTCGTAGTGACGACTACAAGGAGACGAAATGTAAATCTAATTGCAGGATAAATAAATTGTATATAAATAATTGTTATAAATTGATAAATCGGAAGAACATTCGATAACCAATGGAGCAGCTGAGAAATTGTGGCATCTGGATACAGCGAAGTGTTAAAATATAACCTATATATATATATATATATATATAATTAAAATTTGTTATATCAAATAACATGAAGTTTAACAAATAGAAGTTCACTAGAAAGGTAACGAGGTCATTCCTAATTCTCTTGGACAGCCGGACACAGGCTACCTTCGCCTACGACAGCCCAGATGCACTCCCTAGTTGATAAAATTATAGTAGACAATTTTTTCAGGTTTTATATTGCTTGTGGAGTTGATATTTCATTTATTTATTTATTCCATTAGTCCTGGAATGAGGAAATCAAGAGAGTTTCCGAGGCTATGAAAGGATCTTAAATCAGTAAAAACATGTCTGTCTTCAGTGATATTGACGAATTAACCAGAAATTATGAAAATACAGTGTTCCTGGTGAGACAGCATCAGTCGAGTGAGACGAGTAGTAGGTTGTCAGTCGACTGCAGGCTCACTGTGAGAATCTACATAAATTATGCGAACTAAACAGTCAACAAAAATATTCCTGAATTGATGTAAATATTTGTACCGTGTCTGAGAAGTGTATATGGTGCAAATTAATATTCGTAGTCTTATATGATTTATATGAACAGTCAAACTTCCTACAACTTAAAAAGGGAAAAATGACTAATTTAAAAAATATTTCATAAATCAGAATTTACCAATAAATTAATTCAAATAAGAGCAAAATAGTTTTGAAAATTCTACAATTCCCTTTATTACAGATTACTCTTTTTTTTAGTTTATATCGTGGGTTTGAAATCGTCAACGGTTTTTATGCTCTCATTCACGAATAGTTGATGTCCTGTCCTGTGCTAACATCCTCATATTATAATATCACCACCATCAGTCACCATTATCTGATTTACATAATGTAATCGGGCTCGTCCCTTATTAATTTTACCTTCCATCACAATGTTTACAAGTTAAAGTTACCACGAGCAAACAAGCCTGAATCTACTTTCCCAAATTTTTTTTGGTCTCTCCCGAAGGAACCACAAATGCAGAAGCCCCAACATTTTGTCGAGTAGTAAACACAATGGACGCTGTAACCAATTAGGAGCGAGACTTCATTAGCGTTTAACTTTACACAGCCTCAACAACGTCCGGCATCTGTGTTGACTTTGGGGTCTCGGTCTCCGGAACTTGAACCTCGTCAACTGCATCTGGACGGGTTTCTCTACAAATCACACTCACCCCGAGTCCATCCCTGTTTGGACTAGGCCGCGGAATACAATGCTTCACCAAAGCAAATATCTGTGAGTAGTTTACGGACACCAACGTTCTCAGCAATAAATCAAAATACTTTACAAACATTTACACTGATAAGTTTGCAGAACTTTCAACGTTAGATCTCTTGGTTCTCAATGTTTTCTTACTGAATGTGCCCTTTTATTGTAATTAAATGCGTAAATTCTCGACGTAGTAAAGTCGGAAGACGTTGGATTGCTCTGTCCAAGACAAAGTCTAGAATTTCAGTTATCAGGCGTCATTGCTTTACTTGTTCAGCAACGAAAATCTTGCACTTGATGGGCAATAATTTTAGGTCCTGGTGATTTTTAACAAAACGAATATTCATAACTCAACATTCAACACTGGTGACAGCTTATTTCTACAACTTTCATCCATCACTATATCTTCCATCGTAGCGTTTGCTAGAATGATCCGGGCACACATTCACTTCTGAAACTTTTCACTACCTATTTTGAGTGTACCAGTCATCCTGATCCTCCGTCTTTAGTAGCAACGTATTACAAAATCAAAGACTTTCCCGGTGTAATTGTTGGATGAACAGTTCTCGATTTTCACACGGGTATAATATATTAAGAAGCGACGTTTCGACGACTGAAAACTCTGTCGTCATCTTTATTACAGATTACTCAATATTTTTTGTTTATAACGTGGATTTGAAATCGTCAAGTGATTACTTACGCTTTATTACCATGTGAGAGTTTTTTTATGCTCTCATTCACGAATAGTTGTGATAAATAATTTATATTTATATTATATTATAATATATATGTTATATTTATATTGAAGATGACGACAGAGCTTTTAGTCGTCGAAACGTCGCCTCTTAATATATTATACCCGCGTGAAAACCTAAAACTGTTCATCCGTATTATAAAATCTTGCAAATCACAGAATAGCGTTTTCCTCTCTTACACGTGCTATATTCTTATACGCAGCCATTTCTACTTCTGTCCATCCTTAGTAATATACCTACTTCACCTCTTCAGCCTCATGAAACGAATAAAACCACACTAAAATCTGAAGATTTGTTCTTGGCAATATCTTGCAAAATCCAGCGTTTTGCAATTATTCAATTATTATTACGTCGAGTAGGAAGACGATTAAGGATCTTCCACAACTACAACCTGCAAGCAACAGGATGGTTGCAGCCGCAGTTCACACCTTTGTTAGCAAAAGCGAGAACTTAACACCGTTAACTCGATCCCACCGGAGTTTCCTGTGTAGGAATTTGTCATGACAAGTGCACGCTTCTCGTCCGTGACGCACGTTATTAAAAACTGTAGACTTCAAGAGATGGAAAGTGGATGGAAGGACTAGACCAGAAAATCTTTCCAAAGGGGAGTAAGGGAAATTAAAATTTTCAAGAGGGGAAATTCCAGAATAAGTGAATATAAAAGCCCGGTACAATTAATAAATTAGGTTAGAATTATTTAAGTAAAAAAACTTTTTTTCAGGCGCAATGATCAGACTAACTTGTCCCCCTTTATATTTACGTACAATCGTTTTATTTATTAGTTAAAGAAATGATTTAAGTATTACATAAAAAGTTTCCGGTAAGAATGATTTTATATTTATGACTCCTACATTTCTTCCTTCGAGTACTCGTACAATAACTCAAATCTGTAACGGGAAAATAAGTGAGAAAAGATTTAATAATACGACGAATAAAAAGAGAAATTACAAATTATTGATAGAAATTTACATTGTACAACATTTCGTCCTGTGATTATGGCCCCTTCGGATATTAAAAATAATTTCATATAACGAGCTATGGATTGAATTTTCAATCTTATGTTGTCTTACAAATTAAATTACTACTCCAACTTGTCATAATGGCTTCTTGACATGCAGTTCAGGCAAGAATCTGATAATAAAATTAAAATAAATATTTAAATTTTAACAATTTCTATGTTATTTATTGGTCTTAATTATGTCAATTTGGAGGTGTAATTTAACACGTAAATGTAAATTTCTATGAAGAAATTATATATTTTTATTATTAAATCTTAATTTTCTAATTTATTTGGCCATTACTATCTACATACCGTCATTTAAGATTGTCAGATAATTTTCAACAACTCACTTTTTTGTCTTTATTGGTAATATATCTATTAATTTTGATCAGTTTCCTGTAAAGTTGAATTTGACAGGTTGACGGGGTCCCACGTGGGGGAGACGCACTGCTGCACTGTTGGTAGCAGCCGTGTCGTTGTTGTGGCAACCGCGCACTTCGCACTCAATTACAGGCAACGCACACACAACAAACGCGGCTCACGCACGCACCTGCTGCGTATTTCGTCGACCGTTGGAACAGTTCCTGAATGTTAAAAACGCTGTCTCACATACTCAGCTGGCAGACCCCCCCCCCCCCCACACCACCACAACCGTCGGTCTGAGACAAAGAATTGATGAGCTCGAGGTCCCCCGCTTCTGGAGCAGGAAGTTGTCCACGACGAAGCAGGCAGTCTTAATTGAAGCCCGCAATAATCCAATTACTCTGTTGCAAACCAGCTTGATACACTCCATAGAGAAAGAATGTGCAAGGAAGGCGAGTGGAAGCTTTGTCGTTAGCAGCGATGATTGAATACAGTCCTGTGAATTACGTCGCTGATACGTAGCCAACGAGTATTCACATCCTGGGACTACGCCGACTCCAACGCAGAGAATTCTTATTAAAATAATTGAGACGTTGTTTTTCGTACCACCCTACCTTTTACTTCAATTTCCTGAAGGTTTTATGTTTGGAAAAAGAATTTTTATAGCTAATTACGAATTCTAATAAATAATACCTGCGAACATATCCTTCCTCGAGAACAGATTTACAAAATGTATTATCTCCATTTATACATATTCACTAAAGCGAATTTTCGAAATAGAACCATGGCTCTGTGTCGTTCATTGGCTTTGTCCTTCAAATCTTAAAACCCTTCAGGCACATCAGCCCACGAACCGTTCACCAACATTTCTGTACACGTTTCTCAACCTGCGCCATCTGCTTCCTCGTGAATGATGTTCAGCCACAATTTCAGCTTTGATGAAATTCGTAAACGCCCTTAATTCACTCATAACTACGTCGTACGCTCGGTAACGATGGCCATACTTGATAAGGCTACTTTCGTATCTCGTATCTGTGAACGACTGATTAAAGTTTTGCATACTGATACATCAGTATATAAAAGAAGCCATTTTAGAAGACATTTATATTTACAATAATATGGATTAAGTGAAATTGGGAATATAAGAATATAATATGCAGATTGTTTAAAATTGATTGGTTAATTTTAATTTATTATATAAAATTAAGAATTTTGGTTTCCTTATTTCGTAATGTGTGGGATTCTATGTAAATGTAAATTTGTTAAATACAAAAAATTGTAATGAATGCAAATTAGGACGCAAAAGAGGAGTAGTTAAAACGTAACTTTGTTTACGGGTAATTGTTTTTTAAAAAAATAGTATGATAAAATTATTTGTGATGAGAATTGCACAGTGCAGTTGTGTTACTCTAGGCTCTTGTGTATTTAGTTTTCTTGCCACCTGAAGAAAGGAACAAGGTTTCCAGAAACGTTGTGTCGTCACTTGTTTGGTCTGTACTTGGCTATTTTATCTAATAAATTTTCAAAACAGACGTATATTTTTCATGTTAATAGAGTATTTAAGTGAAAGGTAAATAACTAATAAAAACAGTAGCAGTAAAACTCGAGTAGTGTGACACATCACGGGTCGAGGACTCGTTAGTCGTACAACAGTTGCTGGGAATGAATGTAAAATAACGTTCTAATTTATTTTTTTTAAGTTTTATTGCATGTTATGTACTCACATTGGATTTGTTATGGTTACAAACTATGTAATTTCACAGTTGAATATAGCTATTATACCCGAAGCTTCTGGAACGTCTTTCATAAATAAATTTCATTGGTTCCCTATGCACCACGTTTTACTAATACATAAATGGAAGGATGTGCGACCATTCCGCAAGACAGTCTGTTTTCCTCGACACTAGCGCGTAAAAAAAATTAATTGAAAATTTTTACATTCTTGATCCGATTACTGTCTAATTTACATAAAAATTCGATGAAGGAAAAGTAGATTCCCAACGAGGAAGTCAAGGAAAACTACTTGCAGACGTTTTAAGAACAAAACGTGATTGAAATTTTGATAACCAGCAAGAAAAGCAGCTGAGTGAAATCAACTGTGTAGAGAACGAGTCTCGTAGAAAAGAATGGAATGTATTAGTTCCAACGTTTTGAAGAGAACGAAATTGCTTGTCTTCAGGAAGCGAGTCAAAACTGTTAAGTAATTACTGAACCACTTAAAATTTGTTCGGATGTGACCATTTTACTATTATTGGATTATCGAGATTAATTAACTAAATAATTACGACCATACAATACAAAATACACTGATGTGATTCACGTTTCCTCTTTACTGCTGACAACAATTTAATACCAAAAAAAATTTCGTCGTTTATACTGTCGCTAAAATAGCAGCTGCCAACAGCGACCAACTCAAGTCGCTTATGGGTCCACTTATAAAACAAAAATTATAGCTTGAATATGAAGATAGTAATGGCGTATAAATTTATCGTGTGAACTGAAGCAGGGGGCGATTATTCCAGACCGACGCTCAGTTAAAAAGAATAGAAGAGGCTGGGGTTCGACCCCTGGACCTCCCAGACGTCCAACGTTCCAGCTGCCGCGAGGCTTTATGCCGAATAAGGGAGGGAGGGAGGGGGGGGGGAATTTCCATTAATGTGTGATAAAGCAGACGATGCAAATAACAAAAATAATGTAATATAGACACGAAAGATTGGGCTAGTGAACAAGACGAACGGATTGCAAAAGCTCGGAACCCCACCAAAAAAGCAAAATGGTCAATATGTAGAATATTTCGTATCATGAAACAAAAAATCGGAGTTTTATCAAGGAATTGTGTAAAAATACTTTATATAGTACAAAAAAAGACCCAAGCGCTCATTTTATGACGACCGCAGTAAAACTCTAGAAGGTGAGCTCACAGAGGATAAAAAAAATCTCTCAAGTCTGATGGTTGAGTTTATCTTTCCTGGACTCTGATACGAAAGGGTCAGCGATCCGAGGAGGCTGGTAGATAATTCCTCTTCTCTGTTACGCTTTCCACACAGTCATGGATCAGGAGAAGTGTTCACTTTCTATTCGCTACAACGATCAACATTTACTCAAACAGCCAACCGATATTCTTATTAAATTTTATGACGATGCTTGTCTCGAATTAGCAAATTCAAACAAAACTGTCCTGATGTACGTCAATGCTACACATCAAGAAATGTTCTTGCACCTTCTATCATTATCTATCTAGTCTAGTCTAGTCTAAATGATCAGTGGATAGTTTCGCATCTCCCATAAACCCTTTCCGGATAATTTATTTAACATTGAGTACTTAGTTTCAAAACCTTCTAGCTTTCTTTTTCACTCCTTTCAACTGTCTGAATTCAAAATATATTTATTTTAACTACTTCCACAACTTTACAACCCTGATTCTTGGGTAATAGGTCTACATTGATAGCATCAGAATATTTGCTTCCTACAGGACTGCTGTCGTGCCAAATACTTGAAAATCACCGATTAGGAGGATCTGTGATCACTAAAAGTTTTGGTGCTAACTGAAGTACATATTCGGGTTTTGACCTTCGCCGACAATGGTAGTGAGACAAATGAATAGCTATTTATCATCTGACTGAATAACTTGTCACGTATATAGAAGAAAGTCAGAGTGACACACATTCCAAACAGACCTAATATTCTTTTTGCAACGCTTTGACAGGCCTTGGGGTGGTTGCTCAACGTTCCCCTGCAACAGTCGGATTGTCAGCAACGAATTATTTATAAAAGGCAATGTTTCCGCACAATAAATTACTGGATGAAGGGGAGATACGATCACGCAGATAGCATCTCCGGTCACCGATACGAATACATTAAGGAAGAGGGTGTTGAGGTTTGTCTACAACTGTCTGTCTGTAGCTTTAAAGACAAATTTGGGTGAGGGGAAAAAAACAGTCACAAATTTGAACCGTATTGAAGAAATACGATTTTAAATCGCCAGCATATTTAACTGTAACTCTCAGGTAAAGGAGCTCACTATACTCATAAGGGATTTTATTCCTCGCTTGAACAACAGTTATAAAACTTTCAACTAAGACCCCCAACTTGTTTGTTCAGTATTTACAGCTCAAGATAACGTTTACTAATATGATTAAGTAGATAATTACTTGAAGGACAGAGGGGGAGCGACGCGAGAGAGAAGTCGGGTTTCATATTTCACGCAGCCCACACAAAGGATCCGTCTGTTCCTGTACTCGAATCGTCCTAATGCTTCCTTATCTCTCCATGACGGCAACTATTCAATTTCTCTCCTCCCACATCGCGACAATTATTTCATTGCTCGGGCACCAACGTTTGGCGATTGTCAAACCTCCAAAAGTGTTCCATCAAGAATGATTACACAGAGAGTTGTTTTAAATGATGATAAGACTAACGGTTCGAGCAATTAAAAAAGTAAACTCTCATCCTAAACTTTGTAATTACTATTAAAAATATTGCAATCTTTGAAAGTCATTTTCTGTGGAAGGGTAAAGAGTTGTCGAAATAAATTATGTGGGCGGCGGGAAGGTAGAAGTTAACAGTTAGAGGAGAATAAATTCAGGGGACACTATTACTAGATTTGCCGACGTGTGGCTCCGTCTGGTCAACAAAACTGCTTCCTTTTTTCAGGCAACAATACAGGACAATTAAAAATCACCCATTGCATCCAACCCAACAAACTCAGTGAACCCTCGTAGCCTAACAATGTATGACCCTCAGACACACAAATTAAGATCCTAGAATAAAATTTTTGCTCAATTTAGGTTAATTGCTGGATTAACGGAATTACCATGCTACCATGTAAATTTTGTACATATTTAAAATTTATATATGCTATAACTATATTTAAACAACAAATAATCTTATGAGAAAAGTTGTCAAATAAATTTTTAAAAAACTAATTGATAAATCATAAACAGATTAAATTCGAGCGGGAAACGGACAGAACAAAGTGAATCAGTTACGGAAAAATAACTAAGTCAAGGCATTCGTCCAAGTGATTTCTTATACAAGTCCCGTAGAGAAATGTTTTTAAATGGAAGCCTTGTACACAGTAAGGACGATAAATTGAGGAAAAGTGAGAGAGACGTAAACTTATTATAGCATACGAAAAGTGAAATTTTCCGTGAGGTTGCTCCGTGGCAGCGACGAAAGTGAACGTCATTACCACAGTTTAGAAGAGACAAGCTCGAGTAAGCATTAAGCGGACTTGCAAAGATCTTTTGAGGTCGGTCACAACTTTAGAGAACATGTTTGAGCACCCAGACATAAAATTTTCTTCATGCCTCACTTGAAGAACATCGGATTGCGCGAAAAAAACTAAATCTTTCTCTATTTTTTTTTCTGTTTTCGATCGTACCCCGATCGATCCACCTGGGCACACGTAATTGAGGACAAACAGAAGCTGGAACAGGAAGCTGATGACCGATAGAGCCGGGCCCGTGGAAGGGCTAAAACGGGGGACCGCCGCCATACAGGAAGCTGCCATTGTGTTCCCTGACCATGAACCCTCAGGGCTGTCCAACTCGCACACGTGCTACACCAAAATATCAACCATCAACAGGCCGGGTAGGAAAAGATCTCCAAATTAACTACGAGAGGACCCGTAGCATTGTATTCAAACAGTACAGAAGAAAAGCAATTTTTAATAAGATTGCTTTCACAAAATAAAATATTCGAAATACAATCGCGTTCAAAATCAATATAGTTCTCAGAGGTTGAAAACTTTGATCAAAAATGTGTCTCAAGAATATTATCTTCGAAGTTAATTGGTAATGCTTCTAGGGTACATGAAAGGTCAGAAATGAACATAGAGAAATACATATACTTTTTAATCAAATTAATCATAAAGTAGTCGAGGTCAGTGACATGTCAACAAACTCCAGAACTATCTGCATTGGGAAACGGTACCACAGCTATGAACACTTCAAGCAGCAACAGGTTTGTGTACGTCGAGACGAGAATGAACCAGAGAAAGGATTAAATTACGCGAGCGAGAAGTTACAATAAAGTACTATTTGATTTCTTGGAATGCATAAAATATTACATCGTATTTCAGAAATTGACAAAGTGCCGCACGTATTAGGTAAAAAAAAATTAAGATTGTCCTACAGCAACCCCTCTCTCCCGCCATAGGAAATACGTGGGACAAGTACCAAGAGCCCGACCTACCTGATGCAGATTTTTTTTAGTTTGTCCTGCATCTCTTTTTGGCGAATGCAGGGTAGGATCCTTAAACCATAGTCCGGAGGCCCTAGTTAACCCCTTGGTATCTACCTCTACCCTCTCCTCAGCATCCACCATTTTAAATCCCTTCCTATGCTATTAAAGAGGAGTTGCAACCACGTGGATTACCCTCATGTAGCCTGTTACTATGAAACAAAATAAGAATGCAAGATCTTACACAGTGAAATTTTAACAAACCAAACTGGAGGAAAATGGTTATTTTGACATGAATAATTGTTTATGGTTTTAACTTACTGGTAAAAAATTTTAGTGGTATTCGTTTCAAGTTCATCGAGTGTCGAGAATTTATACAGATACATGGATGATCAGAAGTCAGGGAGGGGAGGGGGAGAGGGAACAAGACTAGCAAAAACATGAGAAGCAACCAAAAAAAACTAGTACACAGGAAACTACTTACTCATTGGTTCAGGAAGACCACAGAAGTGCCTCTATGGTTTTGCAGATGATTATTTTTACTCTTTCTACTTTATTTTCCGTCCCTAAATATCTACTTGTAGGAGTTAAAATTTTTCAGACGATAGCAAATCAAGCATCCTCACTGCTCTTACTAACTTGATACGCTCCAAGTCTTCCAAAGAAAACAGTGGTATTACAAATTTTCACGACGCCTTCACTCACCCTTACACCCATAAAATTAATTCAGGATATTTGGAGCTCAGCAGCGCTGGACGGTCGCTCATTTTTTGTTTTCTTTAAAACTCCGGCTGCAAATATAAAGTATCCGGACACATCCTATTAATATATTCGAGTGTTTCACCCACCAAGAAAAATTCCACGGCTATTTTGACCGCGCAAGTTTTCGCTCGTCCTTCTGGGAAGTTCCAGAATAAAGTAAACCGTCGCAGAAATCTGTGCGTAGGCATCGCCGATTTTAAATAGACTGCGCAATATTCGCCAGGCCACCAAGATTAACGAGGTCAGCGAGAGACGAACGACCTTAAATTAATGTTTTCCGCGTGTAACAAAAACTCCAAGCTCCAAGAATCTGGTCCAAAAAAAAGCACCATGCGAAAAACAAGATCTATTTATGGAACGATAACTAAAATTTTCAAACTACCATTTTATTTTACGATTATTCGTGGGAACGTGACAAACAAATATGGGAATGAACTCCGGTAAAACGATATTAGATCACCTCAGAACTTTCAATTAAGGCAATGTACGTCCGTGACACGCACTTCCTATGCCACTATAGTTTTATTCGTTCAAACAAGCCAATTGTTCTCAGCCTCGGAAAAACACGTGACTCGACAATTTAAAACGGTCAGATCGTTAAGTGTGTCGCTCACTGGAACAAGAAAATTAAATTATAACTGACGTAAAACAGCAAAATTTATCATAAATATATTTTTACAAAATAAAAATTCTCTCGACGTATCTTTGGAACCTCCGTAGGTGCGAATATAAAAAAGTCCGAATATCTAAAAATTTAGATAAATTAATGAGTAAATTGACAATTTATTTCTTGAAATATCAATACACAATTTAAATTTTGTGGGGGAACATTTCTAAAACTCTACTCATAGGTTCTCGAAATATTAGCAGACGCTTTAAATAAATAGTGAACTTGTAATGTTCAATAAGTATTCAAAAAATTGTATTATCTTGTTTTCTCAAAGTTTGTAGATATTCAGACGCCGATTTTGTTTTTTATATTCGCACCAAAAGAGTTTCCAAATAAAACTACGCCGCGCCATTTTTTTCTTTACGTAAACGAATGTTCTAATTTTTTGTATTATTAATATGTATTCCTGACAAATTTGGTTGGTTTATTTTCCATAATTCACAGAATTCAGCTAAATATAATTATTAAATTAAATTAACCGTTCTCACAAAGAAGAGATTACATTTACCACACCAGATCTCCTTAAACGTTTGAGAATGTCAGCGTAACTATTCCTCACTCCCCGCACGCGCGCGTGTGTGTAAAATGCACGTGAAGAGGAAACACAGGAATGTATAAGCGCGCTATTAATACACCATGAGGCACGGGTACAAGATGTCGAAATTCGCTATTACGCTATCGGCGTGCGTAAAGAATGTCCGAGAATTGAGACCGGAAGATGCAACTAAAAGAGAGGGAAAAAAAATAAGGCCGACCACTGACCACATTCCTGATAACGGCTCAGGGTCAAGGACTCCAAGAACAGTACTCTGGTGCAGACAATTTGTTTTTCCCGGAATCCCAATTCCTCCAAATTCATAAAGCGATATTTTATCGATAAGAAATGAAAAAATTAGTTCCCCCATCATTTAAGCCATTCGTGCAAAATCAAGCAATATAAAATCTGCACAAGATTCGAGAACCTGATTGATCTTGTCGCGGTGACTGAATCCGGTCTTCTTTAATTTGCGAACAATACCGCGAAATTAATTGCTTTTATGCTGAAGATTGAAATGTGTCGTAGGTCACAGTATGAGCAGTGCATCAGTTAACAACGGTCCCTTGTTCAAATCCGGGCAGTTTTGACGAATCTCCCACTACTGCGTTACTCTCTGAGGTATCGTGTGGTTCTCAACTCCAATCCTGTTCCCAGTGTTGTAGTAGTCCTTCCGTAGGGCAAAACATAACACGAGCTGTGATTTGCGACTTCCGGAGATCCAGAAATATTGACCAAAAATAACAGCATCCGCCCACGCGCGAATCCTGTTGTGAGTCAGCTCAAGGCCGCCAGGATTTATGGCAACGCGTCTGCTCTGCCTCGTAATCGCTCCACACCACCTGGACCAGAACGGTCATCTGGCTTCGACCTCCGGTTCAACCCACCGACGTTCGTATCGCGGTAATCAATTTCACAACAAAGAATTACAAGTTGGGTTTTAAGCTCAAAGACAGGCAACCATACTATAATTAATTTCTTAAAAAATTTAAAATTTTAATTTAATTAATATTTTTTTTAAAAAAAAACTATATTTCAGATATTAAGACTGGCTATAAGAAAAGTCCTAACTGGGAGCAAGAATATCTCATGATAATTCGGTACAACTGTAAGTGTTCTATATGTCAAGATCTGCTTCAAAAGCTAAATTCAAGTTTTACCATTTGTTTTATATACGTTATCGACCGATCACACCGTTCTCCACCGGAACTGTAATGACGTCACTGAAGATGACGTCAGTAGGGGAAAAAATACACACGTTGTTACTGTCTGTACAGGAATGGAATGAACATCAATTTTGCGCGAGAAAATTACACTATTCTTAATTATTTATGAATAATTTTTAATTATTTATGAATGACCTCATAAACCGAGTAGATTTTCGTCATTGCTCTTCGCCGCTTTGCCGATTAAAACTAAGTAAATACCGAAAACTTCACCGCCCGCTAAAAATTAATTGCACGTTTACAGTTCTAGAAACGAGCCACGAACCATATTTAAAGTAAAATTTTGATAATAATATGTTAAGGGTCTATTCAGTCCAGCAATTTCCGCCAGTTGAAACCACCTCGTCATAGTTCACCGTTTACCCTTAAAAATAACTGGTCAAGCAGAATAAATTTACCTTGTTGTGTCTGTGTGTAAATGCAGACCCAGACCCAGACCGTCAGGATGTAGATTCGATCAGCGGGATTACGACGTTACGTAAGGTCGTACATTACCTGACGACATTCACGGTTCTGTTTGATTATCTTGGCAACAACTCATTGCCGTGCGGTGAACGAGCTTGGAACGGCCAACCTAAACAAATGAAGATCTTGTAGAGGTCGTCTATGCCCTCACTTTTGCCAGGAGAGGAAAAAGAAAAAAGAATTTTGTGATGTATGAAAATAAACATGAAGACACTGAAACGTTCATCCTCAACGAGTAGCCGACTTAGAGTCGGTCACAATTTGTGACTTTTCTCAACAGGTTAAGAAGAAATGGTACCCACAATTTTTTTAGGCAGTTTTGTTTTGGGAAGAGGACGTTTATAGCTACAGATCCGTATGGGTCAATAAAAATGGCAGACAGGAAACAGAGTGCAAATTTCTGCAACGACTGGTCGAGATTCAATGGAAATGGTTCATTTTGCAAATTTCAATAAACACTGATGAACCAGTCACCTAAACTAGTTTTCTGAGACAAATAAAAAAATTATATAACTAAAACAAAAACATTACGTTTCAAAAATTGTCGAACAGTTAAAAGCAAACGTCTCTGTATTACAAAGTAATTCTAATATGGCGAACGATTTGCACCTGACAAGTTCTTAACTGTCATAATTATGAATACCAGACATTGAAGTACCGTTTCGTCGTCTTCTTGACCTACATGTTTCCATTTAACGTATCGAGTATTGCCAACTCATAAACTGAACGTTACTAATTTAAGGGAGCATAAAGTCAGGACCACCACCTCAGCCCCCATTTATTCAACTTATTTATGGATGTAATAAATAAAATATGTCGGAGACAAACCCACAGGACCAAGCATGGGTAGGCTTCGACCGGCATATTGGCAAGTATTGCTCTACGCAGACGATATAATCTTGACAGTCGATATACCAGAAAGAATACAAAAGGCGGAGGAATGATACAAAGAAAAAGGAAAATAATGGACCAGATTACAGATAAAAGTAATGTGGGTCTAAAAAATGGCCAGACACGAAAAAAACACAGTCTCTGATGGAAGAATATTGGAGATGATGGACAGCTATGAATATTTCGGTACTATAGTCGGAACCACGAAAATGTAATATCAAGGTCACGTAGCTAACCGCACCGCTCGTCACCCCTCGTCCAGCGGTATTGTCAAACTGTGCACCCTCCCTACCTTAACGCAAGGTAGCCGAAAGACTCCGTGACCTTGGTATTACATTTCCGTGGCGCAGACTATAAACAGCGACGGGAAAAGAACAAGCGGTACTAAACAGAACTAAAAAGGCAGTCTCAGCTTACTTCCAAATGAGTAACACAATAGTGGGGAAGGCAGAAATAAGCCTCAAAACTAAAATGCAGTTGTTCAATCACAGAGTTTAGCACCACATTTGAGAAATTTAACTGCTACCGAGACGAAATACACAAGACGCTCAGTAGGAAAGACTAGAAGGGATATAATTAGAAGTGAGACACTCCAAGAAGAGACTGGACAAAAGAAGGCGATAAGTGTGGTGATAAGAGGAACGACCTGTTAGACGGATGGATTAGGACAGGAAAGTGAAGCAGGTCCTTGAAGTGCGAGCAGGAAGAGGAAGGCCCTCCATTACATGAGATGACAGGATTGAGAGAATTAGTCTGAAGCGAGGCAAAACAAAGGTCTAAATGAGGAGACTGTGCGAAAACAGGTCGGAGTGGCGGAGATGGACAGAACGAGGGAGGACATCCCGACGCTTGATGGTATATGAGATTAGAAGAAGAGAGAGACTGAGTTATCTGAAACATCGATATATTCCTTCCAGTATTATTTTGTTCCCCAATTTCCCTCCAACAGGCAATCCAGCAATGGTTGATGCCAGTGTAATCCTGCCATATGCAAAGCGGATTTCACTTAATTAGCAAATAATATGAATTGATCGAATCAAGGCAACAGGAAGCAAGAGAAACTTAATGTGAGACCCGCATTCATGGCGATTGTTTCGACGGAGGCCAGATCTTCAACCAGCGAAGGACATTTCAACATCGTTCCGATTACCTTCATTCTGGTCTGTGCTACATTTATCTACGCAACTATTAAATGAAAATGGATATTGTACTTAAATTTCTTTAAATCCTTTATAGTTGAAGACTGTAGACCGTGCAAACTCTTGTTTTGGAACTTCAATATTACGTTCCGTGAGACAAAAAATTAAACATGCTGTTCATAATCTTCCAAAACAATTCGAGAACCTTTTCTATTAATTTGATGAATAGTTATGCAGGACAAGAGATGCAACTCAGAAATTACTCATCCAACACCACAAATGAGGTTTAAATGAAAATAAGAAATAGTAATAAAAATATAGCCAAATACAGACAAAATAAATGATAATATAAATACCATTTATATTCATATCAACACTTATTTTGTCTGTATTTGGCTGGCTTCCTTATTATTAATTTTCAATCCGATGGAAATTTTTTCATTTCAAAAATAATAAATAGTTTAACTTAAAAAAAAAATAGCTCGCATGCTTCAGGGGTGTACGATTTGATTAAATGACGCTGAGAAATAAGCACTATTTCTAGGTAATCAAATTTCAACATTTTGAGTAAACTATTATTTTATTCTTCGTCCACTTAAATTTTCAAACAAAGGAAAAAGTGGAAAATATTTAATTTTTAAAATATATTTCAAGTTTATTTAATAAAATCTCTGTTAATCAGTCAATAAAACTCATTTACAAATTTTATTCGAAGGGATTTCGGTTAATTCAACATAATCTATGTAATTTGATTAACCATTTCTTTATATTGAACCTGAATACGACTTAATATTCGTATGCAGAAAATTAAAGACACTTGATGACCTCGCACGAACTGAAGCAGCTCTGCTATGTGAACGAGTTTGACACAGAGCCCCGGGGAAAAGCTACGGAATGCATCTCAATAAGCATATGAGGACAGAAGGAAGTTGGATAAACCTTGACCCACTTCAAGAAATGCATTCGTAAAAACGACTTGCAACAATACATTATCTGGATTTTCCAAAATTACTTGCAATACAATAACTTCTTGTAGATCTCAAAATAACCAAAGTAAGCATAGACGAACTTAACAATGTTTATAAAGAGCATTATTATAAGAATAAATTTATAAGGGGTGAAATTGAATACAAAATAAATCGAATTCTAAAAGTAGATCCACGTCCTACTCACTATATGAACAAATCAATAATTTCGCCGACATAAATGAACTCCAGTATAGACTTACGGTAACACAAAAAATAAAGATCTAGAACTGTTGAAAGAAGAAGAAAGTGTAGACAGGCTATGCATAGGGTAATCCACATAGTGGCAACTCCCCTCTTATAGCATAGGAAAGGGAGTGAAAGGGGGAATGCGGAAAGGTAGCCAAGAGTTAACTAGGGCCCCCGGGTCATAAGGATCCTACCCGGCAATTCGCCTAAAAGTGATGCAGGACAAACCCTAGAAAAACCTGCATCAGGTAGGTCAGGCATTTGGTACTTGTCCCACGCCCTTTCGATGGCGGGAGAGGGGTTTACTGTGGGGTCACAGCTTTTCCCTCGCAGTGCCTTGACCAGTTTAGGAGGCATCTGGCCGAATATTCCAATAGGAATAGCGGACAATTCTTACCGTACGCCCAAGGTCTGTGACCCTGAAACATACACTTCTCAAAAGAGGCCGAGGTGCGCGGCACGTGGGAATCTTAGTTCAAAAAACCAGAGAGTTGTGAAGGCATCCCCAAAGGTAGCCTCCTCCAGAGCTCTCTGGGATAGTTCACCTGCGAGAGAATGCTCTCACAGGCTTCCTTGGATGAGCATTGTTGAAATCTAACTAGAATTAAATATATGTGTTTTCAAATAATCAACCACGGGAATTGTACGCCAAAACTTTCCAGCAAGCGGAAGTAATACAATAGTGCCGTTGTTGTGAGTTTGTAGAGGACACGGGAATAATCTCTTTCAAGCTCGTAACTACGCTTCCAATTTTTCTTTATTTTATGCACATACACACAAAGACATTTAAAATCTCAAAACTAACTACAGGATTCTTTATATGTCTCGGTTTAGGTGAACTTATTCCCGTCCTGTAAACGTATAACTTCAAATCCATATGTACTATTATTGTGACGTGATGAAATGTTAAATTTAATGTATAAATTCCCGGGGGAAAAATATTTGAATACGTTTACTCCACTTATTAAAGGATTTACTTTCAATGAGCATCTTCCTACAATGGAGAGAAGAAACAGAAAAAAAAAATTCAAGGAACTTGAAACATTTTTTTAAAAATAAATGTTAACAGCTGGACGAAGTAAATTGTCACCGGGCGGGAGAAATCGAATTACAGGAAAAAATACACTTTGTTCCCAAAATAAGTTAATAATCAAAATGGATACCCTGTGACGTGCATAAGGTGAAAATGAAGAAGTAGCTGAAGGGGTGTTTTGGGCCCAACGAAACAATTATACACAGGTCGGAAGTAGACGATAAAAAACGAAGAGGAGTTTAAATTCATATGAAGAGGATAAGCGATTCAGAAGTTCCATATGTCAGCTCACTGAAGTCTAACAGAAAGGTCTAGGTTCGACGACAAATCAGTGCAGAGCGCCTGGAGCTCATCATAGAGCTTAACTGTCACCATTGTTCCTGTACACGATCAGATAAGACTGCGATCATGCCATTACATCTCATGCCTGATTATTAACAATTTTCTGTAAATAAATTGTACGAATGTAATTGAATGTTTAAAATTAATTAACTGTAATTTCTGTAATAGTTTTATATAGTAGAAAAAAATCGTTTAAAATCTTGAAGGCGTATTTTAAGTATTACACGGATGAATTTACTTTCGCTTGAAAGTCGCCGTTTGTGAGACCGCTTTTTAAGCACACGGGAAGTTGCTTCTGTAACAAACGATTTGCATTGAAGTTGTTAGCAGCACCTTTCTCCGTGTCCCAAGGATGCGTCATGTAACCCACATGGACAGAGCTTTCGTAATCGTTACATGACGCACGATGAACCGTGGGGGGAAAAAAAGTAAAAAGAAAGAAAGAACCACACGGTCCGAGTTTTTTGTAGGAGAGATGGCAGGGAACAGGTGTCTCTACCAAACAGCCCCGGGTTTGTCAAACGTACCATGGCAAGGCCAACCACAAGCGAAGATCCGGTCTAGGAATGTCAGTGCAAAGCAACAAACATCAAGCGCCAAGCTCCACCACGGACTGGCATATTCCAGCTGGACTAAGGCAGACGTCCTAATTAGACGCTATTAGCAGCAGCAGGTGCAGAGACTTACCTGAAGGTGATTTGCATCGAAGCCGAGAGATGGAGGAACGTATCTTTAACGCGCCATTCCAAGATGAAAAGCACTCAGTTCGTCCCCCGTTGACGAGGTCGCGATAGTGTGCAGAGGATCCGGAGGATGTTCTGCCTGTCGGTTACAAAGCGTCGATTCAAATGTGGCGTCTGAAGCAGACTGCAAGAGTTCGCGAAACCTAATACGGCCGCGAGCTACGTGTTGGAACGCTCGGGAAGTGGAAGATAAGCCTCACTGCAGAAGGTAGCACCGTCTACGAGCGGAAACGGATTAATTAGATTAGGCAAATTTGTAGTCAAGTAAGGTCTCAGAAGGACATCAATCAAAACGAGTAAAAACAGTCCCAATATTCTGCGAATGGGAACAACAACGTAAGTATTTTTTTTAAAAAAAAAACAGCTGATGAAATGATCAGTTGGGAAGTGTTTATAAGACAAGAGAAACAACCACCTACAAAAATCTCTCAAGGGCTCAACTCCATCAAGGTCCACACATGTACGATTGTTCCCTATTGAAATGCACGAACATGAATACGAAAAGTTTTTCTTGTACTATTCGCAGCGTAGATGTTTATTAACTTTAACGACACCGCGCTTCCTTATTTCTCATCTTTGTACTATTTTTTAAAACATTATTTTCCTACTTCAATTTTTGCGCTCCCTAGTTGTCTCGTTTCTGAGACAAGTGCACTTTTTCCCCATTGTGCTTCATAATGGATAACCAGAAATCAAGTCGTCATTAAAGCTACGACATAAACTTAAAAGGAATCGAGAAAATAACACCACATTTTCTGTAGGTGGATAAATGCGAGTTGGGGCCGTACAAAATATACCCAACAATAGTTACAGATGATGAGGATATATATATATATATATATATATATATATACACAAATATATATAAACATATTTAGGTAATTTTAAGCTAATTAATTGGATTCTAATTAAAAGTTCAGGATGGAAAGAATTTGACCGCCGACTGGGAGTCGAACCGTGACGTCCACTTGGTTACGTGGGGATCTTAATCAGCTGTACTAAAAAGATTTTCTCAGTTTTAAATTTGATTCTTTTATTATTAAGACAGCAAGATGGAATTAGTGTGACGTTTTATAAAATTCATATAAAATTTTATAGATTATGTAGACAACTACAAAATTAATGTGATAATTGGCACTGAATTTGAACAACTGATGAGGTGGCTCCAATTCTCAAAACATTCACCCGATTTACGCTTCTAATTAAAAATAGTTGTTCAGAAATTCCCCGACTGCCAAACAATAAGAACAAGAATATGAATAACGAATGACCGAGAACAGATTTTTCTTTAAAAAGAGACCATCAAAGTTGGATGTCAAATTGCAACAATAATTTGCAACTGTATCGAATAAAAATTTGAGTCTGGTAAAAATGGTTCTTTGGAGGATTTACCCCGCCGGGTTGGGCACCCTTGCTCTTGTGGGTGAAGGAAAAATACCTGGAAGGATCGCATTCATCGTCTCGACGTTGTTTGCGTCCGGAAAGAGAATTAGCTATAACCCAACTACGTTAAGAGAGGTTATAACCAAACGAAACTCGACATTCTGTCACCAGTACAGCCGCAGTCGCCTCACTGGAATTTAATCTCGTTTTCATCGCAAACTGCGAGTAATCTTTATCGAAGCGCGTAGGCTGACAGAAATGCAGTCAGCAAAACACAAAGGGGAAGTCGATTTCAAAATGAACAGACGGAACTCCCACAGCATCCTTCATCTGGACGGGCAATTTTGAGAGACAGATTGTTTAGACGGTCCCACGTCGACGCTCGAAGCCAAAGCATAAACAAGAGCCCTGGCCAAACTCAAAGCATTTTATCTGACGCACACGCAATAGCTCCGAGTTCATCCACTATAACACACCGAAGACGACCTCCGTTTTTACTAATCAATTTGTTCTTCATTTTCCGTTACTCTCCTCTCTACTACACAGCTTCATTCGTAATGAAAATAAAAATAATTAATCCACATCGATAGCTAATGTCTCAACCCCGATGATTCTCTCTCCCAATGCCAAGTGTCGCCTGTGAAGACTATGATGTCATACAAACGACGCGGTTTACGTTTGTCGGATGCCACAGAAGGAACCAGTATCAATTATTCAACGTCTAATGTATTCGAAATGAGACAACTGATAATCTGTACAGTACACCACCACCATCAGACCAATAAATGTACGGCAAACACACAGATATAAAAACGGGGACCCAATTTCGCGCCCATTTTCCAAGAGTTTTGTACTCCTTTGCATCACCAATTTTCTGACTTGTTGAGTGTTTAACCATTTTCCTGCACATGCCATTTTTATTTGTGCTATGAGTGTGACGACTGAGGAAATGAGAAGAGCTTCCTCAATATCTGATTTAACACAACTGACAGCAAGAGACATTTGAAGAAAGGCCAATTAACGTATTTTTATTTTACCGACTAAAAGAAAGATACATCGTCACGTATAAAGCAGACTGATCAGGCCCGAGTCTCATAACGGCCGAAGCGGAGCCCCACGAGGATTCGACCTCGCTGGGTTCATTTTTTTGACACCATCGTGGGAGCTCCACCGCTGGTGACCCAATGAAATTCTTCCGCACGTCTACATTCACCTCATGCAAAACTCATTTTGAAGACGTAACACGAACACTAGTTGTAATGACGCACTCTGCTGGGACTATTTTTAACGCGGGTCGGGGCAGGTGAAAGCTGGGTCTGTGACCCGCGCTGGTCAAGGCCGCACTTCCGCGAAACAAAGCACAGGCGCCCCCGCGGCGCCATCTTGGCGACCACCACCTGTTGCGCACAATGGCGGGCGGACTTACACTTGATGAGGACGACTCCGTTGTGCATCTCATCCATGTCGGGGCGAGGAACACCATGGCCGACGCGACACAGAGCAGAGCAGATCGCGGCACTCACTGGCGGCTCCGGAACCCAAGCCGCTCTCCTCTCCTCCCACGGGCACTACTACGGGGAGAGGGGGAACCCTACGCGCCGCCCTGCTAACATCGCCCCCTCAACAGGTACAACACACGCGCTCTCGTTCCACTGCCCTGCAACGTGGGCTCGGCACCAGCTACCAAACAACTGATCAAAATGTCTGTAAACATTGTCTGAAATGTGCTCACGACGCAGACAGTATCGGTCGCTTCATTTGACGTCCCGTCGACGCAAGTTTACGCGAGGGCGCCGAAGCAAATTTTCGGACTTTTCAGTTTTTCGTTTACAACAACAAAATGGGGGTTCCTAACGTAAGGTTTAATTTACTATAATTAAATACAGTAAATTAATCGTCTGATGAAAACACAAAACTATAAATTCTGTACAGGGGTCTGGTTGAAATCGACGGTCGAAAAAGGAAAAGTTTTACAATCTTTGTTATAAATCCAACGTCCGTAAGGTGGAAACGGCTGTGCCAAATAAAATAAAAA
The DNA here is from genome assembly GCA_037074705.1 of Zhengitettix transpicula. Taxonomy (NCBI): domain Eukaryota; kingdom Metazoa; phylum Arthropoda; class Insecta; order Orthoptera; family Tetrigidae; genus Zhengitettix; species Zhengitettix transpicula. The sequence continues at coordinate 231,505,630 of CM073590.1, read as the reverse complement.
ACTTGTAAGTCATAAAATTATCCGTTCAGTCAATGCTTATATTTCAAATTTTGGTCAAGTACACACATTAAAATTTGAAACTGTCTGTCATACGAACTGAAATACATGGAAAAAAAAGACTATCAGTTACCACTCGGCATATGCAGTATTTTTATAGACTGGAAAAAAATTAAAAATACTATGCATCTCCATTTGAAACCTCTTTGCGTTTTTGAAGTACTGCACACGAGTTCAATCTTAAAATTTAAAAATAGTATCAGAGAACGAGAGTAAAAGTCTCTGACCCATAAAAAAATATTACGCTTACGAAAAGAATAGACTGGGAACATTTATTTATCAAGGGAAAACAGAATCCAGGATAATTAAAAAGTTTGAAATTAATAAAAGTGGGAAAATTGGCATTCAAATAAATCAATAGGAAAGAAAAATTTATGTATGTTTTGAAAATTAATAATAAAAACTAGCCAATTACAGACAAAAGAAGTGATGATATTAGACTAAATATGTGAATGTATGTTCATCATTTCAAAATTTAAAGTACATAACTAAAAAAAAATATTTTATTTGCATGAAAGTTTCGAATTAAAGAAAGAAATACTGTTAAACTTACGATTTAAACGTTGCAAAACATCACATTTTTCTACAATTAAGCAAAAACTCAAGACTGGATCCTCGAAATAACGAATTTGTTCGAAAGTTTCAACCAAGTTTTAAAACTGGAATAAATATTATATTCAAAAGTGAGAATAATAATTTCAAAAAGACATAATGTAAACGTTAAAAATGGAATATAAAGACGCTAATAATACGTTTTGAAAATTAATAATAAGAAAAATACTTTTACTATTCACAGGAAATTAATGTTTCAATAGTATGTTTCCTTCTGCATAATCTGCAAAGTACCGTTTGAGTACTTATTGGAAAGACGAGACCTAATATTATAAAGTCAAAAGTTTTGGCTTCTTGCTAACTCTTATCACCGTTTAACAATATTCATTCTAAGTTTACGCTCACATGTCACATATCTACTACATAGGTGGAATACTAAAAAGCGGAAATTCCATTGAAAACTGACGGAATCAAACTAATGAAATCGCTGGTGTCGAAATGAAGCTTGATGGTACTTGGACCAACAAAGTAGCGTGGGTGACAAACTAGGCAACAAAAAAACAACACAAAGTGAACAAGGGAGGAAGGGTTTAGTTCCGCTCAATGACACAAGAATAAACTCATTACATATTTGCTGATTAAAACGCCAACTTTCGGCACAACTTGATTGTTGATATGCCGATGAAATAGCAAGATAAGTTCACTTTGGCGTATGGCCAAGATCTTTTCATCCAGAAGAACTGGTTGGTGGAGGACTTCCAGCTCTAATTACTTTGTTTAGATGGGGCGTGATAATTACTCAGCGGGATTAGAGTTCACATTTATCGTTTTTATTTGTGAGAACAAAAGTACACCGCTTGTAACTGAAACGAATGTTCAAGGCTGGAGGACGCTTTCTGTCTGTCAGGAATTGGCATCACAGAGCTCAAGGAGTAGTTCGTCAATTTTTAAGTTTAAATATGACGAGTAGTTTGAAATCGACAAACAATCCCGATCTTAGAATATGGCATACACAAGTGTTTTTATTAATCACTCGTGAAACAATAATGCAAGAAATTTGAAATAATTCAGACAAACATCAATATTAAAAACAATGATAAAATTTATTTCCAGAAATTCTCCATTAATGGCCTGAATCTTACACTTTCCGACGACAATTTAACGAGATAGTACGGGGGTGTAAACGAGCGGGAGAACCAAAAAATAATGTTGAAGGCACCGTTCCAAACAGTTTTAGGCTGATCAACGGTCCAGGGAAAAATATGGGCTACGGTATAACTGAAGATTTCAACAGGTATTGACTGTACCTTGCATTTGCATCTCACCACAGTTCGTTAATTCATGTTCCTTGAGTCTACAGCCCATTTATGGCCTTGGCCTCACGACACATTCTGGATTTAGGAGTACCACGTGGTCTGTGTGCCAATTCTTGTTCAGTCTTGACCCCAGTTTTGTGACCATGACGCCGGGATTCGAACCCGGAGCCTCAACGATGTAAGGCGGTGACGATGACGGCTACATCGTAGCTTAGTTTTCAAATACACAGAGAGGAGGCGTTCTGGAGCAAGAATGAAATATGCGGACCAGTGTATCAGAGTCAACACCCTGAGGGTAGTAGATCTAATGTCTGGTTTCAATCTTTCTTGATTACCTCGGTCAAAAGTTGAACTAGGACAATTGAAAAACTACAGATTTCATTCACTAAGGCCGATGCCAAATTCCAAGCTTTTTACAATGAACTACTAATGCAACTTACATTTTTCCCCCCAGATGTACGTGCGTGTGCTCGTGAAAGGAATGCTTAGAAAACTGTGAAAGCTAACAAAAGGTCATTTTAAATAGTGAGATCATGTGAATGAGCATGTCTGACCGCACCCGCGTCGACAGTCCTCGAAGCAAGCCACTTCCGAAGTCACGTTCCAAGAACTTGATTCACTGCACGATACACAAGAACAGTCTGGAAGGGGAAGTGACGGAATCGTCATAAAATATCCTAGGCAGCTTGGAAACGGAAGCAGGACGTGATACAATCTTTCAGGGTTCGCATTGTTCCACAATTTCAGACTGAATTACAAGAGAAATTCGCCTTGGTAAAATTCTCTTCGAACTCATGGTGATTTTATCAGACTCTCGTGTCTACAGTTCAATTTTATTCAGTATATTTCAAATCAACGAGCATCTGCGACCAATCATTTCCGACGGATGACTAAATACCGACCACATTGAATATATGGTAGCTGGACAACATTTTAAGAGTTTAGAGAAAGTGACAAGAGGAAAGTCGCGTTGGGAAAAAATAGTTATTTGCATATAAAGACAGTAAAAACTATTACCTTAATATTTCAGAGCACTGTTGAGGAGAAAAATGTACGCTTTTGGTAATACTTTACATATCCTACTTTGAATACTGATGAAAACTGCAAAAATGTAGACAGGACGCAAAAAAACACGTTTCAAAAAAATGTTGGCACATGAAAACAGTAGAGTGCAGTAGAGCTTTGGAAATGTGGACCTACGAAAGAATAAATAAAGAGAACGTTTCAGGAGATGTCACCAGCAACGCCGGTTTACGTCACTGGGTTATAAGCCCCGGTAAAAGAACAATGGAAGGGATAAAAGTAGTACAGTATATAAAGAAGACATTAATTAAGCATTGTGACACGTTAACGGAGTTGGATTATTTAACTGTTGAGAAAGAAATATGTGATGTGTTAATGTTCATTTTAAAAAAAAATAGAAAATTGTTTGCTACCAGGATATCCGAGAGCCCTATTAATCACGAATAAGGAAATACACAGTTACAAAATAAGAAATGCTGAAAGATATCTTACATTTAGCAAAGAGGCTGCAGATGTTATGAAGTCTTATATTTCATACAGGAACGGCAGTATATAATCAGTCAACATGTGAATGAAAATAACAATTCAAAAACATTTAAAGCGTTTTATTCTTTTTGCAATGCTTATAATCCAATAACGTAACTGGGCCTTCCTCGTGATGTTTCCTGAAACTATAGCATCATATGACAAGAATCGTTAACTATCTTACTAACCGCTCTTTCTGTGTCAAATTTAACAAAACCCTTTCAAATTCCTTGGCGTCCCCCAAGGCCCTTTCCTCTTCAACCTCTATTTTCACGACATATCTCTAAACCAATCTACTACAACAGTACTTTTTGCAGATGATCTTGCCATACTCCTCTAAACATCCTCTCTAGACTCGGGCTCCAGAAAACTACAAATCGCCCTCAATGATATTGAAAGCTGGGCTAAAAAAATGGAGAATCAGCATAAACCCTACCAAATCCACAATGATTCCTTTCACCCTTAAAATCAAACATTCCGTCAACCACTCATTTTTTCTGAAGGCACCAAAATTCCTCTACAACAAACTGCCTTATCCTCGATTCCAAATTATCATGGAAACCTCACATAGACCACATTACCTCCGGAATCAACAACAAAATAAAACAACTTTTTTTTCTCTTATCAACAGAAAATCTCCCACTTCCCTTAGTACTAAAAGACTTCTCTATGTATACTTAATCCGCCCAATATGGGGATCCACTACCTATTTCCACTCCATCAAAATACACACCAAGCAAAACAAAACAAAATTCTCCGTTTAATCTGAAATTCCCCCTGGTACCTTCGCAACTCAGTTATCCACAAAAACCTTGAAATTCCCTTAATTCCTGCCATAATTCATAAATCTACAAAGTCCCTAATAAATATCTCCATCAACCATCCAAATCCAACCATTGAGCTATTCTACAGTGACCCGCCACCTCCTTTACAAAATCGCAGTCTAAAACGTAAACTCCCCCTAAATCACTCCGGAATTACCTAACTCTAACCCCCACACACCAACTGGCACTACATACATCCCTAAAAATCCATTCTTCCTATCTTCCCCATAACTGCTTAATGCTTTTCCTAATACTAAGTTTCCCCGATGATTAGATCGATCCAAAAACATCTTGCAGTCGGTTTCTTTCGTCGTCTAACTTGGAATGACAAGGGTCATATCGAAGACAGAAAATTTACATGTTAAATATTTACAATTGTAAATAATTCTATTAAGTTTTATTTACTAAATATTTACAAGTTATAAATACTTTTATCATGTTAAATTATCACAACTGTAAAGTCTCCGGACTAAGTGTAAATTTTAATAAATTAAAATAAACATATATATTGCTCGCAATGTATTATACAAGTCCTTTGTAAGCTTTTGTTGTGAATGTGTGTGTATTAGCCATTGGTGATTTGAGTACCAGACTTTTGTGAAAGAATCTCAAGAGTTTTTACGTCAGTTCCATGTACTAATTTTTAGTTCCAGAATTTAAAATTTGGATTGAAACAAGTGCCGTTCGCTTCTCAGACAAAAGTCAGTGAAATGTTCACGGTAACCACCAGATAGTTAATCGCTATACAATTAAAGATGCAGTGCCGGAACGTCCTTGAAGCCAATTGCACGAGTAGATCCTTTAATTTCATGTGAGAGTACACTTGCGAAACTGTAAGGCCTTCTTGTGCTTGCTAGGCCACGCGATTCAAGCACGTAATAATTAAAAAAAGATTTTCTTACAACTGAAACCCAGAGAGAAGCATAGCAAAGCGCATAGAAGATTCATTACATCACTTAGATTTAGAAACTATCACGTCCATGTTCATAAATGGAGTTTACACTGTATCTAACGTCATAAAATATGACGACGAATCAACGTCACTGTCACCAAGTTACTGTATTTTGATGTTCTGTAACGTTGTTTCTTTGGTGAAGCTTGGGGAATGGCTTACATTACGGAGTTATTTAACGCGGAACTGCTGTGCATAATGACGGTTAATGACTTATTCGAGGAACGGCACTCAAACCAGTTTTTCCTCTCTCAGAAGAAACGTAATCAGAGCCAAGCCCAGATTGAACCCGTTATACTTGTGTTTAAAGGTTCTTCATTTCGTACTTTATAAACAAAGGCATAAGGTAAGACAACGCGAGACGATTAGTAACCGTACATAACTGTACATAAATGAAGCACGTTTGAAAGTATGTAAAAAAAATTAGTAGTCTTCTATGGGTCGAAGAATTAAATTGAATATTTAGAACATCACAATGGATAAGAATATGTTTCGTACACTAAAGCACTGGACTTGGGCAATTGAAAAAAAAATCGAAAATCGAAAATAGTTTCACAAAATGTTGAATCTGAGAATTACATAGTAAACACTGATAAGGACGGATAAAGTCGGTGAATACCAAATTTTCAATAATGTACTTCAAGTTAATCATTAAAATGTCGGGTGCATAAAGAATATAGACTTTCTCGGATTAAATCTTGAAGAAACAGTTCTCGGCTTCTAACCGAGTGAGATATGTTACATTGTTTTTCGTTTCGACAATTTGCTACGTCATCATCTTCTGGTGAAGTGTCGGATGTAGCAAATACTGTAAGTTTATGAAGGAACCGTACAGATTCGGCATCAAACATCGAATAAATTTTAGGTTTTTTTAAAAAAAATAAAGAAATTAAGGAAGACTAATGAGAAGTGAATCACTTCATAGTCAAATTTTGTAGTCTATCGTAAAGCTAAAATTTTAACCTCATTATAATTAAAACTGGTTTCTTTGTTAAATGCACAGATATTGAAAACACAACTTTGTAGTGAGTTTGAAGTACAAAAAAATAGATGCTCTAGGGATAATATTTGTTTAACTAAAATCAGAAAAGTAATTTTTAAAATGGATAATTTTAGTTCAGAATCCTAGTATTATCTGACGGGGATAAATCAATCCGCTGCAGTAGTAACGAAATACATTCGTAGGCTAAATTTTCCAAAGTCGAAGAAGATAGCGGATTCTACACATAATGTGTTCGAGTACAGTAAGTACTTCAGATTAGAGGTCCGCGTTATCGTTTTACAACTAGACTTAACAGTGTCCGCAGTAAAAAAAATACCCTTAATACATTTCAATCCGTATGTTCTATTAAGGATATTCTACAGCGCTTTACTTTTTCCAAGTGAATTGGTTCTGCAACCTGCCCAGAGCCGTGCGCTCAAAGGCTGATATTGAATATTCATTCACTGCGTGTGACAATGCCAGGGAATTTGTTTTGTTTGAGGTGGCCCACCTGCATCTGGCAAGGTCACGACTTCGTTGCATATTGCACATTCACATTAAAATCACAATTGTAGGAACGAAAATCATTAGATCGAGATTAATTGCGTAAAGAAGTTGCCCATTAATAGACAAAATTAAGTGATAAAATAAATCCCACACAAAGTAACTTCAATATTGTTGCTTTCATCAGATTATTAACAATCGTAAGAGAAGTTTTGTGGAATTTATTTTATCACTTAATCTTGTCTGTTAATTAGCTACTACTTTATCTAATTGTAGGAACGAATTTGTGAGTAAAATACGATGTTTTTTGAACCGACCAGTACAGGCATTTTTGGAAAAGGAGAGTGAGTAATTTAAAATGTTCTCTTTCTACATTCACATTTTAGTTTAATCATCCTGAATCAGTGTCGATCATGTAATTTTCGAAAATTATCCTCAGTATCACATTTAAAGTGTCCTCAAAATCGCAAATCGACGTCTGAAACAAACTTCCATTTCATTCTTCAGAATACTTAATTGCGTGAACTGCCTTCTACCTGTGGGAAATAAATGGCAGCCGAATCCACCATGAAATAATTTTGAATTTGCGTTTTTTTTAAAATAAAAAAAAGTGAAATCATTTGACGAGATAATTTTTCCCCCGTGTTTTGAATATTGTGTAATTTCCACTACTAAAATTCTCCAGAACCCTCTACAGTTGATGTGGCCAGTAGACCTACATGAAATTATATTTAAATTCCATTATAAATTTCTTTAACAAACACGGATTCGTCCGACGGTAATCACAGATAAGGTTCACGTTTATCCCATATGATATGTGATCAATCAACAAGAAAAGTCAATTAATCAGCCAAACTATAAATGTATCCATGAAACTGATTCAAGATGGTTTGATATTAGAATCACGTTCTCAATTAATTTTAACCTCATTACATAACGAAGATGCCGAAACAATCGCTACATCCGATTATTTTTGGCAGGTGTTTCTCAGCACACCTATCTTTACATCGATGACTCCACTCGGGCTTTTGGCTGGACCCCTCAATTATATTAACTGCGTTGGACGAGTATGATATTTAGATTTTAAAATATGGCCGCAATTATTAAGAAAGCCAAAAAGATGGTGAGCTCCGTTCCAAAATAAATTTAAAGCAGGACCACCAGACCAAGAAGTGTGGAAATAACTCATGTTAGTCCTGCATCAGTGGCCGTCAGTATAAATGGCAATTTTTACACATAAAGCCTACACAAGTTATTATGACACACTGTAAAGTTTGAGTATATTTGTGATGGAAGCAGCAGTGCGTAGAAGCCGTTGCTAGGCAATGTCCAGCATGACGTCAGGGTCAGAGTGACTAAGCATTCCACCTGGACACAGCCCAACAGTTTCCTACACACCCATACCCCCATAGTAAGTCCATCAATGTCGCTGCCGTATTCCTGTGGAAGAGCCAACAATTAGTTGAACTACTTCGACTTTTACGTTTAATGACAAAGGTATGTTTCAAGAAGAATATTCGTTTCGCGGCTATCCAATTACTGACAAATATACAAAGGTAAATATAAAATAATACTAAATATCTGTCATGCAAGTGAGAGTGGAAACGAAAGGAAGTACAGGTAAGAAGACGTGGGGTACATCTTTCGGATGTGTCGGAAATCTTTATCTTTAAATACACTGTTCTCTTGTTCATATCTAAACGAGACTTAACAGTAAACTTCAAAGCATTGATTCACTGAATGATAATGAAACAAATCTAAGTATCCCATTGCATTCAACACAAGTTGATATCACTATAAAATAATACTAAAAAAAAAATGTTTCTGGCAAACGACAAGACTAGTGCTGCACTCTATGATTTCTCAAAAGTGTTTTGCGTGTCTTCATGGTCTAACGCTTTCCTTAAGTGCTCTGTAAATACTTGCATTAGTTCTATAGATTCTCAGCTTACAACAGGTTCGTATTATGGGCGTTAGTGAGTAAAATACAAACTTCAGAAAATTAAAGAGTAGAAAAAAAAAATTCCAAACATTACGCGAAATAGTAAGAGAAACAAAAAATAGGGTTTTATATGAAAAATAATCGTATTGTCTAGAGAAATATATTTTTATATAAACTGAAATTATGTTTTAAATTATAAAATATAAAACGCCTAAGTTAAGAGTATACTAACTAGATAAAATAATAGCCAAATAACATACAAAAAAATAGGTCCTGTGTTAATACCACAAGACGTTTCTGCAGTCCTTGTTGTTTTCGTCAGATTCCTAGGGCTATTGAGTTTTTGAACCACCTGACGAAAAGCAACAAGTACTCCTGAAAAAGTTGTGTGGTATTTAATTGAGCACTTGTTTGTCTGTTATTTGCCTATTTATTTATCCAATAAGTATAAAATTATGATTTTTTACGAAATGTGTATCTTGTCTCCGTTTGATAAGCTACTTTTCCACTTTTAACAATTCTACGCTTATATCAAATAATTTTTTAACTGTTCCATTACCCTGGTTATAAAACTACATCCGTATTAAATGAAGTGACGACAGCAGTTGTGCTTCAGACTTATTACTAGAAAAAGAATTGGCTAATTCACTATCGTGAATAGCGAATTGTCGGGTTACGAACCGTCTAAATTAATTAAATAATCACCACGTTTCGGTGACGGCTAAAGTCGTCGTCATGAGATGAATAGCCCACGAATTCCCGGAACAGTAAAGAGCTGAAGTCGTTGTCATCTTCACTTCCCGAGAAGATTTTAAAGAACAACTACATCGGGAGAACCTCCTATCATTCAGATAGAACATTATTTTTACGGCAAAGTATTACTAAATTTTTATTACTGCTACTGTGTTTACAACTCGGGGGCATTTACAAAAAGGCCTAGCACAAGTAAGAAAAATAAGATAAAATAAATAGATAACAGCGATACAATTAATAAAACCAATAAAAGTTTCAATGTCCACGAGAAAGGAAGAAACAAATAAAAAAAATGCAAAAGCGAGTTCACTTCCTTACACAATTCGGTGTCAATGTTGTAGAGTTTTCAAACTCTGTAGATAATGAGAGAATTCTGCAAACCTAGTTTTCATATCTGTGACTCGTGCGGTACATGATGAAACAAATTCGAAGCATATGCCACTATCTTTCTATGCGAGTCATAAGGAACATGACATCGATTACTTTTTGCGTTGAAACCAAAAGAAACGTGCAGAAATATATATTTTTTTATATGGCACAATGCACATATGCAGGAAGGGAAGCCGTTACTAAAGTAAGTGTGACCAAAGAATATTGGCAGACAAACTGACGAAAAAATCTTCATATAAACTTTAATTGCCAAATTGAACGTTATTCATGAAACGATAAATGTGTATCTCAAAAACATGTATGTAAAACATAATATCCCATAAAATGACTTATTATTTCCACTTAATTGGCAAGGGTTACGTTGTATTAATAAGTTATCGCATTGACTAACTTAATCGTAATAAGAACGCACGTTTATTTAGGTAATGTGTGCAGAGGTCTAATTGATCTAATTAGTCGCGGAGCTACGGTTGCCTGGCAGGTAGGCACGTTGCTTGTCACACCTGCGTGCCTGGTGGCCTAGATCCTAGGGCAATGCGAGGGAGAACTGTTACTCTAGAGTTCCCATGGAATGCAGCTGCAAGAACATCCAACAGCTGATAAAGTCGCTGGCCTTGCAGCCTCGCGTCTCGTGCAAAGGCAACAAGAACAAGAGGCAAGGATAACACGTCACACTGACACTACCCAAACCAACGGGCTAAGGTTCAAAGATGTGCAAGCAACAAAGTCCCCGAAAATAAGTTGCGCTGCAGAACCGTGGTCCAAAGAAAGAACGAATTACTGGCACTGGATTAGTGAACATTTACCATTGTTATTTTGAGAGCGTAGAGCAATATTAATTAATCTGATGGCGACGTAGGGAAATTCGTAAAACGATTACACTAAATCTCCTTTTAACCGATAGACGCGTTGCTTAAAATTCCCAGTAAACGGAAAACCCCGTTTCTATGCGTTTAACGTGGCGAAACAAAGATTCTATTCAACCTAAAATATGAGTAAAATAATCAAAATATGTAATTAAATTCGTATACCATTACGTGCACGTTTAAATTTTTTAAAAATATTAATTTCGTTCCGTAAAAACTCTAAAAATAATACACAACAAACGAGAAAAGTTTTTGTGTTCGTGGTAAGGACCGAAATATTTACTGGTATATCAGCGCCATTAAGTTAACCAAATTTAAGTCGCTTTGTTATTGAAATATTCAAGCATTTAACCACTGCTCCTTAATGCAATTAATATAAATGTTTTAAGCTGTTGCAAAAATCCGAATTTTTCCGGGATTTTAATTTTTCATAATAGAAAAGAGTATGGAATTACACAAACTTCAGAATTTTAATGAATTTCAAGTTGCAAATGTAAGGAAGTGAATGAAAATGCTGTGAAAAAAAAATAATTTTTCGATATAAAATCAAATTTACGTAACAATAATAGTAATAAGATGTCTATGTGCATCAAAAACTACAGTCTTAGAACTCCGAGTATTTATGCTAGAAAAAGGTAAATTCACGGGAAGAATAAAAAAAATTCACAACAGAAACCAATAGACAGAAGGAATATGTGGACAGACCTCGACGGAAAGGAAAAAGTAAACTAAGCATAAAGTTAAGTTATGATAAAAAGCAAACATTGATATTAAAATAGCTTAGAAATTATGAAAACGTCTGTAATATACGAAAATAATCATATGCATAGTGAAGTAGCCAATAAACAGACAAGTGATAACATAAATATCACATAACGTTTGTAATCGCGATGAAAAATTGTAAGAGCTATACGAACGACAAAACGGAAAAAAAAGTAAGTGACGAGGCTACATAATTATATATTTGTTAAAGCTACTTCATTAGACCCAAAGAAACTACACTACGATATAGGAACACAATCGATTAGAAAAATTAGTGCATTAGGACGAAAGAAAACAAAAACTATTCTATTATACAGAAAGGAATGGAATACTCACAAAAACGTACTTCTATTAAGAGGTTACAGTCAACCCTAGGAAAGAACCAATGCAAATCAGTCATAACTAGGAAGTTAAATGTCGTAACTAAAAAAATTCCAATTTTGAATATTTCCACTGTAAATAACGGAGGTGTTCATAGGCGAAGTGATAGACTTCTTCATAAAAGCGCGTTGGATAAATTATTTACGCAGTCGTACGTCCGTGTGATGTAAAATGGACGTACGTCGTTTCCAATACTAAGAGGATACGAAAACTCGGGTCCTTACCGAATGTTTCTAGTAGTATGATTAATCCCCGTAACAAAGAATTGCGATCGTAGTAGGAATTCATATTCAGTCTGCGCGGCGCATCAACGAAATGAATCACAAACCAGTTCAGAATGAAAGAGAAAGCAACAACACAATGAGACAGGTTTTACGCGTTCCGAATCAGCTGCACGTGCTTTCCACAATAAGCAACCTGTAAATTACACTTGCAGTTCCACGGCTTGTGCTTTGGCCGTAGCAGCTAAGGGGAAAGAGAAACCAAGTTAAAAACAACAAATAAATAAAGCTGTATTAAGATATCATCGAAGTATTTCCGCCTTTAATAGGAAATGCAGAAGAAGACTTAAAGTTTGTCCATGTATCAAACCGCGACTACAAAGTTATAAATGAAGAGAAGGTCAAAATACAGAATTCAAACCTGTTTCCAAATTCCACTTTTTTAACGAAAAACGTCCTACCAGCTGTTACTTCCCACCTTCTAGTTACTTATATAAAAATACTCAACACTTTCCTCCGGCCACGATTTAGACACAAAAAACTACCTTCTATCTCTGGGACTATGCCGAATCGACCGAGTAGGGCAATGACGGTAAGGTGTTTTTTTTAAAATTTATTAAAATTAACTCTTAGTCCGGAGACTTTACAGTTGTGATAATTTAACATAATAAAATTATTAATAACTTATAAATATTTCATAAATAAAACGTAATAAAATTATTTACAATTTGTAAATATTTAACATGTAAACTTAGGGTCTTGTATATATATTTTTTGGAGGGGGGGGGATCATTCTGATCATCGGGGAAACTTCGTGTTATGAAAAGCATTAAGGCGATTATGGGGAATATGGGAACAAGAGGAGTATGTAGTGCCAGTTGGTATCTGGGGGTTAGAGTGTTAATTGGGAGTTTACATTTTTTAAGGAGGGGGTGGGTTACTGTAGAATAGCTCAATGGTTGGATTTGGATAGTTGATGGAGCTATTTATTAGGGACTTTGTAGATTTATGAATTATGGCAGGAATTAAGGGAATTTCAAGGTTTTTGGTGGATGACACATGAGTACGGCCATCAGGGGGGGGATTAAGGATAGATAGAGGAGTCTTACAGTGCTAAGAAATATGGGGGATATTCTGTTGATAAGAGGGAAGAGTTTTTATTTTGTTGTTGATTCTGGAAGTAATGTGGGCTATCTGAGGTTTCCATGATAATTTGGAAACGAGGATAAGGCCTAGGTTAGATGCAGTTTGTTGGACGTATTTTAGTGCAGTTCAGAAAAATGAGTGGTTGAGGGAATGTTTAGTTTTAAGGTTGAAGGGAATGATTGTGGATTTCGTAGGTGTGCGGACACAAATGTCTACGTTACAAACCGATCACTTTTTTTATATATATTTTTTTCGAAAGTCAGTCTATCATTATTAATTCGTTCATCCATTAGCCATATCACTGCAGAAAATTATCAGTCTCACCAATGACTCTTGGGTTTGTCTTACCTCTTTTGCCCTCCGTACTTACTGTTTTATTTATTTTTTATTATATATTTAATTAATTTATTCTCCCAATCAATGCAGTGAAACGCCAGAATATTATTTAACAACTATTTTTGCCTAGTGTATAAAAATATATGCTAAATTTTACTTATCACACCCGTGGACATATCTTCAATTGATTTGTAAAGCTTTGAACACTTGAGGGTAATGTCTCCAGAAGTGCTGTTTACCTCTGACTTAAAGCGGCCATTGTCACTGAATTTCAAATCTCAGTTATATAGTTTTTTCCAGCATCGTTTCTTTCCATTTCTCATTCTGTCGGAGTTAGTTTCTTTTGGATTTATTAGCACCCCATACTAATTGAGAAAATCGCCTACGAGTTCAGGTTCAATAATTTCCCACGTGACTGAAACGAGCAATCTTACAACCAGGCAGCTACGTAGTCGTAATCATTGTTTCTGCAAACCACGGCACTTGTCCTTGCAGTCCACTTCTCTTAATTTACAGTGTTACGGCAATTGCAACGTTACTCACTTTCCTATGAGCCGTTCACGTGTTAAGGCGCACGAAACTTGCGACATTTAAGGCAACAAACTGAAGAAAGCCATTAAGTAAAATATAAGCTTTTTAATTTATTAAAATTCTGTATAAGTTAAGCGTACAGCACCACAAACATCCTTACTAGCAAAATGAGAAATATCTGGATCGTACCGAACGAATTAATGTGAAACGTACACGACAGTATCAATGTTCGTCGAGGACGATTCTTGTGAGCCAATTTCAATGAAGGCGATTTGTCTGAGCAATAGAAGCTGTCCGCGTATTAGAATGTATTGCTGTTGATGACGCTACCAATTACATTCGCTCTAGTTGCAATTTGTTCGTCTCGCAAACACGACATCAACATGAAACTATTTAGAGGGATCGGGATGAAATCCAAACACGACTACACAGTCTGCGAGGGCTATTCTCTCGCAGGCAGAACTTCCTAGGGATATTCTCTCGTAGCAGAACCTTGTAGGAGAGACGGAAGGGGCTACCCGACCTACCTGATACAGGTTTTCTAGGGTATGTCCTGCATTACTTTTTGGCGAATACCGGGTAGGATCCTTAAACTATAGCCTTCCTCCACCCTTCCGTATCCCACGTTTCAAATCCATTCCCATGCTATTAAAGGGGAGTTGCCACCATGTGGATTACCCTCATGTAGTCTGTTACCCTAAAAAAATCCAAACGAGCAGTTATGGTTCCTAGGAATAATTAACAAACGACCTTACTCAGTGATAGAATTTAAGGCGTGGTTTAGCGGTTACTAAGGCGCATCATGGAGGACCCGGGTTCGAATCCCGACATCGGCATGGATGTTTGTGCTCGTCATGGTCAGGAAAACTGGAATTGAGGCTGAAGGAAATCGCTACGATGAAAAAAATCCGGAATGTGTCGTGCCTGGTAGGCCAAGGCCCTCATTGGACTGCGGAGCCAAGGAGACGGAAAGAATTTATGTAATGTAACACAAACAAAATCAAACGGCCTTAATTTTTCTACAGGGGAACAGATATATTGTAATATTGTGTGTCCTGCATTCGTCATTCCAAGCTCACAATAAAGGCTACTACTATGCCATCATAGACGACCTTAACATAGACACGTTATTGGCCGAGTCTTAAAATCTGGCGATATTCCATAGGCTTTATCTACGAGCCGTGTGTATCAATTCAAGAATTAAAAAGGAATTATAATAATCTATAATTATTATTAATATACCCATATATATATATATATATATATATATATATATATATATATATTCCTGACAACTCGTCAATGGATAAGCAAATATTTGTCCAATTCTTTTTTTAAGTCGATTTTATACTTTTCTACATTATTCATGTCTGGAAGGTTGTCATATATAGAAATACCATTATAATGGACTGATTTATGAGTAAAATCAGTTTTCGGTTGAGTTTTTAAAGTTGTTTTATGTATTAAAATTGTGCAAATCTAAATTGGAATAGATTGCTATTATTAATCACAACGTGCAGTAATGGCTACTTATACGCTCATGTAAGAATAAGCATATTAATTATTTTGTTTAAGTTTCCCGATGAAACTCGGCACAAAAAGACTAACGACCATTTTTATAAATGTTGAGATCGTTTAACTTTGACATTCTAACAGCATAGATTTCTAAATCTTAATTTGTCTACACCTGAATGAATTCCAATATTTCAATTTAATTTATTATATCCACACAATAATTCTAGAAATATTTTTATAGTTGAGCTTCACAAATTATACCAGTGTCACAGAATTTAAAAAATTATTTGAAAACCAGTAATTGCTTAAAAATAGCTTGGCTATTTCACTACGGCCATTATTTTTGTATTTATTCCTCTAAATATAGTACACCATCAAATGGAAATGTTCGTGTTCAGTTAAGCATAATTGTAATAAGAGTAAACAGTACAGAATAGAACCTTGAGAAACCCTTATCTTTAAAAATGAAACGTCGTACCATAATATGAATCTATTAGTGTTCTGCTTTTTTCCTGTTACACAAGTACGAGTATCTCCATAGTACTTCCACTTTTCTAATAAAACAAAATTACAAACATAATCAAATTCCTTTTGGAAAGATCACATCAAATTTAAATGGGTACCGTTTTTGTTTTGTATGGTGTGAGAGAGGAAAGATATTTCCTGTTAAATATTCTTTTCCGGAACCGGATTGAGTCAGTTAGCAAATATTGTTTTTAAGTATAGTAAGAAGCAGCTGTGTGGTGAATGGAATTTTCATTGAGTGAGGCCATTAAATGCACGAATGTCGAGCGGCACGCAATTGCGAAGGGATGAAGAAATGTTTTCTTTTAACCACAGAGATACTTTATCAATGGGATTTGTGTTCGCGTTTTCCACTGTCTCACAAGAATGATCCCGGCGATTTGAACAGGGAAAAACTGTGTTCATCTTCCTTAAAGAATAATAATCAGCGCTGGGCACACAAGTCCGACTATTCCTCAAAGGAATAAATCTATTCAGTATATTCCAGAAAGACGGCTATGTGTCGAGCAGTGTGTTTTACTGTTGGAAACGTGGGACTATTTTGTCTTTTTAAGTCTATGGATGACTCGAACAACAATGATACACCATTGTTAAAATTCAAATGCAGAGATACTTGAAAATGATGAATGGCTTGTGTCAGTAGTTGGAAATTTGACAACAATGATACATACGAAGACGTTCGTTTTGTATACATTATTTATTTGTTCAAAATTTTAGGCAGAACAAAAAATTACACAGGCAAGTCTATCACAACTATAATTGGTTTAATGAATAAGAAAGTTAGCCAATACAGACAAAAAAAGGTAATAATTTTTTTGTCTGTATTGGCTGTCTTTCTTATTTATTATTTTCTATCAGACGTGATTTTTTTCATTTATAATTGGTTTAACTGTGGCACTTTCATGAGACATTGTGTCGGTTGAGAAAACAGCGTGAGAAAATTCATTCCATAATTACGATAGAATATTTTAAATCATTACAATTAAATTGGATCCGTGTTCGTCGAGGATTCATGATCCAGGTTAAGTGAATATAAGGGACATATACTACCATAATAAGTATATACACAGTATAGGTACGGCGCACTGTAATTTTTATGGATGTGTTAATTTCCAATGTGTAAAATCTCTGTCAACGGCCTCTTGGGACGGATGGGGGGGTCTTCAGAGATCATTGCCACCGTTTTGTCAACAAATACGACACTTACATAAACAACGTGTTAACTTAAGACACGCCGCTGGTTCCGGAAGGATTAGAGAGGCTGACAATTGTGAGGTGAGGAAAGATTTTGTATTTTCACAATAGAGATAAAGTTGAAGGCGAATGTCATACGACATTCCGTGGCTAATTCCTTTGATTTTTACTATTCAATATTTAAATTGGCGACTGTCGATAGATGCACCTTCATCTACAGGAAATATTCCTTATGGTAAAATAAGGATACAAAACTAAGAATGGAGCTGATTAGCAGTCAAAGCAGAAATTTAATTAGCAATGCTGACCCTTTCATAAACTAGACACAAAACTCCTGAGTTGATTCAGAACACGCAATTATGGAGGACTTGTATGTCGAGAGAAAGGGACAGTAGTCGGGAAAGTTCGTGAAGTTAACCTCATGATCGTTGTAATCTGGTCTGACTTGTGGAAGTATGAAGACTGGTGTTTAAATTTGACAGACATTATAAAGAATTTCGTATCGATCTGACCACCTGTGACTTTTAACCCGACCACAGAACAACAATCTGGTTAAAGGTCTCTATTAGCGAGTTAGAGGAAACTGTCTGCAGACATAATGGAAAGTATCTGTTCGACAGCAAGCGAAATCTCGTATAAAATCTTCTGTTAAGGGTTTAAAAAAAAATTTCGTAGCTGACAAATTTTGGAAAGCCCACAATTTCTTACATTATAAG
This sequence comes from Zhengitettix transpicula, assembly GCA_037074705.1. Classification (NCBI taxonomy): domain Eukaryota; kingdom Metazoa; phylum Arthropoda; class Insecta; order Orthoptera; family Tetrigidae; genus Zhengitettix; species Zhengitettix transpicula. The sequence continues at coordinate 231,487,617 of CM073590.1, read as the reverse complement.
CCGATATCTTCATTGCCAGACATGAAGCATCATCAACTGTAGACCTAAGGGAGCAGATATGTTGTAATCGGGTCAAGTTTATACTGAATATATTCATGTAAGGCCCACCGTTAGTTCTCGATGTTAGATCAATATTTGTTAGCCGAAGAACGAATACGCCACTTACGCCAGTCGGCGACCTTTATAAAGGTGCACCACCCAGGAGGTCATCACCTGCATCTGCATAATGTGTGGCCAGTTCGCGTGTTTGAGGGCAAATGCGTAGACGCCGGTGACTCAGTGGCTGTCGCTGGCCTCAGGCCAAGGCGTCCGAGGAGGCGATTTGCGTACCTGAAGGTCGGCTCCGATGATCTTCCATGCGGCAACCAGCAAACGTCTGCTCGCACTGAGCCATTACGCAACGAGAGCAGATCTTAAGTATGTCGCCTCCGTGTCCTGACGTCACTCGCGATCGCAACAATAAGAAAAGGAAGAAAAACACGCCCTGCGTAGACAGCTGCCAGCTAAGGTCCTAGGAGGACGTCCCATTCACCACTGAATACGAACCACTATAGTCATCTCCAGCTTCCAGCTCGGCTGGAGTTAAATATAGTCCGACGCCTGGATTTATAAGAAAATAGACTTACCGTGCTGTGGCCTGGAGGTGTGTCCGGGCATGCTGTGGGTGCTGCGCGCGTGCTCTCCGCCTCCTGACAAACACAAAACACAAACACCTTAGTCATTTAGATGAGAAAACACTAGTCAGATGTTTTGGCAGCGTCAAACACCCTCTAAAAGACGACAACAAGGGAAATGCCCTACGCTGGAATATTCCCGAGCCCGTTTCAGGGTGGTACGCCTGCGCGAGGATGATTCCAATCGAACTCCTGCCGCGCGCGCGCCATCTGTTACCGGCGCCACGAACCACTTCGGCCCAGAGCAACCTGCCGGGGATCGCCTCAACCAGCACGGAGTGCTTGGAAGCCTCACGGTACCAAAAAAAAACAGCCCCTGTTCCGGAAACGACGCCCCCTTCGCGCAACACGTGCGAGGACCAAGCGTCTACCACACATCTGCTTCGTGTCGTTTTACGTGCCGAAAAGACCAGTCCCACTGCTTCCGGAAGTCGAAATTGCCACAACACAGATCCACAATGCGAGAACGCTCAGAAGGAACCCCCCACGTGCCTGTAGAGATTATCCGAATTTCTATTGTAAACGAGAGGAAGAAACATCAGAGGGTGAAGAAAGGAAGATTCAACTCAACACAAGTCCAAGAATAAAACCTGTCATCTGCAGAAAGTGTAATCAAGATACGGCGTGAAAGCATCAACACTTCAAAACGTATAGACCCAATCAATAGTTAGCTTGAACACCAGTTAAATCGCACTTCTTTCTCCATGGACAATTGCAAACACGAAATAAACTACGATTACACTCAATCACTAGTAGACTTTAAAACTGGAATCCAAAGATTAGCTTTTCCTACTTTCATCTACATTTCAATTCATGGGGATTAATATTTTAGCAATCCTTCCACATGCTACAGATTTTATTACCTCACCTGTAACAAATACTCGACGTGCCTATCCTTGGGATACCCGAAAGGCTCTTTGTTTCCGTGTAAGACCCTCATAGCTGATCCAATCCAAATATTTAATCATCAATATTGCGACACAAGTCTCATTTCAGCCTTCACAACTCTCCAAGTTTCTCTCTCCCACCATCATTCTGCAACTTCACGCCGTCATTTCGTCATAGGATCCTCTCTATTCTCTCCCTCTGCGTTTCGTTCCATACTTCAACTTGTAATTTTGCAATTCTTCGTCCAAGATTCCGCTCGTCACTGAATTGTACGTTCAGATTTAACAGCAGACTTGATTTTAGAAACACTGAGTTTCTTCCGCGGCGCAGTGCATCTTCATGTTCTTGTCAGTTTTCAAATTCCGCCGTTTTATTGATATTAAATAAGAACATTCGCGAATCTAACTTGTACTATTTCACAGTTAATATATCACTTGCCTCAGCCCAATTGTTGGTCATCACCCTCGAGCCGACACCATTTTTTTTACAGTCCTCCAAGTAGCTAGTTCAATTGAAGTGACGAATAAAATTCTTTGGTTAAGCAAGATGGCCAATTCAGATACATTTTTTAGTGTTGTCAACTGACAAGTGCAGTTGTGTTTCTCTAGGCTCTTCACAGCACCTGACAAAAGGAACAAGGAACCCAGAAACGTAGTGTGGTATTTATATTACCCTTTTTTGTCTGAATTGGCTATATTTCTTATTCATTATTTTCAAACAGACGTAATTTTTTTCATTTTAAAATTCTTTGGTAGTTCCAGATAATGTCACCGAATTTGTAGTCCATATCTCGTGTTTCCCAGAATTGGATTCTTACGAAATATTTGCCAATGTGAACCAGAAGCCATTAATTGTTACCAACTTAAAAGAGATCATGTCTGTACGGAAAGAAAATCCTGAATATCATCAGCAGTCACTGTGGAATCCTGAACACTGCCCAGTACAAGAGTACGTATAAATCAGATCTACTATCTAATAAAGTACCTGCAATGAACGAATGGCAGGTTCAAGTGTCTTGGCAGGTTTCAAAAGCAGGATCTATATCTGAAGAGAAAATCCCGTGCTTGTGCCTGAGTTCCAGGACCGTTGCCGAAGCTCCATTTCGTGATTTAGCACTTTCCGACGCGGATTCCTGGAACCCCCGCGACAAGGAAATGTATGTAATTTAACACTAATTACCTTGGCCGTAAATACGGAGACTTCCACAGTAAAACGAAGCAGTTAATTAATCGTCTCTGAAAGACTGGCCAGTCACACCGGCGCCTTCGTAAAAACACCGGACACGAAATTTGATGATAGGGGGCGGGTTCTCGTTCCTGTTCAAAGGCGACAGGATATTCCCCTGGTTTCCCCCTTAAACTCCGCGACATTCACGAACCACATTAGCGTTAACCTACATTCAGTATGAAAACAAGTTGGACAAAACGCATCAACCAATAATCACAGCGAATGATGATTACTCTTTAAAAAATTCTTCAATTTTCAAGTATGCTCATATATTTTCTGTTACAGTCGGCGCCACGAAAATGTAATATCAAGGCCTCGGAACCCTTCCGACTATGTTGTCAAACATTGTGTCCAATAATACGGCTAACTAGGTTAACTGCTAGTGAGGTAGTGCACAATCTGGCATCACCGCTGGGCGAGTGGTGTGGTGTGGTTAGGCAGATGCCCTCGATATTACATTTTCGTGGCGCCGGCTATAAATTATCACATATTGTATAACACATATATATATATATATATATATATATATATTACGATGGATTAATCCACAATCATTGATATTTGAAGATCGAGTCTTATATGCAAGGCATCAGCCTTCTTATGAAGTGTATTATGAATTTTACTTCTCCAGGTAGGCGTTAAATCGCATTTTCACCTTGTCAAAAATCAAAACCATTTATCCCCAATATACCCTCTATTCACTCAGGGGTCCCATATTACATCTATACCCATGATATTCCCAAAACAATCACAACTACAACTGCCATATTTGCCGACGACATAGCCATACATTTCCAGTCCCATGACTACGAATACAACTACAAACTGCCATTAACCATGTAGCCATTTGAACTAATAATTGGAGAATAACCAAAAACCAAAAAAAAAACATCACAGTTCCTTTTTCCCTAAAAAAATACCATTCACGAACAGTATCTATATTAACAACACACCCATTACAAACAAACAAAACCATAAAGACCTTAGACTAATCCTCGATTCAAAGCTGATATGGACCCAACACACCAGCCACATTAAAAAAAATTAATCACCGGTTTAAAATACTAAAAACCATTAATTAATTCTAATTCTCCTTCGTCCCTTTCAATGAAAAAATTAGTTTATATATCCCTTATTTATCCATTATGGAAGTACGGCTGTAACATTTGGGTTTCAACAGCCAAACCACACATCAAGAAGATCCAAACATCCTAAAATGAAACCCTTCGTTATATGACAAACTGTCCCTGGTCCTTCTCCAATTCCCGCATCCATAAAGACCTCAATATTCCATGTGTCCACTAAACAATAACCAAATACATACTTCTTCAATATAAAAAAAGGCATAATTCACCCCAGCCTGTTAATATCCGATACAGCTGCCTCTCCTCCACCTCACATCCAACATCGCCGATTAAAAAGAAAGAGACCGAGAACTAATTAATATCCAATAAAAGTACAGGAGGTGAAATAAAATGTGCTCCAAAAGATATATATAGGATAATATAAAACAACAGTAAAATCATTAGATGGTAAAGTTTCCAGAATTTTTTAAAAAAACTGGAGTTGGCAACAATATTGACAACTTTCAGAAGAATTCTAGAGCAATTTTTTGGCAACAGCTTTTCCACATACTGTGGGTAATGTTGTCAACATTTATTACCAACACTGTTGACGTATCTTGTTAACTTTTGTTGCTAAATATTGTTGATCATCAAAAATGTTGACAACATTTGATGTAAACTTGTGCAGAAATTTTTTTAAAAAAATTATGAATGTTTTCTAAATTAATTGGTTTAGATCCATTTAGCCTCCTGATTTCATTTTCATACTCATAGTTTGTTAATTTCAAACCTAAAAGGATTCTTGTGAACTGTGCAATTCTGAGAGTAATGTACTTTGTTCTTCGTGCATCACAGACACTTTCCCGCTGATGTGGACTAGTGTAGTGTAGTGTAGTAGTAAATCCCGGTCTTCACGGATGTGAAACGTGAGCACGGAGTTGTGTATTCGTGCAGGATAATTTACGCATTGGCAATGAATCATTTTGAACGATAATGTTTATCCACAGAAGTTGAGACGGGATTAACACAAGATTAATTATTCGCTGTTCATTCTTCAGCACTTCCGTCAATGGCATTGGAAATTGAAGACGCGGTAGCCTCGTTTCTTCCTTCGACCAGAGACTACAAAGGGCCGATATCAAATGACGTATACTGAATTACTCAAGAAAATATATGTCATTTTAACACCTCTCACAACTATTTCCTCTTTGTAACAACGGACTGTAACACGGATTGATTCCTCGGGGCCTGTTACGTAACTATAACTGTGTAGGGAATTTCTCGAATATCCAAAATCATTACTAAAGAATTGTTAAAGTAAACTGTAGCTGCGTCTTTGTCATCGGGCAATTTGAACGTCAAGTTCCGGTTTGCCATATTAACGTTTACGCAGATAGTCCAAGAGGGTTGAAGTGTTGTGTGGGAAAGAAGATATGTTTTGATGCTCTTAATATATATTCCCACGACCTGACATACAGCCAGAGGAGATCGTGGACGAAACAAAACACTCTTTGGCAGAGAACTGCTGCGGAACGCCGAGACAAAGAACTTCCTTCCCCTGCTGAGGGCGATTGCCCACGGCGACGAAACGTGTCGGGCTCTGACGAAAATAAGTTCACGTTTTGACTTTTACTTTCCACGCTACTGCGTCGTGGTGACCATTGTCCAGACATTCCTCGACGTCACAGTAAGCCAGCGGTCTCCAAAAATCCTACAGTATTTCTATAAGCCGAATTTGAGATTTAGTGGCAATGGTGTGGTGAAATTGGTATTCCATTGTCTATATTAGAAAAGACGTCGATCTGCTGTTGTGTAGCGCTTACCATGACCGCCCCGCGTGACAGAGGTCCCGGGTTCGAATCCCGGCTTGTGCATGGGCGTTTGTGCTCGTCACGGCCACTGGGGTTAAGGCTGCGGGAGAATCATTACGCTGACCACTTGCACATTCCCGAATGTGTCACGGAAGATGGCAGACTCTGAGCTGTACCTGTACCTGTACCTGTCCTGGTAGGTCGAGACTCTCAATGGGTTGTAGAGTCAATTAGAAAAAGAAGAAGAATAAATGTAATGAATAAGAAAGATAGCCAATACAGACAAAAAATACCACACAACGTTTCTGGGATCTTTGCTCCTTTCGTCAGGTGTTAAGAATAGCCTGGAGAAACACAACTGCACTGGTCAGTTGACAACACTCAAAAGCCTTAAAAACGACAGTTGTGTTTCTCTAGGCCCTTCTTAGCACCTGACGAAAGGTACAAGGATCCCAGAAACGTTGTGTGGTATTTATATTACCTTTTTTGTCTGTATGGGCTATCTTTCTTATTCATTATTTTCTATCAGACGTAATTTTTTTCTTTTTAAGAATAATACAGACAAAAACTTTTTGAGTTTTGTTAACTGACTTGTGCAGTTGTGTCGCTCTAGACTCTTGTGTTTTTAAGCTTTCTCAGCACCTGAATAAAGGAACAAGGCTTCGAGATACGTTAAGTATTTATATCAACGCTTATTATGTCTGTATTTGGCTATCTTTCTCTATTAATTTTCAACCGTAAATTTTTCATTACAATAATAACATATTAGAAAAAGGCAAACTAAAGACGTGAAATAAAAATGCTGAGCGAAAGAAAGGTAATAAAAAAAACTATTAGTCTTCAGGATTTGGGGGAGGGGGGGGTTAATAATGAGATCTGGGATACGCGAGTCCGAGCACTGCTCAACTAAATAAACCTACTAAATTCAGCTTATTTCATCGATGCTCTTAGGGTAATGGCTCTCAATTTTGCAATCATGACCCAATATAAAGAGCCTAGTCCGCCGATTATGTACAGACATTTTTTATTTAATTTATTTTTTACCAAAATATGCATGATCTGCTTTGAATAAACAATTCTCGGGGTTTTAAACCAACAAACACATCGACAGCTAGCTCCGACATCTTCATTAGGTGTTTCATACAGAGCTCGTGGGTGTATTACATATACCCCAGTGGGGCTTCAAGATATATATCGCGCTCAGTTGATGACTTCCACGAACTCGACATCAAATATCTGATGACGATGGTGGAGTATGACATCAAAACGTTGACCGTCGAAACCGAACATCTGTTTAATCATCGTGCTCTTATTTGTTAATTATAACTTTACTTTTACAGCTATATCTTGTTGCCTTTATTACGAAGACAGCGAAGGTCTTAAGTAAGATGAAGAAAGTCAAATGTCAATCTAAACAGTCTGTATGAGCATCCTTTTTTTTTTTTAATTCAGGAAACTTTACAATCTAATGATTTTACTATTGTGATATTTGTGAATTTTATTATATATATATATATATATATATATATATATATATATATATTGTGGAGCACATTTTGTTTCACCTCCTTTACATTTATTGGATATTGATTAGGTCTCTCGGTCTCTTTCTTTATAATCGGCGATGTTGGTGGGGGAGAGGCTGCTGTATCGGATATTAACGAGTTCACTCGACTTTCTACCCCACTCTTCTTCGTTTACTCCAATACTTTGTGCTGCCAACACTTTCGTATTTTGGAGGCTATATTTGCAACCTATAGACTCAACCAATAAAGTAGCTGATATATGAACTCTTCAAGAGTCCTGCTAACGGCTGAGCCGTTGCCACCAGACTTTATTTTGATTTAATACGTAGCTCCAGCTTTATTTTTACATCGCTCGTGTCATGTTGTGGGAGACGTACTATTTAAAACGCCAAGAGGGCTCAGTAAAAAAAAAGGAGGGTTTTGGATACTGTTAAAACAGAAAACGATAACTAATAACAATTGGTAGTCGACCTCCAGCGATGCAGTGGTCAGCGTAACTGCCTCACATCTCAGAGGTCCCAGGTTCGAATCCCGGCCATGAATGTTGTGTGTTTCCATAAAGACAAACACACACAAATACGTTTCCCCTATAGTGAAATACAACATTGTACAACGTCGCTAAAGTAACAATTAATAAATTTAAATAAAAAATATTTATTAGTCGCATTGTTTTAAATGTATGTAAAATAATATGATTTTATAATTAAGAAAAGAAATGCATATTATTATAATAACGGCGTATAGAGTTGAGCATAGAAAAACTGATACACTTATTAGTTCGAGAGTAATTTCTTGGATGTCTTCGAGCTTCGAAAAATCGTAATATAATAATAATAATAATAATAAAGAAGTGAAATTTACATAGACAAGAAGAATACGTTACACGTGAAAAACATTGGACCATTCCCAGGCAAATTTTATAATTATGAGAGGATCAATCATTTTTGGTCCTATACAGTTATTTAATTTCATAGTATTGAAATCAGATTGATCCAGAGCCAACGATATTAAGCAATGGTAAAAGTCATCGGATAAGAAAAATATAGACTGAATTTTTTTAATACTAATATCACATGGTAATACTGCAAAATAATGTTTGTGTAATAAGTTGAAAATATAAAACCCGTATTAGGTGAAAATTAAAAAAGAAGATAATGAAGATGCCAATAATAAAAATTTAAGTGATAAATTAAATGCCACACAACGTTACTGAATTCCTTGTTGCTTTAGTCAGGTGGTTTATGCGGCGTGCTGTTATTACACCTTGACGAAAGTAACAACGAGTGAAGAAACGTTTTGTAGTATTTATTTTATCACATAATTTGGCTCTGTTTATTTGCTACTTAGTTATATTTTTGTTAAAGTGTTCGAAGGAATCTGTTAAATGTAAAATTGATGAGTTGGAAGTTCACTTTCTACGGATGACTCAGACTGCGCTGGAGCCTCCAAAAAAAATGTTTGGTTTATTTGAGGCAGGCACAATAATTAATTGACAATACAACAAAATTCTGCAAAATTAATTTCCAATATTCCCTGCACTGGTTACTTCAACAATATAAAATATTGAAATAATAATTATTAAATAAGTGAAATATAAGGATGAAATATTTTAGAAGATAACACAAAATTGAAGGATCACGTAAATATTATTTATCGGAAAACTAGTTTGGGTTCCCTCATACAAATTCTTATAAAACGCTGTATTCTAAATAAATGACATAGTTTGTGGCAAACGTGGGGAAGTAAATGGAAATAACTGCAGATACTTTTCTTCCTGGAGAACCCTTCCAGCCACCCACTTATCAATATAGCAACAAAACTGCAGTATGAACTAACCCAAGAATTAAGAAAAGAGACTACACGTTCAACAAGCTACGGTTTCCTGTCCCATTCAGAAAGAATATTAAAAATCGGAAAAGCACGCAGTAATATTAGATGAACCATACTCAATATATGTATTCTTAAACCTGAACGAAACCAAAATTGGGAATTGTTAGCTCTCTCTCTCTCTGCTTTTGAACACAAGTCGAGGCACCTCGGCCTGTTTTGAGAGGTGTATGTTCCGGGGTTGCAGGCAGGCCTTGGGCATACGGTAAGAATTGTCCGCTATTCCTATTGGAATAGTCGGCCAACTGCCTCGTAAACGGAGAAGGGAATGCTGCGTCCCCATACCAAACCCATTCTCGCCATTGGAAGGGCGGGGGACAAGTACCAAATGCCCGACCTACCTATGCAGGTTTTCTAAGGTTTGTCCTGCAACGCTTTTAGGCAAATTCCGGGTAGGATCCTTAATCCATAGTCCCGGAGCCTTAGTTAACCCTTGGCTACCTTCCTCTAATTTCCGCATCCCCCTTTCTATTCCCTTCCTATGCTTTTAAAGGGTAGTTGCCACCATGTGGATTATCCTCATGTAGCCTCTTACTCTAAAAAAAACCTTAAACTAAACCGGAGAGTTGTTATACGACAAGAAATATTACAACATGAAGCGGGGTTTCCGATTTAATAACTTTTTACAAAATATTCAACGCCCCCTGGTACATAACAAATGAACAAATACACAATGACTTAAAAATATCAACTGTTATGGAAACTGCCCGTCAAAAGAGTGTTAGTCACCACGTAAAGCTCAAATCACATTCAAACCCATTATTACAACCACTACTAGAAAATGATAAAACAAGAAGACTGAAAAGAAAATGGCCAGCACATCTCTAGACAAGATTTAGAAGTTCTCTTCGCTGGAGGGGATCTCATCATGCCACAATGTATGTTATGTAAATAACATGTCAAAGCTACCACATTAGCTTATAGATTAAAATGTATCTGATTGCTGATAAATATAATCTTTTTTTAAAAAAAACTTTATTAGAACTGAAGAAACAGTTCAGGCATTGTCTCCAAGCATTACTTTGGATGGAAAGGCAGTTTAATAGCATAAGTAAAATTAGATATGGCACAGGGGAGTTTCTGAACGCATGTCGGTGCCTCAAAGGTTAACAGAAGGAAACATTATGTGAATTAGCCGGACGAGTCGAAGAAGAATGAAAGTGTTACGCGCAGCACAAGTGTGACAAATATGGAACGTATGAAGTCTTTGACGCAGCAACCTGCCTTTTAGCAAAATATTACTACGAATATTACAAGTGTCCATATACTGACCACCACTGAGATACATCCAGTTCTTCGGGTGAACATTTCACTCGCAGGGCTTTAGAGTTGCTGGATAATGAGTCTCAGTACGTGAAGATACGCGCGACTACGCGGCTCAGACATCAGGCACCACGGAACAGGGGATTGTTTCGATACTATATCCTATTCTCGGTTACCACAAGGAAACGTAGCTACGTCATCGCAGGGATACGCTTCAGCTCATGTATACTTAGTCTGGCAATTCCTGTTACAGTTTAGGTCTGTAGGATAATTATTAAAGCGAAATAAAAGAGAGAATTAAGTACGTGCATGCAGACAACACGCTTACCTTCACAATTCGAGTTACTTACGTAAGGAATTGTATTGCAGCAAACGTTTCTGAATCTGAGTGGAGTACAGGATTGTGTGGATATAAAATTCGGACAGTTCGAAATCCAGACTTAAGTGGGACTGGAGAAGAATGTTGAAACTTAAAAGGACTCGCCTATTAGGTGGACCGGAAAGTAATATTTTTTTTAAAAAAATGAAAAAATTTACGTCTGATAGAAAATAATGAATAAGAAAGATAGACAATAGAGATAAAAAAGGTAATATAAATACCACACAAAATTTTTCACTTTAAGAAAAAATTATAGTTGGTCTTCAGGGAACCGGGAGTAATGGAGATCACAGCTGGAAAGTGGGGGGTCAACACCACCCCATTGTCAATTAATTTTAAATCCAGAATACAAAAATTATGAATATCTGATTCAGAATATACGGAGACCTAAAATGGTTCGCACTGGATACAGCAAGTCGCTAGAATGATTATATACCAGACAAATGCCTACCCATTCATTCAGGTTTTGGCGCGTCTTACAGGACCACGGAGAACATAAAAACACGAGAGAAAATATTACCATGTAAAATTTGTATAAATTTCTAATTACCGACAGCCAGTCTATTGTATTATTTCGACTACCCTGTGATTGTATTAGGTTTGTTACACCAGGCGCGGCATTGATTGCAGTCTTTATTTCACTTGACCCCACTTTCAGCTATTGACTGTAAGAACAGTATTTAACTCTGCAACTCATTGTCTACGAATACAGTTCGGGCAAATTACAGGGCTAGTCGCCATTAGCGCGAGTCAGATACTACATTTTACAATGGGCAGACTTGAGTAAAATTTATTTGCTGTGTACTTAGCGGCTTCCTGATGCTTTTGAGACGTAGTCATGGTGGCAGCCTTGGACTCGTACAACCAATTAGCACCAATTGTGAGTTCGTTAACAGGTGCTGGGCTGCTGCCATCTATCGAGATAAGCCACGAAAGAAAAAAAAAGTCTGCACTTATGAAAGAGCCCATACTATTCTAATTTTTTTTAAAAAAAAATAATAGTGAGCCCCAGATTACACTGCAGTGTAGTAAATAATGCGAACAGCAGAAAGGCAATTCAACTCTAATAATTCGTCAAGTGTCATTGCCCTCAAACTCACGGCTGCGTTGAAATGGTCGGCTCGAATCTAAAGCAACTTCAGGTTTGGCGTTAACACGAACACTTAACACACAAGCTGGGAAAATAGATCCAGATAGAGTGCAATCGCTATTTTCCATATAAATCCTGTTAGGTGCCAAATTAAATTAATTAGAAAGAGTGAAACCAACAATGGCTACTTAGCCGCGGACACGAACGAGTCTGACCGAATACAAGAGTTTATGAATTGTGCCAGATGTAATACATATAATATTACGATCTACACTGACTAAAAAAACTAAGACACTTAAGATATGAAAACCTTTCTTAATATAACGGCAATTATTCGGTCTCCGTTCTGTATACTGTGCTGCCATCCGTGTATTTGTCGCGAGAAATAGTAAGTCGTGACAGTATAACTTGCACAGTGATCCACTGCCCTGTAATTGTAGTGGGGGACTTAACACGAATCTTTGTTACGACAACATCGCAATGTAGAAAGTACACTAAAAACACTTTAGGCATAGAAATATATTGTGTTCGGTTCAGGATATGTTGCACACACAAAAAAAAACATCCACAAAAGTTAAGGGATGATAAGTACCGAGGGGTGACAAAAAGACCTTGCTGCTGTCTGTATATCCCGTTCCTAATAATGTAATTAATGATTTTATAAGAATGGCAGTGGCGTAGTATCAGCTTCCCAGCGGACAACAATCCTCCCCTTCACCTTCTCCCTTCTTTTGAATATCTGACACGACTTCCTAAATCTCACGACCTACATTTAATTGGCAAAGAGTCTCCGCGGGTTTTTTTTTCAGCTCACCAACAAGTCGTACTAGCATTTCCTGAGAGCTTAAAAACTTACCAAGAATTATTGGCGTTCCCCTTTTCTATACAGAAGACGAGCACCACTGACTCATCAACAAATTCTACGGGATCATTTAACAGAATGCCATGAAATTTTGCTCACGCTGTTTAGTAAATAGGCATTGAGAAAGTTAAATAATAAAAATTCCAAAACTACCGCAATTAGTGTCGATTTGGCTGTGCAGTCAGTTGACGGGTGACGACAGTTGCGATGACACTTAAGGCCAAAGTTGGTCAAACATAACTCTGTAGAACATTCTAGAAGGCTGTGTGTCAATAAGAAGGCAGAGTTTTTATCCTTCGGTAACGGATCTTCCCTTCCCCAGACTTACGTTATTGTACAAGAAATAAACAGAATAATTAAGTGCTGCAGATCGGACTTGAGATCGCCATGTTCCTCTGATGGACATGTATATATTGTTTTCTCAATGAATGGTGCTCAAATTTATTTATTCCTCTAACTGAAACTAAAAATATTTGTTATAACCAAGATTCATTAATATAATTTTCAGTTTGTAAGTCTTTTCCTTTATAATTTTCATACTGTTTACACTATCAAAAATCTGGATATGAAATTACTTCGATTTTATATTATAAATATAATACATTTATTTAAATGTCCAATATGGTACTGGGATAAATAACCCCAGGAATGTAGAGAGAAACTTTATTTGTATTTAGATTTAATTTATTACACATTTTAAATTTATTTTGTAATAGCGGCAAATAATTTTAAATGTAAGAACTAAACTAAAATACTGTATAAACAAATTATTTTTATATATTAAATCAACACTTCACCACCACCATTGAAGATAAAAATTATTAACGCTCAATCCGCAGAAATTACAAAGCTCCGTCCTCAGGTTTAGGAGTATGACGTACTATTTCCATGATGCTCAATAAACATGTTCGTAAAGAAATGTCCATTGAAATACAGCACTTAAGTTTTTCTTACAAGAGCGCGCTAAAGTTGGATGGACGTTACTCCATTTCTTTGTTTGATGTCGCTAGGACACACTTTTGCAAGAACTGTAACGGTTGAAAACTGCCCTTGACGTACTGGAAGCCTTGGATTTTATCGAGGCGACTCTTTACGTGTTTTCCTTATCCCTGTGAGTCAGCTCCGAGCGTTTGGCACGGTTGGTGAGAACTGTCCGGCTGTTCCCCAAGGTAGCGAGGTCTTCCGCGTGACAAAGAACCTAAGAATTCAGAATATTTATTATGAGGAGTGTGAACCGAAACCTAAGAACATTGAGTAATATGCGGGAACATTCAAACCTTGTTGGCATCATCACACTGACAGCTAGGTTCAGCTCATATCCGTAGGACATTGGGATAGGGGTGAGCTCTAACCCTTCTGGGGGAGGGGAGGGGGGCTCAAGAAGAAACCGGGACACTTTGGAGAGACTTCCGAAGAATACATAAAATTAACTTGCAATAAAAATAAAGTAAACCCCATAGATTGTAATGTGAGTCCATATGTGACAAACACGTTCTTTGGACACATTGAGAGCTTCATGTCATAAACTCTCCGTTAGTTCACAAAAAATTAAATTAACTATCTAGGTTTACTTGAACTATAGAGGGGTCTCGCCAGCTGATAATTTGGTATATGAGGTGCTACTTGAAAATTATTTATTTCACACACCCCCAAAAAAGAGCCCAAAGCCATCATAATCAATCGCCAACTATAATTTTCCCCTCCTACCCATCTCCAGTCCTCTTCCTCATAATATTATTAAAAGTTTAGTAACGTAATAAGTTTATTACACTCTACTATCTCTCTCACTATAATTCGCCGGTTGTCTGGTACCATTTGGTGAACTTGAGCGATGTTACCGTCAGTGGTAGCAGTTTTTGGACGTCCCGAACGTTCGTCGTCTCCCAAGCTGGTACGGCCACGTTCAAATTCAGCTGTCGCAAATTTTCGGCACTATAGTAAATGATGGTGTTGAGTCCCTGTACATAGACGAATTGTGTTTCAAAAACAAATATTCAACGACGGATCTATACTAGATTATTCCGCTGTTTCAGAAAAACACATCGACTCAGCAAACTATTTTCAAACAACTGCGCGTCCAAAATGGCTAAAATTTTGCTGAATACATTTCAAGACATGCGTAAACATATTGCCTAACTTTTGTTGACGAGTGCTGCCATTTTAATGTTGAGGTAGGAAATTTCTCAGACCATCCTCGTAATACTTTTGATCTTACGACTGTTTTTAATTATATAGAATAAAATACATTTGATTAAAAAATAAAGTTTAAAAAAATGTTTCGGCACTTATTTGTACTTTCACAACTTGAAGGAGGTACAAATAGGTACCGAAACGATAATTATAATATATACGGAATGTTTTCAATAAAATGTCCGTCACTGGTCATAAATCACATTGTATTCATTAAAAGATAAAACGAAGCACGAATAATTTTATCCCAAATTAAAAACTGTTTATGCAATTTTCGTTGTGTTTTAAGCTGTGAATCTTGGTCGCGCTTTGCAAAAAAGCGACATTGGGGAAGGAAAAATAATTAATATAAACGCACTGAATAACCATTATACCAGTGGAAATTATATTAAGTGTGTGTGTGTGAGTAAAATAACTGTCATTATTTTTACACCTGTACTTCATTTTATGCGTTTACCTACATTGTAATGACGAGGAACTTTAAACGGATGACGTAACTTAAATTAAACTGTTTAACATTTGCATTTTAGCTATCCAAAATAATTAATCGCAATGGTGCGATTTTTTAGTAATATTAAAATGTGGGATTTAAAATAATACGAACACATATCAATTAAAAACTTGGCACAATTTGTAGTCTAAAAACAGTGTATTTATCGGTGACGTATTACAATTTTTAATAATGAATATTTAAAAAAAATTCCTTTTGAGGAAAATTATTAAATATCTCAGAATAATACCCGGGTGGTTCCTGTCATATTTTCTAGATTCCAAACTACAATAATTTAGATGTAAATTAAGCAATACATTTCAACAATTCGATACATTGAAATATATATTTATTATTTTAAATAATAGTTTAAGTTGATACTAATTTTACTGTAATTAATTTACTTGATCGTTAATGAACGTAAGCTTTCCCTGTGTAAATTATTAATTAATTTTTCACGGTTAAGCACCAGGTTGATTTCTCGGTGGTGACGTTTCTGCGTTCATTCCGCCTGAAAAAAATTATTAATAAATTACTTGATCGTGTTTCTTTCTTCAAATTTCATTTTACAATAGGAATATTTTTCCCCGTATGACTTAAGACGACCTGAAAAAAAAAGTTTAAGATGCCACCGACCTCGCTCATTCGCACTATGAAATTTCTTCATCCATATTCATTAGAATTGCTTGGGGGATGCAGCAAAAAGACTTATAGTAATACCACTTCCAAAAAAGAAGGTTAGTTATATTTCCTTAATTGAAAATCAATTCAGACACGGCCAGCAAAAAAAAAATGAAATTAATTATATCCAATGCTTTCGCAACTACGAATAAACGCAACGAACCGTAACTTTTAAGTTTCAAATAGCTAGCATTAGCGTGAGGCTTAGATGAGAAAATTGTCTGAAATGAATATCATGAACATTATTATTATAATGGGCAAGTCGTTGAAAAAGATCCCAACTACTCACGGATACAGTGAGTGGCACTATTGAAGGAGAAACACGGTAATTTTTTGTGCCGCGAAATATCAGGAGAATGGTCAGTATTACATACATTATAAAAGACTTGTCATATTTCTTGAGATCTGGTCGTAGACGGACATGCTGTGTTGGTTTTTGATCACACTTTGACGTACCCTTGAGTCTCCTCTGTGAAGTGGTCACTGAAGAAGGGTGACTTCCTACACAGCAGAAGCAACACAGGAAAGAAGACCCAAGATGTGGCCCTAGAAAGGTTTCTCTCACGTGCAATGGCATCGCATATCACAACATCAACTGGCTTTCATTTAAAATGAAAAACGTTTTGAGTGTTGTCAACTGACAAGTGCAGTTGTGTTTCTCTAGGCTCTTCTTGGCTCCTGAGAAGGATCCCGGAAACGTTGTGTGGTATTTATATTACCCTTTTTGTCTGAATTGGCTATCTTTCTTATTCATGGCTTTCATTTACTCGGAACAAGCTACGGTCAAGCCTGCCAATTACCAATTTTTTTAGGATGATTCGCAGATGTAAGCATTTTATTACATTTGAGATACGATGAGACACAAGGCAAGGATGCTGTGACTGGCAGCTGAAACGATTTCTAGATTCCACATCAGCAGAAAAAAACAACTAGTTAATTTGATATGAAAGAATGACGGAAAAGAGAAAATTTGGATAACAGAGAAAGTAAGTGCAGTGGGAATATCCTTTTAAATAACGTCCCATGATTTCTCCAGCTCGTGGAATCCTCCACAAATAGTCCAAATTGTCATTCTGACGATAAACATGGGTTTAAACCGACCTACTGATAAAGATTGCACAAAACTGTCAATACGTTTTATTGTTATATATTCATTTTTATGCCGCATAACTGAGCAAACTGAAAGGGAATGAGAATTTCCCGGCCTCTCCTCTGGATACGACTTCCGCCCATTGGTTGTCAAGTCACACTCTACCGCAGTATCGAAATTATTCGGTTGTAGAACGTGTATTTACCAAGCAATAAATTGAACACAAGAGAAACAAGAGTAAAAAGGATATTATAAAGTGAAAATCCATCGTTTTCTAAGATCAAAGAAATTGTTTGTCTTCGGGGGGGAAAGAAATATTCACAGCTAGAGTACGAGTTAAAACATTTATGAGACCTGGAGAGAAAGGATCAGGACATTATGCTGTCACTTTCGCTCAAAAAAAAATTCGTAATCCGTCTGGTTTATCCTTCACGTGTTTTTTTTCATCATTCTGAGTTTTCTGCTTGTCACTGTTTATTTTCTCGCTGCTGTGTCACTACCGTTTATCTTGTTAATCTTTGATCCTACCTTCATTTCTCAGACAATGGAATACTTTTAATAGCGGTGGTTGACTTATCCGTCGTCTACGTGTCAATGAAAATATTCTTAACGTAAGGGCTAGAATTTTGCACAAATTTGCCATTCGCTCAATTTAAAATAGAATAAATGAAACGTTACCGTACAACCACTCCTTCTTTCTCAATGGCACCAAAATACCTATCCAACAAACTACACCACACCTAGGCCTTATCCTCGATTCCAAATTATCATGGAAACCTCACATAGCCCACATTACTTCCAGAATCAACAACAAAATAAAACAACTCTTCCCTCTTATCAACAGAAAATCTCCCATATCCCTTAGCACCAAAAGACTCCTCTATCTATCCTTAATCCGCCCCATATGGCCGTACTCATGTGTCACATGGGGATCCACTACCTATTCCCACTCCAACAAAATACAAACTAAACAAAACAAAATTCTCCGTTTAATATCAAATGCCCCCTGGTACCTTCGCAACTCAGTTATCCACAAAGACCTTGAAATTCCCCTAATTTCTGCCATAATTCATAAATCTACCAAGTCCCTAAGAAATATCTCCATCAACCATCCAAATCCCACCATTGAACTATTCTACAGTAACCCACCCCCTCCTTAAAAAATCGCAGACTAAAGCGTAAACTCCCAATTGACATCATCCTCCCCCTAAATCACTCCGGAATTACCTAAATCTAGCCCCTCCTACCAAGTGGCACTACATAGTCCCTAAATATCAGTTCTTCCCATCTTTCCCCATAAAATCCTTAACGTTTCAAACATGTAGTTTCCCCAATGACCAGATCCATCGCTAACATCATGCCGGCTAATATGTGGTAAACAAGTTAATCGGTTTCTCTCGTCTCCAAGTTTGAATGACAAGGGTCACATCCAAGACCACAAGTTTACATGTGAAATATTTACAAATTGTAAATACCTTATGTTTTTTTTTGTTTAATTTTTACAATTGTAAATACTTTTATTATATTATTATCACAACTGTAAAGTCTCCGGACTAAAAGTTAATTTTAATAAAAGAAACTGGAGTCAAGGAACACCTTCCAAAAAACTTAAATAATTCTATACATATTAATTGATTGATTTTCTTGTTTCAAATTCATTTTTATTTCTGTTAGAGGAGAGGTGCTCTTACATACTACAATAAGCTGGAACGGTCAAATTAGTGTCGTTCTTAATCTTCAGGAGGGACGCTAGGCACTAGGCCTGCTGGTTAACTGCAGAGATTTGCTGGGGTACTTACGTAGCCTGGCGATGCGTTTCCAGAAGCCGGGAGCCGCGTGGTTGGCGTGGGCGCTGGAGGACCGGGGGAAGCTACTGGAGGAACGAGAGCTGCTGGAGTAGCTGACGCAGCTGGAGCTGAACCCGCTGTCCGGGTCTGGACCTGGAGAGGCAGGCGAGAGCAGCTCGTCGGTGGGGCCGACGGAAAGGAGGAGGTCTTCCAACAGGTCTGGGGGCGGCGCCGGGGGCATGAGCATCGCCTCCACGGCCAGGTTGAGTTCGCCGAGCACGCGCCGGTGCCGGGACTGCACCCGTCGGACCTGCAACACAGACACAAACAAAATCTCAACAACTGCCTCACTTTCTAGGCATAATCACCTTATTTATTAAGTTTTACATTTAGAGAATAAAATTGTAGACCCAAGAAGTGGACAGAGAAGGGAAGTAAAAATGAGACGACGAAGAGTTAGGCGCAAGAAAGAGACGAAGTTTAACATTTAGCTGAAATGCTAGCACACTGTAGTCGTAATATTAGTTTGAAAAGCTATTGATTTATATATTCGATAAGTATCGACTATGCCACTCGCGCTAATTCGGAGAAAACCTGATTATGAAGCAGCATGTTGTGATCCTTCAAGTGTGTCCTCTTTTGTCCCTGAACAAAATTGTCTTGAACAAAATTCACAGCTAAGCAACATTATTTTTCCGGGTTATGAAAATAAAATTCGTGATTTCAAAACCTGGTCTAACAGAAAAATTTATAACTCCGAAAAAAACTTTGGACAGGAATAGACAATTTCTAAGCCATCGTCATTAGGTACGTGATGCCGTGTTACTAGAAATCATAAACCACTAGCTTGCCTCTGCGACTCTTTTTTCCCTTTCTATGTTTCTTCTATTTCAGTGTCTCCTAAACATTTCTTCATCTTATATTATTAAGTGGTAGGTCATTGGGTTCGGTCTGTATATTTCCTTCTCCACCTTTCCCATATCTTAGCTTTATCCTAAATTCTTCTTTCTCCATTTAAGTCGTCGGACAGATGCATTCTTCTTCAACGGCCTGGAATTTCATCCTCGTGTCTTCGATTATGTCTTTTCTCTTTTAGACGTGTCCAATCCAGTTTGCCTTTTTCTTAAAAACTGTTGTCAAGATAGATCTCTTTTCATTAACACTTCATTTGTTACCATTTCTGACTCTTTAATTTTTCTCCAACGCCACATTTCGAAACTTCTCTCTCCCTCTCGTAATGTCCAAGTTTCTTATACACACAAAGCCCTGCTCCAGATGTAACACTTTGCCAGGTTCTACCGCAATTCTAAATAAGATTTTCCTTGTGAATAGAGCTCTTATCCCTGCTGAAAACTGTCTTGTTTGCCAAACGTTTTCAAAGGTGCTTGAACTGATTTGACATTTTAAATTGTTGTTTTCATCAAATATAAGTACGGTTTCATAGATATTATCATCACTTTGGACGTTTCTAGATTTTCATCCATTTTTCCTTTCCATTACCCCTAGCCCGTCAAACATGTCTTGCTGTTTCTTTCTTCTTCGATAACAAAACGTCATCAGCATATTTTTGTGCAAACTGATATTCCGCAAGAATAATTGAAACAACTTTTAAATAAAATATTACATACCCTTTTTTCTCTCTAAGCAAATTCAACGTTTGCATCGGCATATTTATTAAGCTGCAAATCTCTGAAAATTCCAGCATATCCCGCCCATCCTCCAGGAACATCTTACTTCATTTCCCAGTGATGATTCTCCGATTCTTCCAATTAATACTGACTTCCTGGTGAGTTTCCTTTTCTTCTTTTTAAGTATCCCCGTAAAAAGCTTGTCATTGCTAAGAAAAAGAAACGTGCTCCGATTCCTTTATAGATAATTACTTTTTTCAGAAATGATCCTTTTCGATTCTATTACCTTTATAAGAAAAGTAACAATTGAAGTTAAAATATGCCTCAAAGTTAAGTAAAATATCGGTGACATGCCTTAGAATTAATGTGAAGCACTTACCACCACTGCTTCATACGCGCCAAGTGGATTTAATTTGATGCGAGAACACCAACGAACATTTCATCACAAGACGTCACAATAAAAACGTCTAACACAATTTTATACCTTCAAGCGCAACAAGGTTTTACAGTCACGTACTTTGTGGTCTGGTAGATGAAGAAAAAAATACTACTCAGCAATTACAACCCAAGGTTAGGGAAGATGTAATTCGAATGGCGTCAACAAGATTAAAGAAGGAAATATCACAGATTTATGTGGAATTCGAGGCAATTCACTAATGACACGGAATACAGAAGAAGCTCTACATTCCTTAAGTAAGAAAATATAATATTGCTTTCATTTAAATTAAATTAATCATTTTATTTGGATTCTTGAGTCCAACTTAAATGTCCAGATTCAAAGACACGACACGTCGTTACTGTTCTGCTGCAGCATCACAAGAAGCCAGCTGAAAGATCACCACGGTGAAAGTGTTCAGTGCTATATAAAATCTCATTGCACTAGTCTACAAATTAGCCACTACTCAATATATGTATTTTTTAGTATTAACAATTTATACCAAATACCCTAAATATAGAAGAGTAAGATGCATTTGTACTTTGCTTCAATTTGAGTAAAATAGAATTTTTTTAAAAAATGTTTATTTCTGTAAATAAATTAATATTTACTAAATAAACTAATCATTGTTATTAAACCCCCCCCCCCCCCGGTCCAGAAAAAAACATGAATTATTGCAAGATGTGAGAAAATATAAAAATGGAGTCGTGGCATTTTAAATTAAATACACGCATGGTGGATGTTGAGGGCGAGCTTAAGTCTCTCAATCGTCGGCCTTATTTTATCGAAATATTTTCAAATTACGTAAAGTCAAATAACTGTTGCTAATTGGTAGTGAAGTAGATATTCTATGGAATTTCGAGGTCTGTGATCAAAAGCCAACCATCCTTGATCTGCCACAGAATGTAGAATGAAAAGAACTGTTATTTGATAAATTGCCAGGTAACGTGGATGTCGCCAAGTGTAAGAAAGTGTGGAGAATTCTTATGTTCCAGAGGTTCAGTTGTAATGAAACAGAATGGCCATGTATGCATACCGTTTTGCAAGGATGAGAACTGAAGACCAAGTGACTTCAGAAACAATAAAATAGAACGAGCCCCAAGGACTAAGATTCCTCGAAATTGTGACACAACAGGTGTACTTCAAACAAGTAATGCAACCTGCTATGGTATGGTGTGAAAAAAACCTGCATAGCAAGTGAATACTATGTTCATTTCGAAACAAAAAACAACTCACAAAGACTGGACTACAGTGGGGGAAAAAACTTGTTTATACAAAATGAGGTGATAGCAGCAAACTAGATTTTGAATATAGTATAAAAGGATAGTAAAATCTTGGTTTTTTTAATAGAAATATCAAGAGTTTCGGCTTTACGAACTTCTATACTTCTTCTATACTCTATCGTACATGAATATTTGCTTGGTAAAATTTCCTTAACGTGACTACGCTTTCATACAAAGAATTTTTTTTACATTATTTCCATTCCTTAAGTGTTCAAGTTATCAAGAGAGACTCGTCGAGTGTGAAAAGTCCTCAGTAAAATCAACAAATGCCTACTAGAACCTGAAGAGGTATCTGATTTAGAAAAATATTTGTCTATATTCTTCTTAATTATGCATATTGTTTACTTCATTAAAATGATAATACAAAGCCAAAAACTTATTAGGCATCCGCTGACTGAGACACACGTTATAAATTTGACCAATAGCCATTTGTTACAAAGATCAAGTGAAATATATGAGGCTTGTAGAATTATAATAACAAAAGGTAAATTGTCAGTCGAAAGTAGAGATGGGTCGGAGTCAAAAAGAAAATTTCTACTCCTGAGGGAGCTGTGAACTGGCGCACAGAGGTCGAGGTAATATCACCAAAAGAACAGAGTCGAAACGCTTCGCTCCTGTGCGAGCTGTGAGCTGGCACAGAGGTAGAGCAGAGCGCTGCATGACCGTTTTCCCCTTTATGATGACTCTTTTGGAGTCATTCGCTGTCTACTTCGGAACGAGCGCGGAAACCACATGCATCTATGTGAAATAGGCAACTGCACTCAAGTGTTACTTCATTGTAGTTTAGTTCCTTTGCCGAGAATGAGCATTGAAACTATTTACAAGGTCGATCCGATCCAAACAGAAGTCAAACCTCTCCGTCACCTCAGCAATAATCAATGTCTGTGGTAATTTCTGTGGCTAGGCAAATATTTTTCGTGTTTGTAAGACGTGGAGCACATTCAATTCTCCACGTCGTGATTAGATGAGACGACAGTAAGTATATGCACTTTGTCGCAATGTCGTGCAATGAGAAGGGTAAAAGGAAGAATAGAGATTGCGCTGCCTTGTCAAGATTATTCCACGGTCACAAAGGACAGGTTCTTTGCTCCCGTCTCATATGGACAAACATTGCGTCACGGATATGACTTTGTAACAACACACGTCAGTCGTGAGGATGCAACAGTCCTGCTCTTGTAAAACAAAAACGTAACACAGGTGACAATGGAAGGGAATCAACGACAAAGATTCATAAATACAACTGGCTACAAAGCAATCGACACACAAAAATATATGTTAGAAAAATAACAAGTACACCATAGTCAAAAATTTGGACTTTAAGTAAGTCCTATTTAAATAGTACCAATAAAAAGCATAACATTAAATTCTGATTACCAGAGATGGACAAACTAACAGAGTTGAGTTCGAGAGTTACCTGTCGGTCCAACAATGCAGGAAGAGAAATATGACGCATCCGAGGCCGGCAGACGTGGAAGAAGAGGACGATATACAAGGCGATTCAGAAAGATGGCTACAATGTCAATTACTGAAATTTATGATGTGTTTGTATTTGTAAATTACATTTGATTATACACACATTCAAGTTTATAGAAGGTCAATGTACTCCCCTCGAGCTTGCATGAATATCTAGACAGTGATATACATCATAATCTTTTATACTTATACAGGTAATTTTACAAAACTCAAGGCCCAAAAAAATGTTGAGCAGTAGCCAGCTGCCTTACAAATGACGCTGTATTTTGCAGTTCTCGCTGGATGTTGTTTCTTTTCTTTCGCTTCTAAATTTCGGCCAAGTTGTAGCTCCGCATGGGGTCACATTGAGACAGTTTTGCCTGCATAGCTGAGAAGAATTGTTTTGGCGGCGGAGCAGCAATTTGAGACCAGGCTGACCTCGTTGACAAAAATGTCTAGTGATACGGTTTTTCTTCTTCTTTTGTACGTGAAGCCGCATACATAAATTTTTCACGCTAAGAGTATTGCATTCTTGGAGACCCCGCGAGCTGTTCTCCCTCATTGGGAAAGGGCAATCATCGGCATCAAACGGAGTAAACTCATTGCTGTGGTGTCAGACTTACGCCGCGGGATGTCGCGGGGCAACGCAGAACATCGTGGAACGACAACAAACTACTCAGTTAGGGAGACATGACAGATCTTGTCCTCCTAATACGAAAATTTGTTAATATATTCGTTCATAATGAATACTAAATGAAGAACTGCATATGGGCGTTGATTAATTATTTTTCGGGGTCTATGTGATTAACAGTTTCTTTCCAGATGTTTTTAGTGTATAATTTCAACCCCTTAAAGCACCAATAAAGGAGTAGGTGGTGGGGCGTTACACAAAAATAACGCGAAACAGCCGAGATGGGTGTCAAAGCGATGGTTATAGATGTCAATGAGTTTAATTCTGACATTTACCATAATGGTTAAATTTTACTTCAGCCCCTAGCAGTTGGGGCGGAAGGGGCGAAAACAAATTTCCGTATACAATCTTAAATGCGTAGACCAATTTCAACCAAACTTTATACACACGTTACTTACGATCCAAGAACAAACACTGATCGGTTAAGACTCGACTACCGCCTAAACGGCCATTATTAGCGCCGAATAAAACATTTTTGAGGGTCGCTTATTTAGGTAGTGTCGTTCTAGAATTTTTTAAGTATCAACTCCGAAAGGCAAGGGAGGGAAGCACCTTTACCGCACGGGTTGTGGTGGAAGGAGTTTACATGTAATGAAAAAACACCGAGATTAGTGTCCATTCCGAGATTATAGGAGTCGCTAAGTTTAATTCTCAAATTAACAAAGGAGTCATAATGAAATTTTATTTCTTCGTGGAGGTGGACGGGGTTGTCAAAAAGTTACCCGGAGTAGTTTTGACTCTCTTAACTTACCAGATAATTTTTTATTTCCTTAGGGTACTAGCTATATTTCGGTCTCTATTTACTTAAAGGTTTACTTCTTTAGTCCTTTAAGGTACCGGGAGTAGTTTTAAATTTTATTAAGATAGCTAGTATTTTTTACTGCTTTAATTTGTCGTAATATTTTAACACTTTTATTTTATGTAGTAGGAGAGATCCCGAATACCGACAGTCATTGACCTGATTTATTTTAAGTTAGATGCTGAGGGATTAGATCGGGGTGGGCAACGTAATTGGTTAAATGTTCCAAAGACTGGCGCTATTGATGCTGCTTAAATGAAATGTTTACAAATAGGTTAGTGTCTAATTAATTCCTACTGTGGCTTACTTTAAATAAATACCCGGGCAACGCCAAACACTCAGCTAGCTACATCCATAAAAATATTGACCACATATTAATTTCGATTTACGCCTATAACTGTGTTATAGAAAAATCCGTGAATACCACAAAAAGAGACCAAACCTCTATTGATAGCGTTGTAAAGGAAAGACTGATGAGCAGTTAAGAGAGTGGATTGTACTTGCCTCTTCTTCGACGACGCTCTGTGCCAGCGAAGACCTGGAACGATGGCTCGAGGGCGGCCGCTGCGGCTGCTGATGTTGCTGTTGCTGCTGAGCCAGCTTGGCCGCCACTTCGCTGATCTCCTCGTAGATGTTCTCTTCGGTACCGTACCGCGTGGTGAACGTGTGCTTCTGACAGGTGCGAGAGTCCGGTTCGTAGTAGGCGTACGAGTACTCTGTCGGTTCGGCCGCCCCCGCGGACGCTTCCTCTTCTGTAGGCGGCAAAGGCGGCGGCGCCCGGGGACGGAATCTGGTCGGTGGCCGCGGGGGCGTCGAAGAAGGCGAAGGCGAGGGCGGACCTGGCGCGGCGTCGGGGGGCGGGTACGGTGGGGGCGGCGGGAACTCGAACTGGAAGTGGCGCCGCTGCGGGGGCGGGTGTGGGGGCGCCATCGTCGGGAACCACGCGGTCTGAGGAGGCGGCGGCGGCGGAGGCGACTCCATGCTGCATCTCAAGAGGATCTGCAACAAACACATCATCATAAGAAGAGGGAAATAAGGCAAGTATGTCAGTGAGCATTTGTAGAATAAAATTATCCCCATTAAGAGGGATAAAGATATGTAAAAACAACGTGTATAAAGTAACTGAAGAGGTGTTCTCTCAAATTTACAATATAAAATCAAACTCTTTGTGATATATTTATAACTGAAACGCTTAAGTATTTGCAAGGAAGATTAAAAAATTGTGTATAATTAATCGCCCCCAACGGTCTTACTTTTACGCAGTAAAGTAAGTTGCTTTTATTAGAGCAACCCTGAATAACTGCCCAATTATCTGTGAGACATTTCAATTAATCAAGACGTCGTTGTCTTACTCAAGGCTGACTAAAAGATCTATAAAATAGTAAAAATGTAATAATATAAAAATCTCCTTCACTCTCAATATATCACAATGAAACCAGACAAGAAAAACCTTGCACGTGCGTCCAATGTATTTCTAGCAGGAGTGGTACATCTGCCATTGCTGACTTGGCCGTTATCAGTGACGGACTCTGCCTATATTTTGGAGGTCATTAACCAATGGTACACCCAAATAAGAAACAACAACGTGTTAGCATTCAACCGACGAAATTTTTCGCTTTAAAGGAAAGGATCTTTAAAACCGCGTGTAAAAATCATAGACCAAAAGTGCGTTTCATTTTCCGCCCAGTCCATCGCGATACTCGCCAACAAACGAGACCGTGACTGAGGCGTGCACCTTAAAGGCACGGTCAATAGCGTCCTTTGTGATGCTTATGATGTCAGTGAACTGACTCATACAACCGCAGAAACTGAGGGCACATGCTTCGGGATCACCTAAACCGGAAAATGTGAGAAAAACATTTGGAGAGAATTGACAGTGACGTGTCAGTCAGTAATAAAGCTCAAAACATTATTTATTTAAATCAATACCAGGAAATAGAGGGGTAAATACTTTTTCTGTCGATACTTGAGCATCGCGTTTCATGATATTTTTTAAGTAGTCGATTCTTCTGTCTCAAGTTCAAAGAGATTGATCAGATTTAGGTCACCATTTAGTCCAGTCTAGCAATTACTAATTTAAAATACAATATTAGCTTCTTGCCATTGAAGCGTCGATATGTAATCTTACTTCTCCTTGGTCCACGCTCATAACAAAGAATATTTTCAATGACGTCAAATAGCAAGCAGTTCCCCCATACAGTTCGCTTTTCTACAGGATCTCTTCACACGTACTCTTGCGAACTTAATTATTTTTTAATATTTTTTCTGCATGTTGTAGAATAATTTATTATTTTATTTACCATATCGATTTAACTCGAGACCCGCAAGTCGTTATTATATGCCACAACTATTTGTATTCTCATAAGATTGATTTAATTTTCCTCTTCTGTGTTCTCCACAAAGCTACACGTATTCTACTAAAATATACGTGCACACTAATTCCGTCAGACTTTTAAAGCCCCCCCTTTTCATACTTCGACTACAGCTCGAAAGCATTAAAACGTTTTATCAGAGAGACAATAGCGATTTTTATTTGAGTAACACACACAAGTCATGACGATGTAAATACTGCATTTGATATTAACTAATTCACAGAGAATATCTAGGACTAAAAACTTGTTAGGTGCCTCCTTCTCAAGTCTCCTAATAAATAAGTTGATAATTGTCAATGTTATTCCATGTGTCAATCTGTTTTCTTGTCCACTTCTACGGCTGATTTGCTTCAGCCTTTACTCGTCTTGTCCCCTGGAGATTTCTCTCTCAACTGCGTTCCTTTTGTTCACACTGCCTTTACGAATATGGTAAGAAGAACTTCATTGTCTATTCTAATCAATCGCTAATATCTCACTTGAACCTCCTCGGCATTGTTTCGCTCAATACAACGAAACGGTCTTTTACACTTCAACTGCACGTACATTTACTCGACTACCTTTCTCAAGTACTCGGTCGGAAATCAATTGTCTTACAATACGATTTCATGGCAACTCGTTTTTATTAACTTTAAATTTTAAAACGTGTAGTCAATTCTCAGTGTGGCCAGTCGATACTGCACTTAAAATAACTCATTTCCGGTAAAACAAATAAAACACGGACCTATATGTATCCTCAATTTACGCTAAACGTAATTTTAGTTTAGACTCACTTTGGGTATTGATGGATTATTTTCGTCATACTTAAAGTCAGCGCCTAATTACGAAATTTAGAAGTAGTTTTGAAATTATCTCATTCAAATATTATTGTTTTCAATACAAGAACAGATTAAATGAAGGTGAGCCGAAGAGGCTACGAAAATTTAATTAAAAGATTTGAGACAGAAAAATCTCGACGCGACCGGGAATCGAACCTGGAATCTACACTTGTACATTGAGGTGTACACAATGGATGGAACTCTCGCACCTGACTCAGATACACCACATACCAAGTTCGATACCCGGCCGGGCCGATATTTTTCCAGGCTGATCAGGTCCCAAAAATTATGGACGAAAAGTAAATTGTATTTTTTTTTATTATGGAAAACATACGTTTAATAAAATTGTTTCCGATTTTATTGACCGCACACAATCTTATTACATTTCATGAATAAGATAGACAGCCAATTCAGACAAAAAAGTGATAATATAAATAACACAAAGTTTCTGGGATTCTTGTTCCTTTTGCCAGGTGCGAAGAAGAGCCTAGAGCGACACAACTGCCCTTGTCGGGGTTTTTGTTGTTGGTTTTTCTTTCATTTTTTTCACGTATTACATTTCTCTCAGTTGAAAAACCTCAAGTGTACGCGGGTTAAACTACACTTAATTCGAGTGTAAAATAAAAAAATTGTGGCGTGTCTTCGTCACGACTGTGATAAATCCTTGGGGTGGGGGGGAGATGTTACCATATTGTTTCACGAGCATGGACTCGCTACCTGGGTCAAGATTTACTCTTCACCACAAATCCAATATTATAAACAATGTTACTATTATTTCACGCTTTCGGAACCTTCTTGCCACTGTTATCCATTCTCCTTACGGAAGGCTCTTTGTTCTCATTTCCTGTGCTCTATTATCCCGCGATGCTTCCGCGCTTTTTTTAAAAAAAAAAAAGTTCTGACACATCAAGGTATTCAAGATCGTTGACTAATTTGGTCATGACTCACTAGTCAGGATGCTATTTCGAGCACAATTGATATTAGTAACCGGATGTCTACAATACGACACTACCAATTACAAGCTCAAGCTACACCTAAGTATTCATTGTATGAGACATTTAAGTATTTCGTGTCCCTGTCCTGACGGCGGTCGACTTAATTTATGTCACCACGTGGAAGAACAAAAGTATTTCCTCTATTTTGAGCCGCTTGTTATTTTCTCTCTAGCTATATAGGCTCTCTCTAACTTTATCCTTCACTGTTTATGCAGTTGTAGACTTGACGAATTGACGTGGAACACTGATGTCATTTGTTCATTTTTTTCTTCTTCCGGAACTTCGGCAATTTTCTGAGAACTACGAAGATAGCAATAAGAAAGTTTGCACGAAAAGTACACATTTAGGATGGGACTGATTGGAAAATTGAAGTCGGAAAGACAGATTATCAATCACGAACGCACATTCAACCTGTGAAAAAATTAACACGTTTTGTAGACCTGTTTATAATTTAAAAAACCTATACGGGTGTAGGGATAACGATTAGCGGTATTAGGTTACCAAGGATGAGCAGAGTGTATTTATTAGGAGGAGGGGGGGGGGAATAGGAAGCAGAAATTTGAGATCGTTACAGAACTCGGATTTTCCTCACTCTGGATATGAAAGATGAAATAAGATTCTAATGATCAATATAAAAAAATTGTTGTATTACAAATACGAAAGATAATTTTCATTTTTAATTGTAAGTATGTGGTAATGTTTTCTTTCATAGTGTATTGCAATGACTGATATAAATTAAACGAAAAAAGCAACTTAATTGTTCAGGAGAATCAGAAATTGGAAGCTGGATTGAACTCCAGCAACTTATCGCTAATATAATAGAGCTCTAAAGTGTTATATTAAAATGTTGAAATTATTTCATACTACATATATTTAATATTTCTTCTTGTAATATTTTCTGAATAATTTCGTGGTCTGTATTAATAGTGTTCTCCCAGTTATCATCCTTTGTGACAGTTGTGCTTATATTGCATGTTAGGATATATATAAATTAAACTATGAAGAGGCAAGTAACTTGTATATTTCAGTATGTTAGAACATTTTATTCAGCAGTCAACAGTCGAGTAACAACTCAAAAATATTGTCAGTTACAAAATAAAAAAATATTCGAATCCATCAATATGACGATTACTTTACTGTTTTGACGCTGATGGTGAAATCATCATAGATGGACGAAACCTCCTAATATTTTTCATACTAGCTGGGTGCCCGGCGTTGCCCGTGTACTTATTTATATAAACACAAAAAAGTATTTAATTCTATCTTAATATTTGGTCAAGAAGTTATTTAATAACTGTTCCTAGTTCCGTTCATTCTTTCGACCGATAGTGCATTAATTGAACCTTGAATTTTATTGCATCAATCCCAACAAACATACCTCTGAATTTCTTTACGAATAGAATACTTAAATATACTCCTTGAGTATTGCAGGATATAATTGTCCCTCAGTCTTCAGACATTACGAAAGATGAAATTGAAGAAATTCTTAGTTAAATTCACAATGTAAACAAATGGTCGCCATATTGTAGCCCCTAATACGGCACGAAAATATTAACTTACATTTTCTATAAGGATCGTAAAGTATTTCGTTTTGTTTTATTTTATCATTCGATGAAGTACTGATGGATAAAATTATACTTTTTATTCAATGAAAATACTTCTGTTTGATTTCATTACGGAAAAAGGAACTATTTACTTTGTTCCTAGCGTAGTAACGTCTCTCCCGCGTGATGTCACGGTCTCTTGGCGCGCAGTAATCTAACACAAAACGATCACAGTTTTTAATTATAATTCTTTTCACCGTTGCGCCGGGGGTTTCTTACAACCACAGTAGCGTTTCTCGTGTTTTGAAGAATGTGTGTTGCAATTTTCGTTGTAATCTGTCCACGCGTTTAAATCTGTATAAAGATTAACGTAAATACATACAAATATATATCCTTCTTTTATTGTAACGCAATCATTTTATATTGTGATTCTACTGTAAATTTGTGAAATCTATGCATGTACTCTAACATTATTTCTATATTTGAAATATTTGCACTTCCTTTACCTCAGAGTCGTGAAATGAAGACGTAAGGAATTAATAGCAGAATCTACAAGCATCACGTGCGCAAATCAGTAAATGAAATAATTCGACACGGCGATTAAATTTTTGTTATCAGTTTTATGTGTGCCGTGAATTGCAGTGTCAAGCTTAAGATTCCAAACATTTGCAATATTTCGAAGCAGTCGTAGTTACGCGAGAATTATCCAATGGCAGTTCAATACATTATTTCTATACAAGGGCGCCATGTATACGTTGCACAAACCTCTGTGGCGCCATTATAAGAGCTCAGATACAGACAAGAACAACAATGAAGAAGGGAATACGCCAGCCGATAAGTCGAAGGCAGGATTCCAGGAAAGCGCGTGTGCCGAGGCCGATTCTGGAATGGAAGTGGCTTGTCTCCGAGATGTTTTATAGCGTCGTTTACGATCCTGCGCTCGCTCACTTCAAATTCCTTTACGATTGAGGCGAGGAAGATTAACAGACTACAAGTAGTTGTGGACAGCTGCTCCTCCGTCAACACAAAGCCTGACCCTCAGCTCCACACACACTGGCTGGAGAGTTTTCCCAACCCTGTCCACTTCGCACACTTGTCGGGGATCACACATGCTCATTTCGATTATTTTATAAGAGAGACCAAGAAATAGACAACTGTTTACGTAAAAATCCGCAGTCAACTGCCAATTTCGGAATAAGACGATGTTCACCTGAAGCGGAATATTCCTGCCTCCAACCGTAACACATTGAGTGCCTAAACAGTATAATTAAGTGTGACTGTATCAAATACTTGGGTAAAATATTTATAGTTTCAATAATCATTTCTAAAAAAAATTGTATCTTAAATATGAGTGACAGATATAAATGCCAAAAGTAAATGTTCCTATGCCATTTTTACTGTTGAAAAATATTTTTCTATACCTTTTAAGGAGACGTGGCCATTGGACATCTCACATTAATTTTATTTTTAAAGGTTTTCCAGATTTTTAAAACTCATAACTAGCCTATCACACTGTTCAGAAAAATAATAATAAATATTTTAATAAGCAAAAAATTACCCATCGAATTTGTCGAAATCAATTACGATTAAGCGTGCTAAAATGCTACATAGGAGCATGGAGCAGGTGGAGAAACAGATTTTTACTCGGAGCACTGAAATTTGTACTGCTCCAATTTATATTTTTATCTACATAATCGAAGATTAAAACCACTATCGATAGTAATATTTTCCCCGCGAGACTTGTGACGGCTTGAATGGGTATGACACCACTTACTACATTCATATTAAATAACAAAGCACTGCTACAGAAATAGCTCAGAAGATTGACAGGAAGGATGCTGTTCGTCATTTAGTAATAAGCGCAAAAGAGTCTGCTGAGGCAAACTTTAAAAGGACAATTACGCCAGATTCTGCAATCGGCAGAAATAGAAATTTTCTTACTACAAACGTACAAATTTGGAAGGAGAAAGAGCAGAAAACTAAAATACAAAAATTAGATATTGTCGATACTGAATTAAGACATAACTCTACATCTCTGAAAAATAAAATTAAAGAATCTTTAAAGGTACTCAGTATTTGTGTAGATAATGCACTGAATATGACAGCCGCTGTAAATAATATAATATAATATATATATATATATATATATAGATAGATAGATATAGAGATAGATTCCGAAGATTGAAAGAGTTGTCCGCTATTCCTATTGGAATAACTGGTCAAGGCACGGCCAAGGGGAAAGCTGCGACCCCACAGAAAACCCCTCTCCCGCAATCGGAAGGGCGTGGGGCAAGTACCCAATGTCCGTCCTACCTGATGCAGGTTTTTCTAGGGTTTTCCCTGCATCACTTTTAGGCAAATTGCCGGGTAAGATCCTTAAACCATAGCCCGGGGGCCATAGTTAACCCTTGGCTACCTTGCTCTACCTTTCCGCATCCCTCCTTTCACTCCTTTTCCTATGCTATAAGAGGGGAGTTGCCACTATGTGGATTACCCTATACATAGCCTATCTACACCTACAAAAAAAAAGTATTGTACAGCAGATCCTTTCTGGAGAGACAAAGAGGACTACCTTTGGGGATGCCTTCTCTCTACATTCTTGAAGTAATGTTCCCACAAGCCGAGGCACCTCGGCCTGTTTTGAGGTGTGTATGCTCCGGGGTCGCCGAACTTGAGCATATGGTAAGAGTTTTTCACTTTTCCCATTGGAACAGTCAGCCAGCTGCCTCCTAAACTGATACGAGGCTGCGTCCCCACAGCAAACCGCTCCCCCGCCATCGAAAGAACGAGACACAAGTACCCAATTCCCGACCTACCTGATGCAGGTTTGCTAGGGTTTGTCCTGCATCACTTTTAGGCGAACTTGGAAACTAATCAACGCAGCTCCACACGCTTAAATACAACTCAAGTCCTAAACAGATGATATGATTAAATGGTAAATGTATATGCAAATTCATGTGACGAGAACACTTTTTTCTTCTTTAAAAAAAATAAACGGCTGTTCTTTTCCAGTAATGGACTTTATGAAATTGCTCATTTACTTTCAATTTCATATTTTCAACACTTGCATGTGACCTACTTATTCGACTCTTTCGTGTAAAGTGAATGATGAGTTGTCTGTTTTAGGACAAAGACCGCGGCTGTGCAGAGGAATTTGTAAACACGATAAATAAGCAAACGGACGCCTTGCCATTTGCCCACTCAACGGATAATTCCTCAGGATACAAACAAAACTTACTCCAAACACAATCTTTACTTTTTATAGACTTCTTTTTTCATTGTTTGCGTTAAGCGGAGTAGATAAAACGTGGCCCAAAGAGGAAATTAAGCGCGCTTGAAAAGGAAATGATAAGACTTATGGGTAAGGAAAAAAGCTGAAGAGAAAGGAACAGTTGTAAATATCAAGACTAAGCCGAATGTGAAAGCTTCAGGCTTCTAAAGGCTATCGGATACTTAAGCTTATTTGTGAAAATTGATAGATATCCACCTGCATACAATAAAACTGGAAGTTGTACCCAGACAAATTTTCTTTTTATCGTTTTTATCATTTCTTTCCTTTTGATGCCAATGTTATTTTCAAAGACCACAGATTCAAATATTCTCGATTTTTTTTGTATCACTCAACTTATTTATCGATAAGATTCTCTACGATTTTGACTTTTTCAGGAAATGGCGTACTTGAACATCATCAGGTATAAAATTAGCCAATAGAGGAAATATTAATTAGCAATGATGAAGATGACTGCTGTAATTTTCAAATCCCACCCAAGGAAAACAAAACAGAATATTTTCTCCGTCCAAAGTTATAGCTATTAATCGAATTCAAGATAAGGATCTTTAGGATTATACTGAAACGAAACCTGGATAGTTGGAAACACCGAAAAAAATAAATCAGAAATGTGGTGGGTGCAGCAGAATGTTGAGTGGGATACGTCAAAAAAACAGTATCGAGTATTCAACAAGACAAAGAAATAAGACGGTGAATCTCTAAGTATCAACACACACCTAACTGAAGGGTAAAACAAAGGACGGGTGTAGAAAACGTTAGAACACGAAACAACTCCAAAGAAATACATTTTCGGAAGCTCCAGCGCCAAGCAAGAGAAACGCTACAAAGTCCTTCGATGAATTCGTGACCGAGCTTTGAATCCCCCATTGTCTACGCCAAATACGTCAGGGTATTTCACAAGGACGTTGCGCCAATTGCGGACAAACTCGGGTACTGCTATAACTTGCAATTGATTGCTTCAATGACTGCTCGTTATACATTATTAGATTTGCGAGCCAAAATCTGCCCACAACGTAAAATAGAAAGCGACATGGAAAATACTTCTACATAAATAAATAGCAGACAAAAACAAGCGAATCAACTGACGAAAGCAACAAAGTTTGCAGAAACATTCTGTGGTATTTATTTAACACTAACTCGGATGACGAAGAGCCTAGGCTCAAAAGATTTAAGCCTCTTGATTTTTAAAAAAAAGCTTTACGTCAACAAACACACTACAAACTTCTAGCATTAATTTTGAAAAAAATTTCAATGGTAATTTTTTCACAACGACTTTTAATCTGTATGTCAAAATAATAACTAAATGTCACTTCTTATGATGGATTTTTAGAAATAAATAAATTTTTTAAAACAATTTGTCTGGTAAATACCATAATATATTAAATATAATATTTATTTATATATTAGTTGACTTTTAACAGACGTTTTTATATTTTAATTTCAACTCCAAAAAGTGTTAACATTTGTTGGTAATTGTGTTGTGAAACTGTACAGCTTTATTATCCCCAATGACTTTTCATCAGTCTCCAATACGAATAAGAAAAACAAATTCATCATTTTCAAATTATTTTGTTTTGAAAACTGTTCGGCTGTGGTGTATTGGTCAGCGTCGTATCTCTGAGGTCCGTAGTTTGAATCCCGGCGAGGGCATGGATGTTGTGTGTGTCTGTTCGATCATAATCAGAGAATCTCTCGCTGGTAAAATGACGTCTCTGCCCCACAGCAAACCCCTCTCCCGCCATCGGAAGGACGTTGGACAAGTACCCAATGTCCGACCTTCCTGATGCACGTTTTTCTAGGGATTTTCCCTGCGAATTGCCGGGAAGGATCCTTAAACCATAGTCCGGGGGCCCTAGTTAACCCTTGGCTACCTTGCTCTACCTTTCCGCATCCCCCCCCTTTCACTCCTTTTCTTATGCTACAAGAGGGGATTTTCCACTATGCGGATTACCCTATTCATAGCCCGTCTACACCTTCTTCTTCTTCTTCTCAAGCCAGCCCACATTGACCGATAGAATAATCTAAATTCTGATTGTCGATTTACATAATGATTTTTAAAAATCAATAAGCCTGTCTTCTATTTGGGTGTGTGTGTGTGTGTGTTGGGGGGGGGGGTCATCTCACAGATTCAGTCCACGTTACTCTATTACACTATATACACGCAAATGGCGAGAAAACGTCTCCAAGAGTAAATTAAAGTACAAACCTGTAATTCAAAATTAGGAACGCATAATGAAAATTCGAGATTATCGTAAAGTTCAGCTACTTTCATTGTAATTGAATTTCAATTCCATTGATATTAATGAATGGAAAATTTTTTGCATGCATTAAAATTATGACTTCCAATCGTCGGTTGTCGTAGCATCATTAATTCTAAATTCGCAAATCACAAATTTAATTATGTTCGAAAACAATATAAAAACCAATTCACCATTAACTAAGTGACAATTCGAATAGCATTTACTAATATGAGCGAGGAAATATTTTTAAAATGTCGGATTGAAAAATAATAACAAGGAAGGTAGCCAAATACAGACAAAAGAAATGATAATCTAAATGCTAAGAAACCTAAATAAAAATGAAAACAAGATCCTAGAGCGACAAAAGCTTTTGACGTTTGCAAATGACTACTGTAGTTGTGTCTCTGCAGGCTCTTGAGTTTTTACTGCACCTGAAGAAAGGAACGAGGTTTCCAGAAACGTTGTGCGGTATTTATATTATCACATTTTTTGTCTGTATGTGACTATCTGTCTTAATATTAATATGAGCGATATTAAACTAGATACATACACGTTTTTGTTTTTGTTTTTAATTCAGGAAACTTTACAATCTAACGATTTTCCTGTTGTGATATTTGTACATTTTATATTATAGGCCTACTACATATATCTTGTGGAGCACATTTTCTTTCATCTCCTGAACTGTTATTGGATATTGATTACGTCTCTCGGTCTCTTTCTTTTTCATCGGTGATGTTGGATGTGAGGTGGAGGAGAGGCAGCTGTATCGGATATTAACGGGTTGGGGTGAATTATATCTTTTTTATATTGAAGAAGTATGTGTTTTTGGTGGGGATATGGTATATTGAGGTCACTATGGATGCGGGAATTGGAGAAGTACCAGGGACAGTTTGTCATATGATGAAGAATTTTTATTTTTTCTGGATCTTGGTGACGAGTGTTTTGGCTGCGGAGTCCCAAGTGTTACAGCCGTACTTCCGTAATGGAGAAATAATGTTTTCATTGAAAGGGATAAAGGAGAATTAGGATTAATTAATGGTTTTTAGTATTTTAAAGTGATTGATTATTTTTTTAATGTGGCTGGAGTGTTGGGTCCATGTTAGTTTTGAATCGAGTATTAGTCCAAGGTATTTATGGTTTTGTTTGTTTGGAATGGGTGTGTTGTTAATATAGATACTGTCAGTAAATGGTATTGTTTTTTAGAGAAAAAGGAACTGGGATAGATTTGTTTGGGTTTTTGGTTATTCTTTGTAGTTGTATTACTCGACCACGGGGCTGCATAGAAGATACAACTAAACGAGCACTGCGTTTCGAAGCCCGGACTGCTGAAGACGTCGTAAAACGTTATTTGATACGATGCGTGTCGTCTCCGTTACACCTGCTAACTTGACTACGAAGCACCACAACACACCCGAGACCACAAGGACTTCGCTTAGCAGAATTCCTTAGCTCCAGTATTGCATTGCTACAGGAAAACAGTCAATTTATTGGACGAAAAACAAAGATAATAAAATTCATGAAAGCAGTAAACAGTACAAATGGGTTGGACTTAATCCGGTGATCCTTACTGTCAACTTCCCTGTTTCCCAAAATCATTCAAGAACATGCTGATATAAAGTCCTAACCCTTCCACTTATGAAAAATCGGAAAATGGACAAGTTGCCTTCAAAAATTGAGAACGTGTCACTTGCAATCTGGGTTTGAAAATAATTCTTTTAAAAATTTAATGGTTTTGGAATCACGCTTAACCTCACTAGTAGAAACGATAATTTATTCTCTTAATCATAATAACAATTAAAAACACCAAACAAGTAATCTACGAAATAAATAACAGAAGTAACTATTATTTTTGTTTCTGTTATTATAATTATTATTTATAGTATATTTAATTTAAATAAAAAATAACATTACGTTTTATAGTTTCTGAATTTTCTAAACATCAGCTAATCCGCCTGGCACTTAATTTCCTGCTAGTGAAGAAATTATCGGGTGTTCCATTGTCCATAGTAGACTATGAAAGGAAGAAAGATGGAAGAAAGAAATAATCCTACGTTTGGAACTGTATAAAAGTCAGCTCGTTTTCAGAATCATAGCTGGGCTCATGAACTCTTAACTAACTATGTCTTACTAACTACGTTTTACTAACTACCTTCACTAACTACCTCTTACATCAATTTATTTAATTAGTATACTGCCAACATCCCTCCCATTTTAAATTAGGCAATTAAAATTCTGACCACAATAATCCATTCCATTTCCAATTTGCATTAAGCAAAACAAAATAACCAATTAATTGCATTTATTCGGGAGTATATTATATTCAGAGTTCCTTTATGAAACAAATTATTTCCCACGACGTTTCGGGAAATAGTATGGTTGTTTTTTTCTTCGACCAGGAAGGTTACACAACGAGTTACATGGCGAGGGAGAAGTCGTGGAAGCGATGAGCAGTAAAAGACCCAACGCACGAGTGCTTCGGCTATTATAACAGAAATCTTAAAGCCGCGACCGGAGAAAACCCTGCCCGACATTAATCGAGTAAATCTACAATACATCTCGTTCGTTGGACAACAACTTTCAAGAATAGTCGAATCATGTCCAGTAATGCGGCTGGTGTTTAATCAAAGCACGAACTGCGCTAATATCACATTTGTCAATTTCTCTTAATCAGGCAACTTCTTTGAATAATTCCAAAAGTAACACGTGTTCATATCCACTTTCACCTTATTCGGGTTCGAATCCCGGCGAGGGCGTGGATGTTGTGTGTCTGTTTCCATACCGAAAAACTTCCTCAAAAAATTAGTTCCCAACAACACCGGGAAAACCTTCGTTCTACAACAAGGTACTAAGTCGCTAATGACCTATCCGAAGATAAAAAAAATTATTAAATATTAGCTCACATCTTCTCTCCTCCCTTCTCTCACGACACTACAGTGTTCTGAAAAGTACGTGAAAAGCCAGTCTGCTTTATTACTCTGTAATTGACACTGTTTTAGAGAGAGATATTTATTTTATTTCATTGGCCAAAGCCCGTTGACAACATTTGAAATACACATAATGAAGTAACACAAACTATACACTAACATGAACATAAAATAAATTTGTAAAAGAAAAAATATTATTCCGTTACACCTACAAACATTTTTATCTTATATTAATAACGATTAAGTCTATAAATAGGGCCCTACTGTTTCTCTGCACGTCTCAGCTATGCCTTACTGATTAAACTAAATTCCAAAAATCATACCCTTATTAAAATAATACTTTAATTTCAACTTCACTAAATTAATTGATATAAATCTTATTTTTACAATAAATACCCATTATAAGTGGTTAATCTTGTATATACTGTGGTCACGTTTGCAATCAGGCTAGTCCAATCCCGAATGGTTCTATTTAGGAACGAACATTTCCCTAGTTCGCCGTTTCCTCTGTGTAATCTTGTATGAATGATCCCTTTACGATAAGTGGATCGTAAAAGCAAACTGTTTACACTGAACAACTATTTACAAGAAATGGATCAAATATACTTTGACAGATTATTCAAACATTTCTCAACGATACTCAAAGTAACTCTATAATCTCTGTAGAATTGAACGAGACTATAAGAACTCTCATAAAGTTTTAGTTTTTGGATTCCCGTTTTAATTACGCGGCCTGTTGGCATAATTTTAAATTTTGAAACACAAAATATTCGCTTGAATATTCAACGAGGTTTATGGAGTAAGCTCAAGAATATATGATGAATAAATGTTTCTGGTTTAATTTGAATCAGATACAATTTTTTTAATATTATTCTTGAAATATATAAATTAACATCTTCACCTGACGAAGGTCTAGATTGTAGATAGAGACATCTGTTAATTTAATAACAATTAAATGTTTTTATCTGTTACAATATATGGCTTATTTCCTTTAGTTATACAATTTGTTACAACATACGTAACATATTCAATAATAATTGTCCTGAAAGTGAGTTTTCCCTCGTCTCATCTTACACAGATTTCTCATTACCAGGCATTGTATGCAGAATTTATTGTAGAAATATCAAACTTTGTGATAGTATTTATTGTTACAAATTAGGATAAATTATAACTTCATCAATTCTAATAATTACATGTACTGCACAGTTAGTAGTAACAATCATTTTTGAACTTGCACTTAATGAGAAACCCCTAATGACATAAGTCAACAATCTAAAAAAAAACATCAACGTATCAGTCACCAACAATTTCAGTTCAAAAATACAAAAACCTAGAATTAGTTACGTTGAAGAGGACCAACTGTGTTAAAATATAAAATATATTCTATTTTGGCTGACTTTTAACCAATGTAATCTCAAACGCTTTCTCCGCCATCGAAGAGGATTTTGCCAATTAACAGACAAAATTAAGTGCCAAAATTAATCTTTGTTGCTTTCGTTGGGTTATTCAAAATCTCAAAGAACCGCAAGCACATTTGTCCTTTAATTGGATTTTGGTGTTGTTCACAATCGAACTGTGCTTTTTATTTTAATTCCGTGATCTTACCGAAAGAAAAAAAAGATTGCTGCTTCCAACACAGGACTCTCGATAAATCCAACCAAATTTCTCATCTAGCCTAAAACAATCCACAATTCGTTCTCTTCAGATTTTTTCTTTATTTCCGATAAATCGAGTCGGCACCCTTCATGTGCACAGCACGTTGTTGGTGCGTGTTAACTGTAGTTTGAAGACACTGCCAAGATACACGAACGTTACAAAAAGTTCCAAGGTTGCCAAGAGACGAGCGAGAGGGAAGGAGAAATAAAGTCTCGAAATCGACAAAGTTTCAGTCACGTTCTAACTACAGAAGATTGTCAGAGCAATATCTGAGTAGACAAGAAGACATGACTCTACGAGTTGCAGGATGAACGGCACAGGCCTTGGAGAAATGTTTATGAAATCTGTAAGAGTTGCTCGCCGATCCTATCGCACCAGTCGGCCAGCTGCCCTTTAAATTCGGCCGAGGCATGGAGTTTTGTTTGCTGCGATCCCACAGAAGACCAAATTCTTGCTATCGGTAGGGCGTGAGACAAGTACCATATGCCCGGCCTACCTGATTCAGGTTTCTCTAGGGTTTTCCCTGCATCATCTTTAGGCGAATGCCGGTTTGAATCCTTAAAATATAGTCCAGGAGCCCTAGAAAAACCCTTGGCTTAATTTGTCCTACTTTCCACATCCCCCCCCTTTTCCATCCCTTCCTATGCTATTAAATAGGAGTAGCCATCAAAGCAGATAACCCTCGTGTAGCCTGTGACTATAACAAAAAGAAACATAACACAAGGGCTGGACTAATTGTACAAAATCCTAAAATTTGCTACAAACTGTGATACTAGATGTGACAACTCTTTGAAAATTGAAAAATGGTATTTTGCAAACGAAGTGTGTCCAGTCACAGAACAGCCGCACGCAGACTGGACCAGTGACGTCATCATTCCCACGTGTCAGCCACAGCAGGTCAAATGAGTCACGCGATATTAATTCGTAATAAATAAATCTGGGCGGAGTGTTTACGCGTCGGCACGGGAGAAGAATGGGAGTCCTTAAAGGACGCGTCACGGGCGGAATCTTTGATGAGGACCTCCGGCCGCTTCTTGCAGTCTCCTTCCTCTCAACAAACCACTGCACCAGTCCAGCCAAACAAATAACAAACACCAGCGATCCACACATACACAAATCCAACCTACGTCAGTCAATCCTCGAATTAATAATTTAACTTCAATGGAAATATTTTTAAACAAAAAATTAAATCATAAAATTCGGAAAATTTACACCCACCACCTGCTTCGTTCCGGCCCATTCTTCTAAAGAAAATTAATCTGACTATTTAATGGCGACGCTTAGGAGATATGCTTAAGCCTATTAATAGTTTACTGCATCAGAAAATAATATAAATACTCCCTATTTTTCCATTCACGATTAAAACAATAAATCTGGTCATGATGAAACCTCTTTTAATGATAGAAACGCACGTTTGAACACTTTCCATTCATTGAAGGCCTGTTAAAGGGAAAAAGAAATGGTTCGACACAATCGCCTTAGAACAAGGCATATAGAATGAATGAATCTTTATTTTTTATTACTAATAATTACCAAAATATTTAAAGTTTATTTATAATTACGTCTCATCAATCCGTGTACACACAATACATTTACATTCATGGCCCTAGACAAAATTAATTCTACAAACAACAACTAAAATCCAAGAATGAATCAAGCGATATGGCTCCTATGTTCTTCTACTGGTTTGTGCCGATCTTGTGACTCCTTCGATTTTGAATCACCTGACGAATGCAACAAGGATTGCAGAAGCATTGTGTTGTATTTATTTTATCACTTAAATTTGTCGATTAATTTGCTACTTCTTTATCTACTTCGAATATTTCTAACATAGACGTTTTTAAATCTTTAAAATTTATGAATATTAATAAACTAATTTTAATATAATAACGTGTAGGTTTAAAATTGAAATTACTTTTTGGCAGAGGAGAATAATAATGTCCTTGTTATATAAAAATAAAGCTCCATATAAACAGAACTGGTTTCAGCCCCGCTTCTTTATTTACAATTATGGTTTTTCCAGTTCCAATTAGTTTGCTTCGTACGTTACCTTTTTATAAAGCAAGTGAGTCTGAGGCAAGCACTCGTATAAGTTCTGGGGCTTCCTCTTAATTTATCCACACAATCGATGTGAATCCGAACGCGGAAAAAATGTATTTTCTCCAATTTTTATGGATAAGCGTCTCATGGATTCATAGATAGATGATTGGAAACCTGAAAGGTTAACGGTCCAGCTGAAATATGCCTTGGGAAAATTACTCTGCCAGGTGATGGTGGCTGGTTCTAATATTCAGCAAGAAATACTTTTCTTTCCAGCGAGTTTGCCTACGGTTCAAGGCAACGGGCAAGATAAAACCATTCTCGTATCGTTAACCGTGTGACCCTTAACGACTACGAGCTTTCGGGATAAATGTCTGACCGTTGATGGCGAATATTCCTAAGACCTTGAGACCTTTCAACCTCTATTTAATCATTTCTTCCCATTCCTCCTTTATCAAAAGATTTTCCTTGTAATACGAACAGTTGACAATAAGGATTGTAAGAGAAGAATGGTCATATCAACCAAAGGAAAAGCAATTGTCTTGATCACGGGTATAAGATCTGAGGCTTCCTGTTAACTGCTTCACACAAACAATGTGAAATGAATGATGAAGTCAAAAGTGGACTGAGTCAAGCTGATCTTTGAAACGTCGCTTCAAGTATTCCAACGACATTGTTGAGAAGCATCTAACTTTACGACAAGTTTCATATGCAAAATTATATCTAAAGTTTTAATACGGTTGGTTGTGTGGATCGAGCACACATCACTCAATATGAGTTTGTTTTTTAACTCTTAACCTTAAATTTAACAATAACTAAACAAGTCCATCGTCTTTATGTATTCAGTAGTCAGTGATTTGATAAATTGATAAAAATAATTTCTTATAAATTTTAAAAATAAATTAATTAAATTAAATAGGTTTATAATTAAATATTGTATTGTTTACGTCTCTTTATATGAAATAAATAATGCAGTTTTTTACCAATACCAGACAATATTCTTATTTATTTAAGACAACGTTTCGGTACGTGT
Source organism: Zhengitettix transpicula (assembly GCA_037074705.1). Lineage (NCBI taxonomy): Eukaryota > Metazoa > Arthropoda > Insecta > Orthoptera > Tetrigidae > Zhengitettix > Zhengitettix transpicula. Next base: position 231,443,511 of record CM073590.1, on the reverse strand, counting down.
TTGTACCTTCGTCAGGTCTTTCCTAAATATGCTAAATGTTAAAAACACAACCTTTTGAAAAAATCACAAAGTTTATAAGTTTTTTCCGAGGCACTTGTTCACAAACTACACGCAAGTGTGGTCCCAGCAGAATATTTAGGAAATACCTGATGAAGGTACAAATACGTACCGAAACGTTGTCGTAAATAAATATTGTCTGTTATTGGTAAAAAAAACTGGTTTATAATTCATTAATAAGGATCTGCCTGGTATCTTTTGAACGTTTTAAAAATGTATTATAATAAATTTGAGTAGTAAAGAAGTAAAGTATTTAATTAGCTACAAGTGTCAACCAGTTAATCATTGGGATATTTTTTAAAACGCATTGGAATTATTCGATAGTCACACTTCCATCTGGCCACCTACACTCAACGGAAGGAGGAAGTTATTGCCTGCATTCTAGAATGATGCATGACATTCCAAGAACATGTGCATCATGCAGTAGGTCAAGAAAAGGCACTCCTGTCTTTCTCTTGGACAAATAAGGACACCCGAGAACACGTGAGTGATCTGTAAGCAATAACCGATACAGGAAGTAAAATAAAATGTCACTCCTCCGATTCTGGACCCAGCCTTAAATTTTTGTCTGGAAAAAAAAATTGTGCCGGAAGCCGTGAATCACAGGTTAAGGAGCGTAAAGCAGCTACCAAATTCCAAGCAGAGTTCAGCCCATCCAGGATGTGGAAAAGTGAGTGAGTCACATTAATGGAAGAGGATGGGGAAGGGTTTGACATGGCCACCGATAAAATGAATACCTCATCGATTCGTCAGAATTAACGAGCAGACGATTATTCAGGTTTTCAAACTCTGACCGACAAAACTTATGACACTGCAAGTGTGACTCGTCTATGTACAATCCCTTTCCCTGTGTAAAGGAGAAATATCCTCATTCGCCGAAATATTGTAATGTAGACTGCAATTTTACAAATAATAATAATAATGTTAATTTTTAGTAAAAAAACACAGTAAGATCAATATAAATTCGATATACCAAAATATAATTTTGCACGTTGACAAGCAGCCAAAATATTTTTTTATATATATATATACAGTGAACACTTTATATTTCATAAGTTTACTTTGCAGACACAACCCTGGTCACTATAATCAAAAAATCATTTCTCCGAAAACTTGTATTCATAATCCTGTCAAACTTTGCAACTCATTTTCACTTGCAGCCTCGATAAAGAATAAGAAAAATAGCCAATACAGACAAAAGAAAAGGTAATATAAATACCACACAACGTTTCTGGGATCCTTGTTCCTTTCGTCAGGTGCTAAGAAGAGCCTAGAGAAACACAACTGAACTGGTGTGTTGACAACACTCAAAAGCCTCGATAAAGCTGAAAGGTTCAATTATCGTAGTTTCTGATGCATTTTACTTGAAATGTTTAAGGTATTTGCTAAATTTCTTAGGATCTTCGCCTCGTAAAGATTATTTCCGCTGTTTATAGACTTCACCAGAAGTTTCCTAGTTTCAAAACAAATATATGTCACATATGAGCACCCAGTAAACGATTATGGACACTGATTGTTATATAGAAATCTTTAAATAGAAAAGTAAAAAGTGCCTATTGATAATATACATTTCTTTGAAAGTTAGACGCAAATTTAATCAAATTATTCCGGCAAAATACTGAGGGTATTGACCGATGGGTGCGAAAAAAATGCCTGCAGCTTCCGTCATCAGTTACTTTAACTTTAATAAATCATTTTTACGTCACTTTAAAAGGGGTTTTAATTTTGTGGTGGTTGTGAGGAGGTGGAGGAGAAACTCAATGACGTGTATCCGGTGGTCGAGATATGAAAACGTTTTCTGAAAGGGCACAGCTTCCCTCAACCACAAAGACCTGTCCTGAATCAAATCTTTAAGAGGGAGGTGAATAAAAACGCTCTCTGGGGTTGCGGGCACAGACAAGGGTTGAGCTGTCATAAATGTGTTTTTTTCTCTCTCTCAAAATACTTTTTACTTTAGATTGTGCCTGCCGCGTATATGAAAAGTCCCGATATGAATCGTACAGCGCGGTACAGCTGCGGCGAAGAAGAGCTTCTCTGAACTGCTGATAACATCTTAAAATAAATTTCTGCGGGGAACTGTTGAAAGACAAGCTTTTACAAAAGATCAGATTCCTCCGTTCGGCAAGTCGATGAACAATAATTCCGCTCAGAAACGAAGAATTCAAATTAAAGTGTCACGTTTATCGAAAAAAAAATGTTGTTCTGCATTTCTTCAGAATCAAACAAAAGGTGTTTATTCTTTTTTAAAAAAAAATCAGTAAAGCTCCATTTCTGCACTAGTCGCCCGTTCTTGGATATACTGATTTTGCTTCAGTGTAGATTCTCATTCACATAAAAGTATCCATTACTACTAATTTAATGATCACATTCACAACACTGAAACCCATTATTTACTAGACTCTTATTGATCAAAATAAATAAATAATTTTTTTTGGTCGAATATTGGCAGCCGACTCGGAAGAACACTAAATATAGGTCTATATTTCTGAGTTGTTAATTTTTTTCCCCAATTGGTTCTGCTCCAATTGAAACTTGGAAAAAGATGTAGGGTACGTTATATCGACTTTATAGAGTTTGGTCATCTAATTTTATTCTTCTTGATGTCTCGGAATGTTTGGGAGAAATTTCAGAATACTTGTATCACGTTTGTCGGACATTGAACACAATGCTGTCACTTTTCCAAACGACAAAATCTAATACATCCTTTTAAAGTCAATCCAGTACACAGCCGATCCTTAGGTCTGGATCAAAGAAACGGGGACAAGGACCGAAGGTGTCGGCCAGAAAAGTCGATTGCGCATCGCCTTTGTCAGCAAAACTGGTTGACACTTTTTTAATTACAGCTTTATTTATTTCTATTTAGAAAATGAGTAATGGAAATATATTAAGCTTGAATTCCGTACACCTGAAACGGTTACAGTACCCACAATATCCATTATAAAATTTCAGCATATGATAATTACCCTCGTGGAACAGGAGTGGTATGAAACAAAAAAAAATTCTAAGCAGACCACGTGATCCTCAAAATGAACGATGAATCGCAGTCAACGTGATAAATTCAAAAATGTTGCTGCAGTTCACAAACAGAAGAATATTGTCGAATTTGTCATGAAAGAAAAAAAAACACTTATGGCAAACAGAGTTTCGAAAGATGTAGAAAGAGTAGATTGCAACAGAATTCCCAGCATATGGACAGCAAAGATCTGCAAATTAACTTAGAAAAAGGGATTTTCGAAGGTGGATGTGTGGCTAAGAAACGAGATCACGCTGAAGACAGAAATTTTACGGTGATCCGTTAATAAGGTTTTGAAGCATACCAAGAGTGATAATGACTTCGACGACGATAACAGCGAAGGTTATTAAGAGCCGATGCTGCTACTATTATCCAGACACTGATGAGCAAGTGCAAAAAGAGGAAAATTAATCTAGCAAGTGTGGTAAGACGAACAAGTCACAGACTCAGCTGGAATGTCAGCGAATCAAGCTCACGGACATTCAGTCTTCCACAAGACCAGAACATTAGTAGTGCTTATAAAGCGGCAGATCCATCTGAAGACAAAACATCAAAACAACGCGGCTATGAAATTTTTCGAACGTCACTCCAAGAGAATTCTAGGGGCAAAAACGACGATTCTGATGTCAACCAATTCAACTGATTTTCTGCGTAATCTGGAGACTTCTTATCAATGATCTTTAGATTGAAAGATGAATCCATCAAAGTAATTATATCGGCGAATGACAACGTTTTGAATTTTTCGGTGAGTTCTTTTCAACCTTGTCCAAAATAGGTCGCTGCCATTCGTCGAATGATTCTCCACAGCGCTTTACGCTGATCGACGGAGTGTAGCTCAGGTATAATTAAGCATAGTGGCGCTACAACTTCCGCTGGCTTTAGTTTGCGAAAGCAACAGACGAATACCAGACCTCAGACGGAGAGCTCAGTACAAACAAGTGCCACGGAAGTCTTGACGTAAACACAGGAAGAACGAACACCCAGAAGAACCCTTCGTAGCACTATGTTTCAACTGGCTGAAGCCTCATTAAAACGCATGAATGGACGTAGCCCCGTAGTAGCCACGCACAAAGATCGCAAAGAAATAACAATGTAAATAAAATAACCGATATGAAAGTCCTTAAACAAAACACATCTTAGACAAAACAACCTCATTTTTTTTAAAAAAAAAGACAAATAAAATATATTTTTTATAACCTATTAAGACAAACGTGCTGCTGGTTTCCTTTTACTATTGCTTACAGATGATTCTAAAATATTAAAGTAGCCCCAGCAGGTTTCTAACTTTTCCATCATTTTCTGTTACCCTCTTCCCGTATTTGGACTGACATTCTTCCCCGAGTGGAAAAGAATAGTTAAATCCTTAACAGTTTTTTTAATGTGTGTGTGCTGATTTATTTATTTATTACGATTTTTTTTGTTAGTCGTACGTAAAGTTCTACTTCCATTTACCGCTAAGGGTGTAAATATTAGTATATTAATAATTGTTGCACTCAAGACTGTAGTTTACGTCTTTCATTTTAAATACATTTAATATAATATTTCTTGTTACTAGCACTTCAGTGCATGGCAACCACGTACTCGTGGATATTATATTGCATTCCAAATTATCACTTTGGTGTCTGTCTTGCTTCTGTTATATTTTGGGGGTAATTAAATTGTATATTTATTATATAAGAAAATTTTACTTTAAGTCTGTTTTTATATTAATAAGAGAAATTTAACGACCATAATGACATATATTTTGAAACTATTTAATTCAACGGCGTTTCTGTTCTTTCATCAGGTTCATTATACTTGTTTAATCAAATATATTTTAAGTGTCTATTAGTTTATATAATGTATAATTTTGAAATCCATTACTTATATGTATTTTAGCATTAATAAAACTTCCACACTGACCTGTTTCTTCAAATAAGGACTAATGGAATAAATTAATAATTATCTAATAATTTGATACAATACGAAAAACAAACGCAGTCCCACTAGGTTAATTGATAAGCAGGACTTAACAATACACTCATGCATTCCTTAAAACCATTACTACTCATTAAACTGTTTTCATATATTTCTTCGAAGAATACATGCCACGATTTCCTTTGAATTCGATATTGAAGAAGTAAAATTTTGAGTCATGCGGAAATAAGTATATTATCAAGCGACTGTTATTAAATATTGTTCAAATACTATTTTTAGCAATTAATTAGCCGCTAAATCTCTACTGTTTTTTTAGCACAGACATGTTGAATTTTGGTATCTTTAATATCTTTTTTTTAGGGTAACAGGCTACATGAGGGTAATCCACTTTGGGCAACTAACTCTCCTTTAATAGCATGGGAAGGGATTTGAAAGGGGGGATGCGGAAGGGTAGAGGAAGGTAGCCAAGAGTTAACTAGGCACCCCGGGCTATATTTTAAGGATCCTACCCGGCATTCGCCTAAAGGAATGCAGGGAAAACCCTAAAAAAACCTGCTTCGGGTAGGTCGGGCATTGGGTGCTTCGCCCACGCCCTTCCGATAGCGGGAGAGGAGTTTGCTGTGGGGACGCAGCATTCCCTTCTCCGTGCCTCGACCAGTTTACGAGGCAGCTGGCCGGCTATTCCAATGGGAATAGCGAACAACTCTTACCGTATGCCCAAGGTCTGCGACTCCGGAACATACACCTCTCAAAACAGGCCGAGGTGCCTCGGCTTGTGGGAACCTTAGTTCAAAAACGGAGAGGAAAAGGCACACCCAAAGGTAGCCCCTTCGTATCTCTCCTGAATGGTTCTGCCTGCGAGAGAATAGCCCTCGCAGGCCTCTTTAATATCATTTTTAATTATACAGAAAAGATAAAAGTCAAGAAGAAGCTGAGAAACGAATATGAGCAGGAACAAGAAAAAACAGATTCGACAAATACATAAATAATATTTAGCATGAATAGAAATAAAATAACCATAAGGAAATCAATAGTTTGTAATTAATACAAAATAATAATAAAGTCGATTGGTATTGTAAATTCCGTATTTCCAGTGAGCCCTATATTTTGTCCTAGAATAAGGCAATTAAAATTACCCACTTCGAATAGCTACCTATTTAAAAAAATAAAGAATTTTTCGGGAGAAAAACATAAAAATTGGGAAAATACGAACGTTTTTTAAAAATGTTTGTCACACGCAGTATTTTCACCCATCTTTTTACGGAGTGTGAAGAAATTATAGCAAAACCCAAAGATAATACACAAGAAACTACGGCAAGTATGAAATTTGAAAAAAACAAATTCTAAATTATATTACAATTAAAAATTTTATATTTAATATCGTCAGAAATTATCAGAATTAATAAATAAACATAAAAACTGTCAATATGTCAGAAAAAAATTGTATTATTCAAGTAAAACAAAAAAATCATAATATTACGTCGTTTCGTCCACAATTTTGATACATCCATCAGGGTAGTAGATAGTTTTTAAATGTATGCGTACGTTAAAATTAGATGTCTACATATAAATTTAGTATCAGGGACTGCGGCGTCCTATGACGGTTGTAACCAATTTTTTTTTTCTAAAAATATATAAATTTATGCATGCCGTGCCAGCCAATTCTGAATATCAGAGACATTCCAAAAATAATTAACACCATTATATAACGCACATACTTTTCTGTAACAAAATATCACGATAATAATAACGCAAAGTTGGTTCGTATATACATTTATTTTTTTAAAAAACAGACGTTAAACTTCTATGTTAAAACAACTCTCTATCCTGCGCCGTACCAGTATCGGGAAGATCAAACGATAAATTTTGGTATCTTTAATATCATTTTTAATTATACAGAAAAGATAAAAGTCAAGAAGAAGCTGAGAAACGAATACGAGCAGGAACAAGAGAAAACAGATTCGACAAATACATAAATAATATTTAGTATGAATAGAAATAAAATAACAATGAGGAATTTGTAATTAATACAAAATAATAATAAAGTCGATTGGTATTGGAAATTCCGTATTTCCAGTGAGCCTTTTCCCAATATTTTGTCCTAGAATAAGGCAATTAAAATTACCCATTTCGAATAGCTACGTATTTAAGCTGCACATTAAAATTTTGCCAACATTGCATCTGACCGACCGATCGATCGTAAACGTAAAGCTAATTACAATTAATCTACAAAACGTTAGAGAGATAATGTTTCCATTCTTCTTACCCATTTCTCAGTTCCCAGACAGTGAACCAGAACCAAGACTAGGAAACACGTGACGCACATCAACCACGCACTCAATCAATACATAAAAATCCCGCTAGAAATATAATGCGGCAACTCCAACAAAGACCAAAGAAGTCGCTTCACTAACAATAAGAGATCGTTTGGTAGCCAACGGTTAAACGATATACAGAATCTACGCTCGAGAATGAGCCCAACAAGAATGGAAAATAAAACGCGGGATTTCGTCTTGTGGGTAACAACTGACAACCGTGTCAAATTATAGCCCAGTAGTTTTAAATTGTGTGAACGACTCAAAGTAAATCAGTAAAAAGCTAAGTTGAAACCATTAAAACTTTATCTACGTTTATGTAGAAGTTACCACAGTTATCCAGAAAAATGGATTTTTTAAACAGGATAGTGCGCTGCAAATAGAATTAAAATTCTCTACTTCTTTCTTTCTATGACCAACTATTTTTTTGGAGACCGAGAATGGAACTTAAGTGTTTTTAATTATTTAATGTAATCAGAAAGGTTGTTAAAAATAAGTGTATAACGATAAAAAATACAATGGTACAATTAATATCTATAAATGATTTTTAATTAATTTTTTAGTGTAATAGTCGATCATTATGGCAAATTAAGTGGCTTTAAATATATTGTGCTACGGTTACACCCCAAATTGTTAGAAAATATACTTATCATGTTTAAGTTCTTATTATAAATACAGTTAAATTATTTTTAACACTTGTGGACAAAATAAACGGTAGGCTTGGACAAAAATATATCAGAGTTAGAAATACGACAAACCGCATTTTTCTCATAATAGTAAAAAAAAAAAACTTACAACAGCCATTTTCAAGTCAGAAAAATATACTTAATGGAAATCACATTACGTTTCGTCGCTTATTTCCGGCCATCTTCATGTAAGACATTTTACAATTTTTTTATGGTAAGGGTCATTCTCCGCCGACTCCTGTGATTGAAGCTACGTAGTAATTTCCATTAAATATCTTTTCATGGCTTCAAAAAGGCTGTTCTTTATTTGTAATTTATCTGAAGTAGTCAAAATCTTAAATTTGAGGAACGATTTTCACCACTCTATTCGGCCGAATATCATAATTAATTATGTCATTCGACGTAAATTTGCTTACAATTTATGACTGCACATTGCTTTCAATTGATTGCTTCATATTTCGGCTATTAGCGGAAAACTGAAAAGTACAAAAATTTCGTGATTTTTTTTATTGGGTCTTTCGAATCGGAAAACTTGGCTTTCCATTACGGGCTACAAATTAAACAACTAGATGAAAAACAAAACAAAAAATAGTTTTTTTCGGGGGGGGGGGGCAAAGCTACTGGACTATAAGGGGGATTTGTACAGGCGCGTGACTGGAAAAAGAATACTTTCAAAAATTTGTCCATATAATTGATAAAGACTGTTCATAGATTCAGGGGAAATAAATCACAGTTTATTACAACTCAGAATAGTGTTTTAAAAAAAAATAGACATAGCTTTCGACCTATTATGTCATTTTAAACTTATTTTAAAACTTTAGCCATAAGGTTAATCCTTTTTTTAAAAAAAACACACAACACGACCGACGCGTTAGCTATATATATTTTCAAAGGATGAATCATAAGGCTAAATTTTTAAAATAAGGTTGATGGATATGACCGCGAATAGGTCGAAAGATTCCGTCAATTAATGTTTTATAACACTATATGACACTGTGAGGTTTTCCTCCTGAATAGCTAAGAAATTATTATCCAAGAAAAGAAACCACCATTTTTTTCCACTTTGAGAAGAGACTCTTTTGGAAACATAAATTATTATTGAAAGTGAAACACTGCCAGTTGGAAATACCGAATGGAGACGATTGGAATATTTAGAAATGAAGAATGATGAAATCAATAGACATATAAATCAGATAAGGAGAGAAGTCTGTTTGTTACAGTACAAAAATGAAAATATATAGGAACATTGGATATAAGAAGTAAGATGTGGACAGGTTGCTTCACGGTGGTACAAGACACATCGATACAGTCACAGGCCATCAATACAAACCAGAGAAGGAAAGTGGAAGTAAAGGTACGTTTTTTTTTTCTTCACCGACGTGCAATCAGCGTGACAATTGACTAACAAAGAAACGAAACGTGTGTCGCGAAAGGACAGTGTAATATCTCTGGTCCACAGGTGGCCCAGTCAGCTCTTGACCTGTCGTAACGAAGGTTAATACTGCACACACCATTTGGCCTCAGCATCTCTTGTATCTGCTGTGCCATAGATATTAAAACCGTCACTGCTCGGTTCAGAAACATGAGACTTCACCTTTTTTTCCAATGTCGGAAAATCAGGGAAGAACCGTCGTCCTCTTAAAATTCCATCTGTTGGTTTAGACTTTATTTGAAAATAAGGACGTGGTAATGTCTCAGATGCTGGTTACGGATTCTCTCAGTTCCACTGTTACGGTCAATATTCGTGTCTGCTTATTATTCAAGTTGAAATGAATCGGAGAAACCAGTGCGATGTGGGACAAGCGGGGGTTAAAAGTCGTCAGAAAGACTAAAAATCGAACGAGTGTCTCTTAAATGTTTATTTATATTCTTTCAACAACAGTTTGGGCAACCAAAGAGAAAAAACTTGGGGGTATGGAGCAGGAAGGATTGTGGTATAAGTGAGTTGTCCGCAGGCACATATTTCCATCCCTAAAACCAATCTTTTGCGTACTACACGCTATGACTTATAAGCGTATATATCTAGAATTACGGGGGAGAAATATTATTCCTCCTTTGACAGCGATAAGCGGAGAGCAGAATTAAAAATATCACCTTTTATTTGAGTAGGAGTATAAGAAGAATTAACTAAGTACGGGGTTGAAACTACATCTGAATAATTCTGACAAAGAATGAAAAAAAATTACGTCTGATTGAAAATAATGAATAAGGAAGATAGCCAACACAGACGAAAAAGGATAATTAAATACCACACAACGTTTCTGGGATCCTTGCTCCTTTCGTCAGGTGCTAAGAAGAGCCTAGAGAAACACAACTGCACTGGTCAGTTGACAACACTCAAAAGTCAATTCTAAGAAAGAGTTAGATGATCCAAAAATAGATGTAAACAAGAGAAGTAAGTTTTTGCAGCACACACCCCAAAAAAAAAGTAATGTAAGGCGAAATACTATTAATACGTGTATCCCTTATCCTCATTTACCTTAAGCAAGCCAACACATTCTAATTTTAGGAAATAACAGATCCTGTTCGTACAGTTTTACCAAACATGCACATCCCTCTGTTTCTAACAGTATGAAATTAATAACAGTTATATGCATGATTTTTTTGAATTTTTTAGACTAAATTTTATAAGCTGTATTTTTGTGAATACAATACGGAAAAAATAACCAAAAAAATATCAAATGTGACCAAAGTAAATTTGGCTCCTGATGCAGCAAATATTTAACATAAATATAATTAGGTCTGATTTATCAATAATTCACATTTATTGGATAATTAGAATACCCCGATAATGACGCTTATAATTTTCTTTCTGAAATTGACCTGCCTGAGTGGTTGACTCACAGAAAGCTAGGACAGGCATGTTTTAACCAGTCCCCGGATGCCAAAATTTACACATGTCCTTATGTGCATTTTTTTTTCATATCTGCATCAGAAATTACCAACAGATGCCTCTGGGGTGATACTAAAAGTTATTGTGCATATATAGGGTTAAGGAAAATTTATAGTGTTCATTTAAAACAGGTCTATTTGTGGTAAAGGCCTATTTAACTCGGATTTCTAAAAAGAAAAGTTCTGAATAACACCTCATGGAAATTATTCATAGGCATGTATGGTTCATGGAAACATAAAAACTTAGGAATTCTGCTAAATTATATTTTTTGAATTTGTCATCAACGGTGTAGTAATATGATTACTGATCAGGGATTGCATTGTCTGAGTTACAAAAGAAAAACTAATACATGAAACCTGAGTAAAAAGGAAAATATGAAAGTGGAAGTTAAGATTATTCCAACGTTTCGGAGAACAATATATTCGTTCAATATATTGTTCTCGGAGCTCAACCGGGTTTTGCATAATTATATTAGAACGCAACGTTTCGACGACTACAAGCTCTGTCGTCATCTTCTAGGCGAAGGCCTAGCTTTTAGTCGTCGAAACGTTGCGTTCTAATATAATTATGCAAAACCCGGTTGAACTCCGAGAACAATATATTGAACAACTGCACCGGGAAAGGCTTCAATCTTTAATCTCTGTTCGTCTTCAGAAACTGTTTACCTGAATAAGTCCTAAAACTGTTGGCAAATCGTCGTTTCGACAGATTTTTGGGGTTAATTGAATAATTGACGGGAAAAGTGTACTAAATATTTAATTAATTGTATTTTTAGTGCAATAGCTCGTCTGACATGCTAAAGAATCGATTAAGCGAGTGACATTAAATACGAATCTAGCATCGTTGTAGTTAAGTGAAATTCACAGGCTGACATGACGTCATGATTCGGTAAACACAAATAAAATTTTATAAATACTCTCCAGATTTACATAGATGCACAGTTGTACTATACGTGTGCCGGTCTATGGTGCAGAAAAGAACGACAAAAATATTGACTCATAGAATACTGGAAAAAAAAAAGACTACTCTTAACGTTAGAAAAACTCTATTTTTTTGGACAGCATTAATTCAAAATATTTGCAAAGTAAAAAATTTGAAAACGGTCTGCCAACAACTTACGAGTTCTTCCAACATCCAGAAGCTGCTGCAGAGGTATTTCCCACATCGCGTTTCTAATATTCGGAATCTTAACGGCAGATTTTTTGGACTATATAAATGAACTATTTAGTGTGAAGCTCACTGTGTGCCGATTCGCAGTTCCAAACATCTTAACAGCGCGGGAGATAGAACTATCAGTTTTTTATTATATCACTGCCGTAATAAACAATACCTTTGATCAATTTTTCAATTTCAAAATATATACGCTTCAACGAATTTCCTTCTCTCTAGTCTAATTTCAGAGATGTTCTTAGAAAGCAAATTCAACACGAAAATAGCCTAAATTAATTACGTATAAAATAAGAGGAAAATTTGAGAAAAATGCGGGATAAAATAGGAGAGAATATGGAAAAGTTATATATATATATATATATATATATATATATATAGATAGATAGATAGATAGATAGATATAGATATGGCGTAATACATACAAAGAATTAACAAAGCAGCTATTGAAATTGGTAATATGCACACCAAAAAAGTAGCGTACAATTAAGCAAATCAAAATAAAATACGACTATATTTTTGTCCTCGTGTAGCTACAATCTGGAGAATTAATCAAAAGTCCAGACAGACATCTTTAGAAGCTTCATTTTTCAATCAACGCAATCCGATTAAGAGCCACGCCCAAAGTTCTTGTATCTGTGGGCCAACCAATCCTTGAAGCTATTTTTCAAAGTATTTCAAATGCCGCCAGAAATGTGCACGAAAATCTGCAACCGTTTCAGACTCAAGTTTAGGTCCAAAAAATGGGAACTCTCCAACTAGCGACCCGGTGTTCAATAAATCATGATACTGATAATACTGTGTACTTTAATTTATATTGTAGGATTTGGCAAGAAACTTGTTATAAAATAATCACAAATATATTACTAAGAATATTATATTTAATTCTAACGGTAGGATAAAATGGAGTAATGCCCAAATTATTAAATATATATTATTGAATATATAGTAAATTAATATATATTGTAATACTAATTAGAGGCCAGTAATGATTTTAATAATTGGATTGTTAGCGGTACGAATTCTTCAAAGACAACAATGTGTCGGCAGGCTCTTTTGTGGGCTACGAGCGCCTTCTGGGACGGCAGTGTCTGATATCGTAGGCGTGAGAGGAAGTAAAATTTCGAGAGAACGAACAGCGTGGCCCAAGTAGGCCTATTAAATTCAACCGATTTTTTATTTTTTTAGGGCAACAGGCTACATGAGGGTAATCCACTTTGGGCAACTCCCCTTTAATAGCATAGGAAGGGATTTGAAAGGGGGAATGCGGAAGGGTAGAGGAAGGTAGCCAAGGGTTAACTAGGGCCCCCGGGCTATATTTTAAGGATCCTACCTGGCATTCGCCTAAAGAAAAGCAGGGAAAACCCTAGAAAAACCTGCATCAGGTAGGTCGGGCATTGGGTACTTGTCCCACGCCCTTCCGATAGCGGGAGAGGCGTTTGCTGTGGGGACGCAGCATTCCCTTATCCGTGCCTCGACCAGTTTAGGAGGCAGCTGGCCGACTAGTCCAATGGGAATAGCGGACAAAAGTATAACGTTTGGACAGCGAGAGACTTTGTAAAAAAATTTCAAAGAGTAATCAAATATTAGCGCCACATTAGGGCACATTAGGGCACTGCGCGTACTGAGATCAACATTTTCTACATAAAGACAATGTGTAACAATATGTCTGGCTGATGATCCGGAGGTGCAGCAGATCCAGTTCCCGGAGGAAACTTCAATAACTACGACCGTCTGTTTGACCATCAAGTGTAGAGTCAGTGATTCATTAGTGTAAATTGTGAGCCCGAGCCCAGGAATCTAAGACTGGTACCAGCCGAACATTTTTTAAGTAGAAACCAATTTAATTAAGTTTGTAAACGATAGTTAAAGGTATTCGTCAGATTTCGTTCGTATATTTTGGTTTTGTTTGTTAATTTCTTAATTTATAAATTTATGATTGTTTACTATAAATGTATTTTTTTTACTTCGAAGGCCCAACTAATTCTAAAAAAATATGTTTGTTAAATTTCGTAATTATTAAATTTCGGCGTGCCAACGTAGGGTAAATTAATTGTAACATTAATTAATCTTTTGTTAAATAATTTAGTTAATTATATCGCCAGTAATTATTACAATATATATATATATATATATATATATATATATATATATGAAGATCAATAGAGACCTGACCCGGCTATCAGTGTTGATTTCTATAGTGGACTTGAATACTAACGGGAAGTTGACCATAATGCAATTATTAGGAATCATCAACATGGCCAATGTTTACATATTACTCCATATTAATCTTCATGCTGTATTTAAAAGGTTTTGAATCATTTTAACAGAACTATTCGAATAACGGCACGACCAGACTTAGATGGAAAGATCATGTTCAGGGAGAAAAAAATCGGAATTAAGCCTTATAAAAAGACACTACTGATGTTTATTGGAAGAAACTCAAAACTTTCTATCTCCCACAAAGTACTGATTTGAAATAAAATATTGAAACCAACGAGGCTCTACAGTATCCAGTTTTTTGGGGCTGTCACACAAACATGAAATGTATCCTAACATTTCACAAAAGTAGCCTGATGTTCCAAATAGAGATCTTCATGGAGACCTCAGGATTCCAACCATTATGGAGAAATGAAAAGGTATGCTGGGAAGCATGAACCTAGAGGCCCTACGACTTGTGGACAATCAATACCTTGTCGGAATTTTTTAAAGAAGAAAAGCAGCTGATCTTTTGCAATGTGCAGTTATAAAAGGAGAGCACAGTGCGTGAGTGAACACAGACCAGATAAATCTAGAAGGTTAAGAAGAAAATTCATGGTTAGTGAAGACTCAATCGTAGACACACCAATTCAATAAAACAATTAACAAATAAGTCGAAAGCTATTGCTGAAATGAAATATGTAATATATTAATAATAATTGTCACTCAATTTAAATGTCTAAACAAATTTAAAAATGTATAATATCGACAATTTATTAAGACAAATATTTATAATATTATTAATTGAATTGATATCAACAACATAAAATAAAAAGTTATAATGGCAAACACATTCTGACTATTTAAGATAAATTACAAATAAACAACAGTCTTTTGAAGGCATAAAATGCTATTTAATAGAAATTACACTACATTTCCGTCACTAATTTGCCACAGCTCCATGACTATCAAAATATTGCAAAACGTCTTACCTGAAGAGGTCACAAATTAGCGACGAAACGTAGTGTAATTTCTTTTAAATAACTTTTCCTGACTTCAAAAGGCTGTTGTTTATTTATAACAAGTTATATATTTTAAACCACTTATTTCGTAGAAGTAGCTTATGGCAATGCCATCATCAACATAAATTTGATTCACCTTGCATATTTAAAACATGAACGTTCGATTTTAGTTTGAATTTTTTTTGTATGATTACAACAACATTGCACTAAGTTACAAGAATATTTCAGTTAATGTAAAATACATATTTGAACCTTTCAGGATGTCCCGAACGTACATATTAATACATTCATGAAAGGTCAAATGTACTTAACGTAATCATTGTCCGAAAATAAAATTAGCTTTAAGGAATTTTACAAAATAAGTTTTTGAAAATAAAGTTGATGATGGTATTGACGAAAGGTCCTTCAACAAAATAAATCATTTGAATACTTACTTAACGGAGCAGTGTTTCAATATATGTGGACCAATATAAAGAAAATTAAACCATACAGCTGGTAACATTCCCAGATGATTTCGTATTATGCGGAAAATATACCGACGAGTGAAAATTATTCGTGTCATTTATTGATTCTTCCCTCATGGGTTCGTTGACATCCTCGTGGAACGTTAGATTCATAAATTTTGAGATCCAAAATCGAAAACTACGAGATACATATCTTACCACAGCAATTTACTCTCCTAAATTCACAATCACATTTTTATATTCGTAATATCTTCTTTTGCTTTGTGGTCCATTTTTCTGATTTTTTTTATTTAGGAATTCTGAGATTATTTATTATTATAAATATTTCTGTTCATTTGCAGAGTGACTTATCTTCTTGTTACAACTAAGTGCACTATAATTGTACCCAGGAAGTCCTAATTAAGGAGATTGAAGTTTAAACACTCTCTGGGTCAACACAGTCCTACTTTTCATAGTTTCTCCAAATTATTCGGATAAAAGAATAAGATGTAAATCTCATAGGAAGCTTATTTACCCCATTTCCTGAAAGTGTCCTACAAAGCCGAGGAGATAAGGAACTCTGGCCCAAATACAGAGTGTCGTGTAAGTTGACAGCCTGGTGAGTAATGGCCATCTAATGGACTGTAGAATGTGCCTAAAATAATCCTCCCATAGAATAATGGATGGGACATCTCTGGTGCCACCAGAGATAATAAACAGTAACATCTCGTCGAAATTTATTTTTGTAAATATAAATCTTCCGGAAATTTAATTGATAGAAGACCAATAGAAGTAAATAAATAGCTCACCTATCCTCGAGTGAAAGTCTGGTTTACGAGTGTAGTTCACAGAACAATAAAGTTCAGCGGACAATCGACAAAAGCATTTAAATTGCCACTTTACACAGGTATGAGTACGGTTACAAAAGGCGTGTAAACCCAGCCACGGTTGCGAACTTCTTTCGCCTTGAGAAAGAAGCTCATTAGTTCCAAACAGTTGGCCATTTCTTTTGGAGCTTCCTCGTTTCAGGACTCGACTCTGTTGTTGATCGTCACATTTTCTCAGTCGCATTTAGGGAGGAATTCGACCTCATTGTCCGGGTCCGAGTCAATTGAGCAGCGACCCAGAGCACGTGCATCCATCCACTGGCTCTAATTGGTCGCCATCTTGCGAGCACGCATGCAAACCAATCTCTCACGTTCCAAACCCCGCACCATTCGGTGATGCAATTACACTCGGCTGAGCTCGGACGCGTTTCTCCATTGTCTGCGAGCATGAGAACTCAAATACGAACTCTGAAATGTGGTTTCCAAGAAAAGGTGGAATGCCGCCAACAGTAGGTGGATAATGAGGCTGCCTTTCCAAAGAAAGCGACACATCTTATATTGAAGTAAACGTAGATTCATCGAAATTTTAATATATTGAATCCTGTCAGGCCGATTTTTTGAGGTCTAAAATGTTTCCCGCCAAGAAAAAAAAAGTGGAACATTGTAATTAAAGGCGCAAAAGAAAGAGGAGAATCAAACTATCATAAAGAATTTACCAAGTAGTTAAACAATATATTTACTCTATAATTTGCCTCAACAATATTTTAGTTGCACCAACAGAGTAAAATATATAACCTGAAAGTTTCAATAAGTAAAACAACAACCACCATGGCGTTCTTAGGAAACAATCCAATAAGAACAAAAATTGACATACAAGAGAAAACACTCGTAACAGGTATATTTAGGATGTGAAATAACATTTGAAGAGGATAAAGATATCACAAA
The DNA here is from genome assembly GCA_037074705.1 of Zhengitettix transpicula. Taxonomy (NCBI): domain Eukaryota; kingdom Metazoa; phylum Arthropoda; class Insecta; order Orthoptera; family Tetrigidae; genus Zhengitettix; species Zhengitettix transpicula. The sequence goes on along the minus strand of CM073590.1, from coordinate 231,426,027 downwards.
TAAAATATACAATTTTCAGAGGATATAATGGACAAAAAGAAGAACGTTAAAAGGTAAAACCAGAAAAGAAACACAAATTAAATTTTATAAGGTGATGGCAGTTCCTACAATGTTGTATGGGTCAGAACGCTGGGTAACAAAACATAAAGAGCTCAAACAAATAGAGGCAGCTGAAATAAAATTTCTTAGAGCAGTGAAGGAGTGTACAAGGATGGATAAAATAAGGAGTACTTCCATAAGGGAGGAACTAAGTGTTCAGGCGATCAGAGATAAGTTAACAGGGTATAAAGAAAGGTGGAGAGAACATGTGTTGCGAATGCCTAGAGACAGATTCCCAAAACAAGTGCTGGAATATAAAACATTAGGCAAAACGAGTGTTGGAACACCAAGGTTGAGATGGTGATGTGAAGCCTAATCCTGGAAAGCAGAAGAAGAAGATGTTTATATTATCCAGTAAAGTCTCAAATAGGTTTGAAGGCAAACAGAGCTATTTCGTTTATTTCGAAATAATTCCTCCACCTGTGAGTCTCCTATTTTGTTGCGGTTAGTTCTACTATTATTTTTTCCTGAAAGACGCTTCTCTCCATTATTTCTCCCTAATTAGTTAAAGCCAGAAAGCCAACGATAAACTTGGATAAATCTGTTTCAAGAGTTATCGACCGTTGTCATCAAACTTTAAGATTATATTCACCACTCTCGTCTGACTCACGTCAATTATTGGAACTTCAAACATTATAATGTAAACTACCTTATTTATATATGCCAAACTCACAAGCCTTTACTCAACGAATAAATAACTATGAAAACTATAAAAGCAAAACATGTCGATGATGAAATGTTGGCGTCCGGAGGAGATTAGATGCGTGTCGGAATTTTAAGAGCAGCAGTTTTTAAAACGAATGGCCACACATTCCATGACTTGCGTTTGTGTGTGGAATCAGTCGACGGTTTGTGTAAAAACTCCCAGAACGCACGTCAATCATGGCTTACTCTGGTGTTATGCCAAGTTTCTGGTCTGACAGCAGTCCCTTTGCGTCATTAATATCAGGAAAATAGGACCACGTAATATTCAAATACTATATTACACACAACATGAACCACGCACTAAAATTATCTCCTTAATTCAGGTTAATTGCTTAATTAATTGAATTATCATCCTACCAATAACTATATTTAACCAACAAATAATCTTATGATAAAAGGTTTGTCAAATAATTTTTTTTAAAAAGAAATTATCTCCAATTTTACACCTAACTGTAATTTCAAAACAAACAGCGTTGGTTGAGAAATGGGATCATAAGACCTTGCAAAGATGTTCAGTTATTTTAAATGCACTTTAGGAGAGTATGGAAGTCGTAAATTAAAATCGTTGGGATTAATACCGCCTACTTTTACTAAACAGTAAATAAGACAAAAAGTCGCAAAGAAAAGTAAGTGTTACTCAAACCCTGAAGATTGCTAAAAATATCCAGCTTAGGTTTTTTGAAGGACTCGTTTCTGTTTAGCTCAGTGGTTTTTTTGGGGGGGGTGGTTGGGGGAGGCATAATGTAATTATTAGAGAAACAGAGTACTTGACATCATCATCGACGCCAACAACGGATGTCAGAGACGACGTCGACGACCGCAGACACTACTGCACCTGAAAACTTCTCGCCAGATCTACGAAACGGTCTAAACAACTGGAGGACTGAAATTTTCGCATTTTTCGATTTATCTAATATTTTAATTAGAAAACTTTATTTTGCCAAATATTTTTAAGATTCGGTCACCCACATAATATGCATTTTAAAATTAATGTAATTAGGAGAAGTATTGGTTGCTGTAAAATAGCAAATATTGACAGTCGGATGATTTTATATTACTTTCAAAAAATTTCATACATAAAATTATTTTTATTACAGTATTAACGGTCATAAAATAACCACATATGCCGATACGTGATCGATTCGAACAATGTCTTTGAAACCTTTAAAATAAAACGCTCTAAAATAAAATTTAGAAACCTCCCAGATTCAGTGTCAAAACGTCGGCCGATTAATTATCCTCAGTAACAAACTTGCCTCAATATTTATGTTTTAACAAAAGTCATGCTTTTATTGTTTAACTCCAAGCTGTAAAATTATACGTGCAGTACACAACAAAGTTATTAAAGTTTTATGCGCAATTAATATTTCTCGTTAACTCGTTAAACAAATTAATGGAGTCCATATTACGTATGACTAAAGTTACTTAAGCACTGTCGTCGAATTTACTGGAGGACTCTGTACTGTGTTTAACTAGCATCTAGTGTCTGAATGAGAAAACAGCGGTCCACACTCTCTCATTTTAACAATGTTTCACAATGTCTTCTTTCTACGTACGAGTTGATATATTTTGAATTTTAGGAAGATAACATTTTCAGTAATGTCGATGCTCTCTTGCGTTGCCAACAGCATATGAGAAGTGGAGCATACATTTCGGGGATATTATACACAACTAGAACATTTAAAGCAATTAATTGGCGGCCAACGAATATTTCGTTTTATGAACTGTTGTGGGGAATAAAACCTGTGCTGTTACTTGGAACGTTACGGGCGGCCGAAGAAGAAATAAGAAGGGCAGTCATACACATCTGCTTAACTCGTAATAATGAATGACGCCGTAGACGCTTGCTGTAAAAAATAGTCTGGTTGTTTGCCGCATGTTCGCCCACACACAGTCTAAACTTGATCTGTCACATTCTTCAAAATACGTCGGATAACATTGACGACATTCCCCCACCAAAGATGCTACACGTGGTCGGTCATACGGAAAGGAGACCGTTGTTCAATGAACGTTTCAATTTAAGCAAATACGTCTCCATTATCAGTATAATGAACGGACTTGGGCTAAGCACCTCCTCTAATATGTCGACTAATTCCTCCCCCCCCCCAGCATTCAAGCGGGGAGAAGAAAATGTGCCCCAATGTAAGATCGCAAGTCTTTGAAGACAAACTGAACAGTTTATGTGAAGTGACGTCAATTCCGGGCGATAAACTGCAGAAACTGTGCAGTTCAGAGAAATTTTACTCCGGTTTCTGTATCTGAGCCTTGTTTCTCACCGGAAAAATGCACAAGTTTATCGGTCAATTGTCTTCAGTAGACTCGGCTCCCCCCCGCCCCGCCCCCCCCCCCCCCAACAGTTTAAGAATTGCATTGCATTTTTTTTCTATTATTTGTCCGAGTGCTTGAGGTGATAGAAATTTTAAATCATCATAACTCCTTCTGGGTTGCTACAAACCGTAATGTAGCAAGCACTTAATCTGGATTTCAGCAATAATGACTGTCTTAATCGTACCCCGATTTTTTTTTGGGCGATGCACAGTAGCGCACTGACCAGAGGTTATAGTTGGGTATTGGAACTTACTTTAATACGAACCTTTGTTACGCAACTTGATCATTTAAAAACCTATTCAGAACACAACGGCCTTGTTACTGCCTGTATATCCCGTTCGTAAGACTATGATGAATGTTTTTAAGAAAGATAGCAGCTGTTTTGTTTCCTCATTGCGGGTTCGTTACTTGCTGAAGAATTAAGAGGAAAAGGCAGCGAACAAGTTTGAGAATTCTGAACACAACGGCTTTGTTGCTGCCTGTATATCCCATTCGTAAGACTATGATGAATGTTTTTAAAGAAAGATAGTAGCGGTACGACAGCTCCAAGGGAAACTTCCCCTCTGACAACAATACTCCCCTCCATCTTCTCCCTACTCCTACTGCGCACCTGATACGACTTGCTACTTTCCTCCACTCTGAGGTAATATCTGTAATCGATTACTTTTACTTCTTGTAACCCGTTCATCAGATTGCGAGAAAGAGAAAGCCTGCGAGAGGATTCTCCCGCAGGTAACCTGCGAGGGGTGTTCTCTCGCAGGCAGAACCTTGTAGGAGAGATACGAAGGGGCTACCTTTGGGTATGCCTTTTCCTCTCCGTTTTTGAACTAAGGTTCCCACAAGCCAAGGCTCCTCGGCCTGTTTTGAGAGGTGTATGTTCCGGGGTCTCAGACCTTGGGCTTACGGTAAGAGTTGTCCGCTATTCCCATTGGAATAGTCGGTCAGCTGCCTAAACTGGTCGAGGCACGGAGAAGGGAATGCTGCGTCCCCACAGCAAACTCCTCTCCCGCTATCGGAAGGGCGTGGGACAAGTACCCAATGCCCGACCTACGCAAAGCAGGTTTTTATAGGGTTTTCCCTGCATTTCTTTAGGCGAATGCCGGGTAGGATCCTTAAACCACATCCCGGGGGCTCTAGTAACCCTTGGCTACCTTCCTCTACCCTTCCGCATCCCCCCTTTCAAATCCCTTCCTATGCTATTAAAGGGGAGTTGCCCAATGTGGATCACCCTCATGCAGCCTGTTTCCCTAAAAAAAAAAATTCAACAGATTGCTATTATTTTGAATCAACCATTCTCTACTCCAACGTGTTCGCTGCCTTTTCCTTTTAATTCTTCAGCAAGTAATGAGCCTGCAATTAGGAAACAAACAGCTGCTTTCCTTTTTGCGCTCACTGGAACCGCAGAAGTCAACAGAACTGACGATAGTCGGAAAATATCGAAACAAATAAACCTACATGTTCCACACAGTGTCCTAAATTATTTTTTCTTTTACATACGACTAACTGTGCAGTTAAACTGAGAGAGTGTGGACCGCTGTTTTCTGATTCAGACATTAGATGCAAGTTAAACACGGTTCAGAGTCCTCCAGTAAATTCGACGACAGTGCTTAAGTAACTTTAGTCATACGTAATATGGACTCTCTTAATCACGTGTATAGTGTTGACGAACCTAAACTTAATAGAGAAATATTAATTGCGCATAAAACTTTAATAAAGACCTAGTTAGTTGAATCTTATTTTTTTTCACCATAATTAAATTTAAACTTAAATACAAAAAAATGTTACCTTTACAAATGTGAATGTGGTTTAATAATTTTTTATATATAGTTCTCTATTCGCTTACACTTCTTTAAAACTTTCAATTCAATTTTGATTCGTTTGATAGCCATCCTACTATCGATTATCGTAATTGGTGTCCTACTCAGACTTACTCTCGAAATGCAAACCTCCAGACTAACTCTAACGGTCTCTAAACTCAGTTGCAAATATGTACAAACTATTAGGTAATTGAAAGCATAATTTACTCATCACGGCTGTCGATACAAATTTCTCTCGTACATGATATATACTGCGATAACGCAAGTTAACGACTTAAGTTGGATAATCAACTCGGTCCATTAAACGGCGATGTCTACTTTTAAGTAGTGGCTCGTGACAGAAAATGGCGCCGGTCTCACAGACGGCAAGCCGTAAAACAGCAACTCCGCAAATTAACATTCACATTAATTTAACCATAACATCCGCGCGTTAATGTCGTTGATAGAAATGTGGAAACAGGAGTGGAACCGACCTGAGTCTGTTAGCTCCAAGAACTGTTTCTAAACTCCACGGTCAACTTCAATTTTATAGGTTAAAAAAGTAAAAAAATAATAATAATGGAGTTTCATAGTTCTACGCTGTCGACACTTTTACGGGATAAATGTTCTCTTCTTTCTGCTACAGCCAGGAATTTACAACGCGATTATCACATAAAAATATTAAATCCAAACATTTATCAGCGTTAAAGTTAGCAGTCGTGATTTTTTTGGAATACAATTTCAGTAACTCTTATCTGATTTGAATAAGAAAGATAGCCAATTCAGACAAAAAAAGTGATAATATAAATACCACACAACGTTTCTGAGATCCTTTTCCCTTTCATCAGGTGCGAAGAAGAGCCTCGAGCGACACAACCGCACTTGTCCGTTGACAAGACTCACTGAAGGGACAAGGATCCCAGAAACGTTGTGTGGTATTTATATTATCACTTTTTTTTTGTCTGAATTGGCTATCTTTCTTAGTCATTTTTTTTTTCAATCAGACGTACATGTTTTTCTTCTTATCTGATTTCCGAAAATCATTAAAGAGATTACAGCGATGTAGTCCTAATACATGCCATAAAACCACTTCCCCCTTCAAGAAAGGAAAATTAAAAACTGATGGTTTCCTCAGAGTATTCGGGATTCCCTCAAGGAGTGAACTCGTCGCAATCACAAAATGTGAAGTCCTCACCTAACAATGATGGCGGTGATAGCCGTGGAAACGTCGTGCGCTTGTAACGAGTTCAACAGGATGGAATCCAGAGAAGAGTTACGAAACAAGGAAAATTGGTCAAGCATTTATTTTCAAGGATGTAAATCGTAAAACTGTGGTAATTCCTGTGTAAACCCATAAAATTTAAAGAAAATTAAACTATTTTTAAGAACAAAACGTTCAGTTAATTGATGAAATTCAGAAGCAGAAAATGTTTATATGAACGTAAATGTTTGTATTGTGTAGGATTCGGAAAGCTTATAATAAACTCTTGATAACATTGACAAAAATATTTTTTATTTATATTGGAGCGACGTTTCGATACCTATTTGTATCTTCTTCACGTTTTTTTTATTAGGGCAACAGGCTACATGAGGGTAATCCACGTTGGGCAACTTCCCTTTAATAGCATAGGAAGGGATTTGAAAGGGGGGATGCGGAAGGGTAGAGGAAGGTAGCCAAGGGTTAACTAGGGCCCCCGGGCTACATTTTAAGGATCCTACCCGGCATCCGCCTAAAGAAATGCAGGGAAAACCCTAGAAAAACCTGCATTGCGTAGGTCGGGCATTGGGTACTTATCCCACGCCATTCCGATAGCGGGAGAGGAGTTTGCTGTGGGGACGCAGCATTCCCTTCTCGGGTCCTCGACCAGTTTAGGAGGCAGCTGGCCGACTATTCCAATGGGAATAGCAGACAACTCTTACCGTATGCCCAAGGTCTGAGACCCCGGAACATACACCTGTCAGAACAGGCCGAGGTGCCTCGGCTTGTGGGAACCTTAGTTCAAAAACGGAGAGGAAAAGGCATACCCAAAGGTAGCCCCTTCGTATCTCTCCTAAAAGGTTCTGCCTGCCAGCGAGAGAACATCCCTTGCAGGTATTGCCTGCGAGAGAATAGCCCTCCTCTCTTCAGGTTGTAATAATCATTTTTAAATTATATATCAGGTTCAATTCCTTTAACTGCGGGTACGTATATTAAATAAATTATTTTAGATTCCTTTAATAAATCAATTTATTGTACCGCCACTCTCGCCATTAACAAAAGAAACTAAAAAGTAAACAAAGATAAAATCAAGATATAAACAAAGATATAAATCCCCCTTGTTATTATCAATTTGAATGTAATAAATTTATTACAAGGTATTATCCTAAAGAGAAGAAACAATTAGATTTATAGTATAATTAAACAAAGGCAAACTGAAGTAAACAAAAAAACAAACAACTTACCCAATGAATGTAATAAACTAGCACAACAAAACGAATAACAAGCTATTAAATACAGACAGTTTTGAAAGAGGGTCCGAGGCACGAGGAGATACGACAGGAAACCCAAAGCGAAATCTGTACTGGTGATATAAAAGATAACTTAAAAGCATTCAATAATGAATTGAAGTCCACGTCTAATTAAAAAGAAAAGAGAAACAAGAAAGCAGAAAGTATTTAAGGATCGAGAATTCAAAACAACTTTAAAATTTCGTCTATGTATGATTACGACTGTAATAACCCACTGTGTTTGCTGTGACGAAATATTGAAGGAACGACCTATAGTGATATGGTAAATTTGAGCTCAATGACGTCTGTTACTTAATGAGCCATTACAAAATTTTGTTTGATGCACGTTGAAATGTTTTACATTCAAATGATTCACGAAGTTCGGGTGACTTTCCTGGTCCTTTATTTGCAGAAACTGGTGATAAGATAACGGAATTTGCTCGTTTCATTAGTCCCGGAGAAAATGTTATGGCTAAACAGAATTCTGAAAAATAGTACAGCATTATACCAAAATTCGAAAATTTATATACGTCAATATTTCGGTTGAAAGTCTGTTCAATTTAACAGTACAATTTTTAATGAACCAAGAGTATGTTTTAAATTGGAAGAGTAATTAATGGTGGAAAGTATATTGAGAAAGGTGTGAATATTCGTAAACTGTGCAGGTATGACTGATTGCTTGGTTTAGCGTATCATCGATCAGTGTTTGCAATATCTGGCTTAGTTGGAAAGTGAAACTACAGAGGAGAAGGCAAGTTGGTGGCAGGATTGAGACGGAAGGAAATTAATGAATTCATAGTTCATGCACCAAGAACTGCGTCCTCCATCGTGTTACTGAACGAGGGATAATTATGATGTTGAATAAATAAAATTGCCGGAAACAACTTTTAAACTTATAATTTAATTAATAAAGCTACATGTTTTCGGTCCTAATGTGGACGCTTATCAAGGAATGTTTTCCCAAGTCGGGCGAGGGTCCACATTAGGACCGAAAACATGTAGCTTTATTAATTAAATTATAAGTTTAAATGCATGTTCTTTCATTTTTCCATTTAAAGTATATGGATGTAAGGAAATAACGAATAATTATGAAGCATTGTTTAGCACCTTGAAGAAGGGGGCTCTGCATGTAAACGATTTGAATGAAAGAAGACAACCTTGGATTTTAGAACAGGAAGCCTAAGATAAGAGTAAATGTAGAACTAAATTGTCAGAACAAGTGCTTGGCCCTGTAGCAAAGACAGATCACTTAATACTAATAATGCCGTACATAATATTCCACTTAATATTCGGAAAGGGGAAAATGTAGTCCACGTGAAGCGAAAAGGAAAGAAGGCGTCAGAAAGTAGTGTAGGCGTTTCTACACAAATGGATTTATTATAAGTAATTGAGACAGGGAAAGGAGAAGTGATATATAGGGAGGGAGATAACCATTAAAATATTTTATGAGAAGAGTTATAGCTCGTTCCAGCGGATATGAAAAGAACTTAAAAGAATTAGGAGGCGATGCGGACGAAATTGGAGACGAATGAAGATAGCAGGAAAAAGTTAATTTCCGGTTATTGCCTACACTATTTTGTAACGCTCGATTTAGATTAATGTTACTTACGAATGTAACTGGGTGGCATGGACGGTTACCGAACAATTTGGAAAGCTAATGGAGCGTGGAGGATGATCTTAAACACTTTTCATCCCCGTAGCAGGGCTGTTAGGTGGATAAGTGGATCTTGTGCGCAAGAGGTTAATAACCCCCGAAGTGACAGGGATGAGGGGGGAAAGTTTTACCTGGGCGATTTACCTGCACGAAGGCCTCGTTATGGAAACATGTCAACAACTCCAATAGTTTCCATCTATATAATAAAAAAAGGATGTATATTTGTATGTATGTATTTATTTACGTTAATTTCTATACAAATTTTTATGCGTGGACAGAATGCAACAAAAATTTATATATATATATTCTGCCAAAATCGAGAACCGGTACTGTGGGGGTGAGAAACCCCTAGCATAAAGGTGGAAAGAATTGTAGTTTATATAATTTACGAGTAAATGCGAATATTTGCGCGCAGATATCGTGACGTCATAGCACACGGACTCACGAGAGTGAGACGTTAATACGCACGTATACTACACATCACAGGAAACAGTTCCGTCTTTCATAATGAAATAAAACAGAAATATATTGATTGAATAAAAAGTATAATTTTATTCAGTAATACTCCGTCGAATGATAATAAAGAACAATACGAAATACTTTATCATCCTTGCGCAAAATTAATTGGAAAAAATAATTATTGTCGCCATCTTATTAACGCCAATATGGAGTCCATTTGTTTACATTCTGCGTTTCAAATGAATAATTCTGATAACATAAATATATATGTTAACTGTGAACCAAATTTTGATGTCAGGTGGTTACAATTGACTGTACCATTATTTAAAAGACTTCTCAAATTTTGCATCTAAATCAGATGATTTTTTTACAATCAAACCTATTTTTATGACAGTTACAGAAAAAATTGGTAAACAGTAATGATGAATCATGAATGAATCTGCAGCACATGCATATATGTTCCTAGAACTAAATTTTCAGAGCAAGTCCTTGGCCCTGTAGTAAAGACAGATTACTTAATAATAATAATAATGCCTTACATAATATTCCACTTAATATTCGGAAAGGGGAAAAAATGTAGTCCACGTGAAGCGAAAAGGAAAGAAGGCGTCAGAAAGTAGCGTAGGCGTTTCTACACGAAATTTACAAGTCAAGAATGGGGGCTTTATAGGAAAAGTCAAAGCACATTCGAATTATTGACCACGGATAACTACATTGTCTTTCAATAAATAAGATAATATATCACGAATGTTATACTTATACCACGTATGAACTCTTTAAGTGAAGAACGAAGTTACTATTAAAAATGTAGTAAAGCAGTGAATGTAACTGGGTGGCATGGACGGTTACCTATATATGAGACCGCGTCCACTATTGATGTAGTATTCATATTCTCAGGAATCCAGGTATTTATAAAAGATGAAACGTCTTTGGAGCATGTCGCCTTTATCACCTGATGAAAGCAACAAGGATTTCAGAAACGTCGTGTGGTATTTAGCCCTTTTTCTGTCTGTTATTTGGCAATTTATCCAGGTATTCCTTCCATGGAGTTAATAATAACCTGTAAAAGATAGACACGGACGGCAAGTTGCTAAATAAGTGCAACGGTATACATCATCTGTTTCAAGCCTTCAACGACTACTGCCAAATGTCGAAAGTTACAGGATATCAATACTCGGTACAACAACAAAAATAAACGGATCCTATTATTGTAATAATTATGAAAAATATCTGACATTTATAATATAATGAGTAAATAAATATACGGACTTGAGCCAGAAAATTATGATTATTAACAAAAAAAAATTTTAGTGACCGACGTTTCGTCCTCTTTTAGAACCTCTTCTGGTTTGGTTGCAACAGACAAGACATCAATTTTTTTCCCCATGATTTAGCATACAAAATTAATAAACCTGAAGAGATCCTTAAAGAGAACGAAGTCTAATTTATTTAATTTTTGGTAATTACAATTTTTCGACTTAAGGGCGTATATTTATGTATATTCTATGATTGTAATACCACAGTGATATAGATGAAATTCGCACATTCTCATTTAGGGTGGATGTGAGGAAAAAGAGAAAATGGAGCGGATGTTTTTTGGAGAGTAGGTTCAGCCAGGAAGAATGGGTGTCCTCAGGGATAGAGGAAGAAATAATAGCACCGGTGTAACACTCTGGAAACTGCTGTAGGTTCTACCAAAAAACAACGTGAAAGAAAATTCGCAGGTGGCTGAAAAAGTCTAAAGAACCGATAATAAGACGCATAAGCTAAAATATTTAACGAGGACGCGACGAAATTATTAGGAAAACTGTAGAAAACAAATTATGAATAACTTTTAATGTAGTACGTTCTGTTATATGGACAAATCAGTAGAAATCCAAACAGGGACGACAAAACTTTTTACAAAAGAAAAATATTGGGGAATGATCGTAAGAAACTATGTATTTGGTGCATAATCGCCATGAAAGTCTCTTGTCATACTCCAAAAAAGTCTAACTTAACGTTCGATTGAAAATAAAATAAAAAAGATAGACAAATGCAGAATAAATAAGTGATAATATAAATACTACACAACGTTTCTGGGATCCTTGTCCCTTTCTTCGAGTGCTAAGAACAGCCTAGAGCGACACAACTGCACTCGTAGGTTGAGAAAACTCAAAAGCCTATTATTTTTTTTAAAAAAAACTCGAACATAGTAATGTGTAGTGTAAAAAATCAGAGCACAATGATTGAAGTGTATAAAGAACAGAAAAATATATAAGACGACATTGAATAGACACTAGTCAACAAGTATATAGAAAAACTAAATGGGTTAGTCTTTAAAGACTAGTTTTAATGACAGTCAAACAGACGTTATTATTAAATAATTCCTTTTTTTAAAAAAAAAAAGTCGAAGACAACGAATGAGGTTCATAAAACAGCATTCACTTAGAAAGATGTAAACATGGAATGAAGAATAATCCAGAGAGAACAAATTGTGAAAAAGATCTACCTCTTTGGAGGGTATCAATTTATTTTCCAAAGAAGACGAAATGGTTTCCAATAAATTAAATTTCTCAGCCACTTTGAAAAACACCAATAGTTTTTGGTTTTTTTAATATGCAGAAATTTTTTTAATCCAAATATTTTACAATTGTGATACATTGATGATGTTAACATGTTAAAATTAACTTGAAAAAATGTAGTTGCTTCTTGAGTGAGTAGTTGAAGAGGAAATTATGAATTATTTATATATATATATATATATATATATATATATATATATGTGTGTGTGTGTGTGTGTGTGTGTGTGTTAATTTACGGTGGTTGCCAGGTCAATTTGTCGTTTTCTTTTTAGTCTTCTGAGGGGCTTAGGTGGTGGAGGATGGGATTCTGTATTTGAGATAATGGGTTTGAAATGGTGGAGATTTCTATGACGTTAGGGCGGTTTGAATTACGGACGGACACCATTTTTAATTTTTACAATTTCCTTCTCAGGACCCTCGAACGACTGAATATTCGTGGACTGGGAGATTTCACCTTACATTCAGCCCCAATTTGTTTACTGTAGTCCCATCAAAATTAAATGACACTTGTTCGTTATTTCTCGCATAGGGGCATGATTGAATCCACCAAGCAGAACGATAAAAATGAAGGGCAGGAACAAGTAGAGTTGCCGAACAATCGCAGTGTATTCTATTATTTTTTTTGTGAGCTGTATACAAAGAACCCTTTGAAGAGGAAACCCCCCAGGTGCCGTCTAATATGAATCGCACTGCAGGTAGTGTGTACATTAGGAATAATCCGAAAAATTCTGCACGGGGAAACCCCGCTACCGAAATGGGAATGAACGTCCACAGACACTTGGCGGCAAAGAACTCCATGAAATGAGTTTTATAGTTACCTCTGAATGAATCACTACGCGAAAACAAGGACGGGTGGTAAAATAAACTAGAGTCGCATATCTTTATGGCGCAAGGTTATTCTTGCTTCTCCCAGAAACAGAGACACGTCAGCTCTTGACGCAAACCTTCCAACTACTAACACATAAAACTGTATTATGGTAGGTTAATCTTTCTTCAAATCGACTAAATATTCCTATCAACACTTTCCTCGCTCCCAATTACTACATTCCCGCAATTAGAACATTTGTATCCATAGATAACCCTCTACAGTCCTTCCACAATATTAACTCCCTCAGTCAGTGGCGAATAGCAATGTGTTTAGATATTCAGAGTGTCCCAGCTTTATGCCTGGGTGCTACATTATCTTCCTTCCATTTCCTTACCAGATCATCTATGTATAAGTTAGACAGAGTTGGTGACATACTGCAACCCTGCCTTACACCTTGATTAACGGTAATTTCTTGGGTCATCTGTTTTCCAGTATCTATCACAATCCTGGTGTTCCTACATAAGCTCTGAGTAACTTATATTAAATGTAATAAAAATTTAATAAAACATATGAAGTATAGATCCATGTAAATCTAAAAACAATCGGAAAACCAAACTGAAAGCTTTTAAAATATGCTGGCAGAAAGGTGAATGTGAGGGTTGAGAACACGATAGAATTTAGAAATTAGAATTAGAACACATTGGCGTTGAAACCTAAAAAGAATCGGAAACCCAAACTGAAAGCTTTTAAAATATGCTGGCAGAAAAGTAAATTTGAAGGTTGAGGAAATGACATAATTTAGATATTAGCATTGGCAGTAAGAGTGTCAAGTATTCTGGAAGAGAATAATTAGGGCGTAGAGTCGCACTGTTTTAGTGAATTACAGCGATGAAATAATTAAGGGTTTGTGGTGTACTGAATGCAGATATGTGAAGAGTTTATCACATGTAGCACATAAGAGGATTACAGAAAACCATTTGAATAAATCAATCAAAGAACATCTGTTTTTCATCAACGGAGAAGCGACACGGAAGAGTTTCTGCAATTATTATTATTGGTTCAGGTGCCGATATACTTTTACTATTTGCAGAGTAACGAGAAAACGTTTTGATAATTTTCTCCTTCTTGTGAAAGGAATTCAATGCACTCACCTGTAATTTCAAAGTTGATGGAAACGTAGAGCGATTCCTGTGTTAAAACACCAGCCCAGATTCGACCTAGAATAACAAGTTTTGTCCTGTGGGCATGTTTTCGTTGCACGGGATTAAGTCGCAGGTAATAGGACGTCGGTTGTGAAGGCCGACCGGCAAAGGCGCACGCTCGTAAACAATGGCCAGAGATAAGAGAGGTGAGTCAGAGGGCGTACACAGGCCATTGTGCCGAATTTCAGGCCAAAATGGACGGAGTCGGCCTTGGTCTCACATTCCTAGCTTCGAACTACGGCAAAAATATAAGGGTGAAACACACGCAGACTGATTCCTCCGTCTGTGGGCGATTGGTCAAGGCCTCTTGATTCCCTCCTTCAAATTCCCAATTTTCTCGTTCACCAATCATATACGATGAAAAGCACGTAGAACGTGTACGTTAATTTGCATATCATTCTCAATTGAGGTAAAAACCAGTGTAAAATTGTTATAAAAAATGCATTCCCTATGTTCCTTACGATATACGCATACAGGAGAATGTTTCACTAAATTGCTATATTTAGGTATGTTTAATTGATAATTAAATAAATAATAATAAAATATGGTTGTGTACAGACAGAAAAAAAAATAAAAAAATATTAACACTTTGAAACACAACGTTTTATGAGCAAACCTATGAACAAACACCAAACCGTTGAAGAAGTTAAAAAATGTAAAAGATGTCAGAAAGAAAAAATAGTATCAAATAGTTTGAACCAATCAGAATATTAATTTTATATGTTATCATTTAGGAAATTCCAGAATTCTTGTACCAACCCAATCAAACCTTTGATCCGTAAGAGAGAATATGTTTTGTGCTGACAAAGTCTGATGTTAGCACGGAGTTCTTTAAGACGACTTATTAGAGCTCGTTTTGTCTGACCTACATAAATGACACCACAGTTGGCACATGAAATTTTATACTCCGCGACATGAGAATCACCTCATTCCAAGTTCACAAGAACGCTTGAAAAGATCTGCATAGTCAGACGAAAAGTGTTTCGTTTCCAAGTTTTAATAATTATTAATCTGTGCATGACCATAATCGCGATAATTTTAAGTTTCACTGATGTTAAGTTTAATTTTCTGACGTTAATTATTCAGCTTGAATTTGGAAAGTTACGTAAAACTCTAAAAATGCCCACCGTTGATGTTCCTTGTTATTAAACAATCATTGAGGAACAGTCAATGAGTGAAAGATTTGCTAAATGTTTTTGGATATGAATCTATATCAAGTTACGATTTGTCTCTCTAAAACAGCGATTTAAATAAAATTATAGCAAGACGACTGTAACCAATTACTTGTTAGTGAAACGAGTCACCAAAGCAGTTCCCGCATTCGTACTCATGCCTCCAAATTGTAAGTAGCTCTTTAAGATAGTACAACGTATCAATGTTGCTCCAGTTTGGTCAACGTACAACGTACAATAAAAGATAAGCATTTCGAAATATCAATCCAGGGGCATGGTTCCAAATCATCATAGGGATCATTCACATTCATTTTACATTTGCATATCAGCTCCCTTCAATTCCACACCATATTCGCATATTTCAGCAATTATTGTCTGAACGCAAAATGGTGTCCATTCAAATTATTTAACCAGAAATATTTCGGGCACGTTTCATTATGTTCGGTGACATTCTCATGACGGTCATCCACCGTGGCGGGTTAACTAGACCCCTTGTGTGGGGAAAATCCTAGCAGAAAATGCTCCAGGCGTGTCCCACGCTATTCCGATGAATGGAGTGTGGTTTTCTACGGGGATGCAGCATTTCCGTCTCCATGCCCCGACCCGGTTTGGAGGCATCTGGTCAACTGTTTTTAATGCGGTCAAAAGACAACTATTACCTCTCAAAACTAACCTAGGTGGTCAAGCCGTATGGAGACATTAATTCACAAATCAGAGAGAATATATACTTCTCTGACTTTCCTTCACGCTTTTTTTAAGGTAACAGGCTACATGAGGGTAATCCACATGGTGGCAACTCCCCCTTTAGTAGGATAGGAAGGGATTTGAAAATGGGGATGCGGAAGGGTAGAGGAATGTTGCAGAGGGTTAACTAGGGCTCCCGGGCTATGGTTTAAGGATCCTACCCGGCAATTTGCCTAAGTGACGCAGGGAAAACCCGCATCAGGTAGGTCGGGCATTGGGTATTTGTCCCACGGCATTCCGATAGCGGGACAGGAGTTTGCTGTGGGGACGCAGCATTCCCTTCTCCGTGCCTCGACCAGTTTAGGAGCCAGCTGGCCGACTATTCCAATGGGAATAGCGGACAACTCTTACCGTATGCCCAAGGTATGTGACCCCGGAACATACACCTCTCAGAACAGGCCGAGGTGCCTCGGCATGATGGAACCTTAGTTCAAAACCGGGGAGGAAAAGGCATCCCCAAAGGTAGCCCCTTCGTATCTCTCCTACAAGGTTCTGCCTGCGAGAGAACATCCCTCGCAGGTACTGCCTGCGAAAGAATAGGCGTCGCAGACCTTTTCCCCAATCACCTATACATATCGTGGCGGGAGAATTTGACTCATGCAGAAGATATAGACTGCCGTAAACGTTTCAACTACTGGAATATCTTCATTAAGAATGCACGAATTTGTAATATATTCAGAGACGAATTTCTTAATATTTCCGAATAATCCTAAACTAAACTCAATCTACTATGCTTTCACAATTTACTCGATTTTGCTCAATTTAAAACCCCAATAAATATTTAAGGTAACGAAAACAAAAATGGACGCTGTAGATGATGCGTAAGTCTCGTAGATTCCCGGGAAAAATAGGTCGAATCCTGTAGTAGCAGTACTTTTATGCCTGCGTTACTTATATAAGAGAGCTCGATAGATCGTCCCCGCAGAAAGATTCACGAACATTCAGATATTTCCAGAGTCGAAACGTTTTTAACTTGAACACGTAATCTGAACACTGCGTTGACGGAAAGTCATCAAGTTAAATTTTTTTAAACAATTCTGACGAAAATAAAAATTAATTGGCTGAATACAGAAAATATCCGCTTAGTATGAATTACATAAAGGAACTGTTTAGCTTGTGTTTAAGGTAATGGAGTAAACACAAACGCACTCTTTGGAAGACAAAAATGTACAATTAAAATAATTGTCTCCACAAACGTGTCACGATGCAAACTTGTTTTCGGAATATCTACAACCGAATAGTTACCAGAATATTATTCGGATACGGCGATCGTAAGCGACGAGGAGTTTTGAAAGATGTCTGTCTTATCGTAGACAACGGTGAACAACCCAGAAACACTTTCAGCCGTCAAGCTTACGTGTGTTATCTCGGAGAAAGAGAGTCTCGTTCCGATATATTTCCTTTTCCGTGACATCCCTCTCTCTCTCTCTCTCTCTCTCTCTCTCGCTTTCTGCACAGGCCGCTAGGAGAAATTCATAAACCAGATTCTTGGTGAGAGGAATGGAAAGGAGAAGAAACTGTCTTTCATTCTGGGCAACTGTTCTGCTACCTGGGCTACAGTGACGCTTGTAAAGTCACCAGAGACCAAGCTTCACGATTCTTCCGGGAAAATATACTGCAGACAGTACGAGTAAAGACGAAAAACAAGTAGTCCAGAGGTGCGTGATTTCACGCCGTTCCCCCACGAGACTTACTACAGACCAGACACGGGAAAACCTGATAAATCCTTTAATTAATGTGTCTCCTGCGCAGTGAGTGGGAGTATCGGGTGACTCCAGGAGAAATGATTACCTGGACGGGGAGCTGAGGCGTGGGCGAGATCCGCAACTCTGAGATCAGCAGCCGACCTCCTAAACGAGAACGTGAATACGCGGGCAAAGGGGTAAGGCAGCCTGTCATTCTGCGGGGAACAAAACAAACACGAAGATCAAAGAAGCTAGGAGAAGTAAATATTCCACTGCTACGCTTTCCCCTCAACAGCACACACAAAATATTTGAAGTTCTGCAATGTCAACTAACACTTCTCATTTAGTGGATAATTGAATGTTGGTGTCGACGATATTATAAATATTAAGTGACCAGTGGTGTAGGGGTCAGCATCACAGAGGTCCTGGGTTCGAATCGCGGCGATGCCGTGGATGTTTGTGTGCGTTAGAGAAACTCTCGTCAAATCAGGACCTCAACAAGGCAAAATGTGAGTTCCCTTAATGAGTCGCTAATAACCTAAGAGTCATAGAAGTCAGAAAAATTTATTCTCATTAAACTTATTACATGGACAATAATAAATTAAATACCTTTATTTATAGGCATTTTAAAATATTTTAATCCATATAACAACGGCGATTCTGTACCTGTTTGTACTTTAACATAAAATAGGTTATTATTGGAAAACATTACATTTTAAGATAGAAGAATGTTGTTAATTTGTGATTTGAAATATTGTATGTTATTTTTCACCGTGTATAACAAAAAAAATCACACCGTAAAAAAAACAATAACCTGTTTAAAGGTAAAATGAGATGAATGTACATAAATGTACTGAAACTTCTTTGTTATAATGAACAAAATAATTTAAAATGTCTGTAAACACAGGCCGTTAGTTTATTTAATCATAAAAAAGGTGAAAAAATTAGGAACTTTATCTGACTTGTATTAAATATAAATATATACCGACCACGGAAGTTGATGGATACAGTCTAAATTTTTTTTCTCTTTAATTGTTTTATTTAAATTCACTTCATAATTTAATCATGTCTATAATTATATAAACTCAGGAGGTCCCTAACTAAAGGGAAAAAAACATTCTGTAGTTAATTGTAAATTTTAAACTTTATAAATTCTGACATTTTGCCACTTTACGGTATTATGAAACATCAATTTTATAAAAGACGTTTCATCATAAAATTAGGACTCTTCAGGTGACTAGAAATATTTAGGAGAACTTTTAAAAAAATGCTGAATTTCCTACAATTTGATGTCAAGGTGTAAAACAACCAGTTACATGATAAGCAATAAAATCTATTTAAAAGTTGTTTAGACTTTTTTTTTGGACTGTATGACAATATGAAAGTTTCTGCAGAGTTCATGTTTTCCTACAGTTTTAAAAAAATTCACATAAAAATTTAAATTCAATTTTTTTTACCAAGACTGTTGCACTATTGTATTTTTATTTAAGCATAATAATGAAATTACAGTCACAAAAAATGTAGTAAAACTCATTTTTTTATACAATCTAATATCCACCAATCCAGCAACCAATAACACGAGGCCTAGAAGGTATGTATAAAAAGTGTTAGTTTTTCTCGACTAATAATTTTGAAATAAATATTATAACCATTTTTATATAATTTATAGTTTTACAGAATAATGATGGGGGACGCAGTCATTAGGGGAACGGCGGGTGGTATGGACCAATTGGTCAATCAACTATTTGCTGATAGATTGCAGCATCTTACATAGTCTAGCCTTTTTCTACCTGCGTAGTTCTGCCATGCGCAGAAATATTGTTTACTTCAGTTCATTGTGTTCAGTGTGATTATTGTTTGTCTGCCCGCCTTCAAGATGCTGCCTGGAATACTTTTCACCATCACCCTGAATCATTACAGTTAATAATATATTTACGAAATTAAGGCTATTATTTAGATTACTCTATTAATAAAAGACACTGATTTGTTTCATTTCGTTTGCTCCAGCCTGTTTTTCTTGCAGCCATGTTTTCCAAATCAATGTGGCTCGGGTAGTATGGGCCACGTAACGCAGCTTTCTTCCAAGGCAGATCTCCAGTTCCTTCAAAGCAACACATCCTCATCACAACTTTCTGATTTTGGAAAAGTTTTTAAAAAAATGTCACCTCTGCCCTCCTGCAGTGAAAAAGAGATTGGTGAGTCGGAAACGAAAGGCATTGAGAAGTGAAATATTAACATCGACTCCAATAAAAAAAAAAGTTGACTGAAAAGAGAGAGTCAGAAAATCCAAAAGGAAAAAAGAAAAACAGATAAGGAAACAAATAAAATTTTCGAAAAAACAAACCAAAGATGACCGTCGAGAAGAAAAAAAATGAACAAATAAAAATGTTTAATTATGAAAATCCTACACCAAGCATTTCTAAAGGTAAAGTAGATGAGGAATGCATAATATGCAGGGAAAATTATGAAGAAAACTGGATTCAGTGTAAAAATTGTGAAGGTTGGGCACATGAACTCTATGCGGACATTGACGACTAGTTCTTTTTATTTTTGTAAGGTAAATAAATGATAGTGTAAATGACTTGTAAAACATTATAAAATTATATGAGTATTAAACAAGACAATATTTTTTAAATATAAAAAACCTAATCACTTTGGCGAGGCCCGTACTACCCGAATATTTATTAAATATTTCTCATGTAAGGTTAACACTGCATGCATTGCATGTGATGTTCGCCTCATTAATTGCAAAATATATTTACAGTACTTAAAGAAATGTAGTTGAACAACGATTTTCATCGCTCATTACCGATTTTAACCACAAATATTTTTTTTAATTTAATTTTTTTATTATGTGGCCCACACTACCCGCCGTTCCTCTTATTAAAAAAATTATCTTCCCTAACAGAGACCACATATCAGAGAAGTGAAACGATGTTTGTGATTTTATTATTATTATTTTATATTAGTATTGGAAAATTAAGAATCAGAACTATATAATACATGTTCCATGAGTTAATGTGATACAATAACGTGAGCGGATGCCCATTCAATGACGTTATCCAGATTGTGACCTTATACTGCTTTCAGGTCATTCGGCCTTTTCTTGTTCTGGAGTCTTCTGTAAGGAAGGTCACGTTGCAGGGTGGACGCTAGTTCGTTTGGGTGAAGTTGGAGACGCAGGAAGTGGCTGGTGCATTCTTCTTGAACGGTTGGCATTCCGAGGTCCGTATGTAACGTTCGATTGCTGACGTACCAAGGTTTCCGAGTGTTTTGGATTGAAATCGTTGGATGATGTTGACGTTGGATTTACAAGAGCAGCCCCATAGCTCAATGCCATATGTCCAAATTGGTTTTATTATAGCTTTGTAGAGTAAGATTTTGTTTTCAAGCGAGAAACACGATTTTCTATGGGAAAGATTGATAAGTAATGTACCACTGTGATCAAAAAGTAAGGTGAAATTGTCATTTAAAACTCCCGGGTATTAGGAAGGCAGGTAATTTTTTTTCCCTAGGTTGGTAGGACTGTCTATAATATTTGTCAAGCGTCTGTTTGTTAAAAGGTTTAATTATCTCCGAGTTACACGTGTTTTGTAAACAACCAAAAGTGAATTTTTGCAATGGGTGATTTTGTTGAGCGAAGAACTTGCATCAAATTTTGTTTGCGGAACGAATATTCTTGTGCGGACACGTTGAAATGTTGCGGAAGGCCCTTGGTGATCAAACTATGGCACAAAAAAAAACGTTTACAAGTGGTACTACGAGTTCAAAGATGGCCGACAACGCGTTGAAGACGAACCGCGCTCTGGACGACCATCAACGTCTACCGACAAGGACCACGTCCAAAAAATCAAAGATTTAGTGCTTGAAAATCGTCGATCGACAATTAGAGACCTCGCTGATAGTGTTGGAATATCATTTAGCTCAGCCCCAACTAATTTTGAAGAATGTTTTGTGTCTCAAACGCGTCAAGTCTCGATTGGTGCCAAAATCGCTCAATATTTTGGGGAAAAAAGCGTCGCGTTGATGTGTGTGAAACTTTGCTGTCTGACTATCAGGACCACTTGAAATGCATCATTACTGAATACGAGACTTGGATTTACGCATACGACCCTGAAACCACCGACCAATCCAGCGAATATCGTGCAAAAGGTGAAGCAAGACCGAATATCAAGGTCATGTTGACAGTTCTCTTTGATTATCGTGGTGTGGTGCACTATGAATCTTGGTTCCTTCATCACGATAATGCACCATGCCATACTGCATTGGTTCTTCGCGACTTTTTTGCCAAAAACTCGACTCATATCGTTCCGCGACCATCGTATTCGCCTGATTTGGCTCCGTGCGACTTCTGGCTATTCAGCAAACTCAAAAGGCCAATGCGGGGACGCCGTTTTGACACGATTGAGGAGATAAAAACCGAATCGAAGAAGGTCTTGAAGGCTATACCGGAAAAGACTATTCCGACTGTTTCGAGAACTGGAAAAAGCGTTGGAAAAAGTGAGTTTTATCGGAGGGGGATTACTTTGAAGGGGATGAAATTGATTTGGAATAATAAATAAAGAATTTATATTTTATAAATAAATTCACATTACTTTTTGTTCACAGTGGTATTGTTCACAGTGGTATTAACGTCCCTTCCGTTACACAGAAATGTGTCTCTTTCTCGCTGTATTTCAGATAATATAAAAAGTTGGTTAACTTGGTAAACGGGATACGATTTGTAGCGAGCTGCGGAAGTGAGTTATCATTTTATTCCTTGCAATTTCTTACAAGCTCGCGTGCGGAGACAGAAAGCAGCCAAAATTAAAAATATCCGAAAACATCAAGTAATATTAAAAGCGGGATGTTTACGTTGCGTCGATATTATTCGGAGCCTGCAGCGGCAGGGCCGTGGGAGCGCGTAATCCGAGATCACCACATCGTAAATTATTTCCACGATAACAAGCCGTGAGCCGGATATAACTTGGGAGTCACACTCACAACATCAGCACAAATGGTAACGCCGCCCCCTTTTCCTCGAGGTGGCTTTTTGTGTCCCGCTGCAGCTGAGGAGACAAGGGGGGAAGGAAGGACAGAGAGAGAGAGCTTGGTCAGCCCACGTTTCTCTCCGTTCTCGGACTTGTTATCGAGAAGATAACATTCACGGGAAGCTGAGGCAGTTGGGAATACCGTTGGTTCGTCAGCCGAAAATAGCTCATCGTGTTATCCGCATACTTCCACAAGAATGCTGATATGGTTCGGAAGACACTCAAGGACACGAGAATCAGTTTCTGTGGATTTTCAGCAGTTAAATGTCTCTGGGAAAATATGTCTACTAGCAATGATCTTTGCTCTGTTGATTCAGACTCACTTTTTGTTCCCGACTTTCCTAAGAAGTTATTTAACCGTCAGATCGGATAAGTATGTACCAGGAAATACGAGGAATATCAACAAATATGAGTCCTTTGTCAAACAATGTACAACGTTCACTTTCCACCAAAGCTCATTGCGCCATATAGAAACTCTGAAGTACGTTTTATAACATCTTATCCTTTCAGAATGTGTCCTATCAATTTTATTTCTATTTTAGTCACCACAATTTCCTCCTCCTTTCTTTTTTCGTTCTGTATCCTCGTTCAGTTTATTTGCAATTGCAAAATTCGAATAGTGTTCATTCAAATTAAGGAGCTTTCGGCTAGACGCCATAATCCTCTTATACATCAACACTGAAAATATTTTTAATCGAAAATCCATAATTCAAATAAAATGAAAAACTTACGTCTTAGTGACAATAATGAATAAGGAAGATAGTCAATTCATACAAACAGTGATAATATAAATACCACCACACAACATTTCTGGGATCCTTGCCCCTTTCGTCAGACGCGAAGAAGAGCCTAGAGCGACACAACTGCACTTGTGTGGTATTTATATTATCACTTTTTGTTTGAATTGACTATCTTCCTTATTCATCAAATACAGTATATATAGATCTTATTGAACCTCATTAGAAAATTAATTTTTCTGGTTTATATTATTTAAAATTTAGTTCACTATCTGTAAAAAAATAAATAAAGAATGGGTTGAATTCTATAAAATAAAGGAAAGAAATATTTCAAAAATTGTAGTTCATCTTTACAAAAATTAATATTTAATTTTAAATTAAGCCTGCAAGCATTTTGGTTATGAATAAACTGGATCGATAAATATCGAGGTCGGGAGTCGATACAATGTTAAAAGAACTGACACACGTGTAACTGGTCTTATATCGATATAAGTCGATTAGGACGTGGGAATTAATTTAATCTTGAGACTTGTCCATTTTCCTACAAACACTAAAGGATGGTTGGTTGTTCTCGTCTCATTCAGGATTTCCGAATGATCTTGGAATCAGTCTGGTACCAGGGAACTCCCGTACATTAAGACTGATTTTGTCTTAAGTTATCCACGGAACAAAATTATAGCTTGATAACATGTTACCACGTGAATGTTTAGCTTGAATTAACTTTTAAATAGAGTAAATCAGAAGAATTATTGTTCAATATGATATTTAATAATTTTAACCATATATATATATATATATATATATATATATTCCGTTATTTTATTTAACATCTAAAAACGTTTAAATTTGATGGTTTTAGCCGAAAGCTCTTTGGATTTACTTAATTTTAAATGAATACTCGTGCTAAATTTAGGACAAGTGTTTAATTTTCGACCGATAAATCAGGAGTGAAACAATTAAAGTAAGTCAGTCCTATATGTATATAATTGAAAAATATAAAGTAGTTGAGATAATTTGTGGGCTTGATATTAAGTACTATATATTATGTCATACCAAAATACTTGTTCTGAAAATTCAGTTATAGAACTTTCCTGTTAATAAAGTTGAATATTTCCTCACGTCCTTAAAATCGTCGATATTCTGAACTCTGCTCCTTTCAGGTCATATACAATTATTTCTTCGTCAGTAACAAAATTTACCCTTCTCAAAATGTGACCCAAAATCCTTCGCTTTCCTCCGAGAAAGTGTTCGTAATATTGATTTATTTTCGTCTACTTCTCATTTGTTCCTGTCATTCTGCTTCCTTACTGTTTAGCTTTAAAATTTTTCCTCATTAGTCCTCAAAAGAGGAATTGGATACCTCGTTCTTCTGCATCACTTTTCAAAGCTTTAAAGGTGTGTTCGGTCTTTGTCCAAAATATCCAAATTGTCAATAATTGAAATAAAATTTTCTTTGTATTCTCATATTTACTCGCATTTCTTTGGTTAGCAAAAATCCTTAATACGTAAAGTGACTGGCAGCCTAGAGTCTTGTTATCAAAAACAGTAGAGGGAAGAAAACTACAGGAATACAATACTTAGAGTGAACTTTCCAGTGAATGAATCCCCCGTAGGGAATATTAAGAAGAGTGGAGCAATTTCGATAATTTCATTGAATCCTACGGATGACATACATCATCTTGAGGATGCTCAGTTGGCTGTCAATCACAGTCATGGCCTAGTCTAAAATTAGCGGCTATTTCATTGTATAATTTCAGAGAAATTTTCTTAACTTTTTTGTACTGTTTTCATATATACTGTGTTAGTAAAGTATGTTTTTAATAGACAATTTACTGGATGTTTTCTGTTCATACGCAGTGTATTTTGTACTTAAATGTTTTTTTGTAATAAATTAAATTATAACGAATCTTGCATTGTGTGCGATACAAAATGGAGTGATGAAGAAAATAACCGTGCAAAAGCAAATCAGAAAACCCGAATGCAAAGCGTTCATTCAGTGGGGTGTTCACCCTATATTGGGTAGACTCAGGACCGATACGAAGAAAAAAGCGCAGGAAAGGACCATGAAAAACCTTATCAACCCAGTCACTGATGACCCTTCCAGTTATCTCTAGCTCTAGCCTCTGCAGTTTAAGAGATCCAATTCAGTAAATGACCTCACAGGTCCAGGAAGGCTTATGGTGTCGACGCGATGATGCTTCTTGTACTTTCTAGCCATTCTGACGTACTGTACCATTTACCACAGTGTCTATTAATACTCCGTCACGCAGCTAACAAGGCTCATCTTCCACTGTCGGCGACTCTTTCCCACGCCCACTCTATTTAAAACCCTCTCATTCCGTATTCTGTCCGTCCAGTGTTGTTGTTTTTTCCTCGCACTCTCTCCCAGCATTCTTATGTATCAGCACATTTAAAAATGGTTCGCCACTTGTAAAGCAAACCATTCCTCTCCGTTTTTAACTAAGGTTCCCACAAGCCGAGGCACCTCGGCCTGTTCTGAGAGGTGTATGTTCCGGGGTCACAGACCTTGGGCATACGGTAAGAGGTGTTCGCTATTCCCATTGGAATAGTCGGCCAGCTGCCTCCTAAACTGGTCGAGGCACGGAGAAGGGAATGCTGCGTCCCCACAGCAAACTCCTGTCCCGCTATCGGAAGGGCGTGGGACAAGTACCCAATGCCCGACCTACCTGATGCAGGTTTTTCTAGGTTTTTCCCTGCATTTCTTTAGACGAATGCCAGGTAGGATCCTTAAAATATAGCCCGGGGGCCCTAGTTAGCCCTTGGGGCGTAAAAAGGGGTGAATCGATGATCCAGAGTTTGTTCCAGAAGGTAACCAAAGACGTCGTGGAGCATTCACGTGAGAAAAAGAGCGCACCTGAAGGGGGAACCGGAAGAGATGCAGGTAGAAGATGGGAGGAAGCTGGCCTTCAGGATCGTGTGAAGGAAATCAGCTGTCAGAATTAACAGCCAGCCAAGGGAACGAAACTGGGAGCTGTGGAGGAAAGAATGTTACGCGCTTCTATTGCGAAGGAGGTGTTAAAAAAAAACTTTCCAAACGCTGTCAACTGTGAATCCGTGCGGTTACTGCTCCACTTTGAAGGAATACAAACACCTCATAACCAACCGAACAGGTAAGAAATTCTGCCGATTGAGATCGTCACGCTGGACTGAAGGAAACAAAACTCCAGACACGGGACATTTAGCATAAAGCTGTCATCGATTGATTTCTCTCTCAGGTAAATCAACTGTCAGTCAGGACGAAGCTCGTTTAAAGTTAAATGAAAAACTGGAATTGAAGTTGAAGAATGCAGGAATTAAAGACAGAAACTGAATAATGAACTGAAATAATAAAATAAGCCCAGCAGTTTCTTGCACAAAACTTGAAAGTTTAAAGACCTTTTTGTAATTTTAAAAATCGAAAAATTTTACATATTTATTCAGAAAGAAAATTACCAGGTTAGTGAATGCAGACAGAAGACTTCCTCTTACCAGAGAAGATTTAGATTTTTAATTATATAGGCTGCAGTGTTAACCAACTTATTATATTAACAGTTTATTTTGAATTTTGTCGTATGTCAAATTTAAAAAATTAACTTAGATTATTATAGTAGAGTCGAACTCAAATAATTAAAACATTTGTAATGAATTCGTGGATAATTCGAAGATTTTTTATTAAATCAGAGGGGGAAAAACGCAAGTAATTTGAAATTTAGCATCTTTAATTCGATGTTTTTGATCAGAAATGTCAGCCGAAAATTAGTCTAAATTCCTAAGTATAGAACGCGAGAAATAACAAGTCGTGTCAAGATAAGTTGCCCTGGGGGTACGTCGGAGCTCAGTTTAACACGAACCATTGTTACGGCAACTTGGTAGTGTAACAACTATACTGAAAACATTGAAACCAGGACAGGAAATATAGTCTGTTCAGGATATGTTGTACGTTAAAAATCTCATTAAAGTTAAGAGATGATAAGTAAATGATGTGGAAAAAATGGCCTTGCTCCTGTCTGTATATCTCGTCCGCAAGATTATAATTAATGGTAGCACCGGATCTGCAGCTTCTCCGATAGGGACAATCCTCCCCTCCATATTCTCCCTTATTCTACCGAGCATCTGATGCGACTTGATAAATCTCACGACCTATACAATATGTTAAATTTCATCTCTGCGGGTTTTCCTAAACGAGGTCATCCCTTGGACGAAAACCTGAGACTGTAGAGAGATTTCAGATAAAGAAATTTTACCTTACGTTTTGAAAGAAGGAAGGTGGACAGGAGAAATAACAACTTGAAGATGAAGAGATTCCCTCGTCGCCTTAACTTCGTTGGTCCATTGAGGGGAAAGGCAGCTTCTTGGCAATATTTTAATTCACCGACATATAGGGTTAAACGTGCGGTCACTGTACATTCACTGAAATACTATTATAAAAATATATACGAATGAATATTGATCAAATATCCACTTTAGATGTAAATTACGTAATTAAAATTTATACCCCATCCCCTCATATTTAAATTTTCCAAATTCCACTGTTAAACGTTAACTTTTCGACCAGCCTGTAGGACTTCGTCACACACAAATAGTTCATCTACAGGCAGTTCAAAACTGCAACACTTAAGTTTAAAATATATTATCAGCAATTTTAATCTGTAATTTATCTCTTTTTTTAAAAAAAAAAAAGAAGTAGTGTAAACGAGGATTGATAGATCAAAGGAGATCAAAAGTAAGCAAGCAAAGATTATAGCACAGACGAAAAGAGATGAATTTTCACGCACGTAGAATATGATTTAATGGACGTGTAAAACTAGGACTTATAAAAGGGAGAAGGAAAAGAATGGAATATTTTGAAGTTCTACAGAACTTAGTAGAAATCTGTACGTAAAAGTAGATATTATTTTTTTTAAAAAAAAAACAGAAATACCATAGGAGGAAAGGATTTGGGTTGTCTAAAGCAGAAACTAAAGTCTGCGTTAAAAGTGTACTAATTAGATAAATAAATAGCCAAATAACAAACAAAAGTAAGTTTTAAATAAATACCACAAAACGTTTCAGCAATCCTTGTTGCATTCGTCACGCTGTTCGAATGATGGCTCTTGCGTTCTTAAATCACCTGACGAAAGCAACAAGTATTTCAGAAACGTTGTGTGGTATTTATTTTTGTCTGTTATTTTGGATATTTATTTAGTATTTATATTCGTGTGTTATTTGTATATTTATTGATTCAATTAGTATTTGGAGATTTGTTGGCAATGGTTTCTACTCGGTTGGAATTTCGTCGGGCTTTACTTTGTCCATGCAAGAAGAAAGAACAGGAAAGGGAAATGAGTAAGGCTGAATTCAACGTTTCGATCAGTAAAAAAATATTTCCTGTAGGAAATGTTGGATTGTATCTTCTTTTGTTATTTGAATGGTTACATAGAAAGCAAAGAAATTTCTAAATAGGGTAAAACTGGCGATTAAAAGGTATGGGACGAAAAGATTGAAACAGAATCAGGACAAGATGGAATCAGACATCGTCGTGATTGATAACAATAGCCAGGTAATAGATATTTTATAATTAATAATATATTATATATGATAGAAAAACGGGACAATCGAGTCAATAATCTTTTTCCTAAAGGACTGATATTGTCAAATATAATCATTGGAAAGATCCGAGACGGGTGAGGCGAATGTACTTAAGCAATAAAAAATTTTCTCAACCCTGTGAGAGATCTTGAAGGGTGTATTGGAATCGAATCCCGGGACGTCCGCCATTGGCGACGTCTTGTTGTCAACTGAGGCGGTGAAAAGCTTTTGATCGCAATGACACCAACGCTAATCTAGGTCACAAGGGATTTGTGATCAATTTAATGAACCTTCCGCATACGTACTGATTAAGTTCATCAAGAGTGTAATTAAAGGCAATCAGTAAGGTTGATGGACATGAGAAGCACAACCGAAGGAATATCAAAGAGTTGGCGACTGAGAGGAATCAATTATTCAATCACGATGCAGCCCGGAAAATGACTCTACTGTTATTCGTCAATTAATATTGGACATGAAGACTGGGAGAAAATGTATACAACGAATTGCATCATTTTTCAGTCAGGTGACTGGTTTTATGGGAATCATTAAAGTCAGCGCATTTAGCACAAACATCCGTGTATTTTTCATGTGTTTGTAGACTTTTGGAATTGAGACCTTCAGTGCCTTCTCCCACATGAGTACGGACGGGTTGGATTTTTTCTGCCCAACAATATTCTTTCACCTTTTCAACAATACTGATTTCCACGCAAATAGTTTCTAAAACATCTTCAATCATTCGTTTTTGATAAGTTTAGACTCCATCGTTCTTTTATAATGCCAAAAGTTGCAACTAATTTTCTCTCTTGATCACACCGAATATATTTTATACAGATTTTCATAAACCTTTGACAGGATTTATCAAGAAATTCGAGGTATATAACATTTTTTGAAAGGTATTGAAACCTCCTTCCATCGATTTCGGTGTTAAGCATTTAGCACAGCCACTGAATTCATTACGCTGACAATTGGAGATTGGCCATTCGCTCATGAACTAAATCAAATAGACAATTGCGCCCTGGAGCGACCTCACTGACCTGAATCCTCTACACTCCTCGCTAAAATGGTTATTTGAATTGTGTTGTTCTGATAACTTTGTTAATAGTTGGCCGTAGTTTCTATGAAAATAAATTACGATTATGTTTATTCAAAAGAGACGTAGTCTCTACCTTATTACTGTCTATTTTATTTGCATAATTTAGTTCTTTATGCCAAAAACGCAGTCTTATTTACAGTCATCCAATTTGGTAAGTAATGAGTGTTTCTGATT
The DNA here is from genome assembly GCA_037074705.1 of Zhengitettix transpicula. NCBI lineage: Eukaryota > Metazoa > Arthropoda > Insecta > Orthoptera > Tetrigidae > Zhengitettix > Zhengitettix transpicula. Next base: position 231,395,722 of record CM073590.1, on the reverse strand, counting down.
CAATCCCCCCGAGACCTGTTTATCTCATCTCTACTAGCAACAGTTATTAACTTACACCGTCTATAAGGGCTTCTCTTATCTGGATCCTTTCGTATATTGCCTATTCAGCCACATTAAATTCTGGGTCTCAGCATCGTAAGTCAAATTTATTCCGGGAAAAAGGAAAACTCGAATGTTAAGGTCCCCACGATGACAGACTCGTTTTCAAATGTTCTAACTTAAATATGAGGTAATATCCTATCCGAATGTCGAGACAGCGCCCTTAGTTTCTATCATTTTTCCACAGCTGCAATTCTACGTGCATTTCTCCTCGCAACACGTGCAACGTCATCTCTCAGGGTCAATCCACTCTCTCGGAGACCCTTCTCTGCAGTGTTTGCGATTGCAGCTACTCACTTCTTATTTCCACAAACGTTGTTTAATGCGCTCATGGTTAATGTAGCACAAGTACATTCGATTAGCTTAGCCTAAGTCCGAACTCTGTACAGTCTTAGGTGTTCTAGATTTCATATACACAATACCATTCACCGAGATCTGACTGTGATTATAGTCAGTACTGTTGGTCATACGCTGCCATTGCTGGAAACACTTGTGGAACGTAACTTTTCGAATGGTAAATTGTCCTAGGTCTCCTAATGGTTTCTCTTAATCTCGGAACCGTTTTCAACTTTGGCTATAGTTATAAGTTTATAGTGAGGAATGCCCGACCTACCTGATGCAGGTTTTTCAAGGGTTTGTCCTGCATTTCTTTAGGCGAATGCCGGGTAGGATCCTTAAAATATAGGCCGGGGGCCCTAGTTAACTCTTGGCTACCTTCCTCTACCCTTCCACATCCCCCCTTTCAAATCCCTTTCCTATGCTATAAGAGGAGAGTTGCCACTATGTGGATTACCCTATACATAGCCTGTCTACACAAAAAAAAGGCACCTCGGCCTGTTTTGAGAGGTGTATGTTCCGGGGGCGCAGACCTTGGGCATACGGTAAGAGTTGTCCGCTATTCCTGTTGCAATAATCGGCCAGATGCCTCCTAAACTGTTCGAGGCACGGAGAGGGTAAAGCTACGACCCCACAGCAAACCTCTCTCCCGCCATCGGAAGGACGTGGGACAAGTACCAAACGCCCGACCTATCTGATGCAGGTTTTTCTAGGGTTTTCCCTGCATCACTTTGAGGCGAATTGCCGGGTAGGATCCTTAAACCATAGCCCGGGGGCCATAGTTAACCCTTGGCTGCCTTTCTGCATCCCCCCCCCCTTCATTCCTTTTTCTATGCAGTAAGCGGGGAGTTGTCACTATGTGGATGATCTATAAGTAGCCGGAATATTGCATTTGGCCAAGAAAGCCGAAATCGATAGTGAAAAATTATGTTCTGAAAGTCCTGCAAGACACCATACAGGATTTTTTAAATGGTTCCGCCTTGCGTATCGTCAATATTCTCAAACAAAATCGCAGCTGAAGTCGCTACTTCATTCAGCGTTGTCTCCTTTTACTATTTGAACAGACAGGAAGCTGTCTTCTGAATTGCTCAAGGAATTGAGAAGGGAATTCCCGCAGCAACAGCGGAAGGGCGTGGGACAGGTACCAAGAGCCCTGATGCCCTCCAAAAATTTAAGGAAAGCCAGTAGGTCCAAGTAGTTTTTTTTTGGCGCCCTTGCATTCTCTTCCTCGTGTTTTTAAAGAGAAGAGGCCGCCACGTGGATGTACGTCGTGTAGCAGAAATGAATACAAAATATTTGAACCAATACAATGTTGACGGCAATAACAAGAACTGAAGAAATACACTATACGATATGGAATTTGGTGTGGTATGAAAATCTACTGGTCGATGTTTCATTATGGTAAAATTCTTACGTTCCGTCGTTATTCAACAAATTGGACGCATAAGTATTATTGAGGATTTATTTTATGGCTAAAGTAAAAACTAGTGCGTACTAAATTCTTCACATAGTTGGGTTTGCACGTGTATTAAGCAATCCCGTCTGTAATTATAATCGTACAACACACAGCAAAATACAAACGAAACATAATTCTCTCTTCGCGGTGTTTGCAATTTCCATTTGCTCTGGTGTATAATTTAGCGTTCGGGGCATTACTTTCAATTTTAACGCGCCACCGTCCAACAATGAAATGCACGTAACGAGCGAACGGCCATTGTTGCGGCGCTAGGTCAGTCCACTCTTTAAGGAGACAATCAGTGCCGCCTCGAGACACATTAAAGATGGCCACCCAAGAGCAAAGATTACGAAACAGCCACGACGGGAAGGCCTGCGCTCGACGAGAGCACAACCGTTCCATCGCACCGCGGAACCTGTAAAAATAATCAGCTACAAAGTCTACGATTTATCTGCCAGTAACGTTGAGAACGAGACGTCCCCTCTCCAGACCACAATAAAAATAAAAAAAGTGGACACAGACGTAGAAGTATGCCCAGACTATTCCTGGGGCGGAGAAGGACGACTACGTGTTCTCTGCCTTTAAAAATAATTAGCGTGACCAAAATAGATAACAAACGCACATGCGGCGCTTCAAAACACGTGGTCTTTCGTGTCACCACGACGTTAATATGCTCGTAAATAATAACAGGATGAACTTACATTGAACATTTTTCCGTTATTTTTTTATCAGACAAACATATTTGACTAATACAATAACCTCACTTGAAAATCGCATGCAATCCAAAGGTTTATGAGCCATTTACGTAATGAAATGTTTCGCGTGTATTTTTATGTCCACCACTGAATAGCAACAATTTATTAGCGTAAGATGCGATATAATATTTTCTCAGTAGATACTTAAAAAGATCCACGTTGGATTTTCATTTCTTTCTTTTTACATCTCGAGTTCCTCTTCCCTTCCATAAACATATACGTAGTATTTTTTTAATGAAACAAATATTATAGAGAAGTAAAACATTATTGGACAGCTTTAAATATAATTATATATATAAAAATATGAAATTACCATTACATTTGAAAGTTACTTTCCCCTCATAGTAAATACAAAAAAAAAGGAACCAATTAACCGTCACTAGATTGTGCTTTAAACCAACTTAGGATCACAGGTTGTTTCGAAATTAAATACTATTTCATCGCACAATACAAAATTACTATGTTCCATGTTGGAACATAATAACAACTTCAAAAATAACACAGTGCAACATAACCAGAAATTTTGGTAAACCAAAATCAATATAAAAGACGATGACACGCAAAGTTGGGAGCCGAAAAAATCTTGTTTAAAATTGATATTTATAGGACATTAAGAATAATCAAAAAAATAATAATATCGCCAACAGTCAAAAAATTGTACATTTATAATACTGTTAAATACAAATCTCTAATTTTACGGAATATTAAATGCCCCATTTTTCTGAATTTATTAGCTAATTTATTTTTATTGACCAAGATCTTGTTCTCCAAAGAACGTTTTACGTTTGAGTTGCCTTGTAGTGGGCTGATAATTGAGGCAGTAACAAATGCTATTTAACAGGTTTGGTCAAATAGTTTCACAGACAATTCATCCTCCTATCAATTATCGCCCAATCGAACAACGTCGTCATTGTCACATTTTGAATGACCCCATTCGAAAAGAAATTGGAAGTCCATTCTTCAGGATCGATTCGATTAACCCCCGTGGTTTAACCCGAATTCGTCTGCACATCACAATAAAACTGAACCGTGGGAGGTAACGATGAAACGTGAAGAGGTCAGAGTGACCGTACACATTCCCAATAATGTGCTCTGTATATCAGTTTCTGTCCCTCAAAAATAAACTGGGCACGATAGAACTTATGAGTAATGCGCGTTAATTACATTGCATCGCCAACATTTACCCTAAAACATTTTATTGCGACACCACAGTTAAAATCCCCGCTACATACTTTTTAAATGGCAATAAATTTAATCTTCGTAGCGATACAACTTAAGCTTAGACGTCCCTAAACATAACCTAAAAATCACATTGTGTGTTAGTTCAACAGTCCTCGGCATTTGTGGATACTACACAATCACTAAAACTAATCATATTAATATTTTTTTTAACGTTTTATGAATCATTTATGTTACGAGCCGCCAACAGGCAATTTTGGGTTTATGTCGGCTGTCAGACATTAAAATTAACCGTGAGAAAGGGGGGGGGAAACCCCTTTAATTAAAGGCAAATGTTCTGTGGAAGTAGATGAAAAATATTTCGCAGTGCATCACAGTAGTGAAAAATCAATTATCCTAACACAAAGAGAACAGTCTAACTTGTGTTTAAATTATTCGGTACTTCATGATACAACCAAAAAGCTCATTGTTCGGTTTTTAACACAAATATACCGCGTCAAGTTTATGACAAGGGCAAGCATTAAGAAGCGAAGAACTGAGAAGGTCCTGAGAGAAGACATGGAGGATTCGAAGGAAAGATTTTTTTTTTTAAAAAAAAAAGAGGAAGCTGAATGGGCAGCTAAATTTGTAAATAGAGGTTTGGCTTAAAGGGACTAAAATTATCACATTAGAGGCATAAGATTAGTTAGAAAGGAATTGCGGAAGGTTATGTGTAGACCAGTGGACACATGAAGGGTGTGATTAATACTATTGACGCAATAGGCGACAGTCCCAGCATGATGCTAGGTCTGAATACGTTTGGTCAAGAGTTTTACAATTGTACAGTTGGAACCGAAGAGAAACGTGTGATAAAGGAATCAGATGGCAAAAGCGAGGCTCGCAAGAGACTATGGTACATACATATCGCAGTAGAAATCCGGAAAATAAGTGAACACGAAAGTAGATAAATTTGAGGGAAGACTTAGAGGAACGTAGAAAGTCCTTGAGGTGACACTGGGTGAGATAGAAGAAGAAGACGGCACTTTGTCACCAGTGTGGCACAGCGAGTGGTAATGCAAAACCGAGAGTTTCCAAACATGAAAATGACATCACTGAAATGTTGCTTACACAATTATGTTAGTTAAATACAAAAAATTGTTCAGGATAAAACTGTGATGATTCTCTTAGATTAATGTTTTTAATAATTAATGTGATAAAATGGGAAAAGGGAAATAATAAGGTTCGATATGGATGTCAATATGCTGATTAAATACATAAAACAACAATTCTAAATAAGGAAATAAATGGAAATTCCTATATGAAGCAATATTTGAGAAAAACGTATGAAAATTAATATATGAACTTCAATTTTTTTAAAAATATATGAAAACTACAATTACACAAGTCATTCGCCGGAAAATGTCATATATATATATATATATATATATATATGTATAATATTTCAAACTGCCCTTGTCATGTGCTGGAGACAAACAAGAAGACTGCATAGAGAAATCTGACAAATTCAGAAACATGAAAAAGAGATCACTGAAAGTATTTGTGATGTGTTTTTTTTATACACCTGATGAAGTCCATAGGTTATGGAAGAAACAGAGTAATCTTAATACAAGTAATTTTGCTTAAATAAAAATAATTTTTAACTGACTCCTTGGTCATTACAGCTCAGTAATAAATTTCAAACTGTTCCAATTCGTAAAAGACCTGTTAATAAACTTATATATACTTAAGTTCTGTAGCGTAATGTACGTACAGGTAACGAATTTTTTCTATTTGTGTAACACAATGGTTGTATTATTTTTTTATCATCATGTTGGGCAGACAGACCAGAAAAATCTACACAAGAGAACATCGGATAGACTAGTCGATATGTATATATAGTTCAAAATTTTAAATTAATAGTTAATAATTAGTCTTTAAAGACTAGTTTGAATGGCAGGTTCAAGGATGCTATAATAAAAAATTTTGGACACAATTCAATTCGCTGTGGGACGACAGAATTCACTCTACGATTTCGGTTTGATAAGAAAACTGACGATTCCGAAAGAAAATCCAAGTGACTAGGATACATAGGAAGGTAGTGGATCGAAGGAAACGGTTTCAAATTAAAATTTGAGGAAGATACAGCTACAAATTTCCTGATCATTACAAAAATTATTCTATTGTATTCGAAAGATTCCCATCGGTCTAAAGGTACACGTACCCGAGCCGCCTATTCGAGAGTTAATGATATGATTTTTCGGCGTAGGAAATCGTGCACTGCTCTCTATTGTCGTTCATTTGGCCAATGATGCCAACGTAATAATCATCTGGGTGATAAAACGGTTCAGTGGATGCGGTCTTTTTCCCCTGCCTTCCGAGACCAAACCCTGCTAACTCGACCTTAGCGTTCGTTAAAGCAACGCAGCCGATAATTACTTGTGGTTTCGCTTTGGTATGACGGACGTTGAGGCGCTGAAAATGTAACGGGCGCCAGTGAACGAGACAAAGCGCTTTTAGCTGGGGGCACGGGCCTGCTGCTTTAAGAGGAGAGGCAGGTGAACCAACAGCTGACAAGCGGCTGTACACCTGGCTGCAGAAGAAGAGCAGCAAGCCCACAAGCGACAGCTGCGTGCCTCCTGTGAGCATCCTTCCCAAGGCGAAAGAATTTCACACCACAAATACTCTACTTGTCGCACGATAAATCCTTCACACAGCGCCATATACTCTCAGACCAAAGAGGCCACACGGCGTCCAAACTTTACAGCAGAAACCGCAGATATAAGTTACGCGGTCTACAAAGAAACATTAACGTATTGCTCGCCAAAGAATAAAGTAAAACTTATGGCAAAGCTCTCACACATCTACAAATATCGTATTTCAGTAAATATAATAATTTAAAGCAAAAATAGAAATCAGATTTCGGTTGAGTCTCCATAGTTGCAATAATGTTAACAGTTCATTAGTTATTCGCATTCTGAATGGTGCTGTAAATATATAATATACATGAAAAAATAATTATTAAACTACCAAAAAAAATCAGGGGAAACTTTGCATTTGTTTGGCTCAAGGAATTATGTATACATTTTAAAGTTTAACTGCCAAATGGGTAGGGGTGGTGAGCAATTTACAACTGAAAGTAACGACCAGTAATAATATTCATCACCAATTACAAACAAAAGCACAAATTACTCGTCATTTTTCACTTTAAAACCCGTAAAACGAAATTATCTATATCGTAGAATCGGTCTTTAAGAAGCTCATCATTTCGAAGCTCTATTTCGACAGAAAATAACGAAAGTACACTGAATGTTACGAACAATACAAATATGTAACTGTGGTTCGAGTCCGGCTGGTAAATTATATTTACACACACGTAAAAATCATAGTCTACACGAGACCGCCACACAGGGTGGTTCGGTTTTGCAGCAACGTTATGAAAACTTAAAATTTCGAAATACAAACTTAAAACTTGAAGGACTGAAAAATACCGTTCGTAAATTTAGTTAGAGCGTTTGTTTTTTTATATATTAGAAAAATTACCAGCTATTTAATTGGAAGCGTTGAGATAACGAGTTCGTTGTGTCAAATATGAATTACTGATCGTATTTCATGTATTATATACGTTAAAGCCGATCAGAAAATGCTCCTTACAGGCTAACTTACTTTTTTCACAATCCTTGTAGAAGTTCTCAGCTAGGCGTCATGTTCTTACAAGCAGCTTCAACTGTCAAGTTTCTTCACCATTGTTTGCAGAGAATCCAATAAACACGTGTTATAAAAGTGCAGCAGGTATCTCCTCTTCTCAGAAAAAAAAAAAAAAATCTGTAAAACTCAAGGACACCGGCTAGCGACGGTAACGGGCAACAAGCAAACGAGACTTTTGTTTTAGTGCGTGTGTTGTTGAGACTGCGAAAGCCGTCGTGCACCGAGATTAGTCCCTCGCAAACACTTCACCACACACCAACGTTCATTCACTTCAGTTGAAGACTGGCACGCAACAAGTGGCCATCTTGAGCCGCAAGAAGTAGTGGGAAAGACCGGCTCGTGATTGGCCGGCGGAAACTGCTAACAGCACAGCCACAGCACGTCGACAATGAGCCGGTTAAAACCATCCAAATACGCTGCACTAAACACTGTAATCCGCGTTACAAGATTTCTGCTTCCCTCGTGCTCGGAAAAGCTCTACGGGGTGTTCTGCGACCCTTCCTGGTTATTACTTAACATGGACACTCTGTGCGTCTATTATTTAACGGTCAAGTCTGCAGGTGCAACTGTTACAGTCAGACCCTGGTTCTAAATAATTAATTAATAGATATTCTTTATGGGGTAAGAAAACATGCAAGACGTAAAAAATAATTGAAACGCAAATGCTGGACTCTCACTGCTTCAACAAATACATTTGGTCGTAAACCGAGAACTTATGCAGCATCTTTAAATTTTTAATATTATTATTAAGAGCCATGCATTTTAGAAAAATGTCGTCTTCACATAAACATTTATTCATAAATCGACGTTTCTTCCTAAAATTAGGATATCTTCAGGTCACGACAATTGTTGACGTGATGGAGTAGAAAATCCAAATATTCGATGTTAAAATAATACTCCACTCCATCATTCATAAGTAGCAGCAAAAAAATGGATTTTAAATTTGATGTGCATTTTTTGGGGACTAATATTGTTGATATTTATTGATGTTGCAGCACTATTTTATTTGCCGATAATTAATATTGAATATTTGGATACTCTACAGCACCACATCCAAATATAGATAATTTATCATTTACTTTTGAAGTTCTCCGAACTATTTGTGGTCATTACCTGAAGAGATCCTAATTTTAGGGCGGGACGTTGCTTATATAATAAATTTTTATAACAATGATGGAAAAATATCTGACTTCATGATAATATTATAAATAAAGAAATGGTCTTTAATCAGAAAGGTGATTATAAATTTTATTGCAAAAATATATGTTAAATACACGACATTTCGTCCTCGTCAGGATAAAATTATTAAAAATTGTCGCACCTGATGAGGTCCTAGAGATTTTTATCTTAAGAAGTTGTTATATTTCGGCAGCTTTATTTTTTGACATTAATGGTCATAAATAATTATCTTAAGACTATCTGTTATAATCTTCATAGTCAGGTTCAATCGAATAACTGATTTAAACAAATGTCATTCCTCAAGATCATAACAAATTTAGATCTGATATTCCGCAAGAAGCTAATCGGTTATTACTGGCAGGTCCTTGGACTTGGTCTGTAAATTTCCTCCTCCACCTTCCTTGTCCTCGGCTACTTCCTTAACAGCTCTATTCTTCTTCTTCTTCCACTATTATGACCTGAAACTCCGTCCATGTGTCCTTCCTTCGATAATGTAGTTGGGTAAAAAATTTCTCCTTAGGATGTGACCGATCCAGTTTGCCTTTTTCTTTAAAACTGTAGTCAAGATGTATCCGATCCTCTTCTTATTACCTCTTTCACAAATCATCCATCAAATAGTCTGGGCAACAAATCCCCTAAATATCGTGAAGTTTTTCTGTCATAAAAAATACTAGTTGCCGTATAATTAATTTAAGTTTGGTTTTGAAACGTCAAAATGTACGCACGATTTCTCGTACTCGGTTTAGAAACTTTCTTACTAAGAAACGCCGTCATATCGCAGAATAATACGATTTCAATACAAATAACGTTAGTAAATAAGTGAATGAAAATACATTGGACAATTGATTAATTTTTATTATTTTTCCGAGCTGTAAAGCATCGAAATTCTTTCTAGGTTTACTATCACAGCACGTTCACAAAACTTCTATAACGGTTCTTAATTTCCCTAATTTGTTTAACATATAATATTAATTGATATGAATGAATACGTACACTTTATAATAATGCTCATGCTACTCGCTGCATCTGACAGAATTATTCTCAAAAACAGCCAATACGAAAGTGAAAATTTGGAAATTAATTAATGGTCAAAAAAGCAACATTGGAACATTTGAATTATTCATGTTTAACATTTCTGTGTGTTGCGAAATAGAAAAAAAATATATAATTCCAAGGATGACTACTTGGATTTTTGTTTCTAAATTATTTTTCTGTTTTTTTTTTTACAGTTTACAGTTTTACAGTTTCTCCAATATTCTTGTTACATTTTCTTTATAGTTATACAATTGTAAAAATATGAGGATACTAAGGAATCACTTCAACCTAGAAATTTCTCAATTACTCTTCACAGTTATTCAGTTTATATATTACAATATGAAGTTATTATTCTTTTTTTTAATAAGCACGCTACTCGAAGTTAATCCACAATGAGGCTGTAATAGCATAGGAAGAGATATAAAGGTGAGATGTGGAGAGGAGAAAAGAATACCCAAGGATCAACTATGGTTCTTTTGCTGTAGTTTAAGGAACCTAACTGGTATTCTTCTAACTGTGATGCACGGAAAACCCTATAGAAACCTGCGTCAGGTAGGTCGGACTCTTGGTACTTGTCCCACGTCCTTCTAATTACTGAAGACGAGGTTCGCAGCATTCCTGACATTATGTCTCGGCCAGATCTGGAGGCAGCTTGCCGTCTATTCCAATGGGAATACCGGAGAACTAGTTAGTGCCTTATGATCAACGAATTCGACCCTGGGAATACACCTCAGAAAACTGACTTAAATAACTCAGCTAATGAAAACCATTTAACATTTAAATTCAGAGTAAGGCACCTTTAGCTAGTTCTCTAATCTTTTCCAACCTGATAATTTAATTTCACGGCCAGTGTGGCTTTAACTTGTAAATTGAAAAGTCTAAAACCCTTGATCAATTTACATATAATGTCCCTTGTACATTGATATCCTATAATTTAGGCCACGTAAGAATTGTGATTTAGTGCATAAGGTCTTTGGATAAAGGAATTTTCTCACGTAGTAGACTTGGGTAGCTCAGTTGGTAAGTGAACGTCCCGGGTTCGATTCCTGGTCCGGTCGAGATTTTTCCATCCTGATACTTTAACTCAATTTAATTACATGGCCACTATGACTTGATCTTGTGAAATTTTTTGCTCTATTCTTGAATTATCTATTTTTTAATGTGACAGCCTACACGAGGGTCATCCATGTGGTTGTGGAAAATGTTTTTCTATCTCAACTTTGACCTGTATATATATATTTCTATTAAAATTAGGAAATGTACGGATCGACTGCAAACATGGGATAAAATAAGCTGTGACTAGTTTGATTATAATGAAGTATCTAGTAATTGCTTGGTTACAGAACGGAAGGTTGTGGACAACATGCAAACCACTGTTGCTAATTATACATACCAGAAATTTCAACTTTAAATATATATAAGTTATAGATTTTCAAAGATTTTAATTTATTGCTGGATATTATAATAGAAGTAATTATAGATTAAAATTAGGTCAAAATTATTTTCAATCAGAATTACTTGAAATAAAATTTTTCATAAAACATTACCCAGAGTGAATTTCGTCCTCTTCACTAATCTAAATAATCCCTCTAAAAAAGATTTTCTTCAAAGTTGCAATTAAATTTTAATTTAACAATATATTTCCGATATTTTATACGTGTTGACTTTTTGTCTACTTAGAACCTAACATATTTCTCCTTTGTCGATATTTTGTACAGTCCAAATTAGTTTTCATTCAAGTAAACAAACCAGTGAAAGAAAATTTAGTTCTCCGTCGACAATTTACTCCTTGAAGATTGTCGTTGGATAATTCTTACACGAAATGTGTTCATCATTCATTCTTTGTGAAAGACATTTCATAAAAAAAATTAACGAAGATTATGCAGAATTTTAATTGAATATGTTTTGAATAATTTGAATTGATCTTATTGAAATCAGTCAATCTACAAATTATTTTATTATTATTATTAAGTACCTGACTACGGTAAATTTCCTTCTCCATCTTGCCATGTCCTTGGCTTCTTCCTTCATAGTCTAATCAATATCTTCTTCTTCCTCCTACAAGTCTTCTAACAGCTGCATTCTTCTTTCGTGATCTGGAACTCCATCCATGTGTTCGTCGATGATGTCGTGCAGTGAAGAATTCCTAATTATGATGTGTTTGATTCTGTCAGTCTAACTGTAGTCAAGATTGATCTCTTACTCTTCCTAGAAACTCCTCATATTTTTTACCATATAAGTCCATTTTTTTTCTATTCTTCTCCAACACCATTTTCAAAATTTACCAAGTGTATTTCTTCCTCTTGTTTAATGTCTATGTTTCTCATCCGTACAAAACCCTGGTCCAGGTGAAGAACTTTAACAGGTTCTTATAATTTTTACTGGCGAAATGTCAAATAATATATATTGAATTTGGAAGAAAATGGACGTTTTTATGGCTTATAAAGGTTATTTTTGTATTAAATGAAAATGATGAGACTATTATAAATATAGTTTAATATACATGTAAGCTGTTTAATTTTAACTTATTGATTTTTATTTTGTTATAAATGTAATCTAAATAATTCTATATTGGGATACGCTTTGAAAGCATATTTAATAGGGACAGTCCCAAATTACCAGCTGTCTATTAATGATTAAATATGGGTTTAAGAACAGATTTATGATAGAAGCCGCAAGTTAACCAGCTGGGTAAGATCGATCTAAGTCGTAATTTGATTTGAAATATAGTTTGCCTGAATATGTAATGCTGTTGACTCCCAATAGAGAACGGTTGATATGCAATATCTTATTTTTTTAATATTATTGTCTCATAACTTCTTCACCGGGACTTACCATTTTGCAGTTACCTACAAACCTTCATCATTGTTATCGTTATCATGTATTAGGCGCAAGGTTAAGAAAATCGTGTCTTGCTAACACTTTTATTGTTTTTATATACAACCAACCCATTTTCCTTTTCGCTGGTCTGATTTCATCCAGCAAGTCCCTTATTAATGACAATAATCTAACTTAGTTTTCGTTCAGTTCATTCAATCCTTCAAATAACAATGTCTATTGGTTCCTTATGATCCAACCTAGTTTCCGCTCAGTTCATTCAATTCTTCAACCAGCAGTCACGGAGAAAAGAGTAATTGTTGAGAGTTACAACAAAGAGGAAACTTGTTTCCGTTGTACATTTATTCTGGGTAAACTCGGGTGTGCGTGTAGCTTTATCAGATTGTACGAAAATACAGAGTTCTTCACACTACACCCTAAAATACACAATTTTTTTTCGAGATAACACTTATCTATCGCATTTTCAATGTCAAGTTTAAGGTTAAAGGTGAATGCAGTTTGCAGAGCAACTCTTAACAGTGCTGATAATTCGACGCTCTATTTGATTCCTCAATGTTGCTGGCAGTCTTACGTTAGTTTCTGCTTAACCTCCAGAAATAATTAATACATGAAACTGAATATATATTTTAGAATTTTACAGGTAACCTTTACGTTTATAAAGTTAGTATTGAAAATTCCAATTATTTTCATTCAAAATTTTATTTCACCGTATTTTATTGTTGAAGGAGAGAATTCCTGGATATGAAACCTTCAACGCTTCCCTGAAGACCAAAACATCGCAAATAAGAAAAATTAAAATACACTGGCAATATTTCCAGTTATCTGTCAGTTTTATTAAATTCTATAGTCAAATTTTATGTAGTATAATACTCACAATTTCTTGAATATTAAGAACACTTTATTGACTTTCAATCACAGCATATATAGACATTTGAAACTGTTTAATTGTAATGAAGGATGTAAATATATCTTAGTTCCAGAAGTATTAAAGCAACAGTTTCACTTGTAATGTAGTCTTCAAGGAGAATAATTTAATAATGATGTTACTTCTGCCTATCACAGTTCAGTGCACTACATAAAAATCAATACAGTCAAATAGTGGAACACTCCAAAATTATATGATTTTGAAAATTCAGCATTATGTTACAGTTTTGATGAATCTAACATTGAACATTTTATTGCTTCTTTCAAGGCTGTGAGAACTAAAGATACGTTCTTGGGTGTGGCATTGTACCCCATTATGCCAACACGCATAATTTTACCCTGTGTAGGTCCAAGTCCTCCTGAAATCTCTACTCCATACCTGTAAAATGTATTCCATCATAATAATGCTATGCATTTAAATTAATATTATAATGTTCTTCTTACACAATACTTACTTCTTCATAGCATATTCTGAAATAGCCTTTTGATCAAGATTTTGTGGAACTGATATAGATGTTACTGTTGGAAGACGTGCTGTTCTTTCTGTTACATAAAATGTTAGTCCTATTTTCTGCAGACCGTCATGGAACTGAGCTGCACAAGTTCTATGCCTTTCCCAGCAATTCTCTAAACGTTCCTCAGCAATCTGTGCTAGTCCTTCCCTGAGTGCATACAGAAGGCTGACTGGAATTGTATGGTGATAACTAAAACAAAATTAATGTTCAATGTATTTTAGACAATAGCACTTACTCTTCATAAAATTTATTAAATACTATAAACACTAATAAATAAATTCGGATATTTTTCAACAAAATTTTGTCATAAGAGTGTATTGCCTCACAGGATAGAATCCTTAAACCATAACTCCGTTGCCCTAGTTAACCCTTGGCTAACCTTCCTCTACCTTCAACATCCTGCCATTCAAATCCCTTCATATGCTATTAAAGGAGCCTGTTATTCTAAAAACAATAAAGAGGGTTGTCAGTTATGGAATCTATGCACATTTGTTTGTGCTCCTATTCATCTCAAACAACTCTTACAAAATAAAGTCATGTTCTATATGTGTGTATATATTTTTTATTTTCCTACTTTTCCATCTCATTCTCAACATCTCTCCCTGAGAGATTTTGTTTGCTTTATTGCACATGATTGTTGCCAAATCACTGTTGAATTGCTTATTGTATTGCAAATTTCTAGCCTGTAGTCAGTGCAGCAGACCCTGATAATATATTTCAAAATTTCTGTGAGGTATTTCTTATTGAATTCAACAACTTTTTTAAGTAACTTACCTTACCTTACAAACAAATATAGAAGAAAGATTCATATAAAGATATACATATATATAATATTGGTATGGAAAGGACACCTTGGCGACACCGCACTTCACTTTCAGGTAAGCAACAACCTATCTCTCTGTCACATTCTTACTGTTACAATATATATATATATATATATATATATATATATATATATATATATATATATATATACAATATTAGGAGAATCCATTTAAGGAATTAATTCACATTCAAACTTGGATAGTGAGGAAGGATAGAAATAAATAGGAGAAATAGGAGGATTGCGCTTTATTTGAATTCATACGCTCGGGCGAAGAATTACGCACATAGAAAAGCATATGTTCAAAGCAGAGAGAAGGATGGAAGAAGAAGGAAAGACTGAAAATATTTGACCCAGGCGGGACTTGAACCCACGTATTCTGCTTAGTACACAGACGAGATGGTTAAGGCGTCTGTGTACTAAGCAGAATACGTGGGTTCAAGTCCCGCCTGGGTCAAATATTTTCAGTCTTTCCTTCTTCTTCCATCCTTCTCTCTGCTTTGAACATATGCTTTTCTATGTGCGTAATTCTTCGCCCGAGCGTATGAATTCAAATAAAGCGCAATCCTCCTATTTCTCCTATTTATTTCTATCCTTCCTCACTATCCAAGTTTGAATGTGAATATATATATATATATATATATATATATATATATATATATATATATATACAGTAATAATACATTTATTGCACTCTAATCTCAATGCTTATTTACAAAACACTCACATGCGTGGTTTTCCAAAACAAGACCAGTAGTCTCCCAGTAGAGTCATATCAAAATAAAATACTTTAATATGTGTTTTTCTTTCATTGATTTTCTGCCTGCAACAAAAAATTAATAATTAATAATGGATTATTTATAACAGTCCATTTCAGAATTTAATAGCTGATTAACACCATAATTGTACTATTTTACACTTCAGTGTGCATAGAAATAATCTTTTATTATAACAAGATAAAATGTGTTAAATGGGCCCATTGAAAGATTCTGTTTATAATTTTTTTTAAATATTTAGTAACTAATGGTATGGTTCTTACAC
This sequence comes from Zhengitettix transpicula, assembly GCA_037074705.1. NCBI lineage: Eukaryota > Metazoa > Arthropoda > Insecta > Orthoptera > Tetrigidae > Zhengitettix > Zhengitettix transpicula. The sequence goes on along the minus strand of CM073590.1, from coordinate 231,379,858 downwards.
AGCTCTTTCACTGAAAGTAATTGGACATAAGCCTGGAGGAGCTCCCAGGACTTTTTGTGAACCAGTGTAAACAACATCTAACTCCCACAGATCTGTGTATAGTGGTACACCTCCAAGTGATGCAACTGCATCAACCACAAGCAAACAGTTGTATCTGTAACAGACAAGTAAAAGTGTAAAATAAAAATTAGCTCAATTTTAAGATAATTGCATATATTGTGTGGTTGGCCAGCACACCAGGTGATTCTCTCCTGAAGAAGAAGGTTAACAGCGCCAAAAATTTGAAGAACTTCCTCCTTTCCATCATGCCAATGCTAAACCTTAATTTCATGTAAGCCAATTACTTTCTATCTTTCTTTTCAATGCCAATTATTTTAATTACATATATTTCTTGATATGGACAAGAAATTATTTTGAAAATATCACATTGTAATTAGGTTATCATCATATCTTAAGTGCAAAGGTAAAATACTCTCAGTATTTTTTACAACCAGCAGTAAAACAGAATAATTTGATTAACCTGTATTTTTTCTTCAATTCTGTTAACTCTGAATGAATGAAAGGATAGAATAAACATTAAATTTAATTATTAAATATAGTGTGCTATATCTTGTAAATGTTTGTACTACACATATTTAAACCCTGAGTGAGCACTTTATAAAAGTATACTTTAAGTTATAAAGAGACACAAATACTTTCTGCATTTCTAAATTTGTTCCTGTAACTTTATTGAATGTATTAAAAGTTTTGAGGAAACTGGCTTTATCCACATATATAAATATGAATCCAAAATTTAATCCAATAATTATGTATAAAAACTATTTCAATATTTACATAAAAATTATAGTTTAATTTTAGGAGATGTACCTGTGGCATATAGCTCCAAGATATTCTAATGGCTGAAAAACACCAGTGGAGGATTCACCTTGAGTGATGAAGAATAATATTGGTCTATATTTAGAAATTGCATATTCAATCTCTTGTATCACAAAATTTTGCCCAGCTGGTTTCTCCACTGTTTTAACTACTGCTCCTAATCACAATATAATTTTTTAATATATTTGTAACCATAACACAAAACTACAGAATTTACATAATCAGTGATATAGTTTATAACATGATATGTATTATTTGGGATTCACAACACCTGGAGAGGTTAACTGCTATAGGCAACATCATTAAATATGTGTATGTTTAGATATAAAATGAAAATAATGGAAAATTGTGTAATTTGTTAAACAGTAACAAATTATTTTTGTTTTCAGGAAATTTGGGTTGATGTATTTTATATGTAGAGAACATGGGGCATGTAGGCTCCTACTACTTTTCCTGTTTGCCAGAAGTGTGTGAATCTGAGGCTACAGGGATATGTGAGAGCCATGGGATGCATGATCAGTACTTCTGTCAAAGGTCAGTTAGCATATATTGAAACTAAGCTCAAAAAATTGCATTCTTTAAATTCTAATTATGATTCTTGTTCCAGACTTGTTTTGCTAATTTGAAGATTCTATTTCCAATTTTTGCATGAGTATTTTGTGTGCTGGTACATAGAGGGGATGGTTAATCAAATTTGCTAGACTCATTCTCTGTCATACAGAATTGTCAGAAAATGTGTTGTGCCAAGTGAATTTTTTTTGTAAAAAAATAATTAATGTGTTGACTTTCTAGCAAATTAATCACTACATAAATTTAATTCAATTTCTGTCTCATTATTTATCAATTCAATGGTGATTATATAGTAAAATAGCATTAATATTTTATGATATAAGATAAAAAAATTACTTTGTTTACGTAAATAAAAAACTATGAAATACATATAAATGGACTGTTCACCATAGCGTGAAGCCATGTTTCCTGCACGTTGTCCCCATATGCCATGATTAGCAATTAGAACTACTTCACCAGGCTCAATGAGGTTACACATGGCCGCTTCCATACCACCATGACCAGTTGCACTGACAGCTAAAGTTAATTTGTTTCTTGTTTGGAAAACATATTGTAGTCCTTCTTTGATTTCATCCATTATCTATAAAATATTATTTAAAATAGTTTATTTCTGATTTATTAGGTTTGTGATAAACTTATGATCTATGAAGTAGCCAAATATTCTCCTTTTCTCTTACACACTAATTTAATTACAACTCAGTTGCCTAATGTGTTATCTTGGTTGTGTATTAGAATATTTATGATATGCTTTGAGAGAAGTTCAAATGTTCCATTAAGGGCTTCATTGTTCTCTACGGATTGGAGGTCAGAAAATAGACAACTGTATATTTTGAATGACACAATGCCTTGTATCATAATGAAACAATAGTTTCTAGAAGATTGAGAAACTAAAGAGTTCAGAACTAAATTCATTGCATCTCCAATTTTTAAAGTTTTAAGGATGTATTTTTCTGCTCATGTATAATATATATTCCCAAAATGATTGAGACAGGTCTCAAATAAATATTTCAGGTTTCTTTCTGAAATTGTAACTGGTTGGTTACTGACATCTGGTGCTGTTTGAAATGTGGGAAAGTCTATCAAGAGCATTTCAAGTAAGTGACCATGAAGTCTCAATGTTACCAACAAACTCAATAACTTCTAGATTCAGTTTGATAAAAAGTCTAATTTCATTAACTTCAATACATAATTAAAAGCATCTGTTTAGAACAGTGCTTAATATCAGTTAGTGTCTTCAGAAAATAAAATAAGACTGTTGAAGTCTAATATACACTTGTAAGTAAAGTATGAGAAGATTCGGGGGGGGGGGGGAAGCATTTGATTCATTATATAGGGTGTTTCAGAATTCCGATATAGACTTCTACAGGTCATAGAGGTGACTTAGGACATAATGTTTTGTGAAGAAATGCAAACAAAATGGGCCGAAGGCAACTAACTGTTGATGTCCAATATTTTGTTTACAATCAGTTTTGCTGAGTTGGTTTTCACCTCAGTTGTCGTTCAGTCATTGAATAGTACAGGATGGTAAAATACACGTTGGAAGATTACACTGAAATGTTGATAATTTACGGTGAAGCTACACAACACAGGAAAGGGATTTGAAATGGGGGATATGGAAGGGTAGAGCAAGGTAGCCAAGAGTTAACTAGGGCCCCCGGGCTATATTTTAAGGATCCTACCCGGCATTCGCCTAAAGAAATGCAGGACAAACTCTAGAAAAACCTTTATCAGCCGGATCGCCTCCCTCCACCACACACCATGTTTGCCAGAATATAACAACTGCTGCGAGAAACAAGTAGGCCTACATTCGAAGCTAGAAGGGCTTACTGTGGTGCTCCACGGACGCGCCGCACTATCGACTTGTAGGAGAAAGTCCTTCAAAGTCCTTCGAAAAGAACCCATCAACGAGTACTCGAAATATTTCCATGCCATACGATATCAGCAATCGCCCTCAGCCCATTTTGTTTGCGTGCAGTGAAGCGGGAGATTTGAAATCGATTCGATCTTCAAACTTATTTTGCATCCAAATGCTACATTTCCAAACATGGGTTCCTCATAAAACTCTATCTACTAAGTCCCCTCTACCAATCCCAAATATTAGATAATAGGAATTCTGAAACACCCTGTTCTTGCACAAAAGACATATTGTTTCATCAAATTTTGAACCAGTATGCTACTATTGATTTTTTACTGAGAAAGGAATATATTTGAATTTATCGTAGCAGTGTATTGAATACAAAATTTTATTATTTTTGGATTCCATTCGTGTTACGAATTCGGAATTTTGATTATTTTATATGAATTGAAAAGCCGTAAGTCATTTGAAAAATTATTTCTGTTGTTCTCTTTATTTTCCTTTGTGGGCATAAACGTGAACAAGTTGTTATCTGTTATACGGCCCGCTCTTTGAAGTTTTTAAATATTTTAAGTCACTCCAGCATTCGTTGCAATTGATTTTTTCTACGCCGCATTGCGCATATCAGCCGCTGTACTGCGGTTGCATCCTTCTACTCCGTAAGTTCGGATTCCCTATGCTTCCTTATTCAAAAGTTAACACGTTCTGCAAATTACTCTTTTACCCGTGTACTTTGTTTATCTTCCTCCGCATGATCGGAGAGCACAGCTGTATTTGACAATGACAAGATAACGCTTTTATTGGGGATACCCGAAAAAGGCCAAGCAACACACTTTGCAAACTGCATTTTACAAACTTGAGCTTGCTAAATAATTAGTTGAGTTAGAAAAGGGCAGATATTTTGGACGTATGTAAAAACGTGACCATATTTTGTTGGAGTCAAGCATGCAAGAAGAGTCGACACAAACACCCCAAAAAAAGTCCCCAAGTTTAGACTTGACTAACATGAAACCATTACAGGCAATGACTACGAAAGGAATAAAAGCTATTGTGCAGATATTTAATGCATAGATAATATTAAACTACTACCCACGCTTCTGGAAAATCTCAGAAATAAGCCTTTGATCTGTACTCTCAAAGGTTTTTGAAAAAATTCTGCTAAAAAGTATCAAACCAATATTGTAGAAAAATAAAATAATAACCGACCACCAGTGCGGTTTCAGAAGCAACCACGGAACAATAGAACAAATACACCGAATAGTCAAGAAAATCAATTATGATCTAAAAGCGAAACAATACTGCTTGATATATAGAAGGCTTTTGATAAAGTGTAGCATGTATAAAGTTAAGAAAACATAACCTCACCATATTTTAAGTCCGATCTAAGTAATCGTCACTTCTACGTAAAATACCAAGATGCATACTCAGAATTGAAACCCATATTTTCTGGAATCCCCTAGAAAAGTGTATCAGGACCGGAGAAGTATATAATATACATTGCAGATATGCCGACCACAATTTTCAGACGATGCCGCTGTTTCAGTCTGAAATATTAAACTAGTCAGCGCCTCAAGAACCTAAAAACTACCGTGACAAAAACACAGACATGGCTAAAAAATGGGAAATACGGACCAATGAGGACAGATTTATTCACCTAACGTTTAATATGAGGAGAGCACGGAGAGACACAACTGCACGAGTTAGTTGACGAAACTCAAAATCCAAAACATTATTCCACTCACACTGGTTGACTTGGCTTAATGAAGCGATTCGTGATAGGTTTAAGAAGGGAAAGTAAATGCTTTCAGTTTCCATCAATAACGTCTGAAAAAATTAAAGTTCGCATTTTGAAAGACCTTCAAATACGAAAATTAATGGCAGTCAACTTCAGTCGAGCATCTGCTGGAATCCTATTAAAATGCTTGGCTGCAACACGAGAGTCAAAGTTCACTTTCATCATGTTCATCTCATTTACTTTCCAAACAATCTTCTTCTGAAGAACACAGCGAGCGCTTCCATCTGGATATTAAAATTATGGAAAAGAGTTATCAAGGAATGTGGCCGACTATTGTTGGATGTTGACCAGAGACTGTACGGACGCTCACCGAAGACAATTTAAAGAAAGGAAGTGGAGGTGCTGTTGTTGAATGTATATTTCTTTTTATCTATTCCTTAAACCATCATTCCATCCCTCCAGAGAACATTTGAACACGTTTCAAAGTCATGTATCAATGTCGTTAAAAATAACGTTTTTTTTTTAAAAAAAAATTAGAATTGTCATATTTCCGTCATTTGTGAAAAAAACCTGATGAGATACGGAATTATAAATGTCATTTTCGGAATCTACGCAAAAAAATCCATTCAAATAGCAGTAAAAAGTTGAAACATTGCAGATCAGAGGTATATTTATGGTGTGCTTGACAGTAGAGAACACCTCGTCATGTCAAAGAACAACCTAGTTCTTTGACCAGTATTGTAATGTTCTTATGATAATACAATAATAATAAATCTGGATGACAGTCAACCGAGCAACTGAGCTGAATTCAACTAAACCGCTTCGAGTGGAGAAAACTGGATAGGACAAAGGAGTGCAGTTTTGGCCTCGGCAGGAATGGCCCGCATGTTTCGCCATCGATTTGGCACGAATGCAGGAGTTAGCGTTTGGCGGCAGTTCACTATAGGTCACAAGCCAAATATCCACAAAATGCTAGTGATCCGTCGTGTTTTAGAAGCAAGCCTGAAGCAACGTTACGGTAACAAGAAACATAGAAGGCAGGGTACAGCAGGCCTAGAACGCCTCCAATATAGACGAGAATCTCCTTACCAGTAACAGTATCGGCACGATGTTCACGAAAGCATAAAGTTTGGAGTGTGAAAATTGGACAATTTGTAAATGTGAAAGAAAGAGACTCGTATATCGACGTTAATCGGCTGGAGAGGAGCCAAAGTGTGGATGCAGAGGAGGTATATAAAAGAGCAGAAGATTCAAGTTCACTCTAGACACAAATACAAACTAGGAGAGACAAAATCTAGGTCGCGCCTCAAGTCCCAACCACAATCTAAATTTAGGACAATAGCTGAAAGAGCCTACGAAGGAAAGGGATCGGCGAGGCAGTCCGAGGAAGTGGTACAAGCAGAATTTAATATCTGATACGAATAGGAAGGCGAATAACAGGACTAAATGGCGAACTGCTCCAAAACAACCTAATCATTATTAGATCAGACTCGAACGCGATGCTCTTACCATCTCCGCTACCCTGGTCGAGTCGCCGTCAGATCCGTCCTGAACTGAGACTCGCCTGCAGTTTACTAAATCTCATTCTTCACTCAGGGTTTATAATTAATACTGATGACAGTAAAGAGAATAACTAATACGGGAAGACAGCGAACGCTGTATCAAATATTGTAAAGATGAAATTTGTAGACAAAATGGTGAACTGCGGAGGACGACGTACCACTCAATACATCATTCAGAAAATCTCCCTATACATCGAAAATATACTACATCAAAATTAAATTGCTAATGTCATTTAATTTCAAGTACCGAACAAGTCTTATGTGTAGTAAGAAAATAATTTGCCCAGTTATTTGCCAACGTGATTAACATTCAGGTCAGCTGTGTCCGCACAAGGTCGTCAAGCAACGTTCGTGATACGAGGGACTTAATCTGTGGGAGAATTCTTAGAGAAAATTGCATCGTTTCCTGGCCATTAATATTTTCTGTCAAAATAACCTCTGCTTGAGAAGTATACGGATACCTGCGTGCACTCTGGATGGAGGTGGCCCACGAGTTGGTGGCCAAGGGCGTGCAGGACCCTGGGGGAGCAGTTAGAGGGACCAGGTCCCATCAGCACCTTGGTGCGAGGAACTTCCAGGGGCTCCAGGAGACGAGCGGGCGGCTGCACGTCCATGGCGAACCAAACTGAACTTATCTGGGCTACGATAACGAGCAAGGTCGCGCACCAGTCACATGGACACGTGAACTCTACTCCGGATACGTAGAGCTGTCCGATCTCTGTACGCCAATGCTATCAGCGAGTCCTCATTCAGTTATTTAAAAGTGTGGTCAGCTCAGCGTCGAGAGCCCTTTCTTGAAACATATCTGCTGTGGCAATTGCCAGGTTGGCAGCGTATTTACACATTGGTACCATTTAGTGACTAGTAAAGAAACTGTTTTAATATTCATGACTTCATCCCCCCATTAGGACTTTTTTTCAACTTTCCGTCAGTACTTTTTTGCCCTTGCATATACCGTACCGACTTTGCAAGGATATATATATATATGTATATATTGTATATATTGTAATATACAGATGATAATGGAAGTTAAAAATCTTTATTTAATTTTTGAAGAATTCGAGCCCCACGTTGTGCTGACATTTATGTAATAATCAAATAGTAATAATTAGTCGTTTAATTTATTTGCCCCACGTTGTAGAAGCCATTTTAGTTTTAGTTTTATCAGACAAAACTTCTCCCAAATGATAAATTATTTATTTGCGAATTCAATTTGCTTTAATAAATTTTGTTTTTTACGAATAGTTTCTTCCTCAGGATCCTAGAATAAAATAGTTTTATTTTAAGGCTATACGAATAGCCACTGGATTTGTAATTTTTTTCTTAACCTAAAACTCATTTGTATTTCTAATTTTTATTTTATTTTGTGGCAATAAAAGATAATTCCAACAAAATTTGAGATCTGGTTCTCTCAGGGCCTTCACTGGGTTTGATAATGAACACAACAAATTGATTTAAAATCTCATTAACAAAGCAGTTTAAAATTTTGCTAAACAATATGTCGATAGAATGAAATAAATTAAAAGTAAAGAAATTAACTCTGATTAACAATTTAAAAGAGAACGAAATCTGACTTTATCCTTTAATTAGCGTTTACAATTAATCATTAGTTTTGGTTTTGTTACTTACATCTGTCCAGCTGGTACCAGCATTCTTTTTGGTTTCGGAAGTACACTATTGCAAAATTTTACACTGACTCTAAATATCGACTCACAGATTTTACACTATTGAAGTCACAACTGATAGGCTCCCAGGAACTCGGATGATCCTCCTGAATGTCAGCTACCTGATGTCTGCTTGCCTTACAGGAATCCTATGATTCGTAGATTTATTAGTCTTTTACTGATTTGGACTTAAACTGCAACGTAGATCCTTGAAGATTTGTTTTAACTGTTTATTCTTTCGGAGCGAACTAACTTTTCTTTAGCTCCTTGCTGTAGACTTAAACTGTCAATTTTACTATTCCGCTCTTTGCTGCTCACCAGAAAAACTTCATCCGATCTAACAATTCTTGTAGTACCAACTATATCCTAGCTGGCTGTAGACGTAAAAAGAACTGACTTCCTTTCCTGGCTGGCTATAGACGTAAACTGCTCGACTTTCATGCGCGCAAAACGCCATTTTGACTTTTCAACAAAAGCGGCTGAACTCGCTTTTCCATTGTTGCTTTGTTCGATCAGACCGCTATAATGGATTTATCAAACAATTCAAATTTTATGTCCAAACAATTAATGGCCTAATTAATTGGCATTACAATATATATATTATTTAGTTACATCTGTTACATATGTCGGTCATCTTTTGCTACACTTTCCCCTTACAGAATCTCACATTAGGACTTATCGATTTGAGGTAACAACAATAAATCCAAATTAGGATGGGTTCCTATCCAAAACCAGACACGAACGCGAGTATTCGTCACAATGGTCTCTGCGATTTCATAAATACATTGAAGCTAAACGATTGAATAAATTATGCTGATTTATTAAGAACCATGTATATTTTTCCTCCAAGGCTGAAACGAGATATGGACAGATAATTTTTCAGTGTTGTTGCCTCTGCTATTCTTTTTCTCCGTGTTTCCCTACAGAACAAAACTTCGGTAGTGTTCGACCAACATCGACTGAGTAAAAATAACAAGTGTTGACAACTAACACAATCCCACTGACTTTCGTGACATCCAACTGGCCGTTACCGCGACTGCTTTCTTGTGACATTCTCTTTTGTGATTTTTGGTTTAATTCCGTCCGCACTCTCAGAGTTGTCAACATTAATAAAAAAAATCTCTACAACCGTTCGTTTTAAATATGGCTGAAAGAGAAACATGGAAACATGGTAACAAGAAAGAAACGAAAATCGGTCCATGAGGAACGTTTTTCAAAATAATTACCTCACCTGGAGGATTGCCAAAGAAGCAATTAACTACGTATACGGGTTGGACAATGCAATATTATCCGTTAATATTAGAACATGAAGATGTGATTCTTCTCCAAAATCTCTTCGTGGACATTTGAACCTTCCTCAGCAAATTTTAATGATGCCGCAAGCGTAAGTGAAATTAGTACTGATCTAAATTAAAACGTCAATCAACAGTAATAATGCTTCCATTTTTTCTTAATGTTTCTCTGTCGAAAACGGATTTTCATTCTAGAAAAAAAATACTGTAAACGACATTTCACATGATCCTCTCCGTTTATGAACCAAGGTTCCCACAAGCCGAGGCTCCTCGGCCTGTTCTGAGAGGTGTATGTTCCGGGATCACAGACCTTGGGCATACGGTAAGAGTTGTCCGCTATTCCCATTGGAATAGTCGGCCAGCTGCCTCCTAAACTGGTCGAGGCACGGAGAAGGGAATGCTGCGTCCCCACAGCAAACACCTCTCCTGCTATCGGAAGGGCGTGGGACAAGTACCCAATGCCCGACCTACCTGATGCAGGTTTTTCTAGGGTTTTCCCTGCATTTCTTTAGGCGAATGCCGGGTAGGATCCTTAAACCATAGCCTGGGGGCCCTACTTAACCCTTGGCTACCTTCCTCTACCCTTCAGCACCCCCCCTTTCAAATCCCTTCCTATGATATTAAAGGGGAGTTGCCACCATGTGGAATACCCTCATGTAGCCTGTTACCCTAAAAAAAAAGAGTTTCGGGTTGTGATTTAAAATTTTTGACCTCATTAAATTTTTATATGCATAATAGCATCTATTTCTATTTATTATTCGGGTTTTAATATCGTATGAGATTATATTTAAATTGCTTATTTGTGAACCCAGATAAGTGAATTCATTTACTTGTTCAAAGGAAAACTTCTTTACTTTCAAACTCTCAAATTTCTTGTTTTGCGTTCTGTTAATTTCCATATATTTTGTCTTGTTTCCGCTTATTTCCAATCCTCTTATTTTGGCATCATTGTATAGTTCGAATTACAATAAAGTTATGATGGAGTTCCTCCAAAATAAATCAAAGTATTGATCACGGAAATATAAAAAGTAAATGAAGATCGTTTTGAATGAATTTGTCTCCGCTCAACGGCGAAGCCACAGTAGTTCTTTCCATAGCAAGGAGAACCGCCAGAACACGTCGCTTTTAAATTAGAGTGGAAACAATGCTCAGATAACGACGTAGTTACGTATGCACTAGATTAATGAGGATGTTTTCTATGATAAATACGCTTGAGGAAAAAGTGACTACGTAAAAGACTTACTAAGTGGAAATTGTATTACGGTAAATAACGTTTGTTGATTCTTTCTTCTAATAAATCCAGAAGATAAGCAACTAACCGTACACGGAAATGGTGTGAATTTTCTCTTGAAAAATGAAATATTATTTTTGAAATACTATTTTTTTTTTCATTACAACTGTTTCTTATATTTTCTAACGATTTTCCGTCAAAATCAAAATAATCGATATATCGCATTGTACGATATCTATTCCTAAACTGGTCGAGGTACGGAGAAGGTAATGCTGCGACCCCACAGAAAACTCTTCTCCCGCTATCGGAAGGGCGTGAGACAAGTACCCAATGCCCGACCTACCAGATGCAGGCTTTTCTAGGATTTTCCCTGCATTGCTTTTAGGCGATGCCGGGTAGGATCCTTAAACTATAGCCCGGGAACCCTAGTTAACCCTTGCCTACCTTCCTCCAGCCTTCCGCATCCCCCCTTTCAAATCCCTTCCTATGCTATTAAAGAGAAGTTGCCACTATGTGGATTACCCTCATGTAGCCTGTTACCCTAAAAAAACTGAGGCGGAGGCTACCTTTGGGGATGCCTTCACATCTCTCTGTTCTTTTTTTTAACTAAGGTTCCCGCGTGCCGAGGCACCTCGGCCTGTTTTGAGAGGTGTATGTTCCGGGGTAACAGACTTTGGGCATACGGTAAGAGTTGTTCTCTGTTCCCATTGGACCAGTCGGCCAGCTGCCTCCTAAACTGGTCGAGGCACGGAGAAGGGAATGCTGCGAACCCCTCTCCCGCCATCGGAAGGGCGTGGGACAAGTACCAAATGCCCGACCAACCTGAAGCAGGTTTTTCTAGGGTTTTACCTGCATCACTTTTAGGCGAATTGCAGGGTAGGATCCTTAAACCGTAGCCCGGGGGCCCCAATAAACCCTTGGCTACCTTGCTCTACCTTTCCGCATCCCACCTTTCCTATGCTATAAGAGGGGAGTTGCCGCTATGTGGATTACCCTATACACAGCGTGTCTACACCTACAAAAAAAGTAACATTTATTAACTTTGTCTTTTCAGCTGTTCCGAACTCGCTGACGTCACGAATGTAATTTTGAGGACATATTCAATCCGGGTTGTTAATAATTACAAATTTATTTACAATATATTTATTAACAGAAAACACTGAATTTTATTGCTGAATTATAATACAATTTCAGTAAATTGAATCTACAACTTTATATAATAAAAATCTGTTTATTTCCGTAATATTTAATTTCAACATGAGATGCTTTCTACTCAGAGTAATAATTGAAAATGTCTGCCAGGCAGAGAGTTACTATCTTTGTTGTACATGAAGTGCTTAATTAAATTATAGTACACAGAATTTTGATATTTGGGTTGTCTTAAGGTTGTTTGTAAAGTACTTATTTACACACGTCAGCGTGACCACGCCATATCGAGGGTCCAGCGCTGCTTGGCTCCACCTCCTCTTAAGATTCTTCGTTGTTCCCACGAAGGCGCTCGTACACATCAAACGGACTAGTAGAAAAAATCCAACTCAACTCAGGACCTAGGATTGCTACTTCTATTAGTCTGAAGCAATGCTAACTCATCGTATTCGACCAATTATGATTTATAAATGTAGTTTAATAATGGTAGCATCAGCAGTTTGAGACGTGATCGATCTCAGTAGACTTCAGCACTTAGTGCTGTCTTTGCTCTTCTGAAAATTCAAACAATCACAAACTGACAAGTGCAGTTGTGTCGCTCTCGGCTCTTCTTCACACCCAGAAACGTTGTGTGGTATTTATATCATCATTTTTTTTGTCTGAATTGGCTAACTTTCTTATTCGTTATTTTCAATCAGATGTCAATTTTTTCGGTTTAAAATCTCTTTTGGCTGACGCATAAAAATTAGACCAATCAAAATTTATGACTTATCAATATAATACATATATATCAATATAAAAATATCATTAATCAGATAAATAAATAGCCAGGTGACAGACAAAAATAAGTGTTAAATTAAATAACAAAGTGTGATATTTAATTTTGCACTTATTTTTGTCTGTTATCTGGCCATTTATTTATCTAATTAGCAAACTTTTAACACAGGCGTTTTAGTTTATTATTTCAACAAAAATATCATTATCAACCGTTTTTCTGTGTCTGACTCCCAATAATACTCGATTACTCACTATTACAGTATTACAACGTACAAATCTTACAATAAAACTTAATTTTATTTTTTTATACGAGGGTGAATCAAACATAAACAAGACTTATTTTTTTAAATATTTATTTTGATTTTAAACGCACAAACAATCATAGTTTATTTTTCTACATAATCTCCTGATTTATAAACACATTTTTCCCAGCGTATAGGTAATTTTTTAATTCCTTCCACGTAAAAAGAGTCAGGTCGTGTTTGTAGCCAATTGCGCACATATGCTTCAACCTCATTATCGCTGTGGAATTTTTGCCCTCCCAAAGCTTCCTTGAGAGGACCAAAGACATGGAAGTCGCAGGGAGACATGTCTGGACTGTATGGAGGGTGTTCCAGTGTCTCCCAACCCAGTTGCTCCAATTTTTGTACGGTCAGGGCTGCTGTATGGAGACGAGCATTGTCATGGAGGAGAATCACTTTTCTCTTCGGAAGGTCTCGTCTTTTGCGGCGATATGCAAGTCTGACCTCAGTCAAAATTTGGCAGTAGTATGCCGCATTAATTGTTCTGCGCTCATGCAAAAAATCAAGGTGCAGCAGGCCACGCTGGTAAAAAAAAACGGTAGCCAAAACCTTGCCAGCCGATAATCGTGACTTGGCTTTCACTGGTCCGGTTCTCCTTTCTTCCTCCACTCCATTCTCGCTTGTTTCGACTCAGGGGTGTAGTGATGCACCCACGTTTCATCACAGGTGACAATGTGAGAAAGAAATGGGTCTCCTTCTTCCCGAAATCGTGCAAGAAGACGCTCACACACTTGAAAACGATTCAGTTTCTGGTCAACTGTGAGAAGGACCTTGTGATACCCTAGCTCCTCTGAGAGTATAGAGTAAGTGCTCCCATAACTTATTCCAACCTCAATTGCAATATCCGAAGTTGTTAGACGCCTATCACCTTCAACAAGTTGACGAACACTGTCGATGTTGCCCGTTGTAATGCTGGTGCGGGGTCTGCGGTCATGGCTCTCATTTTCAACACGTTCACGGCCCTCCACGAACTGTTTATGCCAAGCAAACACTCTAGCTCGCGACAGCGTCTCTTCCCCGAACTGTGCAGTCAATCTTCTCAAGATTTCGGCCGGTTTTACACCTTCTGCAGCTAAAACCTTGATAACAATACGTTGCGCAATAGAGGGAGGTATCTCCTGCTCGGACATCGTAACGATGGACACTGAGCGAGTCTATGATGATGAGTAACGTGCTTCCCCCACTCCTGACAAACCAACCTAACAGCCAATAACAGCGGAACGTTCTTCCATCACTATTGCGCGCGCAGGTCCAAAAGTCTCGTTTATATTTGATTCACCCTCGTATATATACACGTGATACCTCTTCATCACAAATTTTCTACCAGACAATTTTAAGCTAGAATATTGAATTCGTACGGAGCAACGTGTTCTAAGATAGTATAATTTAATTCTTTGTATAAATAAATCGATTTTATTTACTCTTTATTTGAGATACAGTGTCGCGTAATCTCCGGTGCCTGGTCACGCTACTGTAAGATCGTCGTTGAAGTACATAGCCAACGTGGGAATGAAGTACGTCTCTGATATTCCGACCCGGAGGAAGTTGTCCCTTTCGTCGTCGACGCCGTTCTGGTTCAGGGTCTTATCCATGTCCAGAACGCGGCCTTCGTACTTGAAGGTGTAGCTGAAGGCGTGGCTGTTGAACTCCAGGGCGCGCTCTGCTATTCGTCTCAAGTTGTCCTCTTTACAGACCTGAAATGGAACACGAAGCACTATCTTAAACTGGATGAATCACTTGTTTAAAACGATGAAATCGTGCTGACGTAGGAAATTTTTTTTCTTTGTGAGCCTAAATCTAATTGTGCTTACGGATGTTAAATGTCAAAACATTAAAAAAAAAGCGAACAATGATTTTCAGAACTAGGACACCAGGAGAAACTGCATTCTATTGCCTTTGCTTTTAGGCTCACTCTCGTATTTAAAATATAACATAATCATATTCCGTCTGTTCCTTCGATGAATGCTTCCAGGGTTCGGAATGGATAAAAAAGATGTACAAAAGCCTTATTATATTATTAATAGGAAGATGATACATCTAATACCTCATGTTGACTATTTCCATTTGCTTATTGTAATGCAATCAATAATTACATTCTTACAGATCTACAAATTCCATTGCAAAATAGAAGGATTGGCTAAGTAAAAATGTGGCTAGTTTATTTTTAAATTTGTTTGGTTCATTTCTCAACTGTTCAATATGTTGGCTGTTGTACTCCCTTCTGTGTTTCCTACATTCTATACGAAAGTTATATTTATTTATAGTGTCAGTACTGTGAACATCTGAATTAGTTATTAATAAGATTTTTAATTGTTAATCACAAAGTGCATTAATGAGAGAGGGAGGGTAAGACTCTCCAACTTTTTGAAAAGTTCTCGACAAGATGTTTCGAGGTGGGACGACATATTATTAAACAATTTTTTTGTGAGTAAATAGTTGTAGAACGTACCGACATGACAAAATGCTGACCAGTGTAAATATTGAGCAGCCTGATGGGCCTTGCCCTCGCGGTGAGACGTCCGATGAGGTAGCTCTGATCTTCCCACCAGCGACACTGGGTCCTCTGCTTCCAGGCCGTCGTCGGGACTTGAGGTCCGATATGGGGCAGGCGTCCATGCGGAGTGTAGGGGACTGATACCTCAGTTATAGGATGCACGAAGTGACGTAGCTGCAACAAGAACATGCGAAGACTTGACTCAGTTCAGTATGCATGACGGATATGAACATGAGAATATTTATTTGCTGAAATTGAGATCAGATCTGCGTAAGACACATTTTCTTATACATCTGGGGAAATTAAGGTCTGTGGTCTTCTGCAGGCGATCGTTAGTGTTCTGTTTAGGAACGATAATTTTCCAATACGAGGAGGGTGGTCTGAAAAGTTTCCGACCTCAGCGTGAATATGGCGGCGCTCGTCAACAAAAGCGAGGAAATGTGTTTGCGCACGTCTTGAAGTTACTCACCAAAATTTCAGCCATTTTGGACGCGCAGTTGTAGTTTGATAATAGATTGAGTGAGTCGATGTGAGTGTTTATTGAGAAAATGGAAAAAAATCTAGTATCGAGTTGTCATTAAATATTTGTTTTTGAAAGGTAATAAATACGCCTACGCAAATCAAAGACGAGTTGGTCGCTGTATTCGGGGACTCTGCGCCATCATTTGCCACCGTGAAATATTTTGTAGATAAATTTAAACGACGTGGGCGTACCTGTTTGGGAGACGATGAACGTTCAGGACGTCCAAAAACTGCAACCACTGATGACATCAAATGGTGCTAGACAACCATCGAATTTAAGTGTGAGAAATAGCATAGGCTATGAACATGGCCAAAGAACGTGTTTGTCACATATTGAACCAAGATTTAGGCACGAGAAAGCTGTCCGCGCGTTGGGTGCCGCGTTTACAAAAACGTGTTCGAACGAACATTTCCATCGCTCTGCCGGCGCACATCAGTGTTTTGGCGCCGATTAATTAATGTAGATGAAACTTGGATACAACATTATACCCTAGAAACAAAAAAATACAGTCAAAACAGTAGGCTGCGAAGTGTGAATCGGCTGGGAAAGTGTTGGCGACTGTTTTTGGGAAAGTCATAAAGTTATCTTAATCGATCATCTCCAAAAAAGGAAAAACAATTACAGGAGCATACTACGGACTATTAATTGTCAAGATGAAGGTAGAAACTGCGGAAAAACGACCAGATTTGAAGAAAAAAACATTGTTTCACCTATACAATGCACCGTTTCACACTTCAGTTGTTTGCCATGGCGAATATCCATGAATTACGGTTTGACAGCTTGACCGCCCTCCTTCAATGGAGTAGTTGCGTTCAGATGAGAAAGATTTTCGTCCAATGAGGAGGCCATCACCTTCGTAAACAATTATTTAGCAGAGAAAGACGCCGAGTACAAGTTGTACAGGTTAAATAGCTGGGAGTAGTGTGGAGACTTACAAGGAGACTATGTAAAAACATAAAAATAAATTGGAACAAAAAAAGACCGTGTGAGGTCTAAAACATTTCAGACCACCCTCGTATATTCCGTTTCTTTTTTGACATATTTTTAAATCATGATATATATATTGTAAAATATTCCTATCTGCAAGATAAATTAAAATTCCTGTTTGTATTTTGGAAAAATGGTTCTGGTACGCTTTGTTAATCTCAACAAACCCATGCCGTATGATTTAGAATATATATATTTAGTATCGTTCATAACGAAATGCAACTATTAGATAAATAAATAGTCAAATAACAAAGTGAGGAAAAATAGTTGGAGTGCTCAACGACCGTTTATAAATAAACTCGAGGTAAAAATCCACTCAATAAGGCAAAAATATTTTTTCTTTCCTAAGCTGCCAAGATTCAAGGATAATAGCTGCTGGTTACGGTCTTCCTTTTTGTAGTACATTGCTATTGAGTCCAAATTGCCAAAGTATACTTCCGTCATAAAGAAATTTTTTGATACTAACTGTCGCTATAAACCCTCCACCCCAATTATTACATGGATAAACGTTCTCTACACTGCCAATAAACAGAAGTTGGGTCTAGTAAGTACTGTGATATCTAGCACAAGATGTAACAATATGAAGCATCCCCCCACGAATGACGATTTGATAAAAAGAGACGGTACCAGGGTCAGTCTGATAAAAATAGTTGGGTGACATCAGGCCAGAGAAGACGTACACTTTGTATAAATATATTTATACATATAAAGGAATTACTTATGACATACCTGCCCTGAATCAGGTTCGAACCAGTGGGAAATGTCTTTGCCGGCATTCGCGAGAATCGGTCGAATTGCAGGATCACCTTCCCGTTTCTGTATGAATGGTGTCAAGTCGTAGACCCGTCCGAGGAAAGATACCCAAAAGTCATCACTTTTGTTATGAATCACTACTTCCTCTGGGGTAAAGTATGGGAGAGATTTTGCCATTTCCAGTAATAAGTTGTCGTAAAAAAAATGATCATAGATAATCTGTAAACAGATTTCTTTGATAAATACTTTGGCTTTATTTACTTAAAAACTTTTTTAAAAAAGCAACTTGATATTCTACCGTAAATTATTTTTCTGATATTTGAGAACTATTTTTCATTGCTTTCAATTTAGAATTACAGATTTTTTTTTATTGGACACCGTTAACTTAATTTCTACAGGGATACATTAAATTAAAAAATTCATAGGCAAAATAGTTTTGTAAAAACATACTATAGTTTTTAAATTCCGCAAATTTCGTATTCTCATAAGCAATATCTTACCATCAACAATTACCTAACATTATTAATATCAGTTCACATCATCTAGATAATCTACAGAACAACAAAATATGTTTCAAATAATACTTAAAATGGTTGGGTTCTATTTTTTTTTACATAATAACATTAAATTATACAAATTAGATAAATAAATATCCAAAGAACAGACAACATGAAGTGATGATATAAATTCCACACAACGTTTCTGCAATCTTTGTTGTTTTCGTCAGGTGATTAAAAACGCAAGGGCCGTGAGAGCGACACAACCAAGTGTCGATAATAAATAAAGCATAAAAGACAGTGTACATATAAAAAGTTACTGTCTATTCCTGCATTCCGTCTAGTATATTATTCACAATTAATTAGGAATTCTCAATTCACATATAGCTTTTGAAACCTTTAAAGAGATTGGTAACTAACCCGTTTCAAGATTATTGATCGTTATAGTTGCTATTCAAGAAGTATTGTTTAATGTGCCAATGAAAAAAAATCGTGTTGATGAAATTAAAGAACATTGCTATGAACAGATTCAAAAAATTGAACCGTGAAGCAGGATATATTTTCATACATTTTAAGTGATTTGAATATACATTTTCTTAAATAAAGCAAAATAGAAGACTAAACAAATAGTAACAAGAAAAATATAAGTTATTATCGCAGAAAATATTGAATGCAATCACTTTGCGATAATTAAGCACGCGTTTTTATTAGCGAATATTTTTCAATGTATAGCTTCAAATTGACAAAAATAAAACATTCTAAGTTCGTCGGTTCTTTCAAATCAAATGCCATGCGTTTGACAGGCAGTTTCGCATAGATTCATCTAGTGTAGCTTTGAAATCCGGTTATATCTTTGTTGTATAGTTTCGTCTTGTCTTAGAGTTTAGATATGGCTGAGTTGCTTGATTGTGAGTTTCCTATATGGGGCCTTTTACCGAAAAAAGAGACAGGTGTTACGTCGTTTTTAAGTAAATACCCCAATTATGATGGAAGAGGAATTACGATTGCAATATTTGACTCAGGAGTCGATCCGGGCGCTCCAGGTTTGCAGGTGTGTAATGAAAGTGACATGTCATTTTCGTTGGTGATAGGTTACTTGGCTACTTCTATGTATAATTAATTATATTTTTGTTGGAAAATATGAACTAATGGTGGATTTTACGTAAATATTTCTAATAACTCATCTTTTACCTTCTAATGATTTTTTTTATTAATTTGAAATATTGTTTAGTTTTCATTAGTCATTGTTAATAATTTGACATTTCCAATGCTTCTATATACTCTGGCTGAATTTTATCTTATATTTTATATCCAAAAGTTATTGAAATAGAAAATATTTCAATAATGCACTGTTTGTTGTTCATAAGTTTTGATAATTATTTACATGTCTCCAATAAGCAATTAACTTAAATGTTGGTTCTGTAAGACTTTGTGAATTTTTGAAGTTTGTATAAGCTATTGTTATTAAGTTTAAAAATATTAAATTAATTTTTCATCAATTATGCATGTCATTGTTATGTTACATTGCATCTGTTTATATTGTTTATAAATGAAAGTCAGTTTATAGTCTAAAGTGTATACACAGCATTTTAAATAATTCAAAATTGGATGAAACATAGTGTAATGTTGATAATGAATAAGAAGTTAGTAACCTTGGTGAATTCTATTTTATGCAATATATTGCTTTACTTATCAACTCCTTTCTTAAATTGTAAATATGGCAGAACGATAACTTCCAAGTATATGTAGATTATATTGTTTTGTTTTGTTTATATTTGCTATTGAAGTTTCGTATTTAAATTTGACCCCAAACTATGAATTTTAAATTATAATTTACAAGTCTTTTCCATCCATATGAATATTAATTTTATTCTGTTGTTACCTTGTTACATTTTTATTTTTAGGAGATGAAATTGATTTTTTTTATTTTCTTTGATTTTGGACAAAGGATGATGTGGTGTTGTCAACAGGAGAGAACAGATGGTATACTGGAAATCGTTCAACAGGAAACATTTCAAATTTTCGAAATTTTGTCTTTCTTCCACAGAATAGGTGGCAAGTACCTCATGCTAGCATTGGTGTGTGCGCCATTTATCTCCTGAGGAATGAGGATGACACATCCGAAAATTTTATGTTTCCAGTTTGCCTGTTATAGTAAGCCATTATTAGTTCACTGCCTCCCTTTTCTATTCATATAAATTATTTTGACTAGCACATCATCCTTATATATGTATATATATATATATATACTTAAAATTGACTAAATGAAGAGGAACATATTCAATGGAAATGAAATTTATATTATAAATATTTTGGAAATAGAAATTGTTTCCATTTAATAAATTTGAAATTATTCATTTGGTTTCTTTTAAATTATCAGTTAATCATTATGATTATTTCCAGACAACAAGTGAAGGAAAACCTAAGGTTATTGAACGATATGATTGTAGTGGAGCAGGTGATGTGGATACATCAACAATTGTTTCTGCAAAGGATGGAAAAATAATGGGGTTATCTGGCCGTGAACTCAAGGTAAAACAGTGTGTATAATTCATGCTTTCCAAGCTAATCATTTTATAGTGTTAACAAATTAATTCAAAATTGAACTAGTAGATTTTATGAAAATTTATTATTCAAAATTATAAAGCATATAGAACAGAGTATAAAAGTGGAGGTGTGGGTATATACTCAAATGAGAAAAATAATTTTAAAATGTTGAGTGGATAAAACAATATTCCTGAAACTGACATTGAAATAGTTGGCTCCATCATCATACAGGGTGGACTAAATATTTTACTCTAGGGTGTGTACAGATCACTTGGAGGTGATGTAAACATTTTTTTTTCATAAAGTAGGTAGTTGATGATTATAAATTTCTTGTAATTATAGAACGTAAACATAAATTGGTTGGATAGTAAAAAAGATTTCAAACAATAGATTTCAAAGATATTCTACAGGAATAAAATATCAAAAATACTATTCATGACTACATGGGTAGCCAATGTCTTTCAGAAATTAATAGAATATGCTATTATTAATGCTCTTACACTCGCCTACTCATCCACAGTTGTGGTACATATTTCAGACCATCTTAAACAGGAATTGAATATAAAATGTAATAAGTATATATATATAAAACCTTCAGTTCCTCACGGCGACACCGCACTTCACTTTCGGGTAAGTCACAACCTATCTCTCTGTCCTTTCCATACATTTATTGCAATTATTTTTGACAATGTCATATCTTTGGTAACAATCAAAAATATTTAATTAATTAAACAATTTATTAAACAAAAGATTACTTAAATGATTTGAATTCAATAGTTGGTTGATGAATTAATTATGTTTATTTTTATTTAAAGAGAAGGATTTCAAAATCATTACTAAAACTTTACAAGACAATTACTTTTATTCAGGTTAAATTACAACATTTCTGAATGAGATTATTTGCATTTAAAGTTTTCAATATTATAGATTTTAACAACTCTTTTCTCAGAGTCATTTATTTGGGCCTTCTAACCGTTACATTTACATTAAACAAATCAAATTCCTTTACAACATTAGAATTTAAACAATCAAACAAATGTGAAATCAAAATCTGACGTTTCTATCTTTAGTTATCATTTACAAAACTTTATCAAATTTCTTTGTACTTCCAAACATCTGCTGGTACTTAAACTCACTTGGGCTCAGGTGCACCTCACAGTTTACATTAAAGAGACCATGAAATCACTGAATTTACATTTGATTAAAGAAACACTGTCATAACTTTTGGATTTCCCAACCGGAAACTGCTGCTCCTTCTGGATTAATGGTTGGACAAATTGTTATAAATTATCTCTCTGTGAAACTGGTGACTGTCACTGTACTTATAGATTTTTATTGCGGCGTGATTTACTGCTTGTAACTGTATTTGATGAACTACAGACTGAAAACTTTTTACTTGATTTCAACCTGCAGCCTCTCTGGATGGATATCTATCTGCCTGCTACTCTGTTCACTGTCTGACTGCTACTGCAAACCCCGTGGTTCAGCACGACAAAGCCCGCCTGTACATTGTCACCTTTGATATTCGTACCGATAACAATCCACCATAAATATCTAATTATCAAAATCACTAATGGCCACTAATTAGTATTACAATATATATATATATATTGTAATAATTTAAAAAGACTAATCGCTGTGGCTAAATAAAAGAATTCATGTGAAAACAATTAAACAAATTTATTAAAGTTTTAAATACAATAATATTTTGAAATCTCAGGGTCTTTATCTGGGTTTGATAAATGGGTGAATTGAATTTACAATCATTTATAATTACATTTAGCCTTTATTGAAGTTAATTCGTCTAAACCTCGACGAATTTTGTTGCGGACGAAAATAAGATTACAGATTGAATTTAAATTAACTAACTAAACAATTAAAGAAGTGAATAATTAAAGAAAAGAAATAATTAAAGAACGATCTGACGTATCTTTTAAAAAGTGGTTTACAATAAATTTTAGAGTTTTCTACTTACGGCCGCCCAGGTCTCAATTTTGTGTTTTCTGTGCACACGGTTTGGGGATATCACTGATTCTACTCATCAAAATTTGAACACTCGGTAGCTGCTCTGGATCTCTGCTATTCTGGAACCTGGATTATCTCATCAGCTAGTTTCGGACGTCGGTCTCCTGGAAGTCTCTCGATGTTAAAATTAGTTCAGTTTGTGAAGCAAACTTCTGCTTCCAAACTGCGATTTTATAAGTCTCTCGGTCAAACTGTTTATTTGCGTTTTATTTAAACTATCATATCTCGCCGTTGATTAACAAAACTTTTTATACTGCAAATTTTTCTGAATGGATATCTGCTCGCATCTGTGTATGCCGTCCAACTTTATACTGCAATTTTTCTGAATGGATATCTGCCCGTATCTGTGTCTGCCGTCCAAGTAACCGTTTCGCTTCTCACCGTTGACTGACTGTTCGTCTCGTAGATTTTGAGCGCGTACCATCTCAACAATGCACTCTTTGTGTCTCGCCGCCTTGTTGCGGTGTCGGCTTTATATCCTAATAATGAGTCCTTTACTTTCCAATTATAATAATGGATTAATTACTAATTACTACAATATATATATATATATATATATATATACACACACACACACACACATATACATAGTTCATCTTTCGATTTTTTTGTGGAAAATATTAACATTTTTATGGGATTGGTCAGTTGAATAGTATTATTGTATTTTAACTTCACTTATTCTTGAGTTTGTACATTTTATAGGTACCTCCATCATGGAAGAATCCAACAGGAAAATTTCATATTGGGATAAAAAATGGGTTTGACTTGTACCCAGCCAAACTGAAGGAAAGAATAGAAAAGGAAAGAAAAGAAAACTTATGGGATCCAGGGCACAAAGAAGCTTTAGCTGAAGCTACCCGTGCTGTTCAGGTTAGTGCAAATTTACTGTAAACTTACTAAATCAATGGAAAAGAAAAGTTTACTTATTTATTCATAATATGATGAAATTGGTAAGAAGAATGGATATTTTGAAGACTGATAAAGGAAGGCATTTGGCCTAGAATTAGGAAACTAAGAGAACTACTTAGTTTTTATTATATTTTTCAAATATACGTTTCAAATTCCACCAATTTATATTAATTGTATATGCTGTATATAATATGTAGGGATTGGCTGGCCAGTGTCGTCTTTGATTATGTTCTGGATTTGGAGGGTCACATGACTGGTTTGTGAATTCTTCTCGGTTGTCCTTAATCAGAAAAATTTACTACATAGTGTATAGCTAGAGAGGTTTCAAAAGTTCTGTCAAAGGTGCAGTAAATGGATGGAAGAGGTGGAGGGAAGCATTGTATTTTAATGTGAGCCCCCTCTTGGCTACTATCATTCTTAAAAACATTCATTCTTACAAATGTGATGTACAGACAGCAGCAAATATCATTACTCATAATATGTGAACTTTTATGGATGAGGTTTTTTAGTGTACAACACATCCTGAACTGAACACAATATATTTCCTTGTGTCAATGTTTTCAGAATGGTTTTTACACTACCAAGTTGCCACAACAAAGGCTCTTGATGAACTGAGCTCTGACCTACCCCCACTATGCATGGACCATCTGACGTTCACTCATCTTGCTACAGCTCTTGAGTTATACATATGTATTTTTATTATAAACCATTGTGAAATGTATTTTCACCTTATTTGCTTCAGGTCTTTGAAAACAAAAATTCCACAAACACATTGGAACTTAAAGAAAAGTTCCAGAAAGAGGATTTGGAAGCAAGAGTAGAAGTTCTTTCAAGTCTGGAGAAGAAATATTCTGACTTAGGGCCAGCATATGATTGTGTTGTTTTCCATGATGGTGAAATATGGAGGTTTGTATTTTCTTAAGCTGTTCTTGTATTTAAATGTTTTAGTATATGTATTACATACATTCTGCCGGATTGCTCTTATGAAGTGCCTTCTTTTTCTATAAGAAGGAGGCTAACACTTCTGAAAAATTGAAGAACGACAGAAAGACGTTCTTTGAACTTTTGGAGGTTCTCAGCCCCTTTCTTCAGGAAAGAGATTTACATTTTGTACACTGGCTTCACTTTCAGGTAAGCCACTACCTATCTCTCTATCCATACCAATATATATATATATATATATATATATATATATATATATATAGGTATGGAAGGATATATATAGAGCCACTTTCCTCAGGACAGAACAGGCTGACGTGTTCATTACTACCTAGCATGGTGACAAATTGAAGCTTCTGGAAAGGAAATATTTTAATTGTATTATCAGCCTTTTTATATAAATTATGAGATGGGAAGGAAATGTATCAGAAGAATTGCATATATTTATTTGCTTAAGCTACAAGCAACTATTCTGTAAATATTTATTAATATTATACATAGTAAATATTTTTCTTAATTTTATATGGTTTGGTTCTTCACATTTAAGCTCTGAAATGTCATTCAATATTTAACAAATTATTTTTTGAATTGCAGGGCATGTTTAGACACATCAGAATGTGGAGATCTGGCAAGCTGCAAGTTGCTCGGAGAATACACCAAAACTCGTGACTTCTCAAGCCTTACAAGTGCTGACTTGTTGAATTACAGTATTAATGTCCATAATAAGGGAAACACACTTGAGGTTGTCAGTATGTGCTGTGAGTGTTTTTACACTGGATATTTGGTGATTTAATATTTACACTTATTGTATAGATAAATATAATTGATTACACACACAAAATGGTTTTAAATAGTTATTGTCTTAAAGCCTACATTTTACGTATGCATTAGTTTAATAATATAAAAATGAAGTAACACACTCTTAAGTCTCCCAAAATTGTTTCTAAATTAATGTTTCAATATCACCTTTCCAATATGGCAGTTTGGTAATGGATGTACTTCAAAATTATTTGAACACTTTAAATTACTTCCACTCCAAACTCAAGTTTACATTAGAAATAGAGTACATTAAGTTTGCTTGATATCAATATCGAGAAACAGTCTTACAATTTAATACAGTTGTTTATAGAAAACTTACACATTCCAGCAGATATTTCATTTTCTCATCCAATCACTCTTATTAAGTATTTATTATTCCCTTTATATTACCTGTCCAATTTCTTTTCTCTTCACCATTGAACAATTCTACTCTTTGACCCAAACCTTTTGGCTTCTCCTTTTTAATGAATTAGAAGATTTTCTTTGCTGTTTCCACTACTGTTTATTTTCATCTGTAGAACTTTGTTTCCCTTTGTTCTTACCGAGATAAGGAATAACTGAATAATACTTCCAATAATGTTAAATAATACAATAATTTATTCTTAAGTATTTAATTTCTGCTTCATTATGTTTATATTAATGTATGTGGATGTTATAATGAATTAAAATAGATTTATTTTAATGTATAATATGAATTTTGAAGATTTGTAGCAAGACAAATTTTCACAGTTAAAATTATTTTAAACTCTTTTTTTGTCTCTTTTTCTTTGCTAATTTACTGTAAGCTTAATGTACAATAAATATGTAAAGACATATTGAATTTTAATTGATTTAAAAAATTTTACAGCTACTCATGGAACGCATGTTGCTTCAATTGCGGCGGCGTATTTTCCAGATGAGCCAGAAAAAAATGGAGTTGCTCCCGGTGCTCAAATTGTCTCGCTCACAATAGGTTTGTGCTATTGTCGATATATTTATATTACTTTTATTTCTCTAAATATGAACAAAAATCACTAAATTTCTTCTTTGTTGTTATTGCAGTGTATACTTTTTTTCTACCTGCTTTCCTTAACATTTATAAATGCAATCTGCTTACATTAAGTTTAATCTATTTTAAATAGTTGTGCAGGCAACAAATTTAAAACATCATCAATGACATTAATTTTTCAGGTGATAATCGTTTAGGATCAATGGAAACTGGAACATCTCTTGTGCGTGCAATGATAAGAATTATGGAACGCAATGAAAACAATAAAATCCATTTAATAAATATGAGCTATGGAGAACACGCACATTTCTCTAGTTCTGGGTGAGTTGTTGTTAAATGTGCATTAGTATATAGACATTTGTAATTTAAACATTATCATAAAAAAGTGAATGATTCTGCACATGTTTCCATTCTTGGGAAATATATATTGAATGTTGCCTATCATATAATATCTAAAGAGATTTACTAGAAATGATCTGTTTCTAATTAATTCCATTTAGAATTTAGTTCTTTCATTACCTGGTTACTGCTTTAATTTGTACTGCATTATTAATAAATAAGTCTCAGAAATTGTTATTGTTTTAATATCATCTGGTTATACATACAAGACTTTTTCAATCTGTAAATGCTTGAAGTTTTAGTATATTTTAAACTACTTTTGTAGTTAAGAATACATACTTGGAAAATTCTTTCTATATAACATTAAAAGTATTTTAATCAATTATTGTTTTCTGAGGCAATTGTAATCAGAAATTTAAGTTTCTTCCATTCAACTTTTCAAGGTCTGGTATAAATGTAGTTTCTCACTCTAATCAGGTACTCCTTTATCTCACTTTGACTTTGTTTTGGTTTTTGACTGTGAAATAAATATTCAACTAATTTATGTCAAGTGTATTTTATAAAAAAAATTCTATTTAATATTTTCAGTCGAATAGGCGAATTAATGAATGAGGTTGTGAACAAATATGGTGTAATATGGGTGGCATCTGCAGGAAACCATGGTCCGGCTTTGAGTACTATTGGCACACCACCAGATATCAGCACAAATATTATAATTGGTGAGCATATTTTATAATTATATTATTAATTATTGGGAATGATATGCTTAATATAACATCATAAAAACCCTTTATTGTTTGTGTATAATTAAGTAGGCAATGAGTATTTTTACTTGAATTATTTGCCTGAAATTTATATAAATGTTTGATAATTTGTCCTGTTTTAACCTTGTCTGTTAATAATTATTAAGAATGTTGCTTTTCGTCCCTTATTTGTTCAAATTTTTACTGATTATCTCTGGTTACTCTTGCAAGGTAATTATACATGATACAGTATGCTAAATTTTGTTATATGGATTTATACATAATGTTCAATAATAAAGTCATCACTTAAAATACTGAAGGTAGCCACAATACTTAGTCATATTTATTTTAACTGTATTAATAAAATTATATGGAATTTGCTATATGTCAGCTCCTTTAACAATGAAGTTACCTATATTTCTTTATATTTTAAATAAGCTCTCAGCTGTCATTTATTGTAATTACATTTCTATTATTTATTAACTTGATGTTTTATTATTTGTAGTCAAAACTCTTCATTTAAAATATTGATGACAATTTTCCAATTTAGAAGCAACTCTTGTGTCAGTCTTGAGTTTTAATTGTAAAATTCTTTCTAGGTGTTGGTGCATATGTATCACCTGATATGATGGTTGCTGAGTATTCTCTCCGAGAGAAATTGCCCGGGATGCCATATACATGGACCTCAAGAGGTCCTACAATGGATGGAGATTTTGGAGTAACTGTATGTGCTCCTGGTGGTGCCATTACTTCTGTGCCTAACTTTACCTTAAGAAATAGCCAGCTTATGAATGGCACCAGCATGGCCTCACCTCACGTGTCTGGAGCAATAGGTATGTTCAATTAGTAGAGTTGCATGGGATTAACCTGATTATTCAAACAATTAAAGACTTTATTATTATATTCCCTAAAAAGAGTCAAACAGATAATTTATCTCATTATGTCACAATATAATTATTGATAAGTCTTGTGAAAAGTTTACTCAAAAGAATTTAGTTCATCACCTAGATTGTGTGGTGCTTCATTCTTACAGCTATTACGATTTTATTCACCTGATGAAAGCAACAAGGATTGTAGAAACATCTTGGTATTTAATTTCTCTCTTGATCTAGTCTGTTTATTGGCTACTTCATTATCTTTTTGTTAATAACCCCTCTCTAATTCGGAAACCTTACTACGCAGGCAATTTCATGTTATTTAGTTAGTTTACAAATCTTTAAATTAGGTTGAATATCCCTAATTTATGGAATTGATTTTTTCATTTAGTTTTCTGTCTATCATTCATAATGACTGTATAAGGCATATTAATTATCTAAAAGTGAGAAATGAGTGTTTGAACTATGTTTTGATTTGTTTTAGCAATTATATTAAGTGGACTTCTTAAAAAAAGTATTCCATATTCTCCGTATAGCGTCAAAAGAGCCATTGAAAATACTGCTCATTTCATTGAAAATATGGACAAATTTGCACAGGGACATGGCTTATTGCAGGTTAGTAATCCAAAAACTCATTTTATTTTATGATTAAGTATCAATTTTCATTTATTCATTTTCTTTCTTGACTTCTACTTTTACATCTTGAAACATCTATTGATATAAAACTGTGCAGTTGTTTTTACTTTATTGTTAAACGCTTCCATAGTTTTAATTTCACCAGGAACATTTGATCATTTTTTTATAAATTGGAGCTGTGGTTGTTTGGAATGTGTAACTTTGTCTCTAATTAAGAGACTACTATTTATTCTATTTATAATATTTAGCTGCACTATTTTGAAAAATGCCAATCAACTTGTCCATAATAAACTGAATGTGCCTAAATTATATGGTAATTTATATTTCAAATTTTTTAAAACAGCCTTAAATAAGTTAAGGTTAGGAATTTTACTTTATATTTTTTAATACATTCATTGATATAATTTGTTTATGTTTGCTGTATTATGTTTCCATTTTTTTATTTACATGAATTTTTCTTTCAATCATATTCTTATAATGTAATTTTTTTGGGCAACAGTTATTATATATTTGGCAAGAAGAATATGTCTGGAAGGGATTAAACCTTCTTCTTTTAATATTAAACTGACAAATTGAATTAAAATTATGACTAATATTTTATGTGATGACTGATTAATAAAAGTTTTATAAGTAACAAATATTTTTATAAGATAAATGTACTACTTTAGAATTTTCTACATATAGGTTGAAAAGGTGTTTGATCACTTGTGTACTTATGAAAAAGAGCCAGAAAGAGATGTTAGGTTTCACATAAGCTGTGGTGTGAATAATAGCAAGGGTATCCATCTGAGATGGGGTATACAAGATCGAAGCAAAGAATACACTGTTAGTGTGGAACCTTTCTTTCTTGATCCTGATAAGAGAGGTACAAACACTTAAATTGTGAAATAGATAAAACTTTTGGTTTCATAGGTTATTGAAACTTTATACATTTTTCAGACTCAAAGGACAAGATAAAATTTGGGATCAAACTGACTATGATATGTCTTGAGCCATGGGTGCAGTTCCCTACTCATCTAGATTTGATGTACATGGCAAGAGTTTTCAATGTCAAAATAGATCCCACCAGTTTACCCCAGGGTGTTGTGTCAACAAGGTATATTTAATTCTCTTATAGACTCCTGCTGTTTTTATCTTTTCGTGAAAAATGTGACTAAGAAAAGCTTTTTCAGTATCAAAGCATATGATGTCTCATGTGTAGAGAAAGGACCAGTTTTTGAAGTACCAGTGACAGTAGTTAGACCATTACAGTTAGCACGTGAGGTGCTACGTCCAGAACTGAGTTACAAAAATGTATTATTTTATCCAAATACAATGAAACGCCATTTCATCTTAGTAC
The DNA here is from genome assembly GCA_037074705.1 of Zhengitettix transpicula. Taxonomy (NCBI): domain Eukaryota; kingdom Metazoa; phylum Arthropoda; class Insecta; order Orthoptera; family Tetrigidae; genus Zhengitettix; species Zhengitettix transpicula. The sequence continues at coordinate 231,349,435 of CM073590.1, read as the reverse complement.
CTGATGATGCAACCTGGGCAGGTAAACTTGGACATTTTTATTTTATGAAATAGCCATTTTAATTGAACTTTTATTACAAGATTTGTGTTTGGTTTGTGCTTACATGAAGCTCTAATAATACTGGTAGAGACATTGTTTGGGTATTCAATTATGTATGTTAGAGAAGAGTAAAGTAGTGAGATAAAATGAAAGTGCAAGAAGAGATTAAAGATAACAAACAATGCCCATTCACTTTCTCCCTGATCTTATAAATTTAATGTCTAGTCCCATAATTCCTCAGCCTGATGCTAAAGCCTTGATAGCCAATTCTCTGAAATAGACTGAATATATTAGGTTTATTTAATTAAGGATTGCTCTGACTTGGATGTCTCAGTGCTGATTCTTTAGCCTTTTTTGCCTCAAGATGAACAGAGTTCAGAACATTGAAACTATCTTTCTTTTCCTAAGATTTTATCACTCCTAGCACTTTTATTTCATCTTACTACTTTATTCTTCTAAAACATAGACAATGGAATACCAAAAACAATGTCTACTGATCAAAGGTTTTCCTGGTAAATGGAATTAAATTAAAAAGTTTCTTGGGTTTCCACCCAAGTTATTTTCAGTAAATAGCAATGTTTTTATGGCAGTGCTAGCCTTCAAACTGCATTACTTGAAGTTTGGTATTTATTAGTTACCATTCCTGGACTTAATTACTTCTTTAACACATTTAATGCATTTTTAATTAATGTTAATCTTATCAGTAACATTTTTACTTTTTTACATTCTAATTAGGCAAATACATCTATGCAATAGAATTCAATTGTTAATTGTAAATAATGAAATGAAAAATTTATGTCTGATTGAAAATTATTAATAAGAAATATAGCAAAATACAGACAAAAGAAGTGATAAATAATATAAATAACACACAATGTTTCTGGAAGCCTTGTTCCTTTCTTCAGGTGCAGAAAATATGCAACTGCACTAGTCAGTTGACACAACTTGAAAGAAAATATGTGAGAGCCAAGAGAGAGAAAGAGAGACAACTGCACTAGTACATATTTTCTGCACCTGAAGAATGGAACAAGGATTCCTGAAATGTTGTGTGGTATTTATATTATCACTTACTTTGTTTGCATTTGGCTATCTTTCTTATTATTAGATTTTTAAATTAATAAGAAAATTTAAATATTGCGCCAAAATAATAATTAATTATATAATTAGTAATAGTTTAAATATTTCAAGTAAAATTGTGATGCAGATAATACAATACTGGACAAGTTCAGAAGCATAAGTGGTGACCCACATCATATTTTTGGCCTAAATTTATGTTTGTAATTGTTCTTACACCTCCCACTAACTTTACCTTTTAACAAAATTTTAATATTTTTCTATATAAAATACTTCAATTTTTATATGCAGTTATCCGAATGCAATCAATTGACAAGGACAAAACTGGACGTTTTGTTTTACATTGCTTACAATTGAGACCAAAACTTGTTTGTAAAACACTTGACTGTTACAAAATGGTGAATGTCACAGCTCAAAGTGAGGTGGTCTTTGGATTTCCTGTTCGGGTGAGTAACTTTAATGAACATTATTTACCATTTATGAATCAGATAAACTAATTCTGTATCCTTAATCAGTCATAGACATTGAGAATCCAGTGTCGCTGATATGCTGCTGTAGTTACTATATCTGCTTCTGCATTTAAGTTTTTTTTTAGAGATTGCTGCTAACAATTTTATTGGCTTTCCCTAACTTCATTTTAGATATTTTAATGCAGAACTTTATGCTTTCATGAAATTAAATTTTTATGATGGTTAAATAACCATTTCCAGGGAGGCTTGGTGCTTGAAGTAGTAGTTGCAAAATATTGGGCTAACTTGGGAGATGTAACTGTTGACTACGCAATATCATTTCATGGTGTAAGACCAGAAATGCAGGCAGTAACTATGCAGGCTGCAGATGGTATCATGTCTATCGAGCTACGCAGTGGACTTCGAAGTGAAGAAATATCTCCTACCATTACTCTAAAAAATACTGTCATGGTTGTAAGGTACAATCTATTTGATTGTTAAAAGATATTCCAGATTTTTTATATAAAGAGATATAAAATTTTTGCCATGCTCTTATTCAAAAATATTAATTTCAGACCAACAGAATCAAAAGTAAGCCCTCTCACATCTAGAGATATTATTCCACCAGCGAGACAAATATATGAACTACAGCTTACTTACAACTTTCATATAGCGAAAGCAACAGAAGTAACTCCCAATAGGTAGGTAACTGAACTTTGTACTTATACATTATTCTAGTTCTAATATAATATCCTCAGTTCTTGTATTAATGATTGCAATCAAATGTATTCATATATATCAAGTTTGGTTGGAGTAAATTAAAAAGTTCAGTAATTTGTTTAAATATTGGAGGTGAAGGCATACTTGGTGCAATAAAGTTTTTTAAATTTGTGATTGATGTTACCTGTACTTAAAGAATAGTTTAGGCATACATTTGGGTGTGGAGTATTGTGTTATGGTGCCAATCAAATAATTTGCAATAGATTAAATAAAAGTTAAATCATTGAATTTTCCATACAATGTTTTCATAATATTTTCTGTAAATTTAGTTATCAAAATTATATACTTTTGCTTTGAATTCTATCAATATCCTGCTACCCATAAAAAATGTATAGTAAAATTTATATATCTATTAACAAAGTCCCTCCTGGTTGTAATATTTCTAATAACAAGGGAAAATAGCCAATTACAGAAAAAAATTGAATAGAAAATAGTATGTTGCTTCTTTTGCCTATTGACAGACTTCAAGTAAGACAATATAAGAAAATTTTCTTAGATTGTCTTACTTAAGAAGGTCTGCCAATAGGATGAAGTAATGTCCATAGGGTTTTATATTCAAATTTCTATTTGTAATTGGCCATTTTTTGTTGTTAATATAACTAATAGAAATTAATACTGTTCATTGTAATATTTCTATTATAACTTGTTTCAGCCCAATGTTTAGTGACCTTTTATATGAATCAGAGTTTGAATCACAATTATGGATGATGTTTGATAGCAATAAACAGTTTCTTGCTACAGGGGATGCTTATCCAAACAAGGTAAATGTTTGAGTTAACATTTTAATCAGTCTTATCCAATTTTTTAAAATACCTATAGACATTTGAATAAAATCTATATTTTTTTATTTATGTAAGCAATAGAGTAAATTTTGCTTTATTGAAATAAGTATACAAATATTTTCTGTTTATAATGCTAATCCACATTTTGTTTACTCGTCAGATGTGTGTGCTTTTAGCTGTTATTAACATTTACATCTTTTCTTTGTGCTTCACTGAGACCTACTGATTTTAATTTCAGTATGTTGTCAAAATAGAAAAGGGTGATTATATTCTAAAGATGCATATACGGCATGAAAAGAAAGATCTGTTGGATAAACTGTTGGACCAACCAATGTTGTTGTCCCAGAAATTAGCAACACCTATAAATTTGGATGTGTATGCTAGTCAAACACAGGCTACTACTGCAGGGAAGAAAATGATAAGTGCTACCCTCCCTCCTGGACACATTTTGCCATTCTACATTGCACCCCTGCCTTTAGATAAGTAAGTGGTTAGTTTATATTTTCTTTAATATATTTTAGGTGCTAAGACCTTGAAAATATGGCTACATTAATTTTTTACCTACTGAGAACTTTAATTTTAGTCCATTTATTTGTTTTTCTTAACTTTTGTAGCATACACTAATGATTCTCTTTTCCTTGCATATGTTCTACTCCATAAGTTAATTACAAATCATTGTTGTATTGAGCATGTGTCCTAAAATACAAAATTTTGTATGTTGGTACTCTTTTTTTTTCTCTCTTCACTAAATGATTAAAGAAGGAAATAGTCTTGGTACACCATATTGATGAATTTTATCTGAAACTGTGACAGTACAACACTTGGTTAAAAGAGTGAAGATTTTCTTGTTGTATTTTCTGCATGAGTAACTCTCAGGCTTACAACTAGGGTTGGGGGGGGGGGGTATGATGATTAGGCCAGGATTTACTTTGCACCATAAATTACATTTTTTTAAACTTTATTTAGCAGGTTCTGCAAGTAAAATGCAATTCATTGGTATGATATAATAAGAGTATTTGGAGAGAGGGTTATGTGAATATTTCACACCTTTGGCTGATTACATTGGGTTAAGGTATTTACAGGTTGACAATTATTTGTGTAAGTTTTGTGTTTTTTTTGTCCTAGATTTAATTTCTTTGCACTTTTACACTTCACTATATTTTTGAAAAAGTTACTGCTTAGGCTGTGGATGTAGTTTGTTATAAGTGGAACCTTTAATTCATTGTGTATTTGGCTGTTTCGTATGAACCATGGGCTGTTAATTGCAATACGTAGCACTTTATTCTGAAGTTTCTTGAGCGAACTTGTAGGTGTGTTGCTCCAAGCTGGGCAGGCGTATGTAAGAATGGTCCGAAGAATCGATTTATAAATTAGGAGCGAGGATTCAACTCGAAGATGAGATTTTGGGTTGATCAGGGGGTAGAGCAGAGAGAGTCTTGCATAGCACTCATTTAGTTTTTTATGGATATGGAATTTTCCAGTTGAGTTTTGCGTCTAGGTGGGCCCCTACATAGTTTATCGCTAAGCCCTTTGGATTCCATGTTATTTCACTATTGTGCAGTCGGAGTGTCGGTAGTTGAGTATGCTACTCTGAACGTCCTGTCGGTCAGGAAGGATTCTATAGTTTTTCTTATGTAATCCGGAATGTTTAATTTAATCATTTTATACAAGAGTCCTTCCAGCCAAACCTTGTCGAAGGCTCTTTCCAGATCTAGAAAGACTGCTGCAGTATATTTCATCTCTTCAAATCCCTTTTCAATCGTCTCTGATATTCTGATGAGTTGTCGAGTGTGACTGTCTGAACCCAAACTGATGAGATGGTATAGAGGTGATAGAAATGGAAGTAACATGTGTTTTTGTCCTATTAAAATTTAATACAAATATTTAAGGCTATGGAGTTTATTGTATAAACAGATGAATCTTTCATATCAGCCAAAAGAACAATTGCTGAATGTATATTTCTGTGCCCTTGTATGACAATGTTACAGTTTCCCATATAAGTGACCATCTCAGCCATGTTAACATAGTCTGTTAAAGTTATAGTTGTATGTTGATATTAAAGCTAACATAACATGAAGCATATTTTATAAGTTACTATTTTCCTGAGCCTCTAAAATAGGTTTGAGCTATAAAATATAATTTTTGTTCTGGTTTGAGACCATAAGCATTATGTTTATTGTGCTAGTGAAATATTTTAACTTCTAATTCTCTTTACATGATAATTGTGAAAAATGTCTCAAAATATGTTTAATACTTTTTGTATTCTTAGAAAGTCTCATTAACTCCTTCACTTCAGGTTAACAAAAGGAGCAACTGCAGGACAATTTCTGTCAGGAACCATTACTTATGCTAAAGATGAAATAGGAAAGAAAGTGGTAAGTGAGAAGTATAATTAGCTGGTTATTGAGTATTCTGTTTGAATCATATATCTAAGGTATTTTCTGATTTGATTTAATCAAATCAATCAAATACAGTACATTCATTTTTGCATTGTGATTTTTTAAATTGTACTTTTGTTTTCTATGTATAGTGCATAATTATACTATCCGAACATATGCTATTTACTACAGAAAACAAATATTTTTAAAAACATATATAAATTTTTCTTCAACTTATTTTTGAACAAATTTAAGAATCTCTGGATGTAATTAAATAAATGCTTTTAATATTTTACCATATCTTGAAGCATTTTATTAGTAGCTCATATGTTTAAGTCACTTTTATCTTTCTGCAGGATTCATACCCTTTTAAATATGTGCTGTGTGATGTTCCTAAGAAAACAACTAAGGCAACTGATCCAAAAGAGAAAACAAAATTTGAAGAATATACTGAGGCTGTCAGAGACATTAAAACACTTTGGCTCTCTAAGTTGGGTGAGAGAAAAATTGAGTTGTGTAGTTTGTAAGGAATGATTATACAATCAGTTCAAATTATTTGATATTTGAAATCTTTATTGCCAAAAATTTCAGTTTTTTGGCCAAATTCAGTAATTTAACATTTTTCTGTTGCATTGCCTAGTCAGAATCTTTGAATTTGTTTCAGTTATAATATTATTTTCAATTCTTTTCTTTTGAACATAGTATTTCGAGGTTTTTAAACTTGTAAGGTGAGTAATTCCTTGGGGCTCTTGACAAATTTATACACACATTCAAATTTGATAAGCCTTCATTTTCAAAAATTATTGTTGATATTGCTCGTTGCTTGCAGTTTCCATCTCATCTTTCTTTTTAAATGTTGACTATTGTTCTCAAAGTTCAAAGTGAATATGAATTCCATATTAAGTATCATTGTAATATCCATTCTAATATAAAGGACTTTTAATAAAATTTGTTTCCATCTATATGCCTATGATTTTTAATTTGTTTTTCAAATGTGTCAGTTTATTTTTCTGAATTGGACATCTATGAAGTTTCTCACTTACTTCAGTTTCTAATTGTTGTCTTCACTCAAATCAGATGTAGCAAGTGAAGCAGGAGAACTCTATGAAGAGCTGAAATCCACATTCCCAGATCACCTACCTGTGCACACTGCAATGCTTCAAAATCTGGATCCTTGTGAAAATAAGAAGCAGCTTCCATGCCTAGATGAATCCAAACTCTCGGATAGTGATGTCTCAGAAACAGTAAAGAAAATAATTGAAATTACAGATGCTATTATTAGCAAAGTTGATCAAACACAACTACTTGCATATTTTGGTGCTAAAAGTGACAGCCGTCCTGATGCTGCCAAAATCAAAAGGTAAAGTTTTGTATTTGTAGAATATTGAGAAGTCTGATTTATTTACAGCTCATAAGTTACAGAGGTTGTTCTTAGGTATTATATTTAAAAATAACTAATTTATCAAATACTTTAAAGAAAGTTATATTTTACAAAAAAATTCAGATTAATCTGTTTTAATTAACATGTTTTATGGTAGCAGTTATGCAGCAATTTTACTTGTTTTTTGAATTTATATATATTTTACTTTATATAATTCAAAACTGGGATTAATTTGCTCAACATTTCCTGTAGTAACCTTAAAATAGTGATTGTACCAAATCTAGAGATTCAATTCATACCTACACAATATGAACAAATATGTCTGAGACCCTGATAAAATGCAACTGTTTCATTTTAGTCTGATGGAACGACAGAAACAAGCTTTAATTGAGGCCCTGGCAAGAAAAGGAACGGCACTTTGTCGTCTGTACTTCCAGAATGAGCTGAAACATAACCTGGACAGTAATGCAGAAGAAAAGTCTGCCAAGTCTTTGGAAACTATAGATAATTTATTAAAGGATATCTTGAAGTTTGCTGAATCAACTGATTCCAAAGTAAAACATTTTTCTTTCTCATTGTAATAAATTATTTAAGTTGGTAAAAAATTAAATTGTTTGGAATAAATAACATATATAATCAATTAGCATTCAATTAATCTGAGAATTTTATTTATACCTGGAATATTTTTTACAGATAATATATTTTGCAATTTGGCATTCATTGATTCACCAGTTCTATGGAAAGACATTGAAACTTTTAGCAAAATTGCTGGAAGAGAAGCCTAGCCGTGAGATTGATGAACTTGCTATTATAGTTTACCGCAAGCTTGGTTGGAACCACTTGGTCAAATTTTCTGAGTCTGCGATACCTGTGAAATATCCACCTGCATTCAGACCCTTTTGATAATGTGGTAAGTCTTATAATTTTAATGGTTGAAGGAATGACCAATTTTTATAAACTAGCATTTTTGTTTCAATTTTAAGTTCAAATATTTTGAAATGTTTTTCACATAATTTATGTTCCACATTTTGTTGTTCTGGAAAGTATCCTTTGTATTTTTTCATACATATTTATAGTGATTTTATGGTTTGTAAAATAATTGTGAATGGACTGGTGTTAAGTCATAGTGGCAAATTATGATTTATTTGGTATATAATTTTTTTAAAATTTGTTAGCTATTGTTAGTATTAACAAGTGGTAGCCAAGTAAAGTGCATTTAATTGTTGAACATATTGTATTTGTTGGAAATGAAATTAAAAAATGATTTTTTCTTAATTTGTATAAATTATTTTGGCTTGCTATAAATTTTAGGTACATATGTTCATGTATCATCCATAGTATCATTGTCAACTTAATTAGTTATTGAAAATTTAAATATACCTTGGAATTTTTCTTCTGCATCAAGAATTTTTCATTATTTTAAATTTGATTGAAACATAATATGTCTGCGTTAAAAGTATAATAATTAGATACCTTACTACTAAAATAGAATAACTATTTCTTGCTGTCTGTTTGCTGTGCTACGTGAATTGCACAATTTCATATTTGTATATTGTTGGCTTTGCTCCTGTTCCACGAATTTAGCTGGTTCTTGTTATCAAGTGTCTTTAACTACTTTCTCTCTTCATCTACTTCTACACAAATTTGGAAACTATTTTTTATACTTATTTGGCATTCAAAGCATTACTTGATTTTTCACTCTAAGTGTTAAAATCATCCCTGTGTTATGGATGTGAATCTATAATGAAGGAATAATTGTAACTGAAAACTTTTCCCATATAAATTACATAATTTAAACTGTTAAGATTCAGCAGTGTTTACTTAAAGGACTTTTAACCACCTTATGATTCTTTTTGTTTCTAAGAATTCAGTATTAGAGTAATATCCTAATATCCGAATACATTTTCCTTGTAGGGACTCTATTCCTGTGAAAATACTAAAGAAGTTAATTATCAGTACTGTAAGCGCACAACTATTTTCATGCACATGTCGACATTTTTTCTCAAGTGTAAGTATACTTCTATTTTGATTTCCAACAGTAGCTGGTCCTTGACTCAAGTTGGAATGGAATGCTCAATGTATTTTAGTAGATATTCTATGGTTCTAGCATGTAAGTGTTTAATGACACTGGAAGTGTGATCTTTGCACTGAAATACGAGACTACAATAACCTTTATTCAGACAAATCCAAACTGCCAGAAGAATGATAGTAGGGAATAGATGGCACTAATCAGGAGCTTAATTTAATTTGTGCTATTTTTAATTTCTATCTGACATTAAATTGTTGCTTTGAATTGGTGTATTTGAATTATTAAATCTAAAGATTTTGGCTGTATGAAAATTTAGGTTACATCTATTTTTGAAAATTTGCTTGTTGGTAATGATACCTTGTTTATCATAATTCAACACATTTCTCACAAAGTACTACCTTATTAACAGATTTATGATTCAAATGTATTCATTGAAGAAATGTTTGCTTATGGCTGTGATTGTGAATGTTTTTGGAAAACCTGTATTTCCACAAAAATATTTGGTAAATGTAATGTATCACACCAATTGGTTGTGATTGATTGTGAATTGTTACGGATGTTTTGTCAGCAATGTTTCCATAACAATGTACATGGGAAACATTAGGATTTGTGAAGCAGTCTGCAGATAGTGAGGCAGAACATATCTTGGCTCTGCTGTGACAGGGTGTGCTTCAGTCTCAGGCAACTTATTCTCTCTAAGAATAAGAACACTATATAGAGCAGAGTATTATGAAAATGATTACAAAACTACAACTGCAGATGTAAATATTGTCTCATTGGTCAGTTATTGATGTTTAAAAAGTACCTTTAATTTTGGTAATTTTTGTTATAAATTACCTGACGCCCATTAACCTGTGGATCTGGTGAAGATTCATAGGTGGAATTATAATGACTAAGCTATGCTGGCAAAAGAAGTTCAGAGTATCTTACTATAGTATATTATTATTATTAGCATATGACATAACTGAGGTTTTATAATTTATTTATATAAATTATTTTTAAGTAAATGCTATTAAACTTTGACATTATGATGTAATTAAAGTAATTTGGATATATCCTCCTAATGTTTCAGGTTGTTATGACCCTGATGAAATGGGGCTAATTATGAATTGTAAAAAACCACACAGTTACTTCGGTAAAAGCAGTCACCTGTTGTGTGCAGTTGTGAAGCCAACAGAATGAAATGAAAATTTCCACAAGTGTGATATCTTTTCCATCCAACCGATACAGACAGCTGTGAGAGTTGTAATACTTGAAAGCAGTTATATCTCAGGAAATTCAGAACAATAAAGTTAAAATGTAGGACATAATTTAAAAACTGTGATTATTAATAGCATTCTTGTCTTTACTGTTTTTGAGATTTTTATACACTAAATCTAATTGTAGAAGCCCAGATTATGTGACTGATATAGTTATTTTAAAGAATTTATTTCTTGATAAGTTTTTAAAGTTTCAGATTTGGTTTAATGAGTGAATAATTAATGCTGATCCATTTTCTATTCATATGTCTTCATACCTTGCCATGCTCCAGGTAACAGATCCATTTTTGGGGTCTGTAGCATTTCATATTATATTGTTATAAATTGTAATGGACATCAAAATAAAAGTTGAGCAAAATCAATAATCAACATTTACATTTTCTTTCTACAGAATGTTCAACACCCTATTAGTTAAAATTAACATAACAGAAAAGTATAACTGAAGATTAAATAGATCAACCATGTGCAAATACTGTTTGTATAGTATAGCTACAAAAATATTTGAAACTAAGATCAATGGTTTTTCCTAAAAGTAGTGTTGTTGGAAATGGTACATAAAATAGTTTTAAATTCTTTAACCCTGTAAACTCTTTATTTTATGACACTATTCTTCCTGCAGTCTTGTTACTTAATGTTTTGACAGTTCTTCAGAATGGGTTTTGAATTTTTACATACTGGGGACTATTTTTTAAAGGATTTCAATTATAAGAGTATTACACAAATTTTTATTTCTTTGTTGTAAATTAATTTGTAAGGTTGTTTGTGTGTGCTGATACATTATTTTAGTATTTTATATTATGGGATAGCACTACAGATTTAATGAAAGCAGCCAGTTGACTCTGAAAGGTCTTCAGGCAGACAGTGCAGCAGTTTTTATTTATATGAAAAGGGCAATGTCACAGTCAGTGATTCTGTATAGGCAGGACATTAATTCCCATCCCTTTCTCCAACTTCTGACTCATTATTATAGACCCTGTAGTGTCTTTGGTCCGGGATGAAGACTTGTGCGCCTATGCTTTAAACTGATGCTCTTTGAAAAGGATCAGAGATATTTACTGTTCTAAACATCCATTTCTTTTACTCCTTCCTTTTTAAAATTACTTACCTCCTTCACTCTATATTTTATTTTCTTCCTACAATTGATATGGTTGGTATTGAAAATATTAGAGAGGATAAAAGGTCCAAAAGTGAGCGAAGACTGCTGTGTTGTGATTAAGGTGGACATATGTATTGAGGAGAGAGAAGCTGTCATATTATGAGAGTAGTTCTCTGCACTAGAGCTTTCAATACTGTGACAGCTACCTGCAGCACGTATGACACATCCTCACTTAATTACAAATAAGCAGCACTACTAAGATCGCAAGGTGAAGTTTCATAAGATTGATCAAAATTGCCTCAATAGTCACTCTGCATCTCTTTAGAAGCCCACAAGAATGTGGTGAAAATGTATATAATTATATATATTGCAATATATAATGTTTGTAATAATATTACTTCTCAAAATTATATAAATATAAAATTTGTTCATAAGTGGCTTGGGGAATGTTGAACAGACATTTTGTGTATTGAGAAAGGTTGGATTTATAGTTCCCAGACATAGTTTGTTATTCTGAAAGTGTCTTAAGACAATATGTGGATGTATCAGTTGGCCTGTGAGAATGTAAATATATCAAAGTCAAATCGCTTTGACTGAGTGGAGGGGATAACATTTCGGCAGTAAAAGTGCAGTTGACCAGCAGAGCTACACCTAGACGGATATTGTAATAATTCGGAGAGAGATTTCAAGTCAGGTGGGAAAGAGGAAGATGTTTTATAGTTCAGTGGAAGTGTAGATTTTTGATAGGAAACGTGCAAGAGTTTGGTGGTTTATTAAAGTATGTCCAATTTTATGCAAGTTATCCTAAATCTAAGTTTTAATATTTTGTTAAATTAAATTAATTTTTTTTCTTAATTTTTGCATTTTATTGTGTAAATTTAAAGAATATTAAAAATAAAATTAATTCCAAGCTTATTTCGAGGCCTGGTGAAGTGCCCTGAGATATTCATTTGTAATTACAACCGTGGCAAATTTATATAATTACTGTTACACTATTTTATTAAATATTGTATTATTGAAGATCATAGTTTTTCCTAGTGAACATGTTGAATGAACAATTCATGGTCTTCCACCCAGGTACAGTAGAATCAAAACACGATGTTTCTATGGAAATCTCGCCCATATTTATCAATCACATAGTTCAGATCTTCCTTCCTTTGCCAGACTGGACCAACTACTGATTTCAGGTAAGTCGGCATTGCTGTCTCTCTTTCCTATCCAAATGTGTTATTTAATTTGACATCACATTTTCCTTCAGTTTTATATATATATATATATATATATATTGGTATGGAAAGGATAGAGAGATAGGTTGTGGCTTACCTGAAAGTGAAGTGCGGTGTCACCATGAGGAACTGAAGGTTGTTCTTCAAATTTTCGGAGGCTCTCAGCCTCCTCCTTCAGGAAGGAGTGTTACACCATTCCGTGCACTGGCCGGCTGCAAATTTGAAGAACAACCTTCAGTTCCTCATGGCGACACCGCACTTCACTTTCAGGTAAGCCACAACCTATCTCTCTATCCTTTCCATACCAATATTTTTGACAATGTTACATTCTCACTATTACACTATATATATATATATATATATATATATATATATATATATATATATATATATATATATATATATATACATACATGGATAGTGAGGAAGGATGGAAATAAATAGGAGAAATAGGAGGATTGCGCTTTATGTGAATTCATATGTTCGGGCGAAGAATTACGCACATAGAAAAGCATATGTTCAAAGCAGAGAGAAGGATGGAAGAAGAAGGAAAGACTGAAAATATTTGACCCAGGCGGGACTTGAACCCACGTATTCTGCTTAGTACACAGACGCCTTAACCATCTCGGTCACCGGGTCAAGTTCCTGACCAGGCAAATATAGACAGTCTTACTGTGGACAATTAGTAGTTTTAGTGGAGGAATGGATAGAGTAGAGGGAATGAAGTAATTAAGAAGGCCATTATTTATTTAAATTTATAATATCTGATTGACGACGCAGACTAGGGATGGACGGCGGCTCTTATTAATATCTGATTGATAGCGGAGCATATTTCTCAAAGGAACGACGGACAGTGGCTTTGTCGACATTCAATTAGGGAGACCATGAATTGTTTACTTTTAATATGTTTGAGTGACAGTGTGTCAGTTTCCTAGCATGGGAACTCCAGATGCGAGTTTTGTGTGGGAACAGAAAAGCGTGAGAAAGGAGCATATTTGGACAGAAAATTTCAGTTAGAAGTTAGTTGGGTGCGAGATCGCAAGGGAGAAGGAGGTAGATGAAGGAGTCGGGTGCCAGAGCTTGAGGGAGACGGTTGAATGGAGATTGTTTGGCTGGTGATGGAGAGGATAGAGTTAGGAAGTCAGAGCTTGAGGGAGACGGTTGGATGGAGATTGTCTGGTGAGAGATGAGAAGCGGATACCAGTTTCAGATTGAGAAGAAGTTGATTAGCATACTTGATATACATGGTGAAGCTGTGAAAGAATTATAATGCTGCAGAGATTATGTGTTTGAAAGACATGAACTTTGTTATTGTTGCTCGTTGTGAGTTTTGGAACATTTTCAATAGACTGGCAACTACGGTCCAATTATTTGTGATCTGTATATCATTGGGGTCACATTAACACTGACCAGTCTCTAAGGTCAGAACATCTTGGCATTGGCGATAATACTGGCCAAATTGACTGGTGGCTGTGGGCGAAACATCAGTCTGTATGAGGAGTCTGAGAGGATTAAAGTGTGTGTTTGAGAATGTTATGCACAGTGTTTTTTTTTTTTAGTGAAGTGTGGTAACAAGCTTCAAAATCATTAAGTATGGGAACAGAAAGGACAATAGTAAGTAATAGATAAATAATTTTGTAAACGGTAAATTAAAGGTAATAGTCAGATTTCGTTTCTTGTAATTTCGTTAATTGTATTTCTATATTCTGTGAATTACAATTAGCTTAAATTGTAATTTGATTTGGTTCTCACTATCAAGCCCAGTAAAGACCCTGAGATATAGTTTGATTTATTTGTAAAATATAAATGTGTGTATTTCTTGAATGCCACAAAAATTATAAAAATAAATTGTTTTGTAAATTGTGTTTAAATGTGGCGTGACAAAGTAGGGATATTGAATTGCATTTTAAGTGAATAAATTTGATTATTGTTTTAATAATTTAAATTCATTTCAAGTTCATTGTATTTTGTGCTCCAATGTGGGCAAATTAATTAGCCTTCTGGTTGTTTATTACATCTTTTGTAACAACGAGAGGCAAATCTAAAAATTATCATTTTGTCAGTGTGTTTGGTTCGACAAAGTTACATTTAATTATAATTTCATTTAATCTGGTTATTACAATATATATATATATATATATATATATATATATATATATATATATATATACACACAATATTAGGAGAATCAATTAAGGAATTTGAACTAATAACAATAAGACTGTCGATATTTGCCTGGTCAGGAACTTGTCCCGGTGGCCGAGATGGTTAAGGCGTCTGTGTACTGAGCAGAATACGTGGGTTCAAATCCTGCCTGGGTCAAATATTTTCAGTCTTTCCTTCTTCTTCCATCCTTGAACATATGCTTTTCTACGTGCGTAATTCTTCGCCTGAGCATACAAATTCACATAAAGTGTAATCCTCCTATTTATATCCATCCTTCCTCATATATATATTCAAACTTGGATAGTGAGGAAGGATAGAAATAAATAGGAGAAGTAGGAGGATTGCGCTTTATGTGAATTCATATGCTCGGGCGAAGAATTACGCACATAGAAAAGCATATGTTCAAAGCAGAGAGAAGGATGGAAGAAGAAGGAAAGACTCCTATTTATTTCTATCCTTCCTCACTATCCAAGTTTGAATGTGAATTAGTTCCTTAATGGATTCTCCTAATATTGTATATATATATATTATACACACACACAATGTTGGGAACTAATTTGGTGATTTGGAGTCACATTCAATGTTGGATAGTAAGGAAGGATAGAAATAAAAATTAATGTGAATTCATATGCTGTATACACAAATCTTGATGATTTTAAATATTACTGAATGATTAAGTCACATTTGATAATTGGATAGTGAGGAAAGATAGAAATATAGGAGAAAGGCTGGAATATGCTGTGAAGAAAGCATATGCTTAGGCATAGAGAAGGAAAGACTGAAAATATATGGCATGGCCAGGAATTGAACCCAGGTACCATTTGTCTGTATGCAAATGTTCTACCATGTTGGTTCCCACCTCTAGCAAATATAGAGTCTTTTTAGGTGTAGAAGGTGGAATGGAAAGTGTGGAGCAGCCATATGGTGATGCCAGGAAGGATTACGAAATGAATCCTTACTTATAAGAAGTCACTATTTGATGACCATGCCCTGTAAAAAAATATATATCTCATGGCTCAATAAATAAATCGAATATAAATAATATTTTTGTTAAAAATTACCTGTCCCTCTATATAAAAATTCAAGTTGTTGTACACTTTGGAAGTCCATTTGACTTGGAGAAAATTCTGTATCAGTAAATGTCACATGCTTCTTTCCTAATGTTCCTCTTTGAGATATTCCACCTGAAGTAGTAGTTACACTGTTTTGTCAAATGATAAAAAGAAGTTGATTTAATAATAAGATAAAATATGGGATATAAATTTTATTTTCTATCAGTTTTTTTTAAACAAAATGAATATTATGTACATGAAAGATTTATTACAAAGAATAATTACTATCACAACAATGCTTATAAAGTAATAACAGCTGTTTTTGCAATTCTCTCTCTCTTTTTTCGTTTCCTATCTCTAGTCTTTCTTTCCACTGTGGCATCGAGGAAAAGTTGGACACTGTTCTTTTCTTCTAAATCTCTCTGAACAAACTGAAGGCTGTAAGAATTGTAGCCCACAATGTCCTAGATAAAAGAATAAATTTGTAATTATTTCCAAAATGTCATTTACTACCACAAAAGTTCAAATGTAAAACTAGAATGTTGTACAAAATTACTTCAAAATCAAATGAGTCAATCAAAAACAAGTGAGGATGACATGCCATTGTCAAAAAAGAGAGAGAGCGACTGTGTAGTCGACCAGAAAGAAGTACAGAAATCTATCCTACAAGAGGCTCTGAAAATTTTAAATGTTTCTTCCGGACCAACAATTTGAAACTACTCCTCAATTTCAGGTAAGCCTATAATTTTCTCTCTTCCCTGTCCATATTAATTATATATTAAAATAATCGGTAGGGAACGGAAAATAGAGAAAGCGAGTGGCTTGCCTGAAATTGAGGTTCAGTGTTCCCATGCTGAACAGAAGATGGAAAAATGCATACACGCATACAAACGTGCACATTAGTGTGTAAGGTAAAAAGAAAATAAATGAATGAGAATGGGGAAGGGATTAAATAGATCATTATAATAATAATCATACTCAGTTCAGACCTTCTCTCCTGACCGGGCAGGGGGGGGGGGGGGGGGCGCTTAGGCACTCGAAAATTTTGAGAGTCTGTAACCAGCTGGTGCATGGATTGAGACACTCCTTCCTGAAGAAGGGAGCTGAAAGTCTCCAAAAAATTGAATTACTACCTTCGGACCCATGTAGCAACACCAATTTCAGATAAGCCACAAACCATATCTCTTTCCTTTCCATATCAATGATTGCAATTACTTTGACAATCCTTACTTATATATATAAATAATTGTAATATTGGTATGGAAAGGAAAGAGAGATAGGTTGTGGCTTACCTGAAAGTGAAGTGTGGTGTCGCCATAAGGAACTGAAGGTTGTTCTTCAAATTTTCGGAGGCTCTCAGCCTCCTTTTTCAGGAAGGAGTGTTATATACACTCTCACATAAATGTTAAGGATTTTAATTATTAAGTAACAAAGTCACATTTGATAATTGGATAGTGAGGAAAGATAGAAATATAGGACAAAGGTTGGGAATATGCTATTAAAATAGCATATGCATTAGGCATATTAATTCACTCCAAGGAAACATATGTTCAAGTTGTAGAGAGGAAAGGAAGAAGGAGAGACTTAAACTACTTGGTTGGCCGGGAATCAAACCCAGATACTTGGGCTTTATACTCAACTGACCTACCAAATAAAACCAGTCTTATTAGCTGTAGAGGGTGGAATAGATAGAGCAGAGGGAGTGAAGAGTTGATATAACTGCAGCTGGCTGACAAAACTGAAGTAAAATTGTACAACTATAACATAAATTCAAATAATTGCTTATTAATCCTAAGCCCTTCCTAAATTTGGCTCTACACTGTTTATTCTCTTTACTCACCCTTATATTGCTGACTTTACTAATAGCCAACTTCTTCAGTTTCTTGATGACGGGCAGTAGGCCTTGGTTGCCTACGATTGGGCCATGGTGCATCCTTACCAGAAACATCATGGTTCGACAAATAACCTCAATTTCATGGTCTCGAGCGAGTAGAGCTGGCAGTGTAGAAAGAAAGTCACAAACTGTTGTAAACGGCAACAATAGGAGAGCTTCTTCTAGGTCACTAAAATGTCAAAACTAAATAAGCATTGCACTAAGGAAATAATGTACTAGGTTAGTAAATTTAGCTGTTATATTATGTTTAAATTTAAAGTGAAGGAAGTTTTAAAAATATGAGTGTTTTGACAAATGTCTAACTAAACACCAACACAAACTATATGAACTATGTTACATTTACATTGAATTATTTGCAGTTAATATATTAATTTTAGATTTTATTTTAACTATACTAAAATGTGATTTTACAAAAAAATTGAACCGACAAAGTTTCCAAATCATACCTGGCCCGAATTCCACTGAGGATCTCAATAAGAAAATCTTCTGGGTTTGAAGTGTTGTACGCTGTGATGAGGACTGGTACATGTGGTGCAGAAGTTGTGTCATTAGCTTTTTTGTGAGCACGTAACTCTGCTTTATATTCCTTGTAAACATCAATAGCTTCCAACAGACGCTCAGCCTGAAATATATATTTTTTGCATGAATATATTTTTAACAATGTATGTTATATGGGAATATTTTAAAATTAATATGAATTGCTTTCTAGACTGGGAAATAAAGTATAGTATAAATATTGGACAAAATTAAAAACAGATAATGAAGCAGCCAATAACCCGGCAAAATAAAGTGATAAATAAAATACCACACAATGTTTCTAAAATCCTTGTTGCTTTCATCATGTGAAAAAATTATAAGGGCTGCAAGAAGCCAAGATATCTTTGTCACTGGGTTTGTGCAGTGTTTGTACAACTCTTAAAATTTTCTTCATCTGACAAAAGCAACAAGGATTGTAAAAACATTGTGGCAATGAATAATGCATAGTAATTTCATTAATTGTATATTTTTATTTGTCAGATAATTAATGGAAGAACTTGGCATTATTTATTAATACTGAGAGGAGTCCACATCTACTTCAATGTACACCTGATGAAGTTATAAATTAAGGATGAAACATTGTGAAATTATATTTAATCTATTGCTTGAATAATTTTTTTTGTCTTATGGCCTTACTTATTGTCAAGCACCCTGAATCGTCACAAGTTAGAAATTAGTGAAGGTTATGTTATTATGTTTACCGCTTTTTCACTGCCTACAGTTTTCTTTGATGGTAGATTGAGATTAAATTGCCCTGGAACGATAGTTTCTTCGCCAGTGGCAAGGGCAGTATTTTCTTCATCCTCTCGTTCTTCTTCTGCTTCATCTTCAAGCACAACTGGTTCAGAAGTGCGTTCAAAGAGCCTGACAACACTATCAGATCCAGAAGAGGCAACAAACTGCCCATTGGGACTAATGGCCAAGGACCAGGCTTCACCACGATGTGCCTAGCATAGAAACAAATACTGTGAATTACACTACCCCAATTACAATTATAGAAATCCCTTGCATTAAATGAAAATAAAACCTACTTGTAATGTAAGAATCTTATTGTATGTATCAGCATCCCAATATTTTACTCTACCATCTTTCCCACATGTAAAGAAGTGGTGAGTTTTTGGAACAAACTGGATTGCTGTGATGGAGTCATCGTGTGCAAAAAGTGAACGATGGCAATCCCCAAAATCCAAACCCCAAATCTTCACATTGCGGTCTGCACTTCCAGTCACTATCAAACTCGAATCGTAGCATATGTCCATACACAGAACTGGTAACTGGTGGCCATATAATGATACAAAGAACTGAAAAGGGCAAAGAAAATGTATTTTAAATTGAGAAGAATGTAAGCAGAAATATTTCATGATCTTGTAGACCATAAATGAAATAAAATACCTAGAATTAACAAATAGATAATGAAGTAGACCAGTAGACAAAATTAGGTGCAAAAAGTATTGCAGACTATGTGCATGGTATTTATCTTATTACCTAATTTTGTCTGTTTATTGACTACATCGTTATCTATTTCATAATTTTTTATAATGAGACTGTTTTACATTTTCAAAAATTTCTATAAATTCATATTTTATTTGTAGGTAAATATACACATTTTTTTATCTATGTATTTTTAAATTATCTCATCTGGGACGACTATCTGGTTAATTTTAAGGATATAAAATTCATAATCTAAAAATAGATGAATTTAATGAAGCTATGAAAGAATGCAAATATAACACAAACTTGAAAGTGATCATAAAATTCATTTTGGTGTTTGAAAACCATCATGAACTACCTTTAAAGTGTCTACAAAAAATATTTTCACTGTAGAGTCAAGTAGAGAGACTGCTATCAATGCACTGTTGGGTGACATTTTCACTGCAAGGACACCTTCTTCCAGCTTCAAAGTTCTCTTATGGAGCACAGAGAGAACTTTAGCCTTACTCTCAGGAACCTCTACAAGTTCAAACTGCCAAAATTTCACAGATGCATCACCACTACCAGTTACACATCCTCTCTGTAAATTACATTCTCTCATTATTATTAAAGAAATAAAAAGCAACATATAAATTTAAAAATAAGTTATGTTTAAGTAATTGGCTATCTTTCTTATTCATTGAAATATTTTATTTGATTAGAACTAAATACCATAATACATGTTGAGCAAAACATATTCGTTTTAAAAAATAATCATCAAAATTAATGGGCACACCATGATCAAAATCATAAAAATGAAAGAGTGCCCATTCTTCAAAAAGATTTTTTTCTGGTGCTTGTTGTTTTGGGAGTTATTAGTTAAATAACTAATTTGAAATTTACCATCACCTTTCAGAATTCTGTATCCAATGTAATATGAAATTTTAACATTACCTCATTACTGTAGTCATATTAGTTTTACTCTCTGTAGCATTTAATTAGTAGTCATGTGTGCCACAATGTGTACCACCATGACAACTTGAAAACAATGTTAAGGGAAAATTTGAAGGTTATTAAAATACATATCTAGCTTGTAGCAGTTTAGGATTATTACAGATGAAATTTTTAAAGTTCAGGTTCGTATATGAAGATGTTTCAATGTGTAATTTTATTCTCCTTAAATATGTGGAACCATATGGTCTGGATGCAGATACCTGGTCTGGTGTGAGAGAAACACTCCATAACTCTTTAGAATGAGCAGGAACAAACTCAATAATTTCTCCTGCAGCTATGTCTGCTATGACCAGCTGGCCATCCTTCATTCCGATCAACACATGCCTGTCCCCAGGTGCAAAGCATATGGACAGTGTGTAAGCAGTCTCCAATGTGCGAAGACAAGCAAGGGATGGCCTGCAGGTTAATTTAAGCACTCAAGATATATACAAAGTATTATTACAATAGTAATTTAAATATTATAATTTTCAATATAAAGTAAGATATTTAATATACAGTATATTTATATGAGCAGTTAAACACTGATAAGTATATTATCAGTTATCTGTGTTATTCTACAATATGTATTCTATGTGTCACCAATATTTAAAACTTAAAAAATGTATTGGTAATAATAATTTCATGTTACAGTAACCAGCATTAGCTTATAAAAATGAGCATTAGGTAAACTTCAAATATGATTGATGGTGGCTCATAGAACTGCATAGTGGGGAAAAAAGTTTCGAAAACATTTCCGTTAGTTAACTATTTGCTCCCTCTATACCTAAAACAATAGATTTCCCATTAGCATTTGCATATTATTATTACACTGAAATGAATTAAGGAAATATTTATTTTTACATCACAGGGGACCACATTTTTGTTCAATTAGAATAAATAGAGCAAGTTATAGGGTATAGTGAAAGCAAAGCATCTAATAAGTTTTCATCATATTTGTATTGAGGATATTTCAATAAATATTCATTCAAAATTTTGGAATTTAGCAAATTTAACCTTATTTAAGTCAGCATAGAAATACTTTTATTCATGGTTTCCTGAAAGGAAGTGTCCTTACCTGTTCCACATTTTCACAGATTCTCCACTTCCAGAAGCAATAGCCAAATTATCTGAACTGAAGCACAAAGACCTAACTTCTGAATGGTGTCCTTGTGCTGCAATCTTTCGCAAACATGCATATTCTGCATCTTTTGTAAAACCTTGTATAGAATGGAGTTCAATCAAATTATTATTCATGCAGGCAGCCACCTGTTAATTTTGAAGGATGAAACTTTAAGACAACTATGCTAATCTATAAAATACTATAATTTTGGACATTTTAAAATAATTTATAAGAATGTAAAGTTTTAATATGGGAAAATTCAATGGCACAAGTAAAAGCATTTACGAAAAAAATAACAATACATGACCAATTATAGGATTACTTCTGTTATTACCAAAATATAAATATAATTTTTAGGACTGTCTTGAAACAATTTATTCCATGATAAATACTTATGACAAATATGAAATACATACCCTTATTTCCTTTCCTCCTCCAATGATCAAATTAGCTGACTTCACCTTACTTGTAGCAGTAACATTTGGTAAACGAGTGACTTCATCAGTTAGTCCCTGCTCAATGTTTACTGGTTCTGCAGTATTTTCTGCAGAATATGCAATTCTGGAAACAGTAAAATAGTTTCAATTCAAAGTACTATAATTGTTCTACTATGTTGAAACTGTGGATGCAATTTGCATAATTTGAGATAGTTTCTATGTTATGTACTTGGAGAATGGTTAATTGCGAAAAAAGTGGGAAGAAAAACGGAAACTTAATTGTAGTAATATTGTGTTTCATAGTTACACAAGATGAGCAATTTTAGCTCATTATTAAAGTTCACTAAATAATTTGCAAAAATTTGGATCTTAATATATGTTTATACATATATGTAATTATGTGCTTTACACAATAAGTTAACAGTTTACTTTGAAAGTCGTTTCTTTTGCTTCTTCTGGCGCTTTTTAAAATGCTCCATGGCTTCTGTTTCAGTTTTAAAATAGAATAATTCAACACAGTTTTCATTCCCATGACATAAAAGTATTTGTCCAGTAGAATCCACATTTAGAGACACCACACGTCCTCTACCTTTCCTCAAAATTGATCCAACTTTAGTACATGTCAATGGACTCTGAAATTAAAATAATAATAAGGAAATTTTTAATATTTAGGTTTTTTTGTATAAGAAATATGTGTTAACATAATTTAAATATTAAAAATGAATTTTTTATTTCTGTTTTGAAAATATCAAAAGGCTTTTGAGTTTTGCCAACTGTATCGTACAGTTGTGTTGCTCTTAGGCTATTGTGTTTTTTCGTTTTCTTATCATATAAGGAAAGGAACAAGGTTTCCAGAAATGTGTGATATTTATATCTTTACTTCTTTGGTCTGTATTTGGCCATTTTTTTTCTTATTAATAATTTACATATATATTGACCTAGCCTGGCAACAATACAATTTATATATATATATATATATATATATATATATATATATATACACACACACAATATTAGGAGAATCCATTAAGGAACTAATTCACATTCAAACTTGGATAGTGAGGAAGGATGGAAATAAATAGGAGAAATAGGAGGATTGTGCTTTATGTGAATTCATATGCTCGGGCGAAGAATTACGCACATAGAAAAGCATATGTTCAAAGCAGAGAGAAGGATGGAAGAAGAAGGAAAGACTGAAAATATTTGACCCAGGCGGGACTTGAACCCACGTGTTCTGCTTAGTACACAGACGCCTTAACCATCTATATATATTGGTATGGAAAGGAAAGAGAGACAGGTTGTGGCTTACCTGAAAGTGAATATATATTGTAATAGTAAGAATGTGACATTGTAAAAAATATTTGTATGGAAAGGATAGAGAGATAGGTTGTGGCTCACCTGAAAGAAGTGCGGTGTCGCCATGAGGAACTGAAGATTGTTCTTCAAACTTTCGGAGGCTCTCAGCCTCCTTCAGGAAGGAGTGTTACACCATTCCTTATACAAATCAACACCAGTGGAGCAAATTTTGTACACATGCCCTTTGCGACCAGGAGACAAACACTGTTGGGGTGGGACACATCTACCAACCCCAGGAGCGGGGGTGGATGGAGTGGAAATATTCAAACTGTTAAAACAGCCAATATTTGAGTCTGATAAATATTTTTAGGGTTCAAAGAGATTGATAGTGTTTCTATTGATGTTATCTGACTTTAATTTCAACCCTATACATCATGGGAACGGAGCACAATTAGGGTTGAGAGTGGACATGCATTACAATCGAGATTGGAGTCAAATCAAAAGTAATGGATGTCACTGAGTTCATTCATGACAATCTGGCCAACACTCGGGGATAGGCTGTGTTGGGAGGGGTTGGGACGAGGTAGGCGGAGGGTAGAAATTTTAAAATAAGTTAATAGGTCATATTTTGAGTCGAATAAATATATTTCGGGAACAATAAGATTATTAAAATTTCTCTATATGGACTTCATGAATAATTTAAGGGTGGGGATTGAGTGGCATTACATAAAAATAACGCAAAAAATCGAGATTGGACTCCAGGGTTATGGAGTTTAATTGTGACATTCAATTTGCCATTTAATGCCCAGGGGCGGAGTGGTCATGGATGGAAATTTTGAAACATGCAATCAAGGTCCATAATTATTTTTAGCATTAATTAGATTATTAGTATTTCTACAACTTTGTTTGTGTATAATTTCAACACCTTTAGGTATGGGAGGGGTGGAGGTGAGTTACATGGAAACAATGCGAAAACAACCTAGATTCGAGACAAATCGGGGTTATGGATGTTGCTGTATTTATTTATGACAACCTGGGTGACACATAGAGGCGAGCGAGAGAGAGTGGGGCTGTGCGGACATGGGAGGGGGTTGAAATATTCAAAAATGTTAACCTATCCATATTTGCATCAAATAAATATTTAGTGGGGTTAATGAAACTAATAATATTTTTTAATATATTCTGTGTAGAATTACAACCCCTTTCGACTTAAGAGGAGAGAACCATAAAGGGTTCATTACATAAAAATAACGCAACAACCCTATATAGGAATCGAATCCGGGGTTATGGATGCCTCAGATTAATTGACATTCAACTTGCAGTTTAACCCCCACAGGTGGGGCTGAACAGAGGTAGTAATTTTCAAACACGTTAATCAGCCCACATTTGCGTCCAATAAATATTTTTCGATGTCATTTAAATTAATAATATTTTGGTAGATATTAACTGTGAATAATTTCAATCCCTATCGCCATGGAAGGGGAGCACATTTAGGGGTGGGGTTTTGTCTTCTGTTACATGAAAATAATGCAAAATTCTAATCAATTCTGGGGTAATGGATGTCGATGAGTTTCATTGAGACAAACTGAATAACATCACGGTGGTGGGAGGGAGTGGGGTCAAACGATGTAACCAGCTGATTTTTGCATTGATTTTTTTAACCCACTTTAGTGGGGGGTGGAAATTTTCAAACATGTTCAAACGGAAATGTATTCGTTGAATGAAACTACTTCAGGGTCAATGTGTTCAACCCCCTTTGGAATGGGAGGTGAACACATTTAGGGGTAGGGGGCAAGTTGTATTACAAAAAAATAACACAAAAGCTACCTAGATTGGAGGCAAAGCGGGGTTATGGATAAACAACATCTCTGGCAATGCTGGGCACCCAGCTAGTATATATAATATTTGTAAGGATATGACATTGTCAAAAATACAAATTTGAAGAACTACCTTCGGTTCCCTACACCGTACTTCACTTTCAGGTAAGCCATAAGCTCTCTCTCTTTCCTTTCCATACCATACCAATATTGCAAATATATATATATATTGTAATAGTGAGAATGTGACATTGTCAAAAATATTGGTATGGAAAGGATAGAGAGATAGGTTGTGGCTTACCTGAAAGTGAAGTACGGTGTCGCCATGAGGAACTGAAGGTTGTTCTTCAAATTTTCGGAGGCTCTCAGCCTCCTTCTTCAGGAAGGAGTGTTACACCATTCCGTGCACCGGCCGGCTGCGGACTGCAGCCGGCCGGTGCACGGAATGGTGTAACACTCCTTCCTGAAGAAGGAGGCTGAGAGCCTCCGAAAATTTGAAGAACAACCTTCAGTTCCTCATGGCGACACCGTACTTCACTTTCAGGTAAGCCACAACCTATCTCTCTATCCTTTCCATACCAATATATATATATAAAATTTTGGATACCTTAGCCTCCATCCACAGAATCAATGTGCTAGCCACACATCTTAGAAGGATTGGTTTTTGCTGCCTTTGTGAATGGTTAGCAACTTGCCTAACAATGACAAGTTTTTATTGGAGTTATTTCCAAAACATTAATATAAGTCCACAGACTTATAAACATTTATAATTTGATGCATTTTTTTGTTCACATATTTTGAATATCAATTCTTTTTCATACATAAATAATAAAGAAAGATGCTTTAGGGCCAAAAAGCTAAATTGTTCTACCATGTTGGGGACAAGTTAGTAACTACATGGGCATAAAAGAGTGGATATAAATAAAATGTCCATAATATAAAAGTAGTAGCCTCTGGAATTCAATAGAATTTTTAAAGTGATTAGAAAAGGAAAAAAATACATACCAATGAATCATTTTCGTGGTCTTCTGCTGGCAATAGTGATTCTGTGCTCTCAAGATTAAACACTTTCCATGTATTCTCAGTTGCTATCTCTTCATCTTTGAAATCAATCCTCCATACCCTGAGTTCATTGTCCCCACAGCCAGTAACTAGATACCGATCATTCCTTACCAAACATAAGGCCCACACCTGAAAATTACAAGATATATCAAAACTATTCCTAACAAATTCTATTAGAGCCTAGTTCACATATCTACCTCTGATTTATGACTGACTAAAGTCTTAAAGCAGTGTGCAGTGTCCAAATCCCAGAACTTCACGTAAGTGTCTTTTGAGCTAGAAATGAGAATATTGTGCTCTTCAAAGAACTTGACGTGAGTGACAACACCTTTGTGTCCACTCAGACGATGAATACCAGTTTCACCAACAATATCCCAAATGACGATATCAGTATCCTAAAGGTGAAACAAAAAAGTTTGAATCAGTGCAAATCCTTAGTAACAACATAAATACCAATAAAATATCAAAAGAAGAATTGTCAGGAAGTACAAATATTATTTAAATAAATTAAGAAACCCAAGAGCATATGAAACTGATACAGAAAATATTTAGGAAGAAAGGTGAATACCTTGGAAGATGATGCAAGCCTATGCCCTGGGAGGTCATATGATAGGCATGTAATTGCTGTCCTGTGTCCTGAAAATGTGCTGACATTTTCGCCAGTTTTCAAGTCATATGTT
Organism: Zhengitettix transpicula; assembly: GCA_037074705.1. NCBI lineage: Eukaryota > Metazoa > Arthropoda > Insecta > Orthoptera > Tetrigidae > Zhengitettix > Zhengitettix transpicula. The sequence goes on along the minus strand of CM073590.1, from coordinate 231,322,478 downwards.
TTAACAGTTCCATCTGCATAGCCAGCAGCTATGTAACGATTATCTGGGGCCACACACAAATATGTCACTACATGCTTTTCTCCTGGAATAACTTGAGCCTAAATATACACAAAAACATTTCTGTTAACAACTTGTATTAGAGACTTTAACTTGTGCAACACACTAGTTATAAGAAAAAACAAACTACAATGTTAAATTATTTTTTAATTTACTCTGGTTTTGTTAATATCATTAATTAAATACATAAGAATAAAAAAATTATATCAGAAGTTACAAAATATCAGATAATAAATATTACTTAATTTTTGATAACATGGATGTGAATTTAGTGTGTTTAAAGTTGTTTTAATATGTGCCCTTTCTGATAAACTATATTTCAATGAATTTTGTTCTATGTCTAAAATTTTAACATTATTCTATGATTTTCTTCTGGTATAAATTTGTATTCTTAATTTCAAAATTTTTAGCTTTAGGTTTACTTTATGACTGGTAACATTTAGTATAAAATTTCAAGAATGTTGAAAATTTCTGATTTGATATTAAATTACATATTGTTTAATTTAAGATAGAAGAAATAAATGTTATAAATTTGAGGTTTAATTTTTTTTCACCATGAATAACTAAACTTTTTTATTGTAGAAACATGATAACCCGATTAAAGTTAAAATATGATGAAAGTACAAAAAGGTATTAAAAAACACTGTTATATTGAATAAATTCTATAAAGATCATTAATTTATTTAATAAGAAATTACCTTTTCACCTAGCCTTAAATCCCAAATGATAATGTCCTCACAAGCACCAACAGCAACAAATCTACCTGCTTGCCCCTCCAAAGCTACAAAAACAATATTACAGTTTCTGCTGGCAATTATATTGAAGTTTCCACTAGGACTGTAACGAAGATACTGTTTGCTAAGGCCCATCTGAAATTAATAAAACAGAATTAATGTAAGAACTAATGCTAAACCCATTTACTTGTTTTAGAGCAAGTAAAAGGAGGGTTGATTGCAAAATTGTTGTTACAGGAAAGTTGTCTTAATTATTGGCAAGGCAATGTCAAAAGTTGGATTAATATTCTTGTTATGTATTTTTACTTTTGAAAAAAGATTTCAATTTAATTATAGAAGTTTGGATTGAAAAACATATATTAGAGGCATAAAAAGAAGATCGAAGGCATAAATCTTTAAAATAACTGGGGAATCAAAATACATAATTCACAAAAAGTATTTAAAGTTCAAGAAATTGTAAAGGCCAAGAAAAATTTCAGAATTAACATGGGTGTATTCTGTTTTTGAAACATGTTGCCACCGATGTTGAATCAAATGACACAGATTTATTTTAGATTTTCCATTAGTATGAGATAATGAAATATTATTCACAAAGTTTCAGTAGTAAAATCTGTCTTTAGTTATACTCCTTCGTAACTACAGAAAATGTATACACGCTGTTACATCACCTTTCCATGAAAAAATCTATAAATGTCTGTTAACTTCTATGCTTTTGCACACAGACAGGAAAACAGTTGCAGTCAACATATTAGCATTAGACTATATTGAAGTGGCCTATACTAATATCTCCCTTCATCAAACTTCTGCGTTCTACAGAAGATATATTTCGAAGAAGTTCCGGACAGTAAAGATTAGCCGATATATATGATGTTAAAAAAATAATAAGTAACTGGAAAATGATATAATGAGGTATGTGCCCAAATATTTTTCTCAAAATTGTAATAAATATTACCTTAAGTTAGAAAAGGAGAAGGAACGAAAAAATGATAGGAAAACAAATACTTCTTACGTTTAAATAAATTTGCAAATTTTAAACTTCCCGTAAGGTTTAATTATAAAATGCTTCAAATTGGCTCCATGTGAGTAATACAATGCGAAAGCTACAGTTGGAATTGAACTTTGATTACTTACAATTAACCTAAAATGTACACTCAAGATAATGCGCAACTATATTAATATTGTAAGGTTATAGTAATCACATTGTAAACCCCTTTAACCTATACGTCACACTGGTGTAATATTGTAAACAGACACACGTGTTTACTACAGCGAAACTCGTTGGATATTGTTCCAATCACGTGACCAGGAAGTTACGTCTTTTATATGCCATTTTTAAGTTCATTTGGTTGATAATATCAATTGTTTACACGTCTTTGGATAATACTGTTCTCTGAGCACGAAAGATTAGTTTTGATATGGCATAAAAATACAAGAAGATATCTGGAAAGTGTGTACTGAGTTATGACGAAGCAGATAATTTCATTTAAATTGCTCACAGTCACACGAATAGTAAAAATAATATTTTCGAAGTTTAGTTTGAAGATATTTGCTGTGGACCTGAAGCTGATATTAACACCCAAAGTATATATTTAAAAACTCTGAATATCAATGTAGAAAATATTAGTCATGATTATTTTGTATATTTTCTTGGGGCTCTGTAAAGGGTTAACCAAATAAAAAAGGTTCAAGACTTCGTTTAAAAAAAAACAGTTTTGATGCATAAGCATTGAATTCGTTTGGATATTTGGGGAAAAAATCCATAATTATAATAACCTGACTCCTTTTAAAATAAAATATTAAAAACAATAACCTATTAGTCAGAAAAATTTATTATTCTATTTAAAACATAATATTTAACGTTTCATCCCTGTTTGACCCCTCTTCAGGTGTACAATTACAATTCAATTATAATTTATTATAATAAAATTTACATTAACAAATTTCTTACGTGTTTTTTGCCCATTCGTTGCGTCCGAAATTATTTCGACTACTAGACTGTTGTTTTTAATATTTAAAAATATTCATAAATATGACAAAAAAATGACAGTTTTTGTGATTTTATTGCTCAAACACTTGGGAACATTTATGTAATATTACATATATGGGTGGGAATGAGGTTTCAATTTTTTATTTGACGTTCAGATTTTATATTAATTTTTTGATCTCTGGTTTTATAGTTGTAAAGTCGTTGAATAAGTGGCTGTCTGCATCTATATCTACGAAGTCCAATATTGGACTTAAAATTATTTGTAGATAAGTTATATATATATTACCTATACTTAAAAGAATTTAAACAGAATGTGGTTTGAAATACTGCCAAGTTTTGGGATCATATGTGCAGCCATGTCAGCTCCGGCTGTAGGCATGTATTATATACATAAAGCGGTATTAGGAAATGTAAGTATAAATTTTATACTTTTTATAATTAAACAAAATAAAAATTGACGTCGATAATATTTATTTCTCATGAATCACTATTACAATATAGTTAAATGCAGTTATAATAATGTGTCACTTTTGGAAAACTAGCATCGTTAATTACTGCTGAGTATTTTACTTTCTTTTAAATTAACGCGGATTGACCAATGTTTATTACTATTTAATTTTTTATAATCAAATCCCTAATGAGCTTGGTTATAAAAATTTTAGGAAAGGAGCCTAATAATATGCAAGATATTTAAGTTAACACTATTAATCAATTGTTTACCATGTAATTAATTATATTTGAATATATGTTCTTTACATATAGTCCTTTCGGAGAAATGTGAATGAGGTTTTTGAGACTTGGCTGTACATACGCGATTACCGAATTACAGGCGATCCATACAAGGTTCTTGTAAGTATGATTGATGAAACTTGTCTTTAAACTTTTGCGCCTGGATTTATGGATCCTTTTTTCTTTTCCCAGGGACTGGAGTGTATTCCTGATGAATAAGGTCTACCGTGTTATTATGTTGGTTGCCACTTAGACATCAAGTAAATGTGCTTTATATTTATTAAATAAACTTAGTTTGTATTTTTCTTCTTGTAATAAACTGTTACCTCTAATAGAACCCTATTAATTTTTTGGAAATATTCGTGAAAACATACTTTTTATCTGCATTAATTCTTTATTTAAAAGAAAAAAAAATCACACTGAGATCCATAATTCTATTATGAAATTACATTTTCTCATTGTAAGTTAACCAACCCTTGACAACAATGCTGGTTTCTGGGAATTAAAGGACCTACATAGCAACTGTATACTTGTATTTGTAAATTTCTTGGCTCTATCAGATTATCTTCTAGATAGATAATTTATTTAATTGCATTGGACAATGCCTGGTGGCAATGTTTAAAATACATACAATGAAGTTACACAAACTATATACCAATATGAACACATGGAAAAAAAAGTTCAATTACACCTACAAACCTTTTAATAATGCTACTCAAGATTAACTATCATTAAGACTATATATTATTATACAGTTCTCTGCACTTCTTTACAGCTTTAACTGAATTTCAAAAACCATGCTTTTATTACAATATTATTTTATTTTCAACTTAACTCAATTTATTAAGTCTTTTACTTTTCAACAAATAACTAACATCATTTGTTAATGAATAAAAAAGATAACCAATATGGGCAAAAAAGGTAATATAAATACCACACAATGTTTCTGGGATCCTTGTCCCTTTCGTCAGGTACTAAGAAGAGCCTAGAGCGACTCAACTGCACTGGTCAGTTGACAACACTCAAAAGCGACGAAAACGGGAGATCCGAAGGGTTAGCGTAACAATAATGGAGCGACGACAATGAGAAAACAGAAGGTTTAGCGTAATAATAAGAGATCATAGCAATTATTGAGTTTAATGGTGTCTGTTTGTACAGTAATAGTTGTGATGTTTGATTTAATGTGAAGCATCTCTGAAATTGTACCTGGTGTCAATGTCTAAAATCTTAGCATTTTGCCAATCAGACATAAATTTTATAATTTGTTAATCTTCTGAATTATTTTATACTTTGTGGCCTGCCACTATGACAGTTGCAGACAGGCTGTTCCAATCCTGAATAGTTCTATTTAGGAATTAAATTTTCCCTATATCAGTTTGTTGTTTCCTCTTTTCCAAATGATCAGTGGGATGTAAAAGCAAACTGTTTACATTTGACTATTTACCTGAATAATACACAAAGTCTAGTCCATTCCCATTTATTTGTCAAAGTCTCTAATTCATTTTCTTCAAGTCTACAAGATAATTTCAATTCCTTTTTCTTAATTTTGTCAAGAGCCTGAAAGTGCTCACTCCTGTGCCCATCCAAACAAGCTGCCCCATGCTCTGTGATGAGTTGCATTAAAGTTCTGAAAGTGATTTTATGAGTTTCTGGAGCTTTTGTTCCAGAAGTTATTAAATACTTTTAATTTTTTTTATTGAAATGACAAATTTTAACAATGCAATGCTTTGTGTGCCCAGTGATAAATTATTAGGTTCAATTCCCAATGTAGATGAAAGTTGAGAATAAATTGTAATGCTTTTCTTTAAAAGAAACTTCAACTTCAGAAAGTAATCTTGGTTGTTATAATCCCAATAAGTATTACAAGATCAGTGAGGTAAAGTGTTAAATACTAACATTATTGAATAAGATAGATAGCCAATTCAGACAAAAAAGTGATAATATAAATCGGTGATTTGATCTCACAAGGTAGGTAGCTATGTTTTCCCTCAGGATAGTACAGTGTAAATTAAAATTACATGGCTTTTAAGATTGTTTTGCCTTCATTTGAGGGTCAACTTCCACATTTGTAAACTTTCCCCGTACTTCTCTATAATCATGTAAATTAATAATTTCTCCTTCAGTATTTTGATTCATTCTTACTATAAACCTTTTGGTCTACACTTTGAGGATACTCCATGCTTAATAACAGATAAGTGATGGTTTACTGAGTAACGACTCTTACAGCTTTATTAAGTATGTTATTTATAAGAATCAATACAAGTGTGGACTTTTTTAAATTGATTTATTTACATTTGCATCAACTTCTCAGGTCATTAGCAACTTATTATGGGTAATCATATTTGCATTGTCGGGGAACTAATTGACGAGTTTCTCTCATGCACACAAACATCCATGCCCTCGTAGAGATTCAAACCCAGGACCTCTTATGTGAGGCAGTCACGCTGACCCCTACACGACAGGAGGTCAGTCTGGACTATTTATGAGGATCAATACAAATTAAATTAACTTCATACAACTTACCATTTTTGGGAAGCTAAATGTTATGTATTAAATCTGGATTTCCTTGGGGGAAGGAGATCATGAATACAAATACATCATTTTAGTTTTATTTGCTTTTCTAAAAAATTATGATTAATAGCTGAGACAGGGTACAGTACTGCATATTTTAAGTCAATAAAGTATGAAATAACTTTTAAAAATCCATTATTTAGTCATGTGAATTTTGGGATTCTTTATTTTCCTGTGTAAGAAGGAATTTTCATGGGAGCATTTTACTTATTCTTTATTTGACAACAAAATAATTAGTGTATAATGGATTATATCACAGTTAAATCTGAAGTATGGATTTCAAACACAATACATGATCAGCTTCACAAAATAAATTGAAAGGAAAGTGATTTATATCACAGTAAAAATTCCATTCAGAATAATTTTATACAAAATACAAATACATGATTTTCTTCCAAAACTCATGAATTTACAATTTCATTTAGTTTTAGATAAATAAATTACAAGTAGGATATGTTACAGATTCAAATGTTATTTGAGAAGTATAAGTCATTATATTATTACATAACTTTTCTTTTTGAAAAATAGGTTAATTAATTTATAATTTACATAGTATGAAATACAATTTTATCACAGGCATGTTTATAAAAATGTATAAGTTATTAACTAATAATATATTAAAAACATTGGTGCATCAATAAGAAAATAAATAACTTTAAAAAAAACTAATATGCAAGTTAGGAAAATAATAATAGCAAAACAGTATCCAATTCTCTACTCATCTTGGAATGTATGTTATAAAATATTGAATATAGGAGTAACAAATTCAGTCATCCATGTCTAGGTCATCTAACAGACGATGCTGCTCAGTAACAGACATAGCAAACTCCTCTTCTGCCCTGAATACAACAGTTGAAGTGAATATTAGCTTATAAGACAAGAGCAGAGTCAAAAATGTCTGATTTGAAGATTTGACAAATTTAATACTATAAATTTCTGTATACAAGTATTTTGTTTGAATTTTTTAATACACATCAGATACTAAATGAAAGGAAAAAGTTTTAAATTATATGTAGTTGAAGTTATTTTTCAGCAGTTTGAGATTTAAATCCGAGTTACGAATCTTATTAAATTTTGAAAAATCATGAAGTAACATACTACTTACCTGCTTGCCATTATGTGATAACCATCGACAAAACTATCTTTCTTACACTTTTCGACCAAGTATATGTAAGTACCAAAAGCTAGACCAATAAATAAAGTTGAAATAGTAACTGAAACAGAAAAATAAATTGTTTGTAAAAGTTTAAGAGAAAAAAAGTGCACTAACAAAATATAATTATTATAATGACAAGTACAAAATAATTTAACCAAATTTATGGTAACAAATTGATCATGAATAACAAACATTTGATAAGGAATATAAATGATACAATTTCTATATGAATTCTTCTCATGAAAAGATATTCATCCTAAAATTAAATAAATAATGAGATGTCATAATATGGCTTGGAAAACCTGTATTTGTGTTTTCTTGGAATTTTATTGTACTTTTAACATCTGATATTAAAAATTAAAGACAATATAATTTACATTCATATATTTAGTAAGTTACTTACATAAGACAAAGATTTATGTGAATTTAAAGTGAATTATGAAACAATGACCATTGAATTTTGATTTTTTATATCATCTTTCATAACTAAATATGTATTTAAGAATGTCTGACTGCCTATTGTAGAAATGGATGATGATGATAAACAGAGAAAAAATTAGTGAAAAATTATTATATAACAAAAAAATTAATGTGTGAATTAACAAACTGAGACAAGAAGGAGCCTACGTATTGAAAAATAAAGAAAACTTTCTTCAAAGCAGGGAATTAAAAAATAAGGAGTATTTAGAAAGACAGCAGTTGAAAACATCAGACTCTCAACTTGAGCACAATAGATTTTGCTCACAGGCAAATCAATTAATTCATTGATCATTGTAAATAGTATTCAATGATAAGTAATATTCAATATATTAGTGCTATACTCAGTGAAATTCTTGATTATGATTTTAATGCATTGTAATAATAAACTGGCCAATTAATCTGATCTGTAACTAAAGTTATTATGTTTTATGTGAACAAGAAGGTCTTGTTGGATTTGTAACATGTTTTACAGTACTCGGCCACCTCGCTTAAGAGAACTTCAAAGTGGCTATAAATATTACTTTGAACTCCAATTAACATATTACTAGACTAAAATATTGAATTTGAATAGCTGAAAATCTGTAGTTAATGGATTTTACATACCCACAATAGTTAAGTGCAATACAAGTGAACTTCCTCTCCCATCAATTAGCATATTAAGTACATTACTTAATGAACCATTAGTTTTTGGTGCAGGCAATGACAGTATTTCACAGACAAGAGAATACAGGTCAACATTATTGAATGGCTGCACTTGATAATGCTTCTTCAAGAGAGGTCCTTTTGCAATAAAGAATGGTAGCATGGTTGTTAAATTATTATCATAGCCATGTTCACCAAAGAGCATGTTTTCTGAAAAATAAATACTCCATACTCTCCAATATAATGCAACCGTGGTTATGGAATATATTATAAGTGATCAACATTTTATTCCGATATTTATAAACTAGTACAGAACAAAGTGTGCAGCGTACAAGTAATGCATTATTCATTTATTACTACTTCACATTAAACATTTAAGTTAATTTAATTTTATTAATGCAAACCTGACACAGTGATCCCATTGTCTTCCCAATATTTTTGCACCCATTGGACATCTTCAAATGCAAATCCCTCATCAGCTAGAAGCAATAAAGGTGGTGTTCTGATATTATTTTTGAAATGCCACCGGTCATACAAACCAGCTTTTGTGTAAATTGTGAAGTTTTCATGAAGTGAAGCATTCTTTAGTTTTGTATACACTTCATCATAATCATCTGATAAAGAAAGATACAAAATTGAAATACTACAGTTATAACACTTCATCGACATTTTTTTTATGAAATATAACACATTCAAAGTGTATTATAGAGTTGCTAATCAATGTCTTACAAACTAAATTAGTTGCTTGAAATTGATGGATTACTGGAATGTAACTTATAAAGGGTTATTTCAGTATACATAATTCAATATGACTTTTGATATTTGGAATTTTAGGAAACTGCTATAATAACATATGCAAACACAGATTATTTACAAACCGGTGTAGTTCAAGAAGCTTAATACAGGAAATTATAGCATGAATTGAACTAACTACATTTATTGTGAATTATTATTACTATTCTTGTAAAGAGTTATTGTTTTTGGTGAGAATTTTACATAAACTAAAATAATAATAGCATTCTCTACAAATAGACATATTGAATTATTAGTGATAATTAAGTACACATATTCAGCATGTGATTCTGTACAATGCTGAAATTCAATTTATTCAAAAATGATATCTGAAAATAATGTAGTGTAAAGCAAGTTTAATGTACCTGCAGATGGAATCAAGTGAAGAGCTGGTGAGGCACCAACAATATTATACATTGTGCCATTGATGTAATTTTTTATGTTAATAATATTGGATGGTTTTACAGAATCCATCCCATGATCACTTAACATAAATAAATTAATATCTTGCAAGCCAGCTTCTTTCAAGTTTTCCAGTAAATAATTTGTAATATTGTCAACTTTTCGTAGCTGTTCTAAAACTTGATATGTATCTGGGCTGAACTTGTGTGAAGTGAAGTCTGGCTCATCAAAATATATAAAAGCCAAATTAATTGGACGATCTTTGTCTTGAAACCAGTTTATAACCATATCTACTCTCCTGTGCCAATCTAAAGAGTGGTTGTATGGTATGTAGAATGTGGGTAATATCCCTTGGTATTTGTATTCACATCCAGGCCACATGGATACTCCACTATGATGATTATACTTTTCATTAAGGGTCTGTAATATTAAAACATACAATTCACCTAGACAGTAAAAAACACCACTTGTATATGTTTTATATATAAAAGATTAAATATTGCCTAAATGGTAAATAATGATGTGGCAATGCTATTGCTCTGAGACTAGGGAGAAAGAGGAACTTACAGAATCAGCTAAGGGAAAATAATGGTAGCCAGTACAAGATTAACTTAGAATGAATATGGGTAGCATAATAAAACCAACGAATATAATTACACAGAAGACACTTTTAAGCCACCCTGAGACAAGTATTTTGGTCTAAGCTTTATGTTACAAATTAGCTTGTCGAGTCATCTCTGAAACTGCTGTGAGACTATACAAACAAAATAGGAAACGGCACTTGCAGAAAGTCTAAAGGATTTTATGGAACAAAAATTCTATACACAGGACTAATTTGAATATAAAATGGAACAAGAAGAGTTTTAATTTAGTTTCAGAAAGCTTCCTTTGCAAATAGCTGTTCCTGGTAATATTTCTGAATCTGAACAGGATATTAATTTTAAGTTGGAGAAAATTCACTTTATAGTGGTTGTATTGTATGTATAATGTGGTTATATTCCTTTGTATTTGCATTCACATTCAGGTCACATGAATACTCCACTATGTTTTGCTTGTATAGGAAAACAGGTGTCCACAAAGAAATATGATACATACAACCTTGAATTTTGAAAGGCAGCACATTTACTATGATAAGTTTGTATTCAGGGTGTGCATTACATCAGTACAATTTAGCCACAAATATGATTTAACTGACACTATAGGTATTTGAAGAAATAATGGAGATTCTAATTAAAAAGTATGCTTTGTATATCATTTAAAATTTAAAGGGAATTTATCATAATTATAATTTGAATAGCAACATTAGTCAATTACCACATACATGAAGAATATATTTGAGGATATAATAGAGAAGAATTATGGTGTATCCTTTCCATATGCTGTTGACTACTTCACTATTACCTTCTGTTTTGACATACTAATATATTGAGAAAAGTGAATCTTACCCACAAGGGTACAACATGATTTCCGAAATTCCAAAGTTCCTCGCCGCTGTAAATGACCCTGTTAAACTTGGGATCAAAAACAGAATTGCTTAACACACCATGGCTTTCAGGAAAAAGTCCCGTAGCGATTGATTGGTGATTCGGGAACGTTTTCGTAGGGAACACATTCCTAATATATTCTGCGTGGACCCCTTCACTCCGCAGCTTCTGTAATGTCGGTGTAACATTTTTTTCGAAATAATCGTGCCGAAAGCCGTCAAACGAAACTATTAATACTAGGATATTCTCTTTCCGCAGTAATAGTATAGCAATGGTAATACACCCCGCAATTAAAATAAACAACACAATAGCCAGGAATGTTATTCTTCCAGTCATGTCAGCTTTCGTTCGAATAGTATCATTACTTTAACTGTCATATTTTTCAATGTTTAAATAAGTTGCTCAAGATATTATCACCAAGGAGGCCTGCAAATCGATTACACGTCAAGAAACATGCAACGTATGTTACCATCGTTCTATATTCAGAATGTCACGAGTTTGAAAAATGTTAATGGAATGGGAATAAAGGTAAGAAATAATATATTTTATTTCCAACTATGCCACTCCAAGAAAACGGTTTTAGGTTATTGGATTTCCCAAATGAAAGTGAACATTGAATGATAAAAAAGAAACTAAGATGTCAAATACAAAGATATTTGCTTGGTAGATACTTCAACATCTATTGAGCGTTGAGAATAATTTTTGAGTTTTGCAATCGTTTTTTAAATATTATGGAATTGTAGATTACAACATCCTAAAGGATTTTGTACACTCGTCTTAATCGCTGTCAGATACAAAACACATTCGTAGAAGAATTTGTGACGTTTTTGTTCAGAAAAAGTAATTGAATATAAAATGACGATACCACAAAATAGTCAATGCTTTTACGTGACTCTATGGAAGGTTTATTCGAAGAAATTTCCTTTATTAATGCAAAAAAATATTTAAAGTAAAATTCTTCCAGGGTGGAGTTGTACATTCATTTTAAAATAGTTAACCTCAATGAATAGGCAAGTCACTCGGAGGGAAAATTGTTTTCAAATTAAACGAAAATGATTTATTGATTTAGTATGAATATTATAGATGGATGTATTTTCATTTTCAACGTCTCTATGATTATGCTCAACCGTGTCTCTAAGGAGTCATGCTTCTCTCTCGGCCATGCAGCCTCGCCAATTATTTTGGGGGACTATGGTGGCTCTTGCTGAAGAACTATTGGAACTTACTCCCAGTGTCTCGGAGCGGGTTTGGTGGTGTATTATAGCCTCTGCACCTTCAAGACAGATTGGTAACCCTTTTCGCGTCTGTTGCTAGGCCAACCTTGGTTGGGGAACAAATGGCCCCGGTGCGAAGAAGGGAGGGCGAGTAATTCTCTGTGGAGCAATCGTGTGAAGCTGCTTCCTGGCCTACCAGTGAAGTAGCGGCTGAGGATTTCTCGAGATGGCGGTTGAGTCGCCAATGTGCCTTATCACTATTTGGCGACTAAGGTGTAGTAGTTTATCCGATGTCGAGACCATCTAATCATAATTTTCTGCAGTAATTGTCCGTTACAGTGCAATAAATGAAGTAGGCTATGTTTGGGATTCACTCTGACTTGCCAGAGGGTTCAACCAAGTTTCAAAGTGCAACACTTTCCTGCGGGATGACTCTGGGAATTTTTGTTAACAGAGAAATGCGCGTGACCATCTTGCGATCATGTAAGCCCAAGCTTAGTGCTTTTGCGTCCCATGCGCCAACGCTCTCTTATGGTTGGACTCACGAGGAGATGTGGCTTCGCGGACAAAATTTCTCTTCTCGTCATTCCTCTGGCAAGTAGGATACCAGCCCTGGCGGGTGAAGGCTAAACGCTAAAGAGTTCCAGCGTCCCACAATGGGTGGACCCTGGAGTTATGCCAATTGGTGATCCAGAATCCGAACATGTGCTCAGCAAGGTTCATAAAACCACAATGCTGACTGTTCAAAACACTGTATATTCTTCATTCACTTATTTTGTCCTATCTGCTTCTCACCTTAAAATTTTCCACGATATATTTTTTCCATATTCTAATTCCCGTACTCAGTGACTTTACTTGGATTACATTTTTAAGTTACTGACTTCGTATTGCCCAAACAGTATTATTAATAACTGGAAATTTGGTTTAAAGTGAAGGTAAATATGCATAATTTGAGAAATTATTTCTTCTAATAAACAAAATTGAACATGTGTGCGTGAGTGTATGTTTCGCATACAAATTTAAACGCGTCGAGAAATTTTGACCACGTGTTCCTTACGACCCGGAAACAAAGACTGTTGGGGTGAGACACGGCTACCACCACCCTTAGGAGTAGGGGTGGACGGTGTTTGAGTTTTTAAACATGCGATATCTGCCGATATCAGTGTCGAATAAATATTTTGCCATGTACGAATTCCACACGCATTGATGGACGTTGCATAAAATTAATGCGAAAACAACCGAGATTTGTGTCTAATCTGAAGTTATGAAAGGCACTGAGTTTAATTCTGTCAATCAAGATGAAGTTATAGTTGATTGGGGTAAAGTTAAGCGTACAACCTTAAACGCTCGGAGACTGTACACAAGTTACTTACGATCAAGGAACAAACACTGCGGGGGTTAGACTTCCCTATAGCCTCTAGGGGTTGTGTGGATGGGAGTCATAATTTAAAAACATTCGAAAACTGTCCTTATTAGCTTGGAATAAAACGTTTTAGGGTTCACTGAATTTTGTTTAATTCTAATAAACAGTGAATGAATGTGATCAGGACTGTTGGGGAACACATTACAACAGAAAGAGCATTAAGTGGAAGGTAAAATGAACGGTAATATTTCCTAAACTAGGTAATTGAGTTGGTTGTCGTAAATACCGTGATGCGAAGAAATAAAACACGATGAATCTCAGGATATTGTAATAATGGTAAATTTTATTGAATTTTTCCTTTTATGAATATGACTAGTATTCCCGTACTCTAAATATTCCATGCGTTACCAATTAATGTCAGTCATTTTTTCTACCTGTAATGATTTATTCAATTAATGATAGATGTTACTACTTTTTTTTTCTACAAAAACGGAAAGGTGAAATATTCTATCAAACGTTGGTTGTGAAAGTTCCCTTCGTTTTGAGACATGTTGTCATTACAAATTTAATCCAGATTTACTTTACACGCGCAGTGTTGCAAATAACTTTCATTGAATCTGAAACTGAAAACAATGGCGTACTCTCCCTTGTGTCACGCAATAATGAACCTCGTTCACGGGACAAATAAATTGTGAAACAGAAACAATTTTATCATGTTAACCATTTGTATTTCTTTCCAATACCATTTGTATTACCGTATGGAGGGACTTTACCATTGATGGGGGATTTAATTCTTAGGAAAAGCCGGACTAATAGCGCAGTTTGCGAGGCGATTTTCTGAACACAGATTCTGAGTTACGTGCGGGGTCATTACGTGGGATATTAAAAGTCCAATTCAATGTTCAATTGCTGTGCGTTAATTGCCAAGTAAATTGTCAATATTTGTTCTGTAATTGCGCTGAAGGGAAGCATTTCGGTGTTCGCTCTCTCTCTTTCAGCGTTGATGGCATTTTCGTGTTTTCCAGATGTGTATCGAGTGTGTTTGGTTGACATTAATTCGTGTGACAAAAGAACGGTAAGTTGTGTTTTGCGTAGGGTTGCCAGATTTCTTGCAACCTACACCAACCCCCCCCCCAAAAATCAACAATATTAGACCACTTCGTTTAGATTTTGGCTCGCTTGGGCTACCATGTGTTTCAAATAACACAATCTTCAATTTTTTTGACACGCTCTGATGGTTTGTTTATGTTTTTGCCTGGTCAAAAAGCTTAACTGCCTCCTCGTATAGCTCAGTGTCACCTTTTTTTTCGAGATGAACATAATCATTCGTATAAGATTGCGTAAAAGAGAAAATCTGAAGAATAAAACACGCGATTAGTCTTATACATAAGATTTTTAAAATATTGTTTACAGTAAGGATAATTTGATGAGTACTGAGGCTATAAAGTACGTTTTCAATTCAATTATTGGCTTTACAACCCTGGATGGGTTTTGGCCTTCTCAACAGTATTATTCCATCCTCCCCTATCATACGCCAGTCGTCTCCATCCTCGTACTTCCATCGTCCTCATATCCTCCTCAACTCCGTCTATCCATCGTAACAGAGGTCTTTCTCTTATTCTTCGTCCCTCCGGTTTCCACGACATAATTTTCTTAGGTGTTCTGTTCTCACCCATCCTCATCACATGTCCAAACCATGCAATTCTTCAACTCTTCACGTCCCTTAAGATATTTGCTTGATTAATCAGATTGTCCAGCTCACGGTTCATAAGAATCATGTAGCAACCATCATTATTCTTTTTAGGGTCGTATATCCTTCACGAGATCCGTCGCTCAAAAGTACCTAACATCTTTTCGTTCGTACTTGTCATGGTCTATGTCTCGCATACGTAAGTCTCAACCGGTCTTATAATGGTTTTATATATTCTGAGCTTCGCGCTACATATGACTGTCTGCGAGGGCTATTCTCTCGCAGGCAGTACCTGCGAGGGATGTTCTCTCGCAGGTAGAACCTTGTAGGAGGGATACGAAGTGGCTACCTTTGAGGATGCCTTTTCCTCTCCGTTTTTGAACTAAGGTTCCCACAAGCCGAGGCACCTCGGCCTGTTTTGAGAGGTGTATGTTCCGGGGTCACAGACCTTGGGCATACGGTAAGTGTTGTTCTCTGTTCCCATTGGAACAGTCGGCCAGCTGCCTCCTAAACTGGTATAGGCAGGGAGGAGGGAATGCTGCGTACCCACAGAAAACTCCTCTCCCGCTGTCGGAAGGGCGTGGGACAAGTACCCAATGCCCGACCTACCTGATGCAGGTTTTTCTAGGGTTTTCCCTGCATTTCTTTAGGCGAATACCGGGTAGGATCCTTAAACTATAGCCCGAGGGCCCTAGTTAACCCTTGGCTACCTTCCTCTACCCTTCCGCATCCCCCCTTTCAAATCCCTTCCTATGCTATTAAAGGGGAGTTGCCCAACGTGGGTTACCCTCATGTAGCCTGTTGCCCTAAAAAAAAATAATAATAAGAGCTTTGCGCTTAAAATTTTTGACCTCATTAAATTTTTATATGCATAATAGCATCTATTTGCATTTATTATTCGGGTTTTAATTTCGTTTGAGATTATATTTAAATTGTTTATTTGTGAACCCAGATAAGTGAATTCATTTACTTGCTTAAAGGAAAAACTCCTTTACTTTCAAACTCTCAATTTTCTTGTTTTGCGTTCTATTAATTTCCGTATACTTTTATAAAGTAAGTTTTTTAAAGTTTTAAATTGTTTACGAAGTGATTGTGAATGAATAATAAATGTGTGTGAATTTGTGAATGATTAAACAGATGATTATGGCCATTGGGCCGGAAGCTCCTGGTTGTTGAATAAATTATTTTGTTGCACACTGATGGTGGTTCAATTCATGTCAAGATTATTGAAACTACATAATGATCGTTATAATTAATATTTCTGCAGCTGTTTTTCCATTCTAATTAGAATGTACGACGCCATC
Organism: Zhengitettix transpicula; assembly: GCA_037074705.1. Lineage (NCBI taxonomy): Eukaryota > Metazoa > Arthropoda > Insecta > Orthoptera > Tetrigidae > Zhengitettix > Zhengitettix transpicula. The sequence goes on along the minus strand of CM073590.1, from coordinate 231,305,873 downwards.
GAAAATTCTTAAAAAGTATGCATAATAGAAAAAAATTGAAAATTGGTACGTTTCGGCGTTCAGGAAGGTTTGATCGGGACATTGTTAAAGATTTGTATCACACTTTGATGTTGAACGTATAAACTAATTTACAAACGGATCATTAAATGAATTTATTGAAAGAAAAAACGAGTTCCGGTAAGAAGTGTTTGATTATAAAACATCTGAAAACTATCTGGCGAAGCGCCCCAGCAGATCTTGGTTTGAGTTTCGTGCCTCGTTTTCGTCAAGTCCAAAATTGAGCCGGTCTCTTTCTCGTAACATTCGCAAAGTGATGGTGATTGGCTTTCTGTAATCAGTCCTGAAGTTTCGCTGCGTCTGTATTTGGTATCAATGTTCCACGCCACACATGGGGTTCCTTGAGAAGACGCAATTTTTAATCTATTTCTTTTGGCTATTTCCAGAAGTGGACGAAAACGAGTTTCAGAGGATTCCATGGAATGAGTAAGAATAGTTTGTGAGCAATGTACAACTAAATAAATTTGCAGTACTTAAAAAATTATTATTGTAAGAAGACTTTATTGAAACAGGAGAAGAGAAAATATACCAATATAACAAACACCTTTATGAGAACAATACAAAATATGCCTACTATACTTCACATATAAGGAAATACGAATATTATATTAATGATAAATAATATAAACTAAACTAGTAGAATATGAAATGTAACGGTTCAGGTTAAATCAAACTGTTTGAAGATTGATCGCGAGCTACTTATATTTATATAAGCTGATCATATTTGCTGAGATCTAAATAATCGATATCAAGAGATGTTCATTGGCTACAGAAAAAAATAGAAGAATGCTTCTTTACGGGCCAAAATCGCAACCCCCCGGACCGCACTGCCACTATTTGCTATATATGTAATTGAAAATGACGGAAGGCAGATGAAAAGAGAGAGAGAGGCTCCTCGAGAACAGAGGACTGATGTTTAACAACGTAGCTTCCGCTAAAAATACATTTTGGAGTAACACCAGATGAAGTTGCCAAACTGATGAGACATTGAATTATCAGTGTTGTTTCTCTTCGCGTAACTAGAGTTTATTTATGGCATTCCGTTACGGTTCATGTACCAAGGTCAATTGAAACTTGCGGAAACGTTATTCGGCTATTCCATTGCCTATGTTTGGAGAAGAAAATTTAGACAATGAAATACCCTTATAGCGTTTTGTGGTACGATCCTTTACAATCTAGCCGACGAAAAGCGGACGCAAAGTGTCCACCATCGAAAATTCTTCAGACATTTTAAAATAATGGTTTGCTTTAAAAATCAAAGGCAATGCCGACCTGCAGTTGGGAATTTCTCGGGAAAGCTGGTCAAAAATAAATTTACCGTCTAGGCCACGTGGGTTAAGGTGATGACGTTTTCCCGGGTGGGGGAACGATGTATAAAAAGGCTCAGAGGTTTCTCTTCTCCTTCTCATGCATATAATAACACATCGTGGAGCAACAAGGACAAAAGTTTATGTCACATAGTCCTTTCTTCGGGGATGGACGAACATCGAAGCAGAGGAAGACGCTTGATATTTTCTTGAAGGCGCCACCACCAGAAAATATTACACAAGAATGCCCAGGTTATGAATGCAAACCTAACAGTATACTCTTTTATTAAATTTCTCATATAATGGAATTCGTTTGATGTTTTAGGTGTTCTAAAACCGCTTGTTTTTTCAATATTTTTCAATTTTAAAACGCTGGATCGCACTTTTCATTAATAAAGAAAAATTTGTTAAGTAACATTTAATTGTAATTTTTAATTATTTGAAAATAAAAAAAATATATAATTTAATTCTCATTTATTACAAATCCAGGACAATTTTGATAAGTTTAATTACACCATTTTCAATTAAATTGAAAACCGGATATGAGAAGGACCAGGAGAGAGCAAGTGGTAGCGTAAAATGTTTACTTAGTGAGTATATTCCAATGACTGACTTTTCTTATCACTCTTTTCTCTATCGTGCATTGTATCACGTTGTTTGTTGGCCCATAAGATATAACTAGTAACATTCACTTATAAATATGTCTGTATTGTTATTAAGTTTTGTGCCTACTGGTAGGTCATTGGACTTGTTCTGTAAATTTCTGTTTCCACTTTCTGTGCCCTTCTTCCTTCATCACAATAATTTATTAAATGAAATAATATCATCCAATTAGTCAGATATTTATTAAGAACAATTTAAAACATTATTAAAAAACTACGTTTCGTCCCTAAATTTTAGGAACTCGTCAGGTGTAAAATTTTTGCACACATTGCACCTTGGAATTCGTAGTCTCAAATTCTCCTGTAATTCATTATTACGAATTTATCTTTTAATTAAAATTTTACACCTGAAGAGACCCGGAAATTTATGTACGAAGCGTAGTGTTTTTATATATTTTAAATTGATCTTAATAAATATCTGACTAATTAATTGGCTGTTGCTATTTCATTTTTTAAAGTCGTCTGCTTCTTCTACGACGTGGAATTCCATCCATGTGTCCTTCCATCATGTTCTGCAGTAACAAAATTCTCCTTAGTGTGTATTTGATGCAGTTTTCCTTTCTCTTAATAACGGTAGTCAATGTGGTTGTTCTCCTTTTTACTTTTATTACAACCTCTCTTCATTTTTTTTATCATATCTGACCACTTTTATTTTTTCAAATCCACTCCTACAACACATTTCAGTTTGTAGGTATTTATTCCAACTTCTTTCTTATAGTCCATGTTTCTGATCCATACAAAGCCCTGATGCAGATGTAGCACTTCACCAGGTTCTTCCGAAATTATAGATTGACAGTCCCGAGAAACTATAATAAATATTCTTTTAATTATTTTATACAGCTCAACAACTCTCTTCTCCTATTAAACATAATTATTAAGTGAATAAGAAAGATAGCCAATGCAACCAAAAAAGGTAATATAAATACCACACAACGTTTCTGGGATCCTTGTGCCTTTCGTCAGGTGGTAAGAAGGGCCTAGAGAAACACAACTGCACTGGTCAGTTGACAACACTCAAAGGAGCTTTTGTCATTTTGAGGAACATGACCTTCTTATTAGAATACATTCAAAATAAGACTGAATAACACTGATTTTTTTCTGCACAGATGAAAAAGCTGGAGAATTATATCCAAAGTTATGGTTTTAAAAATCAATACGCGTAAAATAAGTGACAGCTCACTTTCTCAAAGGATAAGATTTAATATAAATACTGAAACTATTGACATTGTTGCGATTAACTGAACCAAATTTAATTTCACTATTTCTCTCCACATTTCTTTTGAATTATTGTAACTATATGAACTTTTCAGCTTTATAACTTCTACAGTCACCTTCTCAGTCGCTTGGAATCATATTTTACGGTAAACTAAATTATAAAAAAATTGCTCCAGGTGAGGCTCGAACTCACAACCCCGGCATGGCTCACAAATACTGCTCTATAAGTACCGTGCGCTAACCAATTGCGCCACTGGAGCTCTGGAGCCTCTGCCTACTTTCTTGTCTATGCTTCCATTTTGAGGAAGAGCGTAGGCGAGGTAGAAAAAAAATGTAGTGGGTGAGGGAGGAACGACATTTCGTTCTTCAGGGCAGACCAGAATCTCATCAGAGAAACACGCCTTCAGATAATTCGGCAAAGTCCAGCCCCAGCCAATTAATCAACAGGGCATATGATATGAATGAAAGGTAAATGTAGACGACAATATATATGCAAATAGAGACTATGGCTGTTTTTTACTACAATAATTTGGGATCTACAGGAAATTTCTGAGCTTTAATTTCCAGGCCCTTTATTATTACAAATTTCCTTTCGTGCAGGTATCAGCAATAAGCAAAACGTTAAGAGCCTGGAGAGAGACTACCTTTGGGTATGCCTTTTCCTCTCCGTTTTTGAACTAAGGTTCCCACAAGCCGAGGCACCTCGGCCTGTTTTGAGAGGTGTATGTTCCGGGGTCACAGACCTTGGGTATACGGTAAGAGTTGTTCACTATTTCCATTGGAATAGTCGGCCAGCTGCCTCCTAAACTGGTCGAGGCACGGAGAAGGGAATGCTGCGTCCCCACAGCAAACTCCTCTCCCGCTATCGGAAGGGCGTGGGACAAGTACCCAATGCCCGACCTACCTGATGCAGGTTTTTCTAGGGTTTTCCCTGCATTTCTTTAGGCCAGGTAGGATCCTTAAACTATAGCCCGAGGGCCCTAGTTAACCCTTGGCTACCTTCCTCTACCCTTCCACATCCCTCCTTTCAAATCCCTTCCTATGCTATTAAAGGTGAGTTGCCCTAAATGGATTACCCTCATGTAGTCTGTTGCCATAAAAAAAACAACTGAACAGTCAGTCGACAAAACTCAAAAACTCTCTAGGCTCTTGAGTTTTTTCTGTACCTGAAGAAAGGAACAAGGCTTCCAGAAACGTTGCAGGGTGGAAAAGGGCTTACTAATAAATTTGATTTCAAAATTTTATACACTGTTTCGTTGTTGCGGCGATTTCAGACGCTGAGAAATACTGAATATACCTGGTACGACAACAAACATTCGTGCCATGGACCATATTTACGGACTACTCAAGAAAAAATTACCAAAGTGGATGAATTTATCTAGAAAAGCGAAGAATATTAATTGCGCATTCTTTACTTTTTTTTTTGGCAAACCCTGACATGTAACTCTCTTCGTCTGAGGTCGTATGATCTTTACTTTTCCTTAAAACGAATTTCTGGTTGAATTCGATTATATTTAAACTTTACTGAATTTATCAAGATGGCATCGCGGTTGGTCCACAACGCCACACACTATAATAAATTTATAGACCTTGCTTATCAGACTGGAGCTGGAACATTGTAAGCGATGGCGAAGTTTTGGGTAGAACTTTGACTATTGATTTCTTCTTCCACTGACCCTATAATTTTTTAAGTGTTCTTTATAAACGAAATAACCTATTGCCTAGCGTTTTTCGGGGTATTTATTTAAATTAGACCTGAAAATGAATTAATTCGACACTAATCTCTTGGTCATTTCAATTATTTTCGAATTAAATCCTTTTCACCCCGTCCCATACCCACTTGAGTTGAGTTACATCGTCATATATGCATCTCACACTACCTTGGGCCATTTAGCTCCATCTTTTCCTCTTCTCAAACCCCTATCTCTATGCCGGTGCCCCCGCTGGATTCAGCAACGGACGAAGCGACCACCCACAATGGTGGTGTGGCATGGAATTTTTAGACAGCCACAAATTTGTTAAAATGTGTAAAGTAAGGCAAATCGAGGGATCAAGGTCGATCACGTCTGATAAGTGCAGCATCTCTGATCGGGAAATTATCTTTACATGCGACGCGAAATTATAATAACTTGGATTTTTTTATCTATAAAATAATTAAATATCAATAACATTTCGTGCTTTGGCACTGATTTTGGAAAAATAATTTTAGTTTGTTGCGGTAATACTGAGTGGGAGCCATATTGACGAAAAGATCATATTGTGATGTGTATGACGGATTATCTGTGACGGGTGTGTTTTATCTTTGAGAGAGAGAGAGAAGACAATCATGCATGGAGGATCACTGAAAAGGTTTTTTAAAAAGTAATTATAAAAGCTCGAAACTGTTGTACAGAGGTTGTATAAATATGGAGACGGGTTTTTGAAAGAAAGGTAGTGAATACACGCTTCCGCATATTATAACTAAAGGAGAAATATCAATACGGTTTGTATGGTTATTAAATTAAATGCCTAGGATGCAATGTAATATTAATTTGTTGAATTGGTCATTGATATAAATAAATATTAAATATTATGTTCAGAATTTTGGGATGATTTAATTGTTTGTTTCATTAGAATTTTATTCTAATTTTTTGTTTCCTGCGTATGTGCTTTGGGGGAGAACGATCGCAAGTTGGATGACGTCTTGAGTGACGTATGTTGAATCTATCGGAAGTTGGACTAACAACCCAGGCAGATCCCCTGGACACAACCACAGGGGCCAAGATAACTATAAGATCTGGATATAGTTAAAAAAAAGTAAACAATTAATAAAGGTAAACTCTGTTTTTCAAGCGTTGTGAACATTCATAAATCGCGAATGGTCCACACCCACGTAAATCCTGTGAGTCAACAGAGTGTAGTGTTCTGTTATATAAAATAAAATGTGTGTAATGTCCGATGTATTAGTCTGGTTAATTATTTATCTGGAGACGTGCCTAAAGGACAAAAATATTGTGCGTTGATTTTTTTTGTTATAAATAATCGAGATCGTATTATTCACGAGTCAGACATTTATTATTATTTATATACCACAGTGGATGCGTCTATAATCTCAGTCGTTTTCGCTTTACTTTTATGTGGGCCTTCTCTTCCCGTTAGATGTTGAAATAAAATTTTAACAATATCGACAGTGGCGCTATTAATCTCAGCGATTCCGAAAACCATTTATTAGACACTAATATTAGTTTTCGCATAATTTTTAAATGCCACCCCTTCCACCCCGGTTTGCTAGAGGTGTGTCATACCTACAGTATTTTTTTTTCTTAGATTTAATTATGTGTTTAAACTTTGATTAAGATTGCATGCGGAACATACACACAGGCATCCATTTTCCATTTTTATTTATTAGAATATATATTTGGCTTGCAGCCATGGTCGAAGATGGACATAAGCTTTATTAACTGTATAAAACATTTATATAATTAGTGAAGGATGTACCAAATTAAATTTTTTATAAATAAATTGCACTGTCATTTGTTGTTCTACGACACTGTGGAGGGTTTCGAATTTATTAACAATTATTACATATCGGTCGTCAGTTAGATGGGGGTCGATCGACTCATTCGTATCGATAGCAATGAATTCTGTCTGAATCGATGGCTTTGTTCTTTCATATAGCGCTGTTCAAAAGTGTCTCACGCACGCAACGTGCACAAGCAGTATCTCAAGCGTCGTGGGCCACTCATGGTGGTGAGGTGGACTAAATGGATGGTGTTGTAATTATTGTGGACATCTGACAGCTTTTTCTCTCACAATTACTAGTACTAACTACATACATACATATCGACGACGGACGCGGTCGACTGTTTCGGTCGCGTATTACGATAGCAGCGCCTCGGAGAGCAGAGGAGGTAAGGAGGTGACGGCCAGAACACGAGAGTAACCAATCACTATTGAAACTGACAAGGCGTGGTTACGTTATTACCTCCTCTTTTTAAAGACACTCGTTCTTGGTCTCGCCGGTTCTTATATAATAGATAATCAGCAACCTCCGTAATGTATTCGCTTATTGCGACCGAATCCAATTTAGAAATTCAATTTAATATCTACGTTAATCTGACAACTTCACTTTAATAAATAAACAGAAATCGGCGGATTTCTCAGAAAATATGTATTCTTAAACTGAAACAAAAAATAATTTCAATGCTAATTTCTTTGCCGTAATCGCTTTTGGCGCACCTAGTCGTTTCTTTAATCTTTTACAATACGCATCTATTCCGCCGTACTGGTCGAGGCACGGAGAAGGGAATGCTGCGTCCCCACAGCAAACTCCTCTCCCGCTATCGGAAGGGCGTGGGACAAGTACCCAATGCCCGGCCTACCTGATGCAGGTTTTTCTAGGGTTTTCCCTGCATTTCTTTAGGCGAATGCCAGGTAGGATCCTTAAAATACAGCCCGGGGCTACCTTTATCTACCCTTCCGCATCCCCCCTTTCAAATCCCTTCCTATGCTATTAAAGGGGAGTGCCCAAAGTGAATTACCCTCATGTAGCCTGTTGCCCTAAAAAAAAAAATGCTTCTTGATACACAGTCAGCAGACATTCGAAATAAATTCGCAGAAGGATTATTGGCTTTACGCGTTCTTGTACTAAACACTTTACCCCCCCCCCTGTAATTTTTTAAGCAGGGTTGTATTATTACGTTTCTCTCACAATTTTGGAACATCATCAGGTAAGAGACGTAAATAAGGAAAATTAATACAATAAATTAGAAATGTAAAATTGACAATAACTAGTTCAATAAATTATTCAAATTTTCAGATTTGAATTAATTTAATTAAAATATAAAATTATACAAAATTAATTGTCTGGTGTCTTTTTTTTTGGATGTAGACAACTCCCTCTTATAGCATAGGAAAGGGATTTGAAAGGGGGGATGCGGAAGGGTGGAAGAAGGTAGCCAAGGGTTAACTAGGGCCCCCGGGCTATAATTTAAGGATCCTACCCGGCATTCGCCTAAAAGTAATGCAGGACAAACCCTATAAAAACCTGCATCAGGTACATTTGGTACTTGTCCCACGCCCTTCCGATGCGGGAGAAGGGTTTGCTGTGGGGTCGCAGCTTACCCCACGCCAAGAGTTGGCCAGTTTAGGAGGCAGCTGGCCGACTATTCCAATAGGAATAGCGGACAACTCTTACCGTATGCCCAAGGTCTGCGACCCCGGAACATACACCTCTCAAAACAGATCGAGGTGTCTCGGCATGTGGGAACCTTAGTTCAAAAAACTAGGGAGTTGTGAAGGCATCCCCAAAGGTGGCCCCCGCCAGAGCTCTGATTGTCTCTGGAGATTATAAACTTATAGGATTGGCTTTGTCAGGCGAGCCGCGAGCTATAGATGACAGCGAAAATAAATCCCAGAAGATATAATTACTTTCATCACCTTAAAAATTAGTACTAAATGCTTTTTTAAGTATCCATGGACACTTATTATTCTACAATCTCATCTTTATAGATCAATGAATCGTTTTTTATAACTTAAAATACTAAAATGGCTCTATGGTTTTACACATCAGAATTTTGTTGATAGTCTTCGTATTTTGTCAACAACAGATACACTTAATTACAAATTTTATATTTTCTTCTCTGGACTAACTCGATTTTCTTGGTCTGCTTGATATCTTTGGTTTCCGTAACGCATGTTCACGGGTTCCACAGCCAACCGATTGGGAGATATTTGGTTTATCATTTCTGGGAGGAAAGTTAAACAAATCTTTTTAAAAAAAACAAAAAGGTAATATGAATATAGAATTAGTGAAAATGATAAACTAATAACTGACATGAAAATCGTGTCCAATGTGTTCGTTCAGCATTATTTAAATATAAATAATCTTGGAAAGGTAAAGCAAGAACACCAATGTAGGTTTAATGTAAATACGTGTCTATATTTGTATCCAACAACAGAAAATGAAATAGAAACTATTAAATTTAAAAATAGTTACAGCACCAGATGGAATAATATTTCAACTTGTGTATTAAAAAAATGTTATAAACCCTTAATACAGAATCTTACCAGTCTAATAAACACATGCTTGGTTGAAGGCAATTTTCCTGACTGTCTGAAAACAATGTATAAGAAGGGAGACAGGTCTAATATCTCCAACTACAGACCAATATCATTTATATCAGTCTTCTCAAAAGTGCTTGAAAAGGCTCTTGATAATAATAATATTAAAGTTTCGTCTCGTCTTTACTGACCGTCACGAGCCGCCACATTGAATTTTTTTTTCGCCGGCTTAAACGTCACAATTGACGTCATATGGCGTCAGCGCTGCCAACCCCAGCATATTCCCACCAAAAATTCATGGGGTCTTGTGGCGCTGTTTGGCATCAGCATAATCCCACCAAAAATTCATGGGGTCTTGTGGCGCTGTTTGGCACAGTTCAGTAATTTGCCGCTAGGTGGCGCTGTTTCTGAAGCTCGGTGGAGGCCAGTTCCACAGGTTTTTGATGGCTGCGCTACGTCATAGATGCTGATGACGTCATGAAATTCAGAAACTTTAAGTGCTTATAATTCCTAAACTAAGAGAGAGCAGAGCAAAAGTCTTTCAAAAGGGGTCTTAGAATTTCGTCTAGTATCTATAAAACACGCGAAAAAAAATTTTCGTTTAATCACCCAGGTTTGATTTTAATAAGTTATTTATTACGTCACCATAGTGGAGGTAATTTCAATTAAATTTATCGAAATTGATTCGTCGAATCTACGTTTTGATTTAAATTTATTTCTATGTCGTCATTTAATGTTTTCAAAATTAAATTCATGATTGAGTTCTTTAATATGTAGTGAAAGAGCGGTATTACTATTCGATTTATGGTAGATTGATTTACTTTGCGGACCAATTCGTAATTATTTAACTGAGTTTTTTCATACATTTCTTTGTTTATTTGTAACGTGATTGTTCATGCCGCACTCGGACTTATAGTTGAATAAAAGAAATTACTAAATAAAAAATCTATAGTTTATTTGGGATCTGTTTTAAATCTGAAAACGAAATATGTTGTGTTTTATACAAATAAATATTTTTTTAAATCTGTAAAATTAAAAAAGGGCTATTCACTTATTTATTTAATAATATTCTTCACACACACACACACACACACACACACACACACATATATATATATATATATATATATATATATATATATATATATTGTCAGGAAAAAAATATTTTTTGTATCGAATAGAGCATTAACTGTAGATAAAAGAAAGAAATAACGTACAACTCATATCGATACTGGATAATTTAACACTCTTGTAAAACAAATATTTGTAGTGGTAGGTTTTTTAAATGATGAAGTAAAGGGATATTTTACAGAATTTAATAATCATTTAATTGAACATGAGAAAAATAAAATAAATACAAATTATGTGTGTTCAGCTAGCCGAGCAAAACAATCGGATCCCTTAAATCCCAAGTTTACGGTAATTCCCCCAGCTGCGTCAAGGATTGAGACACTTGGCAGTTACCTCGCGTTGATCTCTGGCCGTGATCATGTGGCACCCTCGATCTCTCCGAGTTCTCTGGATGATGCAAGTTTGGGGCTTTACGTCCGTCCCTGACGACGGTTCATCGAGGAGTCTCTCTACACTTGCTTTACAGCCCCTTCGCTGGATGTGAAATATCGATGTTCTCGACTAATTTTCGAATGATCTTTCCTGAATCAAGAAATGTGATTTTGTATGAAATGTCAAGCAACAATGGATAGGATTCTAAGTGTACGAAATTTTTTTTTCGTCATAAATGACACACTTTGACATCTCAAGGAATTAATGAACTGTGGTTTTTCAGTGCCGAGCCGCTTTCCCCCCTAGAATGTTGACCTCAGAATGTGGAAGATGGAAGATGAACAGCCCCGACGCGATGGCAGAGTTATAACAATTATGTCTCTCGAGTGAATATCTTTGGTAATGACCCCCCCCACTTGTGATTGAGTTCCCAGATGTAGGCTAAAATTCTAGAAACACGTCCATGATTCGAATGCAATTAACAGAGAAAATAATTTTCTCGAATTTGTCAGCTGAAATTCTAGACGTAAATGAAATTATCTCTACTGACAGTCAATGTATTGAACTTTTTCTAAACGGAACTCAGGTAAACACCCTGCAATTAGTTCCTTAGACTTGGTCAAGCGTGAGTTGTTTTTCTGTACTGGAAAATTATTTTGTTGTTAATTCCATTGTTTTGGATGCTTAATAATAAGTTCCTGAACTGAGTTTTGGGTGATTGCTCCTTTTACTGGTAAACAAACATAAATTATCAAAATAAAAATTGGTATTTCGGTTAATTAAATGTTTTTATTCTACTTTTACAGATGCTTCAGTTATAAAATAATAATTATATGTTGTAATGATAAAAATTCAATTAAAAGAATTAATAATTAGAGACTATTGAACTGAATTGTTGCCTGCGAACACACAGAGATATAATAATGGACGAGAAAACAGGCCAGAGACATTGTTTGGACTTAGTAGGCGCGTAAGTTGATGGAGCGGCAGTCAGCCGTGAGACCTTGCTGAATACGGAAGGAACTAAAAATTTAGCAGTCTGGTTTTGAACACCGACCGGGAATACTCATTGCAAAGTATGTTCTCGCGAACAATCAAGTAGCGGTCGAGCGAAGTTGATGCTTGGTAACAGCTGATATTGGTCGTAATTAACCTACGATATTGAAGAACTTTTAGAGTAAGGTCGACAGATATAAATAAGACGAAATTTTTTGAACAATTGTGTCCGGTGATTAATTGGCCGGAAGTTAGCAAAGTGAACCATAAGTAAATTCAGTGGAAACATGGCCTGTTAAAGTGTTCAAGGTGAAAGTGTGTTGCAAAATATCTACAGTTGCCCTGGTACCGGTACAAACAGTGAGTAAAAAGAAACATCTGAATTAAAATTTGTAAACGTTAATAAAAGGTAGAATATCGTCAGATTTCGATTTCATTTCGATTTTATTTGATTACATTTCGTGAGTTTATTAAAAATATTTGTCAGTAGTAAATTGTAAAATTAATTGTTCTTTATTTAAAAGGCCCAATAAAGACCCTGAGGTAAGAGAAAAGGATATTTTTGTATAAAATTGTTGTAAAGTTCAGCAAGTAATTTGTTTTGTAAGGTAAAATAGTTGTGCATAATAAACTAATTGTTTAATAAAATAATAATAAATGTTATTATTTCATGCTCCTTTCATTAGATGATTTTCAATTATATTGTTTATTACATTTATGGCACATCAACGTGGGCCCATTTAAGTTGGAATTAATATTGTTTATTACATTTAATGGCGACCTCAACGCGGGGCAAAATCACTTTAATTATTGATATTAATATGGTTTATTACAATATATTGAAAATAAAGAAAGATAAGTTAGCCGAAAGTAAGTTCAAAAGCACCGAAGTAGAGCGTAGTCTACGTCATACATTGGCGAATGTTAAACGTGAAGCTGTTAATGAGATAAGATAAGATAAGATAGACTTTATTTCCATATAATTGCATACATACAGTATGGGAAAACGTCAGGTTTAATATAAAAATGGAAATTAAGAAAACATTTAAACGATGAATATAAAAAGTTTTACAATTATAGTATCACAAATCGTATTACCTTATTTACTAAATACTCTTGCAGAGTTCTTTCAAAGTGTTTGCCTTACAATTCTTTCATGTACAGAGGCAGTTTTTTTTATAAATAATAATTCCTTTCAGAAATAGGTTATGTTCAGGGTTTTTTTTATAGTCCATGCTCTAAAATAGTCCTCAATTCCTCTAGTATTATGAGGGTTAGCTCTGGGAGGTTTTTTAGACTTCTTTACCATCATAATAGTTTTAAAAATATGTAGAGAACAGACAGTTAGTATTTTATTGTTGTGAAATATTGGTTTACATGAATCTGTTTTTTTTTACATGAATCTATCTTTAGAATGTTCCTATTCTCTGAAATACAAAAGGGACTTTAAAACTACAAGGTGTTGGAAATTTATTGAAAAAAATTACAGAATAAGTTAACGTGTCATTTTAAAGAAAATAACATCGAGATCCCATCAATACGTTAGTGTAGGTGGATATGACTTCCGTTTGTCTGTTGGCAGAATAAATTTCTATAATGAACAAGAAAGATAGGCAATACAGACTAAAAATAAATATCACACAACGTTTCTGGGATCCTTGTGCCTTTCGTCAGGTGTTAAGAAGAGCCTAGAGAAACACAACTGCAACTGCATCTTTTGAGTGTTGTCAACTGACCAGTACAGTTGTGTTTCTCTAGGCTCTTCTTAGTACCTGACGAAAGGCACAAGGATCCCTGAAACGTTGTTTGGTATTTATATTACCTTTTTTGTCTGTATTGGCTATCTTTTTTATTCATTATTTTCAATCAGACGAAAAATTTTTTCATATTAAATTTCGATACGTTTGTAAAGTTCTTTTGATCCACATATATACATATATAACAAGTATATGGATACAATACAATAAATCACATTTCACGTGAGGGAAGCTACGGGCAACGTTTAGTTTATTTTATTTTGTAAATATTATTTAAGGGTATTAAATGAATGTTCTTTGGCTATTGTTGAGCGTGTTTTCGTCGGGCTGATTGAGTGACTCGGGTTGTTTTGGTTGATACTTGGGGGGTATGGAATAAACCACGACAACCTATCTTCAGTGGTCCGTGAAGATTGTTGTGTCAGCTGCTGTCACTGGAACGTCAGGCGACGGTCTGTCACGAAACACGACGGTCAGAAACGCCAATGTGTATCATATGGAAAGCTAAATATACATAAAAAGGCAATTGTCTAAGTTAACGTTGGAGGCAACTTCCGTACTCAGCACCGTGGCGTTGAGGTCGCTAAAGGAGAAAAGGTTGGCAGGGGAAGGGTTGGAAGAGCCTCGTTGAGGTGTAGGAGCTCAATAACTAGGGCATTATTTTCAACTTTCCAAAAAAAAAAATCAAATCAACGTTAGTTATAAAATCAACAATTAAAATATCCAGGAACGATAATAAATTTGTAATGAACATATAAATAATGACTATATAAAAATTTGAAATTAAGTTAAAACAAAATTAAAAATTATACAATTGTTTTTACGATGAAGTTATGATGTGTGTTATTGATATGAAAATGCATGTAACATTTACAAATGTGACTTTAGTAACGAATTATTTTAAATTACACAATAAAATTTATATAATAATATATTATTATTATATAATATATATTATATAAATTAATATAATAAATAATATTTTATTTACGCGAAGTACTAGTTTTTGAGTTTCGAGAGTGTCAGATATCCTCTCGAGAGTAAAACTCGCAAGTGTAAAGGCCTCTGAGAGTTCTCGCCAAAAGTGGAGGTGGAGCTCACCGCGAGCTGCATTGTTGCTCCATTCTTGCAAGTGTAAACGTTTTCTCAGCGCCCTCGAAGAGTACTCTCGGGCATTCAAGACAATTTGAATTAGCTGAGAGTTAAGTGAGAGTAATATGGCCAAAACAATATAAAATGGACCCACGAGGATGTTTTCAATCCTAAGTGTTTTCCTGCGAGAGGATTCTCTCGCAGGTAACCTGCGAGGGATGTTCTCCCGCAGGCAGAACCTTTTAGGAGAGATGCGAAGGGGCTACCTTTGGGTATGCCTTTTCCTCTCCGTTTTTGAACTAAGGCTCCCACAAGCCGAGGCACCTCGGCCTGTTCTGAGAGGTGTATGTTCCGGGGTCACAGACCTTGGGCATACGGTAAGAGTTGTCCGCTATTCCCATTGGAATAGTCGGCCAGCTGCCTCCTAAACTGGTCGAGGCACGGAGAAGGGAATGCTGCGCCCCCACAGCAAA
Source organism: Zhengitettix transpicula (assembly GCA_037074705.1). Taxonomy (NCBI): domain Eukaryota; kingdom Metazoa; phylum Arthropoda; class Insecta; order Orthoptera; family Tetrigidae; genus Zhengitettix; species Zhengitettix transpicula. Next base: position 231,290,769 of record CM073590.1, on the reverse strand, counting down.
CTCCTCTCCCGCTATCGGAAGGGCGTGGGACAAGTACCCAATGCCCGACCTACCCGATGCAGGTTTTTCTAAGGTTTTCCCTGCATTTCTTTAGGCGAATGCCAAGTAGGATCCTTAAAATATAGCCCGGGGGCCCTAGTTAACCCTTGGCTACCTTCCTCTACCCTTCCGCATCTCCCCTTTCAAATCCCTTCCTATGCTATTAAAGGGGATTTGCCCAATGTGGATTACCCTCATGTAGCCTGTTGCAATAAAAAAAAAGAATAAAAAAAGAGGATGTTTTCAAGCTGTATTTCACAAACATGTTTATATATTTTTTACAAACATTTACAACATTATCATGAACTAATTAAATTTACAATAATGTCTCTCTTTGAGCGAGGGTAATTACTAAGGAGAATAAGAATGTGTGTAGACATGCAGCATTCTGTTGGTTCAAACAACTTATTTACAAAACACATTTTCTTTGAACGATAAAACAAAATTATTCTCAGAACAAAGGTAATAAATAATTTTCACATAAAAGATAATATACAATTTTATTAAATATCTAATGCAGTTTTTTGACCAATACAATACAATATTTTTATTTATTTTTTACGACAACGTTTCGGTACTTGTTTGTACCTTCATCAGGTCTTTCTTGCGGAGAAATTGTACAAAATAAATTTGTATTATAAAGAAACCAATGAATTTATAAAAGTGGCTGAACTAAATTTATTATACTATTAACAACAAACTAAGATATGCTAAAAGTTAAAAACTATTTTCAATCCTCCTATTGAAAAAAACACAAACTTCAGAGGCACTTATTCACAAACTACACACTGTATGTAGCCTGCTGCGACCGCACTTGTGTGTAGTCTTTGAATAAGTGCCTCTGGAGTTTGTGTTTTTTTCAATAGGAGGATTGAAAATAGTTTTTAACTTTTAGCTTACTTAGGTGTTTAGTAGTTTCATTGTGTTAATAGCATAATATTTTTTGTTAAACTTCTTTTATAAATTCATTGGCTTCTTCATAAAACAAATTTATTTTGTACAATTTCTCCACAGGAAAGACCACATGAAGGTACAAACACGTACCGAAACGTTGTCATAAATAAATAAATAAAATTTTCTGGCATTGGTCAAAATACTGCATTATTTACTTCATATATACAGACGTAAAAATACAATCTTTATTAAATATCGTTCACAGATAACATTGTATCAGCTGGCCGATGACGTCATCGCACCTCGCAGTCGCTGCTCACAGAAACACTGGATTTTTGGTGATCAAGAAAATATTTTTCGGTTCAATCAGTAGCTACATGCATTATCAATCCTTTGTAATAATCATGTTTTCATTTCAATTGCAGGGTTCTCAGGAGCTTAAAAAATAAAAAGTGAAGTGGAACTGAAGATACAAAAAAACTAAAATATATGCTGCTACTTCTCTTTTTCGTTTTTTTTAGTAACAGGCTACATGAGGGTAATCCACATGGTGGCAACTCTCCATAGTAGCATAGGAAGGGATTTGAAAGTGAGGGGGGGGGGGTATGCGGAAAGGTATAGAGAGAATGTAGCCAAGGGACCCCGGACTTAAAATCACTGTCAGAACTGACTGCGTGGGTGTAAGGCTCGTTTCCCACCTACCCGACAACAGTTAAACTACATTTTAGCCGGCCACTGCTCCAAGCCAGCTCTCTTCATATACAGCGACTTGCCTTTCATCATTCTACGAATATGGAGCGTGATAAGTTATTCCCTTGCATAGTCTGGTATAGATTTTTTTAAAAGCGAAAATATTAATGATACAATTGGTTTGTCCAATGATTATGAAAAGAGACATGTTGGGGGCATTCTATGTTCACTTTGAGGAGTTTAGAAAACCTACTATACCAATTTACAGTATATTTAACACATTTATTAAATTATAATATTTATTAATAGATAGATTAATATATATTAATAATATTAGTCCTCCGAATTGGAAATATACGTCATCATGGTTGAGAAACGTTATGTTAACCTCTAATTAATGGTTTTAGAAATTAATAAACAGGAACATTAAATTTTTTGTTGTACCACATAACTAAGTGTACAGTATAAAATGTTTAAAATTAATGAAATGATATAAATTTAATTAAATAACTGCGATAAACTCTGAACAATACTATTTTTAAAGAGTATGAGTTAATTCTGTGCGTCTGTATAGCTTAAATATATAAAATAACGAACTGATTAATTAAATTATAATTTTGAAAGTTTGATTTCGGCTATTTACCGTATTTAATTTACAAGGTTTGCTCTCACTATGGCACCAGGATCAACCCCCGTCACAGTAAATTATTTACGTACGTACGAAGATAATTTAAAAGGTACAGTGCCGAACAGAAAAAAAACGACGTGAAATAAATAAAGCCATTGAAAGAAATACCGGAAGTGCCTGAAAAATAAATTAGATTAATTTTACTTATGAGCTTTAAATAAAATGTGCATAGATACAGGGGACGATGAGATTGCAAAGGTCCGATTCGATTCTTTCCAGCGTCTGTCTCTGTCTGACTTTTTCAAAATGTATATAGAAATAAAAAATTGTGATTGTTGCAATGGGAATTGAGTGTAAAGGAATTGCCGAGGTACCAAGAGCTCAGGACATACGTCGCAGTCCGCCACCTACTCCTTTATGTTGCAGTCCTCGGAGTCGCCGTCGTAAATTCAGATCTCGCAAGCAGCTTTTGACAAAAAACATCAATCAAAAAAATCCCTCTCTCCATTGCGGTCGAAAGTAGACAATATAAATATTTTTATTTTCCATTATTTATACCAATCAGAGCGATATTATTTATTAATCATGAAAGCAAGTACAACTCTGACCTAAAAACGTGTGTATTTCATTCATACCCGATGAAAGCATCAAGTGTCGGCAGAAAAACGTTGTTTACCTTCAACTGGAAAATTTACAAATCATTTTAGAGAATGACAGCAACTACAAATCTAGATTAGTTACAGGAATGTGATGTCATCGTGACCTGAGCTTGAGCAAACGGATCGCAGGTCGCGCTATGACGTCACACTGATGCCGACAACACGCACTGTAGTTCCCAAGGTTTTTTTAACCTTCAATGAACACTTAAAAAATGTCGTCTCAACAAAGTTGTTAAATGTTAAATGAAGGAAACATTCTCACATTATTGAGTGCACAGTTTATTTGGTATCTGCGTAATTAAGAGAGGCTCTGAGTGTAATTCTTCTTAAAGGTGTCTTAGAATAATTGAAAATAACCATAAATGAAGAAATTTTATTTAATTAGGTCATTTGTCCAATATTTTGTCAACCCACAATTGACGTTTATTGCAGCACTACACAAAACATTTCGGCCCTGGATGTTTATGGAAGTAGTCAGAAATTTTCTGATTAATGGAATAATTCCATTCAATTAATATTTTGTTCATGATGTACGCAACTGAAGATGACCTCGATCATAGAGGGAAAACGTTTTGTGTATTTTTTTTTTAGGGTGACAGGCTACATGAGGGTAATCTACAAGGTGGCAACTCCCCTTTAATAGCTTAGGAAGGGATTTGAAAGGGGGGATGCGGAAGGGTGGAGGAATGTAGCCAAGGGTTAACTAGGGCCCCCGGGCTATAGTTTAAGGATCCTACTTGGAATTCGCCCAAAAGTAATGCAGGACGAACCCTAGAAAAACCTGCATCAGGTAGGTCGGGCATTGGGTACTTGTCCCACGCCCTTCAGATAGCGGGAGAGGAGTTTGCTGTGGGGACGCAGCATTCTCTTCTCCGTGCCTCGACCAGTTTAGGAGGCAGCTGGTCGACTATTCCAATGGGATTTTTTTATGGCAACAGGCTACATGAGGGTGATCCACTTTGGGCAACTCCCCTTTAATAGCATAGGAAGGGATTTGAAAGGGAGGATGCGGAAGGGTAGAGGAAGGTAGCCAAGCGTTAACTAGGGCCCCCGGGCTATGGTTTAAGGATCCTACCTGGCATTCGCCTATAGAAATGCAGGGAAAACCCTAGAAAAACCTGCATCAGGTAGGTCTGGCGTTGGGTACTTGTCCCACGCCCTTCCGATAGCGGGAGAGGAGTTTGCTGTGGGGACGCAGCATTCCCTTCTGCGTGCCTCGACCAGTTTAGGAGGCAGCTGGCCGACTATTCCAATGGGAATAGCGAACAACTCTTACCGTATGCCCAAGGTCTGTGACCCTGGAACATTCACCTCTCAGAACAGGCCGAGGTGCCTCGGCTTGTGGGAACCTTAGTTCAAAAACGGAGAGGAAAAGGCATCCCCAAAGGTAGCCCCTTCGTATCTCTCCTAAAAGAAATTCTGACTTATGGCCATGTGACATTAATTATTTTTATGTTAATACAAGTCTGATTAATTTTTCAATTTCAATTATAGAATACATAACGTTTCTTCCCTTTGTTTACGGACCTCTTCCGATAAATTTAAACAATTATTTAAAAAACGTAAGTGTTATAACGTTATTAAAGGAGAAAGAAAAATAAGTACAGTAAATTTGAATAAAACTTTTTAACAGAAAGAAAAATAGATCTCATTCAACAACTTCCATATCAGAAATGAGATAGAACAAGACCAATCAAATGCTTCATAAAATTTATATGGTTGTATCTGAACTTTCTAACGCACAAGAATTAAACATTAAAAACTATAACTATACATTATATATGTAAATGTTTATGAATAAATTAATTATATAAAAAAAGTTGTTTACAAACAAATGTTCTGGTCACTGAGTAGTTTGTCTCTCTGCCATGAACGTTGCCAAACAGATTAATAATATCTTTGGCGATGATTCACTCGCGTCGCAAACTGAATATGCAACAACAAGAGCGGATGAACAGAAATAGTAGATTTTTGTTTTGTATAAGTAGGAAAAATCATAGTGACGTGTTAAATTTATATTGTATGACTGTTTTATTTCTTATCGATTTTTATAATTATATTATATTGAAATAAAGTATTCCAAAGCAGCACCGAAGAATCCAAATAGTCGGTTTGTATTTTCCCTGTGGTTACGAATGCTATTCGCCTTCATTTTCGTCGTGCTGCCTTGTCTTAAGAATCTCTCTCACGTCACAGCCTCCCCATAAATCTGAGATTCCTCTCTGAGATAGCATTTGTTAGGTTGAAGCCAATCCTTGGTAATTTTCTTTTCTCTTGGAATCTACAGAACGAAATGAGGAAAAAAAAATCCTGTCGCCCGAGTCAACACTGGAATATTGCAAAGTCGACGTTCTGCATCAGTCTTCTTCATTAGTTGTCGTTCAATGTTTTTTTTTTTTAAAAAAAATGTTATTCGAAGGTTCCTGCGATTGTCGAGAAAAACCATACTAACCCGGGGGAATCTGTTAAATGGTATTTAAATGATAATACGGGTAAAACATAAAATATATGAAATTTAACCGATAAACGTCCTGGAAGCAAAACAACCAAGGACAATAACTTATTTGCTTTTTTTTTGTGGAACCCCTCGAAAATTTGTAACATTCCTAAGATTTGTCTAAAGAAACTAGATTTCAAGAAACTGAAAAACGTTTTACATTTTTCATTGTAGAGTAACAGGCTCCATGAGGATAATCCACATAGTGGCAACTCCCCTTTAATAGCATAGGAAGGGATTTGAAATGGGGGAATGCGGAAGGGTAGAGGAAGGTAGCCAAGAGTTAACTAGAGCTCCCGGACTGTAGTTTAAGGATCCTACCCGGCATTCGTCTGAAAGTGATGTAGGACAAACCCTAGAAAACCTGCATCAGGAAGGCCGGGCATTGGGCACTTGTCCCACGCCCTTCCGATGGCGGCAGAGGGGTTGTAACCTGTTACTTCTTTGTGGTATTTAGTGTACAATATAAATTATTTAGTTTTAAATACAAGTATAAAAGTTATTGGAAACAAATTTTCTTAAGGATTAACAGTTTGTTCATTACTGAAGCAATGGTAATGTCTTCACGATGTAGATAAATAGCATTTTATTAAGCAACTTTAGGACTGCGTATATCTGTGTTTGGATTATTAAACCGAGATCTAGAAGACCTAACAGATATGTTATATTTTTTATAGCGTTTTCCATTACCGTTGGCCTGTATTCAGTAAAACTGCGGGATTCTGACGTGTTTCCAGCGTGATTGAATTATCTATTAATGTGACGAAAGTCGATTATTTAGATGAGAGTTCGGTGTAGCTGTCATGGAGCACTTGAGGTTGACGTTGGTTGTGTCGTCGGAAAAACACCTCACCGTTTCTACCCTTTACATCAGAACAGACCGCGGAAGGAACACGTACTCGAAATTAAATGACAACTTTATACATCACACATGAAGTTACATTCTGAAACAGAGAACATAAAAAACGAAATGATATTTTACCATCTTTGGTTTCCCATTCCACCTGCTAACCCAAAATTTCACCCTTCGAGGTGAGAAGTGTAATTTATTTACTGAACAACCTTTTAATAATTTATTTATGTATTACTTACTGAACATCCTTTTAATGATAAGAAACAGCCAAACACAGACAGAAGAAGTGATGATATAAATACCACACAATTTCCTGGAAGCCTTGTTTCTTTATTCAGGTGCTAAGAAAATTAAACAGCACACGGGCCCAGAGCGACACAACTGCACAAGTCATAACTTCATTTGACTGTATGTGGTTATCTTTCTTATTATTAATTTTCAAAACTTCCGCCGCCTCTTTATTCGAAGCAGTCTTCATGGAAACAAAGATACTTGTGGAAATAATGCTGCCAGGATTAAAAGTTTTACTGAATTTTTTTGTTCTTGCACGCACACTCACACATATCTATATCTATATCTATATCTATATCTATATCTATATCTATATCTATATCTATATCTATATCTATATCTATATCTATATCTATATCTATATCTATATCTATATCTATATCTATATCTATATCTATATCTATATCTATATCTATATCTATATCTATATCTATATCTATATCTATATCTATCTATCTATCTATCTATCTATCCATCTATCTATCTATCTATCTATCTATCTATATATATATTGTAATACCAATTAATTAGGCCATTAATTCGTTTTAATAAAATTTAATTGTAGAGGCAGGAGTTTCCAAAGCGACAATAGAGTCCAACTTTGTTACTTTGTCGGAAGGTCAAAAATGGCGTATGCGCGCGAATACTTGGGACTACGATAGCAGTTGGTGGCGGGACATTACAGAGAACGGAACGAATAATATTAGAGCAGAGACTAGCCGTGGTTTGTATTATTATTAAACAAAGTTGAGAGTTGAAGACAAAGTAAAAACATTCACGGAAGCATTACATCGAAACTTGCTAAGTAAAAGCAGTTTTACGTTTGTAGTCAGCCAGGAATAGTAAAATTGCAGTTTTAAGTCCCAAGCGGTAAAAAGACTAGCAAATCTATGAATCACAGGATTCATACAAGGCAAGCGGTCACCAGATAGCTGACAAAAAGGAGGATCATCCGAGTTCCTGTTATCAAGGTTGACTTAAAGAGTGTAAAATCTGTGAGCCGATACTAGAATCAGTGTAAAAATTTTTTGCAATAGTGCACTCCCGAAAACAAAAGGAATGCTGGAACCAGCTGGACAGATGTGAGTAACAAATTACAAAATAATGATTCATGTAAACGTAATTAAATGATAAAAGTCAGATTTCGTTCTATTTTAATTGCCAAGTTAATTTATTTTCTTTTTAATTTATTTCTATCGACGTATTGTTTAGGTAATTGTGATTTCTTTGTTAATAAGATTTTTAAATCAAATTATTGTGTCCATTATCAAACCCAGTGAAGACCCTGAGAAATTAATATTTTAAATTGTATTTGTTTTTGAGTTATTGCCACAAAATAAATAAATCTTTTGTTTGTTAATTTTGATCTTTCCATTTAATAAAAAAAACATCCATTTAATTATTACATTTTGACGCTTCTCGTGAGGTAAATTCTTCAAACTAAAAGTAAATTTTATAAATTCATTAAATTAAATAATGAAAGGTTTTATTGTTGATTATTACAATATATATATATATTAATAATTAAAATAGATGGCGTTATTAAATGAATGAAAGATTTAATTTACAAACAATATTTATTTATTATCAATATTTGAAACAATTTCACAAATAATTACAAATAGAATTTATCTCAGGGTCTTTACTGTGTTTGATAATGGCTAATCATTTATTTAGAAATCTTATCAACACAAATTTCAATAAAAAGATTTACTCGTCAATTAACAAAGACGAAATTTACTTGTCGACGAAATTATACTAAAAGATGGATTCTACTTAACAAATTTAATCAAAGGAAGAGAACGAAATCTGACGACTATCTTTTAATCCGGTTTACATAATTATTTATTTTATATTGGCACTCACGGCAGCATTCCAGGATACTTTTGACTTACGAAGCACTATGACGGGTTTTTGCACAGCTTCTACTAAAACTCACTGATTCTAAAATTAGTATTTTTTTAGATCAAAATCAGGAACCAGGAACCTCCTCTTCGCCTCTCCCTCACTCGGTTGACTTCTGCTCGGCTATGTGCACCATAAATTGTTTGTGTTTAGCAGGTTTCGTAGTTTTGTTTGTGTGAATGTTTTGTCTATGCTTTCCTGCAAGCTCGTTTCGATTCTCGTTCTCGCCTTTCGTTTTCGTCCTAGTCTTTCGCCACGTTTTTAATCTCCAAGTTCCAAAAGTTCTTTTACGATCACCCGATCGCTGAGGAACCAAAATGCGGACTGAACTCTACCAAAACATAATGTGTACTCTCTCCTCAATATTTTAAGGCGACCTGTACTTGATCAAACCTTCCAGCCAACTCAACAACCGTCTCGCAATTTTGAACGCGCAGTGCTTCTTCCGACAAAGAAACAATGCTCTGCTACATTGTTGTTTAGTGTTTGGTACCGCCGTCAAGAATATGTTTCTCTAACAATTTAGATTATCAAATTTACAATTAATGTGTTAATTAATTGGAATTACAATATACACACACACACACATATATATATAAGTAAAGTGTTTTCAGTAGACAATTTACTGAGGTCACTGAGTATTTTGTAAATTATGGACTTAATTGTTTTTTTAAAAAATAATTGTTTTTTTTATAATTATTATTTTCGTCCTCATAGTTTAAATTATTACTGAGGCCAAAAATAGACAAGGAAACTACAATTTATATTAATTTAATTTAACAACTTTTTTCTGTCCGCGTGTCGACTCTCATTACGTTAACAATAAAGAGATTAAAATTATAGATATAATTGTACTATTGTATGCATTAATAATTAAAAAAATCAAAGAAATAACAAAGATAAATAGTATAAAAGATTGGAAGATTACATATCATGTATTAAAATATTATAAATATTACTTAATAAATGCCGGTTTGAGAGAATATGTATTATGCTTAAAGTGAAGTATTTCGGAAACTAATCATCACTTATTTTCTAAAACCAGCGATGCACGGTTATTTATTTATATAAGCCCGTTAATGTATTTAATATATTAATCAAGATGTGATTTTACCTCTCTGTGAAGACGGAATGCTGCTGTCATCAAATCCCATCAGTGCCTTTAGAGACGCATAAATACTCCCCATACCAAATATGATCAAAAATAACCTTGAAGAAATCTTCTCGGTACACTTATACAGTTGAATATACTCGCACTACCTTAAGACAGTTAATTATACTCCCGGTGCCCTAAGCGAGTGAAATTTTCACTCAAGAGTGTCGAAAATACTCCCGGTACCTTGAACGAATCAAAATTATTTGTAATTTCTTAAGATAATCAAAATTACTTTCGGTTCCTTAAGAGAGTTGAAAAACACACCCTGTATGCTAAGAGATTAAAAAAATACTCACTTATAAAGAGACAAAAATATTTTCTTTGCGTTAATAGAGTTACCCTAATAGACTAAAAATACTCATAACACCGTAAGAGAATGAAAAATAATCTCGGTACCTTAAAATAATCAAAAATACACTCGCTATTCAAAAAGTATCAAAATTATATCTTCTAGGGTGGTCACAAACACTCCCTGTAATTAAGAATATCTTTAATATGTCAACCCTTCCTTCCAGTCCCACCTCTATAGGTGATAGGGATATTTTACCGATCCATTGTTAGTTTCATATCGTAAGGATTATCGGCACAAAATATGATTAAAATTGTACGCAGAACAACTACAAGTTAACTGGCATCAATAAAATCATTATTAAACTCAACGACATCCATAACCCCGGATTCTTAATCAATGTCAGTTGTTTTCGCGTTAATTTTATGTAACGCTCCTCAAAAGCCATCCCGAAAGGTGTTCCCCTCTTATACCAAAACAGGTTGAAATTATCCAAAAAAAAAAACATCGGGAGAAACCCTATAAATCACATTGACTTAAAAAAATTTATTTCGACGAATATATCGGTCGTTTCAGTATGGATAAAAATTTTCATCCCCGTCCCTGGGAGTGGTACACGTGTCTTACCCCCCACAGTGTTTGTTTCAGGTTCAAAAGGAACACGTGGTCAAAATTTGGTGAAATTTCCTCCATGGGTGTAGATTTGTTTGCGGAACATACACACAAACAGTCGATTTTATTTATTAGACAAGATTAGCTAAGAGTGGTTGGTTACTAAAATGTCTTTGGAAACGACAGATAATTTATCTTGTCGAATTTCGTCTCTATGTTCCTTAATTTCCGGTCATGGTGGCTCTTTTAGTTTGACCTACATATGCATGTGGTTGAACAATCATTGCATTTTAATTAATAACATACATCCCGAATTTTATTTTTATCAGCAAGGTCTTTTAAATTTATTATAATGGTGGATAAATTATGGGTGGATTTGGCGGTAAGTTGAATATTATAGTATCTGAAGATGTTTGTTATTGAATTGTGTAAAGTTGTTATTTTACGTCTGTTTTTGAAGTAATAAATCAGTTAATGACCTTTTACAGACACTTTATTTTTGTTTGTCTTTGTGTAATTACTCCTCCATATGCTAATCAATTGTGATACCCCCTCTTTAGGATAATACCTGAAGAAGGCGTATCGAAACGTCGAATTGTGTAAAGGTTGGTGGAATTGCGTAGTAACGTGAGATGTTAATGCTTTGGTAGGATACGTGGCCTTTGTGTTTAAGTAATTTTTTAATATATTTTTTATTAAATATTGTGGATACCAATTGTTTTTTTTAAATGCCTTTAATGATTTTAGTGTTCTTCCGGTGAAAATTATATCTATAATTTAATATCTTTATCATATACCTGAAGAGGGTCCACATTAGGGCTCAACGTGTTGTTAAATTAAATTCTAATTTTTAATTGTCAGTTTGAGCCTGATTAATGATTTTCTTCTTCTTCTCAACCCCGAAAAATTGCCAAAAGGTTTCCGGAACACGCCTTTATTGGATAGTTCTTTGTATACGGTTTTCAGTTAAGCTTGAATTTTTTTTTTTTACATTCGTCCCACAACGTTGTCAGAAGAGGAAATACATCGCATCTCCTAATGAAGGCTTATGCACCAAAAGCTGTAATACACGACCGCGTATTTGTTACGCGAATCAAGGACTAATGAATCAAACGTTTGAGAGACTATTTATTCGATCTGGATTTCTCTCGTGTAAAATATAACCGCCATGGATAATACTTGTAAGAATTTCCACAAAGTCGACCACACTGGAGCCCCGAGTTACAGTGCCACAGCGTGGATATAGGAGAAATTAATCTAGTAGTTCAGTGACGTCATTGTCACCTGAATGGCTCCAGCGGGTCACATAAGCTTACAAACAAATCATCTTCAATGGTTAATTTAAGTCGTCGCAGGACTGCCCATTTGAGGATTAATAACATGCATAGAGATGAACGTTTATAGTATTTTTAAAGAGATTTGATAGAAGGAATTGAAGAGTTATATTTTTTTTTGAAAGACTATCACTAAATTATTTCAAACGCTTGTATTATAAACGAACACGACCACAGCAAACGAGTTAGGGATGAAGCCACGGCGAAAATTAAGTGTAAGGCTCGAAAATGAAGTAACATATTGCAGCGTAAGAAGCGCCTGATGTGGCCTAAATATTGGACTACCAATATCTGCGGAATGGAGATAATAAATTTTTGTGTTTCCTACCAAAGGAAATATTCAACTCGTACAACAAGGCTGGGTTTCATATTCAGGCTCTCGGGATAAGAACTGTGTTGTTTATGTTGCATCAAGGAACATTCCAGAAAGGCGGCGACTGCTGAAAAAAAAAGAGAAAAGGTTGTAAGATTTTCAAATATGTTGATGCAGAAGAATCCATTAGAAATAAAAAAAATGGGGAATCGGTATATTTTAAGAACCAGTAGGAACCACTCAGCGATTACAGTTTCACAACAAATAATTAATTCTGTTTATGCTCCGTTAAAAAGAGAGAATATTGAAGCTTTTTCGCTAAAAGTAAGCAATGAATAAAACGGCTGTAACAAAAATAAATCTTCAGGTATTATGTCTATTAGAATTCTGGGAAAGGTACAGACTGGGTTAAGAAAGACGAAGTAGAGAAAAACCAATAATAAACCGACACAGTTGAGCTCTTTCGAAGGTGTTTATATTCAGAGCAGACCCATGGACCAGAAAGACAAGAGGTTATGTAAGTTTTATACACGAAGCTCAGTTGTTCATGAAATTTTATTCGCTGATTCCGAGTGTCTGGAATAGGAATAAAGGTAAAGGTCGTGAGATTTAGCAAGTCGTTCGAACGGCGCAGGAAATCGTTGCCTGGAGACAAACTCTGGCGTAACGGTAGTATAATTCTTACAAACATGCATTATATTCTGATGAAAGTGCTATACAGACAGCGGCAAGACTTGAGGAAGAGCGTAGGCGAGATAGAAAAAAAAACGTATTGGGTGAGGGAGGAACGACATTTCGTTCTTCAGGGCAGACCAGAATCTCATCAGAGAAACACGCCTTCAGATAATTCGGCATCAGCCCAGCCCCAGCCAATTAATCAACAGGGCATATGATATGAATGAAAGGTAAATGTAGACGACAATATATATGCAAATAGAGACCATGGCTGTTTTTTACTACAATAATTTGGGATCTACCGGAAATTTCTGAGCTTTAATTTCCAGGCCCTTTATTATTACAAAGTTCCTTTCGTGCAGGTATCAGCAATAAGCAAAACGTTAAGAGCCTGGAGAGAGACTACCTTTGGGTATGCCTTTTCCTCTCCGTTTATGAACTAAGGTTCCCACAAGCCGAGGCACCTCGGCCTGTTTTGAGAGGTGTATGTTCCGGGGTCGCAGACCTTCGGCATACGGTAAGAGTTGTTCGCTATTCGCATTGGAATAGTCGGCCAGCTGCCTCCTAAACTGGTAGAGGCACGGAGAAGGGAATGCTGCGTCCCCACAGCAAACTCCTCTCCCGCTATCGGAAGGGCGTGGGACAAGTACCCAATGCCCGACCTACCCGATTTTCGTAATAAAGGTTCGTGTTAAAGCGAGTTCTGGCCTTCGCTCCACTACAACACCAGGCCGGTGGACGACTGCGCATCGTATTTTGTCACGACTGGCTCTCCAATTATATTTGTCTGCAATTTTTTTTTTAACATTTTTAGAATATCCGGTATCTTGAAGCTTGATGGTCACATCACATGGATTAAATCCATTTGTCTCCCTTGAACTTTCTTTTTCTGATATTTCTTACATTCCATAAAACTGCGAAATTATCTAAAATAAAACTACGACTTTCTGCAACAGGGGGCTTGCCTTAAATAAATTATAAAGTCTTTTGTATCCCTTAATTGTTGCACGTAAAAATACATGATAGTATCTAAGGATTTTCTCTCACTTTACTCCTATCCTTCATGTAGGAAAGAGAACCTTCTAAGGATATTACCGATACAGTTCCTTTTCTTCGATTTTTTCTCACGTAGTATGCATTAGATTATTATAATTAAGATTATTACTGACATAATTAAGTTATTCGTTATCTTAATTACCATTTATTTTGTTCAAAATTATTTGTTACTCTAGATAGTGAAAATCTGTTTCTGACTAACGGAAACTGCTCGTGCCATTGAACTGATAAAAACTGGCTTAAATTTATGAATTCAGCAATTACTATTCCAGGATAGAGCTATTTGACAATCTAATGACGGTTATAAAAACAGAAATTAATCATAGAATATTTATTAATAAATGTAAAAATTAATGAAAAAATTTACTTCTGATTGAAAATAATGAATCAGAAAGATAGCCAATACAGACAAAATAAGTGATAATATAAATACCACAAAACCTTTCTTGAGATCCTTGCCCCCTTTACTCAGGTGCTAAGAAGAGCATAGAGCGACACAACTGCACTTGTCACTTGACAAAACTCAAAAAACTTAAAATTAAAAAAAAATGGTAAAATATCCTATTTTCTGGTGCCTCTACTACTCATTCAATTAATTTATTAATCTGTCTGTAAACAGTTGGATTTAGACGACAATTACCAATATTATCAGGTTCCAAGTGATCGTCTTACTTAGTAAATATTTATAGATTCAAAAATTTTCTCTCTTATTCCATCCATCATCTGACGTGAACTCATGATTTCGCGTGATTTTTGTGTAACATCCCTCACCCCTAAGGCTGTTTCCCTCCAATACAGAAAGGGGTAGAAATTATACACAAAAAACATCGGGAAAATCACTATAAATTTCATTGACCTCGTAAAATATTTTTTCGAGACTAATATCGATCGATTGAGAATGTTTAAAAATTTTCAACCCCGCCCCTGAGAGTGTTTGTTTGCAGTTCAAATTTGCTCCACGGGTGTGTGAGTGTGTGCGGAATATACACTCGCACACACAAACGTGTCTATTTTTTTTTTTTTTAGGGCAACAGGCTACATGAGGTTAATCCACTATGGGCAACTCCCCTTTAATAGCATAGGAAGGGATTTGAAAGGGGGGATGCGGAAGGGTAGTGGAAGGTAGCCAAGGGTTAACTAGGGCCCCCGGGCTATGGTTTAAGGATCCTACTCGGCATTCGCCTAAAGAAATGCAGGGAAAACCCTAGAAAAACCTGCATTGGGTAGGTCGGGCATTTGGTACTTGTCCCACGCCCTTCCGATGACGGGAGAGGAGTTTGCTGTGGGGACGCAGCTTACCCCTCGCCATGCCTTAGCCTGTTTAGGAGGCAGCTGGCCGACTATTCCAATAGGAATAGCGGACAACTCTTGCCGTATGCCCAAGGTCTGCGACCCCGGAACATACACCTCTCAAAACAGACCCAGGTGCCTCGGCATGTGGGAACCTTAGTTCAAAAAAACCAGAGAGATGTGAGGGCATCCCCAAAGGTAGCCTTCGCCAGAGCTCTCTGGGAAGGTTCACCTGCGAGAAATCCTCTCGCAGGCTTCCTTGCCTCAATCAATTTTTTTTTTTTTTTTTTTTTTTTAGGGCAACAGGCTACATGAGGGTAATCCACATTGGGCAACTCCCCTTTAATAGCATAGGAAGGGATTAGAAAGGGGGGATGCGGAAGGGTAGAGGAAGGTAGCCTGCGAGAGGATTTCTCGCAGGTGAACCTTCCCAGAGAGCTCTGGCGGGGGCTACCTTTGGGGATGCTCTCACATCTCTCTGGTTTTTTTTGAACTAAGGTTCCCACATGCCGAGGCACCTCGGTCTGTTTTGAGAGGTGTATGTTCCGGGGTCGCAGACCTTGGGCATACGGCAAGAGTTGTCCGCTATTCCTATTGGAATAGTCGGCCAGCTGCCTCCTAAACAGGCCAAGGCATGGCGAGGGGTAAGCTGCGTCCCCACAGCAAACTCCTCTCCCGCTATCGGAAGGGCGTGGGACAAGTACCCAATGCCCGACCTACCCGATGCAGGTTTTTCTAAGGTTTTCCCTGCATTCCTTTAGGCGAATGCCGGGTAGGATCCTTAAAATATAGCCCGGGGGCCCTAGTTAACCCTTGGCTACCTTCCTCTACCCTTCCGCATCCCCCCTTTCAAATCCCTTCCTATGCTATTAAAGGGGAGTTGCCCTAAGTGGATCACCCTCATGTAGCCTATTGCCCTAAAAAAATAAAAAATAAAAAAATAAAAAAACAATTGTATTTTGTTTTAAGATGTAAAATTTTTATGTAAATATTTTATTAAAGAAAATGGAAAAATTGTATAAGAATTAAAAAAATATTTTAATGTTTGTGTGTGTTGTTCTTACTTTTGTCTCTGATTCTTCATTTGTGTATTTTCCTGTTATGTTCTTCATTGCTGTGCTTGTTATCTTTGTATGTAACAATTCTTTGACTTGTATTATCATCAGTAGAGGATTACTAGAATCAACAAATAAGTAATAAAAATACAGCACTCATACGAAGGATCCATAAAACACATAAATGATGTACCTAGAAATGGGACATTTTATTCTAGAATTAAACAATAGATTTCGTCTTCATTAGCATAAGATGCGTGTTATTTTTCAGTCAAGACACTTATTTCTCCTTCTGAAGCATGGTATTTCTTTAACGATGGTTGGTGAAAAATCTTAAAAAAGACACCGGTAGCAGTCCTCACTACACGGTAGTGTGGGATTTTTACCCACTAAAAATCACCTCCCTTTTCATAGAGACCTATTATTGCTTCCTACGGAATTGCAGCTAAGTATTACTTCGTAGGAAGCGGTCTTAGCTTTGGTTCTTCCTCCTATTATGGACAACTCTCCGTTTCAACTTTTCGTAGCTCCTTTATAACCACAGCGGCGTGTTTGATGATGGCTTGAGGGAGGATTCTGTGAGAGAATTCTCTCGCAGGTGAACCTTCCCGGAGAGCCCTCGAGGAGGCTACCTTTGGGGATGCCTTCACATCTCTCTAGTTTTTGAACTAAGGTTCCATCATGCCGAGGCACCTCGGTATGTTTTGAGAGGTGTATGTTCCGGGGTCGCAGACCTTGGGCATACGGTAAGAGTTGTCCGCTATTCCTATTGGAATAGTCGGCCAGCTGCCTCCTAAACCGGTCAAGGCATGGTGAGGGGAAAGCTGCGACACCACAGAAAATCCCTCTCCCGCCATCGGAAGGGCGTGGGACAAGTACCAAATGCCCGACCTACCTGATGCAGATTTTTTTAGAGTTTTTTCTCCATCACTTTTAGGCGAATTGCCGGGTAGGACCCTTTAACCATAGCTCGCGGGCTCTTAGTTAACCCTTGGCTACCTTCGTCTACCCTTCCGCATCGCCCCTTTCAAATCCCTTCCTATGCTATTAAAGGGGAGTTGCCACCATGTGGATTACCCTCATGTAGCCTGTTACCCCCAAAAAAATTGCTGATTGCCTTCCAATAGTCTGCTGACAGTCTGCATAACAGAAACCGCACTGACCGGTGTTATTTCAATCTTTACTTCATCTCTAAGAATATATCAGAATGAGGGCATTTGGAAAAAAGCCTGTTCAACGTCTTCCTCCTCCTGCAATCACACGGGGCTGACGTCTATCTTGAACCTATAGAGATATTTACGAAAACATCCATGACCTGCCATTAGTTGAGTTAGATAATAATCTGACTCTCCTTTTTTTCTCCTTTTCCATGTTGGGATGTCAGGATTGAGACGGTGTGTCCCTCGACCCTTTTTGGACTCTATCCGCCGACATTAATTAAAATATTACAAAATGTAACATTAATAAATATATTGGCCTGAATTGTTTACTGGCAGCTGAATCAACTGCTGCGTAAATCTGTAATTTATCGTGATTTAAAAGAACTCTTACAGTGAGTGATGCGAACATTAACACAAAAGTTTTATATTATTAGGTTTAATTGACGTGTTCCGTGTAGCTTATGGAATATTTCTGAGTGAATTGCCAGGGGACTGTTTCACAGAGAAGTGGATTAATGCCCGCACATAGTTATTTTCCGTGTGTGTTTGGCTTGCGCCTGCGTCGTGGCAGAGAGGAGAATAGAGGAGAGAGCGTCCCGACGCTTCGCCTCGCCTCGCCAGTGAGCGTCGTGACACACACACGGCAACGTCAGGTGAGCGCCGCCTCCCATACTGCACGTACGCACTCTGCTCGCACTTGCTGATCAAACAAGAGTAAACAAATTCAACATTTTTCCCTACGTGGTTGCATGATTTAACTATAAAAGTAGAGCTGATTTTATGAGGTTGTTAAGTCGTGTTTGAATCCCAGCAACTTTGAGACGAAGTTCTGTCCGTGGGACTGACCAGCTCCTAGATAAAACTGCGGCTTCATAATATTTTATTTAACTACATGTCTTTTTTCACTGCTTATGAGATTGTCATTCAAAATGTTTATTGACGTCTACTATTTTATTTTTTAAATATTGTCATCAGAATAATAATAAATACGTTGTGCGTATGTAAGTACATTAATTTAATAATTATTAACATCTCTGTCAGTGCGATATTAGAACACAGTTACTTTATTCTACTCCTATGACAAACGTCCACTAATGACAACAGCTTTCACATTGTTCTCATAAGTCGCATTCCCAAATGCTATTTACAAGATCGATTTTTTCCCTCTGCGTTTGAATGACTACGTCAATTTTTTTTAGTCGGTTACTATGACTTAACTTACGTGATATATATGACTTAAATATTTTTTCGCTTACTTGTTTTCATTCATCCGATTTTTTGTTTGACAATTGTCGACAAATTGTTTAAATAAAAACTAATATATTTCCATTAATAATTTCTTTAGGTAATATCATTTTTAGGTACCTTCATTGGTTCGTCATTTTCAATTTTTTTGCCAATTCATTCTGATAAATGTGTGCTGTTCCCTAAATTCAATAAAAATATATTTATTATGTTTTAAACCGTGATTTATAATCTCACAACTTTTATTAATTCCTACTGTTTATCTTTGTAATTTAACATCATTTTTATTAATTTTTGATTACCATATTTCTACATTTATATGTACATGTTAGCATCTTTATTTATAAAACTTTTGAGGATCCACATTAGGACCGAAACATGTTGTTATGTTAAATTAAATCCATCAAATTATAATTTGTTTGTTCTCAATCGAGTTTCTTCGCGAAATATTTGTACAGAAGCTGTTGTGCGCGTTTCAGTATGTGTTGTAAGTATCCTTTATATTAATTAGTTAGTATATAAACTTGTTAATAGACTGTATGTTCAAGAGTTTCATACGAACATTGAGCAGAAGACGCCAAATTATTTCTCTTCCTAGATGTTTTCCTTGATGTGTACCAGCCTACAAAGGAATTATTTCGATAGTTATTCAAAGTTCTTGCATTTAGTGTTTCACTATTAGTCACATTACCTGCTTTTTTGTAATTATACGTACGTTATTCCGATTAATTCATTTCACTAGAATTATTTAATTACGATGACACTGACGGGCAAGACATAAGGTTTTTCTATCATTATTCAGCTTATTAGTTACTAAATCTTTTTTAGCTAATTTTACTGCATTGCAAAACTAACGTTTAAAACGAAAATAGTGTTCTTTGTGCCATCATTAATTGGACCGAAATATAAATGGAACTTGTGTTCAGAAAATACAATTACTTATATTACTTCCATTACAATTGCTTACTACATGCTCTTCAAAGGAAGAAATAATACCCTTTAAAGTTTATTCCGATGTCTGAATTGCATTTCTCTGCTTGTACTCGACTTAAATTTAAAATAACTATGCTGTTTATTTGAAGGGGCAAAAATCAGAAATGCGTTCTTCACAAGTGGACCTTCATCACAAACCGAACGAAAATTATTGCTATCCGATGGTGTGATGTCGGTTTGTTACTTACTGTGAAGAGATGTTAACCTGTACCTCATCTGTTTTTTTTTTATTAATAACCTTCGGTCGAAACTAAGTTTTATCCCTTGTTCAAGCACAAAAGAGAACTGACACTCATCAATACATAGATATTTTTTAGGGTCATTGCTATAATTTTCTCTATAAATAATAAAATTAGGTTAAGCGTAATAGAATATCATAACAAATCTTCGGGAACCTTCGGCAACCTTCGTCAAACATCGGCAGACACGATAAGTTTCAGGATATGCGCATCAACTGACATAGTGTACGCTTACCACTACGTTGCAAAAACTTGTTGATTTTTCAAATATTTTCATAATTTAAGTAATTTAAAAACGTCTGCAGCTTTAAAGGCAATAAGAATATTTTTTTTGGAAAAAAAATAATTTATTCTATAGTTATATTTCAATTTATTTTTATAAATTTCACTTGATTCTTTAAAATATTTTTTATTGTAATATTTATGTCCCTTAAATAGATTTTTTTATTTAAATTACATGACTGTTCTTTATAATGCATGTTATACTCGTAACCAACTAAGTTTTTAAAGTTTTCATAATTAAGTCAGTACGTTTCTTTGGAAACCGTCGATAAAAGTGAAGCTGGTTATTTGTGATCGATTTCTTCCTACATGAATGACATCGATGACCAGACGTAAATAGTTGGTTTGATATCCTGTCTGTTGGTGTGTAAAACGTTTGTTAATGAATTTTAAATGCAAACAACAGGTATTTTTACGTTTATTACACATTAAAATTTAATAACTACGGTCTTTTAAATTTTAGTGATAGGGGATGTTATGTTGACCGTTACATTCATCTGATTAGATATATCGGACAGCTCCGTTATAACTTTGCTGTTGTCCTTCTGGAAGAATAAAGAGAACCAAACGAAATGTTGCACCACTATCCCATCTATCTTCTCCATTTACTGGAAGACAGCGTTGGGCTTAATTCAAATAAAATTCGAGATTATTAAAAGTATTTCAGCTGGATGATAACAATTGGTACACTACAAGATAAACATATTTAAAGCAGCTTAAAACTCGTATTTTTGCTGGAAATTCGACATTGGGAAGTTTTCACGAGCCACTGCTAGAGAATTTCTCTCTAAATATTGAATAGGTTCAGGAATATGTTAATCATAAAGTTAAAGATTTTAGGGCAACAGGCTACATGAGGGTGATCCACATTGGGCAACTCCCCTTTAATAGCATAGGAAGGGATTTGAAAGGGGGCATGCGGAAGGGTAGAGGAAGGTAGCCAAGGGTTAACTAGGGCCCCCGGGCTATGGTTTAAGGATCCTACCCGGCATTCGCCTAAAGAAATGAAGGGAAAACCCTAGAAAAATCTGCATGAGGTAGGTCGGTTATTGGGTACTTGTCCCACGCCCTTCCGATAGCAGGAGAGGAGTTTGCTGTGGGGACGCAGCATTCCCTTCTCCGTGCCTCGACCAGTTTAGGAGGCAGCTGGCCGACTATTCCAATGGGAATAGTGAACAACTCTTACCGTATGCCCAAGGTCTGTGACCCCGGAACATACACCTCTCAAAACAGGCCGAGGTGCCTCGGCTTGTGGGAACCTTAGTTCAAAACGGAGAGGAAAGGGCCCCAAAGGTAGCCCCTTCGTATCTCTCCTACAAGGTTTTGCCTGCGAGAGAATCCTCTCGCAGGCTTTTTCCTTTAAAGTTAAAGTAATTCAATAGACAGTTTATAATATATTATTAGTATGGACGTCTGCAAGGGCTATTCTCTCGCAGGAAATACCTGCGAGGGATGTTCTCTCGCAGGCAGAACCTTGTAGGAGAGATACGAAGGGGCTTCCTTTGGGGATGCCTTTTCCTCTCCGTTTTTGAACTAAGGTTCCCACAAGCCGAGATACCTCGGCCTGTTCTGAGAGGTGGATGTTCCGGGGTCACAGACCTTGGGCATTCGGTAAGAGTTGTCCACTATTCCCATTGTAATAGTCGGCCAGCTGCCTCCTAAACTGGTCGAGGCACGGAGAAGGGAATGCTGCGACCCCACAGCAAACTCCTCTCCCGCTATCGGAAGGGCGTGGGACAAGTACCCAATGCCCGAAAACTAGTGTTTTCCCTGCATTTCTTTAGGCGAATGCCGGGTAGGATCCTTAAAATAT
Organism: Zhengitettix transpicula; assembly: GCA_037074705.1. Classification (NCBI taxonomy): domain Eukaryota; kingdom Metazoa; phylum Arthropoda; class Insecta; order Orthoptera; family Tetrigidae; genus Zhengitettix; species Zhengitettix transpicula. Next base: position 231,268,801 of record CM073590.1, on the reverse strand, counting down.
AGCCCGGTGACCCTAGTAACCCTTGGCTACCTTCCTCTACCCTTCCGCATCCCCCCTTTCAAATCCCTTCCTATGCCATGAAAGGGGAGTTGACCAACGTGGATTACCCTCATGTAGCCTGTTGTCCTAAAAAAATAATAATATATTATTAAGTGTTTGGCCTACTAGTAGTTCCTCAGACTTGGTCCGTAAATTTTCTTTTCCACCTTGTCCTCTCTTTAGCTTCTTCCTTCATCACCTAATATCTTCTTCTTTTTCCCCTAAAATAGTCTAGCAGCTTCTTCTTCCACTGCGATCTGGAACTAAATCCATGTTGCCGATGATTTCGTGAAATTTCTTCCTAGGATGGGTTAAATACAGTTTTCCTTCCTCTTAAAATCTTAGTACAAATGGATCTCTTCTAATTTATTCAGCTACAACGCTACATTACCTTCTGTATTAATATCAATGTTTCTTATCCAAACAAAGCCCTGTTCCAGATGTAGAACTTTACCAAGTTATTCCGCAATTCTGGATTTTCCTTCATTTTTGCCATGATGCGTCTAAACACTTTCAAAGTTCATTAACTGGTCGACATTTTGTAAATATATCTATAACGGTTCCGGTTTCTTTGATATTTTTACCTCTTTGGACTTTTATATATTCCTTCATTTTACCACTGGCTGTTTTGCAGTGATTCTTTCTTCTTCGCCAACAATAGCAATTCGTCGGAATATATACTTAGCTAATTGATCTTCTTGCTATTTCGTAATCTCCAACTCCTTCCAAGGCTTCTCATTCTCCAAAGAGATTGAACAGTACGTACGGATGACAAACAACAGCCTCGTCGCACTTCACTTCCTAACTCCATGTTGCTAGCCTTCCCGAGATCCAGACACATCTTCACCCTTACCCAGATACCAACTCTTGATGATCTTCCAATCAGACCCAAATTCCTTGTGAGTTTTTTAAAAAAAATTCCAAATAGACGAGGTTTTTCCAGTCAATAAAGCACACACACAAACTTCTTCTTTGACTCTTAAAACTCTTCCTGTAATAATTCTTAACATTCCTATGACATCACTGGTTTCTCTTCCTTCCATGAAACCGAACACTGGTCTCCAAATAGAGAAAAAACAGTAGGACAGTAGAAACGTTAAATTTTATGTATTGTGATTTTCATTATTGTTCTTGACGAATATAAATTGGAATATTTTTCTTTGTTTATTGCATAAATATGTAAAAGAAACCCCTCAAACATTGGTATCTGCCTTGCCATAATAGACTGAGACACGAAATTAAAACACATTATGGCGCTTAAGTAGCAGAATCAAGTGTTATCTTTCATGTAAAATGGTATTGAAATGGCTGACTATAATTTCTTCCTTTAGTCAAACTTTAATTCCTTTGTCTATCTCATTCTGATGGAAGTTTTTTTCCTTGAAGCACTCTATAAATCTATCGACAAAGTAATGAGCCCAATTTTAGAGGAAACTCTTGCGAGCGTTTAAAGAGTTAAAGTTTAATTCCTCGAAAGTTCCAGGCGCTAACTTTGAAGTGTCAAATACAATTTTATTTGCTTCATACCAATTATAATTACTTTAGCCAATGCCTTTACTATTTTTTAGTGTACTCCTACAGAAAGAGAAGATTTAACTCAATCGTTAATGATGTTGGGGCAGTGCAAGGATTCTAATATTTTCGCATAAAATAAAAAATAATATTTTTTTTTGCAAGATGAATGATATGTTTTACATGAAACGTGGATGGACATTCCATGAAGGCCAAACTAGTCATGCTAATAACGTAGTAGTCAAAACGACCGCTAGAGGCGCTAGCATCGACTCCGTGATATTTAACCTCCCGATTCAGTTTAGTACTAATATATTTTTGTAATCGGTTATGGTGTAATAAATATCTGACGGTAATCAAATTAAAACCAATTAATAAAAATGCAACTGACGTAATACAAAGTAACTGGGCAAGTCGCTTTACGTCATACATTGCCACTTACCACAAGCCTCAATTGGAATATTTCGTGACCACTAAGGAAGAACCTCACTATATCGAATTATATTCCAGCATCGATAGGTAAATGTAGTATTATTATTTATGTATTTTAGTAGCCTTCTTTGTTCATAGGTTATTGATTGCCACTCGCCAGTTATCATACAATTTGTCGCCACGATATCCGTGTAAACATTAATTCTACTTATTTTAACACTATTATACTGTTGACCTACGTGCCAATATTCTTTACCGTGTTTTCCAGGCCGTAATATCACAATGACGGAGAGTAACTTGCACGATATTCGCGTCCTCTTTAGTAAGTTAACTGTTTGGTGTATTTAATCGAGGTTTTAGTTACGCTGAAGAGCGCACAATATGCAAAGTAGTGTTTAATAAAACAATTGATGAAGTTAAACAGACATTTTTTATTTTTCATTTATATTATGATGACGTTTCGATACCTTTTTGTATCCTCTTCAGGTATTTTCCAAATTAATATAATAAAATAAAAATATATTAAATTCACACAGTTTTGAAAAAGGGGTCCGAGGCACACAATTCACTTAACGCTAACAAGGTTGTAGCAAGACTGAAAATTTTAAAAAGGTACTGTATAAGGTCATCAATTCAAAACAGACGTTAAATTACAACTTTCTAGTTAGAGTTTATTAAAGAATAGTTTTACTGAAAAATGGAAAATAGCCAAATTGATTAACGTAGCCGTGATCTAAACAGGAAACGACTAACAAGACGATAAGAAAGATTGAGTTATAGAAGATGTTCAGGAAAGGCAAATAAGTCTGTTAGTTATTCAGAGAATGAGGCTGGTAGAAAAGGAGTATTGAAGAGGTTAAATACCAACAACATACAGAGCTGCTGAGAAACGTTTTCGAGCTTCATTTAAGACCGAAAAATATATACGCTTTATTTTGGAATCACGAAGAGCTCACAAAGTCGACAGTGTCGATTTCGTCAATTTTCAAATTGTTGCCGAAAGGGTTAACGCCCCTCCACCTTTTTTCCCTTAGTGGTGCTGCCTTCCTGTAGGGCGTTAAAATTATACACTAAAAATATCTTAAGAGAAACTATTAATCTCATAGATCCCGAAAACTAATTATTCGACTCTAAAATGGCCGTTCAATCAACGATTACAGAACCATTAAAATATTATTAAATCTAGACAACGCAAGAAAAAAACTAATGATCCTCGTATATCAGGCTCAATTTAATTTATTCAATTTTAATACAGGAGCTTTCGACCATCAAGTCACATTTTTTAATAACGTAGGAGATCCTAAACATTTTCTTCTCACAAGACACCAGCACACATTCTTGCACTGTGCATTACACACTTGGAAAAATAATGGTTTGTTCTTAATTTAGTAACGTTAATAACTGCTGAAGCAGAAAATAAATTCAGGAAAATAATTAGAGACAGTTAAAGTTTATCGGCCGAGCAAGTGTTAAAGAGCGAAGTTTACGGCTACCGAAGAACCGAAATACATCACTTCAGATAAGCAAGACTTGAGCCTAGTAATTTTAAGTGAGCTTTAAACTTCAATAGATGTTATTGACGAGACGTACTCTTCAATAAGTGGTCAATTTTTTTTTTTTAAATATGCAAAGGTCATGAAAGATGTTGTTCATTTTCCATGAAAGAACAATTGTCTGAAAAATAGTTTCAATAACACGCTGATTGATAAAATTGAAGTTTCCTTAAAGGGTAGTAGCAATATTCAGAGATAATTCCTCATAATATAGTGGAACGAGATAATTAGGTCCGATTCGAACGGGGTAAATCCTTTCGATTATCCGGATTTCCGAAATTGATATCGCTGGCGCAGAGATATCGTAGTGTACGAATCGATAGTTTCTCTCGTGAATGGTTGATAATTTTTATTTAGGTCAGGGACGTGAGTGGCAAGTTTTAGTGAAATTAGATGTTGATTGTGTCGTGTGGCAATATTTCCCACAGGGCGTCTAATGGACGACGAGAATTTATTCCAATTGTATGTATGTTCTGATCATTTATTTTTAAGCCTAGGGGTTTTAAACAAAAAATACATAAATCGATTTATTCTCATTTTCATGACTTTTTAACATATGTATCTCGTTTTTTTTTAAATTTTTATCTGAATTATTACGAAATGAAAGTTGTTTTAGATAGAAAATGACACTGAGTATAATCTCTCATACTATTGTAATTTATAGTAATGTACGCTATTATTAACGTTCCAAATAAATTCACGAATATTAAAATTTCTCATACGCAATCACATGTGTTAAGATTTTGAAAAGGGAAGGAGCATGGAAAATAAGTCTCCCGCTATCGGAAGGGCGTGGGACAAGTACCCAATGCCCGACCTACCCGATGCAGGTTTTTCATGGGTTTTCCCTGCATTTATTTAGGCGAATGCCGGGTAGGATCCTTAAAATATAGCCCGGGGGCCCTTGTTAACCCTTGGCTACCTTCCTCTACCCTTCCGCATCCCCCCCTTCAAATCCCTTCCTATGCTATTAAAGGGGAGTTGCCCAAGGTGGATTACCCTCATGTAGCCTGTTGCCCTAAAAAAAAAAAAAGAAGTCAACGTAATGGTCACGCTTATATTTGTTGTATTGTTTTTGTAGTATTACAAATTAATTTATAACAAATTTATATTTATAACACTTTTAAATTTCAGTACGTTCCTATATATTTGTAGAATTTTTTTCCAAAATTTAAACGTCATTTACCAATTATATTTTTTTTTATAATAAGGAAAATAGTCAAATGCAGACACAAGAACTGATGATGCAAATATCACACAACACAGCTTAGGCTTTTGAGTTTTGTCAACTGAATTGTTCAGTTGTGTCGCTCTAGGCTCTTGTGCTTTTTTTTGTTTTCTTAGCACCCGGAGAAAGGAACGAGGTTTCCATAAACATGTTATTTTTATCATCACTTCTTTAGTCTATTTGGCTATTTTTATTATTCAAAACCAACTTAAATTTATATTTTTTTATATATATTTTTTTCATATAAAAATTACATGAATCGAAATACATTAAGTTAAAAAGTCCCATTAAAACACAATTCATTTGTAGAACGGAAATAAATATCATGGAAGGAGCCTGACACACAGAGTGGCCATTTACGAAAATTTATCGTGCCTTAGTAACGGTGTGCGGCTTTTTTTTCTGTAAGCTGTCATGAAAAACATTATGGTAATTTCACGGCCTTCTAAGAAAATGATCCTTCAGTTACATTAGCTATGTAATTATTAAGAAATTCATTCATTTTGTATATGATCTTTTTTTTTATTTTCGACGATTTGAAAGTATAAAATTCCTTGAACTGTGCAGAAGGCGAATTTAAAATTTTCCCAGCCTTAGAGAGATTATTTCGGTTGACCATCACACGACGGGATTAATGTCACTAAAATTATATTAATTATATAAATGATCCAAACACTGATGCTGTTGATGCTGGTTAAATAAAATGTTTACCAAGATATTACTGTCGAATAAATTCCTGTTACAGACTAATTTATATAAATACCCGGACAACGCTAATTATAAATATTATACTATCAGTCTTCACAGAGGCGACTTTTAATCGAAATTTACAATAATTTTTCACTGCCCCTTTATATTCAAGTATGAGTCTGATATAATATTTTCAGAATTAGATTTTTATCTGACACTTAACTATAACTAGTTGAATAAAATAGCACATTAGTAAGAAGAATTAAGAATAACTGTATAATTCTTAACACAAAACTCTTTTTTTTTCCTTTTTTTTTGGGGGGGGGGGCAACAGGCTACATGCGGGTAATCCACGTTTGGCAACTCCCCTTTAATAGCGTAGGAAGGGATTTGAAAGGGGGGATGCGGAAGGGTAGAGGAAGGTAGCCAAGGGTTAACTAGGGCCCCCGGGCTATGGTTTAAGGATCCTACCCGGCATTCGCCTAAAGAAATGCAGGGAAAACCCTAGAAAAACTTGCATCAGGTAGGGCGGGCATTTCGTACTTGTTCTACACCCTTCCGATAACGGGGGAGGAGTTTGCTGTGGGGACGCAGCATTCCCTTCTCCGTGCCTCGACCAGTTTAGGATGCAGCTGGCCGACTATTCTAATGGGAATAGCGAACAACTCTTACCGTATGCCCAAGGTCTGTGACCCCGGAACATACACCTCTCAGAACAGGCCGAGGTGCCTCGGCTTGTGGGAACCTTAGTTCAAAAACGGGGAGGAAAAGGCATACCCAAAGGTAGCCCCTTCGTATCTCTCCTAAAAGATTCTGCCTGCGAGAGAACTGAGAGGAATCTTCGAGTTTATTTTTTTTTGGGGGGGAGGGGGGGCATCAGGCTACATGAGGGTAATCCACTTTGGCCAACTACACTTTAATAGCGTAGGAAGGGATTTGAAAGGGGGGATGCGGAAGGGTAGAGGAAGGTAGCCAAGGGTTAACTAGGGCCCCCGGGCTATGGTTTAAGGATCCTACCCGGCATTCGCCTAAAGAAATGCAGGGAAAACCCTAGAAAAACTTGCATCAGGTAGGGCGGGCATTTCGTACTTGTCCTACACCCTTCCGATAACGGGGGAGGAGTTTGCTGTGGGGACGCAGCATTCCCTTCTCCGTGCCTCGACCAGTTTAGGATGCAGCTGGCCGACTATTCTAATGGGAATAGCGAACAACTCTTACCGTATGCCCAAGGTCTGTGACCCCGGAACATACACCTCTCTGAACAGGCCGAGGTACCTCGGCTTGTGGGAACCTTAGTTCACAAACGGAGAGGAAAAGGCATACCCAAAGGTAGCCCCTTCATATCTCTACTAAAAGTTTCTGCCTGCGAGAGAACATCCCTCGCCTGCGAGAGAATAGCCCTCGCAGACCTTAATCCACACAAAACCCTGTTTCTTTGGGATATTTTATTTGTCTGACCACACTTCCTGCGTGATTGCGACGCTATGTAGCAATAAAACGTCTGAATAGCATGAGTACGCTCAATTCACATCTTTAATCGATTTCAGTGTCCCTGGGGTAGTCTTCAACACTAACGTCTCTGAATTCTATTCGCGAGTTTTGATAGTTCTCTGTACGCTCTAGCAATCTCTGAGTGAGTTTATCTTCAGCGTTGCAGAACTTTCCCCCGCCATAATATCGTGAAGCTGCAACTTTCAAATTCCTAATCAGATTAAACTAGATAATATTTTGGACGGGAGCTTGAATGATTGATGCGAATGTGTGCGTTATGACCGTGAAGCACGTGCCGCAAGAAGAATCCCTGCGCCTGAGAACGCGTCAGCTAGCAACAAATGAAGGATTATCCGGAACACAGTCCAACTCGGATCTGCAGACGAACGACACGATTACTTATGTCGTGTGTGTTTGTTGTATTATAGCTGTAATTTTTGTATTTGTGATGGCCATTTAATGTTACGTGACGACAAGTATGACAATTTTCTGCGATTGTAATACAGTAAGTATTATTTGCATAACGATGTTTCCCTTTGCCAAAATTCTATAAAATTAAAGAATTTATATATGCTCAACGTTAATTGAATGGAACGCTACAACTAGTGTGAAATGTAGTTATTCACAGGCAATTCAACCAAGTAACGTGATGGAAATTTCAGAATGTCCAGCCAGACCTCATTAAATTTTATATAAAAAAAAAACTTATGTAAAAAGTAGAGAATTTCACAGAATAAATCGTTATAGACGTACGCTAATGACGTCATCAGCGGCAAAAAAATTAAAAACGTTCGACGTGCCTTTTCCAACTAAAAGTTGATGTAATTATCTGTTCCTCCGCTCTGAAATGAATTTAACTCGCACAAGGTGAGAAACAAAATTGCACTTCCTAACGTGTTACATTTTATTCACTAGTTTGACGCCATCTGAGAAAGTTCCTAATCATTTTTAGGGTTATATTAGTAGGCTATCATTCCAAAAAGTCTAGAGTGATTCCTGAATTATTTATCAAAGCCTATACTTATGATGGAGGAATATATATGCTGTTACAAGTGCAGATATTCCTGTTCCTGGAAATGTTGCAACCGGGTACGGTCCACAAAGCTGCACGGAACTAAGTAGGTCAACATATTCAGAATAATTAAATTAAAAAGACGCATTAACTTTATAGTTTAAGTTATAAATATTTATAAAGTTCAGGTAAATATTAAATGTCACCGTCAGCTGACGTCAGATCACCCACATTCTTAAGCGCCGAACACAATCAGCTGATTACTTAAACGTGGAAGTTGGAACGACTAACCAAGGATTTTAAAACACACAATTCTGAAATACAAACAAAATCACAGCTTTCTATAATGATTTAGAGTATTTGAAACAGAATTTTTACTTACGTTTTTCTGCGCCATCAGTTTGAAATTATATATTTTTACCATACAAAGTTATTATAATTACTCGAGTATTAAATTTAATATTGACATTCATCAGATGTCTCTTTCATCAAGGTAACGTGGTGTCAAACATTTTTTTTTTCAAATGAAAATTAATTTGTAAAAAAAAAGTTTTAAATTTTTAATATTAAATAAAATTATATCGAAATTTACAAATAATCGATTACAATATTAATTGATTCTAATGTGAATTTACGGTGCAAAAAAAATGGTACTGTAACTTCGTTGGGTTTCATAAAGTATATTGAAATGTCTGTAAAAATATCGTTAATTTATTTAATGTATCTTAGTAGTGAAAAACTGACTTAAAGTAAATGTTATGTAAAAGATAAATAATTCAAGATCAGAAGAAATTATTTAAATCGAAAGTCAGCTCTAAACGGGAAGGAAAGTGAATTTTATTTAAAGTATTTATTTTGTTTTTGAATTGCTCCTTTGATCAATTTACCCACAATACCCCCCCTCCCCTCAGAGACTTAATGTCAGCTGTCTACATAAGTAAATGATATTTAGCCCGAGCGGCCTCGGCCTGTTTTGAGAGGTGTATGTTCCGGGGTCACAGACCTTGGGCATACGGTAAGAGTTGTCCGCTATTCCCATTGGAATAGTCGGCCAGCTGCCTCCTAAACTGGTCGAGGTATGGAGAAGGGAATGCTGCGACCCCACAGTAAACTCTTCTCCCGCTATTGGAAGGACGTGGGACAAGTACCCAATGCCCGACCTACCCGATGCAGGTTTATCTAAGGTTTTCCCTGCATTTCTTTAGGTGAATGCCGGGTAGGATCCTTAAACCATAGCCCGGGGACCCTAGTAACCCTTGGCTACCTTCCCTAACCTTCCACATCCCCCCTTTCGAATCCCTTCCTATGCTATTAAAGGGGAGTTGCCCAACGTCGATTACCCTCATGTAGCCTGTTGCCCTAAAAAAAACGAGCGGAACCCGACGAAGGATTCTTAACACGTTTTTTTTAGGGCAACAAGCTACATGAGGGTAATCGACGTTGGGCAACTACCCTTTAATAGCATAGGAAGGGATTTGAAAGGGGGGATGCGGAAGGGTAGAGGAAGGTAGCCAAGGGTTAACTAGGGCCCCCGGGCTATATTTTAAGGATCCTACCCGGCATTCGCCTAAAGAAATGCTGGACAAACCCTAGAAAAACCTGCATCATGTTCGAGTTAATTCGTACGCAGACGCGCTTCGACATGTCGCTTCGCTGAAGCTGAATCATGAATACGCGTCCATATTCGTCAGAACAAAGGGTGATGGACCTATTTTTTTCGGATGAGTTTCTTGCATTACTGGTGGAACAAACTAATATATATATGCTGCGCAAAAAATTGAAAAACGCAAGGCAATAAAAACATCTAATAGGTTATAAAAGTGGCAAGCCTGTAAAGAGAAGCCCTTTGTGTGGAAGATTGTTTTAGAATTTCCAGAAACAATAAAATATTATTTTATTTCTTAAATTTGAATTAATTTTTATATATTTTTTTCGTTTTTTACTAAATTTTCTGTTCATGCAAGACAGCAATGATTTATTGTTCTTTTCCCAGAAGCCATCTGTCAATATTAGCACTGATATATTCCGAGTTTAATCGTAGCTGCACAAAAATGACAAGTAAACAAGGACGAGATAACTCGTAGTTGGCAGTCAACGTGTTAACAACATGTTCCGCGAGATCCAACTCCTTCCGCTGTCCTTCCAGGACAATTCAGTCCGGATGGCGACATTTCCGCAATCGATAGTGAGTATTTAGTGTTGCTTAGCTCGGTTCAAGTTAAAGAGTGCTCGTGAAGAACGATTCATAACGCACCATAGTTTCAATGTTCGTGGAGAGGAATTTGAACGACCGCTTTTCTCGGTGGTTGCCGCGTAAGATAAACCACACTACGACGCAGGGTACGTACACAGCAAACATCGAGACGGGTAAAAGTGAACTATATTATTAAAAGACCATTCTCCTATGCACATGCACCAAACGGGAAACTAAAATAAAAGGGGATCTTTTGCAATACACTAGAAATGTTTGTTTGTATGACTTTTTCTTCTCTTTAACCGCTACCGTCTTTGTGCATTGCCGACTATTATTTTTTTCCTATTTTCTCTTCAGTCTCATACCAGCAAATAAACAGACGGTTCAAGGTAAAACGTTACATCCACACCACAAATAATCCTCAGCTTTCCTCCACTTACGACTAAGGACAAAAATATTCTCAATATGTATTCTGAACGCATTTTAATAAACAATCGTAAATCAATCAACTTTGTAAGGGTCGCCAATGACCTTGAAGAGTCTGCTTCTTTTTTCCTAATTTATTTGGAAATGTTAGCGTCTGTTGAGAATCTATCAAATGGAAGTGTCATCTCGACCGCTAATTCTTTCGTTGGGTTCCACTTCAAAACGCTCGTCCATCGGTCATATTTTCATGATCTTCTTGTGTCGTCATCACTGCCACTTGGGAATGGTTTCCTGGACTTAAACAACAATTAAAAACATCTTATGAGGATCATAAAAGCGTTCCACTTTCTGTTGTAATATTTACTTCTCATAATCTATATTTATTTGCATATATTGTAGCCATTATACATATTAATACTTGCGTCCGAGGAGAACATTATTTTTCAATCAGCAGAGTTGCAAAACTAGACGTCAGGATGAGTTTTTAGTTTGGAATCTGGTGCAACAGAACAAATCAATGTTGAAAAAGTAAGGGCCGAGAAAGTTTTGAGACGTGTGTGTGGGGGGGGGGGGGGGGCTAGAAGGAGGCTGAAATATTCTACCGGAAAGCTTGTAAGCCCAGTGACGAGAAGATGAGTTGAAGATGTTGGGGTATAATAGAAGGAAACGATAGAAATGAGATAAAAGAGCTGTGAGGACGTAAATTGAGTTGTGCGGATGGGCCGCAAGTCTCTTGTGTTTTTAATCACATGACGATAGGATTCCAGAAACGTTGAGTGGTATTTATATTATCACCTGATTTTGTCTCTTACTGGGATATTTGATGTAATTCGTATATTTTTAACTAAGCCGTGCTATATATTAATTTTAAAACGATATGTGAAACCGTATGAATGACTCAAGTAGATGTTTACTGAAATACATTGTGTGTTTAAATCCCGACGCCGTTCCATTGCAATCAAGATTCTTGACAACGGAAGGAAGTCCCGGAGCAGGACCGGGAAACACTGAAATAGGTAGTAGATAAAACTTCAGCCTAGAGAATCCAAAATTGTAAGAGAAAATATGCAAATAAACCCCTGGCAATCGTGACACTGTTCCTTGATTATAAGCAGATTAGAGATTATCAATTAATAAGTCCCCATGGACGCTTAACGACCTGCCAATTAATATATCGCTACATAAGCTTAAAGTAAACAATCCACACATCACAAACTGGAACGCTGAAGGATGCAATTTTCCCAGTCATTTAAACCGCCGCGTCCAAAAATTCAAATGGAGTTGGTTGCGCAATAGTTACGACAACCAAAGAAAAATCTATCGCTATAAACCATAATGCATCGATCAGTACAGCAGAATTATACGCCATCTTCATGGCCACAGAACTGTGTCTCGAAACACCGGAGGCCAACAACATCATCTTAACAGACTCTAAGGAGGCAATACATAGAATAACCGGTACAGTGCACAGAAATGGTTGCATAAACCGAATTAGAGAGAATATAGTAAAAATCCACGGAAACGGTAACCAGATTATAGCCTGGCTACCGGTGTATAAGGATATAGAAGGACACGACAGGGCAGATCTAGCGAAGATGGAAGCTGATCATTAAGGAAGATCCAGCAACCTGCCACTCTGCACCAGCAGGGATGTAGAGTAGGGCTCTAAAGGAACTGGAGGAAAAGTGGAGTAGACCAGCATTCATATATATATATATATATATATGAAGAGCCCTACTCTACAGTCCCTGCTGGTGCAGAGTGGCAGGTTGCTGGATCTTCCTTAATGATCAGCTTCCATATATACATGTATATATATATATATATATATATATATATATATATTGTTTTTTTAATTTTTTTTTAAAAAAGAGCGTCTTTTTTAAGAGAGAAATCGGAATAAAACATACAAGACTATAACCTTAGTGTTTTTTAATTGTTTCATTTTTTAAAAAAGCGTCTTTTTTAAGAGAGAAATCTGAATAAAACATACATAGTGGTTTTTTAATTTTTTTTAAAAAAAGAAGCGTCTTTTTTAAGAGAGAAATCTGAAGAAGACATACAAGACTAAAACTTTAGTGTTTTTTTAATCTTTTTTTAAAAAAGGAGCGTCCTTTTTAAGAGGGAAATCTGAATAAAACATACAAGATATATATATATATCTCTTAATTAAAAAAATTAATAAATGATCAAAATTTAACAAATTAAATAATTTATTATTTATTCACTTGTGACTTCCAAAAGTTAAAACAATTACAATCAAATTAAGATCTCTTCTCTCAGGATCATCACTGGGTTTGATAATTAACAGAAAAGTGATTTAAACTGATTAACAATTCAAACATAAAACTTCACCTAAAATAATATGACGATAAATGAAAAAAAGCTAAATGTAAAGAAATTGAACTTGAACGAAATCTGACTATTACCTTTCTAATTATCGTCTACAAAATTTTATATCAAAGTTTTGGTTACTCACATATGGTCCCACTGGTAGCAGCTCTTTCTTTTGTAGCTCCAACACTACACTAAAAATGCACATTTTTACACTGATTCTAACATCCTTGCAGATTTTACACACGCGGTCGAAGTGCACGTCCTCAGCTATCAGGAACCTCGGTTGTTGTCTCCCCTTCCTGGTCAGCCAGCCGGGTTGGATCCCTCAATGCGAAGATTGTTCAATTTGTGAAGCAAAATCCTGCTTCTATACAGGAACGTGTGATTTGTAGTTAATGCTAGCAGACTTTACTTAGCATATGCAGAGTCCAGACTACTTCCTTCTCGTCGCAGATTTTATGCTTTCTGTTTCTCCTTGCTCGACCCACGCGCAGAGCAGAACTTTACTGTTTTATTTCTACCACGTATCTCGGTGAAGATTTATTTCACCTCTCGTCGCCGACCGTAGACTCTAACTTCTCGTATGCAGATTTGGTGGTTGTCTATCCTTTCTCGACCCCCGTATCCGTACAGACTGAATTCCTTTCGCGCGCGCAGTCACCATTTCGGCTTTTCAACAAAGGAAAAGAACTCGCCGCTCATTGTCGCTTTGGTAGCTACAATTCAATTTATTCGCTACAATTCAAATTATACCTAATCAATTTAATGGCCTAAATAACTATTGCTACAATATATCCGCCGATATTTTAATCCATGTATCTTTATTAACACACATTTCTTTCTTTGTTATCAGAAAATAATTTTGATGGAGAATTTTATAGGTTAACCCGCATACTTTCTTTCATCCTTACTTTGCAGATATTATTATTTTTTTTAGGGCAACAGGCTACATGAGGGTAATCCACTTTGGGCAACTCCCCTTTAATAGCATAGGAAGGGATTTGAAAGGGGGGATGCGGAAGGGTAGAGGAAGGTAGCCAAGGGTTAACTAGGACCCCCGGGCTGTATTTTAAGGATCCTACCCGGCATTCGCCTAAAGGAATGCAGGGAAAACCTTAGAAAAACCTGCATCGGGTAGGTCGGGCATTGGGTACTTGTCCCACGCCCTTCCGATAGCGGGAGAGGAGTTTGCTGTGGGGACGCAGCATTCCCTTCTCCGTGCCTCGACCAGTTTAGGAGGCAGCTGGCCGACTATTCCAATAGGAATAGCGGACAACTCTTGCCGTATGCCCAAGGTCTGCGACCCCGGAACATACACCTCTCAGAACAGACCGAGGTGCCTCGGCATGTGGGAACCTTAGTTCAAAAAACCAGAGAGATGTGAGAGCATCCCCAAAGGTAGCCCCCGCCAGAGCTCTCTGGGAAGGTTCACCTGCGAGAAATCCTCTCGTAGGCTTACTTTGTAGATATTATGGGTTAAATAAACCAAAATCATATAAAAATACGGTAGATCCAGTTCCATCCTCCTCCAAAAAAAATAGTAATCAGGTCCTAGTTATCTACTATATCTGTATCTGTGAAACATTAACCCCCAAGAAAATAACTTATTATAATGTAGATATTATTTTAAAAATAAAATAATGTAGATATATTTTTTTTAGGGCAATAGGCTACATGAGGGTAATCCACTTAGGGCAACTCCCCTTTAATAGCATAGGAAGGGATTTGAAAGGGGGGATGCGGAAGGGCAGTGGAAGGTAGCCAAGGGTTAACTAGGGCCCCCGGGCTATATTTTAAGGATCCTACCCGGCATTCGCCTAAAGGAATGCAGGGAAAACCTTAGAAAAACCTGCATCGGGTAGGTCGGGCATTGGGTACTTGTCCCACGCCATTCCGATAGCGGGAGAGGAGTTTGCTGTGGGGACGCAGCTTACCCCTCGCCATGCCTTGGCCTGTTTAGGAGGCAGCTGGCCGACTATTCCAATAGGAATAGCGGACAACTCTTGCCGTATGCCCAAGGTCTGTGACCCCGGAACATACACCTCTCAAAACAGACCGAGGTGCCTCGGCATGTGGGAACCTTAGTTCAAAAAAACCAGAGAGATGTGAGAAGCATCCCCAAAGGTAGCCCCCGCCAGAGCTCTCTGGGAAGGTTCACCTGCGAGAAATCGTCTCGCAGGCTTCCTTCCCCCGCAATTGTAGATATTATTTTATTTTATTGCATTATATGTACTATAATAACCGTATTTAACTGCCAGAAAATATTTTTTCTACCTGTTATTTATTTTCCATTCTTATTCTAGGCCAGTTATTGATTATGTACTGTGATTTTTGCTGATCGATAGCATTAAAATATCAACAAGGCCAATAATAATAATAATAATGCCAAACAACTAATAATAACTACTTCATTTGTTACGGTTTTTTAAAAATAATGATAATGAATTTTTAGTGCCAAAAGGAAATTTGTCTATCTCACGGGAATCGAACCCAGACTCATTATTGGACAAACTTTGCACTTTAAGAAATAAGTTATTTTCTTGGGGGTTAAGGTTTCACAGATGCACTGTTATAGTAGATAACTACGACCCGATTACTATTTTGTTTTTGGAGGAAGATGCAACCAAGTACAAGCTTGGTGCATGGCAACGTGACATCCATAACTCCGGATTCGACTCCAATCTCGGATTTTTTGTGTAACGTCCCTCCACTCCCACCCCTAAGGGTGCTCCCATCCAATACTGAAAGGTGTAGAAGTTATACACAATAAAACATCTGGAGAAATCAATATCATTGACCCAGAACAATTTTTATTCAACGCAAATATCGCCCGTTTTAGCATGTTTGAAAATTTCAGACCCCCGCCCCTGGGGGTTGTAGTCGTGTCTTACCCCCACAGTGTTTGTTTCTGGTTCGAAAGGAAATTTGGTCAGATATTCTCCACGGGTGTAGATTTGGATGCGGGACATACACACAAACCCTCAATATTAGTTTATATATATATATATATATATATATATATATATATATATATATATAGACAAGATTTATAGAGTTATAACGCATAAAGTGTACCGTTACGACGCATTATTATTCATAAATAATTCCACCAGCGTGGAACTTTTTTTCAAAATTATTGCGTTCTACCAAAAACCATAGTATGTTTGACGGAAACTCGATTATCTACCAAAGACATTCCGTCGAAACTGTATTTGTTTCAGCAGCTGTAACATAGTCTCGCAGGCTACAGTGGAATATTTTCTTTATCTCACTGTAGATTAAAATTTTTTCACGGGTCAGGTCAGTTTCCGATCTTCAGTAGAACAGCCAATTTATTTATTTCTCTTCTTGGTTTCTACGGTCACGTACTTGAAATGAGAAAAAGCAGCTCAACGTCTCACTAACAGCGGAGACAGCAGCCTGAGTTGTCAACG
Source organism: Zhengitettix transpicula (assembly GCA_037074705.1). NCBI lineage: Eukaryota > Metazoa > Arthropoda > Insecta > Orthoptera > Tetrigidae > Zhengitettix > Zhengitettix transpicula. Next base: position 231,252,453 of record CM073590.1, on the reverse strand, counting down.
GAAAATATATATATAAATACTCTGACATGAACGTTACGATTTACAAATCACAGTGGCAACACAACCTCTGGAAGCTGGCAGAAATGCACAAAAGAAAAGAATCAGAAACGTGAACACGATTCCAACGTCGTGTTAACACGAAACTCTGGCATGTGATGTAAAGAAAATTGAGATCTTTCTTATATTCCAGTTCTCGGGACAGCATTAGATTTTTTTTCCTCAATATATGATAAAAATATTTGATATTTTCTTTTCTCGTCTTCTTATAATCTTTTTACAATTTAATTTAATTTATTTAGCTACTTGCTAACAATGTTTAGACGCAGAACTTTCAATTTTGAGTCTTTAATTTAATACCAGTATCACAATTGCTAATTTAATTTGGCAACTAATAATTAGTTTTTTAATAGTTAAAGAGGAATAGGATAATTTATATTTTCTCATTATAAAACCTAAAATTTGCATAGTTTTATTTAATAGAAGGTTTAATATGCGCTTCAAATGTCATTTTTGGATAAATTATTATTCATAAGACTTTAATGACATTTAAGGCACAACCTTAATAAGAAAAAAATGACAATACAATGTCTATTAGATTTAATATATTTATATATACGTTATATATTGCAATACATAAAATATAGGTACCACGTAACTAAAATAAATATACCAATTTAAACAAACAATTATTTTTTATTTCTTACACTCAATAATTTACAATTACATAAATCTGATGAAATTTTATAAATCAAAACAATTTTATTTAACTAGAATACATTTTAAATAATTGGACTCGGTACCCTGAAGGCCTTTACTGGGTTGATAAGGAAACGGAACAAAATGTTACAATTAAACAAATACAGTTACAATGAATGAAAAACGAAATGATTGAAACGAAATATTTGAAATGATTGAAACGAGTAAAATAAAAGAAACGATTGAAACGAAATCTGACTTTTTACCTTTTTTTTAACAATTTACAATTATGAATTCAGAAAAATAAATTTACAACGTCTCTGGTCCACACACTCACTTCATACAGGCATAAAAGGCTTTCACAGCCACCTCCTCTTGACGACGTTACCCTCACGACGAGTTAAAACACCTCTGTTGGCAGACAGACCTCCACGATGAAACTCCCACCGATTGTTGACGACTGATGTCTCGGCCGCCTAGCTTGGCCTAGCATCCGATGATCTCTCCTTTTTGCAAACTCCCAACTGTTCATAACAATTGTTTCGGCCACTTTAACTTGGCCCCGCGTCCGTCCCTGCGGACCTGCACCTTCCCACTAACACGTCCGTCTCACGTTCACACGAAATGATAAAGAAACTTCTTAACTGTCCAACTGCTCTCTTATTTATATCCGGACTCCAGAATCTTCCCTTGTTTTCACAGTTTTTTGCATTTACACTTTCGCCAAATAAACCCCATCTGTTGCCGTTCTCCCGCTCCGCGAGCCACTCAATCAATTAAATTAAACGTTTCATTTTAATATAATTACATTGTCCAAACAACCTTCTGTCTTTTATACCATTAGAATTCCGTCGTCCAGATGTTTCTCACAACCAATTAGCCCTAAGAGCTGCAAAACGCCCCATTTATTAGTCCTTCCCCTCTCTAAAAGTCACTTATCCATCTTTTATCATTATTTTTTTATATGTACCAACCACTCAAGGATCCCCAGTTTCAGTTCGTAAACAAATCTTCCAAAAATAAGAACAGAATTCCTGTCCTTCTTTACTGGTTATTACAATATATTATTTGTAAAATATTAGTTTGTAATATTTTGTAAACTTTCTTCGGTGTCTGTGTATTGGCCATTCTCAGTTTGTATTACGGAAATGAATAAACAAATGAAGCCTGCCGAGGTTAGGAATCGACTGTAAACTGCCATCAAAATATTTTTAAAATGAAAAAAAATACATCTGATAAAAAATAATTAATAAGAAAGATAAACCAATTCAGACAAAATAAGTGATAATATAAATACCACAATACGTTTCTGGGATTCTTGTCCCTTTCCTAAGAAGAGCCTATAGTAGCACAACTGCACTCGTTAGTTGACAAAACTTAAAAAGACAGTTTTTTTTAGTATAGTCAATTGACGAGTGCAGTTGTATTGATTTAGGCTCTTCTTGGGACCTGAGGAAAGGAACAAGGATCCCAGAAACGTTGTCTGGTATTTATATTATCACTTATTTTGTCTGAATTGGCTATCTTTCTTATTATTCTACGCGAAAAATAAATTTCTAAAATTTCAACCCTAAGCAGTATTAAAATTATAATTTGAATTATATTTTAAATTTTGTCTCTTTTTATTTATAATATAAATTACATATATTAACCATCTTTATTTACAGCTCTAAAGAAAACCTTGAATTCAGTTTCAATAGCCTTTATAGATGATCTTCGTCTCAACGAATTTCTTCTATTCTTGAATTAGTTACTTTTAATTTTAAATTAAATTTTACTTAAGGTCTGTTCTTTTTAATGAGATAAAATAACGACCTTAATTACAGGCATTAAACAATATATTATTCAATATAACAGCAACGTTTCAGTACCTTTTTATACTTTAATCAGGTTATTTTGTTATACTTCTATCTTCTATCTTCCATCTTAAAAATTAAACCAATATAATATTTCAAATCAATTTTTTAAATTTGTAAAATTGAGTTATATATAGATATTATTTTATTTTTATTCTTCTTATCAGAATATTATAAGTCCCAAATAAATATTAAATTTTTAAAATCTGAATTTTTAAGTAACTTTTACAACTAGCCTTTGTTGAATAACCGGGTGAGTGTGTGATGCCTTTGTGATTAGTGCGCTGTGCGCAAGATGGCGGCTCTCCTGCGAGTATATTTGTATTCTCCTCTCCCTCTGTAATGAACGACGACTTCTGAGCTGCAAAGGGCATCAGCGACGACGTTTTTACGACCATGCAAACATTATTGCGGTAGTGAGCAGAGGCCGTTGACGGAACTGTCCGAGGAGGATTGTTTGCCCAATTCCGCCTCGGAGCTGGTAATTGTTTGCGCTGGCAAAGACCGATATACTGCAGACGGAACGAGATTGCAGCTACTTTACTACGTCTAGGACTGCGTGCTGCTTAGAATCTCCCTCGCTGAAAACACGGATATGGCTGCAGAATTTAATGAACTTACCAAGTTATGTTATGGATTATTAAAAATAAACCGTACATTTACACGTTTGCTCATTATAGTGAAATAATAATAAAAATAAATTTAAAAACTCTAATGGTGTAGATATAAATTGAACCACTCTCAGATTTACCAGGTGTATAAATTTAAATACGCTGTTTTTAGTCAGAAAACACGTTTTTCTTTTCATGGAAAAAATTATTCATAGCATCGACCCTCGCTACCTACACATTTTTCCAATCTCTTGCGAAATTTGTGGATACTACGCCAATCCATTCTCATTCGATGTAAACCACTCATCAAGAAATTTCCAGACGGCTTCGTATGAATCGAAGTGCTGCTCAGTGAGCGCGGGTTCATCGACGAAAACAGGTGGTAGTCGGAAGGGGAATAAGCGGCATGGGGTAGCATCTTACAATTGAGTGCCTCCAAGAAGTTTCCGACCATTGTTGACGTGTGCGCTGGTGGGTTGCAGTGGAGTAAAATCTTGTTATGTCTTTGCTGTTAATTCGGATTTTTTTTTTCACGCCGAGTATGGTGAAATCTGATTAGTTGGCGGTGGTAGCGGTGGGCAGTGACAGTTTCACGGGTAGACGATACCCTGCTGATCCACCAATGGCACAGCATTATCTTCCGACCGAAGTGATTTGGTCTCGCGGACGATGTTGATGGTTGACCGTGATCAACCCAAGATTTCTTGCGTTTAGGATTCTCGAAAGGTATCGAATTTTTATCGCTAATCGGAATCCGATGCAGGAACGGCAATCTGGCGAGCATAATTTTGCTTGTGTTTCGGCGTCGCTCTATCGGCCTATCCTTCAATTCATGAGGAACCCATTTTCCGACACTTTGAACCTTTGCTTGTGGCAGGTAGGCACATGGAAATGGCTAGTCGAGGAACACCCAATTTTCCGACACTTTGAACCTTTGCCGTGGCAGGTAGGCACATGGAAATGGCTAGTCAAGGAACACCCAATTGCTCTAAAAGCATTTTTCTTGCGATTGGGTATCGTCCACGTCCAAAAGAGCCTGCAATTGATGGCCCTTAAGCTTCATTTTCACGGTTCTTGTCGCCGCGGTCAAAATTGCCGTCTCTGAACCGACGAAACCAATCTAAGAACGTTATTTACGATAATTCATCGTCGCTAAAGGCCTTCACAAGCATTTTATGCGATTCGGCAACCGATTTCTTTAAATGGAAGCAGAAAAGCAGAGCTTTCCGCATATGCTATTTTTTTGGGGGGGAAAAAACTAGACATTATTGTCAAAGAAAAAATTTATCTTGTTGTATGAAATCGCTGATGATGTGCACTGACTATTGTTGACAGATGACACACTCATAAAAATTAATTACGCGTACATAGTAGCTTAATATGATCACAAGCGCCATTTATGAGGAAACAGGGGATTTCAGTTTATATACACTTGGTACAAACGTAGTGGTTACTTATTGCATGCGAATTGAAAGCGTCAGTGAGTTGGAGTTGTTAATAAGAAATGTATAAGTCAAGAATTATGATAGTGGTAGGTTTATTAAATGATGAAGTAAAGGGACATTTTACAGAATTTAATAATTATTAAATTGAACACGAGAAAAATAAAATAAAATAAATACAAATTATGTGTGTTCAGATCGCTGGGCAAAACAATCGGATCCCTTAATCCAAAGTTAAACCATGGTTTACGGTAATTCCCCCAGGCGCGTCAAGGATTGAGACACTTGGCAGTTACCTCGCGTTGATCTCTGGCCGTGATTATGTGGCACCCTCGATCTCTCCGAGTCTTCTGGATGATGCAAGTTTGGGGCTGTACCTCCGTCCCTGGCGACGGTTCATCAAGGAGCCTCTCTACACTTTCCTTTACAGCCCTTTGTCTGGATGTGTAAAATCGATGTTCTCGACTAATTTTGGATCGATCTTTCCTGAACCAAGAAATGTGATCGGTTCAGACAGTCACGTGTTAATTCAATTTCTGGGATTTTTGGAGAGACTTTTCCCACGGTGCGACAGGCCAGGTAACTTCCGAGGGTCAACAGCCTACGTGCCTAAGATCAGACTTTAGGGATTATCTCTCCGTCACGGCGGCGCCTGGTCTAATTCCAACTTGCCACGCTCTCAACCCTTGTAATATCTAATAAAATTAAAATAAAATCTCTCTCTCTCTCTCTCTCTCTCTCTCTCTCTCTCTCTCTCTCTCTCTCTCTCTCTCTCTCTCTATATATATATATATATATATATATATATATATATTCCAATAATAAAACTATTGCGCTACAACACGTGGCGAATAAAGGCACACTATAGGCATATAAGCCGAGGCTCCGAGACAGACAGAGACTTTTAACAAGTGCTGGAATAAAATAAACGAGGTGCGCCGACTTGAGAAGTCAGCGAGGTGAAACAGGAAGATAAATCTTATTCCTTCCTGTGTCGTCCTTTCCGAATAAAGAAACAATCAACTTGTACGATGTCGTAGTAGTGTTTCTATCCAGAAGGGTCGGTTTGTAGATTTCCAGGAAAACGACCACGGAGGTTTTTCAGCCTGTAGAAAAATTAGTCATAGACTTCGTTTGGTTATTTTTACAAACCGCTTCCTTGAAATTAAATACCGAGATCAATATTTTTATTACAGATCGCATTATATACTTTATGAATTATTGACCACGTGACCATTCTATTATTTTTTCTATGTTTTTCACAAAAAATATTTGGTATGTCTTCGTAAAACATAAATGACTATAAAAAACTGACGAGGCGGAGTGACTGCAGATGGCGTAATAAGCTATAATTTTTTTCTGTTTATCAATCGGTTACGGAATTAGAATGAAATAAACTTAGATTAAATACATTTATAACTTTAAATAAATCTCTCTGATGAATTTTTATTCTCTGGTCGCACTTTGGAGTAAATACTGAAGCACTAATTCTTCCTTTCATATTTAAATATCCTTCCGCTGATGATTAATTGTTCGAAAAGGGGGAACTATCACGAATTTTTCGCTTGATTTAATAGGGAAAATAGTACCAAAAACAACTCTCACATTTAGTCCACTTTTTTTAGTAAGCTTGGAAAATAACGTGGGTGAACGCGTTACGAAGTTCGTTGCTGTGGCGCTGTGATAAAACTGAAATAGAGGTCCAGAAGAGAGGGAGATTCTGTTCACTGACAAACAGAGCATGCTCGAGCCTTTGAATAGTAAATTAGCGAAACAGTCACACAACAACGGTGACTTCCACTGGCATTTGGATTTTCGTTTTCTCTTTCCCCTCTCTCGATTCACTGTTTGATATTTTCCCATCATCCAACGATAATTTACATTGTCCAAATCTTTTGCGGAAACAGCATCTTTGTACCTGCCTGACGCTGAAGAAGGAAATAGTCGACCAACATAAGAGACATTTCGACTCCGACAATTGATAATCGTTTTAAATAGTCGACATTGGTGCAGAGAAGAAGAGTTTTTTCGTATAAAGAATGAGCCGCAGAAATTACTTTTCTATTATTTTATTTTAATTTAAATGAAAAACTTCATTATATTTAAATAGTAAACAATTCACATTTGTTATAATTAACAAATAACCTAATTTTATTATTAATTTCGTTAAAAAAATTAGGCATGATGGGACAATCATAAAAGGAAAGAGATTTGAGACGAAATAAATTAATAATCACGAGAATGTTATTAGTACTGCAAATAATCATTCAAAGAACGTTAGTTCGGTTTTAACCGCCAGGAGGAATCTGACTGCAATGGTTAATTGGAATTAAAATATAATGCGCCTGTGTTAAAAATATATTAATTAGAGAAAGTAGACAAGTAACAGACAAAATGAATTGATGATAAAAAAAATACCACACAAGGTTTCTGGAATCGTTCTTTCATTTATTTAATTTACTTGAAAACTACAAGTTTTCTCTATAATAATCTTCTGTAATATTTATATATTATTATCATATATATTAATTAATTTTATTATTTTAAATAATCAGTCTAAATAAAATAGATATATAAATTAATTAACAAGTAGCGTCAAGACGCCATTTTTTTTCTTAACAATTCTTACGTGTAAAGTTAGCAACAAGTATTTGAGATTTTTGGAAAGGAGGTCGTGCTGCTGGCGTTATAGGACGGCGTTTGTAGTTGGGTGCGCGCCATTTCCTTCGGCAATGAGGGTATTTTGGGAGTCGGGTAGATCTGGCGGCGGTTGTCCTGCACAAACGGCCGTAACGTTGCTAATTAAACAGCGGCACTTCCGTCAGGCGTCATCTGTCACTGTGGTTTTACGATTATCATTTGCTAAATAAATCTTTGGATCCACGCCCCACGTTCGCAGTGTCTTAAGAAAACCGACCACTGCTTGGGGCTTGTTACGGACAACGTCAGCTTGAAGGAACTCCTGAGGAAGGTATTTGGAATGCCACGACTTAATTTTTGGGGAGAATCTTTTCTTCTGTTATCTAATGATATTGCAGGGTTTATTCTGTGGAAGTTATTTATATTCGGTTCCCCCACTCTGCTTCGGAACAGATGGCTGAAGACGTCTGCGAAACATTCAAAGCGTTTTGGATTAGTAAGAATAATATAAACATGAAAAGAAAAAAGAAATAATAACTCATAATTTCCGTTGTCAAATACAGATAAATTACAATGAAAAATTTAGCAAACACAGGAAATTAATGAAGTTCAAGATGAGAAGAGCAAAATAAAGAATTAATTTTATGTTAATTGGTTTCTTTATAAAATATAATATCATATTTAATTTTTAAACCAAATATTAAAGTTTAATTGCAAAATGAATTTATTTAATGTAATTTATATTTAATTTAATAAATACAAAACACATAAATTTTTCTGAACTCTCGTGATTCTTGATAGATACTGAATAGGAACAGTAATAATCGATTGTGCTGTAGAAAATGAATCGAATTTAAATCGATAATATTGTAATATCGTTGACAGTGTATCTTGAAAGGAAGTCGGTCTTCGGATTGTGTCGTTATGCCGTACTCATGGCTCTTGCATTTTTTATCACCTGATGAAAGGAACAACGATTTCAGACACCTTGTGTGGTATTTTTATCATAACTTCATTTTGTCTGTTATTCGTCTATTTTATCTAATTATTATATTTTTAACACAGGCGTATTATATTTTAATTTCAATTAACCATTGCAGTCAGATTCCTCCTGACGGTTCAAACCGAACTAACGTTATTTGAATGATTATTTGCAGTACTAATCACATTCTTCTGGTTATTACTTTATTTAGTCTCAAATCTCTTTCCTTTTCTGATTGACCTTTCATGTCGAATTTTTTAACAACTGTTAGCGTATCGCTCCCCGTCAACCTGGTTGCCCAATTTATTTCGACTCCACGGTTTCTTAACAGAGCTACAGATACTCATGTTCGGCTTATTCCATGTTACGTTACAAAATTCCAGCGGGAAAAAAATATTTTCCGACATGTGGTGATTTCTTTTGGTATCCGGAGCTTATCCGCTTTTCGGATCGCTCAACTAATTGCAGAGCTGAACACTAGGACTGAGATTTAAAATAGTTTTTGTCAATCCATTTGTCTACCTGGAATAGTATAACTAAATTTACGAAATTTAACAATTTGTAAGAGCGAGGAAGTCCCTCCGTTTTCTGATTCCAATTTATTCTTTTAAAAAAACTGCTTCGTTTTAAAGAAAAGAATCTAATGAAGATCTGGTTTCAACAAAAAAAAATGTTGAATCTCTATCAATGTTCCAAACTTAATCACTCTTCTTTACTTCACTCTGACAGTCATTTTTCTCTCATGTCTCCCCATATGACTTCTCTAAATTTCCACCCTGCCTAACCCACCTACTTCGTCCCAGAAATTAGCCTTTGGGACGGTCGAAAAATATTATCTCTGAATTGCAAAAGTCGTCTCCTTCAGTAATTAAACGTCCATCCCGCTTATTTCACTACGGTGGTTTTGGTATTCTTCTCTGTCTTATTTGCATGACTTTATCTACAATTATCCTTGGTAATAATTCCCTTCCAATGACAATAAAAGAACCTCTTTATTGGTACACGTTAATTGATGGAAATAAAAGTGAATATCAGCTTCCACTTTATGATAACCAATTCAGAAACAATTCTCTTAAAGTTCACGAGGGAACGTATTATGTAATTCCTTTACTAAATCAGAATTATAAAAAAATCATCACGAGAGTTGGAATGAAAATGTAAAATTATTGTATAATAGAAAACCGCAAATAAGAAGGGTTAGATTTTTATATTATACAAATATACTACTATTGAGACTTATGTATTTTAAATGTTTATAAATATTGGAGTGTTTCGGATAAGAAAAAACTTGCTCAAACTCGGCGATTCGACGAAATCTGATAAACTATATCGTGAAATTAAACATTTGAGTTTTGCCAACTGACGAATGTAGTAGCCTTTGTTGTGAACTGCGTTCTGTACGAGAGTTAAGAGTCTGCGGCGAGAAGCGAGACAGATCAGTCCGGGGAACTGAAAACGTAAAATGTGGATGTTTTTTTTAGGGCAACAGGCTACATGAGGGTGATCCACATTGGGCAACTTCCCTTTAATAGCATAGGAAGGGATTTGAAAGGGGGAATGCGGAAGGGTGGAGGAAGGTAGCCAAGGGTTAACTAGGGCCCCCGGGCTATATTTTAAGGATCCTACCTGGCATTCGCCTAAAGAAATGCAGGGAAAACCCTAGAAAAACCTGCATCGGGTAGGTCGGGCATTGGGTACTTGTCCCACGCCCTTCCGATAGCGGGAGAGGAGTTTGCTGTGGGGACGCAGCATTCCCTTCTCCGTGCCAAGAAGTCCAACTGCGAGATGTATTAGTTTACATAAAATGCGAGTAAACAGTTTTCACGGAGACGCAAATAATAATCGCAAAGTTTGAAGCAAAATGTTTTGCTTCACACAGACTGAACTAAATTTCGCATAGAGGCACCAAGGAGACCTATGTCCGAGGGCTGCCTGAGGGGCGGCTGATCCAAAGTTTCAGGTGGCAGAGAACGAGAACATCGACCATGTGTATTAAAAATTTAATGCGTAGAATCAGTGAGTAATGGCCTTTTTAGTGAGTGTTGTCCTCAAGCTCCAAGAAAAAGATCTGGTACCAGAAATACATTCGTAAATAAAAAACAATTATTTAAAATCTGTAAACGAGGATTAAAGGTAGAAGTCAGATTTCGTTCGTTTTTCTTTTCATTTAGTTTCTTTCATTTCGTTTATTTTCATATTGTATTAAGTTAGCTTCAATGAGTTTGTATTGTTTATGTTAGTTTATTAAATTGTATTGTTCTTACTATCAAACCCAGTAATGACCCTGAGATAAAGAAAATTTCGACGTATTTGATTGTAAAAATATAAAGTTGTATTTTCCCTAGAACTCCACGAATTGCAAAATGGAAAAAAAATATTGTTTGTTAACTTGATGAAATTCGGCGTATAAAGTAGGGATTACAATTTGTACTTTTAAAGAATAAATGTTTAAATCTTAATAATTTTGTTAATTAATTCTTTTAATTATTACAATATATTAAAATGAAACACGTTAGTTCGTTGGCATTGTGTAATGAAGTAATTATGTTAATTATACTTAGATACATTCTGTCGTTAATTATAAAATTTGAGGGCAGTTTTCACGTGTTTCATTTTATTATGAATCTGAAAGTTCCAAAATTTAAAAAAAAAAAATTAGTTCTCCTTTTTGAATTTGGAGAACATAGTAACACCTGAAGATATCCAAAATATCGGGATAAAACGTTGCATGGTTTATCTTTACTTAAATTTTTCATTGTAAAAGTAGTATAACAAATATTAAATGTAATTTTTTATTAATAAACTCATTTTTTAAATTATTTAAATAAATTTTAAATTAAATTATTATTAATAAACTCATTTTAAAAATTATTTAAATAAATATTGAATGTAATTTTTATCATTCAACTCCTTTTCTGACAATTGACCATGAAATTCTATATATCGAAATTATTTGATATAAATTTTCTAGCGACTGATAATATGAGTCCGAGGTTGTCGAAAGGGTGTATAAAACATTCTGAACAACGACAGCTGTACAGGGTAGCAATAGGACACGGAACTGCGAATCGTCATGTTTCGTGATTGTTCTCTCTTTAATTATATAATTCCAGCCGTTTTGACATTCACAGTGAGGACGGGTCCATCGAGTGCAGAACTACAAAACACGAATGCGACTTCGCAACACAATAATGTTGTTATTCTTTGTGTCGTTCCACGTCGCGTCAGATACATTATAAGCGGTTGCTTAGCAACGGCGTGGTCCCGAAAGCAACGACAGGCACACTCGCTCGCCCCCTTAATCACGTCACTTTTATCTGCATGAACGGCACGGGGAAATAAAGATACTTTTAATGTTGCAATGTTCTGAAATACGGCTGTTTTATATTGGTGGATCTCATCATCTCCAGGAAATAAAATAAATCACTATAAAATTACAAAACATTTCTAAAAATATTAAATAATTTATACAGTTAAGAATAAATAACAAAATAATAAACAATAAAAAAATTATTAATTTAAAATCAATTTGATGAATCCAGTATCTTACGATCTGACCTCATAGAGTCCTCTCTGATGACCAAAGCTGATAAACGAACTGAATGACAAACGTTTCGACCGACAGTTTCCCATTGACGTCGTGACATTTTGAACACACTTCAGTAACACGCTCATTGTATAATCCTAATTTTTTTTGGAGTTTAACATTCTTAACAGAATTTTAACAATCCAGAAAATTATCGATTGTCGAATAAAATGACGTGAGGCTCTTTTTTTTATGGTAACAGGCTACATGAGGGTAATCCACTTTGGGGAACTCCCCTTTAATAGCATAGGAAGAGATTTGAAAGGGGGGATGCGGAAGGGTAGAGAAAGGTAGCCAAGGGTTACTAGGGCCCCCGGGCTGTGGTTTAAGGATCCTACCCGGCATTCGCCTAAAGAAATGCAGAGAAAACCCTAGAAAAACCTGCATCAGGTAGGTCGGGCATTGGGTACTTGTCCCACGCCCTTCCGATAGCGGAAGAGGAGTTTGCTGTAGGGACGCAGCATTCCCTTCTCCGTGCCTCGACCAGTTTAGGAGGCAGCTGGCCGACTATTCTAATGGGAATAGCGAACAACTCTTACCGTATGCCCAAGGTCTGCGACCCCGGAACATACACCTCTCAGAACAGGCCGAGGTGCCTCGGCTTGAGGGAACCTTAGTTCAAAAACGGAGAGGAAAAGGCATACCCAAAGGTAGCCCCTTCGTATCTCTCCTAAAAGGTTCTGCCTGCGAGAGAAAATCCCTCGCAGGTTACCTGCGAGAGAATCCTCTCGCAGGCTAGTAGGAGCGACGTGACGCTCGATTTATATGAGGGAAAAAAGTAACGAAGTATTAACCGTACCACGAGAAATAAAGATTGTCAAGTGTATTTACAAAGTAGTAAACATTTTTCTAATTACTGAAACACGCGTCTGGAGATTATTGGCTATGACAAGCACCGTTTCGGTACTCGAGTAAAACATCATCGTGGAAAGTTATGCGTAAGAATCTCCTAATTTTTAGCAACAAATTGACTTTTTTTTGTATTATATTCGAGGTTTTGTTATTATAATAACACGTTAAATCTGATTGTTGTAAAAACAACATCGCTGTCTGTACTTGCTTATGGAACTACATTTTTGTTTTTTCCAAATTAATTCGAAGCGTTCCCAAATTGCTGAGATAATTCATATTTAATTTGTTGACCATTAGTGGTCACTAATCGATCGATGTTATACATATAATTGAGTCGATATTCCTCCATTGACGCTTCAAGATACAGCAAATAAATAAATCACCAATTAAGTATCAAAAAATTGACATCTTTTTTAATATACTGTATAAATGGACAAAAAAATACAAGTTATTATTTTCTCACAAATCATGCTAGTACCTTTTCCCATTAGATGTAATTTCGGGCCGATTCAGTTAAGTTTTTCGTAACGCCTCGTAGAGTCAACATCGAGTGTTTTCGAACTCATTTGAATAAGGCAGTCCCACCGTTTTTCGTGTCTTTAATTAAGTGTTCTTTTCTGGTTTTCAAGTGTTATTTGTATTATCGTGTATTACAGAAAATCCGACGAATTTAACGGAGTGTAGGCCAGACGGGTAAAAGTTTCTAGGGTGCTGTAACCTGAGAAAAAAAACCCATCTATCTAAAGATAGTTCTTCCAGTACGTCCTATCTGTTACAGTCAGTGTGACAGTACAGCGTCAGCTGTTGCAAAGAGAGAAGGGTGCTTTAGTTCTAAGATTAAGTCATCTTTAAGACAACGTTTCAAGTCGTTCCTCTCCTTTTAATTCGTGTAGAGTTTCCCTAAACTACAACGTTATTAAGGAAGACGACCGATCGTCCACTGTCATCAAAACATAATTTGATTTCTGAGTTGCAACATATTATTTAACTTATCACTGAAAACGTTTACAGCTCATTAGTTACATAAGAGAATAGAACTCGCATGAAACCTTGAGTTTAAGGAGATTACACTTATGTAACGAAGTCATAGATATGATTTAAAACATTAATATCGATCCCAATATATATATATAATGTGAAATTATTTGATTTGATTTGAATAATTTCTGAGTCAATCGGTTCTTTATCCAGCATTATAAAGAATTTCCAAGATTCGGTTTGCCATTGAGATATTGGATTAAGGATCAGTGGAAAGATTGCAATGCCATTTACATCGGCCGCGCAAAGCGAGCCTTGAAAGCCGTAATTAAAGAGCCCCGTTGTAATTTAAAGCTCCCAGAATACAAACACTCGGTCGTCTCGAAACATATTCTATCCAATATACTGTAATAATTAAAAGGTGCTTAACAAATGAAAAGATTTACTTTACAAAAAAAAAATTTATTTAACAAAATTTAAAACAATTATTCAAAATACAAAATATAATTGGGATCTCAGGGTCTTGAACTGGGTTTGATAAAGGCAGAATTTAAACAATCAAAGAACACAAAATTTACATTTATTTTATAAAGAAATCTATGCGTCTAGACGAAATTTATTAATGAAGAAATTTATACTAAAAGATTGAGTTTAAACAATTTCATTTTATCAATAATTAAAGAACGATCTGACGTTTATCTTTTAAAACGGTTTACAATAATTTTAAGGTTTTCTTTCTACTTACGGCAGCCAAGATTCACATTAAATTTTCGTAGCACAATGGTGGGCTTTTCACAGATTCTAATTATTCACAGACTCTAATTAGCATAGTTTGTCGGTTGGTACTAAAATGAATTGGTTGATTTTCGCTGATTTACTGCAACCTGGATTTGTAGATCTCGTGATCCGTGTTGAAAATGCAACTTACTGGTTTTGTCTGTTGACTGAAAATTGCTTTCCTTTTAGCAATTCGATGTAACAGCGTACTTATTACCGGAACACATTCTTTCGTTCCTTAAATTAGACCTTTTAGTCCTCGCTGCTGACTGACAAAATTGTTCAAACTTTCGTGAATTCGACTTTTAATTCACGCCTCTTGCTTCTAACTCCCAACTTTTGATCTGTTCTCCTCATTTCCCTACTGTCTGCTCGTCTCGTAATTTTGAGTGCGTAGCTCATCTCCCCACCATTCAGCAATACTCTCCTTTCATTGTCGATCTGTTCTGGCGCCGGTGTCCTCTACAATTTAACGTTTCAATAAAAACAATGCCTTAATTACCAATTATTACAATACATTCTTTTAAATGGGATAAAATTAAAATATTTGACATAGAGAACAGGCATCTTGTTGGATTGATCTAAGAAATAATTCATATCAAAGCAAATAATTTCACATTAAATATACAGAGTGATATCATGACTTTAAACTATATTTATGACTTATATTTGTCTAATCCCCTTGAACATGAGTTTATAGTACTCAAGATTTTGTGTGAATTTCATTCATTCCTCATTGTAACTGATGAGCTCTACCGTTCTACGTGATAATTTAGTGACTTTTTTTGGTATTATATTCGAGGTTTTGTGATTATAATACCACGTTTAATCTGATTGTACTTGCTTACGGAACCTACACTTCTCTTTCCTCCAAATTAATTCGTAGGGTTCCCAAATTGCTTCTTGTAATTCCTGAGATAATTTCTATTGATTGGTTACCCATCAGTGGTCCCTATATGATTTGATTTTAATAATTTCTGAGTCAATCAGCTCTTTATCCGACATTATAAAGAATTTCCAAGATCCGGTTGGCCAATGAGATATCGGATTAAGGATCAACGGAAAGATTTCAATGCATTTTACATCGGCCGCAGAGTAATACCATGACTTTAAACCATATCTATGACTTATATCTGTCTAAACTCCTTCAACATGTGATTACAGAGTTACATCCCGCTCCAGAGAACTCACTGGATCAGATACCTTCTCTTAGTAGGAGATATCAATTTTGAACTTATATTAATTCTTATATTAATTCCGTAAGACTGTTAAATTACAAAACGCTGGCTGATCGACAGATGTGCGGAAGGCTTCCTGATGATTGCAGAAGTTGTCGCTCACCTCCAATATCTCTTGGTCGATCTGGCTAATGATAGACGCTTGCCTATCCCGGACGAGCCCCCAGTTAACTAAGTCACCTCCTTGGTAAGGTGATAGTTAGGTCCGTAGGTTAGGACCAATGAAACAGAACCTGGCTCGAGGAAAGAAAGAGACTTAATGCAGTTGTTGGTTTATACAAGTTTTATTGAGTCTTTACATGGACATCAATCACTGGCTCACTCTCGTCGTCATAAGTGAACTGACGAGGGTCGGCCGGCAGCTCTATATATACCGTTCTTTTATGTACATATCTGGTCATGAAGCAGCGAGTGAGTTGTAGTCACGAGGAGGGGTGATCATAGGGCAACGAGTGACTCAAAGTCACAAGGGGCTGATTCGCTGTTGTTCTGCTCCGTTATCACCCACCAATATTTGTGCCAGCGATAATGACCACTGGCCAGCGTTTTGTAATTTAACAGTCTTACGGAATTAATATAAGAATTAATATAAGTTCAAAATTGATATCTCCTACTAAGAGAAGGTATCTGATCCAGTGAGTTCTCTGGAGGGGGATGTAACTACAGTACTTAAGATTTTGTGTGAATTTAATTCATTCTTCATCGTAACTGATGAGCTCCACCGTTCTACGTGATAATTTATTGTTTTGACCATTAGGATTAACAATTATAATTTAGGATTAAGTAATTGAGAATTACGAAACGTGAACTAGAATTATATCAATTGTTGTAGGTTTTTTTTACAGCCGACCTTGCAGCTAACTGTACAGGTGATTCAAAAGTTGAAGATGGCGTGTCAGTCAGCAATTGGATTTAATGGCGAGTCGCTTATGATGCAGAATTAGGCGCCTGGGAACCAAAAGGGAAAATTAGTGCAGCGACTACCAGATAGTCTTTATTGGATTTCCGGCCAGACCTCTCCAGTTGCTTAGCGGCAATAAAACTGCTGCAGAGGCAATTTAATGGGAAAAATTCTTCCCATGACATTTCTCTTGAGGGGCTCGTCGGAAGGAAAGAGGTTCTCCAAATGGTAAAAATAAAAGGAGATGTAATACAATTTCGCAGGGTTGTGGGTTTGCAGGCAACGGTTGGAAAGGTCCAGTAATTTCGCTCTGACGAAACGCTGAAATTTAATGAATTTTAACCTTACTCGACCTCTTTCATATTATACAAATTGGTAGTCAAGTGTCAATATATTCTTTTCACTGAAAAAAAAACATAATTTTTTATTTACATATTTTAATAAATAATGTTTATTAAGGTAAACGCATTAAACAATTTTTTTTATACTGAAGAAGAATTTTTTTTCGGTAACCACATGTTTTCATAAATGTGTTAAGGATTGGAGCGAATTTAATATCAGCCATTTACAGTCTGAGAAGCCATGAGAGGTCGTCTGACAATTATTTGGATTCAGTTCTCCATTACACTTTTTTTTCCTGAGGAAAACATTAATATATTCTCAGTATTTTAAATTTCTTGGCAATAGTGTGACGAAACTGGTAAACAGATGCGACTATGTGAGTTTTCTGACTTCCATGCTGCTTTTCTTGGATTTACACCCAACCCCCCACCCCATATCTTTTTTTTCTTAATGCTCTAAACGTTCTTTTTATAATTTCTGAGACCCATTTTCTATTCCGAGTCCATTTCACTCAGTTCTCGTTCCTGATGTTTACCTTATTCTCGGGTATATCAATCACTCCATTTAATAAGTAATAATATATTAACCTCAGTTTTTTAAGTTAAATTGCACCTGACGAGTTCTAAAAATCTCGACGTAAAGTCGTGCACCTAAAAAATGTAGTTTTTTTTCTATATTTGGTTAAAATAATATTATTAAAAATATTTATTTAAATCTTATGAAATCATCCAGCTTCCTTTACTCCAATTTTTTTTTTTGCTTTTTCAGAATTCCTAGATCGTAGTCTATCTTCATCAGTACACACCTTAGTCTTCTGTACGTCACGTAGAGTGGAATAACCATACAACCTCTCTACCAAATCTCTATATGAATATTTTTTTCACCTTCTATTTATTTGTGTGTTGTGGAATTTTTCTAAATTTTATCTTCTAGAAATGAGTTTGTGGAATCTTATTACATCTCGATTTCCTACATTCTCAGACTGCTGTAGTTGCAGAATGCGGATGAACGCCGCAAGGAAGGCAACCCCTGAATAATGAATTAGGTTTGCGGAAAACGTTTCTCAAATAATATAGATACAGCAGAGGATTATACAGGGTGACCTATGGGTCTTGTATTCATTGAAATATCGTGGAAACTACTCATCATATCAAAAAAGTTAAGGGATTAAATTAGTTCGTCTATAAGGTGTGGTAAGGTCTTTACTGAAACTCTTTGATGAGAATTTTAATTTATTATTAATTATACATTTACACATGTATCTATTTTTGTTACAAATATTACGCCTTTCAGTGATATGCAAAGTGCGCACGTTTAATTTCTCATCTGGGGTGGAATCCGAACTAACTAAAATTTAATACCAATTGAAATCTTGTTTAAAAAAAATTGTAAAAGAAGCTAATCGCGGGATTTGCTCACGCAGATGTGCCTCCAGTGATTAGCAGGCAGCGTCACTTCTCTTCCTGCAGGTATCCCGGAATCTTCGACGCCAGCCCGTTGTCGGGTCCTGCTTAGTTGTTCAATCCACGGCTCTCCGTCCGTCCCGTTACTTTCCCAGATACTTCCTCTTTGTCGTCTCTCATCCGACTGACCTAAAATTTATATAAACTGGACTTTTGACCCCCCCCCCCACCTTTTTACATATTTTCATCTTCTGTGGTTTTTAAAGAGTGAAAGCTTTCGAAACGTAGTTAATATATGTAGATTGTCAGGTTTCCAACCCAAGAAGTCTGCCTGCTTCTGTGGTTTGTAAGGTGATTAAGCTTTGAAAATATCTACAATGCAGTCTAGTGTTAATTATTTGTGTATTTTGTATATTCCGTCAAAACAAAACTAACGGTGCCTTCCGCTTCCTGGCGTATTTTTGTTTACGCGAGCAAATTCTTTTCTGTTGGTGCGCACTTTCTATATGCTGAACTTCAGCCTAATCATGAATGAGGGTACGATCACACCACAAAGGGGAACATTCATTGATAGCAAACTCGACCTCCTGGGTGGTTGAAGGACGAAATAAAATGCTTAAAAAAATTATTGCAGATTTGAATTTTGCAGGGGAAAAAATCCATACATTTAACCATGTGATTAATTTAATAATTCATTCTCAGATGGTGCTGTAATCAAATGAAACCCTAAAATATTATTTATTCACTAGCTAGGTGCCCGGCGTTGCTCGTGTACTTATTTATATAAACTCGAAAAAGTATTTAATTGAATACTTAAATATATTCCTTGAGTATTTCAGGATATAATCGTCACTCAGTCTTCATACATTACGAAATATTACATTGATGAAATTGTTAGCAAGACTCACAACTAATATAGCGCGAAAATTAACTTACATTTTCCCCAAGGATGGTAAAGTAATTCGTATTCTTCTTTATTATCATTCGATGGAATATTTCTGTATAAAATAATACTTTTTATTTTAAAAAAATATTTCTGCTTTATTTCATTCCTAATAAAGGAGATATTTCCTTTGTTCGTTGCGTAGTAACGTCTCTCTCTCGCGTGACGTCATTGTCTCTTGGCGCGCAGTAATTTAATATTTAATGATCACGGTTTTTAATTATAATTCTTTCCACCTTTATGTTATGGGTTTGTCACCCCCACAGTACCGGATCTCGATTTTGGCACAATACGTATACCAATTTTTGTTGCATTCTGTCCAATTTGTATAAAGAACAACGTATATACATACATACATACAGACATACAAATATACATCCTTTTTTATTATATAGAAGATAGATTTTTGCCACTGCTTTTATTTATGAGACTTTTGATATCTATACGATCGCTTTATCAGTCCTCAAAACAATTATAGGTACCCTCAATGAATAATTAATTACATTAAGTTTTACTTAAATCTGAATAAAATACTTAAAACAATAAAATCTCATGGTATTAAAAATTATGTTTACAAAGTATTTTCTCAATATAAAATTATATTACGTACCAAATGTGGGAACTGCCCTTGTACCACTCCAATTCCTTCACTCCACAATTTTAACAACTCTTTAATCTCAACCACAAAATTTATTAAACTACTTTTGCTTTTAAAATGGCCGTCCTGTGCATTATTTTGCACACACAATATATACTTAACACTTCAGCCCGCATACAAAATTAAATGTTTCGTTCATCGCAGACGATCTATGCAGGTGATTTCGAACATTTCAGCGGTCAGAAATGCAAAGAAAATTGAATTACAATTTCCAAATATTGAATTCTCAATAAATTGTACTGTTAAAATCAATCCGACGGCTTCCAGTACAACTTTTCCTATAAAAACTTATTTGTTTGTTTCCTTCAATATCTAGAAAAGGGTCAATTATCCCTTGAACGCCCAACAACCTTTGATAATCGATCCTTACAGGATAACAGAGCGTATGTTCCATCAATCGATTCTTGACATCACACAATAGTCTCTTGGAGTCTAAGCTCCGTATAGTCCACATAGTGACTCACTGTTAACCGCTCTCGGTCTGCTCCCATCGAAGACTGAACATTTCGTCATCACACATGTAACATCTTTCCAACCGCTGCCACCATGTAATATCCCAAACTGCCATCATGTAACACTCCACCACTGTGAACATGTAACATTCCAGCACCGCCATCATGTAACATTCTAGCAGTTGGAAATGGGAAGTCCAGATAGATCGTTCACCAACCGAGCTATACCTCCGTCAGCTCACCTGGCTACCGATCTAGAGGATAAAGGAAGAATTAAGAACAGGAAATAGGAAAGTCGGTAACGTGAGGGTTCGGGTTCAACTAATTGAACCTAGGCGTAGTGGTTGGTGTTTCGCTGCACTTCAGTCAAATAAGAGTTGATGAAGAATAAAGAGATTTAATAGTTAGAAATAAAATAAAGTAAGACAAACTGGCGGATAGCACCAGGAGCCACCGACCCGTCTGGAGGTTGGATCACGACTGTCGTTCCCAAGAAGCTCTGAACAATTCGAAGACTCCTTTCCCCCTCCCTGATGATTTTAAGTCTCCAATGAGAACTCTTACAGGGTGGAAGATTTCTGCTACCGTGTGCATGTCTGCATAAGGCACTTAAAATGCTGACTTCATTAGACGCAGCGTTTTCACAGCTGCCTAGGCGGAAGGGGTGAAGATTTATGTTGTTGTTGTGCGTATCGTTACTCACTATATCTAAAGTGATGTCTTTAACTGCATCAGCGTTCTTGCAGTTGCGCCCTCTTAGGTCCGCTATGCTGAAGAGACGTTATGATAAGAGGGCACGTGTAGACTATTATATTACACACACGCCGCCGACAACAATGCAGACTGGAAACACTCCAATTTCCGCACTCTTACGCCATGCTGACTGTTACTTGGTCTGCGCTACTAATACAATAATTCAATAATTTTGAAATTTTTTTCGTTAGACACATTGGTATATATCAATAATAATAACATATTAGTAACAATGTTTTATGAGCAATTAATTAAGAAAACAATATATTCAATGAGTTGTTTAATAAAGTAACATTCAATATTTTACAAACGATAGAACGTTTTATTTCGACATTTGATACATCCTCAGCTGTTACACCGTTATTAGTTAATTTTTCACTTCCAGATATGTATATTAAAATGAAACATGTGGAGAACCATTCCGAAATTCTTAATTAATGATAAGAATTTGTTGTTGGAACGCAGTTTTCCATATTCCTTCCGAACTGAAAATGTGATTCAGTCGATGTGACGACTACAGTTACTCGATATAATCCAATAAGAAAGGCTCAAAAGGAATGGAAAGGATTTTCATTTCATCCAGTTACGAGAGTGCACGTTTCTTCTCATCGCCCAAGTGTTACATTGGATCCCTACGAAGTCGGGATTAAAGAAAGCTGGAAATATCGCAGTTATACATCAGAATGTGTGCTCTTTTTATCTCGCTGGAATGGGAAGAAGCTAATATACTATATGTTGCGAACCTTATATACTAAGCTCAGAGATACTTTTCTCTGCTCCCTCAAGAGCATCAAATATTTTTTTTTTCTAAGGAACATTCGTGACGTCATTAAATTACTTTGTTGATATGGTGAACACTCGAGGAAATGAAAATTTTTCATTCAGGTTCACAGATTTGCGTTTTCAGAATTATTTTCATCTTCCCCAGTACAGCTTTTGTTGCTGATGACTTTTGAATCGCGTGGTACAAAATGTATGCATCATTTGAAAGATTCAGTACAAATTAATTTATTTAAAAAAATAATTTTATTTACAAATACCCAGTGAATGAACATCAGAACTCCAGTAAATGTTCTATACTACACTTTTCTTACAAAAATATATAAAAATAGTATAAATTAATGTTAATAATAGCTTTCTAATATTCTGATCAAAGATTTAATGAAAAAGCACTAAAATTTAGTCTAGGCTATGGCTAGGACTAAACTGTTGATTCCTCAGGAATGGACCGGTCAGATAAATAAAACCACAATGATTGCGTGCCATCTGTAGGTTTCCAATGAAACTATTTTAGCTCCTAAGCTATTACTATCTTACTCTCCCTTCCACAACCCTCCTTTAAAATCCCTTCTTGTGCTACTGAAGGGGAGTTATCACCACGTGATGTAACCTTGAGACACTCTAAGAAACAGATATAATAATTTAATATTTACGAAAGACCTCAAACATTTTACAGATGTAATCCCTGTATTAGGGCAAATTAATTATGAGATAATTTTATTCAGAGACTTGATCTTAGGTTTCGTACTGATGCTCCAGTATTGTAAATTACATGAATATTTTTACGGTGAGGTTTTAATTTAAATTAATCTAAGGTTCAGCAAAAGGGAAGTCAAAGGTAAGAAAAAAAGTGGAGTGATTTTAAATTTAATTTCTTAACGGAAAATTTCAGCGCATATTTTTTTTAATTACTAGCTGGGTGCCCGGCGTTGCTCGTGTACTTATTTATATAAACTCGAAAAAGTATTTAATTGAATACTTAAATATATTCCTTGAGTATTTCAGGATATAATTGTCAATTGTCCCTCAATCTTCATTCATTACGAAATATTACATTGATGAAATTGTTAGCTAGACTCACAACTAATATAGCGCGAAAATTAACTTACATTTTCCGCAAGGATGGTAAAGTAATTCGTATTCTTCTTTATTACATTCGATGGAGTATTGCTGCATAAAATTATATTTTTTATTTAAAGAAAATATTTCTGCTTTATTTCATTCCTAATAAAGGAGATATTTCCTTTGTTCGTTGCGTAGTAAAGTCTTTCTATCGCGTGACGTCATTGTCTCTTGGCGCGCAGTAATTTAATATTTAATGATCACGGTTTTTAATTATAATTCTTTCCACCTTTATGCTATGGGTTTGTCACCCCCACAGTACCGGTTCTCGATTTTGGCAGAATACGTATACCAATTTTTGTTGCATTCTGTCCACGCGATAAAATTTGTATAAAGAACAACGTAAATACATACATACATACATACATACATACATACATACAAATATACATACTTTTTTATTATATAGATTTTATAAATATTTGGGGTTATTTTATTGGAATTTGTCGTATGTACCTTTGTATTCCGATTGTTATATTTCTTGTACTGCGAACAGAGCTCTTTGTCTCATGCAGGTCGTTGCAACTGCCACAGAGCGCCGCCATTCCTTAATTGCTGCATGTAAACGTACACGATAGCATCAGTGATGAGAATTTTGACTGCCGTTTGTGTGCGTGCGTGCTTTGAACGTGCCAGTGCGAGTCTATGTCCTCTTTTCCAGTCCGTGTGTTATATTTAGCCCCAACTGGCCTCTAATAATGTGCGGTTCTCTTTTTTACCCTGTGTAAATAAGCAGTTTTGTGTCCTTTGCTGGCGTCATATTTCATATCGCGTTTGGCGTTGATAAATTGACTCAAATTAAGGGAACGTTGGTTCTCTGGTGTCAAGGGTGCTCCAAATTTCTCCGTGTGTTCTGAAAGGAAAAATTCTAACATAATATGGGGGGGGGGGGGGGAAAGTCGCTTCAACTGAAGTGCGCAATATTCCTGAGTTTCATATCGATCGAGCTGCCACCTGTTACACTTCGTCATGTACAAACGTTATAACTTGAGACAAAGAGTGGGGGAAGGGGGATTGGTACAATAAAAGATTATTTTTCACACACAGTAAGTACATTTCACTTTCTGTCGTACGAGGTTCCATAATTTTCTTCGTTAAAAGGGAAGAAACGTTGACAGATAATTACCAAAGGTGGAAGCCCCTTCCAAAACGCAACGCGCAATACACCTTTATCCCGAAGGCTATATTAGGCAGTAATTAGCTATGAAATAAAGTCGCCGATCGTATCATAAGCAGTTTAACGATTGAAGTACTTATTCCGCAGTTTATAAATTCAAATATTCACTTGTCTCCCTTGTGCTTATTTTAAAGGTGGGCATCATAAATGTTCGTAACGTGCTAAATTTACCTTCCAAAATAATGCAGTCGGAAACTAAACAACGGTTTTCTAGCCTCTAGCTGGGTTATTTGTGAACATCTAACAGTTTAAATCCCACCCGACCGGCTGTTCCGATACCAGCCTGTTAATGTTCGCAGATTTAACTCTTTCTTCATGATTTATTGCAAATAAAAAAAAGTGAATAAAAAATTGTTGATTTTAACAAACAAATGAGTTGTGTTACTTTTTAAGGTTTTCTATGTTTTGTTATAATTTTAGGTCTTCAATCCCGAAAAATTAATCTCTTTCATTTCATCCACGGGATCAAAATAAAAATAGTATATATTATGTTGTACAATAAAAGCAATTTTTTATTTGTTACAGATGATTAATATTTTGCCCAGCAGATCATTTGAATAAATATTTGTACTCTCGTTCCTTTTCTATCCGTTTGTGAATCGAACAACGTTTCCATGAGTCTCATCCGTGGTTATTTTCTTTTAGGGTAACAGGCTACATGAGGGTAATCCACTAGTTGCAACTCCCCTTTAATAGCATAGGAATGGATTTGAAAGGGGGGATGCGGAAGGGAAGGGTAGAGGAAGGTAGCCAAGGGTTAACTATGGCAGCCGGGCTATATTTTAAGGATCCTACCCGGCATTCGCCTAAAGAAATGCAGGACAAACCCTAGAAAAACCTGCATCACGTAGGTCGGGCATTTGGTACTTGTCCCACGCCGTTCCGATAGCGGGAGAGGAGTTTGCTGTGGGGACGCAGCATTCCCTTCTCCGTGCCGCGACCGGTTTAGGAGGCAGCTGGCCGACTATTCCAATGGGAATAGCGAACAACTCAACGTATGCCCAAGGTCTGCGACCCAGGAACCTCTCAAAACAGGCCGAGGTGCCCCGGCTTGTGGGAACCTTAGTTCAAAAACGGAGAGGAAAAGGCATACCCAAAGGTAGTCCCTTCGTATCTCTCCTAAAAGGTTCTGCCTGCGAGAGAATCCTCTCGCAGGCTGTGTAAAAAAAAAAAGCATCCGTTGTTCCCAGTTACCTGATTTTATTTATTTTCCCTTCCAAACTTCAACTGCAGGAATTTTTTACACTATCGTTTTTCAAATATTATTTTCCAAGGAGTGTGAAAGTTTTTTGTCGTTGTTAATCTTCCAATCGGCGTTGGAATACCATATATATATTAGTTGTAGTGTTTTGTTATATTTAGTTTATTGTTTCCTCAAAATAAAAATTAAACTGCTGGGGAAAAAAATAGCGTTTCACATTTTAAATAATTATTATCTATGCTTCGTCTTTTATTATGTTAATTTAGTAACAAGAGGAGGTTACAGGTTATTCTCAGATTTATTCAGGCCTGCGAATACTAAACATAGTCAAAAATTTCACAATCCTGCCTAGAGATATCAGTTGCTATAAATAAATAAAAAAATCAAGTTTCGAAACAAATTTTTGAGTTTTATAATTTTTTCTTTTGCAGACATTGTCTATGAGGTTTTAATTTTGAATGAAAAAAAAGTGTTTGAAAGTAGATGTTAAATGGATGCCGCGTTTACTTTCAGTGGACACATGTGAAATATTCAGTGGCTGATTTTTAGGTTTTCGTCACAATCCTGAAGATTTTTCTACATCGAAACATAACTGTTGCTGAAACATGGACTTTTCACAGATAAATAAGGAGTAGAATCAGCGAGTTTCTTCTAGTGAAACTGATCCAGAGAAGGTGAAGACAGTGATATTAGTCTGTAATAATTTCAAAAAGGACGGATGATAAATAGAGACTGTAATTGGGCCGCTTGAGCATAAAAATTGGGAGAAAACGTCTAAGTTTGGCCAAGATGAAAGTGCTCGTATGACGTGCTGTTATCCACAATTATATTTTATCAACGTACGTTTTTTCCCCCCCTGCGAATCTTGTGTCGATTGCGGCCGGTAACAATGTTGCAGAAGAAACGACGAAGAGAGACAGAGAGAGCGAGATGGGCGTCGTAAAAGTCACTGTCATCAGAGGATAACAACTTTGCCAACATCATCTGCTTTATGCGCGGTACAAACAATACAAGATTGGTTTTGTCCGAGGTCGTCGAGACAAAGGCCTGCCTCACCAGAGATGAGATGACGGATAAGCGATATCGCAACCAGGAGTTGCAAGCTGTTTGCAAAGATGAAAGGTGCAGAGGAGTGGCTTATCTACAAATATGAATTTTCTAAGTAAATCCTCACGGACTTTTTAAAAATTATTTCCGACTGACCTTAGTTGTCTATTGACCGTAAACAATTCACCAGAGACAACAGCTGAGAGCACTTTTTTCGTCAGTATTTTAAAATTGTATGTAAGGAACACCCGCGAGGATCCTATGGTCGGTTCTCTGTCTGATTTTACCCTTTTCAAAGGAATCCTATTGATTTTCAACGGCGATCCTTCTAACGATTCAAATGCAAAGAATTTGCAAATTTGATATTGTATTTGTCATATCCTTGGAAAATATGGTGTTCCAAGGAGACCCATTATTGTCAAAGAGTCACTACAGAGTCATCGTAAATGAATGCTAGCATTACAAATTGTAGTACGTAAATAAGTAAACAGAAATTTAGTAATAAAATATTAAGAACGGTACAAAGTTTTATACTAATTTCAATACGTTTCGATATATGCACCATTAATCGCTCGATAAGACATACAGACGGTAGTCCGTGTCCTGTGAAGCATCTCTGGATTTACAGTTTCAGTTGCGGCTATGATTAGAGGTTTTAAATGACTGATATCAGGAATTCTCCAAGGGAGCCTATTGGGACCAACCTTGTTCAACCTCTACGTTCACGATGTGCCTACAGTGAACCACGACACCGTGATAGTAGCACAGAGCGCCAAAATAGAAACTACGGTTCAACACCTTCAAAATGCAATTCATGTAACGTTTGGTTTTGGTATAAAAAATGAAAAATAAAAATTAGCAGTACTAAATTCCAAGCAAAGATGTTCACACTGAAGCGCTACACTCAACTACCGACAGTCCAACTGCACAGTAATGAAATATCATGGACTCAGCGATAAAGTATCCAGGGGTCCGCCTAGATAGAAAACTTAACTGGAGATACCACATCCATAGCAAACTACGCAAGACTACTCTCTATGCTCTACCCCCTGATCAACCCAAAATCTCATCTTAGAGTTTTTTTTGTTTTTTTTAGGGAAACAGGCTACATGAGGGTGATCCACGTTGGGCAACTGCCCTTTAATAGCATAGGAAGGGATTTGAAAGGGGGGATGCGGAACGGTAGAGGAAGGTAGCCAAGGGTTACTAGGGCCACCGGGCTATATTTTAAGGATCCTACCCGGCATTCGCCTAAAGATATGCAGGACAAACCCTAGAAAAACCTGCATCGGGTAGGTCGGGCATTGGGTACTTGTCCCACGCCCTTCCGATAGCGGGAGAGGAGTTTGCTGTGGGGACGTAGCATTCCCTTCTCCGTGCCTCGACTAGTTTAGGAGGCAGCTGGCCGACTATTCCAATGGGAATAGCGGACAACTCTTACCGTATGCCCAAGATCTGTGACCCCGGAACATACACCTCTCAGAACAGACCGAGGTGCCTCGGGTTGTGGGAACCTTAGTTCAAAAACGGAGAGGAAAAGGCATCCCCAAAGGTAGCCCCTTCGTATCTCTCCTAAAATGTTCTGCCTGCGAGAGAACCGGGAGGAATCTTCGAGTTTAATTTTTTTTATGGCAACAGGCTACATGAGGGTAATCCACATTGGGTAACTGCCCTTTAATAGCATAGGAAGGGATTTGAAAGGGGGGATGCGGATGGGTAGAGAAAGGTAGCCAACGGTTACTAGGGCCCCCGGGCTATGGTTTAAGGATCCTACCCGGCATTCGTCTAAAGAAATGCAGGGAAAACCCTAGAAAAACCTGCATCAGGTAGGTCGGGCATTGGGTACTTGTCCCACGCCCTTCCGATAGCGGGAAAGGAAATTGCTGTGGGGACGTAGCATTTCCTTCTCCGTGCCTCGACCAGTTTAGGAGGCAGCTGGCCGACTATTCCAATGGGAATAGCGGACAACTCTTACCGTATGCCCAAGGTCTGTGACCCCGTAACATACACCTCTCAAAACAGGCCGAGGTGCCTCGACTTGTGGGAACCTTAGTTCAAAAACGGAGAGGAAAAGGCATCCCCAAAGGTAGCCCCTTCGTATCTCTCCTAAAAGGTTCTACCTGCGAGAGAATTTCCCTCTCAGGTTACCTGCGAGAGAATCCTCTCGCAGTTATTTCCATACCAAATGAATTAAAGGTTCCACTTATAACAAACTACATCCACAGATTTAACAGTAACTTTATGAAAAATATAGTGAAGTGTAAAAGTGCAAAGAAATTAAACCTAGGACAAAAAACACCCATAAAAGACTCAACGAAAGCTTCCACAAGGCTTCCACAAGTAGACTCAACGAAAGCTTCCAGAAGGCTTCCACAAGTAATTGTCAACCTGTAAATACATGAACCAAATGTAATCAGCCAGAGGTGTGAAATATTCACATAACCCTCTCTCCAAATACTCTTAGCCATATGATTTCTTATTATATCATAGCACTGAATTGCATTTTACTTGCAGACTCTGCTAAATAAATTTAAAAAAATTGTTTCACTGTCCACAATGTTCTTAATATATCACCAGAAGACGAAGTCCAGAGGCTTAAAGTCGGGGCTTCGTTCAGACCGCCGAATTAGGGCCATCTCGACTAATACATGAGTTGAAGAACTTATCATTCGAGGCACAAATGAGGACGATCTGCATGAAAATCATCTTATTCCCAGTTTCAGCTTCCAAATCATCAAAGACATAAATTTCCAGAAAATCCTGATAAACGTCTCCAGTCATGCTGCTCTCTGTTAAGAAGAAAGGCCCAACATGGTGGTCGTAGAGCAGGCGACACCAAACATTCGCCTATGGAGAAACACGAACGTAGTGGTCGATTTTCGTCTATGAAAGGACTGGACTGCCTTATGCGTTTGAGATCTTCTTCTGAAGTGCTTGGCCGTCCTGAAGAGGCACATCTTTTGCCATTCTTGAAGTTTCTTTGAATTTTTTCATCCATCGATTCAAAGCTTCATCATCTGGAGCCTATTCTCCTGGATATAACGTACGCCATTTGCATTACACCACTACAAGGGATTTAAAATTCTGCATACCACTGTTGTGCATTCTGTGAAGGGTCCACATCCCTCGACGCACTTGAGAGCACTAGTAACGTCATCTGGTGAGCGGTAGTAAAAATTACGTCATTTCACCACAAGAATTATTTCCGCACGTTTAACAAATAATTTTTTTTTATCAGGTTGGAAACTCCCGGCATTCTTTTTTCGATGACCTGGTATATTATGTTCTTAAAAGTGGAAGTAAAAATTAAAAACTGACAGTTATTTTATTGATGAGCGATTTGTTGCATATAAGATACAATGACACGGCAATGAATGTAAAAAATGATACCAATAATTCAAAATAATTTTTGAATCCTTTTTATTGTAATCCATTTATTGGATGTTCATTTTATATTTAGATTGTTATTTTATAACTCAACAATACTCTTAACGGGTGTGTAAAATATAACGTGTGTGAAAACCGCACCTCAGATATTTATATGTTTTTAATATAATAAACTGTTAATTAAACTTTTACATAATTGTATTATAAATTATAACGTTTGTAAAATTTTATTTTCTAAAAACTTTTTTCATAACGAATTTAATTGAAATGTACATCTTGAAAGGTGACAATTGCGATGGAAACGTTGTGTTTGTTAAATTATAATTATAATGTTAAAATATAATTACATATAATTATAATTACATTATATTTTAAATTTTTATGATAACATTATCTGACTTATCTAGGCTGGTGTTCATCATTTTAAAATGATAAGTCAGATTAATATAATTGTTATGGAAATTAAATTGAAGTTATTGACATAAACTTTTTTTTTGTAGGTGTAGACAGGCTATGTATAGTGTAATCCACATAGTGGCAACTCCCCTCTTATAGCATAGGAAAAAGAGTGAAAGGGGGGATGCGGAAAGGTAGAGGAAGGTAGCCAAGGGTTAACGAGGGCCCCCGCGCTATTGTTTAAGGATCCTACCCGGAAATTCGCCTAAAAGTGATGCAGGGAAAAACCCTAGAAAAACCCGCAATCAGGTAGGTCATGCATTTGGTACTTGTCCCACGCCCTTCCGATGGTGGGAGAGGGGTTTGCTGTGGGGTCGCAGCTTTCCCCTCTCCGAGCCTTGACCAATTTAGGAGGCAGCTGGCCGACTGTTCCAATGGGAACAGCGAACAACTCTAACCGTATGCCCAAGAGGTCTGAGACCCCGCAACATACAAGGCATGTGGGAACCTTAGTTCAAAAAGATGTGAAGGCATCCCCAATCCTCCAGAGTTCTCTCGGAAGAGGATTCTCTCACAGACTACCTTGATAAAAATTGGTTCAGAAAATAAGTACATATACATATTATTACAATATATAACTGTTGATGACACGTGGATCCAGCATGAATCAGTGGATTTCTTCTGTCAGAGAACAGGATCCGAAGTAAGTCTGGAACTTGATGACACGTTTTTTTTATACAGTTGTTTCTATCCACATCGAATACATAGATCCTATAGATAATATGGAGAATTATTCGGCTACTTTAGCAAAGAAACCGTCGCGGTGAAGACAATGAAGACACGAGAACATTTGCGGTCATCCTGATTCGGTGTTTTCACTTGTTTCTCCGGATCAAATTCAGGGACGCTTCCTTCATAACGGCCATGAAAATCCGGAAAAATAACCACCAGAATGTGTCAAGTAATTTGTAACGACCTACTAAAATTACAGAACGGTATATTTTCTTGGAAGGGAACTGAAGTCCAGGATTCGTGTAACAGTAGAGCACTGCATTTAATTACGGACAGTAACAAAGCGATCTCACTGCGTCCAAACGTTTTCCAATCTATTCATCACGTTTACCTGCCGGCCGTCGACACGTAATGAACGTTATTGATGACGAAGCATTAATGAGTTTTCTAACCGTGTTCAGTGCAATTATTCAACGCTTTTGAAACAGCGCTTGTCAATCTACCATGGATACGGTTTCACCGATTAAAAAAATATATATTACGAGTATCGTTAATTACTGGGTTCAAGAGTCCCTCAAGTCAACGTTTCGTTTCAGAATTATTAGCATATGTAAAACATACCGAAATAAATTGCAATTGGAATTATATACATATATTGTAATAAACGACAATTGAGCTTTAATCATTTTAATTTATTTAATGAATTTGCCTCTCGTTGAAGCGCCATTTGTGTAATAATCAAATGGAAGGCTTTTATTGAATGAAAAGATCGAAATTAACAAACCAAATATTTATTTATTTTGTGGTAATAACTTAAAAACAATCACAATTTAAGATTTTAGATCTCAGGGTCTCTACTGGGTTTGATAATGGACACAACAAGTTGTTTTAAAAATAGTATTAACACATAGTTTATAATACACCTAGACAATATGTCTATATGAAGAAATTAACTCTGATTGACAATTAAAATAGAACGAAATCTGACTTCTATCCTTTAATTACGTTTACATACATCACTATTTTTGTTATTTTCTTACTTACATCTGTCCAGCTGGTTCCAGCATTCTTTTTGTTTTGGGGAGTACCCTATGGCAAAATGTTAACACTGATTCTAATATCGACTCACAGATTTTACACTCTTGAAGTCGAACTCGGATGATCCTCCTTTTTGTCAGCTATTTGATGACTGCTTGCCTTATATGAATTCTGCTTGCCTTATATGAATCCTGTGATTCATAGATTTGCTAGTCTTTTTACTGCTTGGGACTTAAACTGCAACTTTACTATTCCAGGCTGGCTACAGACGTACACTGCTTTTACTTAGCAAATATTTACGATTCAATGCTTTCCGTGAACGTTTTTACTTTGTCTTAAACTCACAACTTTGTTTAATAATACATTAAACAACGGCTAGTCTCTGCTCTAGAATTATTTGTTCCGTCCTCCGAAATGTCCCGTCACCAACTGAAAACTATCGTAGTGCTCTCGAGTTTGAGCGTGCATACGCCATTCTTGACCTTTCGACAAAGGCGGCTAGCTTCATTGTCGCTTTGGAAGCTCCTGCCGCTATAATGGATTTCTCAAACAATTTAAATTTTTATGTCCAAACAATTAATGTCCTAATTAATTGGCATTACAATATATATATATATATATATATATATATATATATATATATAATTACATATCATACCACCATTATTTTAAATTAGCTGTTTAATCCGCTCTTAATGGATGTTATAAAAGCTTCGTACACGACGTTGAAGCCTATTAGATTGCGGATATTTATTTATTTACGTTATTGTTCTAAAATAAATTTTTATTTGACTTATTATTGTAACATCTCTATGATAAACCGTAAAAAAAGTGATTATATTCTACATTTAACTAGTTATATTGGGTGGCATCTACATGTCCTCACAGACATGATTTTTTCTATTTTTACAACTATATATTTTAAGATATATTTTTGTGAATACAATACGGAAAAATATATTCAACGTACGACTATAGCAATGTTCTTAAAAATATAATTCTTAAAATAATTTCCCTTCCGTTTATAATGTATATTGTGCTCTTTGGAAACTGAGAGTTTATTATGACTTGAAATCATTGCTTTTGTCAGAGATCTTATTACCAGGATGTGGATGTTAACCGACGTGTACATTTTCATCGTAACTCCGCCCGCGTCTGTTGATCCTCCTCCTTCCTTGACCTGAAGATGTTGTTAATTCCGCATCACACGAGGGGAAACGCCACAGATCTATTTCCGTAGCGAAGAGAATTAAGAGTCTCTACGCTCTTAATTAAGGGAAGAAGCTCGTCAAACGAAATAGCTGTGGCGTCAGGGTCAACCTTATGAAGCAAATAATCTAAGACACGCAGAACCAACGCTGATAACACACAAATTCTCTACCGATATATTAATTTTTAAGTTGAAAAAATATACCATGCGACCGAAAGAACAATAGGTTTTCACAACACTGATTTCAACCAAAATATATTGCAGTTACATCGAAAACTACGCACGATTAAATAACTAAACTACTGGCCAAATTAATTAAAAATATTTATCAGGTCAATCCGGAATGAATAAAATAAAAACATACCACAAGCAAAAACTAATTTTATATATATGAAAGAAAATATTAATGTTGTACGAGCAATTCAATCATAGAACAAATAGACGGTGAATCAATAAAATCGAAGCGATTAAATTAAAATAAGAAGTTAAGATTAATAAATAAAACTATAATAATACAACTGGTAAATAAGATACCAAAACAGTTTTCAACAAATACAATTTTTTGTTAAACCTTCAACTCTATCACTAAAATAATAAAACCAATAGTTATAATTATTAAAAAAATAATACAGAACCGTCTGTCAAGAAACAAGGAAATAATCTAAAAACGGTTGTCAAAAAGTATTTGATAAAACGGCGATTTATAAAAGAATATTTATCGACTAAATACAAAATATTATATTCTATAAAAATCCTACAGGTTTAAAGAAAGAAAAAATGAAAAGAAATAACCAATAAAGATAAATTCACATTTAAAGTAATTTCATTCGACTTCACCAGCTCCAGTGGCGCAATTGGTTAGCGCACGGTACTTATAGAGCAGTATTTGTGAGCTATGCCGGGATTGTGAGTTCGAGCCTCACCTGGAGCATTTCTTTTATATTTTCATATTAATAAATAATGTTTTTGATCGTGCCTTACGTTGAGAGTTTGTGACTCTTAGAAAGTAATGCTTTTCCTTTAATCCATAAAAATAACAAGAAGAAAACTTTAATTTAAATTCACATTTAAAGTAATTTCATTCGACTTCAACAGCTCCAGTGGCGCAATTGGTTAGCGCACGGTACTTATAGAGCAGTATTTGTGAGCCATGCCGGGGTTGTGAGTTCGAGCCTTACCTGGAGCATTTCTTTTATATTTTCATATTAATAAATAATGTTTTTGATCGTGCCTTACGTTGAGAGTTTGTGACTCTTAGAAAGTAATGCTTTTCCTTTAATCCATAAAAATAACAAGAAGAAAACTTTAATTTAAATTCACATTTAAAGTAATTTCATTCGACTTCAACAGCTCCAGTGGCGCAATTGGTTAGCGCACGGTACTTATAGAGCAGTATTTGTGAGCCATGCCGGGGTTGTGAGTTCGAGCCTTACCTGGAGCATTTCTTTTAAATTTACATATTAATAAATAATGTTTTTGATCGTGCCTTACGTTGAGAGTTTGTGACTCTTAGAAAGTAATGCTTTTCCTTTAATCCATAAAAATAACAAGAAGAAAACTTTAATTTAAATTCACATTTAAAGTAATTTCATTCGACTTCAACAGCTCCAGTGGCGCAATTGGTTAGCGCACGGTACTTATAGAGCAGTATTTGTGAGCTATGCCGGGGTTGTGAGTTCGAGCCTCACCTGGAGCATTTCTTTTATATTTTCATATTAATAAATAATGTTTTTGATCGTGCCTTACTTTGAGAGTTTGTGACTCTTAGAAAGTAATGCTTTTCCTTTAATCCATAAAAATAACAAGAAGAAAACTTTAATTTAAATTCACATTTAAAGTAATTTCATTCGACTTCAACAGCTCCAGTGGCGCAATTGGTTAGCGCACGGTACTTATAGAGCAGTATTTGTGAGCCATGCCGGGGTTGTGAGTTCGAGCCTTACCTGGAGCATTTCTTTTATATTTTCATATTAATAAATAATGTTTTTGATCGTGCCTTACGTTGAGAGTTTGTGACTCTTAGAAAGTAATGCTTTTCCTTTAATCCATAAAAATAACAAGAAGAAAACTTTAATTTAAATTCACATTTAAAGTAATTTCATTCGACTTCAACAGCTCCAGTGGCGCAATTGGTTAGCGCACGGTACTTATAGAGCAGTATTTGTGAGCCATGCCGGGGTTGTGAGTTCGAGCCTTACCTGGAGCATTTCTTTTATATTTTCATATTAATAAATAATGTTTTTGATCGTGCCTTACGTTGAGAGTTTGTGACTCTTAGAAAGTAATGCTTTTCCTTTAATCCATAAAAATAACAAGAAGAAAACTTTAATTTAAATTCACATTTAAAGTAATTTCATTCGACTTCAACAGCTCCAGTGGCGCAATTGGTTAGCGCACGGTACTTATAGAGCAGTATTTGTGAGCCATGCCGGGGTTGTGAGTTCGAGCCTTACCTGGAGCATTTCTTTTATATTTTCATATTAATAAATAATGTTTTTGATCGTGCCTTACGTTGAGAGTTTGTGACTCTTAGAAAGTAATGCTTTTCCTTTAATCCATAAAAATAACAAGAAGAAAACTTTAATTTAAATTCACATTTAAAGTAATTTCATTCGACTTCAACAGCTCCAGTGGCGCAATTGGTTAGCGCACGGTACTTATAGAGCAGTATTTGTGAGCCATGCCGGGGTTGTGAGTTCGAGCCTTACCTGGAGCATTTCTTTTATATTTTCATATTAATAAATAATGTTTTTGATCGTGCCTTACGTTGAGAGTTTGTGACTCTTAGAAAGTAATGCTTTTCCTTTAATCCATAAAAATAACAAGAAGGAAACTTTAATTTAAATTCACGTTTAAAGTAATTTCATTCGACTCCAACAGCTCCAGTGGCGCAATTGGTTAGCGCACGGTACTTATAGAGCAGTATTTGTGAGCTATGCCGGGGTTGTGAGTTCGAGCCTCACCTGGAGCATTTTTTTTATATTTCCATATTAATAAATAATGTTTTTGATCGTGCCTTACGTTAAGAGTTTGTGACTCTTAGAAACTAATGCTTTTCCTTTAATCCATAAAAATAACAAGAAGAAAACTTTAATTTAAATTCACATTTAAAGTAATTTCATTCGACTTCAACAGCTCCAGTGGCGCAATTGGTTAGCGCACGGTACTTATAGAGCAGTATTTGTGAGCTATGCCGGGGTTGTGAGTTCGAGCCTCACCTGGAGCATTTCTTTTATATTTTCATATTAATAAATAATGTTTTTGATCGTGCCTTACTTTGAGAGTTTGTGACTCTTAGAAACTAATGCTTTTCCTTTAATCCATAAAAATAACAAGAAGGATATTTTAATTTAAATTCACATTTAAAGTAATTTCATTCGACTCCAACAGCTCCAGTGGCGCAATTGGTTAGCGCACGGTACTTATAGAGCAGTATTTGTGAGCTATGCCGGTGTTGAGAGTTCGAGCCTCACCTGGAGCATTTCTTTTAATATTTTCATATTAATAAATAATGTTTTTGATCGTGCCTTACGTTGAGAGTTTGTGACTCTTAGAAAGTAATGCTTTTCCTTTAATCCATAAAAATAACAAGAAGAAAACTTAATTTAAATTCACATTTAAAGTAATTTCATTCGACTTCACCAGCTCCAGTGGCGCATTTGCTTAGCGCACGGTACTTATAGAGCAGTATTTGTGAGCCATGCCGGGGTTGTGAGTTCGAGCCTTACCTGGAGCATTTCTTTTATATTTTCATATTACTAAATAATGTTTTTGATCGTGCCTTACGTTGAGCGTTTGTGACTCTTAGAAACTATTGCTTTTCCTTTAATCCATAAAAATAACAAGAAGGATATTTTAATTTAAATTCACATTTAAAGTAATTTCATTCGACTTCACCAGCTCCAGTGGCGCAATTGGTTAGCGCACGGTACTTATAGAGCAGTATTTGTGAGCTATGCCGGGATTGTGAGTTCGAGCCTCACCTGGAGCATTTATTTTATATTTTTATATTAATAAATAATGTTTTTGATCGTGCCTTACGTTGAGAGTTTGTGACTCTTAGAAAGTAATGCTTTTCCTTTAATCCATAAAAATAACAAGAAGGAAACTTTAATTTAAATTCACATTTAAAGTAATTTCATTTGACTCCAACAGCTCCAGTGGCGCAATTGGTTAGCGCACGGTACTTATAGAGCAGTATTTGTGAGCTATGCCGGGGTTGTGAGTTCGAGCCTCACCTGGAGCATTTCTTTTATATTTTCATATTAATAAATAATGTTTTTGATCGTGCCTTACGTTGAGAGTTTGTGACTCTTAGAAAGTAATGCTTTTCCTTTAATCCATAAAAATAACAAGAAGAAAACTTTAATTTAAATTCACATTTAAAGTAATTTCATTCGACTCCAACAGCTCCAGTGGCGCAATTGGTTAGCGCACGGTACTTATAGAGCAGTATTTGTGAGCTATGCCGGGGTTGTGAGTTCGAGCCTCACCTGGAGCATTTCTTTTATATTTTCATATTAATAAATAATGTTTTTGATCTTGCCTTACGTTGAGAGTTTGTGACTCTTAGAAAGTAATGCTTTTCCTTTAATCCATAGACCTTAGCAAGAAAGAAACTTTAATTTAAATTCACATTTAAAGTAAATTCATTCGACTTCACCAGCTCCAGTGGCGCAATTGGTTAGCGCACGGTACTTATAGAGCAGTATTTGTGAGCTATGCCGGGGTTGTGAGTTCGAGCCTCACCTGGAGCATTTCTTTTATATTTTCATATTAATAAATAATGTTTTTGATCGTGCCTTACGTTGAGAGTTTGTGACTCTTAGAAAGTAATGCTTTTCCTTTAATCCATAAAAATAACAAGAAGGAAACTTTAATTTAAATTCACATTTAAAGTAATTTCATTCGACTCCAACAGCTCCAGTGGCGCAATTGGTTAGCGCACGGTACTTATAGAGCAGTATTTGTGAGCTATGCCGGGGTTGTGAGTTCGAGCCTCACCTGGAGCATTTCTTTTATATTTTCATATTAATAAATAATGTTTTTGATCTTGCCTTACGTTGAGAGTTTGTGACTCTTAGAAAGTAATGCTTTTCCTTTAATCCATAGACCTTAGCAAGAAAGAAACTTTAATTTAAATTCACATTTAAAGTAAATTCATTCGACTTCACCAGCTCCAGTGGCGCAATTGGTTAGCGCACGGTACTTATAGAGCAGTATTTGTGAGCTATGCCGGGGTTGTGAGTTCGAGCCTCACCTGGAGCATTTCTTTTAATATTTTCATATTAATAAATAATGTTTTTGATCGTGCCTTACGTTGAGAGTTTGAGACTCTTAGAAACTAATGCTTTTCCTTTAATCCATAGAAATAACAAGAAGAAAACTTTAATTTAAGTTCACATTTAAAGTAATTTCATTCGACTTCAACAGCTCCAGTGGCGCAATTGGTTAGCGCACGGTACTTATAGAGCAGTATTTGTGAGCTATGCCGGGGTTGTGAGTTCGAGCCTCACCTGGAGCATTTCTTTTATATTTTCATATTAATAAATAATGTTTTTGATCGTGCCTTACGTTGAGAGTTTGTGACTCTTAGAAAGTAATGCTTTTCCTTTAATCCATAAAAATAACAAGAAGAAAACTTTAATTTAAATTCACATTTAAAGTAATTTCATTCGACTCCAACAGCTCCAGTGGCGCAATTGGTTAGCGCACGGTACTTATAGAGCAGTATTTGTGAGCTATGCCGGCGTTGTGAGTTCGAGCCTCACCTGGAGCATTTCTTTTATATTTTCATATTAATAAATAATGTTTTTGATCGTGCCTTACGTTGAGAGTTTGTGACTCTTAGAAAGTAATGCTTTTCCTTTAATCCATAAAAATAACAAGAAGGAAACTTTAATTTAAATTCACATTTAAAGTAATTTCATTCGACTCCAACAGCTCCAGTGGCGCAATTGGTTAGCGCACGGTACTTATAGAGCAGTATTTGTGAGCTATGCCGGGGTTGTGAGTTCGAGCCTCACCTGGAGCATTTCTTTTATATTTTCATATTAATAAATAATGTTTTTGATCTTGCCTTACGTTGAGAGTTTGTGACTCTTAGAAAGTAATGCTTTTCCTTTAATCCATAGACCTTAGCAAGAAAGAAACTTTAATTTAAATTCACATTTAAAGTAAATTCATTCGACTTCACCAGCTCCAGTGGCGCAATTGGTTAGCGCACGGTACTTATAGAGCAGTATTTGTGAGCTATGCCGGGGTTGTGAGTTCGAGCCTCACCTGGAGCATTTTTTTTATAATTTCATATTAATAAATAATGTTTTTGATCGTGCCTTACGTTGAGAGTTTGTGACTCTTAGAAAGTAATGCTTTTCCTTTAATCCATAAAAATAACAAGAAGGAAACTTTAATTTAAATTCACATTTAAAGTAATTTCATTTGACTCCAACAGCTCCAGTGGCGCAATTGGTTAGCGCACGGTACTTATAGAGCAGTATTTGTGAGCTATGCCGGGGTTGTGAGTTCGAGCCTCACCTGGAGCATTTCTTTTATATTTTCATATTAATAAATAATGTTTTTGATCGTGCCTTACGTTGAGAGTTTGTGACTTTTAGAAAGTAATGCT
Source organism: Zhengitettix transpicula (assembly GCA_037074705.1). Classification (NCBI taxonomy): domain Eukaryota; kingdom Metazoa; phylum Arthropoda; class Insecta; order Orthoptera; family Tetrigidae; genus Zhengitettix; species Zhengitettix transpicula. The sequence continues at coordinate 231,212,625 of CM073590.1, read as the reverse complement.
TTTCCTTTAATCCATAAAAATAACAAGAAGAAAACTTTAATTTAAATTCACATTTAAAGTAATTTCATTCGACTCCAACAGCTCCAGTGGCGCAATTGGTTAGCGCACGGTACTTATAGAGCAGTATTTGTGAGCTATGCCGGCGTTGTGAGTTCGAGCCTCACCTGGAACATTTCTTTTATATTTTCATATTAATAAATAATGTTTTTGATCGTGCCTTACGTTGAGAGTTTGTGACTCTTAGAAAGTAATGCTTTTCCTTTAATCCATAAAAATAACAAGAAGGAAACTTTAATTTAAATTCACATTTAAAGTAATTTCATTCGACTCCAACAGCTCCAGTGGCGCAATTGGTTAGCGCACGGTACTTATAGAGCAGTATTTGTGAGCTATGCCGGGGTTGTGAGTTCGAGCCTCACCTGGAGCATTTCTTTTATATTTTCATATTAATAAATAATGTTTTTGATCTTGCCTTACGTTGAGAGTTTGTGACTCTTAGAAAGTAATGCTTTTCCTTTAATCCATAGACCTTAGCAAGAAAGAAACTTTAATTTAAATTCACATTTAAAGTAAATTCATTCGACTTCACCAGCTCCAGTGGCGCAATTGGTTAGCGCACGGTACTTATAGAGCAGTATTTGTGAGCTATGCCGGGGTTGTGAGTTCGAGCCTCACCTGGAGCATTTCTTTTATATTTTCATATTAATAAATAATGTTTTTGATCGTGCCTTACGTTGAGAGTTTGTGACTCTTAGAAAGTAATGCTTTTCCTTTAATCCATAAAAATAACAAGAAGGAAACTTTAATTTAAATTCACATTTAAAGTAATTTCATTCGACTCCAACAGCTCCAGTGGCGCAATTGGTTAGCGCACGGTACTTATAGAGCAGTATTTGTGAGCTATGCCGGGGTTGTGAGTTCGAGCCTCACCTGGAGCATTTCTTTTATATTTTCATATTAATAAATAATGTTTTTGATCGTGCCTTACGTTGAGAGTTTGTGACTCTTAGAAAGTAATGCTTTTCCTTTAATCCATAAAAATAACAAGAAGAAAACTTTAATTTAAATTCACATTTAAAGTAATTTCATTCGACTCCAACAGCTCCAGTGGCGCAATTGGTTAGCGCACGGTACTTATAGAGCAGTATTTGTGAGCTATGCCGGCGTTGTGAGTTCGAGCCTCACCTGGAACATTTCTTTTATATTTTCATATTAATAAATAATGTTTTTGATCGTGCCTTACGTTGAGAGTTTGTGACTCTTAGAAAGTAATGCTTTTCCTTTAATCCATAAAAATAACAAGAAGGAAACTTTAATTTAAATTCACATTTAAAGTAATTTCATTCGACTCCAACAGCTCCAGTGGCGCAATTGGTTAGCGCACGGTACTTATAGAGCAGTATTTGTGAGCTATGCCGGGGTTGTGAGTTCGAGCCTCACCTGGAGCATTTCTTTTATATTTTCATATTAATAAATAATGTTTTTGATCTTGCCTTACGTTGAGAGTTTGTGACTCTTAGAAAGTAATGCTTTTCCTTTAATCCATAGACCTTAGCAAGAAAGAAACTTTAATTTAAATTCACATTTAAAGTAAATTCATTCGACTTCACCAGCTCCAGTGGCGCAATTGGTTAGCGCACGGTACTTATAGAGCAGTATTTGTGAGCTATGCCGGGGTTGTGAGTTCGAGCCTCACCTGGAGCATTTCTTTTATATTTTCATATTAATAAATAATGTTTTTGATCGTGCCTTACGTTGAGAGTTTGTGACTCTTAGAAAGTAATGCTTTTCCTTTAATCCATAAAAATAACAAGAAGGAAACTTTAATTTAAATTCACATTTAAAGTAATTTCATTCGACTCCAACAGCTCCAGTGGCGCAATTGGTTAGCGCACGGTACTTATAGAGCAGTATTTGTGAGCTATGCCGGGGTTGTGAGTTCGAGCCTCACCTGGAGCATTTCTTTTATATTTTCATATTAATAAATAATGTTTTTGATCTTGCCTTACGTTGAGAGTTTGTGACTCTTAGAAAGTAATGCTTTTCCTTTAATCCATAGACCTTAGCAAGAAAGAAACTTTAATTTAAATTCACATTTAAAGTAAATTCATTCGACTTCACCAGCTCCAGTGGCGCAATTGGTTAGCGCACGGTACTTATAGAGCAGTATTTGTGAGCTATGCCGGGGTTGTGAGTTCGAGCCTCACCTGGAGCATTTCTTTTAATATTTTCATATTAATAAATAATGTTTTTGATCGTGCCTTACGTTGAGAGTTTGAGACTCTTAGAAACTAATGCTTTTCCTTTAATCCATAGAAATAACAAGAAGAAAACTTTAATTTAAGTTCACATTTAAAGTAATTTCATTCGACTTCAACAGCTCCAGTGGCGCAATTGGTTAGCGCACGGTACTTATAGAGCAGTATTTGTGAGCTATGCCGGGGTTGTGAGTTCGAGCCTCACCTGGAGCATTTCTTTTATATTTTCATATTAATAAATAATGTTTTTGATCGTGCCTTACTTTGAGAGTTTGTGACTCTTAGAAACTAATGCTTTTCCTTTAATCCATAAAAATAACAAGAAGGAAACTTTAATTTAAATTCACGTTTAAAGTAATTTCATTCGACTCCAACAGCTCCAGTGGCGCAATTGGTTAGCGCACGGTACTTATAGAGCAGTATTTGTGAGCTATGCCGGGGTTGTGAGTTCGAGCCTCACCTGGAGCATTTCTTTTATATTTTCATATTAATAAATAATGTTTTTGATCGTGCCTTACGTTGAGAGTTTGTGACTCTTAGAAAGTAATGCTTTTCCTTTAATCCATAAAAATAACAAGAAGAAAACTTTAATTTAAATTCACATTTAAAGTAATTTCATTCGACTCCAACAGCTCCAGTGGCGCAATTGGTTAGCGCACGGTACTTATAGAGCAGTATTTGTGAGCTATGCCGGCGTTGTGAGTTCGAGCCTCACCTGGAGCATTTCTTTTATATTTTCATATTAATAAATAATGTTTTTGATCGTGCCTTACGTTGAGAGTTTGTGACTCTTAGAAAGTAATGCTTTTCCTTTAATCCATAAAAATAACAAGAAGGAAACTTTAATTTAAATTCACATTTAAAGTAATTTCATTCGACTCCAACAGCTCCAGTGGCGCAATTGGTTAGCGCACGGTACTTATAGAGCAGTATTTGTGAGCTATGCCGGGGTTGTGAGTTCGAGCCTCACCTGGAGCATTTCTTTTATATTTTCATATTAATAAATAATGTTTTTGATCTTGCCTTACGTTGAGAGTTTGTGACTCTTAGAAAGTAATGCTTTTCCTTTAATCCATAGACCTTAGCAAGAAAGAAACTTTAATTTAAATTCACATTTAAAGTAAATTCATTCGACTTCACCAGCTCCAGTGGCGCAATTGGTTAGCGCACGGTACTTATAGAGCAGTATTTGTGAGCTATGCCGGGGTTGTGAGTTCGAGCCTCACCTGGAGCATTTTTTTTATAATTTCATATTAATAAATAATGTTTTTGATCGTGCCTTACGTTGAGAGTTTGTGACTCTTAGAAAGTAATGCTTTTCCTTTAATCCATAAAAATAACAAGAAGAAAACTTTAATTTAAATTCACATTTAAAGTAATTTCATTCGACTCCAACAGCTCCAGTGGCGCAATTGGTTAGCGCACGGTACTTATAGAGCAGGATTTGTGAGCTATGCCGGTGTTGTGAGTTCGAGCCTCACCTGGAGCATTTCTTTTAATATTTTCATATTAATAAATAATGTTTTTGATCGTGCCTTACGTTGAGAGTTTGAGACTCTTAGAAACTAATGCTTTTCCTTTAATCCATAGAAATAACAAGAAGAAAACTTTAATTTAAGTTCACATTTAAAGTAATTTCATTCGACTTCAACAGCTCCAGTGGCGCAATTGGTTAGCGCACGGTACTTATAGAGCAGTATTTGTGAGCTATGCCGGGGTTGTGAGTTCGAGCCTCACCTGGAGCATTTCTTTTATATTTTCATATTAATAAATAATGTTTTTGATCGTGCCTTACTTTGAGAGTTTGTGACTCTTAGAAACTAATGCTTTTCCTTTAATCCATAAAAATAACAAGAAGGAAACTTTAATTTAAATTCACGTTTAAAGTAATTTCATTCGACTCCAACAGCTCCAGTGGCGCAATTGGTTAGCGCACGGTACTTATAGAGCAGTATTTGTGAGCTATGCCGGGGTTGTGAGTTCGAGCCTCACCTGGAGCATTTCTTTTATATTTTCATATTAATAAATAATGTTTTTGATCGTGCCTTACTTTGAGAGTTTGTGACTCTTAGAAACTAATGCTTTTCCTTTAATCCATAAACCTTAGCAAAAAATAAACTTTAATTTAAATTCACATTTAAAGTAATTTCATTCGACTTCACCAGCTCCAGTGGCCCAATTGGTTAGCGCACGGTTCTTATAGAGCTGTATTTGTGAGCTATGCCGGGGTTGTGAGTTCGAGCCTCACCTGGAGCATTTCTTTCATATTTTCATATTAATAAATAATGTTTTTGATCGTGCCTTACGTTGAGAGTTAGAATCTAATGCTTTTCCTTTAATCTATTAACCTTAGCAAGAAATAATCTTTAAATTTAAATTCACATTTAACTTAATTCCATTCGTGAGAACAGCTCCAGTGGCGCAATTGGTTAGCGGACGGTACTTATAGAGCAGTATTTGTGAGTCTTTTCGGGGTTGTGATTTTGTGCTTCTTTTTGGAGTATGTCTTTTAAATTTTCAGAATTTCTTTCTCTGTGTTTTGTTTCGTGAACGTTTGGGGCTTTTACGGAAATAGTGTCACGTTAATTTACGTTAAAATGTTTTATATCCTTTTTAGCAATAATTCTATATTTAATACAATTCTGTTTTTTCGAACCCGGTCGTGTTTCTTATTTGTGTTCATTAGGTTGCTAGTAGAACAGTTTATTTATATCATACGGTGGTTTGAGATCTTTCGTCAGTTGGAATAATTCTTTTAAGTCACTTAAATTTTTTAATCTGTTTATGTCATCAATTATTTTGTGAAATACGTAACTTAGGCATGTAGCGGTTGAAATATAAAATAATGATTTATTTATGAAGAGTTTTAATTTTTTTATTTTATTTAATTTTTTGGTCGTATTTAATTTTTCGTCTGTTATTTTTGTTTTAATATATATTTTGTCGAATATCCTCTTATTTTTATTGTTAATATTTTGCATGACTTTTTGTTTATATTTCTTAATTGGAAGTTTAGTGTTTTATGTTTATTTCACTAATTTTTTTGATTTATTTACGTACTGTTTTCCATTGTGAATTAGTAATGCATTTTGCTTTTTATGTATGTTTTTTATATCAATTTTTGGAATTTTTAAGTAACTTTCGTGCATTTATTATTTCTAGTTGTGATTACTTGATTATTATATATTTGTATTTTTTTTATATATTTCATCTATTAATTTTATGCTGTTATTAATTTCATAAATTTTTATATAATTCACTTGAATAAGAAATTTTGTTCCAGATTTTAATTTTTTTTATATATTTCGCAGATATGGGTTTTTGCTGTAGCTCGTATGAGCGATCGCAATGCGAGATGAGTTCCTATTAGAAGCTTTTCTGGTCGTCCGTCACGGTAAAGAGTCGCATTTCAATATTCATCCCCTAAGACTTCCCTCACTCTTTGCATATCTGAATCTTATCATCATGAAAAGTTTTACTGACACGATTGAGGAACTAAACTTCTTCAACCCCTCCTTATCTTCCTTTCCTTTTGATTTAAACAAGATTTACTATAGTTTGTTTCCCATATACTTTTAGAATACTATGCTAATCTTTTTAGCCAATTATATGATTTTCTAGTAAAATTAATGCATAGGTTTTTTAAGTTTTTGTTTGTTATGTTTGAAATGACTCAACTTTGAACTTGATATATTAAATTTTTTGTATAGAAAAATGCAAAAGTTAAGCCACTGTTTAATATTACACTAAATTTTGAAGATCTTAAACTTATGAAGACATTTTATTTCATTTACCTAGTCTTTCTTCGCAACCCAACACACTTGTATGTATGTAATATTTTAGGGTCATTATCATCAACGTCCCTGTAGCTATATATTTCTGGCGTTGTTTATCATCATCTACCTCTGGGTGATAATTATAATTATATTCTTAATAATAAAGAAGAGATCGATTAATTTCCAAAAGATATTTCAATCACTTGAGTAATGTGCATTGTTCACAAGCTCTGGGCTTCATTAAATTCCTATTTATTTCTTTTGCTTAATTTGCTTTATAGGTCATAATTTAATTATTTCCGACCAGATCTTTCGATTTATATATCAAAAGCTGTTTTACAATTCTTCATTTTCTTGAATTGATTTTTTTTATAAAACTGTTGACTTCGTAATCATTTATCCGGGATTTATATTTGTTTTTACATATTTTATTACATTGTTAATCATTTCATCTCCTTTTTGGAAATCTTTTAAAAGTTTTTATTGCTTCTTGCATTTTCCACACTTAAGCAAGTCTGTTTTAGTACCCTGCACTGTTGCCAGCTGTGCATCATCAATTGATTCTTTTAAAAATTTGTTACGAAGGCTTTTCATCTCATCACTCGCCATCTCCTCAGCTGTCATAAGAGCTAATTTTTGGGCTGGTATCGCTCCGACAAGGAAGTTCATTCGTAACCTTGGGTTCTTGGCATCTTTAAGATTGGAAACCCTACTTCGACCTCTATTTTTGTACCTGTTGTCAGTGTTTCTAAATTCTTGAAATATAGCTTCTTCTAGTTCTTCAGCCAATTCTTCTGGTCAAGCACATCCTTCAGGTATCTCACCATCTCCACGTATTGCACCAGCAAGAAGTTCTCGACACTTTAGCCTGACAGCATCAGTTGCGTTTGTTGATGCAGGAGGAAAAGTAGTCTGCATAGATTTATTATCTTTATCTTTATCCTTTGGTTTATCATCATCTTTTGGCTTATCATCTCTGTCTTTCTACTTTTTTGAACTACCTCCAGATTCTTTGGCGTTTGGAGTGTTGCTACCAGAAAGAAACTTTTTCCAATTTTTTATGAGAGTTTTTGAAAGACTAATTACTTCATCATCAGAGCTTGATTTGCGAAGTGCATTTACAGTCATTCCAATCCTCGTTTTTGTAAGAACATCTCAATTGACTGGTAGCTTCTGAAGAACTTTTAAAAGTTATAATGCTTGCTCCTGACTACTGCCGTCTCCTGATGTCATTTTATTGAGCTTCTTTTGAATTCTTAAGACTTCTTCTTCTACGCTCATTTTGATTCTTCAATGGGAAACAATTAAAATTGAAACTGTTTTAATCAAATTTTAAGTGAAAAGCGTCTTCTCCGAGCCTCATTCCCTAGTAAATGCATTTTGGAAGGTACAATTGCCAACTTCTTAAAAATTAAAAAGTTTTTACGAATATTAATGATTAATATTGTTTCTCGAATATAGAAAATAGTAAAAGAAAAATATGCAGTTTTAAGAAAAAGATAGGAAACTTATTAAAGGTATAATATACTGAAGTAGGTTAAAATAAATCAATATATTAAATTCTTTGATTGTCGATGACTCGGAAACGTTTACCACTTACAGATTTTTACTTATTAAATAATAAAACCAAATAATATTGATTATATATATATATATATATATATATATATATATATATTGTAGAGATTACCAATGTGTAATGTAAGTTTATTTAATAAATTTTCCTTTCATATTGTTGTCGGCGTAACTTTGATGCCAGAGCATTGTAAAGAACAATAATGCAATAATGCAGAGAGACCTTAAAGGTTGCTACCAATTATTGTCGAACAGCGTACGTACACAGAACATTGGCGGAAACAGACCTGTGTGTTTTGGGAGCCCGAGGAGAGTGTTTGGAGGGCCTGACCAGTGTAGTCATGGCGAGTTTTTTTTATAGGATCTGACCGGTCTGGTCATGCCCAGAGTGAATATTTATTTTTGGAGATCAGCCGAGGATTCTCGTAAATAATTAGGAATTCAGCAAAAAATATATCACATTTGGCATTAACGTCCAACAGAACTGAATGTGACAAAAAGCAAGTCAACCTAAAGTCCGTGAACAGTTGTTAGAGAGGGGTTGGAATTTTTGTGAGGGGCAACGACGTAGAAACAAGTGTTATGGCCAGCAAATTAAAAATTTTCCTTTAAAATTAAAATAACTGTGGAGTGCAAAAAACCGTTACCAGAGCAGCTCTAAATAAAAATTGTATGTAGAAACATAATTTTGTGAACTTTTATATAAATATAATTCATATGTTTCTCCAATTTGTCAGATTTCTCAAGTTTTTTTGTTGTTAGATTTTTTTTATAAAATTTTGTTAATGTAAATTAAATTTTAAATTCTCTTTTATAACTTTTGGTGACAATTGCAAATTACTATATTTCTGAGAGGCCCTGTAAGCGGCCCTGAAGTTCGGATTCCCATTAAAGCTGAGGCATTTGTTAAAAACAACATGTAAAAAAAATTCTATGTAATTCGAAATTGTAATTAAACAATTTTTTTTATCTCTTTAAAATAGTTTTGTTTACTTTCAACGTAAAATCCTGATAACTTTCTTTCTTTGTTTTTCTTTAATAGTTTTTAATATTACGTAATTTGGCCACAACGTGTTGGCATTTAAATATTTCATTTAAAGTGAATACCACATAATTTGGCTCTCCAACGTGGGGAATATAATTTTAATATATTATTTATTCTACAATATATATATATTGAAATAACAATTACATTAAATTAATTTAACTTATTTCTGATTAATGCAATTTGCCCCACGTTGTGGTAGTAATTAAATGTAATAACTAAAATAATAACCACACTAATTTTAAACAAACATATATAATTTATTACCACACTTTTACAATTAATAAAAATCAGAAAACAATTTTATTTCTCATGAAATGCATTTAAATAATCGGACTCGGTACCCTCAAGGTCTTTACTTGGTTGATAAGGAAAACAACATAAATTTTACAATTAAACAGATACAGCTACACTTAAATGAAATAAACTAAATAAACGAAAGTAACGAAATAAACTAAATAAACGAAAGTAGCGAAATAAACGAAAACAACGAAATCTGAATTTATACCCTTTAATTACAATTTACAATTATAAATTCAGAAAATAGACTTACACGTTCTTAGGTCCACACACTCACTTCATATATGCTTAAAAATCCCCCAGGCTGAACTCACACTGTTGACGGCGTCACCCTCACGACAAATTCGAACTCCTTTGATGGCAGTCAAACCTCCACGATGACAATTGTTGACGGCCGATGTTCAGCTGATTACTCTCGGCCCTGCGTCCGTTTCCAGTCCGCACAAAATGATAATGCTAAAATCTCTCGACGGTCTCCTGCTCCTGACTCTGACTCAGACTTGACTTCCTCTATAACTTGAATGTAACTCGACCAATATTAACACTCCAACACTCTCGACGACGACATCCTTTCTCTCGAACTCCACCAACACTGCAACTCTGCCAACACTCTAACTCAACTCTAGCTAACTTCGCCTTTATCTCCCTCTTATTTATATATCCCGGCTTCCGGAATATTTCCTTGTTTTTCACAGTTTTTTGCATTACAAGTTCGCCAACAACAACATCTGTTACCGTCAATTCGCTTTGCGAGCCCCTCAACCAATTGTATTAAACGTCTCCTTTTAATCTAATTGCGTCGTCCATCTGTTACGATGTTTTTCTTAGGGTTCCGTCGGTCACACAATTATTTCTAAAAGCTGCCAAAATTGCACTAATTATCTGTCCTTCCAACCGCTAACAGGTCACTTACCCATAATTTTATCATTATCTTTAATGTACACATCACTCAAGCGTCCCTAATTTCAGTTTGTCAAACAAATCTGACAAACATTAAAGACAGACTTCCTGGCCTTCTGAGCTGGTTATTACAATATATATATATATATATATATATATATATATATATATATATATATATATATATTACGTAATTACTTCAATTTAATAGTTTTGATGTTCCCAAAACGTCCCCTAGAATATTTTCTACGGAAATCGTCTTCCATAATATTTTGACAAAAGTTCCATAGCTCGCTTGCATGTTATGTTAAGTATGGTCAGGACCCTTTGATTCCCGAAGATTCTCATTTTGTTGATTACAAAATTGAATGCAAGGGTTGTAAAGTTGTGTATATATTGGTAAAACTAAAAGGACTTTACAGACGAGAATAAAGGAATACAGAATGAATTATAAATTATCCACGGTTATTTCTAAACATATTTATTTAAATAGTCACACCTGTAACTGTACGGATGTCAGGATCCTTGACGTAACTATTTTTCCAGACTGATATCTGAATGATCAATATTTGAATTAATAACAACTATTCTATTGGTGTCCAGAGTGATACTGAAGCTCTCAGTAAAATGTATGACCTTTTACTCAGTTAATGATGTCTTTCTGTTGTCTTTGGTTGGCTTGATTACGTCGGACTTTAGGCTAACATTACTCTGTACCTTTATTTGGCTGCAGTTGAAATGGTCCGTCAATTGGTGGAGGAACCGGTATGTTTTGGTGTTTTTAGATTTTGATATATGTTTCATTTAGATCAAATATTTCGCATGGTTTCTTCTTAAACGACGTGAATGATGTTGTACACAGCCTGTGCCAATATTGACGGAAACCTTTTGGACGGGAAAGAATAACAGACGATCTGAGGAGTGTTGACATCGTCTGTGTTTTCGTTTGCCTGCGTAATTAACGGAGTCTCTTCCGTCCCTCGAGCTCCTTCTCTCGTAACATTCAAGTCATTAGGGCGGCGGAGAAAATTAACAACGCGACTCATTAATTAATAGTTTGATTCAAAGCAAAATGGGTCACGTTCAGCAGATTTCAAAATTTAAAAAAAATGGTCCCTCTCAAAATGTTAACATTCAGAATTGACACCGGAATTTTTTTATTTTTTATTTTATAGGTAACAGGCTCATGAGGGTAATCCACATGGTGGCAACTTCCATTTAATACAATAGGAAGAGATTTGAAAGGTGGGATACGGAAGGGTAGAATAAGGTAGCCAAGGGTTAACTAGAGCCCCCGGGCTATAGTATACGTATCCTACCCGGCATTCGCCTAAAAGTAATGCAGGACAAACCATAGAAAAACCTGCACCAGGTAGGTCGGGCATTGGGTACTTGTCCCACGCCCTTTCGATGGCGGGAGAAGAGTTTGCTGTGGGGATGCAGCATTCCCTTCTCCGTGCCTCGACCAGTTTAGGAGGCAGCTGGCCGACTGTTCCAATGGGAACAGAGAACAACTCTTACCGTATGTCCAACGTCTGTGACACCGGAATTTATTCTATCTGTAAAAAAAAGTACTTAAGTAACAATTTACTTACAAATTAAATGCACAAAGGCCGCAAAATATATGTAATAATGGTGTTCATACGAACAATCTTTATGGTTACGTTTAAATAATTTAATACATGAAATTGATTTAAGGGTAGTTTGAATTGTATTTACGAGTTAAATTTGGAAACAATAAAAATTAAGAATACAGGACACACAACCATTGCCAAAGATATTAACATGGATAAATGCGTAATGTGGTTCGTCGTATTTGATTTATTCTGATTTTTTTACTATAATTTTTATCTTTATTTTTATTTGGCATAATCAGAAATCAAAATACATATTTTATTCTAAAAACTAATATTATGTGTTGAAAATGGAGTGATGGAGCCTGCTCATTGATGATCCTCTTTAAGTGGACCAACGTCGTTTGAGTCTCCTGATGACCTGGTGGCAAGCCCTTGATCAAAGGGTTGTTATGTGCGGAGAATATTCTCGACATGTTGGAAGCATCCTTAGGGATGGGGGGGTGAAGGAGTTTTACAGAAAAATAACGCAACAACCGAGATTGGAGTCAAATCGGGGTCTATGGATGTCGCTGAATTTAATTATGACTACCCGGTCACCCAGCTTGTGAAATTATAAATTAAAACGTCTGTGTAAAAAGTAAACATACAAATATACAGACAAAAAAAGTTAAATACCATATCGATTCTGATATTCTTGTAGCTTTTGAATTCGTCACTTTTTTTTTCTGCGGTGTGTCGTGTTTACGGCTCATCCTTAACTTGAATAACCTGACGAAAGCAACAAGTACTGCAGAAAAGTTGTGAAGGTATTTACTTTAGCAGTAATTTTTGTCCGTTATTTTGTGACTTATATATCTAAGAAGAATGAAATAACAAGTCATTGAAACACATTGGGTCCATTCGGATTGTTTCTAAATTTCGCATCGTCTAACAAAAATTCTGAAAGCATTGTTGACGTTGTCTTCTTGCAATAGCCTCGGAAAGACGGTGGTTTCGCCTCCTGATGAAGTGTGAGAGAATCTTCCAATCAATAAGATGGGAGGAGCCCGAAACGACGGAATACTCCATTCATAAAACGTACCTTTTCAGCCAAATGTCTATCAAGATCAAAGGAATCCAGTTTCTTGGAAAAGCGAAAAAGAAGGAAAAATAAATCCTCTCTGGACTCCAACGGCCTCTCACAATATAGTGAAATATCTCTTAAAAACCTCATAGTAAGAAAGAAAAGGAATTACTTTTAAACATAGTTAGGTTTAAATTTATGTATCTTTTGCATCGATAAAGAAATTAAAAACTTCACAAGAAAACAAACATAATTATATAAATTAAATTACATTGTAATGACGCAAAATTTTAATGCCTCAAACAATGCATGAAAAATTAAATAGAATTGCCAAGGTTGTCAGCGGTCAGAGTTTCACTGTGAGGGTTCACTTGAGAGAATTTATGACTTTCACAGTTCTATTTGGCAGACCATCAGATTGACGACAGAAGCTGCTGAGAGCCCGTCTAAAAGCGGACGTAAACTAAAATGTTTAAATACGTTTGCAAGATTATTATACGTAAAAAGTGAGAATTTGTCAAAGTGGAAGTTATGGTGTAACGGTTGGATGGAGAAGTTAATTACTGTTAATTGTAAAGCACAGTATTGTGCAAGAGAAGCGTAAACGGTTTTTTAGGGCATCAGGCTACACGAGGGTGATCCACGTTGGGCAACTCCTCTTTAATAGCATAGGAAGGGATTTGAAATGGGGGATGCGGATGGGTAGAGGAAGGTAGCCAAGGGTTAACAAGGGCCCCTGGGCTATATTTTAAGGATCGTACCCGGCATTCGCCTAAAGAAATGCAGGGAAAATCCTAGAAAAACTTGCATCGGGTAGGTCTGGCATTGGGTACTTGTCCCACGCCCTTCCGATAGCGGGAGAGGAGTTTGCTGTGGGGACGCAGCATTCCCTTCTCCGTGCCTCGACCAGTTTAGGAGGCAGCTGGCCGACTATTCCAATGGGAATTGCGGACAACTCTTACCGTATGCCCAAGGTCTGTGACCCCAGAACATACACCTCTCAGAACAGACGGAGGTGCCTCTGCTTGTGGGAACCTTAGTTCAAAAACGGGGAGGAAAAGGCATACACAAAGGTAGCCCCTTCGTATCTCTCCTACAAGGTTCTGCCTGCGAGAGAACATCCCTCGCAGGTTACCTGCAAAAGAATCCTCTCACAGGCTTTTGACACTCAAAGAGTAAACGGGATCAGATGTGGAGTGTTATGCAGAGAAAATAAGACAGCGAGATAGTCCAGCTGGGGAGTTGAGACCGAGCGTTTTATGTCTTCCATGCAAAAGAATATAGATACTCTTTGAAACGAAAGACTCTTTCTTTCTCTTAGAAAAAATAATACTGTTAAACATTCTAATTCTACAAAAGGCAAGTTTCACCCTCACGTAGGTAACATTGAGCGCCATATTAGCGCAACCGTCCAGCAAAATGGTTGCATTTTCGGCCATTCTCAACGGATTTTTAAAACCAGATAATGCACTGGAAAGAGAATTAAATTCTCTAAAACTTTCTTTTCTTTGACAAGTGTACTGCCGACCATTTTGCGGATAGTAGCACTAGAAATATGACAAACTTCTTTATTTTCGCAAATGACGTAAAATGTCGTAAATTTGACAACCGATTTCCACTACTTCGTTCGACGTAATATCGTAATAACAGATACACCATTCGGTGCAGAATTTTATTCCCTACACTTTACTACTGTACATTGTTTACAATAGTCTGCTTCATACTAATGCTTTTAGCGAAAAACTGAAAATAGTTACAAAATTTCGTGGTTTTTAAGCCACAGAAACTTTTTTCGAGGCCTTTAGAATAGGCATAATTGGTTTTTCACTAATGGCCACATCATATACTTTTGTTTTAAAAAAATATCGCAACTTTTGCTCGCAGACGCCTTTTTTTTGGACAAAGCTAAGATAGATTTGCACAAACGAGAACTATACATGCCGGGGCACCTCGGCCTCTTTTGAGAGGTGTGTGATCCGGGGTCGAAGACCTTGGGCATACGGTATGAGTTGTCTGTTATTCCTATTGGAATAGTCGGCCAGCTGCCTCCTAAACTGGTCGAAGAACAGTGAGGGGAAAGCTGCGACCCCACAGCCAACCCCACTCCCGCCATCGGAAGGGCGTGGGACAAGTACCAAATGCCCGACCTACATGATGCAGGTTTTTCTAGTGTTTTCCCTGCATTTTTTAGGCGAATGCCGGGTAGGACCCTAAAACCATAGCCCGGGGTCCCTAGTTAACCCTTGGCTACCTTCCTCTACCCTTCCGCATCCCCCCTTTCAAATCCCTTCCTATGCTATTAAAGGGGAGTTGCCCAAATTGGATTACCCTCAGGTAGCCTGTTGCCCTAAAAAAAAAATTAGTGAAGAAGTGACAACCTAAATCTAACTGTTCCTAGTTCCGTAAACACCTTCGACCAATAGTGCCTTAAATCTCTGTCGCGTCACGTTACGGTCTCTTGGGGCGCAGTAATTTAAAACAAATGTGTCACGTTTTTTAATTATAATTCTTTCCACATTTGTGCTAGGTGTTTGTCGCCCCCCACAGTACCGTTTCTCGAGTTTTGAAGAATATGTGTACCAATTTTTGTTGCAATCTGTCCACGCTTTTAAATTTGTATAGAAATTAACGTATTACATATATACATACAGTTATACATACTTTTTTTTATTATATAGACTGCTAAATAATTAAATCTAACTGCAATTAACGAAGCACGTAGTCTCATGAAAGTATGCAGTGTTATATATGCATAATGATTCTAAAAATTAAATATGTTCAAAATATCCAGCATTTGCTAGAACCACCCGCACAGTCATACCCATACAAAGTCTAGGCTACACATACAAGAATAAATTGCCACTATGTCGTATTCATTTTACACGTACCCCTCGTCTTGATCGCACCTGTAATATTATTTTTCTCAACAACGTATAACCTATACACCAATGTTCATTTACTCACGTTTCAATTCAAGTCATTTTGTTCCGGCGCCATAACTTATAGTGATTATTCCGGAGATAAATATAATTTAAGTAATATCAGCTACAATTTACTTACATTTATTTTATTTACAGAATTTCCAACCCAATAATATTTTTTTTATACTAGCTGGGTGCTCGGCGTTGCCCGAGATGTCGTTATCCATAACCCCCGATTTGACTCCAATCTTTACACATCGACATTCAAATATGTGATATTATGATGATATACACACACAACAATTTTTTTCACGAATATCGTTAGAAATAATTCGACAGTTCTGGTGATTAGTAGCTCAGAAATTGTGCAGGTAAAACGTTCTTCCCAAAAATAGTATATAAATTAGCTGATTTATTATCACTCACAAAGAATTTAATCAGAAAAAATTTGTGTTAACCTAACCTGAAAATTTTGTTTAACGACACAGATTAGACGCAGTAATTTTACAATTGTACAGAAATACATTGTCCAGTAAAATTAATTGTACTTTTAATCCAATCTAAATGTTCCTACTTCCGTACATACTTTTGACCCAAAGTGCATTATTTTAATAACAATATAAAATTATTTATTGGGGATTCCGTACGTATTTATACACACATTACTTACGAATCGTACCTTGTTATCGTCTGAAATATTATACAAGATACAATTGAACTTTATGACCAGCTTTATACAATAAAATTAAATAATTCTACGCCGACATACATTCGAAACACAGAATGTAAACAAACGACGCCATATTTTTTAAAATAAAAACTTATCTTTTCGGCAAGGAACTTTAAGTATTTCATATTGTATTTTATTATCGTTCGATAAAGTATTGCTGGATTAAATTTTATTTATTCAATAAAAACATTTCAGCTTTATTTCATTAGGAAAAAGGGAACTATATTTTATGTCTCGCCAACGTACGTGACGTCACGGTCCCTTGGCGCGCAGTAATTTAACACTAAATAATAACATTAACTCTTACGGGAAAATTTGCAAAAATAATTCAACTACAATTCTTTCCACCTTTAGGCTATGGGGTTTGTCACCCCCACAGTACCGGTTCTCGATTTTGGCAGAATACGTATACCAATTTTTGTTGCATTCTGTCCACGCGATAAAATTTGTATAAAGAACAACGTAAATACATACATACATACAAATATACATCCTTTTTTATTATATAGATAAATTAATTTACGTGCTTCTTTAGACAGTAACGACAAAGATGCTCTGTCTCTCAGCCACGTCACAGATACTCCTCCTCACGAAACATAATATCTTTTACAGATAATAATAGTAGTATATACAAACATAATAAAACAAAAATAATTAATTAAATTAGCTATATTACAAGCTTTTTTAAAAAAAATTGTAATGCTTTTTATTTCTATTTCATTTAATAAATATTAATTAAAAGTAAGAACTATAACTATTTAAATTAAATAAAAACCCATGAAGAAATACATATTATATCATAAGGATTTTTAAATACTGTATATATAGTAACAAATAAAATAATATGCAAGTTTCTGGCTTTAATAATATTATTTGTTTCGCGCTAACGTCACCAACTGTCACATCACGATCTCTGAATTTATTTCTCGCCACAAAGAACAGATAACTTCAAGTTAGGCGCCAATAACTATTAGTTCCAAGCCGAAATTATTCAGACTGATTTCACCAGAATGTTCCGTACAAAAACAATGTTATTCTGTACTACTGAAGGTACTACCAAGATCATAGCTTTTTAATGACGATTAAATACTTATACATGCGAAGTCTTTAGAATTAAAAAATCCGCCTTGTCTTGTCCGTGTTATTAAAAATGTTTTTCAACTGAGTCAACGCAAAAGCTATGAGAAACGTTGAACAGCATCGAATCCCCAGAGCTCTGTGAGAATTCATCCGCAAACTTCTTTCACATTTGCACATTAATGATACGAAGGCCTTATTTGAAAAGTATAATGTAACTTTTCCGACCGTCCACGTCAAAATATATTAAACGCTGAGCTGCGTGGAAACGAGTTACATTTCTCTCGCCGTTGTACAAGCACATATGTAGAGAAATAAACATATTAAAAAGAACTCTCAAGGGTTTTTTTATTCTTTGATCGTAAACGTACATTAGAATTTATTCTCTGATGAGACGGAATTAAGAGCAAAATTATTCTTAATTATAGAAGGTTCCCTTCCCTGCAGTAACACCGACCTCTGACAGAGACTAGGTTACTCCTGATTTCCTTAAATATATTGTGGTATACAAAATATATTAATAAAATAAACCCACCACGTTAGAGTCAAATTATGTAATATTCAAAAACTATTAATGGAACAAAGGAAGAAAGTTAATAGGATTTTACCTTGAAGTTATACAAATTTATTTTTAAGAAACAACAAAAGATTATTTAATTACAATTTCGATTTACATTGAATTTTAAACATTTTTATGTTTTTAACAAATGCCTCAGCTTTAATGAGAAGCAAAAACTTCAGGGCCGTTTATAGGGCCTATAATAAAGATAGTGATTTGCAATTTTCACCAAAGTTAAAAAAGAAAATACGTATTTAATTTATAATAACAAATTTCTATATAAGAATCCAACAACAAAAACTAGAAAAATACGAAAAATCTAGAGAAATCTGGCGGTAAATAATATTTACATAAAAGTTTACAGAACTACGTTTCTATATACCATTTCTATTCAGAACTTCCGGTTTGTGCACTCCACAGTTATTTTAATTTTTTTTAAAAAAATTTTTATTTACAGGCCATAGCACTGACTTAAATCGTTTCACTTCACAGAAATAAAGGCGATTCTCTACTTTACTCTTTCACTTAATATTGACCCCTCAACACTTTACTGTTTTCTTTAATACATACGCTGAATGCGACTTCCACTGGCAGGGCCGCCTCAACAGACTCCCGTGACCACTGCGGCCAGGCCCCAAAACACTCTCGCCATGACTACTCTCGTCAGGCCCTTCAAACACTCTGCCCGGTCTCCCAAAACACACTCGCCATGACTACTCTAGTCAGGCCCTTCAAACACACACCAGCTGTTCTCCTCCAAGGTTCTGAGTTTGTACGCTTTTCGACAATAATCACGTATAAATCTCTACACATAGTTCTTGCGCCAAACAATGCTCTGGCCTCAATAATTACGCCAACAAGAATATAAAAGAAAAAATTTAAATTAAATGTACATTTCAAATTGTTGATATCTAAAATATGTTTATAATAATATGATATAAAACGCTGCTTAGTGTTTTATTTATTTTCCAGTTATTGGTATGACATGAAACCCGGATAAAATAATGCTGTATTTGATTTTACACAGTTGGTTCTACTCTCTCTCTCTCTCTCTCTCTCTCTCTTTCTATATATATATATATATATATATATATATATATATAAATGTCTGTGAAACCTTTTAGGAGAGATACGAAGAGGCTACCTTTGGGTATGCCTTTTCCTCTCCGTTTTTGAACTAAGGTTCCCACAAGCCGAAGCACCTCGGCCTGTTTTCAGAGGTGTATGTTCCGGGGTCGCAGACCTTGGAATCGACACTAATATCGGTCTTTTTTCCATTACTCTTTATGTAAACCTCATACAATAAGGGTGCTTCCCTCTGAAACTGAATTTTGAATCGCACCCTTATAACCCCACTCCCAGGAGCTGAACTACAAATTAAACAGTATGCTAAATGTAAGAATTAAACTCATTGACATCTATTATTGTGGTTGGTACTTTAAGGGGTTGAAACCTAACACTAACCACATCTGGATAGAAAATATTAATCACATACACCCCGAAAAGTAATGAATCAATTATTCGACCGTTTTAGCATCTTTTTAAATTTCTCCCCCATTCACCCCTTTGGAGTTGCCTAACGCTTCGAAAGGCCGTCATAAACCTTCACGGGGGAACGCATAATAACTCATTATAGTTTCATCGCAATCGGATGAATGGTTTAGGAGCGTATAGTCACAGACATTGTTTTTTTTTAGGGAAACAGGCTACATGAGGGTGATCTACATTGGGCAACTCCCCTTTAATAGCATAGGAAGGGATTTGAAAGGGAGGATGTGGAAGGGTAGAGGAAGGTAGCCAAGGGTTAACTAGGGCCCCCGGGCTATATTTTAAGGATCCTACCCGGCATTCGCCTAAAGAAATGCAGGGAAAACCCTAGGAAAACCTGCATCGGGTAGGTCGGGCATTGGGTACTTGTCCCACGCCCTTCCGATAGCGGGAGAGGAGTTTGCTGTGGGGACGCAGCATTCCCTTCTCCGTGCCTTGACCAGTTTAGGAGGCAGCTGGCCGACAATTCCAATGAGAATAGCGAACAACTCTTACCGTATGCCCAAGGTCTGTGACCCCGGAACATACACCTCTCAGAACAGGCCGAGGTGCCTCGGCTTGTGGGAACCTTAGTTCAGGAAAAGGTATCCCCAAAGGTAGCCCCTTCTTATCTCTCCTAAAAGGTTCTGCCTAAGAGAGAACATCCCTCGCAGGTTACCAGCGAGAGAATTTACGGATGTAAAATTGTGAGTTATAATAGAATCAACTGGGAATTATACAGTGAGGAAGTGGCAAAGTGATATTTCATAAGAACCTGTTGATGAATGTGAATTGAATTGCTTTATCTCGTAGTTAATATAATCCAAAGACAAGTAATAAAATCTCGTCGTAGTACCTAAAGATGATTTGTTGAGTTCATTTGAGATACTAAAATAAACTCATTTTATTAACTCATACAATACAGAATTCTATTAAGTGAAATCGTCTCCAAACATCCATTTACACATTTTTTTACAACGCTTCAGCAAATTTCCACCAGAGATATATCCATCTTCCTCTCTCATCATTCCGCCAGGGATATTCTTCTCTCCTGTTCCTCTTCTTCATACATACATTTTTCCGAATAATACTGAAAACTACCTAGGTGACTTTTTCTAACGGAAAAGAACTTAAGACTGAAAATTCAACTAAGAAGTAAAATAAAATAGAAATATTTAAGGTTCAAAGAACATAATATAAAACATTATATAACCTTAAGATTTATATATATATGTATAGATATATTGTGGTAATCATTAAAATCAAAGGAAAAATGCCTCACGTTACAGCACTATTTGTAGTGATTTAAATATTAAAATGTTAGGATGTTTAAATCAGAATCAAGACTTTAAAATAAACAAACAAATTAATTTATTAACGGACAAACAATTAAACTTACATAAGTTTTCAAATGAATTTACAACAGTTATTAAGAAATTAACTTTTAATTTACGTTATTAATGAATCTTTTACAAAGACTATATCTCAGGGTCGTTTACTGTGCCTTTAATAAAGAACTACTTGTTAACAATTGGAATTTTATGAAGCTATCATGGGATTAATTAATCAATATACAATGCAAAAAGAAAACACATAAAATATGAACTTGACGACAATACCTTTACTTATGAGTTTACAAATAGTAATTCTGTGAAATTTTAACTTACAGTCTCTGGTACTCAAGGAAATTTGGCTCGTTCGTACCCACACACACTTATCGCACTTTATAGACAGGCCATTTTTAATACTGATTCTAATAAACACCTTTAGCTTGCAACATGGTTCACTGTTCGTTTAGGAAATACGCTCGTTCCGAAGTTTATTAACTGCACGATGCAGTTGACTTGGCTCCCAAAATCTAAGACAATGGTCTAAATCGAGAATATAATGATTTAGATTAAACGCTCTAAACATTCATCGTTCAATATTACGTGGTTGTTTCACAGACTGCAACTTGGAAAATGTTCTAAATGTTTTAGACGTTGTTACATGTATCCAGACACTTTCTGGATTTTATACTTTTCGTCAGACCACTGCTAAATTTCCAAGACGACTTTCCTGGAGCTCGGCTCCTCACAGACTCTGCTCTACGCGTCTAGCGAACCAAAACAGCCTACAATTACCCACAAACATGACATTCTTGCCACATTCTTATGCGAGTCCAAATTTATGTTTATCAATTAATTATTTCGTTTGCATTAATTATTTCCTTTATATATAGTCTCAATAAGTTTATATGGTGCTTCATATTAAGGTCTTTTGGCCCTTGTTATTTATCTTTGATTATAGATATTCGATCAATTTCCAGTCTGAAATTATTCGCCGTTAGAAAAAAATACGCCAATCTGTGGCAAAGCATCCGAACCTTTTAAATTATTTTTTTTAAGGATTTGTTTCTCTATTTTAAGTTTGTCTGTTCGAAGGTCGTTTCTAGTATTATAAGTTTTAACAGACGTTATTTAATATGTCATTTTTCCCTACACAAATGAAAATATTTTAATTTACGTAGTCAATTAAGCGTTTTACAACTCATTATCTTTCAGTCGGAAATCTCGAATGGATCTTTTCGAGGAGTAAACTTGTAATATGTTACACCTGCGTTACTGCCCCACTTTGGATTAAGATGGCAGATGTGACCTTAATATAATGAAGCTTACAGAATCGTATTTAAAGTTCCGTTGCAGTTAAAGAAACCTCCACCCAACTGTGTAATTTCTACTAACTTAATTCGCTCTTTCCTTTCCTGATCGTGGGGGCTGATATTTGCACACGGGACCCTAAATTCCGAAGCGTGGGACGATACCCCCACGTCACGGATATAATTCCTTTAAAATGGTTCTCGCCGGAATCGCATTCCAACTCAGCAAGACCAGGAAGTTATTCGTGGGGCTCTCACACGAGAGCGTCACGCGTGTGGAAGATTGAAAATGAAAAAGTGAGGTTATGTGAGAAATTGCCGTCTAGACTACATTTTCTTTGTTCATTTCACATTTATAGGTTTAAGCATCTTACAGCTACAGCCATACGTGTAATCTGGTAATCAGGACTACAAAAACAACAACATAATATTAACGTGGAATAATATAAAAAATTGCAAACTAAAGAGAATTGGGAAAAAAATATAAAAATAAATAAATATATACTAATGTTTTGAAAATTAAAAATAAGGAATATGGTCAAATAGAGACAATAGAAATGATGATATAAAAAGCAGACATCGTTTTTGGCAACTTTATTCCTTTCTTCACGTGCGGAGAAAGCTAAAAACAAAAGCCTAGAGCGACACAACTGCACAATACAGTTGTCAAATTCAAAAGCCTACGATAACTAAAAACACAAGAGGCTATAGCGACTCAACCTCACAATACAGTTGAAAAGCACAAAACAGAATAATATAATAAATAAGAAAATTTTAAAAATAATATTTATATTATATAATATAAATGTATAATAAATGTCTTAATAAAATACATAAAGTTTTTTTTATATAATACTTGATTTTGTCAAATGAAGTGTGCGGTTGTCTCTCTCTAGGCACTTCTGTTTTTATTTTTATTAGAACCTGAAGCAAGGAATAAGATTTACAGAAACGTTGTGTGGTTTTATCAACACGTCTTTTGTCCGTATTTGGCTATTTTTCTACTTATGAATTTTTTTTATCTCTGTTTGGTAACCTTAATGGTCTCATACCCTCAATTTACTATACCCATGATTATTAATTCTTACGTCTTAATAAAGTTTCAAAACATGGGCACTTAAAGTTGATACACGTAATAGAAATTACGTGATGTTTAAATAAAAAATTCCCTCATAAATTAATTTACAATTCCTGTAAATCACCTATTATTTATTTAATTTTATTAAGTATTAAGTCAAAGATAATGTAAATATATGTAGTAACTCCTTCCTAGACATCACTGTAACTCAAAATAGAAAATTAATTTTAAAAACTTCAGGTTGATAAAGCAGATTTATAATACGAGTAGTATGCCGCATTAATTGTTCTGCGCTCATGCAAAAAATCAAGGTGCAGCTGGCCACGCTGGTCAAAACCTTGCCAGCCGATAATCGTGACTTGGCTTTCACTGGTCCGGTTTCTCCTTTCTTCCTCCACTCCATACTCGCTTGTTTCGACTCAGGGGTGTAGTGATGCACCCACGTTTCATCACAGGTGACAATGTCTCCTTCTTCCCGAAATCGTGTAAGAAGACGCTCACACACTTGAAAACGATTCAGTTTCTGGTCAACTGTGATAAGGCGAGGAACCCACCTTGCGATACCCTAGCTCCTCTGAGAGTATAGAGTAAGTGCTCCCATAACTTATTCCAACCTCAATTACAATATCCGAAGTTGTTAGACGCCTATCACCTTCAACAAGTTGACGAACACTGTCGATGTTGCCCGCTGTAATGCTGGTGCGGGGTCTGCGGTCATGGCCCTCCACGAACTGTTTATGCCCAGCAAACACTCTAGCTCGCGACAGCGTCTCTTCCCCGAACTGTGTAGTCAATCTTCTCAAGATTTCGGCCGGTTTTACACCTGCAGCTAAAAACTTGATAACAATACGTTGCGCAATAGAGGGAGGTACCTCCTGCTCGGACATCGTAACGATGGACACTGAGCGAGTCTATGATGATGAGTAACGTGCTTCCCCCACTCCTGACAAACCAACCTAACAGCCAATAACAGCGGAACGTTCTTCCATCACTATTGCGCGCGCAGGTCCAAAAGTCTCGTTTATATTTGATTCACCCTCGTAATTATATCAAGTTTTTTTTCTTGATCCATAAATTATTGACCCTGTTTTTTTTAAAAAAAAAGAGTTTGAAGAAAACTCAGCTTTATTGTGAGAAATATTTGAGAACGTTGCAATAAGACATTGGATTTCATTTCGGATGCAAAAGACAGTAAATTGCGAAATGGTGGAAACTTTGAAGCTGTTAATATATATATATATATATATATATATATATATATATATATATATTTATAGTCGTCCGGTAGAATTAGGCTAATTTTAAGTTTTACATATTCAAAATATTCTTCTCCTCATCCGCAGTGAAGTGCTAAGATTCCAAGGCTTTGAAAGATAGGTTTACCGTCACCTCTACAATCTTTGGCGTATATTATTCTTGTGACTTCTTTGGTTGTTAGTCCGCATTGGCGCAACGTGAAGTGCGCTACTTTTTTTTAATTGAAACGAATACCCAGGATAATTCCCTGTTGATTGAGTGTGACATTGCAGGACCATTACTTGTGACAAAGTCGGCCCTCTGATGCTGCACGTGGGCTGCGCAGGGTTTATGTTTGACGCAGTGTTATCGCGTGTCCCTCGTCATTGTGGTTGTCCTGCGGGGGCGGACGTACTTACCAACTCATTTCACAAATGGGGTCATCGGCCCTCGTCCTCCCTTCCGGTCGAAGATATGAAATGACGGGGAGTAATGAAGTTGATTTATTTTTTTTAAAAAAAGGGGCAGCGCCTTCGTCATTATCGTGTCTCCCCTCAGCACTTCTTCTAAATGAGAAAGACATAATATATTATGCCCGTCCCTGTTAGGGATCCACTTTGATATTTTTCCAGTCTTCAAAAGATAAAATAGAAATAAACAGACCCATATATGAAGTTACTAATAAAATAAATTTATTAGATGTTATTTGATATTTTATTATTTAATTTACAAGTTATCTGATATGTATGAATCTAATAAAAACAGTGTGTTTGTACGTTTGTATCTATGTATTTATATAAATATACAAATCTATACCCGTGGATCAAATTTCACCAACGTACACGCGTTCTTTGCGACCAGACAACGAACATCGTCGGTATGAGTCACCCCCAGGAGCGGGGGTGGAAATATTCAAACATGCTAAAACGATTGATATCAAAGTCCGATAAATATTTTTATTTAGAGGTACAAGAGATTGACAGCGTTTCTACCGATGTTATGTGTGTAAAATTTCAACCCCTTACACCATGGAAAACCCTTAGGAGTGGGGATGGAGGGGAGTTACATAAATATAACACGTAAACAACCGAGATTGGAGTCAAATCCACGGTTATGGATGTCGTTGAGTTTAATTGACATTTAACCCAAAGGGGCGGGGGGTGGACGGGATTGGAAATTTTGAAACATGCAAACACGGTCGATATTTGCGTCGAATAAATATTTTTCAGGCATAATTAAATTGATAGTAATTCTACCGAGGTTGGTTGTGTATAATTTCAACCCGTTTCGGCGTGGAAGGGGAGCACGCTTAGGGTTGGTGGAGGAGGGAGTTAAAATAAAATGCTAAAACAACCGAGAGTCGAGTCAAATTGGTGTTATGGATGCCGCTAAAGTTTGTTTATGTCAACCTGAGCAACGCGCGGTGGTGGGTGTGAGAGGGACGGGATTGGATGGAGGTTCGCGGGGGCAGAAATTTTCAACCATGTTAACTTGCTGATCTTTGCGTCGAGTATGTATAGTTCTGGATCAATTAAATTCATAAAATTATTCTACACGTTCTCTGTGTATAATTTCAGCTCCTTTCGAGCTTGGGTGGGGATCATCCTTAAGGGTGGGGGTGGAGTTGCATAACATGAAAATAACGCAAAACAAACGAGATTCGAGTCGTATCCGGGGTTATGGTTTTCAATAGGTTGAATTTTGACATTCAACTTGCCGTTCAACTCCCCCCAAGCGCGGGAGATTTCAAATATGTCAAACGGTCGATATTTGCGGGGAATAAATATATATTGGGGTCAATAACATTGATTGTATTTCTACTGATGCTGCTTTTGGATAACTTGAACCATTTTCGTCATAGGAGGTGGGCTTATTTAGGGCCAGGGGTCAAGGTACATTATATAAAAATAACGCAAAAGTAACCGGGATTGGAGTTAAATCGGGGGTTGGGGATATATGACAACCCGGGAAACGTCAGGCAGCCAGGTAGGAATGTAATAAAAGCCTTTAAAAAACACTGTCAATTTACTAAAACATTTTTGGTTATATATTGTAATAATTAAAAGTGGATAAATGAATTAAATTAGCCCCATGTTGATGAAGCCAATTTATGTAATAACTAAAAGGTGGTCTTAATCAAAAGAACGAAATTATTCAGATTTAAAAATTTATTCTTTAAAAGTACAAATTGTAATCCCTACTTTATACGCCGAATTTCATCAAGTTAACAAACGAATAGTTTATTTCCATTTTGCAATTCGTGGCGTTCTAGGAAAAACACAACTTTATATTTTACAATCAAATACGTCGAAATTCTCTTTATTTCAGGGTCATTACTGGGTTTGATAGTAAGAACAATCCAATTTAATAAACTAATATTAATAATTCAAACTAATTGAAGCTAACTTAATACAATCTTAAAATAAACGAAATGCAAGAAACGAAATGAAAAGAAAAACGAGCGAAATCTGACTTCTACCTTTAATCCTCGTTTACAGATTTTAAATAATTGTTTTGTACTCACGAATTGTCTTTCTGGTGCCCGATCTGATTCTTGGAGCTTGAGGACAACACTCACTAAAAAGGCCATTATTCACTGATTCTACACATTAAATTTTTAATACACACGGTCGATATTCTCGTTCTCTGCCACCTGGAACTTTGGATCAGCCGCCCCTCAGTCAGCCCTCGGACATAGGTCTCCTTGGTGCCTCTATGCGAAATTTAGTTCAGTCTGTGTGAAGCAAAACTTCTTGCTTCCAAATTTGCGATTATTATTTGAGTCTCTCTGTCAAAACTGTTTACTTGCGTTTTATGTAAACTAACAGATCTCGCAGTTGGACTTCTTGGACCGCGCTATTCATACTTTTTAAATCAGCATCCACATTTTCCGATTTAAGTTCCCGTGTGGCTGAACTGTTTCGCCTCTCGCCGCAGACTCTTACTCAATGAATTTCTCTCCGCGACTGGCGTTTGGGCTCGAACTTTCGGCGTGAGTTCGCTAACAATGGCTCGACCTTACATTGTTTCTTTTGATATATATTTTCGCCGATAACAATCCAATTTAATTAAAATAATTAATGGCCTCTTTAATTGGTTTTACAATATACTTTTTATGTATCAAACCACATATTGTCCTTTTCATATCTTTATTTTCTTAGATATATATAAAATATATGTTTGCCATAATCATCTGTCATCTCCAGTATAATGACTTCAATGAGTTTTATCAAGTGCATTACGTTGTATCCTCGTTCATAACATAGTATGTGTACGTGTATCACTGTATCTTCAGATACAGCTTAGATTTACCCATTTCTAGTGGGAGGTAAGTTGGCATCCTTCAGGTCGATGAGGAATTTCTTGCGAGTGTGTGTGTATGCAGGGCAGTGCTGAAGGACGTGGTTCATCTGCACAGCAGACATGTCGGTTTCGCGGTGCTGGAAAATAGATAGTTAAAAATTTATGGATCGATCTTATTCTAGAAATAATCACTTGGGTTCTTCTGGAAGCAGTCTTGGATGAGCATAGATTCTCTCCCTCTGGTAGATTCCTGTTATTCCTAGCTGGAGGATCGTTGCCACTTAAAATACATATATACCTTGTATTTTCTCTATTCTAGTCAACGAGGCGTTTTACAACAGATGGATGATGTATTTTTTTGTCCTGACGCAGAGTGTCTGCGGATTGATGAGGGTGCTGAAGATGTCCCCAACGGGACGCAACGGCGCCCCGCGTTCCTCGGATGGGGCTTCTCTGCGGAGCCTGAGCTCGGAGGACGTGTCCACGGCGACCGTCGCGGGCGGCCATTGCTGCGCCCGGGCCTCGAACCCGGCCAACCGCAGAGGGAGGCGCCTGCAGCTGCTGCAGATGCTGGCGTTGCCCTTCGTGCCCGTGCTCGCCCTCATCGTGCAGACGTCCCTCTCGCTGCAGGACATTCTCACCTACCGCAAGGAGGTCACCGACATCGAGGCGCAAGTAAGCCACAGTCCTTAGATTACTTCGGACACTTCAACTGTTACGTTAACGTGGTAGAAAAAAAAAGTTCCTCGGCGTCGAGACAGAGTGAAAGTAAGCGAAGTTGACGAGACAGTAACAAACTTAGAGAGTAAGAACTTGTAGCTGAAACAATATCTCGGGATAAGAACCTAACTGGGACCGCTGCGTGCTATCACAGGAGACCGATCGCCGAGAGCCTGCGAGAGGATTCTTTCGCAGGTAACCTGCGAGGGATGTTCTCTCACAGGCAAAACCTTTTAGGAGAGATACGAAGGGGCTACCTCTGGGTATGCCTTTTCCTCTCCGTTTTTGAACTAAGGTTCCCACAAGCCGAGGCACCTCGGCCTGTTCTGAGAGGTGTATGTTCCTTGGGCATACGGTAAGAGTTGTCCGCTATTCCCATTGGAATAGTTGGCCAGCTGCCTCATAAACTGGTCGAGGCACGAAGAAGACAATGCTGCGTCCCCACAGCAAACTCCTCTCTCGCTATCGGGAGGGCGTGGGACGAGTACCCAATGCCCGACCTACCCGATGGAGGTTTTTCTAAGGTTTTCCCTGCATTTCTTTAGGCGAATGCCGGGTAGGATCCTTAAAATATAGCCCCGGGGCCCTAGTTAACCCTTGGCTACCTTCCTCTACCCTTCCGCATCCCCCCTTTCAAATCCCTTCCTATGCTATTAAAGGCGAGTTGCCCAACGTGGATCATCCTCATGTAGCCTGTTGCCCTAAAAAAACGTGCTCTCACGTTTACATTTTCATTTTTTTGTCTCTCTTAACTATGCCACTCCACCTAAATTCTTACACACTTCTGCTTCTCGTAGATTCCTTCAACATTCTTCTCCAAGTAAGGCTATAAATATCTAGATTTATTTTAATAACTTTTAGTCATGCATTAAAGCAACACAAGCATGCAGACTTGAGTTATAATAATAATTAAGGTTCCTTCTAGGAAAGTAAAGACACAATCGATTGACTAATGTAAATCTGTCTCTACACAAGGAGAAACGTACTCTCTTACGTCAACGTCTGAAGTTACAAGAATCGTTGAAATTTGTAACATATTCTGCCATTACAATGTATGTAAACACACAAAACGGAATTGTACAAAATATTCACCCCTGAAGGGATGACACTAGAGCTGAAAGGTTGAAGTGATGTTTCAACCAAACAAAAAAGTACCCGATACGAAAACTAAAGATTCTCTGTAGAGCTTGACCATGTTCATAGGACTAAAAATGTACAGTTTTAGAGAAAAAAAAACACTATTTATCTTCTCTGCTCCGCGGAAATGACGTCACTTTCGACCAGGGCACTGTAGTCTATATAACTTAATGTCATGATTGTTTTGTACTGGTATTTTGAACAAATGTGTTTTAAAACCACATTTAAAGATCTTATTTCCTTCTGCCAAGTCTCGGTATATCTTATTTTCAATTTTTCAACGGGGATTTTGAATAATATTATTTAACAATTATATATTATAATAACATTTTAATATTTGTTATTCAGTATTATCAATATTACAGAAAGTAATTTTAGATATATAAAACACTTAAATTAGTATGGTAGAGGGATACTAATATTTAAACATTTCAACTTTCTGTTTGTAGGTGTAGACAGGCTACGTATAGGGTAATCCACATAGTGGCAACTTCCCTCTTATAGCATAGGAAAGGGACTGAAAGGGGGGATGCGGCAAATAGAGCAAGATAGCCAAGCGTTAACTAGGGCAACAGGCTACATGAGGGTAATCCACTATGGGCAACTCCCCTTTAATAGCATAGGAAGGGACTTGAAAGGGGGGGATGCGGAAGGGTAGTGGAAGGTAGCCAAGGGTTAACTAGGGCCCCCGGGCTATGGTTTAAGGATCCTACCCGGCATTCGCCTAAAGAAATGCAGGGAAAACCCTAGAAAAACCTGCATCGGGTAGGTCGGGCATTTGGTACTTGTCCCACGCCCTTCCGATGACGGGAGAGGAGTTTGCTGTGGGGACGCAGCTTACCCCTCGCCATGCCTTGGCCTGTTTAGGAGGCAGCTGGCCGACTATTCCAATAGGAATAGCGGACAACTCTTGCCGTATGCCCAAGGTCTGCGACCCCGGAACATACACCTCTCAAAACAGACCAAGGTGCCTCGGCATGTGGGAACCTTAGTTCAAAAAAACCAGAGAGATGTGAGAGCATCCCCAAAGGTAGCCCCCGCCAGAGCTCTCTGGGAAGGTTCACCTGCGAGAAATCCTCTCGCAGGCTTCCTTCTGTTTCTCAGTTTAGGAGGCTTTTTTTTTTTAGGGCAATAGGCTACATGAGGGTAATCCACTTAGGGCAACTCCCCTTTAATAGCATAGGAAGGGATTTGAAAGGGGGGATGCGGAAGGGTAGAGGAAGGTAGCCAAGGGTTAACTAGGGCCCCCGGGCTATATTTTAAGGATCCTACCCGGCATTCGCCTAAAGGAATGCAGGGAAAACCTTAGAAAAACCTGCATCGGGTAGGTCGGGCATTGGGTACTTGTCCCACGCCCTTCCGATAGCGGGAGAGGAGTTTGCTGTGGGGACGCAGCTTACCCCTCGCCATGCCTCGGCCTGTTTAGGAGGCAGCTGGCCGACTATTCCAATAGGAATAGCGGACAACTCTTGCCGTATGCCCAAGGTCTGCGACACCGGAACATACACCTCTCAAAACAGACCGAGGTGCCTTGGCATGTGGGAACCTTAGTTCAAAAAAACCAGAGAGATGTGAGAGCATCCCCAAAGGTAGCCCCCGCCAGAGCTCTCTGGGAAGGTTCACCTGCGAGAAATCCTCTCGCAGGCTTCCTTCCTCTGTTTAGGAGGCCTTTTTTTTTTTTTTTTTTTTTTGGCAATAGGCTACATGAGGGTAATCCACTTAGGGCAACTCCCCTTTAATAGCATAGGAAGGGATTTGAAAGGGGGGATGCGGAAGGGCCGCCAGAGCTCTTTAATACGCAATTTTAATCTCAAAGTGACTGTGGGTTGTAATAGAGAAAATGTTTTAACGTAATTTTGTAGTTGCAATATGGAGAGGCGACCCGGTCGTGGCATACGATGTGGAGCGCAGGTGGTGACAGGTGCTGCCTGCGCTCTCGTGGGGTGCGTAGGAGCCGTTGCATCGTCGATGGCGGACAAGCTGTTGACTGTCGAAAATCCTTGCACGTGTATCTACGTCGCCGACGTAAATGTAAATTGAACTCACCCCTTTCCTCATAAGAGCTGAAATTAAATGAAAACCCTCTCATTCAGTATTATATGTTTGACATCCCACTGTCTTATAAATCTTCTGCCCTTCCACTCAACTCTTGACGCGTCTGTGCCAGGTAGTCAGCAAGTGAATAACACACGCATTCCACCTCCAGAGTCCATCCAACGCCAAGCTAAAATAAAGAAAAGAATTCACACTTTTTTTTCTCTGCAATTTTGTGTTTACACAAGACACTAAAATCCAAAATTACTCATAAAAGTGCCTACTGGCTTGTTACCAACCGTAATTGCTCCCTCAAACTGTTTGATCACTTTTAAACAGCCTGTTTCTCTTCGCTGACCGAAAAGAATTACAAACAACCGTTAATCGACCATTTGCCTCATCAGCTTAAATAAACATTTCTTGATTCGCGAAACTCTTTGATCTATAAACACCTTTTCCCAATTAACATTAATACTTCATCTATATATAAATTATACGTTGATTACGCTCGTTAATTTAGAATTCTGTGTTTTGGTTAAGATGTTTCATTTAATTGTTTTTATTAATTTAAAATATTCATTAACTTTATTAACATGAAACAACGTAAAGAAGCACAGGTATTTGGTTAGTTTAATTTAAGGTTATTAAGTAGGAAGAAGATCCACAACATTCTCCAATATTGTTAAAAATTTGATATTTGGAAGTTTTCGACCTATTTGGTATTTGCTAAAATCTTAAAATTATGTTTAAATAAAAATAAATGAAAAACATGTCATAAACTTCCGCGAATCTCTCTCTCTGAATATTTATCTGTGAACAGCCTTTATCAATCAAATGAATTTTACGTTATTTGTTGTCGATGAACTCTAGGTTAATTAATACAGCTCATAGAATAAGTATTTCTGTTTGCTATTTAATTTTAAAACATTATGTCGGTATAATTAGTGTACTTTTGAGCAATCATAGGCTGGAATTTTTTCCGCGTAACATGATTTTATGCCCCAACTAGCAGGTTGCCATAATTAAAGTCAGCGACATCCATAACCCCTGATTTCACATCATTCTCGCCTGTTTTCACGTTATTTTTATTTAGCGCCCTTCCACCCCCACTCGTAAGGATACTCTCCTCCCATTCCTAAAATGGTTGAAATTATACACGAAAAACATCGAGAGAAACACTATAAATCTCAATTTACCTTGAAAAATATTTATCCAAATTAGCATGTTTAAAAATTTCTACCCCCGTGGTAGACGTGTCTTACCTCCACAGTATTTCTTTCCTATTCAAAAGGAACATGCAGTCGAATTATGGTCTAATTTTCTTCTCTGGGAGAACATGCGGAACATGCACACACACAGTCTACTTCCTTTATTAGAATAGCTGGGTGCCCGGCGTTGCCCGGGTTGTCATGTATTCATAAACCCCCGATTTGACACAAATTTCGGTTGCTTTACCGTTATTTTTATGTAACGCCCCTTAAACCCCACCCCTAAACATGCTCCCCTCCCATGCTATAAAGGGTTATAATTATACACAGATAACATCGGTAGAAATACTATCAAACTCAGTAACTCTCAAAAAAAATTATTCAACGAAAAAATCTCCCGTGTTTTCATGTTAAAAAATTTTCAACCCCGCATCTAGTGGTTAAATGGCAAGTTGAATGTCATAATTAAACTCAGCGGCATTAATTACTCCGGATTTGACACCAATCTCGGTTTTATTCGCGTTATTTTATTGCAACGCCGTTCCACCCCCACCCTTAAGCGTGCCTCTTTCCCATACCATAAGGGTTTGAAATTATGCATCAATAACATCGGTAGAAACATTATCAATCACTCTGACCGCGGAAAATATTTATTCGACTCAAATATGGACCGTTTTAGAATGTTTGAAAATTGTCCACCCCCGCTCCTGGGGGTGGTAGGCGTGTCACAGCCCCACAGTAGCGTTTCTTGTGTTTTGAAGAATGTGTGTAGCAATTTTGTTGCAATCTATCGAAGCGTCTAAATTTGTATAGAAATTAACTTAACTACATACATACAAATATACATCCTTTTTTATTATACAGATTAAATACAATATAGGGAAAAGAGAGAATTGAAATTCGATTCCTGCTAATTTTACATGAACTGAAATCCTGAATTTACGATTTAAGGTAGGAATTATAACCACAGTTAATTCTACAAAAACAGCATTAGTAGATGGTAATGATTCCTATAGTAAAGAAAAACAAATCTGTCCCTAGGCAGATTTATTTGTGCGCGTCGTGTGGGATGGACGCAGAGATGTTACAAGAGCGTGTCAGGTATTTATCGCCCCCTGTGACACGTGGGGCCGTGAGTGATGGAGGGGCAAATGCCATTCAGGTCGAGTTTCGCCATGAGCCTCGTCCACGTGCTCTCGCAAAAAGAACGCCCACCAATCACAAACAGCTAGGCTTCTGCTATCAGCGTATTGGTCGTCACGATCGAATCTGGAGGAATACGATATTCAATTAGTTTAAGGCGCGTCGTAAAAGTTCCGATCCATTCAAACCAAAACTTATTTCCCCAGAGTTCATGGCTTCCTCAATTCCTGTCTTCCTTCGATATTGTTCGTCGACGAGTTTTAGGTTAATTACCAGCAAATAAGAATTTTGATTATGTTTTTTATATCTGATCGGTAATCACGAAACAGATTTCTGTAAGCGTTTTAGTAAATAATGTACAAACGTACAAATATTAATGGATCAAAATGTCATCAACAACGACGTGTCTACTTTTCGGCTCGTTTGAACCGGAAAGAAGTTTGAAATCATTTAAATAATAAAATCAATTGGTGCCCTTATACCGACACTTTTTATTTAATTTTTAATTATGACGACGTTTCGATACATTTTTTGTATCATCTTCAGGTATGTACCTAGAGAGGAAGTTTTTACAACTGATTAGATTTTATAGTATAACTGTACAAAGTAAACAAAGGCAAAATAAAGGAAACACACACAAAGAAAACTTACCAAATTAACATAATAAGCTAGCACAAATAAATGAAACAAGTTCTTAAATAAAAAGTGTCTGTATAAGGTCATCAATTGTTTTTATTAATTCAAAACAGATGTTAAATTAAAACTTTTATCATTTAAATAATTTTTCATATCCATGTAAAATTGATTGCAATAATTGCTCATTTTGTTATATCGGCCGGACTAAACGATCGTTGTTAACTAGAATTAAGGAACATGAAACCAATATAAAATTTCCACAGTTTAAGCATTGTTTGGATCATAATCATTCTTCCAATTTTAATAGTAACATTATTTTATATTAGGAAACTAATTTTAATAAAAGGCTAATATCAGAAATGTTACAAATTGTAATAATTAAATATAGTGGGCGCTTTAAAATAAAAAAACTTAAGTGAAAACTATTAAACAAGATTTATT
This sequence comes from Zhengitettix transpicula, assembly GCA_037074705.1. Classification (NCBI taxonomy): domain Eukaryota; kingdom Metazoa; phylum Arthropoda; class Insecta; order Orthoptera; family Tetrigidae; genus Zhengitettix; species Zhengitettix transpicula. The sequence goes on along the minus strand of CM073590.1, from coordinate 231,177,743 downwards.
ATAAAAATTAAAACACACATAATATACAAAAAATATTTGGGATCTCAGGGTCTTAAACTGGGTTTGATAAATGGGTGAATTTATACAATCAAAATTACATTTACCTTTTATGGAAGTTAATGCGTCTGAAACATAGACGAAATCTGTTGCGGAAGAAATAATACTACAGATTGAATTTAAACAGTTTTAAATTTCATCAGGAATTAACGATCTCGTTTTTTCGATAATTAAATAATTAAAGAACGATCTGACTTTTATCTTTTAAAAGTGGTTTACAAATGATTTTATAGTTTTTTTCTACTTACGGTCGCCCAGGTCTCATTTTTAGCTTTTCGTGCACATAATTTCGGAACATCACTGATTCTGAGTACTCACAGATTCTAAATGTTCACAGGCTCTAATTGGCGTAGATTTGTTAGTTGGTTTAACTTAAATTGGTTGGTTCTCGATGCTTTGCTGCAACCTGGATTTGCAGATCTCGTGACTTTAGTTGGAAATGTACTTCATTGGTTTGTCTATGGCCAGCAGGTTGAATTTATGCTCGGCCACCGATTACAACATTAGTTTCACTCTCTCCTTCCCGACTGAAGATTGCTTTACTTTTCAATATTTGAAAGCATATTTGTGACTGGACCACATTCTTTCGTTCTGAGACGGTAAAACTTTTCGTCTGTTCTATTTGCTGTCTGCTGCCCGACTCTAAAGCTTTCAAACTGTTCGCTGTCCGCTGCCCGACTGCAAAACTTTTTATAACATGAATTTTCTGGTCTTTATACCTCGCTGTTCTATGCCCGACTGACTTCCTCGTCTCGTAAATTTTTGAGCGCGTAAAATTCTCAGCCGATCGACAACAATACTTTCTTTGCATTGCCGCCTTGTTGCGGCGTCCACTCTATATCCACTAATAATGAGTCCTCTACAATCCAACTTTCCAATTAGCACAATGTCTTAATTACCAATTACTACAATATATTACGACAAAAATATTGTTTTTAAATATTGAACACGACACTTCTCAATTTAAACGGTATTTATGATGGATTATTAAAGAATCTTTGTTAATTTACATCTTGTATCCATATTCTTTGTAATGCGTTGTAACTTTGGCTATATACTTTGCAGTTTTTAGAATTTCATACCACGAGTAGGGAAGCAGCGTATTGGCTGCGGATAACTGCGTTGTCTTTGGATTAATAACACTGGAAGACGGTTAATATACGAATGAAGAAGTGCCACGTCTTTCTGGGCGAGACGTTCCTCGTTCCTGTCTATTTACCAAGAGTCTCCACTTCAAAACTCTCGGGGTTGTCTGTTACATGATTGCGTTGTGGCTTCCCGTACGTGACGTTTCTCTTTGGTAACGCAAACGTAACTGGATTAGTGAACGTGTGTTTACTTTTCGTGGTGTGTTCACCCCCACAGCTATATGGATTATCTTGTGCATTAGACACGACGCGACGTACAAGCGCCACCTGCGAACAAAATTAACATCTGTAACACAATAACACAACAAATTAACGACCCGTGCAACTGAAATTAATTTTGAACCAAATAATATGAAAGAATGAAAAAAAACTTTACGTCTGATTGAAAATATTGAATAAGAAAGACAGCCAATACAGACAAAAAAGGGTAATATAAATACCACACAACGTTTCTTGAGTGTTGTCAACTGACCTGTGCAGTTGTGTCGCCCTAGGCTCTTCTTAGCACCTGACGAAAGGAACAAGGATCCCAGAAACGTTGTGTGGTATTTATATTACCATTTTTTGTATATATTGGCCAACTTTCTTAATCAAGATAATTTGAAATCAATCGATCAACTGTTGTGATCCTTGTCAATACTATCAGCAGACCGAAGAAATATAGCCAAAGTTACAGCGCATTACAAAGAATATGGATACAAGATATAAATTAACAAAGATTATTTAATAAGCCGTTTAATAAAAACCGTTTAAATTGAGAAGTGTCGTGTTCAATATTTTAAAACAGTTTATTTGTGGTAATATATGTAACATTTCTTATATTAGCCTTTTATTAAAATTAGTTTCCTTATATAATAAAATAATGGTACAATCAAAGTTGAAAATATGATTATGATCCAAACAATGTTCATACGGTAGAAATTCTATATTGGTTTTATGTTCTTTAATTCTAGTTAACAAATGTCGTTTAGTCTGGCCGATATAACAAAATGAGCAAACAATTTTATAAACAACATTATCGAAAATTCAAAGTATTAGCATAATCTCTGTGTTTCTTAACAAGAGATATTTAGTTTGTTGAATAACAATTCAATATTTATTACATAAACAATCATTATTTTATCTCTGGATGTGGTTTCTCCATTTACTTGTATTCCCTGTGATATTTGTCATCCAAAGTTTTAAAAATACAGATGGCCGATTATTAAAGACTTCACCTCGCTCGATTGGTTTGAATTAGAAATTGGTGTTAATTTAATCTTCCATTCTTCTTTCTTTACGTTTAAAAATATCGTTTATCATCAAATTTATGGACTTCCTACTTTCCTCCTTATCTCTGTTCGTTGCAGAAATTGAGATAAGGGAGATGGAAAATTCATGTCTTGAGAAACATTTAAACCTATAAACAATAAAATTGTTAGTATTGTTTATTTTATTATTATATTTGTAATTAATTACGAGATAAATAAAATAAATAGGATAATAACTAGCTATTGAAATTTTAAATGCATAGTTAAGTTTATCATAATGACAGAGCTTTGTCAACAACATTAAAAAAAACCATTGGATGATTACATAAATATTTAAAACTCTACCTGAGTAACAAGATTTATGAAAAGTTTTTAAAAATCAAACAATCTGTAACATCCCAAACTGCCATCATGTAACACTCCACCGCTGAGACCATGTAACATTCCAGCAGTTGGAAATGGGAAGTCCAGATAGATCGTTCACCAACCGAGCTATACCTCCGTCAGCTCACCTGGCTACCGATCTAGAGGATAAAGGAAGAATTAAGAACAGGAAATAGGAAAGTCGGTAACGTGAGGGTTCGGGTTCAACTAATTGAACCTAGGCGTAGTGATTGGTGTTTCGCTGCACTTATAAGAGTTGATGAAGAATAAAGAGATTTAATAGTTAGAAATAAAATAAAGTAAGACAAACTGGCGGATTCCACCAGGAGCCACCGACCCGTCTGGAGGTTGGATCACGACTGTCGTTCCCAAGAAGCTCTGAACAATTCGAAGACTCCTTTCCCCCTCCCTGATGATTTTAAGTCTCCAATGAGAAGAACTCTTACAGGGTGGAAGATTTCTGCTGCCGTGTGCATGTCTGCATAAGGTACTCAAAATTCTGACTTCTAGACGCAGCGTTATCACAGCTGCCTAGGCGGAAGGGGTGAAGATTTATGTTGTTGTTGTGTTTAGTTACTCGCTATATCTAAAGTGATGTCTTTAACTGCATCAGCGTTCTTGCAGCTGCGCCCTCTTAGGTCCGCTATGCTGAAGAGACGTTATGATAAGAGGGCACGTGTAGACTATTATATTACAAATGATTCTGACGGAAAATAGACTCGGGCGACAATCAATTTCTAATTCATTAGTGAATTTAATATTTGAACAATAATTGTTAAACACGGCCATTAATTCATCCAATTTGCCAGAAGAGATAATAGAAAGTATGTCGCCAACATGCCTATAATAAATATAAGTTTCTCAAAACAAGAATTTTCCAACTCCCTTATTACAATTTCTGCAACGAACAGTTATAACGAGGAAAGTAAGAAGTCCATAAATTTGATGTTAAACGATATTTTTTAAAGTAAAGAAAGTATAATGGAGGATTAAATTAACGTCCATTTCAAATCCAAAAAATCAGGGCGAGGTGAAGTCTTTAATAATCGGCCATCTGTATTTTTAAACTTTGGATGACAAATATCATAGGAAATATTAGTAAATGGAGAGACCACATCCAGAGATAAAATAATATTATCAGACGGATTATATAAATTTTACTTCAATAATACAGTTTTCGGTCGAAATTTTTAGTTTATGAAAAAATAAATGTCAGGTGTTTCCAATTATTTTTATACTTTATCGCCCCGTAATATTGAAACATTAATTATGCTTCCACGTATGTGTATAATTTACTAAAAATGTGATAGAAATTTTAGTAACAAATATATAATCAGTATAAAGAGTTCTCGGGTTACCGGTCGGGTAACGTGATTTAAGCACGTTTCCATGGCTAACACCGCCATCTTCGTCAGGTGAACAGCTGACACTGCCATCTTCTTCAGGTGATCAGTTCACCTGTCGAAGATGGCGGTGTTAGCCATGGAAACGTTGTGCTCAAATCACGTTACCCGACCTGAAAACCCGAGAACTCTTTATACAGAATATACGTCGGGAAAACCTACGCTCTTTAATATATAACCAATTAATTAATAAATAAATACTACAATTTTATAGTAAAAATATATCTTAGAAGTTCTATAAATTATCCTGTAATGTTCTCTCATTTAAAAACGTATCAGTTCACTAAAATAAAATAAATTAAAATACACACGATTTATTGTTTATTTGGCGGGTGTATTAAGTAATAAATGAATTATTGTTCCTTTGGAAACCTTTGTATTTACTGATGTGAATTTTACAAATTCTAATTACGAAACTGGCGTAACGAAGTCTCTCTGCGATATCATTTACGTGCCCAGAGACTCTACAATACACAGCGCGGTCAAGCAAAGAGATTGTTCATCATTCACTTCACGTATAAATTTAGATTATTTGTAAACCTTCTCCTCAAACACTGCAGCAGGTAAATTGTTCGAATCGCTAATCGATCTGTATAAGAATAATAATTTTCCCTACGTCCGTTTATGGGGGTCTTGTATTTATTTTGAATCTGTGATCAACTCTCCCGAAATAACTTTGTTTTTCCATCTCTCCCGTGAGCAACTTAAACATAACCTAAAGCCTAACTTTCTTCCTTCTGTTTTTCCGGGATTCCCACCCTCCTAAATTCTCCACCGTATCTAGTCGGTGATTACAAGTTTTACTGTTCCTCTCTAAAGTTTTTCTAGACCTTGCACGTGGTGTTTTCAATAAGAATCCCAACAATTTGCTTGGGACGTAGAAAGTTCTTTTCATTTGCCGCTCCCACTTTTTAAGAACCTCCTTCCGAATTGTAAGGATTCCCACGATTTTCGAGACGCTGATTTTACTAGTTCTTCCTGTCATAAATTTTATCCCAAAATGATTACAACTGTTTTCTTGAGGTACTTTTTCGTCATTTTAAGCGACTTGTAAATCATCCAGAAATTCGTTGAATGTTATTGATTTAATCGCCGTGGACAAAATGTAAAGTATTTTGAATTGCACGAACGGCGATTTCGCTAGTTTTATACCAAAGTGTACGGAGAATATCTTGCGAAAGAATGTTTGGAACCCGTTGGAGATTTCTGCATCGAGGAGAGGAAAATAAACACCATAAAATATGCGGACGACCTGGTATTGGCTGTGCAGGGAAAGAGGATACACAGCAAATATATGATGAACAAACGCGTGGAGCATAGAAATAGTCACCCGGTCGATATGTTGCCATTCTGATCTTTTAATTCAGTTTCATAACCTCTTCGGCTGAGCGTATTTTTTAAAGACTATTTAATGTTCTTGAATATATTTAAGTTTCAAACCAAGAAAGTTTTGAAGAAAAAATTAAAGGGTGAGCGCAATTTTCAGTACAATTGGAGTCATTCGTTAAATAGAATGAATCTTAGGAATAATAATGATGTAGTGATTATATTCGACATCATAATTAAAATTTATACTGTTGTGAAAATTATTGAAAATATTGACTAAATAATGCACTATGATAAAAATGATTTATGTTCCGTTTTATTTTGCTTCTTTAGGTAACTATAGCAACGGACTTGGGCAAAGTCGTGACGCGAATTCAGCTGGAAAGATCGGAAGTGGCTTTCTTCATCTTCACAAACGGAAGTACTCTTCGGTAAGAATTATATTTTGTTATTTTCAGCAGCTAAACTTAAATTTATCATAGATAAATAGTTTTACCATCTGTTCCCATTGGAACAGTCGGCCAGCTGCCTCCTATACTGGTCGAGGTACGGAGAAGGCAATGCTGCATCCCCACAGCAAACTCTTCTCCCGCTATCGGAAGGGCGTGGGACAAGTACCCAATGCCCGACCTACCTGGTGCAGGTTTTTCAAGGGTTTTCCCTGCATCACGTTTAGGCGAATGCCGGGTAGGATCTCTAAACTATAGCCCGGGGGCCGTAGTTAACCCATGCCTACCTACCTCTACTCTTCCGCATCCCCCCTTTCAAATCCCTTCCTATGCTATTAAAGGGGAGTAAAAACGATGTGGATTATCCTCGTGTAGCCTGTTACCCTAAAAAAACAATAAATGGAATTGTTGCAAGAGAGCTCTGGAGGAGGCTACCTTTGGGGATGCCTTCTCCTCTCTCATGTTTTTGAACTAAGGTTCCCACATGCCGAAGCACCTCGGTCTGTTTTGAAAGGGGTATGTTCTGGGGTCGCAGACTTTGGGCATACGGTAAGACTTGACCGCTATTTCTATTGGAATATCGGCCAGCAGCCTCCTAAACCGGTCAAGGCAAGGCGAGGGGAAAGCTGCGTCCCCACAGCAAACTCCTCTCCGCCATCAGAATGGCGTGGACAAGTACCAAATGCCCGACCTACCTGATGCAGGTTTTTCTAGGGTTTTCCTTGCATCACTTTTAGGCGAATTGCCGGTTAGGATCCGTAAACCATAGCCCGGCACCTTAGTTAGCCCTTGGCTACCTTCCTCTACCCTTCCGCATCCCCCCTTTCAAATCCCTTTCCTATGCTATAAGAGGGGAGTTGCCACCATGTGGATTACTCTATACATAGCCTGTCTACACCTACAAAACAAATTATCCATTCTTCAAAGGAAGCCGGCGAGGGCTGAATTCTCACCGGTCAACCTTCCCAGAGAATTCTTGAGGAGGTTATCTTTGGGGATGCCTTCTCCTCTCTCTGCTTCTTTCAACTAAGGTACCCACAAGCCGAAGCACCTAGGCCTGTTTTGAGAGGTGTATTTTTCGCGGTCGCAGACTTTGGGCATATGGTAAGAGTTGACGGTATTCCTATTGGAATAGTCGGCCAGCTGCCTTCTAAACCGGTCAAGGCATGGAGAGAAGAATGTTGCGTTCCAACAGTAAACCCCTCTCCCGCCATCGGAAGTACCAAATGCCCGACCTACCATGATGCAAGTTTTATATAGTTTTCCCTGCATCACTTTTAGGCGAATTGCCGGGTAGTTTCCTTAAACTACAGCCCGGGGGCCCTAGTTAACCCTTGGCTACCTTGCTCTACCCTTCCGTATCCCCCCTTTCAAATCCCTCCCTATGCTATTAAAGGGGAGTTGCCCAAAGTGGATCACCCTCATGTAGCCTGTTGCCCTAAAAAAAATAAAGCCGAAAGTAAGCAAAACATAATTGAGAAAAAACATAATATAAACATAAAACGTAATAGAAGACGATATTATAAGCTTAGCACCTGACGAAACGGACAAGAATCCCAGATACGTTGTGTTGTATTTATATTACCCTTATTTGTCTGAATTGGCTATCTTTCTTATTCAATATTTTCAATGAGACTTAAATTTTTTTCATTTTATTTTTAAGTGTATCAATTAGGAACACTCAATTTATGATAGTGTCAAAGATCCTGAAATGGATAAATAGGATCGCCGCTGGTTCTGGTTTTCCTTTCAGGTAGACATGTAAGCCGTGACCTGTACACATGTGCAGCCTGCGACCCAGGACCATCGCAATGGAATTGAAGCTATTCACGCTGAAGTTATCTCAAGTTGCTTTGACTTGGATTTGCCGCAGGCGATTGGTTTAGTTTCTCAGGTCGCTTCAATTAATGCTTAGGCGGTGATCACTAAATTGTGAATAGTAAACTATGGGAAATTGAGGCTGATCTAAACCAGAAACTGTATTGTGGAACTGATGAAACGACGAATTAAAAGGTCACATCGTATTATATATAGTTTACATAATTTAATTTATATTTTATCATTGTTTGGAATATATTTATTCTTTGCTCTGTTTTTTTGGCACCGATGAGTAGGTATTATATTACGCAACCCACTAAAATATGTGAGCGGTAATCTGAAGGCACCATTTGGCCGCGGTAACGATTTCCTTCAGTGCGTCTCCCTTTTTAATCATTCTCCATAAAACGCCAAGGTTCGAGGAAAAAAAATTAGAAATATGAATTCTTAAAAATTTAATTTAAAAGCAATTTTCCAAGCCTCCACTTCAAGTGAAATTTCTCTCCATTTCATTGTATTGACGTATATGTTGTATGATTTCCATGAAAAAGACTCCAAATTAGCTTCCTTACTTGTTTTCAAGCGATATGTTCTCTCATTTCTAAACGCATCAGTTCAGTAAAAGAAAAGAAATAAAATACACACGATTTATTGTTTATTTGGCGGGTGTATTAAGTAATAAATTAATTATTGTTCCTTTGTAAACCTTTGTATTTACTGACGTGGATCTCACAAAGTCTAATTACGAAACTGGCGTAACGAAGTCTCTCTGCGATATCATTTACGTGCCCAGAGACTCTACAATACACAGCGTGGCCAAGCAAAGAGATTGTTCTTCATTCACTTCACGTACAAATTTAGATTATTTGTAAACCTTCTCCTCAAACACTGCAGCAGGTAAATTGTTCGAATCGCTAATCCATCTGTTTAATAATAATAATTTTCCCTACGTCCGTTTATGGGGGTCTTGTATTTATTTTGAATCTGTGATCAACTCTCCCGAAATAACTTTGTTTTTCCATCACTCCCGTGTGCGACTTAAATATAACCTAAAGCTAACTTTCTTCCTTCTGTTTGCCCGGGATTCCCAACCTCGTAATTCCCCACCGTATCTAGTCTGTGATTACAAGTTTTACTGTTCCTCTCTAAAGTTTTTCTAGGCCTTGCACTTGGTGTTTTCAATAAGAATCCCAACAATTTGCTTGGGACGAAGAAAGTTCTTTTCATTTACCGCTCCCAACCATTTTAAGATTCTCCTTACGAAATTTCCTAATTTATGGGACATTATTTTTCACTGAATTTATTTTTTCAGTATCTAGTTGAACGAAGCCTTCATCAATCTTCTCTTTATGCCTTTTTGTGGTACATTTATCTTCTTTAATGCAAAAAAAGCGGTTCAGTTTCCGAATTAATTTCCCCTCTACTGAAAAAAAAAATGGATTCTTCATAACTTTGTGGTGTTTCAGGATCGTCTAAGCAGTTCATTTTGAAATTACGTTATTATTGTTATTAACTCGCATTTACAAGTGAACTTGAAAATGTTCACAATTATTAAAGAGTGGGACTGAGCTATCGGAAGGGCGTGGGACAAGTACCCAATGCCCGACCTACCTGATGCAGGTTTTTCTAGGGTTTGTCCTGCATTTCTTTTAGGTGAATGCCGGGTAGGATCCTTATACCATAGCCCGGGGGCCCTAGTTAACCCTTGGCTACCTTCCTTTACCCTTCCGCATCCCCCCTTTCAAGTCCCTTTGCTATGCTATAAGAGGGGAGTTGCCACTATGTGGATTACCCTATTCATAGCCTGTCTACACCCCCAAAAAATTTATCTTCCATTAAGTTTACCATTGACACCGGCCTCTTTATCATACTTTTCCAAGATCACAATATATGCTATATTTCAGTCGCCTGATGTCATATGTATATAAAATATGTTTGTTTTTTTCATTTTCGTCGTATAAGGGGTAGTAAAAATTGATTCACTGTTCACAAAAATACTTGAAATGGCGCATTATACGGATGTCCTTCACATCTAAGTAATGGCTTTATTTTTCTTCGACATAAAATTGTTTGCTTTAGGAAGTAACTAATGTTCGGCGCTTCTGTCGACCATGTTTCATATCCGCCATATTGTCTACTATATATAAGTTTAATAAATTTATTTTAACTTGTTCTTACAAATTCCTGGATCATAGAAGAATTTTTATGTTTTTAAAAATCTTGATTTATTTTCCAACAATTAAATTCTTAGTGATACGTTTTCCGACATTGCATAACGAGACAAAATTTTGAATGCTCTCCAAACTTCGTGTAAATGTTACGTACTTAGAAAAATTGAATGTTTTAGCCCTGTATTTATGCAAACACTTGAACGAGATGAAAAAAACGGGCGCGGGGTTGAGGGAAAGGAGCACATAAAAATTTATGGGCCAGATGTCCGGCAGTGGAAAGTTGACGAATATTGAAGGTCGGAGACGTGAACACACATGTGTGACATATTCTACAAAATGAAGAGTAACTATTCATTGTCTGCCGTCAGTGGAGAATGAAAATAAGAATAAAGAGTTATAGAATACCCTTGCAGTGTTACAGAAGTCAAAATTGAAGTAGTTAACTTGGCGAAAGGAGAAAAGTAATACTGCGTCGAGGTTGTAAAAGACGTGAAGTATAAAGGATATACAAGTGAAGTGATTTTGAAAAGCAGAGTATCGTGTTAAGTGAACTCAGAAGATAAAGTTTGCTACGAGGAGGACAGAAATATTTCCTCGGTCACATTCGGGTCATTCACAGATAATATTTAAATATAAAAACTTTATTTTACAACACTTTGATCATATTTTACAGAGAAATATTACCATAAATAATCTTCCCACGCAATTGTACCCCGAGAAAACGCTCCTTGATGTATATTGATATGATATATCAGACATTTTACAAGCAAAATTTATATTAGTGATGTATTTCATTTTATTGTTTAATATTAAAAGTAAATACGTTTGCTAGAATAATACCTCAATTATTTACAATAAATAAAGACACCAAGAAATTTATCTGTACGTAAATGGCGCTCAACGTGGGGCTGGATATTTTCAAATATTAATATTTCATGAAATTCAATATTTGTAAATTTTTATCTTATTATTAATTTCAATTGAGGATATATTTCTAACATGTCTGTCTGATGAGAAGCACTAAAACGATATTAATTATTTCGTGAATTGAAGGATGGAACGTTAGTGGGATAAATAAAATGACCCTGTTTTGTAGGCGTTCTTTTAAAAAATGATAATGTCTTGTCAAATAAACCAAAAAAAGACTGTTGTATTTTATTATTAATTTTATCAATGTTAAAACCCTTCAACCACAGACACATATAAAATTTATTTTAATTTTAGTTACATTAAAATGTCAGGATTTAAAATTGTACGTCAGGAACTTTCGGTTACTTTAACCCATATTTACCTGTAAAATTATTAAGTACAACATAAGATTAAATTAAGTCTATACGTATGTTAGTACATTGTCATAGAGATTTAATTATATTTTACATCCCTGATAATGTAATTATTATTTCTGCACCATACATAACTTGGAAACAGTTTAAACTGTATAAACATTTTCTGTTTCGACTGTGCTGTCATGGTTTTTATGGCTTATAAAAATTTTCGTTTGGGACATAACACGTTATCGAGTCTTTATGTCTTTATTTCTCGTCTTGTTTCTGGTATGAACATAATGTTTCTTGAAGTAGTACTTGAAAAGTTGGAAATACCACGACGGAGTCAGTAACAGTAAAACGAACTTTGAAGCTTCTTTAAAACGCTTTTAGTTTTTCAGTATTTATTTATCTATGGCGTTGTATAGCGCGAGTGTGCCAAAATCCTTATCGGAAACTCACAAGCCATTTGGGCCGAATGTGGCGCTACACGATGACACTGACGCAAGCACCTCTGATAACGAATCATGTAAATTATCCAAGGTAACCAGATTATGGAATAAAAATAGCATATCTGAGACTCGTAAATTAGATAGAAATATGTCTTTTCAAATATCGGTCATTGTCATTTTATGGTTTTGCTTAACCTTCCATATTTTTATTCTAAGAAACGCGAAGGAACGGATTCCTTTGCTTCGGCGGTGATTTAAACGTAGGGACGTTTCGGCATTTGATCTTTTTGGTTTGAGCATTTGATCGAAACTTAGTTATTATTAATTCCATTGGTCCCCGGATAATGAAATAGTTTACGTTATATTATGAAATCACAAATAATTATTAGAAACTATTTTATTTTAACCTACAATAATTAGCGTTTAGAATTTTAAAATTACATAAAACCACAAAAATTTTATTGTACAAAATAATTAAGAATACGATAATTATATACAATTAATTAATAGTATTAATTTGCACGTAATTAGATAACTTAATAGTTCACATAAAACTTTTCATTAGTATGAGTGCAATATTTTATTTATAGAATATGCATAAAATTCATGTTATTAAAACATGTAAAGTAGAGTTGTTATAGCCTCTAAAGTAAGACACACATAAATAACTTGCCGAAAAAAAAAAAGATTATTTACACAGGGTTGCGTGAATTTTCACAATTTCCGTCTCTGCGTTGATATGTTAATAAGTGTTTTTTTTTTCATCTCTAATAAACTGAATCAGTGATTTTAGCAGAAAATAAATAACATATTTTTTTATTCTCACAAGTACAGAAAGTGATAGTCATCGACCGAAGTAAATCACATATAGAATTTAAATATATTTTACAATCTTGAAAGTTATAATATAAATTTTAATGTCCAAATTAATCAGAATAAAGTGTATAATAATATAATAAAATAATTTACAATAAAAAGTTTTATAAATTATAAAAAAACAAATTGTTGAGACATCTTCAGGAGTAAATTTTAAATAAATTATATATTAGCAAGCTAAAAATTTAAAGAAAACAAAATTTAAAAAACATGATAATTTATAATACAATTATTTAAAAAAATTATAGCATTACTTATAAATAATTACATATAAAGTAGATGAACATGAGCTTCTAAGGTGCGATTTTACATTTACAGTACATATAAGTTAAGTTATTCCTAAGAAAAGGTCATACCTTTTCCATGATGTTTCTTATACTTTTTAAGGCTACGAAAGTCGCTTATAAATGTACGTATATTTTCATATCCTCCGGGATATTGTATTGTGCACAATGAAGTTGCAGTTCCGTTTACGTAGGCAGTGCATTGGCGGTGCGCAGACGAAGTGGCGCCGTTCCATCAGCGTCCCTGGCAATTACCAGCCCTAAAGGAGGCGACGGACTGGAATGGAATTGAAATGATGTCGGGCGGAAAACACCACTAGCGTTTTTAATTAAATCAGCAATTAGAACGTTAGTAGCGAACAGAAAAGGCAAAAGCGGGGGGAACGACCTGTTGCTGCATTTCTCGTTACACGACCACGTGGACAGGTGACTCGAAGGAAGTAACGTTGTAACTGTTGCTCAACTGAGGGCTTGATAACGTGGCAGTTTTGTTGTTCGGGATGTCCATTGCCTATGAGGACGTAACAGTTAAAAAAAAAACTCTGTTCACCTTCAGGGAACATTCAGATCTGGTACTAAAATGAGTCGATTGCAGAGAGACGAAAATCCTTGCCACCGCATCTGACTCAGTGCCTGTACAAATGCTGCCCGAATCCCATCCAACCACAAAGCACAGCTTCCATTTAAACCTAAACAAAGTAACCGACTTATAAACATGCTTCGTCAACTACGTCGCGCAAAATTAAACTGGAGCCCTCAGACACAAACCAATGCCCAAATTTAGACATTTTGGACACAAAAAGAATAATTGTTCCATGAAACCTCTGTGCAGTGAGACCGTAAATGGACGATTCATGAACTGTTAACCATTTAATTACCATTGCTCCATGCTTACGGCATGTTCTTAGGAAGCCTAACCGCTGATTCGAGTAAACTGTGGTACTAATTGTTTTTCTAAGTGTAATATATTGAGACAAAAATATTAAATTCACATAAGTTGTAATACTAAATAGAAAAATAAAATATATGTATTTTTTGTATAAGATAAAACACAAAGGATAATTTTACAATAACGACGAACACTTGTAATTTTATTAAAATTATGGCGTGCCAAATTTTGCTACTGATGGTGACGTGTTATTTTCAGCGAAACACAAATCATTAACAAAAAAACTGTACTAAAGTTATAAAAAATTTTAATGGTTTTCTTTTGTGTTAAATTGACTTGGTTTTCTATACTGAAAATACGTCAGGGATTCCAATTAGCAGTTAATATTGATGACAATTAAATGCGAGAGAGTGTACGAGTGATGCACGCAGAGTGAAACATTTTTATCATTCAGCTTTACTATTTAGTATCGTTTATGTACTTACATTGATATTTTTAAAATTATTGACAGTTGGGTTTCTATATTTGTTCTATTAGGTTTGCTTCCTCGACAAATTTCATGGCTCTTTTTAATGTGCATAAGTTTGAGACATGGTTTTGGGAAAAATTAATCATATATATATATATATATATATATATATATATATTGTAACGTAAGAATCGGTGGTTTCATTTGCCTTTCGCGGCGTCCTTTGTACCGCCGCGGTATTGTTGTTCTGACGTCACGCTTATTGACGATCGCGAATTATCAAGTCTGTATAGTGGTACTCATGCAGGGCAGATATCCATAGGTCTCCATATAGAACTCAAGCGGTATAGAAGTGATAATTTAAAAGGGAACGAGTACAATTACAAGCTGTGGAACATCATCGTATACCACGTCCTGAGATAGTTGTATATTCATGTCTCTAAGAATAAATTAATCAAAGAAAACTCCTAAGTTTTGATAATTTCTTCAAATAATCTGGCGCCCTATTCTTGAGAACTTCGGGAGAGTTCGATGAATCGGCGGATTGAAAGTCGCATCGACTACTTATTATCGCCTAAAATCGTTAGCGAAAAAACTGAGCCGAGGCAAATCTGCCTCAATAATATATATATATATATATAAAGTTGACTTACATTAGTTATCAAATTGGAGATTATAAATGTAAAATAGCGCAACTGCAAGTATTTGTAAGTCAATATAACGTCTATAAAGCCTCTTATAGATCGCTTTAGTAATTATGTGTGTGGTTATATTCGTTTTGATAATCTTTTCAGGTCTAACCTGACGCAGAGATTCGCAGTGACTGACCAGGCTCTGGCCAACATGACCACGTGGCCCATGGTGTCCATCCCAGGTCCAGAAGGAGAGCGCCTCTACTCCCTCAACAAGTCCCACTTCCTGGATCGTCTGAGCGACTTCCGGTGAGTCTCACCCTGCGGAGTGCGGAGCGCATTACAGACCTGCACGAAGGGTCACCTAAGTAGCAGGCGCTATCGAGCGTTAATAAGGCACTAAGCTATGTATTTGATTTACGTAGAAGATAAACTGCAGTTATTATTTTATTATTTCTACTAATATAAAAATAAAATGTTGAATCATATCGACTTTGTAAAATAAGTTAAAGTATTCTCTAGTTGCAGGAATAAAATAAAATAAACCTGTTAAATAGCACTATTTTATGGACACTTAAAATTTTATTTACGGAAAAACAGACGATTCTCAAATTCGCAGTTTTAGTAATAATTAAAACAAAAAATATTTTATCAACTGTTTATCCTCATATAGGGTTACGACGATGTATGGAATTTAAATACAATAAATGAATCTGTGATTGAGCGCGTCGGTCAGCGTGTATCAAACCCCTAGCTTAGTGCTACTGTGTTATATGTTGTCCGAACAATATATACATGTAGAAGCTATCAATGCCGTCGTTAAATAAGTTTATGTTCCGTTCAATTAAATAACGCACCGGAAACATTAAAGTTGCCTGACGCAGACAACGCAACGATCACGCGAACGCAATTACATTCTTAAGATTTGAATTCAAAAAATTGTCTTTCTGGAGTAATAATATAATCAAGTATATGCCGTTACCCGATTTTTTTTTGTAAATTAATATATATTTCGTTAAAGAGTAACAAAATTCCCTATTGCTATAAACTACGCTTATCAAAAAAAAACAAAGAATAACTTTTGGTCATAAAAAACGTCGGAAAACTGGTCCAACGTGCATAATTAACAAAATAAATTTCCTCATTGTTGACGTATTTGTTGGGACTGTGTTGCAACACGTACTCTGTAAAAAAAATGGTATAATCATAATGCATCAGAGTCTGTGGCACATTTCAGTGAACCCTTAAACGTAGAATATCTCTATAAACAGAATGAATTCTATAACCAACGCCTAATATTGATATCAATAAACTGCAGCTTCAAACTTAAACTTTAAAACACTTACAGAATCTAGATATCATTTTTCTCACATTGTTTTCTGAAGGTATCATACTTCATATTCAAAATTTGGTTTGCTAATTTAATTTCCGGTCCAAAACGTAGCTGTAGGAGCCTCAACTATTCTTTTTTCTAATCTTTGAACAGCTAGAGCTCTCCAACGAATTAAAGCTTTTTCTCCTTTTGTTATAATTTACTCACTGAAACGGGGTCGCGGATCCTCTGATCGACGAAGTCTGTGATCCCCCCCCCCCCTCCTTCCCCTTCCCACCATACAAAATTGTATTAGCGACTTTCATGGCTAACTTTTTAAAGTTTATTCCCTCGGTAATTGGATTGTCTCGGAAGAATTTCTTCCTTAAGTTTGTGGAATATGTTGAA
This sequence comes from Zhengitettix transpicula, assembly GCA_037074705.1. Lineage (NCBI taxonomy): Eukaryota > Metazoa > Arthropoda > Insecta > Orthoptera > Tetrigidae > Zhengitettix > Zhengitettix transpicula. The sequence goes on along the minus strand of CM073590.1, from coordinate 231,161,150 downwards.
AGTAAAAATAGTTACCGTACATCAAAGTAGTGGAGAAGAACTCAAGTCATGATCTGTACGGAGTATATTAGATAGTAACATTAACTGCCATCTTTATGTTACTCATTACAATCTGTTGATTCAAGCAGAAAGAGACTAATGAGCTTACTTTATAAATCCTTTCGAATACACTTGACTGATAACATTAAATGCAAGAGGATATTATAAAAAGCAGTTATAACGCAACAACGAACGTAAATAAAGTCCGACATTTCTACTAAATAAGGATTTTCCTTGTTCCATTTCTCAGCTACTGTTATCAAAACTTAATGAAATTATCACCATTTCTTTACTTTAGTGGTAGACTTAATTTTTCACAGTGAATTTTAATATGCTATAATTATCTAAAAAGTATGATCTATAATGCTTTCAAATATCAAGGAAAATGTAACTATAAAGGAAATATTTTAATATTTGGAAGAAAATACAAATATTGAAAAAAGAACAATAAAAATTTCAAAGTACTGCGGCACTTACTGAAGGTAACCGTGGCGTTGCCCGGGTATTTATTTATATGTCCAAAAAAGCGTTTAATTTTACATTAATCTAATAGTCAAGAAGTGATTTAACCTACTAATGGGGATGGAATAATAATTTCGTCAAAACCATAAATGCTCCTATTACAAAAATATATATAACATACCCTTAGTACGTTAAGGGCATTAAAGCGAAAAAATATTTTTAAGAGACTTAAGAAATATACACGGTACCCTAATACAGTAAAAAATACACGTACTATTTTAAGAGAGTTAATCATACTCCTGTAAATTGCTCCACCTGTTAAAAATTGTACCAGAAACTTGGGTTTCCCTTTCCACCCCCACTCCGAGTGGTTAAAGTAAAACTTATCCGGTAACTTTAATGTCATAATGCAACTCAGCGACATCCATAACCCCGGATTCGACTCCAACCTGTGTTGTTTTTACTTTATATTTATGTAACGCTCCTCCACACCCACCCCTAAGTGTGCTCCTCTACATATTTGAAATTATACACAACCAACATTGGGGGAAACACTGTCAATCTCATTGACACCGAAAGATATTTATTCGACGCAAATATTGGCGGATTTAGCGTTCTTGAAAATTTGCACCAACATGCACCTCGTCTTACACCAACAGTGCTTTTCTGGTTTTAAGGAAAAATCTGTACAAAATTTGGTCAAGTACACACATAGAAACGGCCTATTTATTTATTAGATTTTCCGAGAGGAGGACAGGAAGTTCGAGAGTCCATCAATGTACTTGAATTATTCTTGAATACCTGGAAGTTCTTTCCGACTCTATGAATATAGCGAGAGTATTTTTTACTTTCTTAAGCTACGAGGAGTATTTTTTACTCCCTTAAGGTACGAAGAAAAATTTTCCTCATTTCACGCACACGGAGTATTTATCACTTCCTTAAGGGAAGTTTTTGTCTTCTATCATTAATGTATTTTCGCCGAATACTTAATTTTTTATTTTAATTTTACGTCTGTTTTTGAAATAATAAATCGATTTTTGACTTTAAACAGACACTTTATTTTATTTAGAGCGTAACAACTCTTCCATACATGTTCGAATAATACATGAAGATCATGCGAACACGTATCGAAACGTTGTCATGCTCTAAATAAAGTAAAGTGTGGGTACAAAGTCAAAAATAGATTTATTAATTTTCTAAAATATTTAATTTTGAAAAATATGAATCTTTCGAAAACTTTTCTAGAACTATCTTCAGTCTGTCCAATGCATTTGTTCCTTCGTGCAATCATCAAATCTTCCAGCAGGGTTTCTACGGTCTAGATGTTACATCAATCTCTTCCGATCCCACGTCAAGTGATTCTCAATTTTATCGGAAACAATCGTGATAGATGAATTTTGAAAAAAACTGCATTGTACGATAGTGATTGTACGGAGAGTCATATAAATTGAACACTTCGAAGATGATTATAGCAATATGGCCAAAACCTGCAGATTTTCATAATTAAATACTTCAGAAAATCGGTATTTAGTTTCTTTTATTAAAATTTCGAATGATAAAAAACATTAGGGAATAGAATACGAAAACTTAAATATATTTTAAATCAGTCGTATTACATTTAAAATTTTTGAAGAAGGGTAAGGGGGATTTTTTTTTAGGGCAACAGGCTACATGAGGGTGATCCACTTTGGGCAACTCCCCTTTAATAGCATAGGAAGGGATTTGAAAGGGGGATGCGGAAGGGTAGAGGAAGGTAGCCAAGGGTTAACTAGGGCCCCCGGGCTATATTTTAAGGATCCTACCAGGCATTCGCCTAAAGAAATGCAGGGAAAACCCTAGAAAAACCTGCATCAGGTAGGTCGGGTATTGGGTGATTGTCCCACGCCCTTCCGATAGCGGGAGAGAAGTGTGCTGTGGGGACGCAGCATTCCCTTCTCCGTGCCTCGACCAGTTTAGGAGGCAGCTGACCGACTATTCCAATGGGAATAGCGAACAACACTTACCGTATGCCCAAGGTCTGCGACCCCGGAACATACACCTCTCAAAACAGGCCGAGGTGCCTCGGCTTGTGGGAACCTTAGTTCAAAAACGGAGAGGAAAAGGCATACCCTAAGGTAGCCCCTTCGTATCTCTCCTAAAATGTTCTGCCTGCGAGAGAAAATCCCTCGCAGGTTACCTGCGAGAGAATCCTCTCGCAGGCTTTGTTGACCTTGGTTAAGGTGGATTATTTTGGACTCCTTTAAGGTAGTGGGAGTTTTATTACTACCTGAAAGTCCCTGGAGTATATTTCACCCCCGTAAGGTACCCTGGTATTTTTTTTACTTTTTTTAAGGTATGGGGACTATTTATGACTCGATTAATGAACCTGGTGTATTTGACTTTCCTTTAAGGCACCTCTTCTTGACTCCCGTAGAATTCCCGTTTTAATTTTGGCTCCCTTATAGTGCCGATGGTATTTTTCGCCCACTTAATGCACGGGAATTTTTAGACTCTTAAATTATCCTACTTAAATAAGGTACCGGGAGGATTCTTGAATCGGTTGAGTTAAAGTTGAGGCATAGATCGTGGAGTAAGCATGATTCAGAACATTTGACGGTCTCGATGAAGACAAAGAGATTTCTGTCGAATTAATTCCTTTTCCGCAACACCGGGCACTCGTCTGGTCATTAATAAAGCTACCGATTTGAGAACCGTCTGTTCTTCCATAAATATAACTATAAATGACCGTAAAATAATGCTATTTAAACGGAATTTTTATTTTATTCGAGCCACTATAAGTGCCAACTAACATCCACCAATGTGTATCCCTGTTTATCAACAACCAAATCGCTAACGAGACGGAATTTGGCAAACGCAAACATCAATTCGGTCGTGGTGTACATCCTGCTAGTTTTTAGAAATATTTTCATCCGTATCTTCTAGTGCCCTACTTTTCAAGAGTCGTGAATAAAAAGAATTTGATGAAATGTAAATGCGATCGATGTCGTCGAGGCGTGCCATAACCGGAATTGCATCATGGAGATTCAAGAGGAGGAAGTTCCTGGCACAAGAAAATACCCGCGGGGCTTCGATCAAAAATGTTGTAGAAACAAACGGTTGATAGTGATGGCAAGGATATGAACGATCGGCCTAGTGGCTGCATAGCTGCACCGTTGAGTAATTTGTCACACTAATTTGATCGATTAAGTAACTTTTTAATTCACAGTAGAACGTTACGGCAGAGTTTGTACGCAGAAAATTAATAAACTACATATTTGAATGAAATTATAAATAAATGCTCGGTCACACAATCTACAATATCTATATTCAAGACATAATGCGTCATTAAATAAATCTGAGTTTTCTCCTCTCAATAACAATATGCGTTGTTTCGTTATTCCTCGTTCAAATAATCGGAAGCTGTTTCGGAGGATGTTTCAATTCTGTACCGCTGGTAGTTGGCGGGTTGGCATCGGCATGTCTGCATCAGAGCGGCTATGACATCACAAGGCTGTTGATCGCATCAGCGGAAACAGAACGAAGACTCTGGTGATTTCTGAGAACTGTTAGGTCGAACGATTCCACTGTACACTCTCCTACCAAAATTCAGCATCTTTCTACTGAACCAATAGCGTCTGTTTTTCAAACAAAATATTATTAAATTTTTCAAATCAGTGTAATTTTTCAGATTACAAGATAGATTCACAACAACCCTACAGAGAACGTTGTATTATAGTCCTTCCAAAATCTTAAATAATTCAGCCTACGTTTTATTTTCTGATCGCTTTGACTCATACTTGTTTGTTGGCCACGAATTTACTAAGCCCTCTGCGAATGCAGCCAATGAGGACTAGCAACTGTTGTTTACGTTATGTTGGTGGTCATCAATTAATGATTAATAGCCCGCTCAGTGCCTAGTGCGGCATGTATTGGTAGGGAAGGAAAGCCTTTGTTGTCAACAGTAGAGATGGGAAGATACTATTCCAGACAGATTATTGGTTATTGCTGTGTGTCGTTCTTGCGGGTCTTAAGCTTCTGAATCGCCAGGCCAAATCTACAAGGGTTTCAGAAACGTTGTGTGGTATTTATTATATCGCTTAATTTTGTCTGTTGATCGGCTGCTTCTGCATCTCATTAGTACACTTATAACACACACGTTTCGTATTTTTTTAGATACTACCAAGAAGTAACAATAATAATTTAAAAACGTGATACAGAACCAATAAGTTATAACTAACGCATCGAATAACAGTGATATTTTCAATACATTTTCTGTTAATAATAGTAGACACCGTTTACAAGTATTTGTCTAAAAAAACTGCCTTTAAGGATAAAGAACCTTGCACAGTGTTTCCATTCCCGCGTCTATTGTTGTGCCTGATGTAACACTTGCAAGTATGATGAAAGTATTCATGAGGATTTCAGTTATTTTCTTGGCTAGTTAAAATAGTACACTAGTTACCAACAATCTAGAAGATGTCAAAACGACCTCCATCAATGAAAAATTGGAAAATTAAAAATTGAAACGTGACTTCGTGACGTTGACAGGAATATAAGTGATAATTTTCAAAGGTTGCCTTTTATTAATTTTTATTCTTATTTGAAGATATTAGGACTAATTTTTCCGTAAGTCGTGGAAATAAGTTTTATTGCATGGATCGAAATACTCAGTTATAAATAATAATTAAATTACAAATACACTAATGAAATTTTGAATTAATTATATATATTTTCTTGGAAAGATTAAATAAAAAATTTTTGGGTACACCAACAACACTTGGTACTATGTAACGTACGACTTCTTGCTAAGGCTCCAATGTGGATCCCCACAGTAGGGGGTTGAACTCTTGAGTGTTAGTTCGGATCCCATTTCTGCGATATGCTCTGAGATCACAGACGTACGTAATGCGATCGGATGACCACACCCAGGGCGTGGTAATCTACTCTGGACAAGTGCCTGGTCAAACGGTCGCATTAACATCAAAATCGCCCACTTCCACTTTAATGAATCAAGTGCTCTTGATTGTAATGCACGTCACGTACACGAACCGTTAAAAAGGAACCGTTTGAAATGGAAACAATAAGAACGTTCTTTCACCTCGGTCATTTCTTACACGAAACTTTATCATATTTTTAAATCAATTTCCCATGTTACGTAGTATCTTTGGAACTGCGTCATCACTCGGCATTGCTGGGCTGCTGAAGTCAACGTAATCCCCGCTATATTTTCGTTGTCCCTGTCTTCTGTATCAAATGCCAATCCACTTCTCCTCCTCGTACGAACGTAACTGACTGCCGATATTTATTAACACGTAGACTGCCGACTACTAAATAACTCTTAGACAACGTACTTTTCTAGGAGGCCAACTACGAGTTATCTCGTCCTCGTTTACTTCTCACTTCTCACAGCTACGATTAAACTCGGAATATATCAGTGCTAACATTGATACATGGCTTCTGGGAAAGGAACAATAAATCAATGCTGTCTTGCATAAACAGAAAATTTAGTACAAAACGAAAAAAAAATATAATTATAAAAATAAATTCAAATTTAAGAAATAAAATAATATTTTATTTTTGTGGAACTTCTTAAACAATCTTCCACACAAAGGGCTGGCTTCTCTTTACAGGCTTGCCACTTTGATAACCTATTAGATGTTTTTATTGCTTTGCGTTTTTCAATTTATTGCGCAGCATATATATACTAGTTTGTTCCACCAGTAGTGCAAGAAACTCATCCGTAAAAATAAATTAGTCCACCAGCCTTTGTACTGACGAATATGGACGCGTATTCATGATTCAGCTTTAGCGATGCGACATGTCGAAGCGTGTCTGCGTTCGAATTAACTCGTAGTTGGCATCCGCGAAGAGATTCTGAAAATTGCCGTGGCAGTCAACGTGTTAATGTATGACCGATAGCTGTCTGCGAGGGCTATTCTCTCACAGGCAGTATCTGCGTGGGATGTTCTCTCGAAAGCTGAACCTTGTAGGAGAGACAGGAAGGGGCTAAGGTTCCCACAAGCCGAGGCACCTCGACCTGTTTTGAGAGGTGTATGTTCCGGGGTCACAGACCTTGGGCATACGGTAAGAGTTGTTCGCTGTTCCTATTGGAACAGTCGGCCAGCTGCCTCCTAAATTGGTCGAGGTACGGAGAGGGGAATGCTGCGTCCCCACAGCAAACCCTTCTCCCGCTATCGGAAGGGCGTGGGACAAGTACCCAATGCCCGACCTACCTGATGCAGGTATTTCTAGGTTTTTCCCCGCATTACTTTTAGGCGAATGCCGGGTAGGATCCTTAAACTATAGCCCGGGGGCCCTAGTTAACCCTCGGCTATCTTCCTCTACCATTCCGCATCCCCCCTTTCAAATCCCTTCCTATGCTATTAAAGGGGAGTTGCCACCATGTGGATTACCCTCAAGTAGCCTGTTACCCTTAAACAAAAAACAAAAAAAGTGTTAATGTTCCTTTGCGTTACTCGTAACGTTTTTTACTTGATGCGATTTACGTAGTATTTTGCCATCCATATTTTTGGTCCATCTGTTTAAGTAGTGGAAGTCTATACTCATCACATTTACGTAGTGTGATTTGACTCTATTATGTCATTGAATTACTTCCAAATTCTCTTTCATTGACCGTTCGCTGTTGATGAACTATTCATATCGACTACTTCTCCTAAGTACAATACATACATATAATTTTTTTACAGATATTGTAATTTTAAATTTATCCGTGATTAATGTAATTTCTAAAACAACAAAACTAAGGAATCCCCTCTAATATTTATTTCTGCGTTTACTTTTAAAATTGATATATTTATTAAGATTATATTTGCTATATTGAACTTTTAAAGTGCAGGTATTTCTCATTTTCGGGATGTAATTATTTTTATTGAGAAAGGAATATTTAATTACGGACATATTCTTCTTGTTTCTCGAAACAATACTGTGAATTATTTTAATCTTGTACCCATAAGTGATTAACATCTGTGATTTTTGAGAAAAGACTAGTTAAAAAAAATAATTACTTGGTGTATTTTATTTGACGTCTGTTTCTTCTAATAAGTAAAATTGCCTGTATGTGTGACTGGGAAACAAATACTGTGGTCGTGTGGTCGTGACATACGTCCACCACCCCCAGGAGCGGGGGGGGGGGGTCGGCGGAAATTTTCTAACACGCTAAAACAGCCGATATTTGAGTAGCAAAAGTAATTTTTGTGATCTACCGACGTTGTCTGTGTATAATTTCAATTCTTTACAGAATGGGAAGGGAGCACCCTTAGGGGTGGGGGTGGAGGGATGTTACAATAAATTAACGCGAATACAACCGATATTGAAGTCAAATCCGGGATTATGAATATCGCTGAGTTAAATTATGGCAACCTGGGAAACGCCGAGCACCCAGCAAATCTAATATATAAAATAGAGTGTTTGTGTGTATATGTGGATCTGTGTGCTTGTGAATGTTCCGCATAGAAATCCACACCTATGGAGCAAATTTGACGTATTTTTGTACACGTGTTTCTTTAGACCCGGAAACAAACACACTGCTAGCGGAGTTATACGGGTGTGTAAACTTTCAAACCCTCTAAAACTTCCGAAATTTGCGTCGGATAAATATTTTTTGGGATCAATGGGATTGATAGTGTTTCTCCGATGGTTTTGTGTATAATTTCCACCCCTTTCGGCATAGGAAGGGAGCACCGTTAGGGCTGTAGGGGCGTTACACATAACAACAAGGAAAAAACCGAGGCTAGAGCCGAATCCGATGTTATGGATGTCGCTGAGATTAATTATGTCATCCAGGGCTACCATGGACAGGCAGCTAGTATAAAATAAAATGTAGTTTATGACCCATAACAGGAAGGGTATTCAAAAAATTCGTTTTTAAAATAACTTTTCCGTACCTATTTGTAACTTTTTCGGGCTGTGACTAGACTAATAAGTTACACACTAAAATATGTGATACTTGAAATTATAAACGTTCACACAGTCAGACTATGAAGAAAACGTGTTTGGTCTTTATAGCTAAAGAGCAACGTTTCGGTACTTATTTGCATCTTCTTCAGGATGTAACTTGAACGAAATTTATTCCGTCTAGCTACTAAGAAAACTTTATTGGCAGAGTGAGTAAAAAATATAGTTTAACGTTTCACTAATTTTACTACAGTAAATTAGCAACCAGGAAGAGATACAAATGGGTACCGAAAGGTTTATATTGAATTTTATAAAACGTGGTGTTTGGTCATAAACTATATTTTATTTCTACATAATTACTGTATATAATTATTTTTTATAGATCTTTAATTACATGTCGTCGAACTATCGAACTTTTTGAGTTACCAAGTCTATTCCTTACTTAACTTAGTTAACCCTCCAGAGCATGATTTTTTGTATTTTTAAAAAATAAATTTTTAAGATGTATTTTTTTGAATGCAATGCGGAAAATATAACCATAAAAATTGTTAAACGTGACCATTGTCAATTTGTTTCATGATGCTGCACGGATTCAACATAAATATAATTAGGTCTGATTTATCAATAATTCACATTAATTGGATAATTATTATTTTAGTAAAATTAGAATACCCTGAGAATGACGATTAAATTGTCTTTCTTTAAAAAATAAACGCAGAAAAATGTAACTACAGGGGTTGACCGCATGCCAATAGTCCACACATCCTTAAGTGCACGTTAATTCATATCTGCATCACACATTAAGCCCATTACAAACCATCAGATTCCTCTGGGGTCATACTGAAAGTTATGTTGCATGTATTATAGACAAAAAGGGTTAAATAATAATTAACTGAACTACTCCAAATTCAATTTAGTAACATTTCCAAAGACATTTTCCTCCAGTATGTCCTCACTAACGTTTCCTAAAACTAATATAGTCTTGAAAAATGAAGATAATTTTAGGTGTTTGTAAATAATCATTTCAAATACAGTTAATTCCTTGTAACTTATCTCCTATCTTTAAATAAATCGCTGTAATTATTGTCTTAATTGTCTGTACTTGTATTTAATGTCGTATATAAGTCAATTTTTTTTCTTAGATTATTCATTGAACATTAAATGAACAGTAATTCAGAAAGTAATGAATAAGGAAGATAGCCAAGACAGACGAAAAAGGGTAATATAAATACCTGGGATCATTGTTCCTTTCGTCAGGTGATAAGAAGAGCCTAGAGAAACACAACTTCACTGGTCAGTTGACAACACTAAAAAGCCTTTTTTGTCTGTATTGACTATCTTTTTTATTCATTGTTTTCAGTCAGATGTTAATTTTTTCAGTATAATTTTTTTTTAATTCAGTGTTCTCGATGACTAATTATCTCATCCGTCTAACTTCTTTTAGTTTCTCGTTCTGCCCCATGATATTTCCATTACTACTGTTATATCACTAATTGTAATTTCTTATTTTAAAAAGTCTCTACTCTTAGACTTCTTTCCTCTACTAGTTTTCGTGCTTTAACATAAACTAATTTCAAATTATGGAGTCTTCTCAATCTACTTAGAATTAAAAATCTGGTTCAGTCAGTTTATGTGAGTACAAGTGGACGACATTCCTTTTCTTTGCTCATTCGTGATTTTAAAATTTGTTATAAAAATCACTTTAGTTTCCCAAATTATGGACAACTTTAATTCCCTATTTATTCTGATTAATCATTATAATTTATAGTTATATTTATCTGATATTATTTAAATCAATCCGTAAATAAAACTGGCAACAAGACAGAAAACAATTTAATACAAAATAACGCAATGCTTAATTTTTTCGGAACTTTGGTTCAACAAATAAATATTGATGAATATCTAAAACACTTCAAGAAAATAATTTTTAATTCAACGTGATACAAAAAATGTATATCACGATTATGTAAATATGTATAAAAATAGTTGCAAATTATTACTGTAATATTTAATAAAAATTTCTCTGCACCGTTTTATTACTTTATTGGAATTGCAAAATTATTATAGGAATAAATAGTAACTTATTTTTTCATTTATAATTCCATATTTAGTTTACAATTTTTTTTAGAATCTTTTTGTATAAAAAAAATATCTTTAATTTTTTTATATTAATTTTTTTTATTATTACAAATGGAGAAGTTCCAAAAAATGAACGAATTAATTTGTAATTTTGTATTAAATTGTTTTCTGTCGTGTTGGTACATATATATTATTTTTTTGGAGACATAAAATAGTGATTATTTCATTTGTTAATTGAATCAAGTATCAAGGGTTTACGCTTTTATTTGAATTAACCTTGCCTCATTCATTTGATTCAAGTAGCACACGATGAGTGAACCTAAATCCTTCTGCCGAATACGGTGACACGTACTTCAGAGTAGTTCTTGTACGTGACGATCTATTCTTAATTTAATCATGTCGATGAATACAAAGCAAAGCGTTAAAGGACGTCGCTGAATGTCAGCCGGCGCTCTCAGGATCGCAGTAGGTAAACATTTGCTCATGCCAGTACATCCAGGGAGGGATTAACTAAACTTCAAAGTTTCCAATGACTACGGAGACTTCATTGACTCACGAATATAAAAATTTACAATATTGTAGCAATAAAGGCAACACTTATTTCGAACTAAAATTTTATCTTTTACGTCGACCAATAACAGACAGTCAATTTTAAAAAAATTAGTTAAAAATAATAGAAAACCTTTCTGGTATATTTTTGTGTCCCCCCCTCCCGGTTATGTAAATTAAATATTTTTATCGCAATAAATTAGAACTTTACAACAATACAATTTTGGGAACCATCACACAATATCAAAAATAGCAAAAAAATACGTAGAAAACACTCATATATTTTAACACTATTTTTTTTATTATTAAACAACATTTTTTGTAGTTTTTTTTTAAATTATATAATCTGTTATTAGTTAAAAAGTACATTTTGTTTTATACAATAATAAATTAAATATGTTGCAACACAGTAAACCAATGAAAAAAAAACTATTACTCGTATATTAATATCTCTGTTTGTCTCTGTGACAAACGTCATTTTGTATTATACAATAATAAAACTAAATATGTTGCAACACAGTAAACCAATTAAAAAAATACTATTACTTGTATATTAATATCTCTGTTTGTCTCTGTGACAAACGTCATTTTGTATTCTACAATAATAAAACTGAATATGTTGCAACACAGTAAACCAATGAAAAAAAACTATTACTCGTATATTAATATCTCTGTTTGTCTCTGTGACAAACGTCATTTTGTATTATACAATAATAAAACTAAATATGTTTCAACACAGTAAACCAATGAAAAAAAACTATTACTCGTTTATTAATATCTCTGTTTGTCTCTGTGACAAACGTCATTTTGTATTATACAATAATAAAACTAAATATGTTGCAACACAGTAAACCAATGGAAAAAAAACTATTACTCGTATATTAATATCTCTGTTTGTCTCTGTGACAAACGTCATTTTGTATTATACAATAATAAAACTAAATATGTTGCAACACAGTAAACAAATGAAAAAAAAACTATTACTCGTATATTAATATCTCTGTTTGTCTCGGTGACAAACGTCATTTTGTATTATACAATAATAAAACTAAATATGTTGCAACACAGTAAACCAATGAGAAAAAAACTATTACTAGTATATCAATATCTCTGTTTATCTCTGTGACAAACGTCATTTTGTATTATACAATAATAAAACTAAATATGTTGCAACACAGTAAACCAATGAAAAAAAAACTATTACTCGTATATTAATATCTCTGTTTGTCTGTGTGACAAACGTCATTTTGTATTATACAATAATAAATCTAATTATGTTGCAACACAGTAAACCAATGAAAAAAAACTATTACTCGTATATTAATATCTGTTAGTCTCTGTGACAAACGTCATTTTGTATTATACTATAATAAAACTAAATATGTTGCAACACAGTAAACCAATGATAAAAAAACTATTACTCGTATATTAATATCTCTGTTTGTCTCTGTGACAAACGTCATTTTGTATTATACAATAATAAAACTAAATATGTTGCAACACAGTAAACCAATGAAAAAAAAACTATTACTCGTATATTAATATCTCTGTGACAACGTCAAAGCTCCACTAACAACTGTGATTTCTGAGAATATTTAGGTTTTTCCGATAAAGACAAGGGAAACATAAACACTTAAAGTTTTACCAAATTAATGTGATTGATTTTAAAATTCTAATGTAAATTAATTTTTCTTACATATCAAATTGGCGTTTGAAGAAATTCTATTCCACGTTTTACTTCATTACTTGCAAAATCCTCTAAATGTTTGTTTTGGCCTTAAAAGATAAGCCATGAGCTTCTTTCATCTTCTTGCTACGAAGGATCTCTGTATTTTCATATTTAGGAAAAATAATTTCTGCAAAGTCAGAGGACCAGGAGTTACGTCCTCGTAAGTATCCAGTATAACAAAGTTTTGGAAAAGTAGCTTGCATTATATTCTAACAAGTCATTTTTTTAGATTAAAAATTTTCTCTTTCCCTGAAGAACTACCGCGATAATATTAGTAAGGAGCGAAATTATACAAAGTAATCAAATTTATTAAATTTTAAAAATAACGCCATAGATAGAGAAAGTATTTTAAGTGAATTTATGTTCATTTTCCAATTTAATAAAGATGTCTGATAAACCTCAGGAAGTTTGAAATTCACCATTTTTCTGTAGACTTTGTTAGGGTCCTAAGTGTTCATAAATCAGCCACACTTCTAGATTAAAATCTAATACAGTATTTTTCCAGACAATTAAATGATGAACCATTAACTGAAAATTATTTAAGTAACAGTGACTATCTATTTTAAGGTCTCGTGTTTATTCTTTCCTAACTGGGTGGCTGGCATTGCCCGGGTTGTCATATACCCATAACCCCAGATTTGACTCCAATCTCGGTTGCTTTTGCGTTATTTTATGAAACGCACGTCGACCCCTATCCCTAAATGTGTTCCCCTCTCATGCCGAAAGGAATTTAAATAATACACAAACAAAATCGGTAGAATTATTAAATAACAGCGTAATAATCCTGAAAAATATTTATTTAACGCCAATATGGTCAGTGTTTGCATGTTTCAAAATTTCCATCCCCGTTCATTCCCGCTCCTGGGGATTAAATGGCAAGTTGAATGGCATAATTAAACTCAGCGACATCCATAACCCTGGATTTGACTCCAATCTCGGTTTTATGCTCGTTACTTTCTTGAAAGGCCCCTCCATCCCCACCCATAAGAGTGCTCCTTTCTCATTATGTAAGGGGTTGAAATTATACACAGATAACATCGGTAGAACCACTATCAATCCCTTTAACCCATAAAAATATTTATACGACTGAAATATCAGCCGTTTTAGCATGTTTGAGTTATTTCCAACCCCGTCATCTCCCACTCCTGCAGATGGTAGACGTGTGCCACCCAGACAGTGTTTGTTGGACGCAAAGAACACGCATACGAAATTTGGTGAAATTTTCATTCACGGATGTAGATTTGTATAAGGAACATTCATAAAAATCAACACTCTGTTTTATTTATTAATGTAGATTAAAATTGTAGTGTCGTATTTAAACTGTTTTACTTAAGAAAGTAATAGGATCATCAAGCCATAAATAATTTATATTATATTAAGTGAATATATTTTCAGTATTGGTCATAAACTACATTTTATTCTATTTAATTAAAAACTAACGTAAAATCAAACATACTAATGTACAGTATTTATAGAGAACAATTGACACAGAATAGAACCCTGTGGAATTCCTATTCCTATTATTTTTTTTCAATGAAAGCTTTTACCAGAATACAAATCCAAGAGTTTTAATATTTTTCGCCTATTATTTACTCAGGGTGAGAGGTTACGTATATTTTTTTAAAAAAAATTGCATTGTTTAACGCAATCGTTTGTTGTATAAACGTCACAGAAAATTTCTGAAGCATACCGGTTTTCGTTAAACATATGAATATGCGATAAAATGGCATTTTTCGGTTGAATTTACCTCCCTAAATTCAAATTGACAGTTGTTCAGCGTTGCTTTTCCTTAAAATAGGTGTCACTGTTAAGGTTCCCACATACCGAGGCACCTCGGCCTGTGTTGAGAGATGTATGTTCCGGGGTCGCAGACGTTGGGCATACGGTAAGAGTTGTCCGCTATTCCTATTGGAATAGTCGGCCAACTGCCTCCTAAACTGGCTGAGGCACGGCGAGGGGAAAGCTGCGACCCCACAGCAAACCCCTCTCCCGACATTGGGACAAGTACCAAATGCCCGACCTACCTGATTCAGGTTTTCATAGGGTTTGTCCTGCATTACTTTTAGGCGAATGTCCGGTAGGATCCTTAAACTATAGCTCCGGGGCCCTATTAACCCTTGGCTACCTTGCTATACCATTCCGCATCCCCCATTTCACTTCGTTTCCTATGCTATAAGAGGGGAGTTGCCACTATGTGGATTACCCTCATGTAGCCTGTCTACACCCAAAAAAAAAGTACAACCTGATTAATAAGTATAAAAGCAGCCGTGAAAAATAAAGTATTATATTTTATTTGAGTTTATAACATTAAACTTTGAAGAATACTGTATTCGTAACTAGGTACCTGTAATAATGTATTTCCGTAATATAACTTAATCTAAGACCACCAAACTAGTCTCTACCATTATAACTATACGAACGTTTACAAACTGTTTCCTAAATAAATTTTCGGGTATAATTTATTTGTGCAACTAATATTAATTTAAAACAGGTAAGAGTTAACGTTTATCTAACTTCAATATAATTATGTAAGTACGAACAGAGTAAAATTGGTCAGAAATAATTTATTAGCAAAAAACATAAAAATTATGACTATAGTTAGTCTTAAATGTGGGACTTAAACAGGTGTAAAATGGCGTAAATAAATTCCGTACATTGCCAAATTCATTTATACAGAATAAATATTTGTCTAATATTTATACAAGCATTTTTCAGGGCATGGAAATTATTTAATTCATTGTACTCCTGATAAAGTCTTAGATTGAGTGAGGACGAAACGTTGTGTTAATTTTTATGTTTATTTATTAGAAATAAAAAAATATTTATCTCGTTAAAAATCGAAGAAATTAGTTAGAAATAATTAATTATCAATGACGAATGAAGAAAAAGATTTTTCATCGGAAAATTTAAACTAAGATTACTAGAGTGAAATTATTATAATTCAAAGAGCTTAATGTTCTTTTAAAACCACACAACAGTCTAATGTATACGATAGGAATTGATTCCGATAATCAGATCGTTGCTCGCGTCTCTCTTTGTGGATCTTGCAGGTACAGCGACCTGATCGTAACTCCGTAACTAAATAGGGGATGAGTCAAACTCTGAGGGAAGTTGCGCGGAACTTTGACCTGCGACTCTGGAACTATTATTCCAAAGCTGTTCTTTTGTGCATGTGCAAACAGCGATTCCTTATCTTGCTGGCAGTCAAGGGATCAAATGTCGAAGGAAAACGGCGCTGTTGAGATTTCTCAGATTAGACGACGATAAATGCATCGACAGCAGTTCCGGAAAACAGAAAACGTAGCCTGACTCAGCTTTTAAATATCTCACAACTGTATCTACAGCCAAACTAAAATAAATACTGAGAATTTTGAGATTTTGGAAGAACATTTATTGGCTGTCTCTTCAAATATTTCCATATTTCTTATTAGCGAAAGAAGTTAAAAAGCGATTTTAACCTTATTTATAATAATTTTCCATTTTAATATTGGTTTAATATTCCAATGTTAACATTCATAAAGATATAATACAATCCAAATAATTTACCATTTTTATATCACGTAGCTACAAATAGATCTTATTTAAAAATAATGATACATATATTATACATACAATACATTATTCTGTTAAAAAGACAGAAATTTATCCCCAATGACAGTTTTTAATGAATCATTAGTCTAATTTGATTTAAATTATTGTAAGAAGAAGAAACTATTTAGTTAAAACCTCGTTCTGTGTTACTCCAACCGATGTCATCAACTTAAAAAATAAACTGCCATTTCACTGTAATAGAACCTTGCAAGTTGTGGAGAGTTAACAATAAAAAAGAAATACTTAAAGAAAGAAAAATTTAACCAAAGATAAGAACATTTGAAAGGAAATATAATGTTCACGAAGAAGTGTTTATTGGCACAGAAAGAAAAACCAATGAGCACTCATATGGATTTTAATTCTTGCAAGTCACAAACATTAATAACATTTAAAACCATTGGGGAATTAAAAACAAAAATTACAACCATAGTCGTATTAAAAGTAATAAAAAAAACAAGAACCATAACATCAAAAGCTAAGTTATTATTATTTTCTCTTTGTGTGTTAATGAAAATCCCCTCGTGATATTTTGGTAGGTCCATTTCTAAAATTAAAATTTAAAATTTAATGAGATTCGAGTGAAACAACGAGTTGATACTGGAAGCAAGCACGAAAAAAATTGAATTGATTAAAATGAGAACGAGGGTGAAAAGTAATATTACGCTAGTTGTTGGAATAGAATAAAAATTGCAGAAAGAAAACTGTAAATTTTAATGGGTTAAACTCAAAAACAGTAGAGAAAATTTCAATTAATTTTTATGGTTCTATTTTCTCCGTTCTCAAGATAAAACATGGGTTATATAGCGGAAAGTCGTGACACACTTGAGTTGTTGGCTGCGGTTTACTTCATTGTCTTTTGATAAATGAAAATTTCTTTATAAAGATAACTGCATTTTCTAGATAAATTGAAATTTCTATAGTAGTATCAGTGGTACTTCTTTATAAATCAAAACGGTTTTGTCTTTAATTTAATCAGAATATTATCGATACTTCTTCACATACTTTTTTGTAGATAATAGCCCGTCAAAGAAAGATAAACATAGCACAGTTAAAAATTTAATGTGCATTAAAAATGGTAAAAACTGGAGAAATTGTGTGAAAATTAAAGATTGAGAAAATTAAATGGCATCGGATAGAGGGAATAAGAGAGAAAATAATAATTGAGAAAGCCAGCCAGGGAGAAGAAGAGAAAATGTGTAGGACGTGTATAAACACCCAAAGCTGGTTTGTCGCCAGGAAGTCTGGAGTAGAGGGTGGCGTGTTGTCTCTGGTCCCTTGCTAATGAACGTGTCAGATAATTATTCCTAGAAATTTTGCCCACGTGACGCGATAATCACCTTCTGTGAAGCAAAATGGTTTGTCGGGAACGCTGTGTGGTTATTCACAGGGAAAATAAATGCACACAACAACTGGTCGCTAATATCTGGATATTTTTATTTATCTTCTTGTCATCTAATTTTTTTTAAAAAAAAAAGGATGAAGAATGGCGAGGAAAATTAAAGAAATCGTATAATACGATTCAGGCTGTGGAAGTGAAGCAAAACAGACGAAAGAGATTAATTTCCTAGAAAGCAGTCCACTGGGAGTCACTTTGGGAACTAAACTATGGCTTCTGTATTAAATGTCCATGAGTTAATCGTCCTGGAGGCAGATAGAACTGTCAGAAATTTTGGGGATTAAATTTCTTTTTATTTTCTCTTATTTTTACTTTACCATTTTCTTGTCCTTTGCCCACTGATCCCATTTCTACAATTATATTTTAGAATAACAATATAATAAATAAACTCCTCATAAGTTATGAGAATAGAACCTATCTATTAAAGATGCAGAAAATTTTTTATTCGTAAATATTGTATTCCAAACATTCTTCACTATATTTATATAATTGTGGTTTTTCTGATTCTGTTTTACTGCTCTGGCAGCAAACATCCACCATCAATTTTAATAACATATTCCAACCTTGACTTTCTTTTTTTTTATTAATACCCCTACGCACTTCCCCGTCTAATACGAATATAACGAGCTCTTCGAGTCTCACAATGTAGCCTATTAGTTCTATCCCTTAGTTGGTGCCTTCTCTCCCATTCTATTCACTTCTTATCGATTTGTGACTCGACCAACCTTCCTTCATCTGACTTTCAGCATTGTTCCGTAACACCACATATAAAAATTATTTTCTGTTCTTCACTGCCGATTGCCCAAGTTTTGCTCCCTAACAACGCCATATTGGTTTCCTGTAATCCAAATTCATATTAGATGTAAAAAAATTTTCTTTTATTGTGAGAAATTCCCTTTCTCGTGTTATCCACCTTACTAACTACTATACTTCTACCGTCATAGGCTACTCTACTGCCCAAATAGCAAGATTAATCTACTTCCGTCATCTGATCTCCTTAGCAACACCACTCTTATTATTATTTTAGCTACTATTTGGAATTTGCACAATTATAGAGCATAATACAACTTCAAAATATATTTTATTTAGCTAAAAACACTCTTTGTAAATTTTCTTTTCCCCTTTAAAAAAAAACAGAAATCTTTGATTTCACTTCACTTTTTTTATTCTTTCTTTTTATAAATTACATCACTTCATCGCTTACCTACGCATACCAGATAAAAATTAATAAACGTAATAAGAAATATATATGTAATACTAATTAAAGAGGCCATTAATTGTTTAAATTATAATGAATTGTTTAGCGGCACCGATTTCCAAGAACGACAATGGACGGCAGCTCTGTGTCGGCGAGCTTTGTTGTGAACTGCGCGCATTGTGTGGGGTTAGTTGGTGGCTGACTGGCGAATATTAAAGTTGATTGTAGTATGGCGATTCTTGTGGTTGAGAGAGAGAGAGAGAGCGAAACTCAGAGTACGAACAGAGTGGTCCAAATTTAGTAATTTCAACGGAGAGACAAGTTATACAAAAAAAATCAGAAAAGCTGAAACAGAAGGTTTAGCGCCCCGTTCAATTATATACGCGTTCTAAAATAACATTTTCCGCAAAAAGCATCGAAATTTAATTAGTCCGACGGTTGACCGGGGTAGCAGATAATCGAGTTCCTGGAGGAGTAATCTACGAAATACAACCGTGTGTTTGTTCAAGTGTAGAGTCTGTGATTAATGGCCTTTTTGTGAATTGTGTCCCAAACTTCGAATTCATTAAGTCTGGTACCAGAAAGACAGTTGTAAGTACAAACTAAAGTAATTAAATTTTCTGTAAATGGTAGTTAAGGGTTTAGTCAGATTTTGTTTCTCTTCATTTCGTATTCCGTTAGTTTCAATTTGTTTAAATTGTTTATTCTTTAATTTATAATTTTGATTGTTTCTTACTTATCAAACCCGGTAAAGAAGATTATTAGATCTGTTTGTTTGTAAAATATAAAAGTTTGTATTTTTCCTATAATGCCACAAATTATATAATAAAAAGAATTGGTTTGTAAATTTTGATTTCATTTGGCGTGCCAAAGTAGGCCTAATAAATTGTACCTTTAATGAATAAATTTGTTTTTAATAATTAATAATTTTTTTAATTAGCTTCCATTTTAATCATTACAAATATATATATATATATCCCATGATGATTTTAGTATCTTTAGTCTACGTCTAAACTGATCGGCGCCATTCGGAAAAGTCAGCAGCTTTTCTGCAGGCAATGAATTACAGTCATGAATTGATCTATTTACAAATGTGCATTTGCCAACGTCTCAGCGTTGATCTTTTTTCTTTAATTTATAGAAATATATTAGAGATTATTTTTAATTTCTTTCCAGCCTGATTGAACCTTATAAGCTTAGTATATTGCGGAAAGCCTCCTGAGTTTCCTCCTATTCCTTAGCGATTCTAAATGCTGATGATCGACTCCCAGACATATTGTCTGTCCGTTTTTGAATAATGCCCAACGCTAGTGTGTGTTTATGTCTATATTGAGCCCCCAAAAATTGCACCGTATTCTCAAATTGTCCTGATCTGTAAGCATATATCTTGGTTTTCCTCGTACTTTATCCTCAAAACCCTGTTCCCGAAATGCAGCGTCCTTCACCCTTTAGCTGCGACCACGACGACTTGATTTTCCCAATTTATATCCTTACTAATCCTGATTCCAAGATATTTACAACTGTTGGATTCCGTTACTACTTCATTCCCCATTTTATACTTAACTGGAGGAACATTTTTCTTTTTCATAGAGACTCTTCATTGAGTTTACTTGCGTTTTATTTCTAACTGGCCATTCGTAAATTTTTGTCCAAGTCAGTCAGTCTGAAGAGTCCGTGCAACCGCCATGCTTACAATTTCTCTATAAACCGTGCAAACGACGGCGAACATTTAATATGTGATTTTGTACCTATTGTTAGATCATTTATTATGCTAGAAATATATTCTTTCGACTACGATCCTTTACATTAGTTTTATTTCTGTTAATGATCTCTATTCTTCTCTATTCTCCTAACGTTGTTCATGTCATTTAATAAGTTCCAAATCTTCGGCTGTGTCAGATAAAATTATATCAGTAAACCTTAATGTCTTATATTTGATCTCCTTGAATTGTGACTCATTTTCCAAAGTACTCTTTAACTTCCTTCATTGCTTCTTCAGTGTACACAATAAATTGCAAATGCGACAGACTGCGACCCTGACTTAGTCCCGTTTTTATTATTCAGAGTTGTGTATAGGTTATAGATAACCCTCATTTCTCGATTTTTTATTCCAATCATCTTGATAAGGAGATTTCTCCAATTGACATTACCGAAAGCTTTCTCTCAATCTACAAATTCCATTAAAGTGGACCTGTTTTCCATTATCCTCTCTAAAATCATGCACAGAGTCAAAATGTCTTCTCGTGTGCTAACTTTTTTCCTAAAACCAAAATGATCTTGTTCCAATTCGCATTGTACCAGACGTTTCATTCTTCTGTAAATATTTCTTGTCAGGATTTTGCTGGTTACTAAACTACTAAACTAACAATATTATTATATTGCGGACGTACACTTATTGTAAATAAAATTTTATAGCCCCATGACCGATCATTGAAATAAGAATAGGTTCATTTTTACGTTGAACTTATACCGGAAAAGTGGAAAAGTAGAACAATATGAAGCGAAACTTGATGAACTTTCGGGATTGGTCGTTTGTCCTGTGCTTGTGTGTCCCAATACCGACCCCTGAGGCGCACAGGATGTGGTCCTGCGAAGCTGGTAATCTGTAGGCGTGACCTTAATGTGCCCCGTTAAATGAGATCTTAATGGTGGGGCGTTGCCGACTTGTGCGTGACAAAATTCATTACTAACGTCATATTAATTAGCACATAATATGAGGGTAAACATCTAGATTGCACGCTGAATTAGCACTGACCACTTTAACTGCCGTGGTGTCTGTGTTTGGAAGATTCACGAACACGAGAAGTCGTTAAACAAACACAAGGACTCGTTCACCCAACACTAAGGACCGTCATCAAGTCACGTTTAACCCTCCTATATTTGACAAATATAATGTCTTAATTTTTAGTCCCATTACCATTACTATTGATGATTGAAATTAAATTTCGGAAATGTGGGTTGATTAATCAATTGGCAGAACTTAAACTTGTTGGTAAAAAAATGGCTGTAAGACTGGTAAAGGAAACCATTTCATATTAATCACTGAATTTAATCACAGTACGGTGCTTCGGGTGTACAAGTTCAGTGGTCACTTTAAGAACAGCGTAACTCCCGAGGAGGAGCAAATGAAAAAAAACTGGTTTTACCACAATCTATTTGTTTCGTTTTTCATTGAAACTACGTTGAAATTATTAAGAATTATCATCAACAAACAGCTGAATTGAGGACATCAAATAAATTATGTGGGATACAAATATTGGAAAATATTACATTTTGTGATGACGATACTCGGGAAAGCTACCAGTAATTCGCTTGAGTTGGCGTTAACTTATATTTTTCAATGAATTTTGGAATTATATTGTGTTTGTTCGGATCACAATCGTTCTGGGCAAATAAAGTCTCTACAGATGTTTCAAAATGAAGCGTTAAATTCGTAAGAAATGAGCACTCATCGTTAAAAATGACTATAGACAGGTAGAACAGTTTTCCTGCAGCACCCTCAGGGCCTGAGAGGTTTAAAATTATACTAAAGAGATGTCCACATGTTTACTAAGGAAAATTTGGAACTCTTCTAATAAATAAAATAGACTGTTTGTACATATTTTTGAGGAGCAAATTTGATCAAATTTTATACCCGTTCTTTCAGAAACGGAAACAAACCAATATTGTGGGTGTAAGAAACGACTACCACCCTCAGCTGGAAAACGGGGTACTAAAACGGCCAATATTTTCGTCGAATAAATATTCTACACAGTCAATGTGATTGATAAAATTTCTCGCGATGTTGTTTGTATATAATTTCTACCGTAGTCTGTATTGGAGGGGTTTACCCTTAGGGATGGGGTGGAGGACCATTATATTAAAAAAACGCAAAAACAAACGAGATGAGAGTGGAATCCACGGTTATGGACGTTGCTGAGTTTAATTATGTCAATAAACTTTCAACTGAAAGAAAACTTTTCACGGTCTCTCAAGATATTTTTGTGTATAATTTCAACCCCTTTCGGCATGGGAGGTGATCACCTTTAGGGATGGGAGTAGAGGGGCATTACATAAAAATTACTCGAAAACAAACGATATTTGAGTCGAATCCGGGGTTGTGGATGCCGCTGATTTCAATTATGACAATGTGGGCAACGCTAGGCACCCAGTCAAATAAAATCTATCTATATATCTAAAGCTACGAATGTTGATGTACCTTGATTTCGTTATACGGCTCATAATAAATTATTTATATATATAATCATATCTCACATACTGTAGGAAGTCAAGTTACTTTTCAGTTCTACTTCAATTAAACTCAGTTCGCCAATATATAATACACAACATTTCGATACAATAAACAATGGAAATTATATAAATGAAAATCAATTTCAGTTACCCAAAAAGTAGATCATTAAAATTTTATCAGTGTTTATTCTCATTACATTACACGGTTAAAAGAAACCATAAAATTAAATTCAAAGAAGAACCGACAGTATTTTTACGCAGCTATTCCTACCATCCGTATGAATTATGGGTATATTAAATAAGTCCATAAATGTGTACTTTCATTAATTAATGTCTGAAAACACAATTAATTAAAGTGTCATATTTTACGAGTATTATTAGAGTGAAATTCCTGACCTTTGAAACCCTCTAGTATGTATTGAATACGACTTAATACTAATCAGCGAGATGTACTTTATCTTTATTCTTCTACTACTAGTAGTATAAAATTAGAAAATCTTGGATAGATCTATAATTAGTAATAAAAACAAATTCAAACATAACTTCTTATATTTTTCTGTATACATTCCTCAAATTAAATTATAGTATTCATAGGTGTGGATGTGGAAGGAATTCACTCAAAAAAGATGCGAAAACAGCTGAGATTTGTAACTATTCCGAGGTTATGGGAGTCGCTGAAATTAATTGACATGGTTAAGTTAAAGCTGAGTCCCAGTGGGCAGCGGGTTAAAACCAATTTCCGCGTCCACTATTAAACGAGTGGAGTAATTTCAAGCAATCTTACACATGCCACATATGATCCGGAAACAATCACTGTGCGGGTGGTCACCCCTATGGGTGTGGAAACATTTCAGATTACGGCCGATGTTAGCGCCGAATAAATAGTTTACGTGGTCACTGTCCATATTATTAGTGTCTAATTTCATCCCCTAACAGCATGGGAGCGGAACTCTTTCAAATATAGCAGGGAAATGAGGTTACATAAAAATAATGCTGAACCAACCGGGGTTGAACCGGCGATTCAATATCAGATATTCACAGTTCCTGTTAAGTTCACGTTCAATCCCCAGTGGTTGGTAGTGGAACAAGGTCACCCCCATTCCTATCGGTGCTCCCATCCCACGACAAAAAAGGTTGACATTTTTCACACACCAAAAAACAATCTCATCGACTCCAAAAATATTTATTCAACGCAAATATTTGGCGTTTGAGCATGTTTGAAAATTTCCACCAGTATTACCATTACAGTGTTTTTTCACGCTTCGATAGGAACACGTGTACAAAAATTGGGTCTTCATTGGTGTAGATTTTTCTGCGGACCATACATAATAACAGTCTATTTTATTTGTTGGAAGATATATTTGCGGAAATTTTAACGTAGGCCGTTTTATTGTGCGTTCCACGTTTATATTTACTACTGTTGTGCATTGAAAGAAACTGTTTAATTTAAATTACAATACCTTTGTTGTATCAATGTTTTTTTGGGGGTTAATACAGGAGACGAGGAGTTTAACAGAACTTTCTAAGGTTATATAATTTTTCTTTCCAAGTGTAAGTATTTTAACATCAGCCAGTGTCTTCTTGTTCCGCACCGTTGACCTTTGTAAGTTTCCTGGAGGAAGGAAGGCAATAAGACCAGGTGAGGCAGGACGAGGCGAGGCGAGGCGAGGTGATTGTGATGAAGCGTCTCCGCAGTTACCGTTACGGCGCCGGAAATTACACGGTCGTTGGAATTGCGGATGTGTCGATAGCACTCCACTTGTTTCCATTCATTTGTTTCGTTTGTTAATTGTTTCTCTCCCCTCCTGAAGTCACGTGCGGCCATTACAGACTGGAAGGTGCGGGTTCTTACCAAGATATCGAGTCTGGACCCGATAAAGAGTTTATATTGGCTTCAAACGTCCCAACACTTTTGTCGGAGTTAAATTCTATTTGCAGTCCCCTTAATCCCTGGCGTGTGCCTTCTTAATGTCTCTTCTCTATTCGTCGTTTTCCGATGTCATTGACTTTAATTCTGAAATCTCTCTGGTAATCTTCTTTCTTCCCGGGTTAATGCGTTCAAGCGCGACGACAGATTTTTTATTCAGGGTGAGTCAGAGAATAAAGAAATTTTTAAAAGCGTTCTCAGCTTATGGAAGGTGAATACAGTCTGCCATGTTCCTGACACTGTAGCATTCAGTAGCAATGGAGCGCGTACGTGTACTGTGATTGGAGAAATTGTTGGAATTTTTATAGCCTTTTCACAATCGCTATTTCGTCTACCACACCCGTAATTTTCCACTCCCTCGGAAACTATTGGTTGACTTTTCACCTCTGTTATCTTTGCAAATAATGGCAGCACACATTGGTAAAATACCTGCCTCATAATTTACAATAATTTCTTTGAAAAATAAACAGATCCAAAGGAGTAAAAATTATAAAAGTGCAGAAGATGAAAGAATGAATGAATTTTTCACAAGGAAGTCGACAACTTCAAGGAAATATCGTACTCTGGCAATCTGTCACGGAGACAGCTAGGTTAAGAACTCTCCATTCTAACCTCCCGCACTCCTATCTATTCTCTAGATTAACGCAACCTACATGTGGTTTATGTCAGGCAGCACTGTCCTCTACGACTGCCCAAAACACGACAGGACTAGAAGAATCACAATTCAGAAGTACACGAGAATGGAAATATGTACCTCAGCAGCGGCAATAAATAAACCGGCAATCAAGATCTAATATAAATAGACAATCAATCTGAGACTATTAATAAAATGTATAGGTAAGATGAATTAATTGTAATAATTTCATGTAGTAGGAATAGAAAGTCGCCGATGACTGTTATGTTTGCTCGACTATGAACGATAAATTTAAAAAAATTCTCCAACCGAGGTTTTGATCTCAGGAATTCAGATATATCTTACGGTTGTTTTCCATATTCTTTTCCTCAATTGAGAAAAACAGTATTTCAATTACATGAGAAACAAGCCTGCGAGAGGATTTCTCGCAGGTGAACCTTCCCAGAGAGCTCTGGCGGGGGCTACCTATGGGGATGCTCTCACATCTCTCTGGTTTCTTTTGAACTAAGGTTCCCACATGCCGAGGCACCTCGGTCTGTTTTGAGAGGTGTATGTTCCGGGGTCGCAGACCTTGGGCATACGGCAAGAGTTGTCCGCTATTCCTATTGGAATAGTCGGCCAGCTGCCTCCTAAACAGGCCAAGGCATGGCGAGGGGTAAGCTGCGT
This sequence comes from Zhengitettix transpicula, assembly GCA_037074705.1. NCBI lineage: Eukaryota > Metazoa > Arthropoda > Insecta > Orthoptera > Tetrigidae > Zhengitettix > Zhengitettix transpicula. Next base: position 231,134,757 of record CM073590.1, on the reverse strand, counting down.
CCCCACAGCAAACTCCTCTCCCGCTATCGGAAGGGCGTGGGACAAGTACCCAATGCCCGACCTACCCGATGCAGGTTTTCCTAGGGTTTTCCCTGCATTTCTTTAGGCGAATGCCGGGTAGGATCCTTAAACCATAGCCCGGGGGCCCTAGTAACCCTTGGCTACCTTCCTCTACCCTTCCGCATCCCCCCTTTCTAATCCCTTCCTATGCTATTAAAGGGGAGTTGCCCAAAGTGGATCACCCTCATGTAGCCTGTTGCCCTAAAAAAAAAAAAAAAAAAAAAAATTCAATTACATGAAAGTATAAAATTTTTATTAGAATAGACGTTGTTCTCAATTAAAATTACGAAACAAATCTAAGATGGGACACAAAACTTTAACTGATTGATCTCAATTCCTACGCATTTAAGATTCTTGCAAACAACCCCGTCGCTGACGTTTCTGCAAAGTGAGAGAAGTTTCACTACAAAGGCAGCCAGAGATAATAGCTCGTTGTGATTAAGGTATCTTCCACACTTCTCTGTAGAATATATTTCTTCCGCTGTTCATTTCTTGCTAACGAGTTGCTTTATTCCGTGTCTGAAGCAGAAAAACGACTGAGCTCGAGTATTACAAGTAACGGAGTTTGGAGAAGTGAGCGATAAGGCAATTTACGACTGGCATTTGCTTCGGCGTTGTTTGTCTATGGTTCTCGGCAGAGGAGATTACTCTATTCGCAAAACAACGCATTATGTCAGCGAAATATCGCACAGGAACAGGAAAAACACACACACACAATTGGCTGGTTTATTATGTGGAACATTGAGGCTTCATATATTTCACAAGACCCACGCCAAGGAATTATTTTATTAATGAAATCCTTGACTAAATATCTTTATTCCCAAATAAACAAGTATTCCCTTTAACTCTATTTTTTACAGTTTTTTCTACTGAAAATTCCCTATATATTTCAAGATGTTGTGCCCCACATTGTTCCATATCATTTTTTTACTTATTATTTTTTGTAAACCTTTCAGTACCTTCTTTAAAATTTTGTCACTCAAAATTGCAAGATAATCTTAGAAACATGTGCAATTCTACTGAGAAACACAGAGTTTGTCAAAAATAACTTTATTTTCCAAGCCACGTGGACAAAAGGAGTTGACGTTTTCCTTTATGAGGGAACGGAGTATAAAAAGCGTTGGAAAAAAGGCTCGCGTGGGGGTTTTCTACATCTGGGACATGTTGAGATGTGAGTATTGTCTTTTTCACTTTATGTAAAACATTGAAATACCGATAGAAACAAGTTCAAAAGTTTTATAGCTCCTTCGGAGGAATATTGGTAGAAACAAGTAAAAAATTGATTTCGGGACTTGAAGATCATACAATTAAAGGATACCGCATCTTATTTTCCTTAAATTGCCAAGGAATTCAATTTTTTTACTTGTTCTAAAACCGAAATTTTCCTAAAAAAAACCTCTGCGATAGAATTATTAATTTGCAGTACAAAATAGTGGATTGTTCTTTAGATAATATAGAAAAATGTAACAATTAATTTAAGTAATAACGATTTTTAATTTAAAACAATTTGTATATACATTTATATTTTCATACAGAGAAACTACACACCGTATATATTATTTATTCCTTGAAATAGATTTCGTCTCTCGTATTAGTAAAGTAATGGAGTTTAAGCTTTCAGTCTAAATCATTTTCGATAATTTAATCTAATTCATTTTTATAAGCTGTCGTATTCATCAAATTCTTTCTAGATTGACCTTGTATGGTTATTTTTGAAACTTAAAACCTTCCACCCTTTGACAATAATAATTCTGTGCACTAAATAAAAGGGCAATGGTTTCTATAAACATTAAATTAATTTTAATTTTTTTACAGTGGACGAATAGTAAATTCATTTTTTATTTTACTTATTTTTTTAAAAGTTATTACTTTAAAACAATCAACAGCAGAGAGATCAATTTTAAATACCAACATTTTTGTACCTTCATTACGTTGTGACTCGTTCTTTCTGAATTAACAATTTCATCACAAGAATTTAATTCAACTAAAAATATATTTCCCTTAAAGAGTAATAAAATATTTCCTGAAACGCCTGGTATTTTAAGTTGATTTTTCTTAAATGAATATTTTTTCTTGACCGGAAACACTTATTATAATATAATAAATTTAAAAAATATTCGTAAAACAAAAAATGATGAATGTCAATTATTTACTATTTCATCCAGATAAAAGGTTTTTTAAATTAATTTCACGTATTGGTTTTTGTTTTTAATGAATTATAAATCCTGAACGTCATCAAATGCCCCCCACCCTCTCTCTCTCTCTTGTTGAAAACACTCTACATGATTCCCTAATTTTACGCTGATTTGGTATTTTCAAATTATCAGTTCTTTGTTCCGCACGTGGCCGAGGGAATTCCTTTGTCTATTTTATCAGAATTCTGATTTCAATAACGTTTCGAGAATTTAATTTATTTCATTTAATCGAATGTCCGCTTGTAATTAAAAGTTCATCGTGATGCACTTAACAAAGGAAAACGAACAAGCCCGATAATGTAACGAAACAAATTGTGAATAACTAATATTTGAGGAAGCATTGTTATGAATATAACAAATATTAAAATCTGTATGTTTCATATCAAATTTACTCAGTCATCATGAATTAATATAAAATTCTATATGAAGAAATTTTCAAATTATAAACCGTTTAAATAAATAAAACCTTCATAAGAAAATAAAAGACAGAGGAATTTCCGTCACGACAGGTCTTTCAAAGTTACTCAAAATTTATTTATATAATATTTTTTTAGAGATGTTAATAGAATATCTTGACATTTTACACAAATTATTCTAAGTACTCCATTTTATTGAAGAAATTTTTGTTAATAAATTAGTAACTAAAACCTCATGTATTTTTAAAATTATTAATCTACCCCTGTTGAAGTCCCAAATTCGGAGCAATACATCGTGTTAATTTATTTTAATTGCATTTATTGGCGCCATAAGTTTTTATTTGATTCTGAGTTATGGCCGGTTTATTTATATTATCATTCTTCTGCTTATAAATAAAATTGTTTGTTCTTATGTATGTGTGTATAGTCCGCAATAGAGATTTAAAGGCGTGTTGAAATTTCGACCAAACTTTGTACACATGTTCCGACCGGTAAGGAAAGAAACACTATAGAAGAGGGGGGGGGGGTTAACACACGACTACCACCCCTAGCGACGGGGTAGCCTGGACTTGAACTTTTAAAAAGTTCGAAAACAGCAGATATTTGCGTGTATATGTATTTTGCGAGGTCAGTGAGATTGATAGTGCCGATATTGATAGTGTAAAAATTCTATCCTCTAACGGGGTGGGAAGGGAGCAACAATAAGGGTTGGGGTGGCGGAGTCTAACATTAAAATAATGTGAAAAGAACCTAAACTGGAGCCGAATCCGGGCTTATGTAAATCGTTCAGCTTAATTCTGATACTCAACATTCCGGTTAAGTTGTGGTTCAATCCCGAGGGAGTGAGATTTAGAGGGGAGAAACAAATTTCCCGGTATTTTAAACCTTTGTTTGTAAACATGTTACTTACGAACCATAAACAAACATTGTGGGGGTCGGACGGTTGGATAATCCGTTACAAAAACGTTTATAATTAAAAATAGTTTTAAAATTACTGTTTATAATTCCTTATGTTAACAAAAAATAATTATAAAGTAATTGTTTCACAAATTCGATGTCTCTTTATAATAGGCTAGTTCTGAGTGTAACTTTATACTAGGAATCTGCCATTTTAATATTTAAATATAATACGCCAGTGTTAAAAGTGTACGAAGTAGATAAATAAGTATCAAAATAACAGACAAGAGGAATTATAATATAAACACCGCACAACATTTCTGTAATCCTTTTTATGAGGTGAATAAAAACGCACAACCACACTCCTGTTCATTTTTATCACCTGACGCAAAGAACAAGGATGGTTGAATCTGTCTAATGTGTTTATATTAACACTCCTTTTGTCTCATTTTTGTATATTTATTTATCTAATTAGTACCATTTTTAATATTGTTAGAGTGAATGGTGAGATTGAAAGAAGTAAACCTTCGGAATTTAAGGATAATAAGGAGGTTTTTAGGTGTTGTCAGGGATGAAAGGGCGAGTAAACGAACCGATTAATTACCGTTCAACCTTCCAACCAGTTTCAAAAGATATAAAAGGCAGCAGAAGCGAACACGGCTTTTATAAACGCACAGTTGCTCTGGATTGCGTACTTTGAAAGCTGCGTAAGGCAAAGCCACTCAGTCGGTGAAAACGTTCGATATGGAAACGGAACTCAATGGATATTGAGCCGAAAGCTTGATTGGTACCGATCCGGCCAAGTGAAAAGATTTTCTATTTTATTTCACAAAAGCGTTCGGCTACGCTCATAGTAAACTTCTTTATGTTGGTAACTCAAATAAACTTTAATTCCAGACAAGTTTTGTTTACAATCGTACTTAATGTGATAAAAGTTACTTTAGCAACTGGCTTGGCAATGCCGCCAAAGAGTATCAAAGAACGTACTGAAGCAAAGTAGTGAGCAAATCGTATGGAAACTAGCTTCTTACTATATCACAATTTGAATTACAAATGTTTAAATCGTACTTTCTAACTTTCTCCTTTCAATTATCATGGTTATTAACTCTAAAATTCCAAAAACAAACCTTACCTTGAAATTCTGTTCGCTGGTTTGCAGGATTTTTCTACTGACACTTCCTTCATTCCATTCCACACCTAGAATCGTATTTTTCTTCCTAGAATACGTTACACCACCACAAATATTTGTACGTCCTGTCGTTTGTTATTAAGATCCTTCATTTTTCTCAACGTCACTCCATACGTAACAGATTATCGTTAAACAATTTCATTTACATTGCTCAAAGAAGGTTACGTGTTAAATTCTCGTCGGTGTCACCAATATAAGGTTGCACAGTTATAAACAAATTATTCATCTTTGTTTACAATCGTATTTATTGTGATCGAAGTCATTTTAGATGTTGATCTCACCGAATATGATACGCGACTGGCTTAACAATGCCGCCAAAGAGTATCTAAGAACGTATTGAAGCAAAGAGATTCTTTGCTCCCACACCCTATCTCACTATCCGGAATAAGTTTTATTCCATTTAAAACTATTTGGGAATATTAATTCACCTTCAGTGACAATCTAACATTGACCATATACATCATAGGCTGATCTGTTCATAATTTCGTGAATAATAAACCAATACACCCTCCTCAAATTTCTTTATATTTTATTGAAAATTACTTTATTGAACATTACTTTACGGGAAACAAAGATTTTACAAGTAAAAATAATATCTCTTTTAAATATTTTAATGTACCTATATTAGGTTTTTAATTACTAAGACTTCTGTACTATTTTATTTTTATTTATACCTAAATTACAGTCATAGAAGAGGGGTTCTTCTCATTATTTTTTAATTAACTCAAGCTTTTTATTTATTTACCATTACAACTCTGTGAAAACAATAATTTATAAATATAAACAGTTATAAAAAAATTAATACTTTATTTGTCGATTAAATTCATTGACACATTTTTTTTTCATTTCTTTATTTATGTTATTGAGGCCTAAACAATTTCCTATGAGAATACCGTAATATGGAACATTAATCGGCTTTTATGTAAGGATTAAATGATTTTTCTGTTACGTATTGCATTAATAAAAACAAAGTTTACATGTCAGTTCACTACAGAAGATATATTTAAGAAAATGTAAATTTTTGACTAAATACTTAGGTTTATGTCCCTACGACATTGTCATCTCTAATACTACGATTTCCATTGGAGGTTTTAACATCAATATTTGCCCTAAATTTCTTCAAAAATATTTTATTTAAAAACGTCTCTTCTTCATTTGATTATAAACTTAAATTTTTTTTCAGATTTACTATCGTTGAAAGAATTTTTATGTTAATAATAAAAAGAACAAGAATCCTTAGCCAAAATGGATTCTATATTCACTTTGATTTTAATTTATTATATAGTAGCTTGGGGGGGTGGAGTTGCTCGAGTTGTCTTAATGCATCTCAGCGACATCCATAACCCCCGGATTAAACTCCAATCTCGGTTGTTTTTGTGTAACGCATCTCCACCTCCAACCATAAGGGTGTTCCCCTCCTATACATAAATAGACAGGAATTATACACAAACAACACCCGGTGGAACACTGTGAATCTCATAGACCCCGAACTATATTTATTTTCTTTTATTGGCACTATAACTAAATGTGAGTTTTGCCTTGTTAATAATTTTCTTCCATTCCCCCCTCTCCTGTATGTCTCCGCCATCCTCTTACTTTCATGGTTTGTATATCCTTTTCAATGCCATCTACCCATCTTGTCCGGGGTCTCCCCCTTTTCCTCCTCCCAATTAGCTTCCAGTCCATAATCCGTCTAGGTGTTCTGCTTTCATCCATCCCAAGTACGTGTCCCATCCAGGCCAACCTTCTGCTCTTGATAAACCTAACAATGTTCTCGTTATTCATGAGCTGCTCTAGTCCGAACTATATTTATGCAACCCAAATATCGGCCGATTTGAGAATGTTGAAAATTTCTACTCCCGTCCACCTCCGCCCCTAGGGATGGTATCCGTGTCTTACCTGCACAGAATTTGTTTGCGGTTCGAAAGGACCGACACGTCTACGAAATTTGGTAAAATTTTCTCTACGAGTGTAGATTTGTATGCGGAATAAACAGATATACACACAAACATTTTTTTTAGGGCAACAGGCTACATGAGGGTAATCCACATTGGGCAACTCCCCTTTAATAGCATAGGAAGGGATTAGAAAGGGGGGATGCGGAAGGCAAAGACACTATTTTATTTATTAGAAGATATTTCACTTTCTTGGAACGAGAAAATTATATTTGCAAATCTTCTCAGTGTTGATTCGTTTATTTATTTTTTAAATATAGTTTTTCAAATAATTATGCAATGGTTTAAATTGTATTTCAGTTTACAATGGTGATAACAACGGTGAAACTTGAAAATTTAAGTTGATTAGGAAATTCTAAGGATTGTTGGTCTATTGTTATTATTAAAACTTTTTATGAGTAAAACTACATACAAAAATGTTCCAGAGGCCTTATCATTCTCTGTCTCTCCTTGAATCACCGCCGACCTCGCCTCACCGTCGTTCCAACACGTGATAAAAAATATCCTCTCATAATTCTTCATATATACATGTCTAACGGTATTACAATTTATCCCCCGTCAGCCATTTTTCTCCCTGAAAATTTACAATTTCTCAATCCCATGCCTCGGGCGTCCTGACAGGCTATAAAATTATTCGAAACGACGGAGCTCACTTTTCAAGAAAGCCAAAATCACGTACTGTAGGATTACGTTAGAAGGTCAGGTTTGCATTAATTCTTTGCCAGGTTCGGCTCCATCCAGTATCCTGACCCCCAACGAGCACAAATGTTATCTTTCAGCTGAAGAAATACTACAGTCTGCGAGGGATGTTATCTCGCAGGCAGTACCTGCGAGGGATGTTCTCTCGCAGGCAGAACCTTGTAGGAGAGAGAGGAAGGGGCTACATTTGGGGATGCCTTTTCCTCTCTCCGTTTTTGAACTAAGGGTCCAACAAGCCGAGGCACCTCGGCCTGTTCTGAGAGGTGTATGTTCTGGGGTCGCAGACCTTGGGCATACGGTAAGAGTTGTTCACTGTTCCCATTGGAACAGTCGGCCAGCTGCCTCCTAAACTGGTCGAGGCACGGAGAAGGGAATGCTGCGACCCCACAGCAAACTCTTCTCCCGCTATCGGAAGGGCGTGGGACAAGTACCCAATGCCCGACCTACCTGATGCAGATTTTTCTAGGGTTTTCCCTGCATTACTTTTAGGCGAATGCCGGGTAGGGTCCTTAAACTATAGCCCTGGGGCCCTAGTTAACCCTTGACTGCCTTCCTCTACCCTTCCGCATCCCCCCTTTCAAATCCCTTCCTATGCTGTTAAAGGGGAGTTGCCACCATGTGGATTACCCTCATGTAGCCTGTTACCGTAAAAAAATGATAGTTTAAAATTGATGTAATGAAACTCTTACTTCATTTATTCCTTCTCCTAAAAATCAGACTGATAATGTCCCAGGTCTACGTCAGATTTTTCTTATCAATTCTTTTCATGCGAGGCTGAGTGTATGATGTAGCAGATTTCTAAATATGGATCAGAAAAGAAATGAGTCGAATGAGAAACTTTTTCTTAATTTTGTAGTTTAACAACTATTATTATTTGATAGTTTCTAATAACAGTCACCTTTTGCAGGCAGAAGATCAGCTCTGAGGAGAGCAATATTATAGAGGTTCTTCACTGGTACACGACAGTCAACGCCGCCATGTTGGAACACCTCACCAACCAAATAAAGGAGACCGACAACAGTGGCGTCTGGAGGTAAGCATTTATTAACCCTCTTAAAATACTAATACCAACCCATTAACACCATTGACGAGAAGAGAACAGAGCGGATTTTACTAAACTATCGTCACAGAATCTCAAAAATTGAAAATATACGTATAGTTCCAATAATGTGTTCGTGTACGAGTTTGCCAGTTTAGCTTTTATTATTTATTTTTACTTTATTAATTTGATTGTCAGTAGCCGAGTTTAAGTACCCTAAGGTATTAGTAATTTGGATAACATATTACACTAATTATATAAAGTAATGCTGAAAATAAATTTGTTTATAGCAATAAAATAACTTAATTTTCATTTAATAATTGAATATAATTCGTTTAATTAATATTACACCTTTGCGCTTTAAATGGAATATGGAACTTGAATATGAGAAACGGAAGCAGAGAATTTTGGGAAGGTTTTTAAATTTCATTAAAGGAGGAAACCGGCAATGAAAATAAAATGGATGGACAGTAAGAGGTAGATTTTTAATTTATGAATTGTGTATCATCCCAAAGAAGGGAAGAGACAATGTTTCTTGACCACACACAGTCAGAGAACTCGTATGGAAGAAGATAAAAATACAGCGATATAATAAAATGTCAAAATGTTATGTAAGATTAAATTAGCGCGGGATAGAGATGATTGCAAAAAAGGAAATAACTGAAGTGATTTAAATGTTGACTGAGCGACCGACGGTCACGAGCCGAAGGACGGACGCCGTGTTGACTTCCGAGACATTGCCAGCAGGACGCAATAAAGTGTAATGTCTCTGCAGGGGGAAAAAAAAGAGGTGGAGAATCATCAAATACGACGAAGGCAGGGATTTTTATTGCGCGCGGTCTGCTTTAAATTGCGGATTAGGGCGTCTAATGATGATGGCTCGCCACCACAACCGTCCTCGCTGTCGATGGCTTGCTTGGCTTTTATAATCTCTGACACTCGACTGAACGCCATATGCAAATACGGGCCCTCGCATTCGCTGACGTCTCTGTAATGCTCGTATCATGCAATTGCTACGTAAAAATTCAGATTCCATCAAATTTGGCACCGTTGCTCCAGTCGGACCAGAATCACGGACACTATACATTGAAAGTCTTCGACATATAGTGATGGGGAATGTTGTCAAAAATAAAGGAAACATAATCACTGGATAATGACGTGACCAATACAGGATAATCAGTTGCACAACGATTCTTCTACAATTGTAGATGCCACATTTTAATCCTGAGTCCTTACAGCATCGGATGAGATCTAGAATAACCAAACAATTTTTTTGCAAGTAATTATCCTTGTACCACTGTGATAAAAAAGTAAGGTGAAATTGTCATTTAAAACTCCCGGGTATTAGGAAGGCAGGTAATTTTTTTTCCTAGGTTGGTAGGACTGTCTATAATATTTGACAAGCGTCTGTGTGTTAAAAGGTTTAATTATCTCCGAGTTGCTCGTGTTTTTGTTAACAACCAAAAGTGAATTTTTCGATTTTTGCAGTGGATGATTTTGTTGAGCAAAGAACTTGCATCAAATTTTGTTTGCGGAACGAATATTCTTGTACGGACACGTTGAAGGCCTTTGGTGATCAAACTATGGCACAGAAAAACGTTTATAAGTGGTACAACAAGTTCAAAGACGAACCGCGCTCTGGACGACCATCAACGTCTACCGACGAGGGCCACGTCCAAAAAATCAAAGATTTGGTGCTTGAAAATCGTCGATGGACAATTAGAGATCTCGCTGATAGTGTTGGAATGTCATTTGGCTCAGCCCAAACCATTTTGAAGAATGTTTTGTGTCTCAAACGCGTCAAGTCTCGATTGGTGTCAAAATCGCTCAATTTTTTGGAAAAAAAAAGCGTCGCGTTGATGTGTGTGAAACTTTGCTGTCTGACTATCAGGACCACTTGAAATGCATCATTACTGGAGACGAGACTTGGATTTACGCATACGACCCTGAAACCACCGACCAATCCAGCGAATATCGTGCAAAAAGTGAAGCAAGACCGAAAATCAAGGTCATGTTGACAGTTCTCTTTGATTATCGTGGTGTGGTGCACTATGAATTCCTTCCGCCGGGCCAAACTGTCAACAAAGAATATTATTTGAGCGTTATGCGTCGTTTGCGTGAAGCTATTCGTCTGAAACGGCCGGAATCTTGGTTCCATCATCACGATAATGCACCATGTCATACTGCATTGGTTCTTCGAGACTTCTTTTGCCAAAAACTCGACTCATATCGTTCCGCAACCACCGTATTCGCCTGGTTTGGGTCCGTGCGACTTCTGGCTATTCAGCAAACTCAAAAGGCCAATGCGGGGACGCCGTTTTGACACGATTGAGGAGATAAAAACCGAATCGAAGAAGGTCTTGAAGGCTATACCGGAAAAAGACTATTCCGACTGTTTCGAGGACTGGAAAAAGAGTTGGAAAAAGTGTGTTTTATCGGACGGGGATTACTTTGAAGGGGATGAAATTGAATTGGAAGAATAAATAAATAATTTATATTTTATAAATAAATTCACCTTACTTTTTGTTCACAGTGGTATTATCTACATTATTATAAAAATGTAATATATCGTTCATGCTAAAACCCAGAAGTCCAAATATGATGCATTTTAATAACTTTTAGTTTGAGCTAAGGTACGGAAGTGATCAGACTGAATAGGATCATGTAGGAGGAAATATCCAGCGCTGTCTCGTCTTCAGCGTCGAGAGGAAGACTTCTAGGACACGATAACGAGGGGTTCTTTATAACTACAGTACTGTCCAGAGACATTAACAAAATCAGAAAGGTCTATGAAGTTAGAGATATAGTTTAATGTAGAAAAGCAAGAGTGAGCAGAGAGCGCCCAGGATCCCTTACAACCCGAAAGACGACAGTAGCAAACTAATTAAATTAGTAGCTGGAGATACTGAAAAACCACTTGCTATAAGGCGGTGAATCAATCAACACGTCCTCATCAGCCCATGTGATCTGTAGTGGGTGCCCTCAAAACCGGTTACCGCAGGATTTCTGCAGCGTTTGTATTGAAATCCGAACCGACAGAAAATATGTTAACGGAATGCCTGAATCTGAGATGCAGACATAATCCCGAAGCCCAAGTGAAGAGAAATTTCTCACGGGTGTGCGATATAGACCTATTAATAGAGCAATTTAAGAAATCTATAGGACAAATGATTAGTGTGGTATTTATTTAGCACTTATTTTTCTGTTATTTGACTACTTATTTATTAAAATATCAAGGATTACTGTTCAACAGACATAAAAACGTAATATAATGACAAATGGATGATAGGATGTGGAAAGAGATGCGTGATGACAAATTTCTAACTCGACTATAGGAAACTGTTATCTGTAATATCCTTGGTAAAATAAACTACTTGCTTCATTACGTCATTGTATAGAACCTTGAAGAAGTAAGACTCAGAAACTCGTCACCGACGTTTTCAAGGTATTTAGTAAAAATTAAGTTTTGAAATAACAATATTATGACAAAATTAAATGGAGATAGAAATTTTCTGAACATGTTTCTGAAATTGTCCTAAGACAAAATGAATATTGATACATCTACTGTGTGAGACAGAAATATTGAGATATTTTAATTTATGAAAGTGTTTCAAACTTTGAGTTTATTCAGTTAAAACTTTCAGGTATTGACCAACGTCCGTTTATCCTTTGTTAGTTTTAAATTAAAAGGAAATTCCTTTTCCTCAGAAGCAATGGAAGTATTTTCAATTTTTTGTAGAGAAACAGCCTACATGACGGTAATCCACCTGGTGGCAACTCTCATGTAATAGCAAGTTAAGGTATTTGGATTGGGGAATCGGAAGTGTTAACTAAGTCACACGGCTTGTAGACTACAGAACCTACCCGGCATTCGCCTAAAAGTTATGTAGGATAAACCGTAGAAAACATGCATCAGGTAGAAGCGGCCACCCTGAACTTAATGTCTTTGACCGCATATCGATAACAGCAGCAGTTTATGAGATAAAGTTGTTTTTCTGTTTTTTCAAATATTGCCCTTATTCCTCCAAAGCTTCGTCTTTTCGCAAGAATTTGGTATCTATCCCCATAAAAGCGGCCACGCTGAACACAATTGTGTTGACCGCACATCGATAACTGCCGTTGTTTAAAAGAAATAGCTGTTATCCAGTTTTTTTATTCAATCTTGCTCTTATTCTTCCAAATATTCATTTTCTTCCACGTCCTTCCTATGTAGGTTCCTATTGGAGCAGTCGGCCAGCTGCCTCCTAAACTGGTCGAGGTATGGAGAAGGGAATGCTGCGAACGCACAGAAAACTCTTCTCCCGCTATCGGAAGGGCGTGGGACAAGTACCCAACGCCCGACCAACCTGATGCAGGTTGTTCTAGGGTTTTCCCTGCATTACTTTTAGGCGAATGCCGGGTACGATCCTTAAACTATAGCCCGGGGGCCCTAGTTAACGCTTGGCTACCTTCCTCTACCCTTCCGCATCCCCCCTTTCACATCCCTTCCTATACTATTAAAGGGGAGTTGCCACCTTGTGGATTACCCTCATGTAGCCTTTTACCCTAGAAAAAAAAGATGTAGTAAATTGTCTATACAATGGATTGAGAAAGATAGCAGCTGACGGCGAGAGAACGTGAACATTCCCAAACCGGTCGTAATATTTCCATCCTTATCCTTTAATTCAATCCTAATTTATTAAATCAGCTTTTGGTTTCTGAACTCAAAATTAGTCACTATATTCCAGTTAATATTATATCCCCTAGCCAGAGATTCACCACGTGTCATAACTTATTAATATTCTGACTATTTTTACCCTAATCTTGCTACTCTGGGCGCCAACTTTTAATTACGTGTTGTGTCGTGGAGCCGCTTTTATTGACTGGTCCAGCATCTGCAGGCAAAGAGCGTCCTGCTAATGCATTCCACAAGACAACGCCAGAATTTCAATGGCTGCCCTGATGTAGGAACAACTTTATCGGGATCAAATCCCCGCTGAGAAGCCCGGATTAAGTCTGCAAGTCTGCTACATGAGTCTCCATTCATTACGGCGGGCAACAATTATTTCTATTAATGTGTAATTCTACAATCCCCGTATTTACGAGTCCTAAATATAAAATTTGATTAAGAATATGGAGCTACATTTTTCATTTATTTGTAGGTACTGCATAGGCATTAGTCCAATATACGTAGATACCGTCCTGTTGTTACAATGATTAAAACGTGAAATAATTACGTATACATATAAGTATGAATTTTCATATTATGTTAGTCTAATAAATATAATTGACTGTTTATGTGTGTGAGTGTGTGTCAATACAATACCGTGATTGGAGTCAAATCCGGGGTTATGGATATCGCTGAGTTTAATTATGACAACCCGGGCAACGCCAGCCACCCAGATACTCTAATATATAAAAATAAGAGTGTAATTGGATGTATATTTGTGTGTGTGTGTGTATGTTCCGCACATACAAATTTGACTAAATTTCGTACACGTGTTGCATTGGAAAACGAAACAAACACTGTGGGGGTAAGAGACTACTGCCACTCGCAGATTTTTATTATTAGTTACGCTCAATATCAATAAATTGTAAAATAACCTTTATAATCAAGAATTATCTCCTCTGCGCATTGAACTCAAAAAAATTCTTCTCCACTTGAGTTTATGAAATAAGTTTATCTGTGTTCAGGAAATAAAAAAATTCACGATCTTTAAATTTTGCCAGCGGTTTAGTTTTATATGTGGAACTTTCTTGAATTCGCGGCGTTTTTTCTGCTCAAAGTCAGATGAAAGATTACGAAATTCTCCCCACTCGATTCACTATCCAGAAACTTCTTCTACCTTCGCTAACTATAATAACTCTTCGTAAATTATTTTAAAATATTCCTTATACATCTCTTTTTTTTAAAAAAAAAACCCACTCCTTGAGATTCTAAAAAATATTTCATAAGAAACGAATATATTTTCCGATTCCAAATACCCTGGCCACTATCCGCGTATTTCATCCCTGGAAACAGCCTGGGGTGGAAAAACAGATTCCAGGTAATACAAGAAAAAAAATTGGTACCATGTATTGAAATTCTCTCTCTCTGTCTCTGTCTCTCGGGTCTGCTGCATAAATCTCGTTTTTGCGGAAGACTGCGAAAGAAGGAGATCCAGAGAGCTCTGGCGGGGGCTACCTTTGGGGATGCTCTCACATCTATTCCTATTGGAATAGTCGGCCAGCTGCCTCCTAAACAGGCCAAGGCATGGCGAGGGGTAAGCTGCGTCCCCACAGCAAACTCCTCTCCCGTCATCGGAAGGGCGTGGGACAAGTACCAAATGCCCGACCTACCCGATGCAGGTTTTTCTAGGGTTTTCCCTGCATTTCTCTAGGCGAATGCCGGGTAGGATCCTTAAACCATAGCCCGGGGGCCCTAGAAACCCGTGACTACCTTCCTCTACCCTTCCGCATCCCCCCTTTCTAATCCCTTCCTATGCTATTAAAGGGGAGTTGCCCAATGTGGATCACCCTCATGTAGCCTGTTGCCCTAAAAAAAACTATGTAAGTATGAACAGAAAGAAATTGGTCAGAAATAATTTATTAACTAAAAACATAAAAATTATGACTATATTTATTCTCTAGCAACTGAACCTTCCCAGAGAGCTCTGGAGGAGGCTACCTTTGGGGATGTCTTCACATCTCTCTGGTTTTTAAACTAAGGTTCCCACATTCCGAGGCACCTCGGCCTGTTTTGAGAGGTGTATGTTCCGGGGTCGCAGACCTTGGGCATACGGTAAGAGTTGTCCACTATTCCTATTGGAATAGTCGGCCATTTGCCTCCCAAACTGGTCAAGTCCCGGTGAGGTGAAAGCTACGACCCCACATCAAACCCCTCTCCCGCCATCGGAAGGGCGTGGGACAAGTACCCAATGCCCGACCTACCTGTTGCAGGTTTTTCTAGTGTTTTCCCTGCATCACTTTTAAGCGAATTTCCGGGTAGGATCCTTAAACCATAGCCCGGGGGCCCTAGTTAACCCTTGGCTACCTTCCTCTACGTGTCCTCATCCCCCCTTTCACTCCTTTTCGTTATGCTATAAGAGGGGAGTTGCCACTATGTGGATTACCCTATACATAACCTGTCTGCACCTACACCCAAATAAAATAAATTATTTATCTTACTGACTCCAATAAAAAAATCCTGTGAACAATTCCCTATCCCTCGCTCTTCAAGGTGTTTTCTGATTTTTAAAAAAGTAGACCTTATTTTCTCTAAAAGATTAGTAAGATACGAATAGACTTTCCGTTTCAGTTTCCTTGGTCACTTCCCGCGAATTTTATCTTTGACAACCGTCAGGAGTACCAAAATACATGCAAGTTTATTTTGATACACAGACTGTAAAATAGTCACTAGACTGTGAACTATATAAATATGATTAACTACGAGGGTTATTCCGAAATTAAGGTCCTATTACGTATAAAGCATAAACCATCAATGATTTTTTTTAAAAAAAATTAATTCCTTAAATGTTTCTCTGGTTTTCTACACAGTTTTCATATTAGTTTAAATATTTTTCATAACGTTCTACAAGCTTTTGTATGCCTAAGTCATAGACGTCTGCCGCCTGTGAGTCTTTAACTGCGTTTCTTTCACCACGTCATCTCTGAGGTCATGGGATAAAACCCACGTCTCGTACCCTGTGACAATCTTCTCTAACAATTGATCACCTTCCTTCTAAAATCGGTCCAAAAAAAAACTTACGCACAAGTCATTCTTATCTTGTATCTGAAAATTTTAGCAGTTTCACAAATTGTGTTCGCGTTGGATTCCCAGGCTGCTTCCTGAGGAACAGCAAATGAAAAGTATGGCTTGTGCTCTTGGTTTGTTGGACCGATATCATAAGGAAGGTGATCAATTTTTAGAGAAGATTATCACAGGGTACGAGACGTGGGTTTTATCCCATGACGCCAGAGATGACGAGGTGAAAGAAGCAGTTAAAGACTCACAGGCGACAGACGTCTATGACTTAGGCATGCAAAAGCTTGTAGAACGTTATGACATATGTTCAAAAAAAATGGAAACTCCGTAGAAAAATAGAGAAACATTTAAGGAATTAAATAAAACAAAGTTTTTTCAAAAAATCAGTGATGGTTTATGTTTTATACGAAATCGGGCCTTACTTTCCGAATAATCCTCGTATTTTATTTCGCTATTTAATAAACGCGTTTTCCATTGTCTACGGACGCTACAGGAAACTTCTTCTCATATCATAATTCCTTATGTTGTAGAATAATTGGAGCCATATATAAGCAACAGATTTTCTGCCTTATCTGGTTTATATGTCTTCGTGCGTGGATAATAGTAAAACAAAAGGTTTAAAAAAGTTTATTTTTTTCGGTGTCGAAGGCATTTGTGTCGGAGAATGGTTTCGAATGTCTTGTTTCTGCGAATTTGAGATAATCTGGGATCTCGGAAAGCTCTTTTGAAGACAGTGACAGACAGGAAACAGGAGAACAGCAGAGGAAGGGAGGTTTTCATATCAACGCGGTTTCTTTTTCAATAATCTCCACCTCCCTTCAATTAGTTGCGTTGGTCCGTACCTTAACGTAATATACAGGGTTACCTTCTACAGTAATTAACACGTCCCTCCTACTAAGGCAATAGTAATTAGACCATTCTCATAATTTTATAATATTCTGCCGCCGAAATTGGTTCACTTACATTTAATGCAACAACGTCAATGTCTTACTCTACGTTATTAATTCTTTCAAAAAATAATTAGTATGGGGGTTTTAATTACAACAGGTACCAGCCCCTAACTATAAAAAAATTCTTCTTCAGTCCTGATTCAACATTTCAAATTAAAATTTTCCTACATTATGAAGGTTTTTATTATTTTCTCTTTTACAATATAATCGTGAACCAATTTCTAATGTAGTGTTTACTTATAATCATTAATTCTTCTGAAGTATTTCATCATAACTCATCTAAATCTTGCCTCCTCCTCTGTCAAGAGAACAATGTCTGCGAACATCAGCGTTTGCATTTTTTCCTTATGTACTTTGTTCTAATCAATATTTTGTGTCTATAAAAAAATGAAGGAACGAACGCAGTAATTCTCTTATCATCATTGCAAAGGCGGTACGATATAAGGAACGGCAAAAAAGTACTGACGGAACTCTCCGGTTTTGAACTAAGGTTCCCACATGCCGAGGCACCTCGGCCTGTTTTGAGAGGTGTATGTTCCGGGGTCACAGACCTTGGGCATACGGTAAGAGTTGTCCGCTATTCCCATTGGAATAGTCGGCCAGCTGCCTCCTAAACTGGTCGAGGCACGGAGAAATTAATGCTGCGTCCCCACAGCAAACTCCTCTCCCGCTATCGGAAGGCGTGGGACAAGTACACAATGCCCGACCTACCCGATGCAGGTTTTCCTAGGGTTTTCCCTGCATTTCTTTAGGCGAATGACGGGTAGGATCCTTAAAATATAGCTCGGGGGCCCTAGTTAACCCTTGGCTACCTTCCTCTACCCTTCCACATCCCCCCTTTCAAATCCCTTCCTATGCTATTAAAGGGGAGTTGCCCAATGTGGATAACCCTCATGTAGCCTGTTGCCCTAAAAAAAAAAGTACATGACGGCAAAAGAAAAAAATCACTTTCTATAAATCATATTCAGTTTATTATTCTTACTCTCTTTTAAATTTCGCTAAAATCAATTGCAACGATTTCAAAAATATTGTATATTAAAGGAACAGGTTAAAAAATCTCGCCTGTTTTGGGAATCAAACCCAGGACCTCTTCTTTGTACGTAAAGCGCTTACCATCTGAGCTACCCGAGTCGACGGCCCTTCAAAAGCCAGGTTTCTCCATCCGTTGTACAGACCTGAGACAGTGACTCACACACACAAATTACTAAATCACATTCTTCTCTGCTTAATTTTTAGGACTTAATCGAAGAACAGCTAGCTCAGATGGTAAGAGCACCCACGTATCAAATTGAGGTCCCGGGTCCGATACCCGGCCCGATCGAGATTTTTTTTTCCATTCCGAGCTTTGATTGAAAACATTCCTGTCTGAATATAGTATATTTTTGAATTTGCTGCCCATCTTGTGCTGACACTTTTATATCACCCAACATGCTGTCTAAAAAGTCATATAATTTGATCCTTTTATTAATTGCACACAATTAAAAATTCCTATACTCTTAACTGATGATTCAATTTTGCAAATTATTTTATAGACAAGTAACAAATAAAAGTAAGCCATAAGAACATTTTAGATTCAGATTAATCAGTTATGATCTAAAGCTCAAATTACTCATTATTCTTCAATGACTCTAGTAGTCAGCTACTGAAGAATTTTGACAAGTCAAAATTGCCATTATATATTGTAATACCAATTAAACAGTCTATTAATTGTTTTTAATACAATTTAATTGGTGACGGTACAGGTGCTTAAAGACGACAATCAAGGCGGTTTTTTTTGTTAACAATCGAGACTGGAGGCCGCGCGCTTAGAGAACTCAGTCTGCGGGGAGACGCGAAACGGAAAAGTCTGCGTCGAGAACTGGGACATAGCAGTTCGGTCCACATAGAGAAATAAAAACAGTAAAAGTCTGTGGATCCAGAATTATGAATAGGGCTATCTAGGAAGTCCAACGGTGAGATAATAGTTTACATAAAACGCAAGCAAACAGTTTTGACGGAGAGACTCATAAAATCGCAGTTTGGAAGCAGAAGTTTTGCTTCACAAACTGAACTAATTTTCGCATAGAGAGACTTTGAGGAGACCTACGTCCGGCAACTCGCTGAGGGTGGGCTAATCCAGGTTCCAGGATAGCAGAGATCCAGAGCAACTACCGTGTGTTAAAAATCTAATGAGTAGAATCAGTGTATAATGGCCTGTTTAGTGGGGGTTGACTTCAAGCTACAAGAGTCCGAACTGGTACCAGTAGCACTGTCCTGAGTACAAAACAATTGTTAATGACTGTAAACGATATAATTAAAGGGTATAGTCAGATTTCGTTCGTGTTTTTCTTTTGATTCGTTTTCTTTTACTATTTGTATTTAATTTTGTATTTCGTTAACTTCAATGACTTTGGATTGTTAATATTTTAGTTCATTGTATTTGTTCTTCCTATCAAACCCAGTGGTGACCCTTAGTTAAAGAGAAATTCAACGTCGTTTGTTGTAAAAATATAAAGCTATATTTTCATAGAACGCCACGCATTAATAAAATAATAATTGAAATATTTGTTAGTTAAATTGATGTAATTCGGCGTGCAAAGCAGGGATTATAATGTGTAATTATCAACAATAAAATTTTTAAATACATAATAATTTTGTTAATTATTCCTATTAATTGAGACCACCTTTTTAATCATTACAATATATATATCGAAACGTAATGAGTTCAAAAATTATTATAAACTTCTCAGATAATAAAATACCAAAAATATATGAAGGAGAAATTATTTAAAATACTCAAGTAAAGAGATGAAATGAAACGTTATGATGAGATGAAAATGTTTTTATTGTACACGAAACTTCATAAGTAACACTACAATTTTCCAGCCGTGCAATGAGAATCATACAAAAGAAATACTAAACCAAGGACAATGCAGTTATCTCTAGACAGTGATTCAAATGGTTTTTTTCCGATGATTTATAACACAATCCTTTTTGAATTGAAATTTGCAAAAATTGTATAACCCGGGTTCGATACCCGGCCGATCGAGATAATTACTTACTGCGTTTTTAAACAATTATACTTTAAGCACTTTGGAACTTTATCTCACTGACATGTAACTGAAGTTTGCTTTAGAAAATTAGAGTCGCAATATTTTTTGATTATAATTCTAAAGTTATTACAAAATTAGATTCATTTTGATTCTAGAGTTTCTTTAACAAAACAAACATGAAAATTAATTGAAATCGGTTAATCTGTTTCCGTTTTTATCCGCTTCAAACGGGCCAATTAATAGACTCGTTTCGGTTTTATTTAAATAACAGCCACAACTTTGATGTGATCTAATAAACAAACGCGGAAAAAACATTTCTTCCGATTGGCATTTAGAATCGTCGTTGGCCATTTTCTTTACAATTAGTATACCTCGAAAATGGTATCTCATTCCCTCGCAACAGGTATTTTATTAACACATAATAAGAAATGCCTTATAAGTAATGTTTTCTGTATTCTGGCTTGTCTGAATTTCGCTCTGTAGTAGTCTGACGCCAAGTGGTGTTTGACGTTGCTTCCAGATACCTGATCGCCTTCAAGAACCTCCTGCGTAGCATCGAGAACATGGGCATCGCCATGGTGTACGGCATCAACTACTTCGCACGAGGGAAGCTCCAGGGGAACAACTACATCAGCTACGTCCGCCACGAGGCTCTGGGCAACGACCTCCTCAACAGCTCCTTTAACTTCGTGCCCTCCATGAAAGACATCTACCGCCAACTCACCGCGGAAATGAAGAACTACGGATACATCAAGAAGAGGTACGTGTCTCTTGTCTGTCTCTCGTGATATACTAGATCAATAGAACTTACCCCCATGAACGCGGTGGTGCTTCAGGAAAGAAGACATACTACTCAACTATCAGAGGCCGGATAGCGTCGAGGAGGCCATCGACTACTTCGACACCATGGCGTCGTACGTTGACGAACTCAGGAAATTACAGAAGGAACTACGAAAGCGGATACGGTAAGGAATCCCGTCACATTATCTGTACATTTGGCATTGGCCTGGGGAACGGGTTCATGACAGTTTAGGGTTTCTCCAACACCGGATTCCGTACGACGCTACCTGCCCGTCTCCAGTCACCTGACTTCAGTCTTTCTCTTAAAACCCATAAAATTAATAAATAAAGTTCCTTAAATAGATTCCCAAAAGAACTCTTGAGATGACATGCGGCTGGAATGCAAGACCCAACTTTCTCCCTATCTGGGCCAATAACCTGTATAAAATATGGAAATAATTGTCGATAGAACGAAGTTAACTCCTTTAGATCAGTTTAATATCGAACTATTCGAGTTTTTCAATGGTTTAAGGTCGTCCTTCAGTCAGATCAGTAACGCATAATTGGTCCGTTAATTTTAGTTGACTCTCTTCTCAAAAAGCAAAAATGAATTAGAAAACCTGAAGCTTTGCGGATACTGAAGAAATGTTACTTTTCGCACTGGGACAATCCAAAATTTGTTCTACTAATTTTAAAGGAGTAAACAAAGCGAAACGAACATAAAACGTTTTCAGAAGTAAATAATGATTATTAAAATGAAAAAATTTACGTCTGATTGAAAATAATGATTAAGGAAGATAGCCAATACAGACAAAAAAGGTATTATTATAACTGGGATCCTTTTCTGGCATCCTTGACCCTTTCCTCAGGTGCTAAGAAGAGCCTAGAGAAACTCAACTGCACTGGTCAGTTGACAACACTCAAAAGCGACGAAAACGTAACAACAATGGAAAAAACGAAGGGTTAGCGTAACAATAAGGGAGCAACGGCAATGGGAAAACAGAAGGTTCAGCGTAATAATAAGGGATCATAGCAATTGTTGAGTTCCCTAGTGTCTGTTTGTACATTAATAGCTATGGTGTTTGATTTAATGTGAAGCATCTCTGGAATTGTACCTGGTGTCAATGTCTAAAATCTTAGCATTTTACCAATCAAATGTATGTTTATAATTGATGGCATGTTTGGAGACTACAGATTGTTTATAAATATGAAGTTTGATATTTGATATATGGTCTTTGATACGTGTATTAAGGGAACGTTTTGTTTGCCCTATGTAGCAGTTGTGTCACTCTAGGCTCTTCTTAGCACCCGACGAAAGGAACAAGGATCCCAGAAACGTTGTGTGGTATTTATATTACCTTTTTTTGTCTGTATTGGTTATCTTTCTTATTCAAGAATTAGCATTCATTGATTTATATTTAAATGTGACTTTGGAAGTGTAAAAACATCAATAATAATATTATTATTTAAACAACATGAGGGAAAAATGAGAGAAAACGAGTAATGAATAAAAAAACAATTCATGAAAAGAGTTTAATTTGACAAAAATGCTTCTTATTGAAAATAATGTTTTGTATGGCTTTTATTTTATGTATTTTTCAAATACAATACAAATTTTGTTCCTTATGGCCGCTCTGTACTTTGCTCATCCTTGTTTCATTTTCTTCCTTTTCCTTGATGTACTTAGTCTTGCCTTTCTGTAGCATCCGTCTCATTTAGGCGTGCATTTTGCTGTCGTGGATTTGATTACGATGAAGAATAATGGCGGCGTCGGAGTCGCTTACCCACGAAAGTGCGTCTAGTACACATAACTAAGCTGATTAAGCCACGAAACCTCAAGAATATAGAATGAATAAGAGTTTCTGGCTTATATTCGTGTGGATTGTATTTTATTATTCATAATTGCATTTCTTAACCATATTTGAATTATACTGGTGTTATTTGGGTAAAGCTGAATATGCAGCTATGTGCGTACTACAGCACACACCGTGCATGTTATAGGGAAGAGACGAAAATCAAAATTGTTTCGTGGCAAAATAAATGACGTAAATAAAAAAAACTCGTTTTTTCAGATAAAAATTGGTTTTATCACGTGTATTTGGTATTACAGACTGAAAACTTTCCAAGGATAAAAATTATGCACGTAGAAAATTAATCTTAGAAAATAATTTAAAGATATAAAATTAATATAACGCCTGTAAATATTTCGGTGACCTTTATATCAGTGTTTTAAGAGTTTGTTAACTTTTGAATGTACAAAATCGAAATGTTAACTTTAAATCACAGATTGTTAGTTGAAATTCCTCGTTCCCAAAGAGATATATATATATATATATATATATATATATATATATATATATATTGTAGTGAATAACATCGGTAAGTGGCCGCCCTTATGTCCGCGGGCCTGAGGAGGAATAAATTAAACGGCCACGTGCGTCCGAGAGGCCCTAAGAAGCCGCGGGTATGCATCGTTTTGGGGGGCGGAGTACAAATATATATTCCGAATCCGGGTGAAAGTAGCCAGACGCAGGCAGACCGACAAATAGAGGAAGGAAAGTGGAGTGAGAGAGGTGAGAGGGTGGAAAATCCAGGCGAGTGGTAGCCAACAAAAAGTTTTGGAGAGACGTCCATCGCGGGGAGGCCGAAGAAGGAGATCGTGTGCTGCTTACTACAAGACCAGTGATCCACTGCAAGTCGGCTGACGCCACAAGTTAAAGTAAGGATCACCATTTCTGTAAAGTGCCTTCAAAAGTTGAATTTTTTTTACACAGTACGGAAATAGGCTCTGTTCTTGAATAGAACACATTACCCTGTTGAGAAGGAGGATTTTTATAACCAAGCCGGAGCTAATGATAATTTTTTTTTGCAGACCAATGTATATCTGCTGGCGCCCAATAATATTTTTTTATGTATTTTTGTATTTTCATGTAATAAAGTTTTTTTTTTATATTTAGTAATATATATATATATATATATATATATATATATATATATTGTAATAACCACACAGGATATAAAATAAAAAAATATATAATTTTGATTTTAACAAACAAATTTATTAACACAAGAAGAATTTACAATTGAATTTAATACTTTACTATTATAATAAGAAACTCTTGATCTCATGGGTCTCTACTGGGTTTGACAACGGACAGAATCGAACTATTAAAAAGACCCAACATTTAAGTTTTAAATTAAACAAAAGTATTTACTAAATTTATTAATGAACTTAATCTATAGATTGCTTCTAACTTTATTATCAAAAGAAGAGAACGACATCTGACTGCTATCCTTTAATAACGTTTACATCTGTTAATATTATGCATTCCAACTTACGGTTTCTCAGGTCTACTTCGACTCGTTCTTAAGACACTCAATTTATAGCCTTGACATTCACTCACTGACTCTAACACAATATCACTGGTTCGCCGTGACGCTCCTTGACGTCGTTTGCTGCATCCAGGTCGCCTACCATCGAAGACAGGTCAAATTCTCCTACTCATACAGATAGAGCTTCTGTATTTTAAAAAATGTTTATAGCTGTTATGGTTTTGCTGACTGATGCTGACTATCGCTGACTGACTAACTGTCTCTTCGATGCGTCCTCCGCCTCTCTCCCACGCTAACTATGTCTGTCTCCTCTCCCACGCTAACTCCAACTGTCCAACTATCCAACTCTTCGCTGCGTCCTCCACCTCTCTCCCATGCTAACTGCCAACTGTCTACACAATAGGTTATTTCCCCTATATATACCACCAGCCTCCTTGTTTTTCACTTGATGCAACGTTTCGTCGCAACGGCGCGGTGACAGAATCCCATTACTGAAATTTACGTCCCGGCCACTGGATTCCTTCCGCCTTCCGAAACCCGACAATCGCGACAGGTCCAATTTGTCTTTGGACCTCTCCGCTCACAAGTGCGCGATACTAATTTCTCCAGATCCTAAGTCAACAAGTGCCTGGGCCCTCATCATCCCAA
This sequence comes from Zhengitettix transpicula, assembly GCA_037074705.1. Classification (NCBI taxonomy): domain Eukaryota; kingdom Metazoa; phylum Arthropoda; class Insecta; order Orthoptera; family Tetrigidae; genus Zhengitettix; species Zhengitettix transpicula. The sequence continues at coordinate 231,109,841 of CM073590.1, read as the reverse complement.
GCAATTGCGCCATTCGACACGCTTGCAGCTGCAGCATTTCGCCCCCGCAATTACTTAGGACTTGTCGGCCTCACCCGGCTCGCACAAAATCTTTTCTTCCAAGTCCCAAGCAACTACGCCACTTGTCAGGTCATTCGTCAGAGACAATAGCCTGCTCTAACATAGCCACTTTGGGAACATCTGCTCGCCCACGTTCTGCGTTACGAATTCTTCACGCCGTTCCCCAAATCAATAAGTTACTGGACCCGCAATCACTCTTTAGACCTAATTGCCGCACCGTCACACTGTCTATACAAATTACGGCTTCCTCTCTGCCGCTCACCAGCACTCATCCTAGATAAATGTCTTACCGCTCCGTCTTGTCACCTCGTGACAGGACCCGCGGTTACTTTTTCCACGCATTCTCTTTACGACATGTGCGCTGTTTTTAATCCAATGCATTATATTAAATGCATTACAATATATATATATGTCTTTGCTCGTTCCTCTTTGGAAGATACTCCGCTGCCTCTGTAGTCTACTCTGAGGATAATGTAGTTGATAATAGCGAACTATTTAGCTTAACTACTTCAAAACATGATTTATTGGATTTATTTAACATGTTCAATTTTCAGAGCAGTCAATGAGTTGTAAGTTATTCCTACAGTAGTCACAAATACTTCCTGTAGCTTTCAGGTCTGTTCTGTAGATCCCGGATCTATGAACGTCAAAGATAATGTAAATAGAAAACGTTTACATGTTTTACCGATGCCTGGATCGGCACGATCGATGTCTCATGACCTTATTATAGCTTACGGACCAGCCAGTCTCGAAGCTTCCTCGTCCTGAACAGGAACATGTGATATGGTGTACTTAATTTACACTAGTTCTAAAAGAAATTGACTTAAAAGCTTACAAAGTAAGGGACTTTAAATATATATCTTACGAAATATACTTCGGAACTTGGTTAAATAATTAGCAAATTTATTTGATCGATTCATTTAATTCCGACAACCTTGCATTCATTATTTTATGGAGGTCAGAGATTAAAATTCTCTGAATATAACAATTAAGTATAAATTCCATGAATAATCAACGCATTAATAACTTAAAATTACAGATAGAAAAAACTGAACGCTACTACTACATTTTAATTAAATTTTTACTGGAATTCTAATACTATTTTGACGTAAACATCAATGCCACTGACGTTGAATTAGCTCGACCTTCTTACTGTTGAAATTCGTCAGTTTTAAAATTGAATAAGTAGATAAAATAGCCAAATGAGAGAAAAAAAATGAAGTTATGACATAGAAATACCACACGACGTTTCTGGAAACTTTGTTCCTTTCGTAAGGTAATTAAAAAATAGAGTTGAGTTTTTTAACTGGATTGTTTCGGTTCTCTCTCTTCATGGTACTTGTGTTTTTTAATCACCAGACGATAGGAACAAACGTTAATTGGATTTTATATCATAACGTCATTTTGCCTGTCACTTCACTAATTTATCTTATTATTATATTTTAAAATAGACTTATTTTATTTTCATTTATGTCTTTGAAAGTTTCTAAATTTGAAGTTATATTTTGAGCAGTCTGAATGTTTTTGTCGAGCACAGATATTTGATAAACTGAAGTTTTTTTAGGCACAGAGCTATGAAAAACAATAAAAAAAAGATGACACATGTCAGAGATTCATAGATGTTGTTAATTCCATCTCATAGTTGATCTTTAACCTCTGTTTATCTACAAATTACAGGTATTTCTAGTCTGTGCTTGAGGTGTATTTATCTCTTCACTTCATTTTGTGAGGCTTTTGGCTATTTTATTTACTTATTAAATTCTTACTGTCGTTTGAAAATTATAAATTTATTGAAATTCAAAAGCTGACTTCTAATAAATCCCAATTAATTTTTAATAATAATTTTTTCTTTAGTTTATCTTCGATTAATATCAACTCTCATATGCCTGTCGCTGCAATTATATTCGAGGTGGTTCTTTTCTGAGAGTAAAAACGTCAAGGAATATTAGAAGATGGCAGCCCACTATCGCTGAGGTTGTGATGAGAGAAGTATCTGGACATCGGAACCTGATGATATCTTTAATATTGCACCAGCCTCAGTGTTAGACTGTTTGGTCATCGTTTTTTAATAATTATATATCTAACTTACAATTCACTTTGACCTATGTGTTTCAGTAACTACGTCAACGACAGTCTCTCCGACGCCAGTCACAAAGTGGCCTACGGCATCGCCATCTTGGTGCTGGTCCTCGTGGTGTCCCCAGTCATCATCATTCTCGTGAGGAATGCAGTCGCCACCATACAGGTGAGCGAATCAGCCGTCACACCAGCTGTCGGTTGCGTCGGTTCCTCATGTGATGAATTTGAATATATATTTTGATATTTTGTCAGATGTATTCGGCCAACCTGGCGCAGAAGGCGAGGGAGCTGAAGCGGGAGAAGCAGACGAGTGACATGCTCCTGTGCCAGATGCTGCCGCCCAGCGTCGCCCAGCAACTCAAGAAGACGCGACAGGTGAGACTCATCACTTAGTTCTCAGCACGGTTTTTATGCTCGGCAAATTAACGTTAGTAAATTATCTGAAACAATTTCCTTTACGATGATTTAATCAATACGATTTGAGAGATGTTTGAATTGTTGAAACTCAACTCATCAGCAGTTATTCTCAATACCTCACGTGTGTACTAATATACTTATTTAATAGACTAAGCCGTCTATACATGAAGAATAAATAAATACTCAGAGTGTTTATAAAACAAGTGGCGAAGAAATGAAATCTCATACCTCACACGTTCTTCAGAACATTGCATGGAGAGTGATGCAGCTACATCACTATATCACTATGAAATATCCTAATGAGGGCTTATATAAACTGCAGACAAAGAGGGTCATGAGAGATAATTATGATGGATGCAGCGGAGAAAAATTGGGAGCCGTGCGTGAACTGCAAATTAAAGCCCCTCGTGCTGACTCTCCAGATGGAAATATTGCACGGTTTGCGCAATTACCTCCTGGTTAGCACACAGAAAGCTTGCGGTAACGTGGAAATATTCAATGCTTCAGCAACAAATATATTTTACAATTCATTATTCAAGCTAAGGATTTCCTCACGCAAACGGAACATAAAATTGGTCGTAATAACAGTTAATCATTTACTTTAGATTGTTATAGATGTTAGAAAAACAGAAAATATAAATAAAACCCGTTGTCTAAAGGCAACACATTTATAAACTGTTATTTGTTAACTGGTTCTTACGCCTTATTATTTTTGTTTGGTTCTGTTCATCGCCATGCTTGTTGAGTTAAGAAGAGTTTCTGGAGTGTCGCTGTTGCAGGCTGTGGCTCAGCCTGACCGCGTTGACCATCGGTGTTGGTCAAGCTTGTTGTTCTGCACGGGAAGGAGATACATAAATGTGCACCCGAAGCCAGCAAGAGAGTAGTCGTTTGCTTGGGCGTATGGGGGGAGGAGCGCAGCGGAATACTTGTAATCTTAGATGCGCCGCGGACGATCACAATCTCTTTCCGTGAGGATTAATGTGGATTCCAATTATGCTGCTGGAAAGTGTTGAAAGGACTTCGTTCTCCGGTGTTCTCTAACCAGCAAAGTTAGAGTTCTGGGCTCTGCCATACTTTTTAATCTATATGAGAATGTCTTTTCGGGAATGCCATGGTAGTAATTATGAAAGTTGAATTTTGATTTGTCTGAAATGCTAAAATCTAATGCCAATGTAAAATATTATTCTTGGCCATTCCTTGAGATTTAGCCACGCCTCAAGTTATAATTTCGAAATCACTTTCCATCCATTCACAATTTCCATTTTCTTGGAATTATTCGTGGACAAGGCGTGTCTAAATATACCATAATTTAGTTATTCGTATTATTTCGCGCTATGATGAACATTCCAGGTGGGTTGTCTACCTTCAAGTCCCAGGTGTCCAGACTCAGGCATCGTTCAATAATCCCTTTATTTTTATTAAACTATTTATTTAGCAATCATAATAGTACATAATTCTATAGCCAGATGTACCAAAAGCAGTTATCCAACGGTATCGTCGGTTGTACTATGAGTTAAACTAATTCACTAGGCTGCATCGTTTTCTGGTCACTGGTTCCAGGAGTTGGTCCAGTAGCGGGTTTGTATGTTTGTCTAGAACTGCGTGATTCTTGATGGATTTTTTCCGGATGTCTTCCTGTACTGTAGGAACTTTCAGACCTGCATTGCAGCATGAGGTTCTTTACATACCATAGAGAGTTCGCAATTTGACGAAGTATCTTGGATTGTCACCTTTGAATGACTGCTATATTTGATTTGGATGCACATCTCCATAGTTCGAGTCCATATTCCAACACTGGTTTGATGTCTGCTTTATAGACCTTTTATTTAGATTTTAAATTGCTTTTTGTCGACTCTATACGCCATCAAAACAGCACCTGGGGCTTTTCTGAAATATCAATGTGCCAGTCTGCTCTTACAAATATTTTTATAATTCCTTTTTGCATATCACAAATGCTATACACGACAAATAAAATTTCTTATTAGATAATTTAATATAATTTTTTTAATAACAGTTTTTTCTGCAATTTATTAACCCGGAAATAATGAACCATTTACGTTTTTCTTCGTTTGGCTGCTTGTATCCAAAATTCCTTTGGAATTCTATGAAAAAAAAACCCCTCTCCGTCACTACTATGGCCTTCTTATTGCTCTGAAGCTACAGAAACTTTTTCTCATTGCGCATACTCAATTTGCGTTACAACGAATGTGATTCGAGTTTCTAATTACGCACGTTGATAGTTCACATTCCCTTTCGTCTCCTGCAGCAGCTGTTATATTCAGAGATTATGGTGTCAGTTATTATTAAAGTGAAACTCTGACAGGCTGTGACAGGCTCTTGCTCGAGGCTATACAGAACTAATTTCCTGTACTTTATTAAAATCCTTTCGAAAATTTAGAGACCTATTAAACTGCCAAGAGATGACATTGTAGATACAGGAAGCTTTCACAGAGCTAGCTAATTAGGACAGCGTTGAACAAAAAAAAACTTTTTACTGTCTTGTATAAAATAAATTTTCTTTTTCAATTTCACAAGTAGTTTATAGTCTTCAGCCGTGCACCACGTTAAGTTAATAAGCTAAAAAAAAGAGTAGGAGACCCTCATGTTCGTATTTTTAAGAACACTCATCATAAATACTCAGAAAATACTATCCTTACCTTTCAAAATTTTATAGAATATAACTCAGAGGTTATTTGTAGGCACCGCGGACCATTTATTAAGTGCTGACTGTTTAACTGCTTTCTTCTTACGGCAACTGGGGAGCACAGACGTGCTCGGAGGTCAAATGTTCTTTTTTTCAGGTGTAGACAGGCTATGTATAGGAAGGGGCTACCTTTGGGGATGCCTTTTCCTCTCTCTCCGTTTTTGAACTAAGGTTCCCACAAGCCGAGGCACTGTTCTGAGAGGTGTCACAGACCTTGGGCATACGGTAAGAGTTGTACGCTATTCCCATTGGAATAGTCGGCCATCTGCCTCCTAAACTGGTCGAGGCACGGAGAAGGGAATGCCGCGTTCCCACAGAAAACTCCTCTCCCGCTATCGGAAGGGCGTGGGACAAGTACCCAATGCCCGACCTACCTGATGCAGGTTTTTCTAGGGTTTGTCCTGCATTTCTTTAGACCAATGCCGGGTAGGATCCTTAAAATATAGCCGGGAGGCCCTAGTTAACCCTTGGCTACCTTCCTCTACCCTTCCGCATCCCCCCTTTCAAATCCCTTCCTATGTTATTAAAGGGGAGTTGCCACAGAAGATAAATCTTTTGACCTTCTTAGCTAGGAAGAATGTCCGTAACTCCATACAGTGGAGAAAGAAATTCTCTGGAATAACAGTGATGGCTGCGTCAAGCATTCTGAGTGAGAAAGTTCAGGAAAAAACCTGCAGTGATAATCTAAACAAGTCATTTCTTTTTCTCATCCCCTTGAAGAATTACCCCGATAATGTCAGTATGGCGGAAAAGTAAACTAATTTCTCAGTGTGTAAAAATAACGCAATAGCAATAGCGACAGTTTTTATTAAGTGTATTTATGGTAATTTTCCCAATTTAATGTAGATATGCGATAAACGTAATAAAATTTGAATTTCTCAAAATTGATAGTTTTAGGGTTCTAATTCTACAGATTTCAGAGTCACTTCCTTATTTAAAACCCCATAGAAGGTTTTTTCCCACAACTAAGTGAAGCGCCATTAACTGAAAATAAATTAAGTAAATGTTTGATATTATAATTTAATGAATAAACAGAAAAACGGACATTTTGTACGAAAAATGAGTGTTTTTCAACTAGAACAAAAAATCATTAAAATATTACGACGCTCCACCCACAATTTTGGGACTTCATCAGGTAATAAACTCTTTTCTATGTATGCATATTTTCTATAACAACAGTCACAGGTTTATTTTCTTTGACACTAAATTTATATTTGGACATCAAAGTTTAACATATATATTGTAATAAACAACTAATAATTAATTATTTAAAATGAATTCAATGGTTGGCCACGTTGGTGAAACCAAAAAAAAGTAATGATTAAAAAATATTAAAAGAATTAAATGGATGATTACCAAATTCTTTTAAACTTTTCAAGACAATTTTACAGCATTTCTCGACCTGATTATTTACATTTGAGTTTTTGTTCTTTCACAGGTTTTATCAACTCTCAACTCAGGGTCGTTTATTTGAGCCTTATAAATAAAGAACCAACCTTTACATTTAAATTAAACAATCCAATTCCTTTTACAACCTAAAAATTAAAACAATAAAACAAACGTGAACCCTAAATCTGACGATTCTATCTTTAGTTAACGTTTACAAACTTTATTATATTTCCTTCTACTTACAATCTCTGCTGGTACCAGGCTTAAGTTTGGGTTCAGATGCACCACACTTTTCACATTAAACAGGCCATAAATTCACTTAATTTTAATTGATTACAAAACACTGTCGAAACTTTGGTGTCTCTCAACTGGAAACGACTACTCCTTCTGAATTAATGGTCAGTCAGATAGTTACCAACTTTCTCTCGGTGAAATTAGTGACGGTCTCTTTATTTATTGAAAATTTACTGCGGCATGACTTATTAAGTTACTTTCCTGTAACTTTATTCGATGAATTAGTGTCCGAAAACTTTTTGTTCAATTTCAATCTGCGACCTTTCTGGATGGATATCTGCCCGCAACTGCCCCCGACGTCCCACTGCGGTTTTTAGAAACGCTTGTTGCCGACAAAGCTTGCCTATGTATTGTTGCCTTTGATATTCTTGCCGACAACAATCCATCATAAATTTCCAATTATCAAATCAGTAATGGCCTCTAATTAGTATTACAATATACACATGCACACATTCAAAACTCTCTTTGAACCTGATGAAGTTTCAAAATTGTGGGCGCAACGTCGTTATATTGTAATAATTTTTTTTATTGAAATGAAAATATTTACGTCTGATTGAAAATAATGAATAATAAAGATAGGCAATTCAGACAAAAGGGTAAAATAAATACCACACAACGTTTCTGGGATCCTTGTTCCTTTCGTCAGGTGCTAAGAAGAGACTAGAGTGGCATAACACAAAAGTGAGTTTTTTATTTCATCAGGTGCTAAGAAAGCCTAGAGCGATACAACTGCACTTGTCAGTTGACAAAACTCAAAAGTGAGTTTTGTCAACTGTCAAGTGCAGTTGTGTCGCTCTAGGCTCTTCTTAGCACCTGACGAAAGGAACAAGGATCCCAGAAACGTTATGTGGTATTTATTTTACCTTTTTGTCTGATGCTTATTCAATTTTTTATTTTATTTGATTTTTCAGAAATATTGACTACTTTTTCTCCAGGACTCGTGTTTATTCTTCTTTAGTAAAATTCTAGTCCCGTCTTGTAAACTGTTTAACTTCAGGAAATCGTCACAAAATAACCTATATTAAAGTACACATTTCTAAAGAGGAGAATTAACAATCACGTGAATGTAAGGGGATTTGAGACGAAAGTCGTATTGTGTGAAATGGAAAGGCCCCGTCAAACCTGAAGAAACGACGAAAGATACTTGAATGGACTAAGCCTTGTAATGTTTGGTATTGAAGGGCAGATTAAATCCATGGAGGGAATCTGTACAAAAGACTCGGAGTACAGACCGTAGTTGCAAGGTTCCGTTCTATTGTTCTCCTTCTCTATAGAAGATCTCAACGTTGACATGGCAATTAATTTGACGTCTTTTCCTTTTGCGCAAAATTCTCCATGCTCCGAAACGTCTTTCGCTTATGGCTTTGCCAAGTAAACGTTGCGGCTTCCGGCAATATTGCATGCAAGATATTTTCTCTTTGAGTTGAAAGCGCTGCATAATATATCATGTTCACGGCTTAAGGATGAATATTCTGGGCCAATAAACAAATATTGCATCTAATGAACGCTAACTTCTCATTCCTGTATTTATTTATTTTTATAACACAGACGTTGCTGCAATTGCGTAGATACTACACGAATTATTTCATGTTGCATATTTCATACAAGAACTGTAATGTGAAATTCTTATATGTATTTGACTTCAATAAAATCATCCGAATGTGACTTAAATAATTTAATAATATAAAATTAACCCGACCGTTCATTAGGACTTCATTAGGCGTACAATGGATTTGGAGAATTCTAATTCTAATTCTAAACGTCCAGATGTAAATTGTATTTAAGCAAGTGACTATATTTTTCTGGAATAAAATGTTTTTTCTCCATGCTCACACTTAATCTTAATTATTCCCAAATCGCGGACATTATTATTTTTTTACTATGAAGACGAAAGTCGTTCTATATGCACAAGAGTTGAAACTTTCAAACCACTGTTATAGAAGTTAACCACTGTTTCATTTCACCACTGGCTGCGTGCCCGGCGTTGCCCGGGTTGTCATAATTCAACTCAGCGACGTCGATAACCTCGGATTCGACACCAGGTTCGCTTGTTTTCGCGTTATTATTATTATATAACGCCCCTCCACCCCTATCCCTAAAGGTATTCCCCTGCCATGCTGAAAATAGGTTGAAATTATACATAAGAATATCTGGAGAAACGCCATCTATTTAATTGAACCCGAAAAATTTTCTTTCGACGCAAATATCGGCCGTTTTAACATGTTTGAAAATTTCCACCCCCGCCCCCTGGGGTTAAACGGTTACTTGCATGTCACAATTAAACTCAGCGACATCCATAACCCCGGAGTAGACTCTAACCTCGTTTATTTTTGTGTTATTGTTGTGTAACGCCCATCCACCTCTACCCCTAAGGTGCTTCCCTACAATACAATACTATCAATCTCTTTGACCCCTAAAATATTTATTCGACGCAAATATTGGCAGTTTTTAGCAATTTGAAATTTTTCACCTCCGTCCTGGGGGTGAGAGACGTGTCTTATCTCCACAGTGTTTGTTTCCTATTCGCAAGGGAACTCGTGTACGAAATTTGGTCGACATTTTTCGATGTATGCGGAACATACACACACACACACACACACACACACGCAAAAACACACAATCGTTGTATATTTTATTTGTTATAAGAAGACAGAAGATGGTTACAATTGTTACACCTTTTTCTACATTCTAAGTAATTTATTATTATACTAACTTTATCAATTTTGATTGAATAAATATTTGAATGACTGACGTCCTACGTTATCTCGTTAAGGGCAAAGGCCTCCTACAAGTAGGGGTAGCTTTTAGGGCTCACGTGGTGAGCTAATCCGCGTAAAATGGCTTACTTATTAATGCACTACATGGTTTATACACTATCACCTAGTTGTAGTTCTAGGACTTCCCACTTGTTTCCGTCTCTGGCTATTCTGATCCATTGTTCTCGTGCTTGTTTTTTGAATAGGTCCGTCCACTTGCGTCTTGGTCTTCCTGGGAATCTCTAGATTATGTAGGGGTCCCATGAGTTAGCTTGTAACGTCCATCTTTCAACTTGTAGCCTTACAACGTGTCCTCCCCATTTCCATTTGGTCTTTGTAGCCTGTTGTGCTATGTCTGCTGTTGATGACGTCCTACGTATCAATACGTTCGGTACTCTATCTTTCAGAGTAATGCCAAGGATCTTCCTCTGTATTTTCCTCCGGCATACTTGTAGAAGTATGTAGAAGTTTGTTGAATAAATATTTAGCACATAAAACACACTATCTGCTACAGAATCAAAGTCCAAAGTCGTTTACATAAGGTGTGGTTGTCACGATCAGAATGGTCATGACCTTTGAAGCTTAAAGAGAAAGGCACAGACGAGTTATTATTAATTTGTAAAACGAGTTCTGCAGTTAAAAATTGAATCGCTGAGACGTTTATCTCTCTTTCGACACGAATAATTTGGGAAGGATTTGGTTCCTTCGCGGGTAGAGCGTAAGGATTCCTCATTTTCATGGAGCGACTTCACTGAAGTCAGGAGTAAGAGGAGCTGAAGGTCAGGAGGAATGGAGGCAGAGCGCATGAGCCGAGACCTTCCTTCCTGTCTACGAGCACCTGGAGGCTTCAATCACCCTGTGGAAGCGATGTATCAAGTCTTTATCCTCAGCGAGACAGCTAACGACCACAATTATCACCAAACGGGTTGACAAACTCTAATTCTTACATTACACCGAAGTTCAAGTAAACACGACCTGGAACATGAGATATTTTTTTTATTTAGCTTTAATGATTATATTAGTTCTTTACTGAGGAAACGGGACAAGTCACATTACCATTTCAGATTAAAATATAGAAGTTCAATACACACTTCTATTTAATCTTCTCATATTCGACGGATTTAGAACAAGGTTTAGGATTTTTCACGATGAAACGCCTTTTGAATCTACAGCACTTTAAATATTGAATTTTCTGTGAAATATAAAATAGGTATGTTAAGCATTTTATTTACCAGTTCTTTTAACGACTTCGTCTTTGTTCATCATATTATTTTATTTCCTTCCAAAAAAAAATCGGTTTCTAAAACATAAATATTTGTAGGTAAATTGTTCGAGTTATTTACAGTTTTGTTAAATATTTTCCTGCGGAATTTTTCCGTCTAATTACTCGACTTCTACGATTGTGTCAAATTATGCTCTTTCTCGAACATCAGACGTAAAGTTATTCACTTACAAACGGTTTTTTTTAGGATAACAGGCTACATGAGGGTAATCCACATAGTGGCAACTCCCCTTTAATAGCATAGGAAGGGATTTGAAAGGGGGGATGCGGAAGGGTAGAGGAAGGTAGCCAAGGGTTAACTAGGGTCCCCGGGCTATATTGCAAGGATACTACCCGGCATTCGCCTAAAAGTAATGCAGGGAAAAAACTAGAAAAACCTGCATCAGGTAGGTCGGGCATTGGGTACTTGTCCCTCGCCCTTCCGGTAGCGGGAGAAGAGTTTACTGTGGGAACGCAGCATTCCCTACTCCGTGCCTCGACCAGTTTAGGAGGCAGCTGGCCGACTATTCCAATGGGAATAGCGAACAACTCTTACCCCATGCCCAAGGGCTGTGACCCCGGAACATACACCTCTCAAAACAGGCCGAGGTGCTTCGGCTTGTGGGAACCTTAGTTCAAAAATGGAGAGGAAAAGGCATCCCCAAAGGTAGCCCCTTCGTGTCTCTCCTACAAGGTTCTGCCTGCGCGAGAACATCCCTCGCAGGTACTGCCTGCGAGAGAATAGCCCTCGCAGACAGTCGTACTTACAAACGGTTACTTCAATAATAATTAAAAATACATAAAATTTCACACGACTTCGACTTGTGAATTATTTTTAGATGCGAAAAAAATAGTGCTCTGCTAAAATACTTTATTCGACTGAGGCAAAAATAATGTGTCTTTAGATGCAAGTAAAAACATCAAGTCTTAACAACAATTATATAGATTTAAGCGCAAAAGTTTCGTCTGTTATTGAAAATTAATAACAATAAAAATAGCCAAAAACCGACGAAAGAAGTGATGGTATAAAAACCACACAACGTTTCTGGACACCTTGTTCCTTTTCTCCAGGTGCTAAGGAAACTAAAAACCAAAAGAGCCTAGAGCGACACAACTCCACAATTCAGCACTTGTGTGGTTTATAGGTTTCGTAACACCTGGAGAAAAGAACAAGGTGTTCAGAAACGTTGTATGGTTTTTATATCATCACTTCTTTCGTCATATTATGGAAGGGTTTTCTCATTATTAATTCTATTTTTTTACTGAAACAGTCGAATACGTTATTTAATTTCAGAAAGTAGTAAACACAAATTTATATTATATTTTAACTTGAAATTGTCATTTAGCAAATTTTTTTTCGAGACGTCTTTCCAATTTTTATGCAATTTATATATAAAAGTATTTTTCGCGTATTCTATTCGCGTGTGCAAAGAGTAAAATAGACGGAAAAAACGAAGAACGGAGGAAAACAGTAGATATACAACAACAACAAAACAGCGACAGAAAGGAGAATTAAGAAGACAGAGATAAGCAACAAAGTCAGATAAACCCCGACAGATTTATTGAGGAGATAGCGACGAAGTAATAAATCGTCCTGAAGAATAAGCGGGTAATAAGGTAAATTGAGAGTGAAAGTAGCTAAAAAAAAACTAGATAACTGTACTGGGACTTTCGTATTGCGTCTCTTTCCCTGATGGCGGACAGAATTTCTTTGGTGTTGGAAAACGTCGGGAGTAATCTCTACTTTCACTCAATATTTACCTCGATATTCAATTCTTCTTGAGGACGATTTATTACTTGCCTGCTGTCAACTTCACTCAATAAACCTATCTGATTTATCTCTCTAGTTCCTGGGGGTCTAGTACAAAATCCCGACACTCACTTGTCCGAAGCTCGTTTTCCCGACATCTATATTTTGATTGCCCGACAGATCATTTTCGCGAAAGTCGCGCTTTTACGTAATACGATTATTATTGTAAACCAAGTTACTCATTAATGATGTCGAATTTATTGTAGTCTCTGAGTTTTGTTATATACTTACAACAGGGTTAATTTTAAAGTTTAGCCAGTAGGAGGTATAACGGGGTGATAAAAATAATTTTATATCGCTCAATATTATTTGTGCGGAATCCGGTGTTATGGAAGTCGCTAAGTTCAGTGTTGACATTGCAGCTTAATTTAAATTTTAGCCCCTAGGGATGCGGGGCGTTGGGAGTGTCAATAATAATTATATACAGACCGAGATTCGTGTCTATTATCCTAACACCGGATCTTGGTCGTTATCGCAATTTTTGTCATCTCCTTTCACCCCACCCCTAGAATTGTCCTTATGCCGTTATGTGAAAAAAGTGACATAATGGATCTGAACGACCCCGTAATATTTTTATTCGTTGGCTATATAAGCCGTTATCGCATATTTTGAAGATGCCCCTATCCACCCATAGGGGTGCTAGTGCTATCTTAAATCCACGGGGTTTGTTCCTGGATCCAAAGTTTGTTTGAAATTGCTCCAAGTATTAATTAGTAACTTAATTGACAACAATAATCATGTATAACATATTAAGTGTTCGACAATACCAATATTATGCTTTAATTCGTAAACATTAGAGAACTAGAATAATTATTTTGTAAACGTAGAATTTAACCCATATCCAACTATTACTCTGCTTTCTGTTACGTTTCGAAATCGACTGGCAAACACCATATGGCAGTATTTCTTGTCTAGGTCCCAGCGGAGTTGTACGCAGCAGTGACCGTTTACTTCAGCGACATCGTTGGATTTACAGAAATTGCAGCCGTGAGCTCTCCCCTGGAGGTAAGTCGTGCAGGTCCCAGCGGCCCCTGGAGAGCGAGTGCTCAAGTGTGACGACCGTTGCAGGTGGTGACGTTCCTCAACTCCATCTACAAGTTGTTCGACGCCAGGATAGAATGCTACGACGTCTACAAAGTGGAGACCATCGGCGACTCTTACATGGTGGCGTCAGGGCTTCCGGTGAAGAACGGTAAGCACAGCCACAATGCTCTCAAGAACACGCTTATTACTCTTGTTTCATACACTATCTGTTAGTCCTATAATAAGGATTACTCATAACGTAATCTTCATAACAGTACATTCATTTAAACTCTAACGACAACGGCGAAGATTTATGTCTCCAGGGCTTGATGAACGTATTTGATACCATCCTATGCTCACAATGCTCCAGATTAAAGAAATACATAATTAGTTTTGAGACTGGTTACGCGAATTAAATTAAAAACCCAAATAATAGTCTCATTTTAAAATATTTATTTAGTTAGCGGCTTTCAACTTCTGACGTCATCTCTTTAATTCCATTAAAAGCAGTAAAACGTCAGTGTGGTAGATCTGATCGTCCTTGATCTAAGGATATCTAAGTGTGATGTTTTTTGGCATTTTAATTAAATTAAGAGATTAATATTCTTCGACGAATTTAAAGCTTCTAACAGAATAAATATTAGAAATTCAGACTGTTATTTGCTTTTTTAATTTTATATACAAGTAACATTATTTTTCTTTAAAAGCTAGAAATTTGATTTTTCGTATTTTATTTCCCGATATTTCTTTACAAGTTAACATTTTCTTTTATAATTTTCCACCTTCCATTTTATTTTGTGTACTCCTCCTAACTACAATTCAGCCACCTTGTTGCATAAGTCTATTTAATCGAATTCGAGACATTTTTAATGTTTTAAAGTTCGGTACCCTACAAACAACCTCTTACCCACAAGCATAATTATTAAATATAAAATAATGTAACATGGACAAAAAAAACAGTCACACTAAATTAATTAACGGTGTTAAAAAAAGCTAATAAAGTGCAGTCAGAATAAAAATTTAAGTAATATCAACGTTTCGTCCGCATATTTTAACATCTTCACGTGTTATATATTGTAAATAAACTCGTTTAAATTTATTCCAAATATCTCAAATACTAAAAGATAGATGATTTTACGTATAATGTCCTCGATAGTTTGGTATTGAAGATATTTATAATAAATTATAACTTGTTCCTTCAAACTAAATAACACCTGAAGAGGTCTCAACTATAGCGACGAAACGTTGTTTTACTTTATTTTTTATTGTAGCCTACAGTTTAACAACTTTGTATTTAACTTTTAATTAATGAATAATTTTCGACTGTTTTTGACCATTCTTTAATTAATTTATACTTTTAAAAAATTCCTATATTTACAATAATTATTCATTCTAATTTCAAGAGTATTTCGCAATAATTACGAAAATAAAGAAAATTCTGTAAGTGAGTAACAGTTTCTATAACCAGTTTGCAAAAATGTTGTTGCTTCAGAGATTTACTGAAAACAATTCAGTTAAGAAGCTTTACACTTGACGTCATTCTCACCCTTAATTAGTTAACGTACATGTCGCCACACCCTTATAAAATCTCTCCGAGGCCTCTTCGTCGAAACAATACACTATTCCAGTGTTGCCACACCGACCTCTAGTAGATGGAGTTCTTTTTAATGAACCTCTGGAGACTTTGTTTTGCATGCATCAAACAACAATCCCATTAAACATTCTTTGCTCTTCCTAAATCATAAAAGGGAGACTAAAGGTGGAAAGATGTGCTTGGTAATATTTAGAACAAACCAATTTAATGAAAAAGAAATTTAATATGTGTAAGAATCTCCTGGGAAATTTTTTTAAAAAAGTTCATATTCAATTTAAATAAATGTTCTTTATGAAGGTAATCCTGTAATTTAATGAGATGAGGCTCGCTCATAAGCGCTGAACGCGGGATTATGAGCCTGTTGTGCTACAAAATGGCCTCAATATAGTCCGGGCTGTGATAGTGACTGGGGTTTAGAAGGTAACCTAGCAAAATGGCCGTTGTCCTAGGAGATGAAGGCGTCAGTCGCTTTTTTAGCCTTGCAACGATATCATGTCAATTTAATTAGGGGTTGAGTTTAATTTATATGAAATCAAGAGAAAAATTGGTTTAATTGTAGCGGCAGGAGCTTCCAAAGCGACAATGGAGCCGAGCTCTGTTACTTTGTCGGAAAGTCAAAAATGGCGTATGCGCGCTAAAGCTGGAGAGCACTAAGAGTTAGTTGGTGACGGGACATTACATAGAACGGAACGAATAATACTAGAGCAGAGACTAGCCATCGTTAATGTACTATAAAACAAAGTTGTGAATTTAAACCAACGTAAAAACATTCACGGAAGTATTACCCCGTAAATATCGCTAAGTTAGCAGTTTTTACGTCTATCAGCAGTTAGGAAAGGAGTGCAGTTTTACGTCTGTAGCCAGCCGGAATAGTAAAGTTGCAGTTTAATCCAAAGCGGTAAAAGACTAACAAATCTACGAATCATAGGATTCTTATAAAGCAAGCAGACATCAGATAGTTGACAAAAAAAGAGGATCATCCGAGTTCCTGGGAGCCTAGCAAGGTGGACTTCAATAGTGTAAAATCTGTGAATCTTAGAATCAGTGTATCAAATTTGCAATAGTGTCCTTCCGAAACCAAAAAGAATGCTGGAACCAGCTGGACACTAAGTAAGTAACAACACCAAAACTCTCGATTAATTGTAAGCGTAATTAAAGAATAGAGTCAAATTTCGTTCTCTTTTAATTGTCAATCAAAGTTAATTTATTTCCTTTTTAATTTATTTATATCGACGTATTGTTTAGGTAAATGTGAACTGTTTGTTGATAAGATTTTAAAATCAATTTGTTGTGTCCATTATCAAACCCAGTGCAGGCCCTGAGAAATTAATATTTTAAATTGTAATTGTTTTTGTGTTATTGCCACAAAATAAATAAATATTTTGTTTGTTAATTTCGATCTTTTCATTTAATAAAAGCATTCCATTTAATTATTACATAAATGGCGCTTGAACGAGAGGCAAATTCATTAAATTAATTAAAGCTCAATTGTTGTTTATTACATTTTGGCTTCCACAACGTGGGGCTCGTTAATTTAAATAAAGACGAAATATTTGAATATTACATAAATAATAATTAATTAAAATAATTAAAAGGCTAAATCCTTGATAATTACAATATATATACTCTATATGAGATTATTAATTGATTATATATTTTTCAAAAGTTGATATTTCTAATATCAAGGATTTAAATTTCCGTGAAGCCTAGTCTTGGTAATACGACCATTGGATGTTGTTCGATCTCATATCTAGGACGATGCAGGTAAAGGCGTCGTGAGCGCTGGTTATTTGCGTCGATGGGTCTCGTCGAAGGCGTCTTGATGTCGGGGATCCAGACGTCGAAATGAAAATTAGGTTTATCTAGATCTTCCAGGAAATTGCAACTCCTTTCACCCTTTCTGTCATTTAATCAGTTACTTGGTATGTAAGGGTGTTCAAAGTTCTTGTCTCAGCCTTAAAATGCGCCACTTCCGCCTTCAAATTTAGATTCAAGGCTCCTTGTGTTCCAAGTGCTCATCAAAATCTATGCATTGTCCTTCCCT
This sequence comes from Zhengitettix transpicula, assembly GCA_037074705.1. NCBI lineage: Eukaryota > Metazoa > Arthropoda > Insecta > Orthoptera > Tetrigidae > Zhengitettix > Zhengitettix transpicula. Next base: position 231,092,410 of record CM073590.1, on the reverse strand, counting down.
CGTTAAATTTTGCTCCACCGTCGCTTCCTCATCCAGGATCATTTTGAAACCACGTGTCCATTTTTTTCCACAAATCACTTTTTCATCCTTTCCACACCCTCCACTCACTGATAATATACCAGTCTGAGATTTGGGAATTTTCGCCAAGAGTGAACGTACCTACTTTCCAAAATTCTCACGTCCACCATGTCGCCGGATTGGCGGGATTCAGGCCGATAAGCCCTTCTTCAGACCGTCCGCCACCCCGGTGCTGTTTCTTTTGACCACTGACGTCTGTTCACGTTCTTTAGCGTCGCGAGTATTAGATTTCTTACCTTTTATTCGTAATTTTATTTATTGCTGGGTTTACGGAGTTGCCCGGGTATTTATTTATGTAAGCCCGAAAAAGTATTTAATTATACATTAATCTACCCTATCCAGAAGTAATGCTAATATCATCAGTACGTCCCGTCGCGTCCCTCGACTTTAGAAAAGCATAAATACTCTCAATACCAAATATAAAAAATGCTCTTAGTACCTTCAGAGCGGCACCGGAGGTGTTGAGAGCCTTAAAAAAATATACTCGGTCACAACTTGACGAACCATTTTAAAGAGAGTTAATTATACTTCCGGTGCTCTAAGGGAGTAGACGTTTCTTCATGAACTCTTAACAATGTCATAATTACTCCCGGTAACATAAGAGAATGAAACGTTCTTCATGTACCTTCATACTACCCGGTACCATTTAGAGTAAAAAATAAATACTGCCGGTATCTTAAGGGAATCCGAAATACTCCCAACACCATCTGAGAGTGAAGAATAACCCCGGCACCTTAAGAGACTCTCGCTATTCTAAAAGCGTCAAAAATACTCGCTGAACCTTTAGACCCTAGTACACACTAGTATACTGTAAAGAATTATTTTATATTGGGCTGGGTTTTTACATTAAATTAAAAAATATTATTGACCATTTAAGAAATTTTTATAAGTTTATTACAGTTAGGCATGAAAAACTTTTATCTCAGGCACCTGTGGATTACGTAGAAAAGATTAGCTGCCCGTTATCAAATACGTACTGCTATTTCTGTGTTCTGTTCGTCTGCTGTAGCTCTCGTAACCAACGTACTGACGCCTCCGAGATCTTGCAGCTGGCAGAACGGGTTAACTGCAGCGACGACCTAGTCAGGATCACTGCATGGCGTCGACTCAGGGGTTGACCACTGGCTAAGGCGTCGGCCTCCGGGATTATGTTGCGACGTACTCGTGCTGCCCACTTGTGTACTGGAAGACGTGGCACGTAATTCTCGCTCCTCACAGCTTTTGTGCTTCGTGACCTTTTTGCATTATGCAACTGCACCATGAGCGGAGCTCATCACCAACAACGGTCCCTCAGTGGCGCATCGACCAGACAGACTCATATTATTACGAGCTGTGCAGGTCCGTTAAATTCAAACGTGCGCCATATTGCCAATCTCTGCCGTCGTACTTTAAGAAGCTTCCCATATCTTGCTCATAAACATCGTGAACACACTTCAACTCATTTAGTTTTCATATTCAAGTTCCCTCCATTCTTTTTACTTTTTTCATTATTAGAAAACTTGGTCGAAAATGTCATTGTTTCACTGATTCTTCCATTGTTACAAGAGTTATACCACGAAGCTGCAGTTCTGTAGTCAACAATGGCTAACCATTCAGTCATGTTGAGGCCAACAATCGAGACAAGACAAGAAAATTATTTAGATGGAAATATTTATCTCCTCCACACCCACGCACACCTCGTCCAAAATTTCACAGATAACAACTCCTGACATCCGTCCGCCAATGTACGATTTCGAATTCTCCAAACTACAGCAGACAACACTTCCGAAGACAAAGCAAATTAAAACCAAAATACACGCGTTACAATACAAAGTCGAGCAATTTTTTTTTTGTATCTAGTCAAAATAATATAGGCAATCGAGAAAAAAAGTTCTTCTTTTATTGACACGCTTTTAGAAAAAAAATATCACAGAACACCGATTAACGACTAACTTTTATAGACTATAATTTGTAAATATAAAATATCATTCCAATTAAATTTCAAATCAATGTAAAAAAAATTCATGTAGCCATTACCCTGATAACTTTTAAATTCATGGAAAAAAATAGATTTATTGCCGTTTCTTGGTTCTTCTGCAGTTCTCATACACGACGTCGAAGGACTCGGAAGTTTTATGATAGTTGTAACGATGTCGCCCACGACTCCAGAATTCTTATCTGAAGGATGTGGTGAATTATAACCAATATATTGGCAGTATTGACGTTGCTCTGAGAAAGGGAACACAGCGTCTCCCAGGATGGCCAACTGAGGCGTTACGTGCAACATCACACAATCGTGTCTAATATCAGACTTTACCATCGTCCATATTACTTACAGAAATATCGACGTTTAAACTGTTTTTTTCTTTCGACACATTTCGTTTCGCAAGCAGACGTGGAATGCGTACACGTAGCAACGTCACTTGAGCCAAGGGGACATTAAAATGCACTCAACAGGATGAATATGAAATATAAACCAATTTAGGTTCCGTCTGAAAGAAAGGGTTATTGCATTTATCATCGGAAAACCAGAATGATGCGTAAATTTTTGAGTAAATTTAAAATAACTGTGGCCGTTCATATCGAGATAATGAAGTGACGGGTAAGGCTCGACTCTAACAAATCTGGATAAATTCCACATTTTATCCTTTATGAATTTTTTGCGCGTATTTTAATCATTAAAAATTACCTTCTAATAAAAATATACATTTTGTTTGTTTGTATATTTATGTGTATGTTCCACATACAAATCTACACCCGTGGAGAAAATTAAACCACATTTTGTACACGTGTTCCTTTCGATCCTGGATAAGAACGACTACCATACTTACGGAAATTTTCAAACACGCTAAAACGGCCGATTTTTGCTTCGAATATATATTTTTCGGGGGCAATAAGATTGATAGTGTTCCTCCCGATGTTGTTTGTGTAGAATTTCAGCCACTTTCGCCGTAGGAGGGGAGCACCCTTAGGATGCGGGTGAAATTAACGCGAAAACAACTAATCCGTGGTTATGGATGTCGATAAGTTTAATTGTGACATTCAACTTGTCGTTTAACTCCCCAGGGGCGGGGGTTGATGCGGGTAGAAATTTTTAAACATGTATAAACGTATGATATTTGGGTCGAATAAATATTTCTTGGAGATTAATGAGATTAATAGTATTTATTTCAACCGATATTGTTTGTGTGTAATTTCAAACCCTTTCAGTATGAGAGGGGAGCACCTTTATGGATGGAGATGAAGGGGCGTTACATAAAAATAAAGCAGGAACAACTTAGATTGGAGTCGCATCCGGGGTTATGGATGTCGCTTAGTTTCATTATGACATTCATCTTGCCTGTCAAGTTTTGCTTCAAACGCACATGAGTGAGGGTGCAAGAGGAAAACAAAGTTCAGCGTACAATCTTATACACGACGAAATAGAACTAAATAGGTCCAGATCTACGTAAATGTAATTTCTCTTGTGCTCAGTGTTCGGAACACTCCATTATGCAAACTTTTCCGTCAAATCGTAAGTTTACATGCATCGTTGTTTTTTATTTCTTATATATTAAGCATTTAAATTCTCGCCTTTATCGCATTTTATGTAACTTCTCCATTTTTCGCTCTTATTTTCGATTTCGTGCGTCTGAAACTAAACTAATAATATTTACATTTTTTACTATATTTTCAATTATTTTATTATTTTGTTTATTATTTTTAAATTATATTGTAATTTTAACTGTGGTACGGTTATTTATGAGATTCTAAATTTCATAAATAATTCTTTTAATTTACTGTTAATTTTGTTTGATATAATTTACTTGAAATTTACAACACAAAATTATTTTATTGACAAATTAATGATACCAAAATATTACACAATTTAGCCACACGGCTTCCTCTGCAGGCTGGTAGCAACTCGTAGCTCAACCATCTGGATGAATATAACAGCATATTTTTGTCTGCATCAGTCACATCTTGCCACACTCGATACTTTCTTTCAGATCGTCCAGTCTGTTTTTCGACTAGCCACTTATTTTCTGTCTCCATGCAAACTGACACATGTGCGCTGACTCTTTCACGTCCTCTCACCACCCGCTGCGTGGTCCAGACAAAAAAAAACGATCCCTCCGAAGACTCCACTTTCCCGGCGTCCTATTATGTTCCATTTTGTGCGAACTTTGTATCTGGTGTTAATTCCAATATGGAAAATATTTTCCTCCAAAATTTATAAGCTGGAGACACGATAACACTTCATAATGATATGAATGATATCTATTTGTCATTATATAATATCGAACTGCGTAAATTCTAGAATAGGCGATTGGAACATGTGAAAGAATGAAATAGTGAGAAACATGTGAGAAAAGAGAGACCAAAAATCTAATCATGTCGTAGAGTAGAATAACAGAATAGTCGCACAGTAACAGATCGGGAGAAAATAGAGCGCGGTAATAAGAAACAGAGACGCTACAAAACGAAGCAAGCTGAGCTAGGCAGATGTACAACATACGTTTGTGATTCGTTGAACCTGCTCAAACTCTTTTCTGAAGTTAATTTCTTATTTTTGGAGGAATGCGGTGGAGTTTTTATACTCACATTCGTCGCTCCCTGCCATGATTTTATCATTCACGGCAAAATTCACAAAATGTAAAGTTTGGGATCGATAGAGACAGGAGAATTTCACGCGCTCTCGCTATCAGTTTCCCTCGCAACGGCGTCACAGCAAAATATTTCGTAACGTATTCATGAGTTTACTCTCCAGATTTCCGGCTCGTATAAAGAATTTCACTTCAAAAATATAAATATTTGTCCTCCATTATGAACACAACGATTTATAAATAAATTGTAGGAGCAAAGAGAATGCACACTGGGCAGAGATGAACGTTCCGTTACTACGGCAACGAGAGAAATAAATAGTAGTAGTGTCTGTGACTTAGTGGCGTGCTGTACGATTTTTAGTGCAAGTTTTACTATTTAATCAGGTGCTACTAATAATCGTACAGCACGCCACTAAGTACACCAAAGAGATATATAAACATAATAGAGAGGCTATATCAGCGTTACAGCGCTCTGGGTGGCAGCAACCAACAACACTGACCGCCATTTTTAGTAGGTCCATTTCACCGTAATTTTTAGTTGTGTTTACGCTGTTGTTGGTGAAAGTTTTGAAGTTTTTGTGTTAAAATATATTGTTTTGTTAATATTGATCATGCCAAGCGTGTGTTCAGCCTACAATTGTAATAATCGTAGTTGAAGTATCGTATATTAGGTATCAGCAAAATAAGAATAAGAAAGATAGCCAAATTCAGACAAAATAAGTGATAATATAAATACCACACAACGTTTCTGGGATCCTTGTCCTTTCTTCAGATGCTGAGAAGAGCCTAGAGCGACACAACTGCACTCGTCATTTGACCAAAAAAAAGCTTTGGACGTGCTGTTGTGTCGCTCTAGACTATTTCCTCTGTATTTGACTACCTTCCTTATTATTTTTCCGACGTATCAGCATTTTTCGTTTCTAACTTAACTTATTCTTAGGTCGTATTTATCAAATTTATGTATTCTTCATTATCATCAATTAATGAGAGTCAGATTTATTTTTATATAAGTATGTCTCTGTACTGCAAGTAATCTAGTCCCCTTTTTTATATAGATTTCCTTTGAAAAACGAGGAGCTAACAAAACGATGGGTAAAAAATACCGTCTTCTCATTCTGAAGATAGATCCATGTGTGTTTAGGTTGTTTAGAGGTTCTCCTTGCTCCTCGCTCTGAAAGAGAAACGGGATTGATTAAAATAAAAGACTTTAAGGACAAGTTAATCAACCCGTCTAAAGACGTTGTGAAATTATTTACACTTGTTGGAAAAGTATTGAGGAATAACGAAACACACATAGGAAAGAAGAATTTGCTATTTAAATTGTGTGTGGAGGTATTCCGGATGTTGGGACATAAATAAATTTTATTTTGTGATTTCGCCCATTTAATAGATTCGGCCGAATTTGGTGAGGAAAATCACTACTCAATTTTAATAAAGGTTTTATTAAAACATTACTTTCCTTGAAGAATTCGTCATATGTGTAAAGAAAAAGCAATGGGTGAAAGAGGACGCAACATAAGGCAATTGTATACAAAACTGATATTATTTAAAGGTCAATAATTTTTCAATGCCCCAAATGTGTTATATTTACTTATTAAACATTGAAAAATATGTTGTTTGTAGAGATTTAGTTTTAGGTCATTTGTGCGGCATAGTAAAAGCTAGCAGACGATGGGGGAACGCCCACCAGTCCTTAAAAAACATGGCGGCTGAATTTTCAATTTGCTTCAAATGTGGCGGCGACTTGTCCAGTGTATGTTGTTTATATATGTCTTTGAAGTACACTACTGCTATTTATTTCTCTGGTTGCCGTAGTAACGGAACGTTCATCATCTCTGCCCAGTGTGCATTCTCTTTGCTCCTACAAGATAAAATAGCCAAAATACAGACATTTACTTATTCTGCGTTTCTTTCAACTCCTTCGCACTTAATTTTTCTTCGTTTAGGAATACTACTACAGGTACCAAAAATTTACCATTCCCGCAATATGGTCGATTTCCTATGCTTCTTCTACTTAAATAAAAATATATATATATATTGTAATAAACAAATAAAGGTGTATAAATAAAAAAATATATATTTATATTTCTTTAACAAACAATTTTATTAACAATTATCAGAATTTACAACAGAATTTAATATTTAATATTATAAAAAGATCTCTTTCTCTCATGGGCCTCTACTGGGTTTGGTAACGGACAGAACTTATATATTCAAAGAACCCAACATTTATCTTTAAATTAAACAGAAGTATCGACGAAACTTATTAACGAACTTATTCTACAGATTGCTTCTAAATCTACAAGAGTTTATTTTATTAACACAAGAAGAGAACGATATCTGACTGTATCCTTTAATTACGTTTACACATGTTAATACCATAAATTTCAACTCACTATTTCTCAGGAACCTTTGGCTCGTTCATTAAACACGCACTTTATAGATTGGACGTTTACACACACTGACTCTAACACATATTACTGGTTCGACGATAGCTGGTTCTCCATACCCGGCGAAGGACATCCCAGTTGCTCGTGGTGACACTACTCGACTTGGATGTTGTATCCTGGTCTGCTACCATTGAAGACTGGTCAAATTTTGATACTAATACAGATTGAACTTCTGCATATGAAAATGTTTATAGTTGAATAATTTTCTATTTCTCTCGCAGGCTGCTTTCTTTCTCCATTCCCTCCGTGCTTACACTCAACTCCAACTAACTTCCAAGTTTGATGCCCACAGCATCTCTCTCTTACGCTGACTGACGCTGACTCCTCTCCCTCTAACTCTCACTGGCTCTGACTCCTCGATGCATACAGCACCCCTCTCCCACGCTGACTCTACTCACGATGCTCACAGCACCCCTCTCCCACGCTGACTGAATCACAATAGCATATCCCTTGCATATAAACTACTAGCCTCCTCGTTTCCTTTTGTTCCAAGACCCACGTCGCATCTTCGCGGTGACACAATCTCCATTACTGAGATTTACAATCTGCAGCTGCAGTTCCTTAGCAAAATAGCTAGCCCCTTCGTCATGTCACATCGAGACAGGACCCGCAATTACTTTGCACCCTCAATTACTCTGGACTTGTCGTCCTCACAAGACTTGCACAAGACTCGCGTTGACCCCTCCTTACAAATCCTAAGTAAATACGCCACTTGTCAGGCCATTAATCAGAGACAATGGCCTGCCCTAAAATCACTTTGGGACCGGCTACTCGAATGCCTTTCTTAAACCGATACCTCTTGCGACCGGCCACCCACGTGCCCTTTTTTTGCTGTACACGTCCTAAGTACACATCGCAACTTCCTGTGCCGGCCCAGACCCTTCATCCGAAATAAATATCTTGCCGTTCTGTCTTGTCACATCGAGACAGGACCCGTAATTACTTCGCCCTTGCGTCCTCTTCCCAACATGTGCGCTGTTCCGAAACAATGCATTACAATATAATAGTTCATGTATCGAACAAAAGTACAGGATGTTTAAAAAATAATCAGTCCATTTTATTTTATTTACAGTATTTTGAAAAAATAATGAACATATAAAATTAATTTGTTTTATAAAATTGTGCCTCAGTTATAAATATATATTTCTAAAAATATGTTAGACCTTGTGTAAGCAAGAAAATTGAATACGTCCATATATATGTATGTATTTTTTTAAATTTAATTATCCTCCTTCCAAGATATAACAAATTTTTATAAAAAAAAATTCGAACTTGAAAAGTTCATGATTATAGAAATATTGTAATAAGATTTTATCCTAGTATAAAAACTTGGCTTCGAGTGCAACATCCAAAATTACCCACACAAGTTAAAATTCTATAATATAATATTAAATGGCGGTGAACACATTAAACTTATCCCTTAGAAAGTATTTGAAATTAATGAATGGAAGAAGATAAATTGAAGATCCACTATGATATTTTCTCATACGAAACATATACATATCATTGCACCACTCCCAAACGTTTCCACCTAAAGCCCCTCAAGCTAAATAACTGGCTCTCTGCCTCTGTTTTGCTTTTTTTCGTCGGGCTGGACTTGTTAGGTTTCCCAGAATAAAAAATAAATAAAAATAACGGTACATCCGGAGCCCATTTACTTTACTTTTCCCCTTCCATCCCAAAGCAAGAGTTAATGTCTAAATAAATATATTCATGTCTGTAGAAAATTATCATTAATAGCCAAGTAGCCAAAACAACAGGTCAAAGGGAATTGAAAAATTAAAGACAAATTTCTGAAATTTTTGTTGCTTTCCACCGATGTGTAATATTAAATATTTGAAATATGTTGTTGGAACCTTTTAATGAAATAAACAAAAGCATAGATATTAACATACAAGAAAATAAGTCAGCTTAAAAGTCAACTATCATTGTTTGTTTAACGTTTGTACATTAATTGCAGCGATGTTGGTTTTAATATGTAATAAATAAAATATGTCGCACAATTATGCTTAAATATTTGTAAAATATCGCTTAAAATACAAACATACATTTCATAAGAATATTTAATGCTGTTTAGGTAAACGTTTTACATTTATTTCCTCAACATTTCTGCCTTCTAAACTGGTCGAGGCACGGAGAAGGGAATGCTGCGTCCCCACAGCAAACTCCTCTCCCGCTATCGGAAGGGCGTGGAACAAGTACCCAATGCCCGACCTACCCGATGCAGGTTTTTCTAGGGTTTTCCCTGCATTTCTTTAGGCGAATGCCGGGTAGGATCCTTAAACCATAGCCCGGGGGCCTTAGTAACCCTTGGCTACCTTCCTCTACCCTTCCGCATCCCCCCTTTCAAATCCCTTCCTATGCTATTAAAGGGGAGTTGCCCTATGTGCATCACCCTCATGTAGCCTGTTGCCCTAAAAAAAAAAAGATTAAATATTTATATCTGGATGGATAGAAAATAATATTTACATTCTTACTAGATAGTGCAAAATTCCAAAGATTAACTTTATTCAGTGAAATTGTTATATGTAGATGAATTATTCTGAAATTCATCCTCTACGGAAACATCTTTAAATATGAGGCGCACATCAACTACATTTTTGTGCATTTTATTTCATGAGTTTCATTATGTAATTTATTTAACGGGAAATTTAATAAATGCTTTTTCTGTGTGTATCCCTGATAGTAATTTACTAATTAAATTCCAATTAAGCGTTAAAAGGTTTCGGTGCGAATTTATTTATTTTTATATTTGAATTGAAAATTATATTGCATTCATTCTTCAAATAAAATATAAATATTAATAGTCAGAACAATGAAGATTAATAAAAAAAATACAATTTCTGCATTTAAAATTTTCATACGAACCATGTTTCGTCCTCAAATTAGGATTTCTTCGGGAAACAGTTAAATAATCAGGAAAACTTTAAAAGAAAATATAAATATATCAATATTTTTTCGTCGTGCTGTGGAACATCCAGTTATATATAAAATTTAAAAAATATATAATTAAAGTAATGCTTCATATGTCAAAATGATGAATCATTGTAATGGAAGGATCTGAGTCCTGTCCCGTTAGAGATCCAGAGATCCTTTGCAGCGAGTAATGGAGCTTCTGTTATTATTATTTTGATGGAGAAACGAAAGGCGCGGACATTACAACTACTTTTTTTAAATTATTTATGCTTGAGAGGTCATTTTCAGTTTAATTTTAAAACTAATCTGAGACTGGTCGGTTATAGTATGGTGGTAAATAGGGGAGTTGTAAGTTTTGGTATTCTTTTTATGATGGCTTCCGGGGGAATAGGTATATTTTATTTTAAGGTTTCCGTCCAATGGTTTTTGGATGGGCAAATCATTGGTGGAAAAGGTGAAAATTTAGAAAATGGACTGATGGAAGGAGAATAGAAAATAAAATGAAAGTCATTCTTCTTTCATGGCCCTTAAAGACTGTAGGTGGCGTGGTTGAAAGAGAGAATTTCATCCATAGGTAGAAATAATTATTTAAAATGTACAATTTTATAGAAAAAAAATATATCTCAAGTCTTCAGCCTCGTAAATGTATATTTCATTAATATTAAAGAGATATGCTTATTTGAAGCTCAGGTAAAGGTTGGTGAAATTGAATTAATGAAATGAAAAAGTCGAGAGATCCGGGTATCTATCCCGGGCTATGTACGCACCTGCTGAAACCATCTGAGCTACCCTAACGACAGGGGTAGGTAAACCTACAATTTAATATTCACATTTAGGACACAATGACGAAGGAACTTGAGTGAAAATTGATTATAGACTCCAATTATTTAGTACTATCTGGGTGCCCGGCGTTGCTCGTGTACTTATTTATATAAACTCGAAAAAGTATTTAATTGAATACTTAAATATATTCCTTGAGTATTTCAGGATATAATCGTCACTCAGTCTTCATACATTACGAAATATTACATTGATGAAATTGTTAGCTAGACTCACAACTAATACAGCGCGAAAATTAACTTACATTTTCCCCCAAGGATGGTAAAGTAATTCGTATTCTTCTTTATTATCATTCGATGGAATATTGCTGCATAAAATTATACTTTTTATTTAAAGAAAATATTTCTGCTTTATTTAATTCCTAATAATCTCCTTCGTTCGTTGCGTAGTAACGTCTTTCTCTCGCGTGACGTCATTGTCTCTTGGCGCGCAGTAAATTAATATTTAATGATCACGGTTTTTAATTATAATTCTTTCCACATGTATACTTTATATTAAATAAAAATATTTCTGCTTTATTTCATTACGAAATACAGAACTATATTTAGGATGCGTCAATGTCTTGAAAACTTATGACGTCATCGTCTCGCGCAGTAATTTAACACTAATTCGTAACTTATTTCAATTATAATTATTTCCACGTTTATTCTAGGGGTTTCTCACCCCCACAGTACCGGTTCTCGATTTTGGCAGAATACGTATACCAATTTTTGTTGCATTCTGTCCACGCGATAAAATTTGTATAAAGAACAACGTAAATACAAACATACATACATACAAATATACTCCCTTTTTTATTATATAGATATATTCAAAAGAAACTATTATTCAAAGCTCATTTGAAAGGCTGGCTTGAATTGCATTAATGAAATGAGAGGAACAACCGTCAGCCGCGTGTTACGGCAACTTGCGACGTCATTTCTGACTTCATTATTACTGTACAGTTCCCTTTTATTGCTAGATGGTCTTTCGTGAAGCTGCAGTGTTCCTCCTCGCGTTATCCCATGTCCTGGAGTATGCATTTCCATTCTCAAGTAGCCAATTGAGGCCAAACAGAAGCCTCGTCGCGTTGCGTCGCGTCTCGTCTCGTTGTGTTTGCGTTTGAATGGCCGTGTGGATTTTCGCAGTCTCATACGCATACAATTAGCAATTAGCGAACGTTCGTCGAGATCTCCCCGAAGGGACTTTGTTGTTATGGCGAAGATAGCGGTAACGAGTCCGGTCTTTTGCTGAATTATTTATTGGAACAGCTTTGACAACGGTTGCTGGATTCCAGTGGTTGCTTTGCCGTGGATTTTTCTCTCTCTACATCTCTAACTCTCAGTCTGTATCTACGTTTCTCTCACTTCTCCCTCTGTGTCTGGATGATTATTGTACCTGATACATGTTTAACGTCTGATGTTGACTTTTAAGAAATTTCATCTTGATTACAAAATACATAAATTGATTTTTTTAAAAAAATAAAATTAAAGTTACTACGACTCGACAGGTTTACAGATCTTCGTCAAACGCGCATTTGACATAAATTAAAGTTATAAAGTAAATATAAGATGTCCTTAACAATATCTATGAATTATTCCGAAGTATATTTGTTTCGGTGAAGGTACTGGAAGTATTTTTGACACTCTTCACGAACCAGGTAATATTTCTCTCTTAGGGTACTGAGAGGAGTTTTTACTCACTTAAGGTACTGTGAGTATTTTTCACTCCCGAAGTTTTTTAAAAAAATCTAGGATTATTCATTGTAATATTGGAGTCGGAGATTATCATTCATTTGTATGAAAGATTCAGGTATTTGTACTTCCTTTATCCTGAGTTTAATTTTTTCTCTTTTTTTAGGGCAATAGGCTACATGAGGGTAATCCACTTAGGGCAACTCCCCTTTAATAGCATAGGAAGGGATTTGAAAGGGGGGATGCGGAAGGGTAGAGGAAGGTAGCCAAGGGTTAACTAGGGCCCCCGGGCTATATTTTAAGGATCCTACCCGGCATTCGCCTAAAGGAATGCAGGGAAAACCTTAGAAAAACCTGCATCGGGTAGGTCGGGCATTGGGTACTTGTCCCACGCCCTTCCGATAGCGGGAGAGGAGTTTGCTGTGGGGACGCAGCTTACCCCTCGTCATGCCTTGGCCTGTTTAGGAGGCAGCTGGCCGACTATTCCAATAGGAATAGCGGACAACTCTTGCCGTATGCCCAAGGTCTGCGACCCCGGAACATACACCTCTCAAAACAGACCGAGGTGCCTCGGCATGTGGGAACCTTAGTTCAAAAAAAAACAAAAACAGAGAGATGTGAGAGCATCCCCAAAGGTAGCCCCCGCCAGAGCTCTCTGGGAAGGTTCATTGCGAGAAATCCTCTCGCAGGCTTCCTTATCTCATTTACCTTGGCCGTATGACATAAATAAATTAAAATTTCGCCTGACTTTTGAGAACGAGAAGCCAGCTCAATTTCTTTAAGGATTGCTAATTTATTTTCTTGTCATATCAAAGAATAGAGACAATCAAAAGGACTGCTCTAATTTTCAGTCTGATTATTCCGCACGTAGCCCTGGGCCACCCTTTCTTGTATTAATTTCAGTAAATTGTCCCATCCTCCTGAATTGTTCCTAATTTATTGATTAGAATAATTATAAATTCAGTAGTATATTTTTTTCCGGTTTATAATTTATCCTGTCATTCCGGTATCTGATTTGCAATACAGAATCTCTGACATGTCTTTTCTTTATTTTTATGTCAAACGCTTTTAGGTTTCTCAACTGTATTGTGCGGCTTTGTGACTCTTGGATCTTGTGTTTTTTTAATCACCTGACGAAAGGAACAAATTTCCCGAAACGTTAAGTGGTTTCTATATCATCACGTCATTTTGTTTGTCACTTGGCTATTGTTTACCTTATTATTATATTTTAAAATAGACGTATTATATTTTCATTTATGGTAATTAAAAAATAGAGTTGAGTTTTTTAACTGGATTGTTTCGGTTGTGTCTCTTCATGGTACTTGTGTTTTTTAATCACCAGACGATAGGAACAAACGTTAAGTGGATTTTATATCATAACGTCATTTTCTGTGTCACTTCACTAATTTATCTTATTATTATATTTTAAAATAGACTTATTTTATTTTCATTTATGTCTTTGAATGTTTCTAAATTTGAAGTTATGTTTTGACCAGTCTGTAGGTTTTTGTTGAACACAGATAGATGATAAACTGAAGTTTTTTTGAGGCACAAAGCTATGGGGGGAAAAAGATGACACATGTCAGAGATTCGGTAGTAAAAATTCATAGATGTTGTTAATTTCATCTCATATTTGATCTGTAACCTCTGTTTATTCTGAAATTACAGGTATTTCTAGTCTGTGCTTCCGGTAAAACTTCTAAAAAATATATTAAGGTGAAACCAAACCGAACGACGATAGACTCAACTAATAACAATTCTTAAGTTTTACCTCTGCACTTAGGAATCCTTCTCGATACATTAATAAACATATGTCGCCTATTACGCACTAAATTTTCCTTACTGAAAAGAATGCCAGTGTATGGGTTATTATCAATGGCACAATTTAAGTAATTCTTCTATTTGTCATATTTAAGTTTTCGTCCTAAGACAATAGATTTTTTTCCTCTGTCTTTCGCTGAACCCTTATTCGAGTTTCTTTTACGACTCATTCGTTTCATACTGATTCATACTGATTATTATTCCCCCTAATATTTTTAATAGTTACATCTCGAAATAATAAATAAATATAAGAAAAAAGAATGGTTTGATATCGGAAAAGGCGTTATCATAAAATGCTGCTTCTGTCCAAGTTATACATGAAAGAAAAATCTGGGAACATGATGAGGAAAAGAGTATAAGCATAGAAGGAAGGAAAATTGTCTGCATACGATTTGCAGATGACATGCAGAAAGTGATAGATGTCTGAAAGAAATGTTCAAACGTCTGGATAAAATGAAAACAGAATATGGCCTCCGGATAATTAAAAATAAGAAAAAGAAATGAAAACATGAGGAAATAAGAGTAAGGGTGGACACAGATAAATTAAAAGAAGGAAAAAATATATAAATATTTGGGTATCGAAATGACGAAAGGATAAAAGTGTTTAAGAGAGATGAAGAATGGGGACGGATAACACAAAATCCAAGATTCTAACAAGTAAAATGGACTTAAAATTAAGGATGGTGGGATGTTACGTGTGGAGTTTCCTTTTATGAGGTTGCGAGACATGGACCGTCCTAAAAACAGATCAAGGGCTAAAGCTTTTGAGATGTGGCCGTGGGGAAGGATGCTGAACATCATCATATCAGTAGATGGCGTAAGTGATGATTAGGTTTTAAATAGAGTTAGAGACAGTTGTAAGTTATTAGAAAATGGTGTTAAAGACAGAAGGAAAAACAGGATTGGACGTATTTTAAGAATTAATTGATCAGGGACGTGCTGGAAGGAATGGTGTAGGGGCAGCCTACAAGAGGAAGAAGAACAAAACTCATTGATGTTCTAAAGAATAGGGGTGGCTACGAATGGGTGAAGAGAAAGCCGAGTGATAAATCAGCTCATTGACCGCAAGAACGGAAAAGAAATCAGGCTAGCTAAAAAGCAAATGTGGCACTCACTAAATACCCAAACAAGCCCAGATATCGACTGATTAACTTTCTAACAGTTTCCCGTATATTAAAGTAAGAAAAATAGTACAAAGCTTTTGCCATGAGTTTTCTTCTTTGTGTGAGGCGTTAATGAAACCACTTGTTTTACAAAGGGATTGTGTTTCGCTTTAGACACCATAAATATTTTTTACATATGAATCAGGATTCTATACCTGTCAAGAAATTTTATAATTGAAGACTTGACTCTTCGGTGGGTGTAGTTGAAAACACTTTGGCAATCTGATTAAAAGACTGACTCTTTAGGTCCTTTCTAAAGAAGAATCCCCGATAATTAATCAAAGTTGCTACACGTTATAACAAAATATATTTTGTCTTTCAATAAAACGATAATCCGATATATTCAGGTTCGTTAACGTGTTTAATTATTCTTGCGTTGGTCTCTTTACTTAGGTCGCTGGAAACATCGTACAATAATATCAGGAATATCTGGTAACAGGCGTAGGTTTCTTAGTCGGGAACACAAAGTACAGATAGAAAAATGTCCAAGTGACCTGTGGGAACACGTGGTACCTAATGGTTAAATACTGGTGAACATTTATCTTCATGAAAAAGTCTTACAGAAGACACATGAGAAACGTTTGAGGTTCATGACCAATCAGAGCAGCCATGCGCATCGGCCGTCGTAGAGGCCACGTACACTTCCTACTACAACGCTACCCGTCCTCAACCAACCAAAAACTATAATATCGTCTCTCACCTTCATTGCAAATCATCAATTCATAATAAAAATATTGCTGTTACACTCATTTAAGTAAGGAGGCATTCGGTCCGCTCAATTGAAAGTTTTATTATTATCACGTTTGTTCTTTTTAAACATTTTAAATTTAGTTTTGCCCCCTGTGAGAACCGAACTCACGACCCCTGGTTTACAAGACCAGTGCTCTGCCACTGAGCTAAGGAGGCATTTGGTTCGCTCAATTGAAAGTTTTATTATTACGAAGTTTGTTTTATTTATAAAAAATTTAAATTTAATTTTGCTTCCTGTGAGAATCGAACTCACGACCCCTGGTTTACAAGACCAGTGCTCTGCCACTGAGCTAAGGAGGCATTCGGTTCACTCAATTGAAAGTTTAATTATTATCATGACAGAAATCACAAGTAACCATTCGAAAAAAAATGTCATCACTTGGATATTAACCCAGGCTGCTCCCGAAAAATGAGGAGCACTGTGTTAGAAAATTAATAGCCCTCGCAGACAATCGTCCGATTGTTTTTTTTTTCTTCTTTTTTTTTTTTTAGGGCAACAGGCTACATGAGGGTGATCCACATTGGGCAACTCCCCTTTAATAGCATAGGAAGGGATTAGAAAGGGGGAATGCGGAAGGGTAGAGGAAGGTAGCCAAGGGTTACTAGGGCCCCCGGGCTATGGTTTAAGGATCCTACCCGGCATTCACCTAAAGAAATGCAGGGAAAACCCTAGAAAAACCTGCATCGGGTAGCTCGGGCATTGGGTACTTGTCCCACGCCCTTCCGATTAACCTTCGTCAGTCTGTAAAAGACTGCTTTGAATAGAAAGCCTGCGAGAGGATTTTCTCTCGCAGGCAGAACCTTTTAGGAGAGATACGAAGAGGCTACCTTTGGGTATGCCTTATCCTCTCCGTTTTTGAACTAAGCTTTCCACAAGCCGAGGCACCTCGGCCTGTTTTGAGAGGTGTATGTTCCGGGGTCGCAGACCTTGGGCATACGGTAAGAGTTGTTCGCTATTTCCATTGGAATAGTTGGCCAGCTGCCTCCTAAACTGGTCGAGGCACGGAGAAGGGAATGCTGCGTCCCCACAGCAAACTACTCTCCCGCTATCGGAAGGGCGTGGGACAAGTACCCAATGCCCCACCTACCTGATGCAGGTTTTTCTAGGGTTTTCCCTGCATTTCTTTAGGCGAATGCCAGGTAGGATCCTTAAAATATAGCCCGGGGGCCCTAGTTAGCCCTTGGCTACCTTCCTCTACCCTTCCGCATCCCCTCTTTCAAATCCCTTCCTACGCTATTAAAGGGGAGTTGCCCAAAGTGGATCACCCTCATGTAGCCTGTTGCCCTAAAAAAAAAGACTGCTTTGACGAACGAAGTCTTCCATTTTATGGGAAGATTATCCGCTTCTCGTCATTGTCACTGGCTTGAAAGGTTACTGCCACTGTTCTCTGATTGCTTACTTCTGTTTCGCCTCGCCCAATCAAGATTGAACTCTGCTGAACGCGGCCTTGTTGTTCTTCGAAATAGAGTTTTCTATTTTTCTTCGTTCAACAATATATGCAGATGCAACATAAAGGTGCAACTTGTATTTCAAATATTCAGAATTTTCAAGTTTTTTCATAAATTATCCTAAAGTAAATTCTAATTATAGTTTACTTGTACTTTAATTAGAACTGTGAATATTTTTTCATTGTCGACGATCAAAATCACTGAAATACTAAACGTTCTGGTAGGCCTATGTACAATTGGAGATGTGAGCGTTTGAAGCGTTAAATATTAACACAAGGTTGCTTTACTGTCTTTGTAAATGTAGTCGTGAAAAGGAAAGGTTGTATGGTTGCAGGAGACCGTCATGTGACGGAGATCGCGACGATGGCTCTGGACCTACTGTCAGCGTCGGTGCTGTTTCCGGTGCCTCACCGTCCTGGAGACACTCTGCAGATCCGCAGCGGCGCCCACACGGGGCCCGTCGTCGCGGGCATCGTCGGCTCCAAGATGCCCCGCTACTGCCTCTTCGGGGACACCGTCAACACCGCCTCGCGTATGGAGTCCACGGGCGAAGGTCATTCTCATATTTACCATAGAAGTCCGAAAAGTTCTGGATTTTAATAAACAAAAAATTTAATTAATTTTTTTTAGAATAATCTGTCATAATAGGAATTCACACGCTCATAATTACTTAACAGTTACGCTTTTCTGTGACACCTGGAAACACTTCTGTAACCATTTAATCATCAAATTTATCATATACGATAAAAGTTGGACTTAAAAAACACAACATTATATTATATCATGTAGAAATGCTCCATTCACTAACAAGTAGAAATCATAAAATATTTGACGTGACAACTGGAAAACATGGATGAGAAAAATGTTTCCTTCTACGGTGACACGTGTCACACGGCGACCTGAGATTACCACAAAGTTGCACGTGAAACTTCTCAAGTCTTACACGGTCTGACTTCTTCGTTACGTTAGGTTAAATCGCAAGGTCATCAGAACGACTAAACAACTAAATATCAATCACACAATTGCCAATTAACAACACGATATGCATTAAAGAGTTGCCAGACACTGGATCTCAAGAATTGGTTCAACGAAACCAAGAAGATCGATTTTAGATATATAATGAAGGAATATTGCTTACTACTTATAGTTTTCATTGTGTCGCGTATTAATGATGCAACAGTTTTATTGGAAGATCCTTTATATACGGCTATACACTGTTGTGAGCCTAAACGTTACGACCATTTATCGTGTTGGTCCACCTTTCACACTCGGCATGGATTCGTCAAGGAATGATAGGAATCCGTTTGTATCTGACACCACACGTCTACACACAGGTCACGCAATTCCCATAAATTACGGGCGTGTGGTTTTTTGGACCCCGGAACTAGCGTTCCATATGTGTTCCACCGGGTTGAGATCAGTCGAATTTGGTGGTCAAGAAATCAAAGGGAGTTCACTATCACACTCCTCAAACCACTGTAGCATTGTTCTTGTGACACGGACAGTTATTCACTTGGAAAATGCTACCACTGTTGGGGAAGACGGCCAACATGAATGAATATTCAACCATGTGCTCCAAAACAATTAGCGCCTGCTTCAAAAAAATGTATTCTGTCTCACAGATAGCGGACGAACTTCCAGCCTCGCCGTGTTTTTATGAGGTGTAGATGTCCAACACCTTGTTTCTCCGTCCTTCAACCACTATCTATAAATCCTCACGACAGTGGTACGCCAACAACCGACCAGCTTTACTTCATTACACGGATTAGACACACTAGCTTCTTGTTCCCTTTAGTAATCAATGTTAATTTTTTGCAGGTTTCATACTCCATAGAAGGCGGACAGTAAACCAATTAAAATCCATATAAGAATAATTGAAATGTTTAAATTATTTTCTTTCCGCGTGAAATTTAACTGTTTCATTTGGCATTAAAATAATCTAACTTTGCTTTAAATTGAACCTGCAAGTAATTCGCAGAAGTTTTCATTTACTTTGTTTCGGTTTTTTCAGCAATGAGAATCCACATCAGTTCCGAGATGAAGCAGGCTCTGGATGCTCTCGGCGGATTCCGAACGGAACATCGAGGACTCATAGACGTTAAAGTGAGTTGTGAAATCTTTAAGTTTTTTTATCTTAACGGATAAATCATGTCATACTGATAGGTCTCACGAAACTTCAAATGATATATGCCCTCGTTTCTGAGACGATGCTGGATCATCCATTTTTTCTGTGACGTGGAATGTGTCAAAAATTAAATTTTTCATTTATGGTTGAGTTTTAAGCTGTGAGTTCTTCATATTTGAAAGTTTATTGTAGTGAATCGTCGTCGTCCATCAGCAATTGTAGCTACCAGTTTTACGGATTCTAAAAGTAAATACTTCTCACCAGTATTAAGACTGCGACCCAGAAATATCCTGAATAATGTTGTAGAAGCCGGTTGAAGATCAAAATAAAGAGCCATGACGCGTAGGCATGAACATGGACAGGTACAAGACCTTCAGATGTCCAACCAGTCGGACGATAATTCTTATGGAAATTCTACCATTTCAATTCAGTTATTCTTAATCTCTAGTCACTTGTCGTTCTCCTTTTATCAATCAAGTCCATTCATGAATGTTTAACAATATCAATCCAAGTGCGGTTTTGATGAGGTGTGGATGTCCAACACCTTGTTTCCCCGTCCTTCAACCACTATCTATAAACCCTCACGACAGTGGTACGCCAACAGCCGACCAGCTTTACTTCATTACACGGATTAGACACACTAGCTTCTTGTTCCCTTTAGTAAACAATGTTAATTTTTTGCAGGTTTCATACTCCATAGAAGGCGGACAGTATAAAATAAGAATTTATTTACTAATTATTTTTAATTTAAATATTCAAAATTACTTTAAAAAATAATGAATACATGTTTCTTTATTTATTGAAACAGCAAGCCACTGTTTATATTGTAAATTATTAACTCTATCTCAGGACTTAAAAAATCGCTATTTTTAGAAACAGCTTAAAGGAAAAACGTCATTTGAATTCCAGTTTATAAGAAAAACTTGCCATTTCTTGTGAAATATTTTTCGTTGATTGGCGCCTTCAGGATTTTCGATTTTCGTCCAGTCTCGTAGTTCTTCTTCCTTGATACTGCCTCTCTTTCTTCAAAAGAGCTATATGACATCAACTTTTGGTCCTGTTTCTCTACGATAGTGTTACTATACGTACAATAATGCTAACATGTCAACATTTCCAAGAAAATAAGCCATTTTGAGCCTTTTTTCTCTTTCTTTTTATCCCACGTTTCCCCACCTGGCATAACGTCAACGGCCCTTTACTCACGAGGTCTAGACGGTAAAGTTGTTTTTGACCCGCTAGCTGAGAAATCCCCAACTCCAGACTATTATTACAACAAACCTTTATTTTTAAATGTCTAAAGGATTTACGTAGGTGGACACTTTTCATGTGCTTTTCGTCGGTGAAATTTTCAAGGATTTCCTCGATCGTACCACAAAATTATTCATAAATAATTAACTTTAAAAAATAATTTGGGGTATGCCTAATCCTGGTCTAATAAGAATCAACGACCATAAATAAATATTTATTTTAATACATGTCATAAATTTCTATCGTAAAAATTAGTGCTTTATAAATTTAAAATCCATTTTCAACAAACTTCCGCTGAATACAAAAACGAAAAATGAAATAAGATTATTAAATAAATAATGTGTTATTTGGATTTTTTAAACCAATGGTATAGTTTGAAAATATATTATTAAATTTTACGTTTACTGGCGGTAATCAGAGGATATAACAGTGGCATTTTTATTTATTCAAACAGAAAATTTCTCAGTATGTATAATTTTAAAAAAAATCTTTATAAAACTGACCGTCAGGATAACGTCCAAAATGTATGAACTGTAAATGGCAGGTTTTTATGGAATAAATAAACCGAAATTTCTCATACACCACGGTTCACAAAATTATGTAACTCTGCTATAGTAGCACTGTTGTGTGTGTGGTGCGATTGATGTCGTGAAGGAAGACGGGAAATTGGATTTTCCATTATATGGAATGAGCGGTAGTGCTTCGTACTCCAGTAGCAACTTTATAAATACTGTGAGTTGATCGATGCGGCCATCTTCGTATTCTATTTACCGAGGCCGTTTGCTTATTCCAAACTTGAAAATATCTCTCTGACGAGCGAGGAAAATAATTAAAGTGGACCTGAGAACTTGGATCCCTAACATATTGCCCGGGGGCCCTATTTAACCCTTGGCTATCTTCCTCTACCCTTCCGCATCCGCCCTTTCAAATCCCCTCCTATGCTATTAAAGGGGAGTTGCCCAAAGTGGTTTACCCTCATGTAGCCTGTTGCCCTAAAAATATATATAAAAAAAACGCCGACTATTTGTGTTCATCTTTATTTTACCAATTTACAAATTAGTTGGTACAATCTATAATTGTCACTTCCTTGTCTGTTCCAGGGTAAAGGTCGTCTTAATACGTACTGGTTGACGGAGAAAGAAATCTTAACGATTCGCAAATAAGGTAGTGCATCCTATTTGTGTCTTTTCCAGGGGGAAATGATCTTCTTGGCACGTAGTAACTGGTTTTCGTGTGAAGCAACCTTTAGTCTTTGCAAAGTAAACTGCAGTCAGGACCTCTTTTTTTGTTCGACGTCTGTTCCAGGGTAAAGGCCTTCTGGACACTTACTGGCTGGCGTGCAAGGAAGGAGGAATCAACCAGCTCGAGCATCTGGACTCCTTCTTCTCTGACGTGCAGCCTGTGTTCATGAAGAGGATCAGAGACGAGTGCTACATATGATGTGAACCTTTCAGCCGCCGCGACGTCCTGCGACCCTCCGACGACCTGGAGAGTCAACACGTCCCGCACAGCACGTAGGAGACGCTGCCTCCGGCCCTGTGGACTCAGATCCTCGTAGGACAACGATACCATGGAAGACGGAACTATAAATACATGAGTCGTTATGTGCAATTCCTGTCAATGTAGAATTTTTAAACCAAATTCCTCGCTGCCTATGGAACAAATGTATAAAGAAATCAGGTCTTTCACCAAGCAGAGATACAATATAAAGCGTTAATAAGATAAATACTCAACCTAAATCAATAAGTATATTTATTAAGAGCGGGATGTTTCCTGAGAAGCTTTTATTGGTGGTTAATCGCAAAGTAGAATATACTTTCAAATCTGGGCTCACGAAATAATTCCAGCCTCAAGAGCAATCGTAACTGGAACTATTGTTCTGGAAGGAATTAATCCAAAATGGAGCACAGATTATTACCAATTACCTATTACTGTAAACACAATTCCATAAAGTTATCATTAATTTGACCGTACTTCACAGTTGGTACCCTCAAACTGGCCGGGTCTGATTAATTTCATCACGACTGTTTGCTTTCTGAATGATGTCGCTCTAAACCATTAGCACCTGAACGTTTACCACATAGGTTACCATGTTACTTGAGTCAAATTCCTGACTCGATTTCTCTTAGAATTTTTTTTTGTAAGTGATATGAATTAAATCGTGATCGTAGGAGTAACTGAAAACAGGTTTGACGGTTTGGTTTCCTGGTTATCTCACAAATCCCCACGTCATATCCTAGATACGTTGAAACATTCACCGAATTCCACAATGACGTTCGTATTATGCTATTAAAACTAGATGGCACTTGGATGTTACTTTCCGCAAGGGTTGTGACCTTTAATCCTCCAATCAGAACGCTTAAAATGAATGATGTGACAAGCAGCTTTGCCGAACAATGAGAGTATAATTTTTTTAAGGTGTAGACAGGCTATGTACAGGGTAATCCACGTAGTGGCAACTCCCCTCTTACAGCATAGGAAAGGGGGGATGCGGTAGGGTAGAGCAAGATAGCCAACGGTTAACTAGGGCCCCCGGGCTATGGTTTAAGGATCCTACCCGGCAATTCGCCTAAAAGTGATGCAGGGAAAACCCTAGAAAAGCCTGCATCAGGTAGGTCGGGATTTTGGTACGTTGTCTCACGCCCTTCCGATAGCGTGAGAGGGGTTTGTTGTGGGGAAGAAGCATTCTGTTCTCCGTACCTCCACCAGTTTAGGAGGCAGTTGGCCGACTATTCTTTTTTTTTGAAGGTGTAGACAGGCTATGTACAGGGTAATCCACATAGTGGTAACTCCCCTCTTATAGGATAGGAAACGGATTTTTTTTGGGGGGGGGTGTAGACAGGCTATGTATAGAGTAATCCACATAGTGGCAACTCCCCTCTTATAGCATAGGAAAGGGTTTTGAAAGGGGGGATGCGGAAGGGTGGAGGAAGGTAGCCAAGGGTTAACTAGGGCCCCCGGGCTATGGTTTAAGGATCCTACCCGGCATTCGCCTAAAGAAATGCAGGAAAAGTCTAGAAAAATCTGCATCAGGTAGGTCGGGCATTGGATACTTGTCCCACGCCCTTCCGATAGCGGGAGAGGAGTTTGTTGTGGGGACGCAGCATTCCCTTCTCCGTGCCTCGACCAGTTTAGCAGGCATTTGAAACGGGGGATGCTGAAAGTTAGAAGACCATTTTCAACTGCGAGTGCCATCTAATTTTTAATCGTACTGTTGTTCTGTTATGTGTACACCACTTAGAATAAAATTTTATACTGAATAAAAAAGATAGCCAATACAGACAAAAAAGGTAATATAAGTACCACACAACGTATCTGGGATCCTTGTGCCTATCGTCAGGTGCTTAGAAGAGCCTAGAGAAACACAACTTCACTGGTCAGTTGACAACACTCAAAAGCCATTTTTGTCTGTTTTGGGTATCTTTTTTATTCATTATTTTCAGTCAGACGTAAATTTTTTCAGTATAATTTTTTTTAATTTAGAGTGTTCTCGATGACTAATTATCTCATCCGTCTAACTTCTTTTAGTTTCTCGTTCTGTCTCATGATATTTCCATTACTACTGTTATATCAGTAATTGTTATTTCTTATTTTAAAAAGTCTCTACTCTTAGACTTGTTTCCTCTAATAGTTTTCGTGCTTTAACTTAAACTAATTTCAAATTATGGAGTCTTCTCAATCTTCTTAGAATTAAAAATCTGATTCAGTGAGTTTATGTGAGGACAAATGGACGACATTCCTTTTCTTTTGGATATTTTAAGTAAAACCGCGTTTTGTCTGAATCTATCGAAACCCCGAACATTTTTTTACTGTAACCAATCAAACTTTTATCGTTCAAAATGGTCTTAGGATAAGATTAAAGAAAGTAAAGAGTAAATGAAACACTTTAACGGCGTTGTTGTCGGTTAATATTCATAGTAATACGTTTTCTTTACCTGCGTAATGAAACGACGGATTTCTCGTGATAATAATCACGTGTCTGTCCTTTTTATATCCCGGAATTTGTCGACTTAGACTATAATAAACGGATGGCTGTCACTTGGAGGCCTGTAAAAAGAAATACATTTTTATGGCCTAATGGATATTTCCGTTCTCGAGGTCTAAAATATAAATGTTTTTTAGCACAAAGAGAAGAAAATATTTTCTGTCGTGATATCTTTTTATAACGCTTTATATGCACGCATGGAACGATTGTTCTTCTCAGTATAACATTAATCAACTTTTAGTCTTTCAGCAAGAAAAATGTGGTGGTTTGTCATTTAATGTGACAATGTGGTGAGGACGTGGAAGTGACAAGTTAGATGTATAAATTTAGAAATAGAAAATAGTAGTAAGCGTGTACGACGTAAATGTTTAATGTTGTAAGAACTCAGTGGAAAGATTGATGGAGTGAAGTAGATTTAAAACGTAGGCAGGTATTTCAGATACTTTCTGTGCATTCTAAAACTTTAGTCTGCCTACAATGGTTTTTTGTTGTAGGGCAAATAGGAGTCGTTTCGCGTTTCGTGTTATCAAATTAGAAGCTGGTTCCACTTTTAGCTAAGAGTGAGATCTTTTCCGGTTTTAAGTGTTTAGGAAAATTACAAAATGTCATGTATTCACGGTGTCACATTTGATACTTACTTTGTCGGCTCATATAACTTTATTAGTTTGTGTACTATTTTCGTGTTGGTTTGTTCCTGTCTGTGAGAATGTAGCTTGTAAATGTTGAACGTTTCCGTTCGGTAAATTGTCTTGCACAACGTATACACAACTAAATGTTAACTCTTTGTTTCCTGTCAATAAAACATATTTATTATTAGTATTCGTTATCTGTGAAATATCTGTGCTATCAGAGATGATAAACTTGCTTGAAATGTTATCTGAGTTTTATTTCATTTTTCCCTTATCCTTCCGAATCTGCAGCCATATCTCTGAGATGAAAAAACTTACGTATCAAAGACGTAAACGGTGGATAATGTATCTTTCCTACTGACATACAAACTTATCATACGATATTTAATTATTCTTGCGGTTTTAACGAACCAGTCAAATCGCTTCCTCGAAGGATTTCTGCCATATAAACTTGTGATGTGTACAATATACTTAATTTTTTAAGAATAAATATTCCAGTAGAAAGCTACACTCCTTAATAATTTTCTTACGTCAGTTTTAGAATTAATAAATCAATTTTTGACCTTATACAGTCACTTTTATTTAATTTAGAGAATAACAACGTTTCGATACTTGTTCGTATCTTTATTATTTAGATTCTTCGGGTATTCCACTGTCTTGGAGTAGATACGTGAGCAAGAAAAAGTGGGAAAATGTAACAAAAAGAAATCTAGAAAAAAACAGAAAGAAGCAGGCAGGTTAAAAAGATGACGCGATATTTATTTTCTGGTGGTTGTACAGAGTTTTTTCCGCACTGTTCTAAACGTTGGAGTTTCTAAATCTTTTACTTAACTTCTAGACGATCTTTAACGTCATCTCTTTAACCTAACCTGTTTCTTTCAACTGTATCTTTCTCTCTGTTTTCTTCTTTTCATTGTTTTCTTCGCTTGAAGTAAATTCTCTACATATTTTTTCTGATTTTCCAGACGACTTGTCACATCATCTCTTTAACCTGCGTCTTTCATTCTGTTTTTTCTTGATTTCCTTTTTAGCCTTTTTTCACATTTTTCTTTTTTTTGCCTATTTTATTATTTTTCGAATTGTAAAGAATCCTGTTACCTCACCATCGTCCACAAATTTCAAATCCACATTGATCGTATCTTCTTCAGGTTTTCTTCTAATAACGAAGATATACGAAATTATCACCAAAAACAATTAAAGTATTATTCAGTTCACTAACTTGAGAAACGACAACTAACATATGATTTAGTAAACTTAACAATATGTTAATTGTCTTTGGTGGTAATTTGTTATAACAATTTGGAAGAAAACCTGAAGAATATAAGAACATGAATGGAAACGTTGTGACTATATAAATAATATAATGCATAATAGTGGAATTCAGTTGACTAATGCAAACAACTATGGTAAGCATTCAATGATAAAGTTCCATTGATCAGCGTTACAATTAATTAAATCAAACTATACGTAATTAACGTTCATTGTCAACAAGAAAGACGACATTTTTTTAGTACAACAGGCTACATGAGGGTAATCCACATTGGGCAACTCCCCTTTAATAGCATAGGAAGGGATTTGAAAGGGGAGATGCGGAAGGGTGGAGGAAGGTAGCCAAGGGTTAACTAGGGCCCCCGGGCTATATTTTAAGGATCCTACCCGGCATTCGTCTAAAGAAATGCAGGGAAAACCGTAGGAAAACCTGCATCGGGTAGGTCGGTCATTGTGTACTTGTCCCACGCCCTTCCGATAGCGGGAGAGGAGTTTTCTGTGGGGATGCAGCATTCCCTTCTCCGTGCCTCGACCAGTTTAGGAGGCAGCTGGCCGACTATTCCAATAGGAATAGCGGACAACTCTTACCGTATGCCCAAGGTCTGTGACCCCGGAACATACACCTCTCAAAACAGGCCGAGGTGCCTCGGCTTGTAGGAACCTTAGTTCAAAAATTAAGAGGAAAAGGCATCCCCAAAGGTAGCCCCTTCGTATCTCTCCTAAAAGGTTCGACCTGCGAGAGAATATCCCTCCCAGGTCACCTGCGAGAGAATTCTCCCGCAGGTCTCAGTTCATGGTCCAGACGATTTATTTAAACAGTTACTAGTTTGAACACTGCAGTCAACGGAACAGATGAGAGAAATTAATATAGAAATGGGTATCTTTATGCACAGATACTCCATTTTTATATAGAACTAGCTGGTTGCCCGGCGTTGCTCGTGTACTTATTTATATAAACTCAAAAAAGTATTTAATTGATTACTTAAATATATTCCTTGAGTATTTCAGGATATAATCGTCACTCAGTCTTCATACATTACGAAATATTACATTGATGAAATTGTTAGCTAGACTCACAACTAATACAGCGCGAAAATTAACTTACATTTTCCCCAAGGATGGTAAAGTAATTCGTATTCTTCTTTATTATCATTCGATGGAGTATTGCTGTATAAAATTATATTTTTTATTTAAAGAAAATATTTCTGCTTTATTTCATTCCTGATAAAGGAGATATTTCCTTTGTTCGTTGCGTAGTAACGTCTTTCTCTCGCGTGACGTCATTGTCACTTGGCGCGCAGTAGTTTAACATTTAATGATAACGGTTTTTAATTATAATTCTTTCCACATGTATGCTAAGGGTTTCTCACCCTCACAGTATCGTTTCTTGTGTTTTAAAGAATATGTGTACCAATTTTTGTTGCAATCTGTCCACGCTTTTAAATTTGTATAGAATTTAACGTAAATACATACATACATACATACATACAAATATACATCCTTTTTTATTATATAGATTTTGATAAGTAAATAATCAATGAATATGAAAATGTAAATAATAACGACGGTAGAGATTGCGTGTTTGTGAGCTACGAGCTGAAAGATGGATCGGATGGATAAATACGCTATCTGTCGAAGAATCATGAAAAACTGCAGGGAATGACTGGCTTTGCTTGATAAAAATCCATCTCGACGGCTCTATGCAGCATTTTTATAACTTCAACTTATTAAAATCATACCTTGACCAAAGAGAATTTCTTACTTACGTAAATGGAGAAAGTTCAAACCGTTATCCCATTCTCTCCGGGGGTGCCACAGGGCAGCATCCTTGGCCCCCTATTATTCGTCTTATACACTTCCGACTTGCCAACCTCAATGGACGTAAGCACAAGTACCTTTGCTGATGACACAGCAATACTGTCAACAAACACAGACCCTGATTCCGCATCACAGAAACTTCAATAACATCTAAAAAAAATAGAGACCTGGCTAAAAAGATGGAAAATAAAAGTAAATGCATCGAAATCATCCCACATTACATTTACCCTTAAAAAGGAACATTGTCCTATAGTAAAGCTCAATCAGGAAGAAATTCCAAAAGCAGAATCAGTAAAATATCTTGGTCTTCACTTAGACACCAAGCTGAAATGGAGGGATCACATCAATAAAAAGAAAGAGAAAATAGAAATAAAAACTAAATTATTAAACTGGCTGATTGGTCGAAAATCAAAATTATCAGTAGAAAACAAATTACTCATTTACAAAACAGTGATAAAACCTATATGGACTCTGGGGGTGTGCAGCCAAGTCTCACATCGCTATCATGCAACGAGCACAATCAAAAATCCTCCGCACTATTACAAATGCTCCCAACTTCAGCTTACATACTGACATCAATACACCATATGTAGCAGACGTCTTCAAAGATAAAAAACGTAAACACCATACTAAACCTCAAACCCATCCCAATCGACTACTAGAGCCGTTACTACAACCAACTGACAACCGAAGACTGAAGAGATGCTGGCGGATAGACTGCAATAGAAACTGAGGTGGCGTTGTTGGACCCTCACCTCTCCACGACATCAGTACAAGACACTTTTATTAAATTATACATGTTATCAAATTAGCTTAAAGATCATATGTAATCTGATTGCTAATAAAAATCTATTAAAAAAAAAATTATAACAACTCTCACACTTGCGAAAATTCCTTATGTCAGGAATTGTCGGATGAAGTAGATACTGGGCAACGTACAGACGCAATAATAATAGATTACGCGAAAGATTTTGAAAAGATAGATAAATCAGGCTCATAGCGCACAGGAATTTTTAAATGGCTGAGCACAGGTAGTAAGGATTGAACAATGTGACGTCAGGTGTCCCTCAGGGGTTCGTGATAGTGCCACTATTGCTTCTAATTTTTATTAACCACATGCAGGATAGCGTTAGAATTTTTGCAGACGATTGTACTACAGGAAGGTAAACAGTATGTTGGATGCAGCAGAATTTCAAAAATGATCCAATAACCTTGAGTAATTGCATAAATAGTAACAAGTTGGAAGATAAATGGAACAAAATGTAAATCAATTTCGTTTACAAAAAGAAGGTATGATTATTTCTGGCCACAGAATTGCCTAATTTAAAAACAATTACCGTTTAATGAAATGTGACAGGTTACAGCCCTCGAGCATTTGACCAACTGAGGAAATGAAGGAAAAAGAATTATTTATTAATAAGTCATAGATGGCTTTGTTGTTTTAGTAAATCTTGGGAACAAAGGATAAAGTAATACGAAAATTACTATCCTGAGTCAATATTAATTTGCTGTAACAGAGTTAAAGAAAACTGGCACAGTCACTTTTAGACGTCTCTCAAAAATTCAAATAATTCATCTTGACAAATTCCTTTGCTGAGTCCAAGCTGACATCTGGACTTTTAACACCTCATATCAAACTCTACATAATAAAATGGGCAACCTTCCCCTTAAAATACTGAATTTATATCTGTATTACGAACAGAATTGAATATTTTTTAGAGATTTAAAACAATTCACCCTCTCAATTGTTAAAGTTAAAATACCCGGCGTTGATTTTATCTCCGCGACAGTCGGATTCAAATACTTACAGAGTTAGAAACTAAAATTCACGAATCAGAAGTTAATACAAAGACGGTCATTTGATAGGATGGCGCGGAAAAAATACCGTAATAAAACAGCTGCATTTAATTAATGTCAAATCTAGTGTTGGAGGAGCAAGTTTATCACGTACCACATAAAGCATGGAACTTCTTACATTGTACTGATAAAATATTGAAGAAAAGGGGCGCTGGAGCTAGAGAACGAGCATCTAAAACATTAGTTCACCCTTCAATGGAAAATGGTGAGTGCTGTTGGGAAACCCCGAAGAAGAATCATTAGACAAAGTGCAGCGGAAAGCAGAAAAATTGGTAGTCAGGGACCGGGAGTAAAGTCAGTGGAGTGGGATCCATTTGGAAGGAGAAGAAAAAAATGACAGGTTCTGCGCGGTTTTTAAATATAAGAATGGTCACTAAGCGTGGGAAGATGTACGGGACAAGTTACACACTAAGGCAGAGGAGAAAATAATTTTAATATTAAAAACCTAACCTCAGAAAAACTATGAGGGTAAATTTGCATTCCTAATAGGACTATTGAATAAGGTAATGATAGGATGGATACCAGCACACAGAAGAATAGAGGAAAACGAAAGGGTGGAGGCATCCAACAGAAGACTGAGAAAAACGTGTAATATAATAAATAGTCTACACGTGCCCTCTAATCATAACGTCTCTTCAGCATAGCGGACCTAAGAGGGCGCAGCTGCAGAACGCTGATGCAGTTAAAGTAACTAAACACAGCAACACATAAGTCTTCACCCCTGCACCTAGGCAGCTGTGATTACGCTGCGTCTAGACGGACGTCAGCATTTTAAGTACTTTATGAGTCTTCACCCCTTGCGCCTAGGCAGCTGTGATGACGCTGCGTCTAGACGGACGTCAGCATTTTAAGTACTTTATGCAGACATGTACACGTCAGCAGAAATCTCCACCCTGTAAGAGTTTTTCCCATTGGAGACTTAAAATCATCAGGGAGGGGGAAAGGAGTCTTCGAATGGTTCAGAGCTCTTGGGGAAAGTCAGTCGTGATCCAACCTCCAGACGGGGTGGTGGCTCCTGGTGCTATCCGCCAGTTTGTCTTCCTTTATTTTATTTCTAACTATTAAATCTCTTTATTCTTCATCAGCTCTTATTTGACTGAAGTGCAGCGAAACACCAACCACTACGCCTAGGTTCAATTAGTTGAACCCGAACCCTCACGTTACCGACTTTCCTATTTCCTGTTCTCAATTCTTCCTTTATCCTCTAGATCGGTAGCCAGGTGAGCTAACGGAGGTATAGCTCGGTTGGTGAACGATCTATCTGGACTTCCCATTTCCAACTGCTGGAATGTTACATGTTCACAGTGGTGGAGTGTTACATGATGGCAAGCGGGATGTTACATGGTGCCAGCGGTTGGAAGTATGTTACATCGCGGCAGCGGTTGGATGTATGTTACATGGTGGCAGCACGTTGAGATATTAGGCTAGTGGGTGTTACGCAACATTGGTCAGTCGAAGCGAGTGAATTGTCTTTAACACTGTGAGAATGGCCAATTCACAGTTGTGACGGACGTTCGACTGCGCGTGGAGTTGAGCGACGCACAGGGGCATTCAGACTACGACGATTAGCTAGACCTGGTAGCTATTGAGTTGGAGCAAGAAATGCAGTCGGGATTGCTGTTTTAGGTCAAAGAAGTGTTAACGCGGAGCCTTAAACAGCTGGGCACCTCATCGCAGAGACGTACAGACGACACCACCGGTCAGCAGATTCCAGAGCTACGAGACTCAGCGAATTCTTCTAGTACTACACAGCGGCGAGCGAGGCCTCAACGCGGACACGCGAATCCACTTCCGAAAGCAGACAACGGCGATTCTTCCCTGGCGTACCCTACATCTTCAATCTTCAAACGGTGAGTCAGTTCCTTATTGAGAGGGGTTTTGTCTCATATGTCTAAAGGCACTAGATGCCAAGTAAAAGCTTCGAAGGGCAAAATTGAACAGGGTATTCAGACGATTCCCAACCTGACGTACTTGATGATGACCTATATTTGTCAGTTGCAGAAGCTGCTAAGTTAATTACGGTAACCTTCGACGGGACACCTAGCTTATTGCGAAATTTTATAGAATGCGTAGAACTTGCTCTGGGTGCAGTCAAGCCGGCAAACAGGGGTTAATTTTAAAATTTGTTGAATTAAAAGTAATTGGAAAGGCAACCTATAGGACATATAGTTATAAATTGTAGAGCAGTGATCAGATGTACCAAGTGTAATAGATATGGCCATTTGGCTAATACATGTGGAATTGCAAAAAAAGTTGAATTAGACGCTGAGGGTTCAGGTGCCTTCAGCGTTAGCAGAATCGCGAATACCGACGAATTAAGTGTTCAGAGTCGTGTAAGCGATAAGTTATTAAGCTCGTGCCCCAACTCCCAAAATGAGAAAAATCCGCGGTGTGTTAGGGTGTGTCCTACGGAAGATCGACTTTCCGTACAGTGCGCACAAATTGGTGCGGTAAAGCGACAACGTAAGGTGACGCACGCCTTTGCGACGGACATGGCAGGAGTTCATGTGAAGCATAAATTTAAAAAGTCCGCTAGGAACGTAGCTGATCAGATCCCGAGGATTCAGAGAATGGGCCTTGAATCGTATATGTCAACTGATGTCGCGGCTTCTAGTGAATCAGATGGGCAAAAACGTCTTGGCGCCAAAATGATAGGGGATGTATGCGGTTTTGACGTGACGCGGCAGCGGGCGTTTCCAGAGGTGCTCGATTCCCATAGAGAGGACGAGGCACGGGACGCTGCATTACGTGGCAGGAGTTCATGTAATAAGGGGAGTGATCTTGGGGGCGAGAGGGCGTTTCCAGAGGTGCTCGATTCCCATAGAGAGGACGAGGCAAGGAACGCTACATTCCATGGCAGGAGTTCATGTAATAAGCGGAGTGATCTTGGGGGCGAGAGGGCGTTTCTAGAGGTGCTCGATTCCCACAGAGAGGACGAAGCACGGATCGCCATATTATTGAAAGAAAATGGGGAGTGTTCTTGGGGGCGATATTGCTTAGTAGTGAGCTCAAGACACTTAAAAAATGGGCAAGGGTTGGCATTAGTGGACACAGGGTCCATTCCCAACCTAGTGAGTATTAATTCCCTTTCAGGTCTAGAGGGATTTCAGGAAAGTAAGGTGAAAATTGAAGGTATAACAGGAAGCAGTCTGGTAGTTTATGACTCCATTAAGATGAAAATAGATAATGGGAATACAAATATAGATCACGTGTTTTATGTAGTGCAGGAGTTACCAGGAAAATTGAATTTAATCTTAGGTCAGGAATTTTTGACAGCATGTAATTTTGTGTTAACCTGTGACAATGTAGCACCACCGTATAGCGAGACGATTATTGAACGGAAAACGGAGGAAAGAGGGGTGAGATTAATCGAAAATCAGTTGTTACAGCCAGGACTCCGGTGTGCTTGTTGTTTGGTAGAGTGTCGAGTTAAGGTTTTTAAATGTCTAGTGGTAAACACAACACCTTACCCCATACTAGTCAATACAAACCCAGATTTAGTAAAACCTCCCACTATTTTGAAGCAACTTCCAATTGAAAATTCCAAGTTGTTTACGGAGAAAAGGCGGAATTTATTATTGTCTAAATTGCGTGTTAACGGCGAAGGAAAGGCCTCGGAGGAAATAGTGAAATTATGTTTAGAATTTATGGACATTTTCCACCTCCCTGGGGATAATTTGAGTACTACAACCGCAGCCGTACATCATATTCCCACTCCAAATGTTGTTACATTTCAAGTTGTAGAGAATGTCAGCTCTTTAAAAGCTCCAATCAACAAACTAAGCAACAACTTCAGGTTACTGATACTCCAGATCATCTTTGGGACAAAGTCGAACTCGACATATTTGGTCCCTTGAATACTACTGAATCCGGTTACAAATATGTACTGACATTGCAAGACGTTCTCTCAAAATATTTAATCGCAATACCTCTTATTAACCAAACCGCGGAGTCGGTCGCAGAAGCATTTGTAAAAAGAGTTATTTTAGTGTATGGCATAGAGTTGTCCGCTATTCCTATTGGAATAGTCGGCCAGCTGCCTCCTAAACAGGCCATGGCATGGCGAGGGGTAAGCTGCGTCCCCACAGCAAACTCCTCTCCCGCTATCGGAAGGGCGTGGGACAAGTACCCAATGCCCGACCTACCCGATGCAGGTTTTTCTAAGGTTTTCCCTGCATTCCTTTAGGCGAATGCCAGGTAGGATCCTTAAAATATAGCCCGGGGGCCCTAGTTAACCCTTGGCTACCTTCCTCTACCCTTCCGCATCCCCCCTTTCAAATCCCTTCCTATGCTATTAAAGGGGAGTTGCCCTAAGTGGATTACCCTCATGTAGCCTATTGCCCTAAAAATAAAAAAATAAAAAAATCGATAGTTTTGACAGATCAAGGTACTAATTTTATGACCGAAGTTTTTAAACGATTATGTAAACTGCTTAGGATACAGAAATTGAATAGCACTGCATATCATCCACAAACAATCGGTTCGCTCGAACGGAGTCATTCCAGTTTAGCAAATTACTTAAGAATCTACGCGGACCCACTGAAACATGACTGGGATCAGTGGTTACCATTTGCGGTTTTTGTCTACAATACGACACCCCATTCTACAACTAAGCACACCCCATACGAATTGATGTTTGGAAGGGTGTGCAACATTCCGGGAATTTTTCAAAAATCACCCCAACCCCTATATAATTATGATGACCTAATATTGCAGCTGAAGTACAGATTACAAACTAGTCACCAAATAGCGAGACAGAATTTCATTGCCACTAAAGAAAAACAGAGAGATGTGGTTTCATTCCAATCTGTCGAATTCAAGCCCGGTGATAAAGTGTTGCTAAAGAAAGAGAACCGCAGAAAAATGGATGCTAGGTACACTGGGCCATATATTATCGAAGAATCAAGCTTCCCTAACATGAGAATTAGACCTGAACGTGGAAAGACGAAAATCTGGGTACACTCCGATCACTTAAAACATTATCAGGAAAGATCACTTAAAACATTATCAGGAAAGATCACTTAAAACATTATCAGGAAAGATCACTTAAAACATTATCAGGAAAGATTAGATCCTAATAAAACGACGATAAGACAGAAAGAGAAATAGATAGATCTAAACGTTGGGGGTAGTTAACAATTATCATAAGGAATTTGAAGTAATAATTTTGTATTTATGTTGTAATACGAGTATTAAATTCTATTCACGAGATCAGGCATGACTTACTGACCGTTCAAGTGTTTCAAGGACAAAATCTAGAGCAAGTGAATTAAGTATCATGTAAGGTCGAGCTAAAGATAATTTCTTTGAGGCGCAAAGTTATTAAATTTTTTTGAATTTAATTGTTTTAATTAGTTTAATCCCTTCTAATATAAGACGCATGAGACAAGACCTCATCAATGGTGTAATAGGAACAGACTCATTCACTAACCTTTCCTTTGAACTATTAACTATCATACCTCCTACTGTATATATGTTTAACAGACAATTAGTGTATAGGATTAAAGTACCGCTTCATGGAGAAACCGTATATCAGTTGTATAGACTTGTAAAATTTCCATTTCAGTATAACGCAACTCATTATGCGTGTGTGGATATTTCCTTGAAAGACGAATACATAGGGACTGATGCGACTCGATTAAAATATGTAAAATTAACTTCAAATGATTTACTAAAATGTTACACTTCTAGAAACAATGTTTATGACTCTGATAAAAATGTAATAATTTACACATTCACCAGTGAATCAACGGATTGTGTTGAGTCACTAAATTCACCCTTCCACGTCTTCATTACCAGAAAATTGTAACATTCATTTTATCACTTTGGCAGAATTGTTAATTTTACCTCTTAATACTAATGAATTTCTATATGTGACTCCAGTAATGGAAAAACTTATGGTTAATTGTAATAACACCAATACAATTTTGAATTTATCGGGGCCGGTAAATTATCGTTACCACCTAGGTGCAAGGCATACACGAGAAAGATGATATTGTACTCTTTAGCAGAAACTGTTATTGAAGAAAACCTAGACTTTACACCTAATTTACAAACGTTATACTCAAAGAATGTTAATCATTACGCTGATGAGGTGTCGCAAGAACCATCAGCTAAGTGGACATTAAAGATGATAATAAATAATACTGAACAACTGGTAGAAATAGAGAAATTGTCAAAACTTTTAGATACTACTGAAACAACTGATGTAACTGAGCCAATACTTTTGTTTAGTGTAGTAATTGTATTTGGAATTATGTGTGTGGCAATCATTTGTTATTTTATTTGTAATTGCTTATATGTAACCTTTCCTTCCTTACGGCAAAAGATAGCACACTTCTATAAATGTATCCTACCAATGAAATATATAGAAGCTATTGTAAAGGAGTCACCCCCGGAAGATGTAAATATAAATATTAATCAAAGCACTAATACCTAAATAGGTAATAGAAACTTAAATAGGGATTTGAATCGACACCGGCCGATTCCAATCCTGTTTAAGGGAGGGCGTGTAATATAATAAATAGTCTACACGTGCCCTCTAATCATAACGTCTCTTCAGCATAGCGGACCTGAGAGGGCGCAGCTGCAGAACGCTGATGCAGTTAAAGTAACTAAACACAGCAACACATAAGTCTTCACCCCTGCACCTAGGCAGCTGTGATGACGCTGCGTCTAGACGGACGTCAGCATTTTAAGTACTTTATGAGTCTTCACCCCTTGCGCCTAGGCAGCTGTGATGACGCTGCGTCTAGACGGACGTCAGCATTTTAAGTACTTTATGCAGACATGTACACGTCAGCAGAAAT
Organism: Zhengitettix transpicula; assembly: GCA_037074705.1. Lineage (NCBI taxonomy): Eukaryota > Metazoa > Arthropoda > Insecta > Orthoptera > Tetrigidae > Zhengitettix > Zhengitettix transpicula. The sequence continues at coordinate 231,054,965 of CM073590.1, read as the reverse complement.
CTCCACCCTGTAAGAGTTTTTCCCATTGGAGACTTAAAATCATCAGGGAGGGGGAAAGGAGTCTTCGAATGGTTCAGAGCTCTTGGGGAAAGTCAGTCGTGATCCAACCTCCAGACGGGGTGGTGGCTCCTGGTGCTATCCGCCAGTTTGTCTTCCTTTATTTTATTTCTAACTATTAAATCTCTTTATTCTTCATCAGCTCTTATTTGACTGAAGTGCAGCGAAACACCAACCACTACGCCTAGGTTCAATTAGTTGAACCCGAACCCTCACGTTACCGACTTTCCTATTTCCTGTTCTCAATTCTTCCTTTATCCTCTAGATCGGTAGCCAGGTGAGCTAACGGAGGTATAGCTCGGTTGGTGAACGATCTATCTGGACTTCCCATTTCCAACTGCTGGAATGTTACATGTTCACAGTGGTGGAGTGTTACATGATGGCAAGCGGGATGTTACATGGTGCCAGCGGTTGGAAGTATGTTACATCGCGGCAGCGGTTGGATGTATGTTACATGGTGGCAGCACGTTGAGATATTAGGCTAGTGGGTGTTACGCAACATTGGTCAGTCGAAGCGAGTGAATTGTCTTTAACACTGTGAGAATGGCCAATTCACAGTTGTGACGGACGTTCGACTGCGCGTGGAGTTGAGCGACGCACAGGGGCATTCAGACTACGACGATTAGCTAGACCTGGTAGCTATTGAGTTGGAGCAAGAAATGCAGTCGGGATTGCTGTTTTAGGTCAAAGAAGTGTTAACGCGGAGCCTTAAACAGCTGGGCACCTCATCGCAGAGACGTACAGACGACACCACCGGTCAGCAGATTCCAGAGCTACGAGACTCAGCGAATTCTTCTAGTACTACACAGCGGCGAGCGAGGCCTCAACGCGGACACGCGAATCCACTTCCGAAAGCAGACAACGGCGATTCTTCCCTGGCGTACCCTACATCTTCAATCTTCAAACGGTGAGTCAGTTCCTTATTGAGAGGGGTTTTGTCTCATATGTCTAAAGGCACTAGATGCCAAGTAAAAGCTTCGAAGGGCAAAATTGAACAGGGTATTCAGACGATTCCCAACCTGACGTACTTGATGATGACCTATATTTGTCAGTTGCAGAAGCTGCTAAGTTAATTACGGTAACCTTCGACGGGACACCTAGCTTATTGCGAAATTTTATAGAATGCGTAGAACTTGCTCTGGGTGCAGTCAAGCCGGCAAACAGGGGTTAATTTTAAAATTTGTTGAATTAAAAGTAATTGGAAAGGCAACCTATAGGACATATAGTTATAAATTGTAGAGCAGTGATCAGATGTACCAAGTGTAATAGATATGGCCATTTGGCTAATACATGTGGAATTGCAAAAAAAGTTGAATTAGACGCTGAGGGTTCAGGTGCCTTCAGCGTTAGCAGAATCGCGAATACCGACGAATTAAGTGTTCAGAGTCGTGTAAGCGATAAGTTATTAAGCTCGTGCCCCAACTCCCAAAATGAGAAAAATCCGCGGTGTGTTAGGGTGTGTCCTACGGAAGATCGACTTTCCGTACAGTGCGCACAAATTGGTGCGGTAAAGCGACAACGTAAGGTGACGCACGCCTTTGCGACGGACATGGCAGGAGTTCATGTGAAGCATAAATTTAAAAAGTCCGCTAGGAACGTAGCTGATCAGATCCCGAGGATTCAGAGAATGGGCCTTGAATCGTATATGTCAACTGATGTCGCGGCTTCTAGTGAATCAGATGGGCAAAAACGTCTTGGCGCCAAAATGATAGGGGATGTATGCGGTTTTGACGTGACGCGGCAGCGGGCGTTTCCAGAGGTGCTCGATTCCCATAGAGAGGACGAGGCACGGGACGCTGCATTACGTGGCAGGAGTTCATGTAATAAGGGGAGTGATCTTGGGGGCGAGAGGGCGTTTCCAGAGGTGCTCGATTCCCATAGAGAGGACGAGGCAAGGAACGCTACATTCCATGGCAGGAGTTCATGTAATAAGCGGAGTGATCTTGGGGGCGAGAGGGCGTTTCTAGAGGTGCTCGATTCCCACAGAGAGGACGAAGCACGGATCGCCATATTATTGAAAGAAAATGGGGAGTGTTCTTGGGGGCGATATTGCTTAGTAGTGAGCTCAAGACACTTAAAAAATGGGCAAGGGTTGGCATTAGTGGACACAGGGTCCATTCCCAACCTAGTGAGTATTAATTCCCTTTCAGGTCTAGAGGGATTTCAGGAAAGTAAGGTGAAAATTGAAGGTATAACAGGAAGCAGTCTGGTAGTTTATGACTCCATTAAGATGAAAATAGATAATGGGAATACAAATATAGATCACGTGTTTTATGTAGTGCAGGAGTTACCAGGAAAATTGAATTTAATCTTAGGTCAGGAATTTTTGACAGCATGTAATTTTGTGTTAACCTGTGACAATGTAGCACCACCGTATAGCGAGACGATTATTGAACGGAAAACGGAGGAAAGAGGGGTGAGATTAATCGAAAATCAGTTGTTACAGCCAGGACTCCGGTGTGCTTGTTGTTTGGTAGAGTGTCGAGTTAAGGTTTTTAAATGTCTAGTGGTAAACACAACACCTTACCCCATACTAGTCAATACAAACCCAGATTTAGTAAAACCTCCCACTATTTTGAAGCAACTTCCAATTGAAAATTCCAAGTTGTTTACGGAGAAAAGGCGGAATTTATTATTGTCTAAATTGCGTGTTAACGGCGAAGGAAAGGCCTCGGAGGAAATAGTGAAATTATGTTTAGAATTTATGGACATTTTCCACCTCCCTGGGGATAATTTGAGTACTACAACCGCAGCCGTACATCATATTCCCACTCCAAATGTTGTTACATTTCAAGTTGTAGAGAATGTCAGCTCTTTAAAAGCTCCAATCAACAAACTAAGCAACAACTTCAGGTTACTGATACTCCAGATCATCTTTGGGACAAAGTCGAACTCGACATATTTGGTCCCTTGAATACTACTGAATCCGGTTACAAATATGTACTGACATTGCAAGACGTTCTCTCAAAATATTTAATCGCAATACCTCTTATTAACCAAACCGCGGAGTCGGTCGCAGAAGCATTTGTAAAAAGAGTTATTTTAGTGTATGGCATAGAGTTGTCCGCTATTCCTATTGGAATAGTCGGCCAGCTGCCTCCTAAACAGGCCATGGCATGGCGAGGGGTAAGCTGCGTCCCCACAGCAAACTCCTCTCCCGCTATCGGAAGGGCGTGGGACAAGTACCCAATGCCCGACCTACCCGATGCAGGTTTTTCTAAGGTTTTCCCTGCATTCCTTTAGGCGAATGCCAGGTAGGATCCTTAAAATATAGCCCGGGGGCCCTAGTTAACCCTTGGCTACCTTCCTCTACCCTTCCGCATCCCCCCTTTCAAATCCCTTCCTATGCTATTAAAGGGGAGTTGCCCTAAGTGGATTACCCTCATGTAGCCTATTGCCCTAAAAATAAAAAAATAAAAAAATCGATAGTTTTGACAGATCAAGGTACTAATTTTATGACCGAAGTTTTTAAACGATTATGTAAACTGCTTAGGATACAGAAATTGAATAGCACTGCATATCATCCACAAACAATCGGTTCGCTCGAACGGAGTCATTCCAGTTTAGCAAATTACTTAAGAATCTACGCGGACCCACTGAAACATGACTGGGATCAGTGGTTACCATTTGCGGTTTTTGTCTACAATACGACACCCCATTCTACAACTAAGCACACCCCATACGAATTGATGTTTGGAAGGGTGTGCAACATTCCGGGAATTTTTCAAAAATCACCCCAACCCCTATATAATTATGATGACCTAATATTGCAGCTGAAGTACAGATTACAAACTAGTCACCAAATAGCGAGACAGAATTTCATTGCCACTAAAGAAAAACAGAGAGATGTGGTTTCATTCCAATCTGTCGAATTCAAGCCCGGTGATAAAGTGTTGCTAAAGAAAGAGAACCGCAGAAAAATGGATGCTAGGTACACTGGGCCATATATTATCGAAGAATCAAGCTTCCCTAACATGAGAATTAGACCTGAACGTGGAAAGACGAAAATCTGGGTACACTCCGATCACTTAAAACATTATCAGGAAAGATCACTTAAAACATTATCAGGAAAGATCACTTAAAACATTATCAGGAAAGATCACTTAAAACATTATCAGGAAAGATTAGATCCTAATAAAACGACGATAAGACAGAAAGAGAAATAGATAGATCTAAACGTTGGGGGTAGTTAACAATTATCATAAGGAATTTGAAGTAATAATTTTGTATTTATGTTGTAATACGAGTATTAAATTCTATTCACGAGATCAGGCATGACTTACTGACCGTTCAAGTGTTTCAAGGACAAAATCTAGAGCAAGTGAATTAAGTATCATGTAAGGTCGAGCTAAAGATAATTTCTTTGAGGCGCAAAGTTATTAAATTTTTTTGAATTTAATTGTTTTAATTAGTTTAATCCCTTCTAATATAAGACGCATGAGACAAGACCTCATCAATGGTGTAATAGGAACAGACTCATTCACTAACCTTTCCTTTGAACTATTAACTATCATACCTCCTACTGTATATATGTTTAACAGACAATTAGTGTATAGGATTAAAGTACCGCTTCATGGAGAAACCGTATATCAGTTGTATAGACTTGTAAAATTTCCATTTCAGTATAACGCAACTCATTATGCGTGTGTGGATATTTCCTTGAAAGACGAATACATAGGGACTGATGCGACTCGATTAAAATATGTAAAATTAACTTCAAATGATTTACTAAAATGTTACACTTCTAGAAACAATGTTTATGACTCTGATAAAAATGTAATAATTTACACATTCACCAGTGAATCAACGGATTGTGTTGAGTCACTAAATTCACCCTTCCACGTCTTCATTACCAGAAAATTGTAACATTCATTTTATCACTTTGGCAGAATTGTTAATTTTACCTCTTAATACTAATGAATTTCTATATGTGACTCCAGTAATGGAAAAACTTATGGTTAATTGTAATAACACCAATACAATTTTGAATTTATCGGGGCCGGTAAATTATCGTTACCACCTAGGTGCAAGGCATACACGAGAAAGATGATATTGTACTCTTTAGCAGAAACTGTTATTGAAGAAAACCTAGACTTTACACCTAATTTACAAACGTTATACTCAAAGAATGTTAATCATTACGCTGATGAGGTGTCGCAAGAACCATCAGCTAAGTGGACATTAAAGATGATAATAAATAATACTGAACAACTGGTAGAAATAGAGAAATTGTCAAAACTTTTAGATACTACTGAAACAACTGATGTAACTGAGCCAATACTTTTGTTTAGTGTAGTAATTGTATTTGGAATTATGTGTGTGGCAATCATTTGTTATTTTATTTGTAATTGCTTATATGTAACCTTTCCTTCCTTACGGCAAAAGATAGCACACTTCTATAAATGTATCCTACCAATGAAATATATAGAAGCTATTGTAAAGGAGTCACCCCCGGAAGATGTAAATATAAATATTAATCAAAGCACTAATACCTAAATAGGTAATAGAAACTTAAATAGGGATTTGAATCGACACCGGCCGATTCCAATCCTGTTTAAGGGAGGGCGTGTAATATAATAAATAGTCTACACGTGCCCTCTAATCATAACGTCTCTTCAGCATAGCGGACCTGAGAGGGCGCAGCTGCAGAACGCTGATGCAGTTAAAGTAACTAAACACAGCAACACATAAGTCTTCACCCCTGCACCTAGGCAGCTGTGATGACGCTGCGTCTAGACGGACGTCAGCATTTTAAGTACTTTATGAGTCTTCACCCCTTGCGCCTAGGCAGCTGTGATGACGCTGCGTCTAGACGGACGTCAGCATTTTAAGTACTTTATGCAGACATGTACACGTCAGCAGAAATCTCCACCCTGTAAGAGTTTTTCCCATTGGAGACTTAAAATCATCAGGGAGGGGGAAAGGAGTCTTCGAATGGTTCAGAGCTCTTGGGGAAAGTCAGTCGTGATCCAACCTCCAGACGGGGTGGTGGCTCCTGGTGCTATCCGCCAGTTTGTCTTCCTTTATTTTATTTCTAACTATTAAATCTCTTTATTCTTCATCAGCTCTTATTTGACTGAAGTGCAGCGAAACACCAACCACTACGCCTAGGTTCAATTAGTTGAACCCGAACCCTCACGTTACCGACTTTCCTATTTCCTGTTCTCAATTCTTCCTTTATCCTCTAGATCGGTAGCCAGGTGAGCTAACGGAGGTATAGCTCGGTTGGTGAACGATCTATCTGGACTTCCCATTTCCAACTGCTGGAATGTTACATGTTCACAGTGGTGGAGTGTTACATGATGGCAAGCGGGATGTTACATGGTGCCAGCGGTTGGAAGTATGTTACATCGCGGCAGCGGTGGATTTATGTTACAAACGGTTCAATATGGACTAAAAATGACGGGAGGCAATCCTATGAGAGTAAACCGGAGAAAAAAATGGTCAAGTGTGGAAGAGGATGGAATGAAGGGATTTTTCAACTTCAAGGAAATATCCTACGCTATCACAGAGACAGCACGTGCTTGTTACTAGGTTAAGAACTGTCCATTCCTATCTAGATCACCGCAACCTACATATGGCGTATGCAAGGCTACCCTGACGATCCGGCATGTCCTCTACGACTGCCCAAAGTACGACAGGACTAGAAGATTCACAATTCATAAATACACGAGAAGCAAGATATGTACCTAAGCAACGGCAATAAATAACCTACTAAAGTTAAGCGAGGAAACCGGCATTTAATATCTAATCTAAATAGACAATGAATTTGGGACACTAAGAATAAAATGTATAATTAAAATGAATTAATTGTAATAATTTTATGTAGTAGGTACGATAAGTCGCCAATGACTTTTATGTTGACGTGGCTATAAACAATAATTTTTTAAAAAATAGGGCTGTTGTGAACTGGAAAAAATTGCCTTCGGGGCTGGTCACGAGAGTAAGAAATGAACAACAGTTCTCAGAACAAGGAAATATGACGAGGGGTATCCCTCAGGGTACCGTGATAGTGCCAAGTTTTAACAGTCACCTTAAAAAGTTATAAACAAGTGAGTATTGTAGAAGAAAGTCTTTAAAATTTGGACGTTGTAATTAGCAAATGTTCTTTTTTTTCCTTTATTTGATCTGTTGGATTTTTTTATATGTAATTTTATGTAACTACCACCGGTTTGATGCTCGTAGAATTAATTTCTGTATGCTGGTGAAACCCCAGCACGCACCATGCTCATGGAAACGTGTGTTCTCTCTCAAAATATCTCCTCATAGGCTTAGCCCCTTTCTCCATTCAAGCAGCCTCCCATTGTACTGTAAAATACACCCCGTTCGATTAACGTGATTATCGTCTATCTCCGTATTTAGTCGTATAAATCCCTCCACCCACGTGGTTATTAATTCGCTAACTGCTACTGAAATTAAAAAATCCTTTGTGCCACCCACCACAATATTTGGTATTAATTTTATTCCATTTAATTTGTTCATTTCTTTTGGGGTGTAGACAGGCTATGTATAGGGTAATCCACATAGTGGCAACTCCCCTCTTATAGCATAGGAAAGGGATTTGAAAGGGGGGATGCGGAAGGGTAGAGGAAGGTAGCCAATGGTTAACTAGGGTCCCCGGGCTATGGTTTAAGGATCCTACCCGGCATTCACCTATAGAAATGCAGGGAAAACCCAAGAAAAACCTGCATCAGGTAGGTCGGGCATTGGGTACTTGTCCCACGCCCTTCCGATAGCGGGAGAGGAGTTTGCTGCGGGGACGCAGCATTCCCTTCTCCGTGCCTCGACCAGTTTAGGAGGCAGCTGGCCGACTATTCCAATGGTAATAGCGGAAAACTCTTACTGTATGCCCAAGGTCTGCGATCCCGGAACATACACCTCTCAAAACAGGCCTCGGCATGTGGGAACCTTAGTTGAAAAAAAACCAGAGAGATGTGAAGGCATCCCCAAATGTAGCCTCCGCCAGAGCTCTCTGATTGATTTGAAGCAGCTTTTTTTGAAGTAACAGGCTTCATGATCCAACTGGTGGCAACTACCCTTTAATAGCATAGGAAGGTATTTGAAATGGGGAGGATGCGGAAGGGTAGAGGAAGGTAACGAAGGGTTAACTAGGGCACCCGGGCTATGGTTTAAGGATCCTACTCGGCATTTCTTAAAAGTGATGTAGGAAAATCCCTAGAAACCCTGGTAGGGCGGGCAGTAGGTACTTGTCCCACGTCCTTCCGACGGCTGGAGAGGGGTTTGCTGTGGGGACGCAGCATTCCATTCTCCGTGCCTCGACCAATTTATTAGGCAGCTGGCCGACTGTTCCAATGGGAACAGTTAAAATTTTTCTGTGTAATCACTGTGAGTGTTTAAAAGTTAAAAAAATTGAATTTATTTTATTCCCCCAGAAGCCCAAACAATTTACGTAATCAAAATAAGAACATAATACTTCTGTAAAAATTTAATAATTAAATGAAATAGCCAAATGCAGACAACATTAAGTGATGATGTAAATACCACACAGTGATCCTCACTTAATCAACCAAAAATCTCTTGTGTTTTGTTTAATTAGCGGTTTTTTCTTACCCGTGGAGTTCATATCGAGGGAGGAGACTATTCTGGCGACATTTTGTTAGCTGTCAATGTTCTACCCTTTTCTATCTAATTATTATAATTTACACAATTATTTTTCCTGAAGGACTACGAATGGAAAGTGAAATCTTACAGGAATGAGAAATGTTGATTGAGCCCCAGTCACAGTTGACATAGATCTGAATCTGAATTTTAGGGTACCGTAAGTAGACTCACAGTTGACCTTTGCCAAATTTGTGCCAATCCTGTACGGTGTTCCGCGGGAAGGGTTTACCCGACGCGGAGTAATCAATGGCCGCATGGCTGGAGTTAATGTGATTTACACTACTCTTGTTTACGCCGTGTCCAATAGACCCTGAAATAAACACAGTTAAGCAACGGCTGCAGTAACGTTGTTAAGGAACCGCTCACGGTCCTGTAATTTCAGTAATTATCAAATTTTAACGTGAGTTTCCTTAAGGTAATTCAGGAAATTTTAAAAGTAATCGAAGAGACACCAACGTCCCGATATTTTTAATATTCTTGGGAATTATCGATCATAATCCCATTCATTCCGTCTCTACAGACTTTTGTTTCAACACAACGCCACTTGATATTTCAGTGGTTGGCCTTTCTCCCTCAACATCAAACAGATATTGTGCCAGGTGGACTGAGAGCGCGTTGCTGCTCGGAAATTTATTGTAACCGATTCCATGGAAGCCATCAAGCAGATACAAAACCCTGAATTCCTAAACAGAAGAATTAACTATATTATGCAAATAATCCTTGAAGAAAAAAAACTCCAAAATAGACTCCAACTGGCATGGACACTCTGGAACCATGAGCAATGAAAGCACTGGCGGCTGAAGCGAACTCATCATCTCAGTCCTCAACCTCAACTCCAATCTGCTCAGCACAATGTACCATCAAAGAAGCCAAAATACAAATTAACAGAGCTTGGCAACGAACTACGAAGGCCGAAAACAACGGACCAATCCACCAGGAACTCCAAAACAGCACAGACCTTCGCCATATAAACAACGCTCCATCAAGACATCAAATCACCATTTCCTGCTTGAGAACCTCCCACACCAAATTAACGCACTCATATATTTTTCCGCAACGTTATTCGTTGTCTGTAACGGCAATATTTCTCGTTTATTATTCTGCAATATGATCTTTATAGATCAATGAGAAGATTTTTCATAACTTAACATACTAAAATGGAGGTTCAAACTAAGGTTTACTCATTAGTTTCCTTAGAGTTTTGTTAAATAGTCTTGGGATACTGTCTTTAACACATACACTGGATAACAAACTACGTTTCACTGGACTAACTCCAAAGTCTTTGTCCGCTTCAATTGTCGAGGAGCTGGATGGCCTATGACGGCGTTGTTCATGTCTTCTGGCAACCTCGTGATTGACGTTCATCACTTCAAGATCCCGATGGATGTCACTGTTGCGACAGTACCATGACGCACTGAAGCTGACTTAATCAACAGAAATATTTTACCTTTTTGTTTAATTAAGCGTTTTTCTTTCCAGGGAAGCGATCACTCTGGCGACATTTTGTAAGGGTCAATGTTCTACCCCCTTTTCTATCTTTGTCGTGTTGTGTGGAGGTACGTACATTGTATGGTCGTCGGACAGTTAATCCCTTGCAGCTCTTCCAAGTTATGCCTGAGTCTAATCGTCGGCGACAGAAGGACGCCAATCACAGCCCTCAACTCACGACTACGAGTATTACAGTTACGTATGAAGAAATAATTTTATAACATCTTGTTTAAAAGACGCGGTTCTCGGGTCTAGTACAGAATCCCGACACACACACTTGCTCGATTGACGTTTGCCCGACAAGTCACAGTTCTCCATATTGTGGGGATAGATCTGGGAGAACTGAAAAGAAGAATTTAGGAAAGGGAATTGGAAAGAATTAATGGTCTGTGATTGCCTTGGCACTCAGGCTCAGAGACTGGAAATGTTTAACACACCACTACAAGTACAAGATTTAATGAAGAAAAAAAAATAGGGAAAGACCAAGAGCCGACTATCTTGGTCGAGCGTCGAAGAACGACTCGAACGATTTCTTAGAGCTTTTCCCTCAATATATCAAACCCAAGGTGGAGATCCAATAATAATTAAGAAATGGCCGCTAAAACATAGTCAGGTTTTCTGTCGCCAGAAGCAAAATGTTAGCAGACATTACTTGCGATTTTAGATGAGTTGAGGCAGACAGCATCCGTTCGACGGGTAGATATCATCTGGTGTCGTCTTATACTCGCCGAAGAAATACAAATTTACAATATGAATTTACTAATTATCACAAAATATCATTACAATTATCCCTATTGACGTTTTACCGACAGGTTAGTTTTGATTAAATTAAGCATAACATTAATATTATAGAAACTTAATATCTTACTTATGATACATTATTATTATTATTATTGTAAATCAAATTTTTCATTAAGGCGTGTAACAACTTGAACCAAACTGGGTACAAGTATCACTTAAGATACAGGAACCAACCACGTGGATTTAAAAGAATTCTAGCGCCGCCATTGGGGGGGGGGGGGGTGGATGGAAGAGGGTGCAATTTTCACAATACAAAATAAGCGATAACGGCCTTTATTGGGTCCGAATAAATAGTTTACCGATTACTCTGTTTCATAATGTCACTATGGATGCTTTTAGTGTTGCATATACTCCACTAAGGACAGGTGAGGGGTGAAATTGAATGAAAAAAAAATTGCGACAGATACCAAGATTGGTGTCGAATCTAGTGTTTTGGAAGTCGCTGAGTTTAGTTACTGCAATGCGTCTGTGGAAGAGACGTGGCCGAACGGTGAGACCATAAGAGCTGAACGAGTAGACATTATAAAATATTATACGAAATGACATGTATTATTGAACAAATTTGTGGGGGAGTTGGATCTGGAACATTTAATTAATTGGAGCCGGCAGGGGTGAGCTACAGCGTGATCCAATCATTATTTTGATCACTGTAACACTGGCCTGTGTCCGCGCGGTCATAAACATCTTGGCGGTTGTCCGCCATATTTAATTATTGACTATGGTGGCTGCAGTTAAAATTGCTGGGGTCCGGAGGAGGATCCTATTGTCTGCTGGAGCTGTAAAAGGATTGCGTTGGGCCTGTTTCTGCATTTGCATGCAGTTGTGCAAGTTAAAAGTGTGTTGTGAGAAACTTTGTATGTATCTAAATTGATATGTAGAGTATTTTTTATTAAATTTAGTAAAATTATGATATATTAAACTTTGCATTAATTGTGTTGGATTTTTGGGGATATTATAAGTTAATATTTCTGTAATTTTATATTACAAAGTAAATTGCAAATCTATAATTTTCATGAGGCCCGAGATTGGAATAAAAATTTATGTTAAGAGCCGTGGTAAATTTTATGTAAAATTTAGATTAAAAATTTATTATGGTTTAAATAAATTCTTAAAATATTATACTATTTCTGTTTCATCATTTCAAACCTATCAGTAAATAATGTTAAGAATTTCAAATAAAATTTTAATAGCTTCAATTTTTCATTAATTAGATTTAGATTGGATAAATTGGATAATTTATTGAATGATCATAAATTGTAAAGTAGCATCAAATTTAGCTTTCATTAAATGTTTCAAAATTAAATATTCATGATATTTCTGCCTAACTAAGGCGCAAAGTAAATGGAAGTAAATAAGTTGAAAAGCTATAACATGAGTATTACATTATTTGGAATTTAATCGTGGGGCAAATTAAATAAATTTAATATCTTCAATTTTGTTATTACAATGCATATTAATTTTTTTAAATATATATATAATATTATTATGTATAATAATAGTAATAAAATAATAATTTCACGGGATTACCAATCTTTGTGCTGCAGTTTCCACTAATTTTCCATCAACTGAATATATTGTTAAAATATAACACAAAATCTACGGATTTTAATTGGTTCGTTTAAATAATAAATTAGCACGGTTCTACAATGCTTTAATATAATTTTCATATCCTAAAACAATCCCATCGTTGATTACATAGTTGCTTTCATTTTTGTCACAACTGTACGTCGCCATAGGAGCCATAATATCCGGGGAAAGACAAAACGATAAAGGGAAGACCTCCTGGTGTTGTGCAACCGTGAATCAATTTACACAGAGTGACGTCATCACATCAAGACTCGAAACTTTATTCCATGGACAGGAACGGCGTAAATAAATATAAATTGTAGGGTCAGTTGAAACGAATAAGCTGGAAATTTTGTAACTGATAAAGTGAAGAAAGAAAAAGTTCAGTTACGCCTACTATAGAAGGCAGAGTTTTCGCAGTATGTTGATGAAGATATTAGGAATGTAGAATGTTGTAAATAATGTCCCAGGACAGAGCAGAATAGAAACAGCACCTTGATAAAACCTTCAAATAAACAATTAATAAAGAGTCAGTCCACTGTTCCTTTCTTTTACTGAAGAAAATGAATTTCCTTCTCACCTTGGTGATTGAATGAATACAAATTGTGTAAATATTCATTTTAAAGATAAAATATGCAATTATAAAAAAAAAATCTCTACAGTACTTGTGGATCACTTTGCATCGTTCTCCCGGTACAACCATTATATAAATAAAGTTCCCTAAAACTGCTATAAATATTTTCTCAAATTAAGACGTAACGCAAATGTGACACCATTGACGTATAAATGATTTTATGTCCAGATGTATGGACGCAGCAAAGGTGACGTCAGAATGTCATAATTGTTTCCTTAGCATTGAATTAAGTCTGTGGGGGGGAAAAAAATTCAATCGATTATTAAATCTTCTATATAATAAAAAAGGATGTATATTTGTATGTATGTATGTATGTATTTACGTTAATTTCTATACAAATTTAAAAGCGTGGATAGATTGCAACAAAAATTGGTACACAAATTCTTCAAAACACAAGAAACGGTACTGTGAGGGTGAGAAACGCCTAGCATACATGTGGAAAGAATTATAATTAAAAACCGTGATCATTAAATATTAAATTACTGCGCGCCAAGGGACAATGACGTCACGCGAGAGAAAGATGTTACTACGCAACGAACAAAGGAAATACCTCCTTTATTAGGAATGAAATAAAGCAGAAATATTTTTATACAGAAATATTCCATCGAATGGTAATAAAGAAGAATACGAATTACTTTACCATCCTTGCGGAAAATGTAAGTTAATTTTCGCGCTATATTAGTTGTGAGTCTAGCTAACAATTTCATCAATGTAATATTTCGTAATGTATGAAGTCTGAGTGACGATTATATCCTGAAATACTCAAGGAATATATTTAAGTATTCAATTAAATACTTTTTCGAGTTTATATAAATAAGTACACGAGCAACGCCGGGCACCCAACTAGTTAAAAATAAAATAAAAGCATAAAATGAGACAACAGTTTAAATTAATAGAGAATCTCAACGACTTTTCTAAAAAAAATATAGACTGAAGTCCTCAAGAACAGGAGGAACATTTTCCAAACGAAGCTCACTCCATGAGGACTGTTTAGAAACGAAAACTGGATAATAGAATCCCGATGTATGGAAGAATTGATGACATTGAGTGTTAATACTGCATGTAGAGGAATAAATAAGAACTTTCTGAATAATATTGGTGAATTCAGAAATATTTGGAGCATCCTGAGAAGAAGGCTTGACAAGATAGTAAACACTTCAATATTAACGTAGTATTAGGAAAAAATGGAGGATCGCAGAGATTATTATAAATAAATCAAATTTTTTAAGTATTTAGTGTTCTTGTAAATATGTGGACACAGGAGAGAATAGGAAAGAACACCGCATCATATGAAAACATAAAAATTGCCACTGAAAACGAGAAGTAAATATCTGACATTAATAAATTAAATATGATCATAATTATTTGATTTTTAATTGAATTATGCTACAATTGAGTATACATACTTTACAGCTTTTCCGACCAAGAGAAGGCGGTGGAATTAAAAGTCATCGTAAGAGATGAAGACATTCAAAATAAAGGTTTGCTCCAGTAAAAAAGGTGGTCTGCTCAGGGGAGTTAAAAAAACTTTCCCAGAATGCTTGACCAGAATAAGTTACGGGTCCAGACCACGTAGTAAGGGAGAAGAATGTTTCGACCAAGCTAATTGTATAAAATAAAGGATAGCATTTCTTTCCACGATATGGGTGAACGCGATACGTAAACGAGTGATAAGGTTTCCAAGAGTTAATTTGGCTTTATATTTGTAATCTTATCTTATCTTCTTATAAATAAAAATGAGTGTATGTATGTATGTTTGTATGTTTGTATATATGTATGTATGTTTGTATGTTCGTTATACAAATCTACACCGCTGGAGAAAATTTCACCAAATTTCGTACACGTGTTCTTTGCGACCAGGAAACCAACACTGTCGGGGCGAGACGCGTCTACCACACCCAGAAGAGGGGGTGGACGGGGGTGGAAATACTTAAACATGCTAAAACAGGCGGTCCTTAAAAATAACGGGAAAACAGCCGAGATTCGAGTCAAATCGAAGGTAATGGATGTCGCTGAATTTATTTATCACAATCTGGCCAACGCGCGGGTATCGGCTGGTTTGGGACGAGTTGACCGGCTGTTTTTGGCGTCGATTAAATATTTTTCGGGATGAATTATTTTAATAAAATTTCCCTACATGTTCTCTGTGTATAATTTCAACCCCTTTTTGGACCTAGAAGGGTGAACCCTTAAGGGTGGGCGTGAAGTAGCATTACATAAAAAGAAACCAGAAACTATCGGGATTGTCACTGAGTTTAATTATGACATTAAACTTGACCGTTTAAGTCCCCGAAGCGGCAGTGGTCGGAGGTGAAAATTTTCAAACATGTTAAACGGTCGATATTTGCCATAATTATTTCCTGGGGTTAATTATTTTAGTAGTATTTATACCGATGTTGTTTGTGTATAATTTAACCCCTGTGAGGGGAGCAAGCTTAGGGGTGGGGTGGAGGTACGTTAAATAAAAACCCGCAAAAACAACCGAGATTCGAATCAATTCAGAGACTATGAATGTCGCTGAATCTAATTGTGACAACCTGGGTAACGCGACGGGTTTGGGAGGTGGTGGGCGGGGGAAGAAATTTTCAGACAATGTAATCGGCCGATTTTTGCGTGGAATACATTCTTTTTCATTATCGCATATTTGTGGGGGTGGTCATCTTCTAACATGTAAAAACGGCCGATATATTTAGTCAATGACTTCATCCCCCTTCGGCATGGGAGGTGAGCACATTTAGGGATAGGGTTCGAGGAGCTTTACATAAAAATAGCGCAAAAGTAACCAAAAATGGAGTCTTATCGATGGTTATAGATAAATGACATCTCGGGCAACGCCGGGCACCCAGCTAGTCTTATAAATAAAGCAGAGTGTTTGTATATATGTATGTATATATATTTGTTTGTATGTTCCTTATACAAATCTACACTGGTGGAGCAAATTTCACCAAATTTCGTACACGTGTTCTTTGCGACCAGGAAACAAACACTGTCGGGGTGAGACACGTCTACCACGCCCAGAAGCGGGGGTTGACTGAGGTGGAAATATTTTAACATGCTAAAACGGTCGATATTTCGGTCGGATAAATATTTTTAGGGGTCACAGATATTGATAGTGTTTCTACCGATGTTATCTGACTATAATTTCAACCCCCTTACATCATGGGAACGGAGCACCCTTAGGGGGGTTGAGGCTGGACGAGCGTTACAAGAAAATAACGCTAATACAATCGAGATTAGAGTCAAGTCCAGTTTTATGGATGTAGCTGAGTTTAATAATGACATTTAATTGGCCATTAAACTACCAGGGGCGGGGCTACACGGGGGGGGGGGGTAGAATTTTTCTAACATGTTAAATGGTCGAAATTTGCGTGGAATAAATAATTTTTGAGGTCAATGACGTTTATAATATATCTACCGATGTTGTTTGTAAAATTTCGAGCCCCTTTCGGCATGAGAGCTAAGCACACATAGGGGTGGGTGGGGGGGGGTGGAAATATTAAATATATAAAACCGGTCGACAACACATTTCGGGATAGGGGCCGAGTTGCGTTACATAAAAATAGCCTAAATGATACCTAGATTGGAGTCGAATCGGGGGGTTATGGATAAATGACATCCCGGGCAACGCAGCTAGTAGAATAATAATAATGAGCAGAGAAATTTGGGAGAAATAGTCGCTCCGAGAGTTTAAACGGATTACATCGAAGTTGAAGACAAAATGACGAGGTTACGAAGCAAACCCCTCTTTCAGTTAACTTCTTCTAAAATGGAGTACAATTGACGATTTTATGGTTCTGAAAGATCTAAGATTTTCCTGGTGTATATTCTAGATGAACAGTTATTGGGTTTCCACCCGGGGTAAAGCAAGCTTAAGCCACGACGTTTCAATGGTGTACTCTGTCATCTTTAACGCCGTGGCTTAAGCTTACTTAAACTTGGGTGGAAACCCAAGGACTGTTCATCCAGTTATTTTAAATGTTTCTAACACCTCTAATTACCCTGAGATAGAGTTTAATACAAAATGTCTGCCGCAGACAAAAGAACGATTTTTTATAAGGCAATGCCTTCAATTTTTCCAATTACAGTAATTAACGATGCTGAAGTATTTACCGCTCCAATGCTACTGGTGTCAGGAACATGGCCGACTTCCATCAGCTGAGCACGATTACCGAGCCTTTCAAAATTCCTTTTTACTCCTCTGAACCTGTATTTTAATTCGCATTTAATACGCTGGCTCATAAATAAATAAAAATTGTTTGAATTAAAAGACATTCTATTTGAAAATGAAAATTATAAATAATAAGTGTTTGTGGATAATTAAAATTCCAATTATTTTACTGGCTCTTCATCGAGGGTAATTAATTTATTCTAAAGTAATCCACGAATAAAAACAAGGGATTGAATTCGGTGTCATTCAAAACCTGAACATTTTCTAGGCACGCCGCTGAAAAGTAGCGGTATTTATCTTGACACGGAGGGAATATTTCTGGTCTCTCGTTGGCTCTCTCCTCGTGGGCTGGTGTGATAAATGTTCTGCTGAGTGTATAACGTTGTCACTGTCGGGCTTCGTGACCAAGAAGGAATTCCTGAGAATCTCTTATCTGAAACTGTGTCATGGAACCTTCTCTAGCTTTATCGACATGACAGCGCTGATCGAAAAAAGATTCTACTTCTCTCTCACATTGCGAGAAAAATTGCTCGTTCTCACGGACTGAATGTAGAACAATTTTGGATAAAGTCTCCAGTAAGCTAGGTTTTTCTAGGACAGAGTAGAAGCCTGCGAGGGCTATTCTCTCCCAGTCATTACCTGCGAGGGTTGTTCTCTCGCAGACAGAACCTTGTAGGAGAGATACGAAGGGGCTACCTTTGGGGATGCCTTTTCCTCTCTCCGTTTTTTAACTAAGGTTCCCACAAGCCGAGGCATCTCGACCTGTTCTGAGAGGTGTATGTTCCGGGGTCACAGACCTTGGGCATACGGTAAGAGATGTCCGCTGTTCCCATTGGAACAGTCGGCCAGCTGCCTCTCATAAACTGGTCGAGACACGGAGAAGGTAATGCTGCGCCCCCACAGCAAACCCCACTCCCGCTATCGGAAGGGCGTGGAACAAGTACCCAATACCCGACCTACCTAATTCAGGTTTTTCTAGGGTTTTCCCTAGGCGAATACCGGGTAGGATCCTTGAAATATAGCCCGGGGGACCTAGTTAACCCTTGGCTTCATTGCTCAAACTTTCCGCATCCCCCCTTTCCAATCCCATCCTATGCCATTAAAGTGGAGTTGCCACTATGTGGATTACCCTATCCATTGCTTGTCTACACCCAAAAAAAATCCTAGAGAGTTCTGGAGGAGGCTGCCTTCTCCTCTCTCTGGTTTTTTAACTAAGGTTCCCACATGCCGAGGCACATCGGCCTGCTTTGAGAGGTGTATGTTCCGGGGTCGCAGACTGTGGGCATACGGTAAGAGTTGTCCGCTATTCCTATTGGAATAGTCGGCCAACTGTCTCCTGGCAAGGCATGGAGAGGGTAAAACTGCATCCCCACAGCAAACTCCTCTCCCGCCATCGGAAGGGCGTGGGACAAGTACCAAATGCCCGACCTACCTGATGCAGGTTTTTCTAGGGTTTTCCCTGCATCAGTTTTAGGCGAATTGCCGGGAAGGATCATTTAATCATAGCCAGAGGGCCGTAGTTAATCCTTGGCTACCTTTCTCTACCTTTCCGCATCCCCTCTTTCAGTTCTTTTCTTATGCTGTAAGAGGGGAGTTGCCACTATGTGGATTACCCTATACGTAGCCTGTCTACACCTACAGAAAAAGCTTTCAAAAATATTATCTAATTCAATATTAAATAAACACTCTGCAGTCTCACATATTTAAATATTTATTTTTGGGTGGTCATGTTTAAAAATACTTTTCTGCGTAAGTATAAAATAATTTACAATAAAGTTAGACTATATATTAAATATACAATACAGATAAAAATAATAAAATTTAATTTACAATTTTCCAATTTTCATCTCTTGTAAATAAGTGCCATAGATTTGGTTAATATAAACAGTTTCATCCGCCATATAGCAAGAGGATTACGTTCCAGATCTTTTCAAGTCGAATCAATTACTCAAGTAAAATGTTATAGGCAGATATTGTAACTTAAATCAAAGATTAAGTACAGAATAATATTTCAACTTTCCAATAATTCCAGCATAAGGCTTACCTATTGCACTATCTTCTATTCTTCTATCACTCAAAAACAAGCAGTAGTATACTTTATTATACGATAAGGTTTATCATTTTGTAAAACTTAATTACTGTTAAATATATTTTATTTGTCAAACCATTATCCTTTTCACTATAAATAAATTAAAAACAAATTATCTACAATCTGCCACCTGACAAAAAATTCAAAACCACAATTTCGGGCAAAAAATAATCATGTTTGGGACCGAAAAGGCATCAATTTGGTCGAATGTCTGCCTCATGAGGAGATTATCAATGCACGACGATATTGTGAGTCCCTAAAAAAACTCTAAACGAACATTCAAAACAAAAGGAGGGGAATGCTGATGAGAGAAGTGTGCTTGTTGCACAACAACCTAAACCACCAAGGCGCTCTTGAAGTCGTTTGGTTTGAATGTTTTGAATCACCCTCAGTATTTCCCTGACTTGGCGCCTTCAGATTATCATCCTTTCACTTTCCTGAAGACACACGTGGAGGAATTAATTTTTCAACTGACGATCAGGTGCAAAAAGCTGTTACGAAGTGGCGGAAGGAACTGACGGGAGAGTTCTTCGAGGAGGGCATAAAGAAGCTTGTTCCACGGCTCACCACTTGGACTGAACGGGATGTCGATTATGTGGATAAATAATCAACATGTTTATCAACAATATCCGATTTTTTTTAAAAAAATCCATTTTTTCTAAAATAAATCTGGTACACTTACTTTGCGAACGTGTCTCGTAGAATTAAATTTAGTTACTAACACATCAAAGATATTAAGAGGATTTCAATTAAAGATTTCATTTATCAACCACAGTGTGCTGCTTTGTCCGCTACTCTAATACATATATTTAAAAGGTTTCATATTTCTGTTATTTATGTCTTAACTTTCAATTTCTGGATACAAAACTTTTCGCCTCAACTAATGTTCATTATAAAACTTATCGTTAAAATTGTAGTGTATGTTACATCGGACAAACAAAAAGGCCTTTAATTGCAAGGATAAAAAAAATATAAAGCCAATTTCAATCTTACAGCCGAGCAAATACAATCCTGTTACCAAAAACTGATATATTTTTATCACAGTTTTTATTTTGAAAACAGGTCAGAAAAAGAATTAATTCATAAATGTTATTCATTAAAAATCATTCAAACACAGTCATTATTAAACTTGATAATCTCAACTAGTTAAGTGCTTTGGCGCATCTGTATATAAACTTGGTCTTTGCTTTTATTATCACTCTGTTTTTAAATGCTGTTAGAGAAAGTTAGTAGTGTCGAAGCGTCCAGAAATATGTAAAAAAAATTGTATTTGTACATCTTTTATTTCTCAAAGTAAAGTTGGTATGAAATTTAGGGTCGTATAATTAATTATTAAATTAAATCTCCATATTTTACCTTCTATCCTGTTACTTTATTTTTTCAATATAAATTAATATTCGAAGATTCTTTTCATTAATTTTTATCATGTTCGACCCAAGACGAGTTTATGAGATATCTCTGGGATGCATGCCAACGATCTCGTTGGAATCCAGAGATGAGTCCTAATTAATTAACACCTGAAAAGTTTGAAATATAAGGACGAAACGTGTAAAAAATAATTTGTAATTTGTTTCATAATAATTTTAATCTGACTTATTTAACTCTTAACATTTTATATTATATATTATTATGATAATAGCTGAAGAGGTCCGAATTTAAGGACGAAACGTCGTTTATGTGTAACACATATTTGTGAATAATTTGTAATTTGCTTAGGAAACTTTTTGTTCTGTCCGATTTGCACCGTAACATTAACATTATATAATACAGATAATTTTTAAGGGTTCTTAAACCACTAATTACAACTCCGAAGGACATTCTTCCCTTTTAATATTGTTTCGAAACATTAATTTCGCACGATAGTCTATTATTTCACATATTGAAACCACCGTCTGTATTTTTTTGTAATATTGCAACTCAAATAAGTTTTAAGCAATAAATATTGTAGCTTTAATATTTTTTGGTGATTTATTTACAATTATGATCATTATCGATAGCAATTAGTATGTATACGTCTCAAATACTTTGTTCCTCCACGGTAAAGGCAATAGTAAAAAAAAAATTAATAGTATATTGACTAATTATCATGTGGGATTTCTGGTAACTTATTTTTTAATTAATAATAATAAATACAAACGTGGCTGTGTTGCGCGGTCTCGCGGCCACTTGTTCCGGGTTTGCGACCAGAGTCAACAAGTCGGGCGGAAGCGTTGAGGCTCAAACAGCACGTTTCAAGTTCGTAGTTAAAATGAAGTGCTAGGATTAATGTAACCAAACTGCTACGTGACTCTACACCAAAACAAGAGGGTATTGACTTGACCAAGGATCGTGCCAAACCGCCCAGAAAGGCAAAGAGGTTAGTGGGAAGTTTTGAACAGACTCTCTGTAGAGTGGTGGACTGAGGTCACCAATTGGATTTAGAGGAAAGAAAAAAAATGCCTTCAAAGCCGAGTCGAGAAGTTAGAGTTATATACGCCTGTTAGTCGAGTTGGAATGAGGAGTGTGGACGATAAATTTATATTAGTTAAAAAGCAGACGAGGGAAATCCGGGAAGAGAAATTTTAATTATATAGAGAGGAAGAAACTTTCGTCATCTATGCGAGTTACGGGACGTACAAGGACACACAAATGCCACACTTCAACCTCTATTACAGCTTCAACCGAATAGAAGACTAAGAAAACTACGGCCAGCCCTTACAAGAGTCTCACTGGAGACACACCTAGCAACGCCCATAACCAGCACCACTGCCCTTGAAGTGAACTCATTGACCTGTAGATTATTTTATTCTTATTGTCAATTAATAAAAAAATAAAAGTAAAAAAAATTATACGAGTGTAGTTTATGACTCCTTTTCCAACCACAGGACCTAGAGTTACGCTAGAGAATAAAAGCCATGAAGAAAATGAATTCGACAGTTGGTACCTATGTATTGTCCGATTCCAGTAATTTTCGTAAAGATAATTCCTCATAACTCTGAGTGGCGTCTCTGCTGCAAGGCCCACATCCATCGAGAAAAACAAATCATCATCAGTAGCTCTACAACTCGTTTAGAGTCATTTCCTCTCAGTGAAAGACAAATACATCATTTAATTAAGACACATATCTTTAAGTTTAAAATAATGACGCAAAATAAAATCTGTATTTATTTTCTCCCTTTATTTCAGTATTTTATTTATCATTACTTTCATTAGTCCTCAGTTCAAGAAATAGAACACGTTAACTACATAAAATTACAAATGTCGTAAGAATCAACGCTGTGCTAACCTATACTCAATTGGAGCGAGGATGAAGGACGAGGGTGGATGAGAGTGGAAGGTCGTCATACAGCGCATTGACAGTCCGGGAACTTAACCCAACACGCAACAGCAAGCAAAACAATCAACTATAGTTTAATCTGAAAAAGATTTTTTTAACATAAAAGTACAGTAAAAATACACAATTAAAATTTTTATAACGAGGCTCAAGGCCTAGTTATTTTCGTTGTTGGACATGAAACGGCAAATAGTTGATGGTTAGTTGCAGTAAAAATTGTTTTGAAAATTAAGTGCGTTACCTAATTTGGTAATTTTCCAAATGAATAATTTTTTTAGAGTAACAGGCTACATGAGGGTAATCCACGTAGTGGAAACTCCCCTTTAATAGCATAGGAAGGGATTTGAAAGGGATGATGCAGAAGAGTAGAGGAAGGTAACCAGAGGTTAACTAGGGTCCCCAGGTTATAGTTTCAGGAGCATTCGCCTAAAAGTGATGCAGGACAAACCCTAGAAAACCTGCACCAGGTAGGTCGGGCACTTGTACTCGTCCCACGCCCTTCCAAAGACAGAAGAGGGCTTTGCAGTGGTGACGCAGAATTACCGTCTCCGTGCCTCGACCAGTTTATGAGGCAGCTGGCCAACTGTTCCAATGGGAACAGAGAACAACTCTTGCCGTGTGCCCCAGGTCTGTGACCCCGGAACAAACAACTCTCAAAACAGGCTCAGGTGTCTCGGCTTGTGGGAACCTTAGTTCAAAAACGGAGAGAAGGGAAGGCTTCCCCCTCCGTCTCCTAAAAGTATCTGCCTGAGAGAGAATAGCCCTCGCAGGCCCTAATGATATATCATTGAATAATTCTTTTTTTTTAGGGTAACAGGCTACATGAGAGTAATCCACATGGTGGCAACTCCCCTTTAATAGCATAGGAAGGGAATTGAAAGGGGGGGTGCGGAAGGGTAGAGGAAGGTAGCCAAGGGTTAACTAGGGCCCCGGCATGAAATTGAATATGTTATTCAGACAGAGTTGCATAATGGTTACGAGACCTATCTTGGATAAAATACTTCAAATATTTTATTGCACACTTTGATAAGTTCAAAATCGAGAAACATTGATTTAATTTCCTTCGTTGACCGAAGATAAGCTTCGAATCTTCCAAATCACGGTCGGGTAAGCAGACCACATGCGATAAAATTAATTAGGTGAAGGGTTCTGCGAGTCCGTTGCACTTGTTGCTTCTGAAACACGAGGACCGACCATCGATCGACGTGACCCACTCACAGCTCAGCGTCAGGGGACGACCACGTCCACTTCATAACACCCCAACCCCCTCCTTCTCAACTTGCGAATTATCAAGGGAGATCGGAAGGGGGAAAAAAATTACAGCTGACGAACAGAAAATTACTAGCTTCACGAAACCGTCGTATCATGTGACCCTGTTTGTGCGCTTCGCGAGTGACACCCTAAAATAATAGAGTATCTCCTTTAAATTTGTAAATACCACATAAGAAAAAAGAAAAAACAAGTTGAGGTGAAGACAAAAGAAATACAGTGGCTGATAGGAAGAAAATCGCGGCTATCGACAGAAAATAAAATCCTATTATTCAAAGGAGTCATCAAACCAATGTGATCCTACGGACTTGAATTATGGGGATGTGCATCCAAATCAAACATTGCAATTATCCTAAGGTACCACTCCAAAATAGTCCGACAAATTACTAACGCTCGATGGCATGTAACCAACCTCACACTGCATACCGATCTTCAAGTTCCTACCGTGCAGGAAGACATCTGAAAGAAATCCATCAAGCACCACGCAGTACTGGACAACCATCCTAACCCGCTACTGGACCAACTCCTACAACCAGTGACGAGCAAAGAACTGAAAAAATGTGGACAAGAGAATTAATTTGAGTAATGGTTGGTTTTTTCTCATTCTTTTCTATCATGTTTTAAATTCTGCAGACGATATCATTTGATATCCCCCTGATAATGTTTTTGCTACAAGTACATCTGGGAGCAGTCAGCAAGTTAGCTCATAGAATTATAAATTAATCTGATTGGTAAACAAATAAATTTAAAAAGAACCTATAGCTTGATTAAGAACTTTATCATTTTATTAAAGAAACCAAAAATGTATAAATCAAAGATAAGAAATAGCATTCTGTCCTCTGATTGCATTTTGCCTGCAGATCATAACATTGTAATGAATGTTCTGAGCTACTTGATAGTATATTTTTAATTTTTTAATAATGCCATTGATTGACGGCAGCTGCACATCTGATAAAAGTAGTTTCGGTGACCTGTAATAAATAAACCTGAGTAACAAAGTCGCTTTCTTCCCTATTACGTGTGTTCATTTTATACTTTAAGATGCTTATTTATTTGGTGCATGTCGAGGGTGTTCATGATTTAATATTAAGTAAATATATTGTAATACTAATTAGAGGCCATTAATTGTTTTAATATAATTGGATTGTTAGCGGTACATTTCTTGAAAGCAACAATCACGGCTCTTTGTCGGCGATAGTTGTTGGAAACCGCGCGGCCGTACGGAAGGCCAGTCCGGCGAACGTTACGGGAGAATGAGGATGCTGATCTAAGAGTACGAACAGCGTGGTCCAGGAAGTTCAACTGCGAGACCTATAGATTCTATAAAACACGAGTAAATATTCTTGACGGAGAGACTCTTGATATAAAATCGCAAAGTGGAAGCGAAAGGTTTGCACCACACAGACGAGAAATAACATTTCGCATAAAGGGCATCGAGGAGACGCACGTCCGAGGGCTGACCGAGGGAGCGGCTGATCCCAAAATTCCAGGTAGAATAACAACGAGAACTACGACCGTGTTTATTAAAAAAATTATGTGTAGAATCAGTGAATAACGGCCTTTTTAGTGAGTTGTGCCCTCAAGCTCCAAGAATCATATCTGGTACCAGAAAGACATTCGTGAGTACAAAAACAATTATTTAAAGTCTGTAAACGAGGATTAAAAGTATATGACAGATTTCGTTATCTTGTTTAGTTTTCGTTTCTTTATGGTGTTTAGAATTTTTATTACGTTCATTTAAATTTTGATTTGTTAATCAGTTTATTAAATTTGTTTGTTCTTATTATTAAGCCCAGTAAAGACTCTGAGAGAAAGAGTAATGAGATGTAATGGTTGTAAGATTATAAAGTTGTATTTTTCTAGAACGCCACAAATAAAATAATACAAAATTTGGTTTGTGAATTTGAGGAAATTAAATGTACAAAGTGAGGCTGATAATTTGTATCTTTGAGGAATAAAATTTGTTTTTTTTAATTAATTAATTATTTTAATTAAAGCCTTTCAGTTAATCATTACATTTTGGCCCAACAGCGTGGGGCAAATTTAATTCATTTAATCAATCTTTTAATCATTACAATATATACTAGAACTATGCGATCGGTGTCAACCCACATGTCACAGTTGCTAATTTGATCCGGTTTTGTTGATGAGTGTTCTTTCGATTAGGGCATAAGAGGCTTTTTAATATAAAGATAATACTTTATTTATTTATCTAACAATGAGATACGTACAATTTCCACCAAATAGTGACTCTCATATATTAAATCATTTCGTCTCCTTGCTCTAGTCACTACGAGAAGCAAGAAGTTCTTGACGCTATAAGAAATCCTCTCTCTACGCGCAGACTGGCCAGCAACAACAATAGTGTGCCAGTGGTCTTCAGAACGATTTCAGGTTGCTTGAGAACTACTGACAGAGAAAAATTACTATTCGAATCGGGACAACCCAACATCTGGTGTAGGATGAACCTTACTCCTATACGTTATGCAGCACTCCGTGCACAGGAGTCCGGCTGCCCTATAATCAGGAAAAACGCGTCCCCTAAACAGCAGCACCAGGCATCAGGAGCAACCAACTATAGGACTTTTACGGAATCCTTACAAACCCTGATCAACCAACTACAGCTGGAGATCCAGCTAATCCTCAACAAAACATCTTAAATATCAACGAGACCAGTAGAAGAAACGTTCAAGACTATATAAAAATCTGCTATAAAAAATAACAGCTTACTGGACAAAGAAATGCCTCCTGAAGATAAATACATCAGCATATACAAAAATCATAGCATTCAACGAAGCAAAATTCCCAAAACAGTTAAACTGAAAAACTAGATAATCCTCTTCCGAATAAGATCAGAGCATACCAAATTAACCAAGAATTATATTTTTTCCAGAACAGAGCCACCACTAGGTTCCCAGTGCAAAGAGATCCTAACCACGAAGCACATCCTTCTGAGCTGTGAATTCTGCGCAAGTATGAGAAACAGCATCATAGGCAACTTTGAACTTTCCCACCTAGCGACAACGGAGTCGACACTTCTAAGGATTCTGAAGTTCATCTACGAAGCTGAATTAAGCAACCTAATGTAAAATAGAAGCATAGTAGTCTGTTAATAGTAATCTATGTAATCCATTTGTAGGAGTCGCTAATGACTATCAATGTTAATGCGACAATAAATATTTAATTAAAAAAAACCAATCACTTTTCTCAGCGGGCCAACATAACACATTGTCCATTGCAGAATTCACAAATATTGTATTGTCACGTACAAACATTACTTAAATATGTACAATGAACGCATTATATATATTGTAATAATTTATAAACTATTTTTTTGTTATCTTTTGACAATAATTCATTATATGAATTATGTGGCGTTTTTAAATGAAAAGAACTATTACGTGAAAACTATTAAACAAGATTTATTAACAATTTTAAAACAAGTATTCAAATTACAAAAATATTTGGGATCTCAGGGTCTTGAACTGGGTTTGATAATGGCAGAATTTATATAATAAAAATCACAAAAATTACATTTGCTTTATACGGGAATCAATGCGTCTGAACATAGACGAAATTTGTTGCTGAATAAATAATGCTAAAGATGTAATTTAAACAATTTCAATTTTTATTAAGAAATAAAGAATGATCTGAATAATTAAAGATCTCATTTTATCGATAATTAAAGAACGATCTGACGTTTATCTTTTAAACGTGGTTTACAATGATTTTAAAGTTTTATTTCTACTTACGGCAGCCCAGGTCTCATTTTAACTTTTCGTGCACAATTTTGGGGATATCACTGATTCTAAGTACTCACAGACTCTAATTAGCGTAGTTTGTTAGTAGGTTTAAAATAACTTTGTCGATTCTGGGTGATTTACTGCAACCTGGATTTGTAGGTCTCGTGAATTTTTGTTGAAAATGCACCTCATTGGTTTTGTCTGTTGACTGAAGACTAGTTCAATTTCTGCATTTTTGATATAACAGCGTACTGGTTACTGAAACACTTTCTCGTTCTTTAAATTAGACCTTTTTCATTCTCGCTGCTGACTGACTAAATTGTTCAACTTTTCGTGTACTAGAATTTTGTGGTCTTTACACCTCGCCGTTCATTGCCTGACTGTACTACTTTTGTAAAATAGACTTTGCTGGTCTTTATGCCTCGCCGTCCATTGCCTGACTGTTCGTTCTTTTCGTCTGTTCTATTTGCTGTCTGCTGCCCGACTGTTCGTGCGTCTCGTAAATTTTGAGCGCGTAAAACCTTCTCGACCGATCAACAATACTTTCTTTGTTGCGGCGTCCGCTATATCCACCAATAATGAGTCCTCTACAATTCAACTTTTCAATTAGAACAATGCCTTAATTACCAATTACTACAATGTATATATATATATATTGTAACATGACAGTCGGACTATGGTGGGGCCTCAGTTATGTTGCATTTCTTGGGTCGCAGCCTGTGTAGTTTTTGTAGACCGCACCGCCATCGTAAGTCGCAGTTTTGGCAAATGCGCGCTTGAAGGTTAGTTGGCGATGTAAGATCGTGGTGACAGTTCATTTAGTTTCGGGCGGGAGCTCGAAGGGGGCGGAACAGTTGAGTCTCCGATAGGAGCTCACAGAAAACGGATTATGAGTATACGGTAGGAACTCGCGATGACAGAATTTCTATCCAACCTTGTGAAGTACAAGCGAGATCAATGCGGCAATGACGGCTCGTGCGCATGTGCCCATGTGCTACAGCACATAAATTCATTTAGAATGATTTTTTTTTCAATTTTATGAACCTTCATAATACTTTTGTTTCAACACTGCACATCTATGCTTCGATATCGAAGATTTGAAACTCCCCGCCTTGCGGCGCATCGCTCCTAAATCAGCCAGCTGGACAGCCAGTACTATCCAAGAGACATGATCTGGCACTTAATTGACAACTGCGCATGTGTAGTACACCTCTTCAACCACCACCACCCCCCTGCTTATTTTCGTGCTACAAATCTGTTACTCACATCTGTCCAGTTGGTTCCAGCATACCTTTCGTTATTGAAACACACTATTGGGAGATTTTACCCTCATTCTAAGATTCACAGATTTTACACTGATTCTAATCAAAATTTATAGGATGTCAGGAACTCGGATGATCCTTCCTTTTGTTGTCAGCTACCTGTTGACTGCTTGCCTTAGGTGAATTCCGTGGTCCTTAGATTTGCCAGTCTTTACTGCTTTGGACTCAAACCGAAATTTTACTATTTCTGGCCGGCTGTGGACACAAAACTGCTTTTACTTAGCAAGTTTCGACGTTATGCTTTCGTGAATGTTTTACTTTGTCCTCGGAAATGTCCAGGCACCACCCAACTCTGTTAAATCCTAATCGCCAACTCTGTTGTTGAATTCTCGTCACCAAAACTTCGGTTATACATCGACGATGTCTTTCCGCGAACTGCTCCTCATAATGTTTTCCCGCGAACTGAACTCTCGTCTTGCTTTTTAGCGCACATACGCCATTTTCTGACCTCCCGACAAAGTAAAGTGAGCTCGCGTTTCATTGTCGCTTTGTTTGGAAACTCCGCCGCTACAAAGGATTTCTCAAACCATTTAAATTTTTATGTTCAAACAATTAATGTCCTAATTAATTGGCATTACATTATGTATACTATAAAATCTTTTTATGGTATATATATATATATATATATTGTAATACCAATTAAACAGGCCATTAATTTTTTTTATATAATTTAATTGTTGGCGGTGCAGGTGCTTAAATACGACGATCAAGGCGGGTTTTTATTTGTTAACAAAGGAGACTGGAAACAGCGCGCTTAGAGAACTCAGTCTGCGGCGAGGAGCGAAAAAGTCTGCGTCGAGAACTGGGACATGGTAGTTCGGTCCACATAGAGAAATAAAAACAGTAAAACTCTGCGGATCCAGAATTATGAATAGGGCTATCCAGGGCTATTAACAAATAATTTTTAAAGGCAAATAAAACAATAACCGAACTCTTCCTTATTTATGTCCTCTCTTTTAATGTATGCATTATTCTTTTAGTCCCTTAGTAATTAGAAGCCAAATAACTCGACACCTCACTAATTCATACCTCCCTGATTATTTCCGTCCTGTTAATGACAAAGATGAATTAATTTTCGTAGAATAGATAGAAAATAATTATTTTGTTAAAAAAATTCTACATACTCGAAAAAAAAATTAGTTTACGAGTAGGGATGACTCTTCTCTTCCCACTTCAATATTCTGTATCTACCCACAAGTGTTTTGTCAGCTTTATAGGAACAAAACTCTCGCCATGATCGATCTGCCATATTCAACACCTTCTTTTCCATTTTGGTAAATAAAGGACAATAGAGGATTACCCTCATGTAACCTGTTACTTAAAAAAAATAACAAACAAGGAAAGGAGAGGCTAAACTTTGAACATTCTTCATGACGTATACCGAGTCATGGACCTACTTGATTCAGTTTGGCTCTAGGCAGACAAGTTTATGTAGACATTACTCTACAGTTTCAATCTCCAGTAACGAACAATGAGAATTTGAAGTGGAATCCACGAATTTGTCAGCAAAAAAGGGCGATAAAATATTTATAATTGAGTCAGAAAGTATTTATGTCTGAAAAATCTAAGGATAAATAAAAAAATAAGGCTAAATATAATCTCCTGTTGATACCTTTCACATAAATTGATAAACTAATAAAAATTATGAAATTAATAATATTGCGAATACGTTTGGAGAACTGAAATACTGGAGTTTTCTTTTCGAGGAAATCACGTGGAAAGCGTTCGGCGAATCTCGTGCCTTTAGCAAGAAGCTCTTTTCTGTCTTCAAGTCAGCTGGTCCTTCCTGAACCGCAACTGTCACGTTCAGATCAATAAAACGTGCTCAATTGCGACTCCCGACGCCCACGAGAATCGCGAATGTTTCCGCGTCCGTCCCTTGTTTATTGAGTGGAGAATTTCGCACAAAAGCCTGATGGATATTATTTCGTGGTGCGTGCCTTAAACAGTTAGCAACCTTTTTCCCTCCCTCGTCCGTAAAATAACGTAAAATTTATATAACTCAGCAATAATCGCCATTTGTCTCGTAAAAATCAGAAACTTGTAAAGTTTTGAATAATTTCCTCTAACAGCACGTTGTTAATTATGAAACTAGATAAGAAAAGACGTACAGAATACTCTATTAAGGTACACTACAATATAAGGAAGAAGAGGTGTAAGGATGTAATACTTTTACTTTACAAGGGTTCTATGTTGTGTGGGGGTTTCTTAAATAAAAAGATTAATTTACTTATTATAATAATTTACTAATAAGAATTAGACAGATAAAATTGAATATATACCAAAAAAATATGACCATAATTAAAAATAACGAGACATGAACTATCTCTCTGTCAGGGATTTCGTAGGGTGAACTTCAACTTGACAAAAACTGGAACTAATGATATTAACAACTTGAATTTATTGATTAACAGTATAAATGGAGGAACCTATGATACATGTATTTACTGCATTCAAACGATACCGTGCCGTTGTGTTTACAGCTGGTGCAGACTGGTTGCGGTGGTAGTGTCCGACGCTCGTGCTGGGAACCCGAGTACATCTCGATGGCGGCACCCTCACAATTTTATCAGGATTCGCTGGATATTTCTGAGTCTCGTCACCGACCGCTCAAGCTCGTGGCCGGCTACTCGCTGCCGATTTCGCTCTCTTGAAATCTCCAAAACTCCTCCGACATGTGTTTTTAAATTTCCGTGCCCGTAAACTCAATATATTTAAGCTTCGGGAGCTCAATTATTCACACCTAATAAGTTCGGCGTCCCTTGGAACCCTGTCAGCCTGCTTAAGGTCTTTTGTCGACAAGAGGGTCACTGAGACGGTCCGAGACCACCAACCAAGTCCGCCATCTGGACAAACAACGGCTTCCATCCGAAATAGCGCGATTTTAAGTAAATATTCATTACAAGGAATAGTAAGAAAAACAACGTTGGGCGAGCAGGTAACTTAAATTTAGAAAGAATTATAAGAAAAGGTTACCACATGGCGGAAAATAGAGGCCAATAAAATGATTGTTACCCAAAAAACTCTAATAAGTTGATAAATTGAAAAAAAGTGGAATAGATGAATGAAATGATGGAAAAAATAGAAAGCAGAAAAAACTCATAAAGATATTAACGACTTATTCTCCTTGACAAACAATAATAAACTGAATCGCAGGAAATAAATAATCATAACAAGAATCAGAAGCCTTATCCACATCTTGAATAAGATTCCCCCCTCCCCTTCTAGCATGCAACTGGCAACAAATCACATTATTCAAGTTTGCCAAAAAAAAAATACGAACAGAGAAAAGATATCATGGGAGAAAAAGAACTCAACGAAATCATACGTACCAAACGAAGAAAATAAAACAATGAATTCTTACTTGGGCATTTAAAAACAAACTTTAAATCAAAGATTTACAAGTAAAATAATGGAACTGGGAACTGTATAAATGGCACGTTAGTGTAAATATCTTAAATTTATGATAACATGTTGCATGTAAATAACCTATCATTTATGTAATAATTATATACAGAAGTAAGCGGTAAAGAAAATACCACACAACGTTTCTTAAATCTTTGTTACTTTCATCAGGTGACTCAAATCGTAAGAGCATCAACAACTGCAACTGCAATTTTATGAAAGCATGTAATTCAAATGTATTGTAAATGTAAAGCCGATAAAGACCTGGACTTCAATGTGACTCAACTTAAATAAAAAATAGGGTTAGTTATATATTTTAAAAATATGTATGTACTCTAACACCAAGGTTTTTATAAAATAAAATAATTTAGAAATTTTCTAAAATAATTGTTTTTGAAATATACTTTGAACTTTATAACATGAGTACAATCAACAACATTCCCATAATAAAAATATTCGACAGCATCTTCCTAAACTTGGTGGTCACTTCTTGATGTATCTTTTTTTTTTCATTTTATTTTATTAATATTTATTACCGAAGGTTGTTAATTATTATGCTTCCAGCTGCGGTTAGTGTGTCAATAAGTATAAAAATACATACAGACACAAGGGGAAGTATCTACGGAGATCAACAAGAATAAATTCATAATCCGTCAATCTCCAAATATTAAAATAATTAATATCACACATGTACAAGATGGCGACTTGTTCCGACGAGCAAAGATTAAGAACTAACTTTATTCTGTAGTTACTTCGCAACGCTACGGTGACATCATCTGCGATGTAATATCGCTGAAGCAAAATTTCGTTGCTCTGTGACTGACAGTACTCATATTTACTTAAATATTAAGAACAGAGATGTTCCTTGAGAGCTAAAATAGTTCTATAGGCCCCTTACAGAAGGCGTCACATTAATGGGTTTTTTTTCTGATTGGCTCCTGAGGAATCAACTGTTGTTTGTCAGCCATAGCCTTGTATAAATTTAAGTGTTATTTCATTGCATCTTTGCTCATAATTTCTGAGAATTTTTTTATTAACATTATCGTACTATTTTATATATTTTGTGATATAACTTTTTTAAAATGGCAATATTTTCAAGAATTGATCCCGACTTCACAGCTAATGACTGGATTCCACATCATTAGTTTAGTTTTCGACGGAGTCATCCTACAACTCAGCAGTGCCACCGAGTAACAAATTACATTAATAGAGCCTTCGAAAATAAAGAATATTGTCCAGCAATATTCTTAGACATAAGTCAGGCATTTGATAAGGTGTGGCATCGGGGTTTACTATATAATATTTTTAAAAAACTTGCCTATGTTCTATAAATTGTTGGAATCATTCTTAACAAACCGAAAATTCCGTACAGGAGTGAAACAAGACGTCTCATACATCTATACATCCACTTAATGCAGGAGTTCCCCAGGGCAGTGTCTTAGACCCCCTGTTGTATTTGTTGTTCACCTCTGATCTCCCACCGGTCGAAAATATTGTTCTAGGAACGTTTGCAGATGATACTGTGATTCTAATCTCACATTCGGATATAAACCAGGCTTCATCACTCATTAAAAAATATATGAACTTCCTTCAAGTATGGCTTCAGAAATGGAGAATAAAAATAAATGAAAAAAAGTCGTCTCATGTGACGTTTACATGATGTAAAAAACATTGCCCACCTATCTTTATAAACAACACAGAGATTCCTAAATCACCCTCTGTTAAATACTTGGCTCTACATCTCGACAGCAAACTCAATTGGAAAATCCACATAACCAAGAAAAGAAAACAAATGGATATTAAACAAAAAGAAATGTAGTGGTTACTAGGACACAAGTCTCACCTCTCATTAGAAAATAAACTACTACTATATAAAACCATAATTATACCAATATGGAATTACGGGATAGAATTATGGGGATGTGCCTGTACGTCAAATACTGCAATAATACAAAGATGCCAGTCTAAAATATTAAGAGCCATCGTTAACGCCCCCTGGTACATAACAAATGAACGAGTACACAATGACTTAAAAATACCAAGTGTTATGGAAACTGCCCGTCAAAAGAGTGTTAGTCACCACGTAAAGCTCAAATCACATTCAAACCCATTATTACAACCACTACTAGAAAATGATAAAACAAGAAGACTGAAAAGAAAATGGCCAGCACATCTCTAGACAAGATTTAGAAGTTCTCTTCGCTGGAGGGGATCTCATCATGCCATAATGTATGATATCTAAATAACATGTCAAAGCTACCACATTAGCTTATAGATTAAAATGTATCTGATTGCTGATGAATATAATATTTTTAAAAAAAAATTTATTAGAACTGAAGAAACAGTCCAGGCACTGTCTCCAAGCATTACTTTGGATGGAAAGGCAGTTTAATAGCATAAGTAAAATTAGATATGGCACAGGGCAGTTTCTTAAGGCATGTCGGTGCCTCAAAGGTTAACAGAAGGAAACATTATGTGAATTAGCCGGACGAGTCGAAGAAGAATGAAAGTGTTACGCGCAGCACAAGTGTGACAAATATGGAACGTATGAAGTCTTTGACGCAGCAACCTGCCTTTTAGCAAAATATTACTACGAATATTACAAGTGTCCATATACTGACCACCACTGAGATACATCCAGTTCTTCGCGTGAACATTTCACTCGCAGGGCTTTAGAGTTGCTGGATAATGAGTCTCAGTACGTGAAGATACGCGCAACTACGCGGCTCAGACATCAGGCACCACGGAACAGGGGATTGTTTCAATACTATAGCCTATTCTCGGTTACCGTATACAAGGAAACGTAGCTACGTCATCGCAGGGATACGCTTCAGCTCATGTATACTTAGTCTGGCAATTCCTGTTACAGATTAGGTCTGTAGGATAATTATTAAAGCGAAATCCAAGAGAGAATTACCTTCACAATTCGAGTTACTTACTGCAGCAAGCGTTTCTGAATCTGATTGGAGTACAGGATTGTGTGGATATGAAATTCGGACAGTTAGAAATCCAGACTTAAGTGAGACTGGAGAAGAATGTTTAAACTTAAAGGACTCGACTATTAGGTGGACCGGAAAGTAATTTTTTTTAAAAAAAAATGAAAAAATTTACGTCTGATAGAAAATAATGAATAATAAAGATAGCCAATACAGACAAAAAAAATGTTATATAAATACCACAGAACGTTTCTGGGATCCTTGTCCCTTTCGTAAGGTGCTAAGAAGAGCTTAGAGAAACACAACTGTCGTTTTTAAGGTTTTTGAGTGTTGTCAGCTGACCAGTGCAGTTGTGTTTCTCTAGGCTCTTCTTAGCGTCTGACGAAAAGGACAAGGATCCCAGAAACGTTGTGTGGTATTTACATGACCTTTATCTGATTGCTGATAAATATAATATTAAAAAAAATGGCAATATACTGGATGTCCGCTGTTCCTTCTCAAGGTTTTGTTCATTAGCTGGGTATTTTGGATATTTATTTTATTTTATTTATTTGACAGAATCTTCCAAATAATGCATATATTTTTGCCTAAAAAATACCGAACTATATAAAAGCAGGAAAAGTGCTGTCAGGGTATACGAAAATAATTTTTTGTTAACTCAAATTCGAGAATCTGAATGCAAAGTGTTCATTCACTGGAGTCTTCACCCTGACCTCTCCTTAGAAACCAAACCTAGCTACGTTCAGTAAATTCTGCATTTCCTCTGATTTGTCCAGATCTAAAATTATCGGTGGTCCTCTGCATTTAACTTAGCATACACTTTTACACTCAAGAAAAATCTCTCTTGTCGCTCAATGAACCGCTGAAACATCCTGTGCAACGAACTTTTCACCGAGTCTTTCTTTCTTTGCGGAACTTTTCCCAATACTCCGATAAGAGAAAATCTCTTTGGAGGGGTAAAACATCAGTCGTCTTCGCTGCTGTATTCAATTAAAAATGTGATGTAAAGGAATTTGCCACTCTTTTCCCTTCTACAAGTTTTGTTCGCCTTCTGCCTTTCGACGTCTAGCTACCGAAGTCCTGCATCTGCATATAGCTTGCAACTTTTCATTTCTCATCGGGCACAAAAAGGAATTTAATCAATCTTTCACTGTGGACTGTTAATACCAGCTAATCGCCTCCCTTGCGCAGAGAGGAAATAAAGTTCCGAAACATTTGAAATGTTATTTAACGTATTCATCAGTTTTGTATGTATTACTTATAAAAAGTTTATTTTTTTTTTAATTGAAAGGAAAAATAATTAAATGCATTTTGTAAGCCGTATTGATAATTAAATTTACGTCTGACTTGTCTGCCGCTTCGTGATTGTAAACAAAAAAAAATCTCTTGTAAATATTTAAAATGTATGCAAATATTACTGAAGCCGTTAATGAACGACGAAATTCAATTTTATCTATTTAGTTATTCCCTTTATCCGGCCGCATTACATTTCATGAAGTATCAGCCTAACAGTAAATTATTTCAGAGCTGTCCGGAAATAAACTGTCTCTTTTCTCTTTCTATTTCCTCCCCTTTCTCCACTTCACCACTGTACTTACTCCTCGAACATAATCTGTCGGTTTTTAAACAAGAAAAAAATTGTAGCAACAGCAGGGATCTTTGTAATTCGTTCTTTCGAGAGTTTGTCTCAGGATCTAATACTTTGAAGAACTTGCCTGTGAATCCCATAAATCCAAAATGGATAAGGTTCCAAATATATAAAAAAATTATTGAACTGGTCTCTACTGTAATAATTGTGAGAGAGATGGAAACTGGCAGCAATCTTGTTGCAAGCTTTCCTCGATATTTGTTTCCTTTCCAGACAAATTTCATTTACATCAGGAAGGTATTTACATTACGAAGGTATCCTGTTCTAATATCGTCTCCGTTTAACGCTGTAACAAAATATTTATAAATCTATATAATAATGAAGGATGTATATGTAGGTATTGTAATGCCACCATTAATTACGACATTAATTGTGAAATTGAAAATCTAAATTGTTTGAGAAATCCTTTGTAGCGGCAGGAGCTTTTGAAACAACAATAGAAAATCCCGGCTCTGTTCCTTTGTCGGAAGGTCCGTCAAAATGGCGTATGCGCGCTCAAATTGCGAGACAAGAGTGCAGTTTGCAGGAAGGTTTGGTGAAGTAAAGTTCGCAGGGAGATATGGTGAAGTATAATTCTCAAGAAGGTTTGGTGAAGTATAGTTCGCATGGAGATATGGTGAGATACAGTTCACAGAAAGACCTCGTCGAAGTATAACAGTTTTGGAAGGAGAATTCAACAGGGTTGGCAATTAGCAGGACAAAGTAAAACATTCATAAAAGTATAACGTCGAAACCTGCTAAGAAAAAGCAGTTTTTGTGTCCATAGCCGGCCGGAAATAGCAAAAGTTTCGGTTTAAGTCCGGAACAATAAAGACTACCCAATAGACAAATCGCAGAATTCACCTAAGGCGAGCGGTCAACCGATAGATGACGAAAGGAGGATCATCCGAGTTCCAGACGACATATAAAATTTTGGCTTAAAAATTTGGTGTAGAATCTATGAGTTTAGAAGCAGTGTAAAACCCACAATAGTGTTTGGAAAATTAAAGGTACGCTGGAATGCTGGGCAGACGTGAGTAACAATTCACAAAAGAATTAATTATCTAAACGTAATTTAAAGATAGCCATCAGATTTCGTTCTCTTTTTGATTAAAATTGTTAATCAGAGTCAATCTTTTTACTTTTGATTTCGTTCACAATTAAATTTCGTTCCAGTTTAATTGACGAGTAAATTTATTTTTCTTTTAATTGTAATTTGTTGATGATAAGATTATAAATATTATTGAGTTGTCCATTATCAAACCCAGTGAAGACCCTGAGAAATTCAATATTATCAATTTGTAATTGTTTGAGTATTTTCCACAATAAATCTTTTGTTTATT
This sequence comes from Zhengitettix transpicula, assembly GCA_037074705.1. NCBI lineage: Eukaryota > Metazoa > Arthropoda > Insecta > Orthoptera > Tetrigidae > Zhengitettix > Zhengitettix transpicula. Next base: position 231,016,582 of record CM073590.1, on the reverse strand, counting down.
AATTTAATTAACGCCATCCATTTTTGTGTATTACAGTATGTATTTATGTTTATTTTTATACAGATTTAAACGCGTGGACAGTTTTCAACAAAAATTGGTACACATATTATTCAAAACGGTACTGTGTGCCTAGCATAAAGATGGAAAGTAATATATAACTAAAAAATATGATCATTTTATGTTAAATTACTGCGCGCCAACAGACCGGGACGTCACAGCTCATGCGAAAGAGAGCGAGAGAGAGAGAGAGAGAGAGAGAGAGAGAGAGAGAGAGAGACGATACTGCGCAACAACAAAATAGTAACTTATTTCGTAATGAAGTAAAGTAGAAATATTTTTATTGAATAAAGAGCATAATTATATCCAACAACACTCCATCGAATGATAATAAAAAAACAATATGAAATACTTAACGATACTTGCGGAGTTAATTTTCCGTGTCATATTAGTAGTGACTCCAATATGGCGACTATTTGTTTGCATTGTTTGCATAAATTTAAACTTTCTGAGCGTTTGAAGACTGAGGGACAATTATATCCTGCAATCCTCAAGGAGTATATTTAAGAAGAAATTCGGAGGTATGTTTGTTGGGATTGATGCAATAAAATTCATTATATTTTATAACTATTAAATTAATGCACTATCGGGTGAAAAGTGTGTACGGAACTTGGAAAAGTTTAGGTTAAATCACTTCTCGACTAAAGATTAATAGAATTAAATAATTTTTCTGGTTCATATAAATAAGTACCCGGGCAACGCTGAGCACCCAGCTAGTATATAAATAAAACTTTAACCTATAAAAATTGTCCTCAAATTATTTTTTTAAAAAAGGATAAGGTTAAGGAGAATTTCCACGCGACTATCCGACTTCAGAACGTTTCCAGTGGGATGAGAGGAGACAAGAGCTAATAATCTTTTGCGGGCAGAAAAAAATTTCGTTCATGTTTTGAGATTAATACCAATATATTACTATAATTTAGTAATTTTAATTATATATAAATATATTGTAACATGACAATTGGTCGGTGTTAGGCGTCTTGTTATGTTATGTTTGTATCACTGCGTCGCGGTTTTGGCGAACGCGCCTGGAAGTTTCAGTCTCCGTTGGGAGCTCGCAGTGAAAGGATCATAGTCTCCCGACGGGAAATCGTAGGGAACGGTTCAGTTCAAGTCTCCACTTGGGAGATCGTGGTGAGCAGACATGGTAGCTCGCGGATATGTCAGTCTCCGATGGAATCTCGAACCATTCTTCCAAAGTGCAAGAGAAATTAATTAATTATCCGTTTAGGAAGTGTCAGACCGATTAAAGCCACTGTGAATACTGTAAATATCTCATAACTCAAAATTAACAAATTTGTTGAGTTGGTCTGGCGCCTTGTTTGATCAACGAGAGCATCGACAGAACTGAGTTGTCACATGATATCGTCAGAACGTGAATCACATTTTCTTTACAATACATACGAATTCAAATAAATATTTATATTAGTGGTGTTGAGAGATCCTAATTAAAATTTCAGTGACTATAACATGGAAGAAAAACAGCCCATGGCAGTGGAAATTAATTTACAAAATCCCGTTATTGAAATTAAATAATACACGGTAATTTATTATTTACTCCTTCGGACCTTTACTTGTCGATTGATTAGCCCTTGGAACATTATTTTTTTTTTAAAAAAAAGCAATAGATACGGAATATAAGAGTATGTCTCCTATAGAATGTAGACATTACGTGATCATTCACTACTTGAAATATGTCCACGTGGAGGAGGACCAACATCCTGACAGACGATCGTTCTGTAAACCTTTGAAACACCCTTACGCATTCTTATATCTTTTTTAATAATCACTGGCGACTGGTGCACATGTGCTCATGTTGCTACAGCACATAAATAAATTAAGGAACCATTGATTTTTCTTATTTTTAAGAAAGTTTATACTAACTGTTTCTTTAACAGTTGTGAATTTCTGCTTTGATATCGAATACTTTATACTGCCCGCCTTGAGGCACTCGCTCCCACTAATGCAGCCAGGTGACCGTCTTTGTGTTCAATCTTCCTCAGCACAGTATATCTGTTTGTAATGAGAAATGCGCATCCGCAGTATTCCGCCCCCCTCATCAACCCTTTCCACTGCTTTAGTACGGAGGCGAAATCAAATTGAATTTCAACATTTCAGTAATTAAATATCTTATTAAAGCAGTTTGTATTTTAAATACAAAAATTGTATTCGTATATTTACCGTAGTTTTTTTTTTAAAAAAAAAGAAAAATTTAAAAAAATATTTAGGGGCATCTACCACAAGATCCTTTATGTAATACTGTCTTCATGCGTTCCAGAAGTTAACTTTATGTAAAATATGGACGACGGAATTATAAATACAGCATATTAAGGGTATTGACAACACTGTCGCTGTTATTAGTTTGCAAAGTTATTCTCTTTAGTTTGTTTAATGAGCACATAACTTCAAAAACTCAAGAACCGCCTCTGCCCCTGGGTTATCGGCCATCTTACTGGAACGATTCTAGAGTTGTGTGGTCAGTCCGCCAATCATCATTAAATCTCAATTATTTTTATTTATATGGATTTATTATAGGATAACATTCCAGCAATGAAAATAAGCTCTGTTGTTTTCTGTTGCCAGAAAATACTTTTCCGTGTGCGCAACACGCATCGTTTACTTTTGTCATTCAAACACGCAATTTCACGTGACATCTGTGGAAGCGACACTTCAAAATAAGCTACGTTTGTGACGAAATTATTGGCACAGTTCAGCTGCGCAGTTAAACTGAGAGTGTATCAATTCCCTGCAGGTGCATTTCCTCGAGTTGAGGGAGTCATTGTTCACTGCAGGCACGTGTCTCCTCTCTTGTTCGTTTCTGTCTCATTGTCTCTCTGCCCGAGCACGTTCGTCCTAAAAAGTGAAATCCAGTGCAAATAAAACTGACTGCAAACAGGGACAAGGAACAAAGCCTTGGTGGGAGACATCCATAGATAACTTACAAAGATCACGTACAACAGACGATTGCAATACTCGCCGTTATCTAAAGTTACTGGACTCCATATTCTCACCAAACAACACAATTTCAAATTAATCACAATAAAAACATGTTTCATATAAACTATAACCGCAGATTAATAAAAATTAAAACATTAAGTAACATTTCAGAGTGAAATAACTCTTAAATTATAGAAAATCAATTTATTTCTTTACAAATTATTTTAAAATTACAATTCAAAAATACTTAACTAATTAATTAAAACATTTTTCTTTATTTATGGAAATCTCCGTTGTCTTAAAATGCAAAATATTACATCTACATCAGTGCTTTAAATATCGCGGTTTTAGAACAACTTAAGAAAACGTTATTTGAATTCCATTTCATAACTTACGTAAGTAAGGAACAAATTGCGGGGGTTTGCTTACATTACCTCAGAATTCTTGTATTCGTCGGTGGTTTGCGCATTACTCTCCTTCCATATTCGTCCAGTTTCGTAGTTCGAGTGAGCTGCATGACATAAAGTTTTGTCTCTGTTTCACTACGATATGATAGCAAACGTGTTCCCGCACCTGTAGAAACGTCGTCCTTTTCACCCACGTGGTCTTGAAGGTGACGTTGTTTTCGACTAGTTTGACGATAAATTCCCCAACTCTAGGTTTCTGCCGGTCGACACAGTCTTAGAAAACCTTTATTTCGAAATGTCTGGGGGATTTACGATCGTGGGCACACTTTTCATCGGCTTTTAAGTCTACTTGTACTTTTCGTTGGCAAAATTATAAATGAGGTACACGTAGGTGTAACATTCCACCGCTGTGACCATGTAACATTCCAGCAGTTGGAAATGGGAAGTCCAGATAGATCGTTCACCAACCGAGCTATACCTCCGTCAGCTCACCTGGCTACCGATCTAGAGGATAAAGGAAGAATTAAGAACAGGAAATAGGAAAGTCGGTAACGTGAGGGTTCGGGTTCAACTAATTGAACCTAGGCGTAGTGGTTGGTGTTTCGCTGCACTTCAGTCAAATAAGAGTTGATGAAGAATAAAGAGATTTAATAGTTAGAAATAAAATAAAGTAAGACAAACTGGCGGATAGCACCAGGAGCCACCGACCCGTCTAGAGGTTGGATCACGACTGTCGTTCCCAAGAAGCTCTGAACAATTCGAAGACTCCTTTCCCCCTCCCTGATGATTTTAAGTCTCCAATGAGAAGAACTCTTACAGGGTGGAAGATTTCTGCTGCCGTGTGCATGTCTGCATAAGGTACTTAAAATTCTGACTTCTAGACGCAGCGTTATCACAGCTGCCTAGGCGGTAGGGGTGAAGATTTATGTTGTTGTTGTGTTTAGTTACTCGCTATATCTAAAGTGATGTCTTTAACTGCATCAGCGTTCTTGCAGCTGCGCCCTCTTAGGTCCGCTATGCTGAAGAGACGTTATGATAAGAGGGCACGTGTAGACTATTATATTACAATGGTATCAGATAATAGGCAACAGATGGAAACCAAAAGACTGGAAACGTCACATAAAGTTAAACAGCGCTTGTTTTAATTTATAAAATGTATATTATTTACATATATAACATCAATCACGTTTTGTTAACCTTCGTGTTGTATGGTGTTGATATTTGTGATTCATCTTATTGACCCGTTTTGACACATACCAGCCATCATAGAAGTTTGCCGAAGTTAGGCGCTGTTAGCCCACTATGGTACTAAACTCGGAGGTTTTCGGTGCATCAGTAGACTCGAAGTCTGGTCTGCCGTCCGCCAATCAGTCAAGCAACCACATTCTGCACAACTATAGGAAGCCACCAATTCACGTCCACCCGGAATCGTCACTTTTTCTGGAGCTTGTCAGTAACAAGGACAGAACCGTCTTCCGATTATCGGCGTTCTCCTCCGCTTCAACGACCTCATCTTTAAGGGACCATTGAGAAGATGATACTCGTACGGTTGGTGGTGATTATCCGTGACAGTTGGTGCTCGGATGTGATAAATTGTTGCATCACACTGCGTTAAAATAATATTAGCTGCTGACTAGCCAGAACGAGTTCCGGGCGTTCGGGTCCGCAGATTTCACGTATTTATTTAATAAACTTTTGTACATAAAAAATAATGCAAAAAAGATCCAGTTTGGTGTCGATTCCGGGGTTATAGGAGTCGCGGAGTTTAATTCTCCCATTAACAACGGCGGTTAATGGAATTTTATGTTCCTCTTCGTGGAGGTGGACTACTTTTGACCCATTTAAAGGTACCCGGTGTATTTATGAGGTTCTTAGGACACCAGCCAGATTTTATCCTCCCTGTGTAGAAAAACATTAATTTTTTTACTCGTTTAAGGTACCGGAAAATATTTTAGGTATTATTAACTTAGTGTGTATTTTTTACTTTTAATTCGCTGTGATTTTAGACACACTTCTTATATGTTGTGGGAGAATTCCCGAGTCATTGAAGAACCGTCAGTCGTCATCCTATTTACAGTTAGCTGCCGAGGGGTTAGGTCGGGGAGGAGAGCATAAATGGGTAAATGTTCCCAACAATGACGTTATTGATAAAATGAAATGTTCACCGAGCTGTTAGTGCCGAATCAATTCCTCCTCTGTGAATCCTTTAAATAAATACCCGGGATACGCCGGGCACTCAGATAGTATGTATATAATTTCAAATTCTAAGCAATTGATTTAATGAAACCCTATGTATTTTATAAAAAAATTAACCCGCATCGTGGGTGTAAATATTCCTGAATAAAGTTATTCATTTATTCTACTTTTCTACTGTACCCCTAATTTTTAACATTTGAGTAATAATTAACTCTACTTGTTTAGTTTTCTTCTCCGAACACTTTAAAATATATTCCACATTAATACTTGAAATCGTGGCATTCCAATCTTCACAACACAAGCTAACTATTATCAACTATCAGCTTTCTCTGTTACAATGATGTATTGTGCAGTTCTAACCTACGTTTCATGCATTCTTGCAATTAAAACTACATGGAACGTTAACTGATATTAATTTACTCGATGTATCTTTCTATACTCTAAGAAAATAATTGAATGCAAAGCACGTAAACTAATATTTTCAGATACTGAAAACAATAATATAGACTTTTTAAAAAATCGTCGCGAATAATACTCAAGCTCCTTCCCAACACATTCTTCAAATGGTTTAAAATAAAAATCTCGTGAAAATTAGTAACATTGTGACTTTAAAATGAATCGAGAGGAAATTTTCCGCAAATCAAACCTGATAATCACTAATCTACTGTAAACTAAACACTTTCTCTCTGCATACTTTGAGGCGAATTTCGTGTCCCAGTAAACGCCAATAACGTGACAGCGCGGAGAACTGATTGCAGTAGCATCCCTGGGCAGAGAGGTTCCGCTGCATGAACCAGAGTAATCCTACTTCCAGAACAACGATTTGCCAGATTGCCTTTGATCAGAACATGTTCCGTAACCCACGGATACAACATGATACGTTCAGCAATTACTAAAATACGAGCTATCGATACATATTAAATAATTAAATCATGATTGTTTCTATAAATGCTTTGGACACAATTTCTTCTTTCTCAGCAGCAAAACACAGATACGTGGATAAAATACATTCAATCTAATTTATAAAAAAATTAATTAATTTGTAAAAACTCTTACTACAAAATAACAAAATAACCGATTAAGTATATACAATATAAGAACATAAATCCTACTAAAAACATGCCAAACTTTTTTTATTCAAATCCATATACACTAATCAATAACAAAATTATAATCGTTTCATTCATTCCATTGTATATATCAAAAAATTACATAATATATTAATTTTAATAGAAAATAAAGGAAAAAAAGAATCAACATCCAACAGAAAATAGGTTAATCATAAATACTCTTCACTGTACGAATCAAATGCCTTCTTAGCTCAGTGGCAGAGCACTGGTCTTGTAAACCAGGGGTCGTGAGTTCAATTCTCACAGGGGGCAAAATTTAATTTTAAATTCCAAGAAATAGAGAAAACAGGTTATTCATAAAACTTTTAATTGCAAGAAACAAATGCCTTCTTAGCTCAGTGGCAGAGCACTGGTCTTGTAAACCAGGGGTCGTGAGTTCAATTCTCACAGGGGGCAAAATTTAATTTTAGATTCTAAGAAATAGAGAAAACAGGTTAAAAATAAAACTTTTAATTATAAGAAACAAATGCCTCCTTAGCTCAGTGGCAGAGCACTGGTCTTGTAAACCAGGGGTCGTGAGTTCAATTCTCACAGGGGGCAAAATTTAATTTTAGATTCTAAGAAATAGAGAAAACAGGTTAAAAATAAAACTTTTAATTATAAGAAACAAATGCCTCCTTAGCTCAGTTGCGGAGCACTGGTCTTGTAAACCAGGGGTCGTGAGTTCAATTCTCACAGGAGGCAAAATTTAATTTTTAATTTTAAGAAATAGAGAAAACAGGTTAAAAATAAAACTTTTAATTGCAAGAAACAAATGCCTTCTTAGCTCAGTGGCAGAGCACTGGTCTTGTAAACCAGGGGTCGTGAGTTCAATTCTCACAGGGGGCAAAATTTAATTTTAAATTCCAAGAAATAGAGAAAACAGGTTATTCATAAAACTTTTAATTGCAAGAAACAAATGCCTTCTTAGCTCAGTGGCAGAGCACTGGTCTTGTAAACCAGGGGTCGTGAGTTCGATTCTCACAGGGGGCAAAATTTAATTTTTAATTTTAAGAAATAGAGAAAACAGGTTAAAAATAAAACTTTTTATTACAAAAAACAAATGCCTTCTTAGCTCAGTGGCACAGCACTGGTCTTGTAAACCAGGGGTCGTCAGTTCGATTCTCACAGTAGGCAATATTTAAATTTTAATTTTAAGAAATAGAGAAAACAGGTTAAAAATAAAACTTTTAATTGCAAGAAACAAATGCCTTCTTAGCTCAGTGGCAGAGCACTGGTCTTGTAAACCAGGGGTCGTGAGTTCAATTCTCACCGGGGGCAAAATTTAATTTTAAATTCCATGAAATAGAGAAAACAGGTTATTCATAAAACTTTTAATTGCAAGAAACAAATGCCTTCTTAGCTCAGTGGCGGAGCACTGGTCTTGTAAACCAGGGGTCGTGAGTTCAAAGCTCACAGGGGGCAAAATTTAATTTTAAATTCTAAGAAATAGAGAAAACAGGTTATTCATAAAACTTTTAATTGCAAGAAACAAATGCCTTCTTAGCTCAGTGGCGGAGCACTGGTCTTGTAAACCAGGGGTCGTGAGTTCAATGCTCACAGGGGGTAAATTTAATTTTTAATTTTAAGAAATAGAGAAAACAGGTTAAAAATAAAACTTTTTATTACAAGAAACAAATGCCTTCTTAGCTCAGTGGCGGAGCACTGGTCTTGTCAACCAGGGGTCGTGAGTTCAATTCTCACAGGAGGCAAAATTTAATTTAAATTTTAAGAAATAGAGAAAACACGTTTAAAATAAAACTTTTGATTTTAAGAAACAAATGCCTTCTTAGCTCAGTGGCAGAGCACTGGTCTTGTAAACCAGGTGTCGTGAGTTCAATTCTCACAGGGGGCAAAATTTAAATTTTAAGAAAGAGAAAAAAAGAGGTTAATCATAAAACTTTTAATTAGACGAAACAAATGCCTTCTTAGCTCAGTGGCAGAGCACTGGTCTTGTAAACCAGGGGTCGTGAGTTCAATTCTGACAGGGGGCAAAATTTAATTTTAAATTCTAAGAAATAGAGAAAACAGGTTAAAAATAAAACTTTTAATTATAAGAAACAAATGCCTTATTAGCTCAGTGGCGGAGAACTGGTCTTGTAAACCAGGGGTCGTGAGTTCAATTCTCACAGGGGGCAAAATTTAATTTTAAATTCTAAGAAATAGAGAAAACAGGTTAAAAATAAAACTTTTAATTATAAGAAACAAATGCCTCCTTAGCTCAGAGGCGGAGCACTGGTCTTATAAACCAGGGGTCGGGAGTTCAATTCTCACAGGTTGCAAAATTTAATTTTTAATTTTAAGAAATAGAGAAAACAGGTTAAAAATAAAACTTTTTATTACAAGAAACAAATGCCTTCTTAGCTCAGTGGCGGAGCACTGGTCTTGTATACCAGGGGTCGTGAGTTCAATTCTCACAGGGGGCAAAATTTAATTTTAAATTATAAGAAATAGAGAAAACAGGTTAAAAATAAAACTTTTAATTGCAAGAAACAAATGCCTTCTTAGCTCAGTGGCAGAGCACTGGTCTTGTAAACCAGGGGTCGTGAGTTCAATTCTCACAGGGGGAAAAATTTAATTTTAAATTATAAGAAATAGAGAAAACAGGTTAAAAATAAAACTTTTAATTGCAAGAAACAAATGCCTTCTTAGCTGAGTGGCAGAGCACTGGTCTTGTAAACCAGGGGTCGTGAGTTCAATTCTCACAGGGGGCAAAATTTAATTTTAAATTCTAAAAAATAGAGAAAACAGGTTATTCATAAAACTTTTAATTGCAAGAAACAAATGCCTTCTTAGCTCAGTGGCGGAGCACTGGTCTTGTAAACCAGGGGTCGTGAGTTCAATTCTCACAGGTTGCAAAATTTAATTTTTAATTTTAAGAAATAGAGAAAACAGGTTAAAAATAAAACTTTTTATTACAAGAAACAAATGCCTTCTTAGCTCAGTGGCGGAGCACTGGTCTTGTATACCAGGGGTCGTGGCTTCAATTCTCACAGGTTGCAAAATTTAATTTTTAATTTTAAGAAATAGAGAAAACAGGTTAAAAATAAAACTTTTTATTACAAGAAACAAATGCCTTCTTAGCTCAGTGGCGGAGCACTGGTCTTGTATACCAGGGGTCGTGAGTTCAATTCTCACAGGGGGCAAAATTTAATTTTAAATTCTAAAAAATAGAGAAAACAGGTTATTCATAGAACTTTTAATTGCAAGAAACAAATGCCTTCTTAGCTCAGTGGCGGAGCACTGGTCTTGTAAACCAGGGGTCGTAAGTTCAATGCTCACAGGGGGTAAATTTAATTTTTAATTTTAAGAAATAGAGAAAACAGGTTAAAAATAAAACTTTTTATTACAAGAAACAAATGCCTTCTTAGCTCAGTGGCGGAGCACTGGTCTTGTATACCAGGGGTCGTGAGTTCAATTCTCACAGGTTGCAAAATTTAATTTTTAATTTTAAGAAATAGAGAAAACAGGTTAAAAATAAAACTTTTTATTACAAGAAACAAATGCCTTCTTAGCTCAGTGGCAGAGCACTGGTCTTGTAAACCAGGGGTCGTGAGTTCAATTCTCACAGGGGGCAAAATTTAATTTTAAATTCCAAGAAATAGAGAAAACAGGTTATTCATAAAACTTTTAATTGCAAGAAACAAATGCCTTCTTAGCTCAGTGGCAGAGCACTGGTCTTGTAAACCAGGGGTCGTGAGTTCAATTCTCACAGGGGGCAAAATTTAATTTTAAATTATAAGAAATAGAGAAAACAGGTTAAAAATAAAACTTTTAATTGCAAGAAACAAATGCCTTCTTAGCTCAGTGGCGGAGCACTGGTCTTGTAAACCAGGGGTCGTAAGTTCAATGCTCACAGGGGGTAAATTTAATTTTTAATTTTAAGAAATAGAGAAAACAGGTTAAAAATAAAACTTTTTATTACAAGAAACAAATGCCTTCTTAGCTCAGTGGCGGAGCACTGGTCTTGTATACCAGGGGTCGTGAGTTCAATTCTCACAGGTTGCAAAATTTAATTTTTAATTTTAAGAAATAGAGAAAACAGGTTAAAAATAAAACTTTTTATTACAAGAAACAAATGCCTTCTTAGCTCAGTGGCGGAGCACTGGTCTTGTATACCAGGGGTCGTGAGTTCAATTCTCACAGGTTGCAAAATTTAATTTTTAATTTTAAGAAATAGAGAAAACAGGTTAAAAATAAAACTTTTTATTACAAGAAACAAATGCCTTCTTAGCTCAGTGGCGGAGCACTGGTCTTGTATACCAGGGGTCGTGAGTTCAATTCTCACAGGTTGCAAAATTTAATTTTTAATTTTAAGAAATAGAGAAAACAGGTTAAAAATAAAACTTTTTATTACAAGAAACAAATGCCTTCTTAGCTCAGTGGCGGAGCACTGGTCTTGTAAACCAGGGGTCGTGAGTACAATTCTCACAGGGGGCAAAATTTAATTTTAAATTCCAAGAAATAGAGAAAACAGGTTATTCATAAAACTTTTAATTGCAAGAAACAAATGCCTTCTTAGCTCAGTGGCAGAGCACTGGTCTTGTAAACCAGGGGTCGTGAGTTCAATTCTCACAGGGGGCAAAATTTAATTTTAAATTATAAGAAATAGAGAAAACAGGTTAAAAATAAAACTTTTAATTGCAAGAAACAAATGCCTTCTTAGCTCAGTGGCAGAGCACTGGTCTTGTAAACCAGGGGTCGTGAGTTCAATTCTCACAGGGGGCAAAATTTAATTTTAAATTATAAGAAATAGAGAAAACAGGTTAAAAATAAAACTTTTAATTGCAAGAAACAAATGCCTTCTTGGCTGAGTGGCAGAGCACTGGTCTTGTAAACCAGGGGTCGTGATTTCAATTCTCACAGGGGGCAAAATTTAATTTTAAATTCCAAGAAATAGAGAAAACAGGTTAAAAATAAAACTTTTAATTGCAAGAAACAAATGCCTTCTTAGCTCAGTGGCGGAGCACTGGTCTTGTAAACCAGGGGTCGTGAGTTCAATTCTCACAGGGGGCAAAATTTAATTTTTAATTTTAAGAAATAGAGAAAACAGGTTAAAAATAAAACTTTTAATTGCAAGAAACAAATGCCTTCTTAGCTCAGTGGCAGAGCACTGGTCTTGTAAACCAGGGGTCGTGAGTTCAATTCTCACAGGGGGCAAAATTTAATTTTAAATTATAAGAAATAGAGAAAACAGGTTAAAAATAAAACTTTTAATTGCAAGAACCAAATGCCTTCTTAGCTCAGTGGCAGAGCACTGGTCTTGTAAACCAGGGGTCGTGAGTTCAATTCTCACAGGGGGCAAAATTTAATTTTAAATTCCAAGAAATAGAGAAAACAGGTTAAAAATAAAACTTTTTATTACAAGAAACAAATGCCTCCTTAGCTCAGTGGTGGAGCACTGGTCTTGTAAACCAGGGGTCGTGAGTTCAATTCTCACAGGCGGCAAAATTTAATTTTAAATTCCAAGAAATAGAGAAGTCAGGTTAAAAAGAAAACTTTTAATTGCAAGAAACAAATGCCTTCTTAGCTCAGTGGCAGAGCACTGGTCTTGTAAACCAGGGGTCGTGAGTTCAATTCTGGCAGGGGGCAAAATTTAATTTTAAATTCTAAGAAATAGAGAAAAGAGGTTAAAAATAAAACTTTTTATTACAAGAAACAAATGCCTCCTTAGCTCAGTGGCGGAGCACTGGTCTTGTAAACCAGGGGTCGTGAGTTCAATTCTCACAGGCGGCAAAATTTAATTTTAAATTCCAAGAAATAGAGAAAACAGGTTAAAAAGAAAACTTTTAATTGCAAGAAACAAATGCCTTCTTAGCTCAGTGGCAGAGCACTGGTCTTGTAAACCAGGGGTCGTGAGTTCAATTCTGGCAGGGGGCAAAATTTAATTTTAAATTCTAAGAAATAGAGAAAAGAGGTTAAAAATAAAACTTTTTATTACAAGAAACAAATGCCTCCTTAGCTCAGTGGCGGAGCACTGGTCTTGTAAACCAGGGGTCGTGAGTTCAATTCTCACAGGCGGCAAAATTTAATTTTAAATTCCAAGAAATAGAGAAAACAGGTTAAAAAGAAAACTTTTAATTGCAAGAAACAAATGCCTTCTTAGCTCAGTGGCAGAGCACTGGTCTTGTAAACCAGGGGTCGTGAGTTCAATTCTGGCAGGGGGCAAAATTTAATTTTAAATTCTAAGAAATAGAGAAAAGAGGTTGAAAAATAAAACTTTTTATTACAAGAAACAAATGCCTCCTTAGCTCAGTGGCGGAGCACTGGTCTTGTAAACCAGGGGTCGTGAGTTCAATTCTCACAGGGGGCAAAATTTAATTTTAAATTCTAAGAAATAGAGAAAACAGGTTAAAAATAAAACTTTTAATTGTAAGAAACAAATGCCTCCTTAGCTCAATGGCGGAGCACTGGTCTTGTAAACGAGGCGTCGTGAGTTTTGTTCTCATAGAGGGCAAATTTAAATTAATAATTTTTATAAGTTATACTAAAAATATAGAAATAAAGTTATATTTTTATATATTATATTTAATGCGCAATAGGTATGTAATGGTCTACAACACTCTTTCTATGCGGAGTTGCCTTCGAATTCTGTAATAGGGTGATATTATACACTAAAAAACATCTGGAGAGAAACTGTTAATTTGATCTATTGCCAAAATTAATGTAATGAAGTATTTTAATTTTACCGGCGGTTTTCCTGTCGCGAATTGACTGACGGTTTGAAGAATTGACTGTTGCCATTGCGTTTGGACGCACAACACCTCAGCAAAGTACACGTAATCGAATTGACATTGTCATAATAATTAGAATGAGTGCATTCATTCCTTACCCCTCCTTCTTCATTCATCCATCCTACGTATGTCCCTCCACGGGTCTGTGGTTTCGTATTTGGACGTGAGATCGTGTGGCAATGTGCGATATTGTGCCACAGGACGTCAGAATCGAGAGGGAGGTATTCTCACTCGATAAGAAGCCGTCACGTCATTTTCTAGCCATTAATATTATACTTTGCACTGTAATTTTTCTTACTCCAAACGAAAGCCTAGGCAAAAATAAATATAATTTTCCACCACATGCCAATTCTCTAATATTGAGACACTGTAATTAATTTTCTGGCTGTTCACTTTACAGTTGTTTTAACGTTCTAATTATAATTGGATTTTGTTATTAATTATATATTTTAGCAATTTCATTTATGTAAATAATTTTAAAAAAATTGTTTCTTTTCATATTGGCGGCGTAACTCTGAGGCCAAGGCATTGTGAGTGACTGTATTGTTCCGGAGCCGATAATGCTTTGGTACAAGCTTCTAAACACAACTCACACACACACTCGTCTTTTGGTTCATGAAATACTTTGTTTAAGCACACTTTATGGTGAAAGCCATGGACCGCCAGTCTCGTCTTCGTGTGGCGTAGTTCATGGTTGGCTTCCATCCATGTCCTGTCCTGCATAGCAGATGTTGCATAGAAGTCCTCCGGTACGTGTCGTTTCCTCTCATACAGATCCTGTAAAAGCTGTCTGAAGCTGGAACCAGCTGGTAGTATGAGATCATATCTTAAATCCTCTATTAGGAAGGTCTCCCTGGTAAGCTCGTACACTAGCCTCGATCTTGAATTTTGTGGAAGTCCTAAAATTCTTTTCAGGTATCTAGCCTTTAGCCGCTCCAGTTCTTCCAGTTGTCTGTACGTGAGAAGCTTGTGAAAGATATCATATTGTAAAATGTAGGAATAGACGTAAATCTATAGTAGCTTAAAGCAAGGAAAGGTTGTAATGTAATGCACGGCATGTGTGCGCTTACAATCTATCTATATAATAAAAAAGGATGTATATTTGTATGTATGTATGTATGTATTTACGTTGTTCTTTATACAAATTTTATCGCGTGGACAGAATGCAACAAAAATTGGTACACATATTCTTCAAAATACGAGAAACGGTACTGTGAGGGTGAGAAACGCCTAGCATACATGTGGAAAGAATTATAATTAAAAACCGTGATCATTAAATATTAAATTACTGCGCGCCAAGAGACAATGACGTCACGCTAGAGAAAGACGTTACTACGCAACGAACAAAGGAAATATTTCCTTTATTAGGAATGAAATAAAGCAGAAATATTTTATACAGCAATACTCCATCGAATGGTAATGAAGAAGAATACGAATTACTTTACCATCCTTGCGGAAAATGTAAGTTAATTTTCGCGCTATATTAGTTGTGAGTCTAGCTAACAATTTCATCAATGTAATATTTCGTAATGTATTAAGACTGAGTGACAATTATATCCTGAAATACTCAAGGAATATATTTAAGTATTCAATTAAATACTTTTTCGAGTTTATATAAATAAGTACACGAGCAACGCCGGGCACCCAGCTAGTATATTATATATAATTGTCAAAACAGCGTATATAGACGCTCAGGACTCTAGCGGAGCTCAGTAGTTGCCAGTTCTCATTTTCTAGTATTTCGAGCAGAGTTTGTCAGAGCAAAGTGTGTTTGAGAGCTGAATGTTGTGAGTTTCAACGTGGTTGTCAAGTTTGTAGCGAGAGATCTATAAAGTGAAACAATTAGCGTGGTCACTCATTCAGAGAGAGCAGAATGCGAACAATAAAAAAGAATTAGTCAGCGAGCGAGTGAGCGGTGTATTCAAAAATCAGAAAGACATCGACAGTGTTCCAAAGTGGATGCAATCGATAAGAAAGTCGAATCGGTGAAAATGGCTTGTTAGTGAAAAGTGGTGTAAATAAAAAGAAAACTAATTAAAAAGCAAATCGCGTGTGCGTAAGCTTCAGAATACCAGACAGAAAGCTACGTAATTCAAACAAATTTTAATCTGTAAACCTTATATGAAAATATCACTTGCCGTCAGATTAATAGAATTATATAAGCAATAGTTGGGGGGTTTTTTATTGTAAACTAGCTGGGAGCCCGGCGTTGCCCGTGTACTTATTTATATAAGCCAGAAAAGTATTTAATTCTCCATTAATCTTTAGTCAATAAATTATTTTACTTACGTATGCAGAAAGAGTGGTAATTTCATCAACACTCCATCCCCGGTGCTATAAAATACTTAAATAACTCATTGCGTACTGCAGGATATAATTGTCCCTCAGTCTTCAGATATTACGAATGATTAAATTGATGAAATTGTTCGCGAAATTCACAATGTAAACAAATGGTCGCCATATTGGAGTCACTTAATATGGCAAGAAAATTAACATACATTTTCCGCATAGATCGTTAATTATTCGTATTGTTTTATTATTATTATTATTATTTATGCCATGGAGAATTACTGGATAAAATTATAATTTTATCCAATGGAAATATTTCTGCTTTATTGCATTACCGAAAAGTGAACTATTTGCTTTGTTCGTTGCGTAGTAACGTCTCTCTTTGTCCATTGACGTCATGATCTCTTGACGCGCATTAATTTAACACAAAATTATCACGTTTATCAATTATAATTCTTTACACCTTTATGCTACGGGTTTCTCATCCCCACAGTACTGTTTCTCATGTCTTGAAGAATATGTGCACCAATTTTTGTTGCATTCTGTCCACGCGATAAAATTTGTATAAAGAACAACGTAAATACATACATACATACAAATATACATCCTTTTTTATTATATAGATAAAAATTCATTTTTCTACTATCTTTATTAGCGGACCGATAGGAGACCCTGAAATTGAGTTCTCACGAAAGCCGAGGCATAATATTAAAATGTAAATTCAGCGAAGCCTTAATTTTGTTAAATAAATAATTTTTTTGATCTTTTTAAATGTCTACATTAATTTCTACTTCCTTCATTTTCCCCTTCAATAAAATACTACAAAATTTGGCACTCCAACGTAGGGATTGTAATTTTAACTATATTAGAAATTTCCTTTTTTTATATATTACATAAATTTGCCCCCAACGTGCTGGACGTATATATTCCGTACACATAAACATATGACAATTTCCTTTATTTGACAAAATCATCTTAAATAGCTCGTTTAATGGTGTTAAATGATCAAAACTTTAACAATAATAGCAAAGTTTATTAAATACAATATGCCTTTAATTTTTTATTAACATTTAGCATTTCATACTTTTACGTAATAAAACAATCATAGCATGGCTTTATTTATTTTGTTCTTTGATCGTCTTATTTGTCATTAAATAATTATAAGCGAATATTAAATAGTATGGATACACTCTAAATATTAAACTGCACTCTTAGTAATGCCAAGTTCGTTTTCTGTGTGTTAAATTGGTTTTTAATAGAACTTAATGCTATTAATTAATATGTATTTATCATACTGTATTCTTAATTATATTTTACAGCAAAAAAATATGTGTTCTAAATTAGCAAAATCATAGTTTAAAGTACCTGTTTGTAATTTAATTTATGACGCGTCCTATTTTCTCAAACAACGACTAATAAAAAATAAATGCAATAAAATCAATTAGTTAATCATTTAAGACCCATATATATAGCATTATATATTAACTCCTTTTTTTGTATTGCGTTGCAAAAGTTGTTTTATTTCAATATATTAAAATTGTATAAAACTGAATTGGTTGACTGTAAATAACTCATAAAATTTATGATTATACACATATATCAACATGTAAATGTCAATATTCCCACTTTTTTTAAAAAAAAACAGGCACAAGGTATAGCAACTCTTTTTGGAAAACAAAACTCCAATTTTCCCTGAATAAATATAAAATCCGATTTAGCTGCAATTTGTCATTAATTAGATCATTAAATAGCCAAATAACAAACAAAAATACCACACAACGTTCCTGCAGTCCTTGTTGCTTTCGCGAGGTAAAGGTAAAAGAAGAGCCGTAAGGACGAACCGCAGCTCACCTGACGAAAGCAACAAGGACTGCAGAAACGTTGTGTAGTATTTATTTAGCACTTATTTTGTCTATTTATTTATCTAATTAGTATACTTTTAAGACAGACGTTTTATATGCCAATTGTGTGGTAAGGTTATTTTGTGGTAAAGTTGTTTATTGAGACTCTAGATTTCATAAACAATTACTATTTATTTATCACTAATTTTGTTTGATACAAATTTACTTGAATTTAATAACAGATTATTAAGGTGATTCACAAATTAATTACGCCAAATTACTAACAATTCACACACATACACACACACAGTCCTACACAAAGTGCGAACTGCAAAATAAGAAAATCTCAGGGTGGAATTGCGTAACAAACTAGAATGAAATAACAAGTGATATTTTAGGCGTGCAATTAAAGACAACCCGCGGGATTCCCTTCCGTAACCAAAGTTTAACAGCTGGAAACGGCGAACAGCATCCCTTCTTCCTTTCCCTCCTATAGAAAATCCTTCCTCGTCTAATCAGTTGTAGCATCCGGTTTCCTTTGTAATCTCGTCGCCATTCGTCGCCTTCAGAGCTTATTTGATCTTAATTGTCAACCATCTGGACGAGCATAGCAACAAACTCTCTCTGCATCCAGACGCACCTTCCCCAACCGTCCAGTCCGTTTTACAAACAGCTTCCTTGCTGTCCTCAACAGGGCTTGACCCTATTCAGCTCCTCTCTGACCTCCCGCTGCGCAGTCGAGACCAAAAAAAACTGTCCTTCCCCAGAATCCGCAGCGCTTTTGTTTACGAAAGCAAATTCTTGATCCCTCTTTTCGCACTTTGTATCTGGAGTTAATGCAAATACGTAAAAATTTATCCAACAAAAATTATAAATGAGGTACACGATCACACCACAACTGCAATTTGACATTATTCAGACAGAAATTAAATATTCGTGACCTTAGCTTGACGACAATGAATCCTGCTACATGAAACAATTATTTTTTATTTTGGGAAAATAACAAGAATTTTTATTGTTAAAAATATTTACACGACTTCCTGGCTTTTGTTTAAAAGAAATGGGAGTTCTTCCTTGACAGCCTTTCACTCTTATAGAAACGTAAAGAGATTGTTTTCTTTTTTAAAAAAAAATAAATCATAACACCAAATTTACGTAAATGTTTATCTATGAAGCATATTTCAGTATTGGTAACTGTTATTACGTGTGATGACAATTTAAGTGAAAAATAGATCCACCTTGAACTTGTGTTTCTCTCCCGAGGAGGTTAATTCATCACACATTTTTCATCCAGTCTCTGTGACTTTTGATTGTATTCGAATAAGCAATCATATTAACATAAAATATTCGATTGGACAATCTATCTAATAAATAAAATTGTCTGTATGTATGTGTATGTTCCGCATACAAATCTACACCCGTCGACCATATTTCGTACACGAGTTCCTTTTAAACCGAAAACAAACGCTTGGGGGTGTGAGACACGTCTACCATCCCCAGGGGCGGGGGTAGAAATTTTCAAACACGTTAAAACGGCCGATATATTCGTCGAAAGAAACTAATTCGGGGTCACTAAGATAGATAGCGCTTCTCCACATATTTTTTTTGTATAATTTCAACCCCTGTCGGCACCTTTGGGGTGAGGGAGGTGAGGCGTTACTTAAAAATAACGCAAAAACAACCGAGATTCAAGTCAAATCCAGGGCTATGGATGTCGCTGAGATTATTTATGACAACCAGAGCAACGCCGGACACCCAGGTAGTAATCAGATAAAATAGCCAAATGACAAACAAGATGAAGTAATCATTTAAATACCACACACCGTTGCTGGAAACTTTTTTGAGTTCGTCGGTTGGATTTTGTGGTAGTGTCACTCACGGTTCTTACGTTTTTAATCACCTGACGAAAGGAACAAAGTTTTCGGAAACGTTCTGTAGTATTTCTATCATCACTCCATTTTGTCTGTCATTTGGCAATTTTATTTCATTTTTTTAGGGCAACAGGCTACATGAGGGTGATCCACATTGGGCAACTCTCCTTTAATAGCGTAGGAAGGGATTTGAAAGGGGGAATGCGGAAGGGTAGAGGAAGGTAGCCAATGGTTACTAGGGTGCCCGGGCTATGGTTTAAGGACCCTACCCGGCATTCGCCTAAAGAAATGCAGGGAAAACCCTAGAAAAACCTGCATCGGGTAGGTCGGGCATTGGGTACTATACCCAAAGGTAGCCCCTTCGTATCTCTCCTAAAAGGTTCTGCCTGTGAGCGGTCTTTTACAGACTGACGAAGATTAAATCCCTTCCTATGCTATCAAAGGGGAGTTGCCCAAAGTGGATTACCCTCATGTAACCTGTTGCCCTAAAAAAATATTAAAAAAATTGACTGCAATTAAGAATACGCTTGGAGGCGGCTACGATTAAATACACAATTTTATATCTTGTTTTAAAATTAAATTAGGCTCTTGTGAAGGAAACAATAAAAAACAGAAAATTATTATTTTAAAAACCGTCAACTCACTCTAATAACGCCATATAATCATTTGTATTATATTTAAAACAGATATATTTTCATTTCTATTCCATAGGACAGTTTGCAAAATTTGAAAGTTCGTTTTTCTTTAATATATCGTGTTTCAGTTAATATCAGCTTTTTAATATGTTGAAAGTCTTTATTTCACGTCTGTTATTAAAAAAATAAAGTGTCTGTAAAAGGTCATTAACTGATTTATTATTTTTAATATGTTATTGTATTTTGATCATTTATCATTTCCATTAAACTTCGTGTCGACAGTTATAGGTAAGGTAAAAACCTCATTGTGTATTTATATATTAATTATACATAAATAATTAGTAGGAACGAGCCGACAAATTTGGGGGAAAAAATAAGCTATGCGTTGAAATGTTGATGAATCGCCATTTTGAAAGAAGTGGTGCTCCCAACGGAAAGTTTCCACTCAACCATCTGTCATGAGTAATAGGCGAGGTGCAAACAATGTAATGAGAAGCCACTGCAACATAAAACTTCGATAATGGGCACAATCCAATAACTTAAC
This sequence comes from Zhengitettix transpicula, assembly GCA_037074705.1. NCBI lineage: Eukaryota > Metazoa > Arthropoda > Insecta > Orthoptera > Tetrigidae > Zhengitettix > Zhengitettix transpicula. The sequence goes on along the minus strand of CM073590.1, from coordinate 230,995,962 downwards.
TCGGTTTATAAGGTCCACTAATGGCGCTTATTACAGCGATTGCTGTAAGGACAGAAATTATATGTAATTAATATCGTCCTTCCGTCTCACGAGTATCCTGCTAAGGAAACAAGGCAATGGGCGAAATTATGGGAAAAGTATTATTAACACTGGAAATTTTAATCTCCCAAAAATTGTCATTTTAGCAGATTAAATGAAAGCAACAAAATTCACGTCCTAACAAGAAAATAAAGTGTGTTCCTTATTTGTCCGATTGGATTGACACGCACGTTTCTTCTTATCCTGGTTCTTGAAAGAACCAACGTTAATTATCCAGTTTTTTTCTCTCTCTCTACCTTCGATGATCATTTTCCAAAACACTGAGCAACACCTTTTTCTCGATTATCAATGGTTTTTTCTTTGTTGTATTTATCCATAGTAATCTTTCTCTGTTATAACATCTTTTTCATTTCATGTTTACGCCTTCTCTATGTCTGTAAATGTTGTCATTAAATCTTTCCTGAATTCTCTTAAACAATGACTTAAAGGTTACTGAAGACCAGATGGAGAGACGAGGTACAAAGTGATATTAGAAAGTGGACGTCTAAGGTCCAGAAAAGAAATGAGTGGAGACACGTTGCGGATCAGGCCAAGACATCACAGAAGTTGTCATAGCACCTTAAAAGAAGAAGAATAACTTAAAGGCTAGTATATACTACATAAATGCAGTCATGTCTCCTACTAACTGTAATTGTAGTTACCACTTTTCATATTACGAGTCATGTGTGGTTTATTCAGTAATCTTCTGAACAACTATCAACATATCAATCTGCTTCAGTCACTCAAGGTGTATATAACCAAGAATGGATCAAATCTATTCTCAGTTGCTTCGTACGCAACTTATGACAAAATGTATACCAATACTGGCTCTAGTAGTCTACCTCCCACACCTAAAACAAATTTTCATGCAGTACTGTAATGTACACTGGAGAAATGTGGTATGACTAAGTGAATGTATGTAAATCCATACACTCAATCTAATACACACTAGAGAATTGACAAAAATAATTCAGCTCTGTCAATCTTAACTTATAATGGTCAAAAAGAATGTTGAAAATTAATCATAATCAAAACTGACACACAAAAAGAAGGAAAGTCTACGTTTCTTACACAATATGTACACCTCCTCAGGAGTGCACTGCAAATAAACCATTATTTATTGTACAAGTAATTTTTGTTTATAATTAGTTCATAACTAACTTATTGGCCATTATACATTATTCCAAGATCGAAGGATTTCCCAGCGTAGGGCTGCAGAAAGACATCGGGTTTTCACATGGTTACAATTGTGATTATATCCAAATATATTTTTCGTAGGTTATAGAGAAATAACTATCCAACAAAGTAGATCAATCATACTGAGAAGATTGGTTGTCAAGCTTTCACAGATTGCAACGGAAGATAAATAATAAGATATTTCATTTTCGAGAGAAAACCATTGGCAAATTCTTGTCTACAAATCTTTGAATACTGAAAGGAAATCGAACCCATTAAGTGGAGCAGAAGTCCTTACTACAGTAGGTGTAAAACAATTTGATAGGACCACATGGTCATTTTGATACAAATAATTAAATAATATTGAAATAATAAAAGCATTATTTTATTAACATAGATGTACAAAATAGTTAAAATTCTGTGTTCAGGTATTTACAATTATAATTCAAAATAGTTACACTTGATGTGCATTACAAATATAATACATTTGTATAAAATATATCACAGTTTCAGCATGCATTTTCACAGTTTTGGTTTCAGAGTATAGTTACGAACAACAAGATATATTCTTTTTTTGGTTTTGCAAAGAGATTGTTTCTTTTATCTCCAGAAAGTTGGCTGGGTTTGATAGGTAATCATCAGCTATCGTTTCAAATAGGGACCCTGAAAATTGTAATTTTCATTAATAAAAGCACAACCCACAAAACTACCTCACAAAAGATATTTAAGAAAATGGCTAATTAACTATGTGCATGTTTAGCTGAGCTTAGTGTTATTGCTAAAAAAAACTGCGTTAACAATACTTCTTACGAAAAAGAAACTGAGAAAGAGAAGCATATAACTTACAATTCCTCATTTTAATCTATAGGCAATGAATTAATTTGATTTCATAATATTGGCCATTTATTGACTTATTTTCAAGTAATTGCTGAAACATCTAACCTCTGCGTATATATAATTATTTTGAGTAAATTTGAGTAATCTACATACTTTGGATGGCCACTTTTTTCGGTTAACCTCTCAACACCTAACTAGCTATTAATTTAGAGATGCAAACAAAAAATAATAATAGCAGTACTTCATACAAGATATATGTTCTCTGTATGTAGATCTAGCTCACCATTAACCATATTTAAAATTATCGTTCATTTAACTTATGAATCAATGTGCTACAACTTGGACACCCACCATTACACATTAAAATTTTCTCACTATGATAAATATATCTCTACATCATGTTCCATCACATACGTACCAACATTGAGACCAGTTTTACTTGAAGTCTCAAAAAACTTTGCCTGAATTCCTTCAGCATAATTTCTTCCTTTTTCTGTTTCTATCTGACGTGATGAGCCACCATCATTTATAATATCCAATTTTGTTCCACACAAATATATTTTACAACCCTAAAAGGAAAATAATAAATCAAATTTCATTAAAATAATTCAGACTCACCACACCTTTGATTCAAATGATTGTATTTAAATATGCTGTACTTTGATTAATTGGCAAATAAATATATTCACTGTAAATCAGTATGTACTCACCTCTTCACATGATCGCAGTTCACTAACCCAAAATTTTGCTCTATCCCAAGAGTCTCTATTTCCAATATCATAACATACAATAGCCGCTTTGGCTCCGCGATAATAAATTCGACTCATTGCTTCATACCTAGAATGATTAAACAACTTTGATTTACCAAGCCATATGATAAGTACAATTTAAAAAATTCCTTTTAGAAAATTAAGTTTCCATATTAGAATTTGAATAATTCATCTGTTACTTTTAAATCTAAGAAAACATTATTTGTAAGTATATTTGATACAGAAAATAAAGAAATCGTAATCATTGTACACAGGCTAAGAGCAGTCCACAGAAAAAATCATCTGCTATTTCCATGCCTTAACATCACACAGCTAGGGAATATAACTAAAAATTAAGAATAAAAAATAATCAATTATGTGCAAGCATTTGTACTGAGCAGTCAAGTGTCAATAAGATCCAGATAAGATCATTTTTGTAATCAAATATAATATTTTTACCTCTCGCTTCCTGCAGTGTCCCAAATACCCAGAGTTATAGTTTTTCCACGAGATTCAATTGGCTTTGCAGCATAAGCAGCACCGATAGTCTATTTCAAACAGAAATTATGCAATTAAGACAAAAAGCAACTGAAATAATATTACAAAAGTTATTATAATAATGTAAACAGCACAATATTTAATTTGGCACTAGCCATATTCTACTTTAGCCACATGTAACTCTATTTTTACACAATTGAAAGTAAAAATTATACTTTTCTTACTCAAGGTCACATATTTATTTATAAAATTCTGTATTGTTGCAAAGTGCCACTAGTTATAAGTGAAAAGCAACCAAAACACAAAGCCATTAAAATTTAAACAATGAATGGGCATCCTAATAGATGTTAATTGCTAATTTCAAAACCTACATGTTCCCCAAATAATTGTTTTTAACATTCAACAATAGATGATAATACCATATAGTTAATGGCTCCGATAAGAGTACAAATTCATTTTACATATAATGGAATAAAATAAGACTAATATTTAGGTGGCATGCCATTGTATTTAACTTGTTCACAGAACCAAAATAATGGCAAGTTCAATGTAAAGTTATATATAATTTCCCTGTATGACAGTTCTTCGGCTAATAATAAATGTTCTTTAAATTTGTGCATGTGTATTGAATAACTCTCAAGAGTTTCTGTTTCATAAACGAAAAAGGTAAAATGGAAGTAAAACCTAAAACATATTGGATAATGGTGCAATAAATGTCAATAACGAGCGTCGTCTCACATTTCTCTATATTCGATACATCATAATAGGAAATTAGGTTGAACACTATTTAAATCGTTTAACAGTGAATTAAGTAATATGGAATTACGCAGTTTCTGCTACTCACGTTTTGATAAGGCAAATTCCCTCTAAACCTGTCGTGTACGTATCGTTCCAATAAACTGGTTTTACCAACGTATTCACTGCCCAACAATACCACTTTCAAGTCCACTCTACTCATTTTTTAAAATAGATCATTCAATTTGTCACAATTGTAGATACAAAAAAAATGCAAAACATATGTTTCAAAGATTGTCTACGAAAGAGTCGAATAACGTCCAGGACTACGACACAGAACAGACAACCGCGGCACAAAGGCAACTCGGGTAACGTTGAGTCTTATCACTAAACTTATCGTTATCAAAACAACTCTACTTCTTTTACAAAATAAATAAAGGTTGGGACAAAATAAATTAGGAAGCAACCTTTGCTTCAAACTACTGACGATGACTTTCCTTTCATACAAAATTTCCCGCGGAAATTAGAATAAAAAAAAGTATTTCAAACATTTTGAATTAACTTACTACGGTATTAAAATGACTATCTAAACTTTCTACTTTAGTCTGGTCGGATGTGATTGTTGCCATATTTCAGGATCACCAGTTTAAATGGAAGCATCCGAGTTCTGGATTGATTTACATATACGGTTAAATATTTTTTAAAATGGCAATAAAAATTAATTAAATGACGATGCAAAACGTGATCCAAATAGAGAAAAGTTATTCGTATTCTGCGTAAATGAATGGGATACGTGTGTTTGCGACATGAATTTACAGGTATGAAGAATTTTATAATTCGGCGGTAATATTTTCATTATCTTATTTGGAGAAATCATATGAGAAATTAGATTTAGGAAGTAAAAAGGTCGTTCAGATAGGACGCAGTGATACACCCTAGTTTTGAACTGTAAACAAGTCTGTTTGCCTTCAGCAAGTAAAGGTTATCAGTTTAGATCGTAGGTACGCGAGTCCGCGACCTTCATAGGCTTCGAACTATTCCGTTCAGAAAGCGGTGTGTTGCTTACTGTAGGATACACTGGGAAGGAAAATCGGGGATTTATTTGACATCAGTAGATTGGAGATGAAGTCGAATACTAGTGTTCGTGCTTTTCGAAGTCACAGGGGTTGTGGTGCTAAAGCCTACCAGCACGTGTATTCATTTACTCTGATACAAACACCAGTTTGGTCCAATAAATTTAGCAAAGGTTCCCGTTCCTCGAATGACACAAGACTGCAAAATATTTGTTGTGTCGTTAAATAATCATTTAATAATTGATTATGTACAAACATACATACATACACCCTGGCGTTACAGCCCTTGCAGGGCTAGAGCCTGCCTCACTATCGAAGCCCACTCTCTTCTATCTCTTGCTTTCCTCCTCCATCCTCTTATGTCCAACTCCTTCATATCTTCCTCTACATTCTCCACCCATCCACGTAGCTAACCATAAATCATGTCCTTTTCTTCTTTGCTTTAGTCTTTTCCATTCTATCACTCCGGCTTCACTTAGTATGGCTTTCTGAACGAGAATATTTTTATGGTGTAGGGTTGTTAGCCCTACGACCAACCCCCAACCTGGAGGACCGGGTAATTTTTAATCAGGGTTTTCTTCCCCTAGCCTTTGTAGATCCAACTACCTATGCTACAAGGCAGTAGCAGCTGGTTTTGGTCTGCCCCGGGTATTTTATTTCCCCGGTACCCACCATCTGGTGAGCGTTCCTCTATCCGCCACCTGAGGAGGCACCTGATGGGAGACCAGCTACTCCACACAGGAATTGATTATGTATTAATATGTAATTTTGACGCCGAATTCATAAGTATTTTTTCGCGAACCTCAAATTTGAAAATTCGTTGAAAGACGATAAATTGAGAAAGCATGAAACTTCAAAACCAAATTATGAATTTTTTTTATTATGAATTATTTTTTTGGCTTCATTAGAACCTGGAACCAAAAAATGTGCTCCGAAAAGGTATTATAGATCCAAATAAAGTTTCCCTTCTACATATAAAGTTGTGCTTGATGAAGCAATTTGGTGGCAGAACCTTAGCAAAATAAGGCAAAAGTGACAAATAACCTAATTTATCAACCGCTAAATTAAACGAGGATGTCTTTACTGATCCTGACATTAGAAAACATCTCAAAGATGGCAATTTTGAGAAACAAAATAAAATTTAAAGGCATTTTAACCACGTTTCTTGGCAATGAGAAGGATCCGAACTAAAAATTAACCGTTGAGGGCATGCTGCAGCTTCAAGGTTCATTTCCTACATTCACATTTTGGTCCTGTTAGCCAAGATATGGGTTAGAGATTCATCAGGACATCCAAGAAATAGAATGGAGGTACCAATGAAAATTGAGTAATACAATGATGGCCGACTATTACTGGATTACACCAGTATGTATCCCATAAAGAACATAAAACAAATAGTAATAATATAAAAGATAGACAAATACAGACAAAAGAAGTGATGATATAAATACTATACGACGTTTCTGGAAACCTGTGACCTTTTGTTCAGATGCTAAGAAAGCTAAAACAACACTAGAGCCTAGAGCGACACAACTGCATAAGCCAGTTGACAAAACTGTACACTTGTGCCTCTCTAGACTCTAATATTTTTTATTTTTCTTTGCACCTGAAGAAAGGTACAAGGCTTCCAGAAACGTTGTGTGGTACTTATATGATCACTTCTTTTGTTTGTATTTGGCTGTTTTTCTTCTTATTATTATTATAACAAACATTAAAAGTGCTTCTTCTTTCACGCATTTAATTGGTTTTAAAAGGTTAAATAAATATCGACCATAATGAAAAAAATTATTTGGGTGTCTGAAACCCGTAACAATCTAATTGTGTTGCCTAACAAAATCGTTTTAGATGCTTTAGTTAAAAAGCTGCTTATTATATATATATATATTATAAAACTAATCTTAAACTTATTTTTCTAATTACATAGTATATATAACATTTCATGTTTATATTTTGATATAAAATAATTCATAAAATTTTAAATTGGTAACTATCCGTCTTATTGTTATCTACATATCGTAAAATATTTAACTACAATCTTAAAAATTAATATGTTACATATAACGTTTATAATCTTTGGCTAACAATGAGATCTTTGTTTTGTTTTCGGAATTTTCCCGCCAGTCTTGCTCTTGTCAATCTGTAAGTTTTATCGTTCTCCGTTGTTTAGTAAATGTGACAGAATAGAGACGCATTTGGAAGTACAATTACGACTGGAGGATACATTTGCAATATAAAGGCGTTACATGTAAGATTTTTGTTAAATATGAAGAATAATTATTGCTCCTGAATACAATACGTAAATGTTTTTAGAGTGATCAAATACTTCTTGCTATCTAGTAGGGTTTTTTTTTGTTCTTGGTGATGAGACGTAATTTTAAAATTATGAGTTTGTTTTTACTATATTTAGCTAGTTCGTTCTGCATCCTGGGAATTCTGACTCTGTCTAGAAATGTCATGCACTAAATTATATTTTCACTTTTCATTTAGCAGATTATATACATTATATTAATATAATTTGTAATTTTGTTGTTGGTTCTGTGTTGATCACAATACTACATACTGTTAGAATTTTATCTTCCTATTGTTTTTATTTTGCAGTGTGTGTATATATATATATAATGTTGTGATGTAAATTTAGAGAAGTAACCTCTTTGTTCATATTTTAATTGTTAACTTGTCGTACTCATGAGAGTTAATCTTCACAATTATGCTCATTCTTAACTTTTAATTGGAGAATTATTGTTGAACACATTACAGACAACTCTATATTGTTCAATATCCAAACCTTATTTAATGGATCCTTTGGGATTAGAAAAATTAATATATTAATGAAAATATTCCAAAACTTTGTTTTCACCTTTAGATTTATTCCTTCGAGAATTTATTATAATCATGACTACAACTTCAAGGAAAAGTTGGTTTGAGATGATGCTGGAAGAAGAGGAGGAGGAACACAAGGATGTAAAAAGTGAAGATAAATTTATGAAAATTAAAATAAAGCAAGAGCCTGTAGAAAAGGGTGATATAAAAGTAGATGTAAAGAATCTTGGATCTTGCAAAACTGAAACTGAAACAAATATTAACCAGAAAGTAAAATTGGATAAAAGCAGTGATTATGAAGAAAAACATGTTTCTTGCAGTATAGTGAAACAAGAAGTGGAAACTAATGATGGTTGTGAGGAGAAAATAAATGAAAATCTCAGAGTATCAATTGCTAAAAGCTCAGATGTTAAAAAGCAAGACAGTGAACTTAAGCCAGATATTGGGAATATTAAGGTGAAGTCAGAAAAATTAAGTGATGAAGAAGACAATTCAGCTGATGTAAAGTTTCATAGTTGTGAACTTGTAACAAAGTCAACAAATGCTAATGACATCAAAACCTTTAATTGTGCAACTGAGAATGAATCATTATCCATCTTAAATTCAAAAAATATTACCTCAGTTGGCAAAGAAAGGCTAGGTGATAAACTTTTAACCTCAGAAGGAACCATTGAAAATTCAAATGGGCATACAAAAGAAATTCTTATGTCTACTCCTAAGAAGATTAGAACAGGCCGCAAAAGGCACAGATCCCTTCCAGGCAAGAATGAGCACAGGTACAGTTTAAAAACTTTTTCTAGCTCAGGATGTCTATCTGCATGCTTCATACAGTAAGGTGGAGGAAGAATAAAATTAATTTCCTAGTTTCACAATTATTCTTTTAACTTTGAATTTTGCAGCAAGGTGCTTAATATATTTGAGACTTTAATTCCTTCTGGTTAATGATTACTTGTTTGGTTTTAAATAATGCATAACATTACTTTTATATGGATACATTTTTATGCCACGTTAAGACTTTATTTGGCATTATAGTATTTTTTCATACAAGTAAAATTACAAAATATTCACCACTTTATTAATTTTTTAAAAGCATATCAAATTAGTTTGTTTATTCATAGATTGATTGCCTGATAAAATATTTATTTCCTATATAAAGGGATGGCTCATCAAACCATAGTGACAGCAGTGTTCCCAGTAGTGTGAGTAATAGTCCTAGCAAACCAAAACGGAAGGTAGAATATGAAGTAGACCCTGTTGTATTGGCTCGAAGGCAAAAACAAATAGATTATGGGAAGAATACAATAGGGTATGACCGATACAGACAACAAATACCAAGGTACATTTTACTCATAATACTTGTTTTGCTCTATAAATGAGTAGAGTTCAAATTCATTTCTTAATTTTAGAGAGAAAAGGACTGTTAAACACCCAAGAACACCACCTAAACACCTCAAATATAGTCGCCGAGCTTGGGATGGAATAGTAAAAGTTTGGAGGCAGCAACTGCATTTTTGGGACCCTGTTACTGATGAGGAGTACGTATTGATACTAAAACATTAGAAAAAAAATAGTATTTTGATATTGCGAATTGTCAATATTTTATTGTTAGTGTAAATTATTTGTTTTTATATTAATCGGTATTATTATTGTACTAATAGTTACACATTATGTAAAATACTTAAGAAATAACTTCTGTAATTAGTTACAAATTGTTTTCTGAATAAATGTTCCTATTTAAAAAAGTATTAATAACTCGGCAGAATACAAGGCAGTTCAAGGATACTTTGTGCTATTAAAATCTGGAATTGAAATTGTATACAAGATGACAATTTTGTATACATTGTATCATAACTTAAAGATAGATTATTGCTAGATCAATGGAATGCTATGACAAAAATTGCAAATGAGAATAAGTTAATATGTACAATATATTGTTCTCGGAGCTCAACCGGGTTTTGCATAATTGTAGAACGCAACGTTTCGAAGACTAAAAGCTCTGTCGTCATCTTCTAGTCGAAGGCCTAGAAGATGACGACAGAGCTTTTAGTCGTCGAAACGTTGCGTTCTACAATTATGCAAAACCCGGTTGAGCTCCGAGAACAATATATTGAACAACTGCACCGGGAAAGGCTTCAATCTTAGTTAATATGTAGTATGAAATTACCACTTTGATTCTGCTGTATCTGCTGCGCACTATGACTAAATCATAAATAATAGCTAGCCCATTTTATACACACAAGGAATCATTATAATACATTTTATGAAACATTAACAGTCTTAATGCCTATTTAGTTTCCAATCTATCTTGTGAATTCCAGAGCAAACAATTCTTCAAGTAAACAAAAACATGCTATATAAGCTAAGCCGATAGTTCTATGATCTCTACATTTCTTGGCTTGCTGTTTTTTTCAGTGTTGTCATGGTAGCATCAAGAAAATCAATTTGCACTGTCCAGTTTAATAAATTTGGCTTATCAGTTGGGTCAGCTTCTTTAATCCTCTTGCGCATAATTATTTCAACTAGTCTACTGGTATGTAATCATTTCCAGTGGCTTTTTTCTGGTAATGTCCATTATTCTACTTCACTCTGTAATATGCTACATTCCTCCTCATCGTTGTTTACCAGCTATTCTTCCCCATCTCGATGTCTTATGGACAATTTTTTTGATCATGTATTCTTTACATACTTTTAGAACTTTATCTTGCTTTGTGATGAACTGACCTTTACAATCTTCTATTTCTTATCTATCTTAATCCTTTCTTCTCATTTCCTCTCATATATTTTGCCTTGTGATGTCATATTGTCCTTGCTATTATTTCTCCACACATACATTTATTTCAGGCACTTTTCTTTTCCTGTCAGTTGCCCTTCATACTTCTTTGCTTCTCCTTTACTGTACTACATTTGTTTTTACTTGCTTCTTTCATATTTTAAGCATCTTTTGTGTTATGAGCATTCCTATTTTGTCTCTCTTTTTCCTACACTGTTGTTCCGTGTATCTATAAGAATATTCTTCCACTCAGTTTCACTTTTTTCATTTACATTTGTCAGTTTCTCAAATTTGTGATCTAAGGCCCCATTAATTACTTTACTATCATTTCTGTGATATAATTTTATGCTAGCATTTGGTGGTGTATTTACATCCTTTTACCAGTATGTAATCAATCTGGAACTATTGAACATCTAGACTTTTCCAGGTCTACAGCTTCTTCTGTCTCATATTATACCATATGTTGGTTATTACAAATTTCTGTTTCTGACATGTCACTTATTATTTTGTCCTAAACTATGGACAATTTTCCATTTGCAACCTTCCCACATAACAATACTGTAATCTCCCATAATAATTATATTTAGCTTACCTCTTCTCATTGAGACCCAATGTTGGCAGTATGGGCTGGACCTGTACGTACTATTACAAACACAAAATTATTGTTTATATACTGCTCTTTGGACACTTTCCACAAATTTATTTTTCATTGCTATAACCAACCTATAGGATTACACCCAAATAAAGTATTGTATAGTTTACCTTGCCCTTTCTAACTTCACTTAGTCTCCCATTACACTGACTCCACAATAGTCCATTTCTACATTTCAATTTTCCTGCCCTATTCACTGTTATCACATTCAAGATTCTTATCTGAACATTTGGATGATTCCACAAAACACTCTCCACCTGGAAATCTGAACGGGAGAACGTTTTCCTTCTGGAAGAGCCACTATATACTGGCATGTTCTTACAGGATAGAACATACATTACAGTACTTCAGCCAATTTATCCATCCAGTGTTGTACCTGAATTACCAGAAACATAATTTGTTTGCTACCATTGCTTGACATTAGTTTTGCTTGTTGGTACATATATTAGACACTAAAGTTACATAAATTAAAAAATGTAACAAATAGTGTTCCATAACACAATAAATAGCTTTCAAATGTGTTCTCATACAAATATTTTAATATCAGAATTGAGAAGAAAATGTGCACATTATATTTGTTTAATATTCACCTTTTTTCCAGTTACAATTCTTTGGGTTCATTGAATGTGTCCCTGGAGACAGACCAGTCACCTAGAAGTAAGAAGTTGAAGAGGAAAATTAAAATTTCTTCTTCAGAATCTAGCAGCATAGAAGATGTACCAAATGAAAGTAACAAAAGTGTTTGAAGAAACAAGCAAAAATTTCTTTCTGCAAAATGACACTTATGTTTTAAGCTGCATGAATTATATCAGTGATTTAATTTGTTCTGCTGAATATTTGACATGTGCTTTGTACAAACTGAGGTCTTTCAAAGGCCAGTATTAGTTTCAAAATAACAGTCTTCAGAAACTATAAATAATTTGTAAATATGATTTTTTATATAGGAGGTTCATAAATAAAGTATGTTATTTACTTGTGATATCTATATAATGTGACTAGTTCCTGAACACATTTTGATAAAGAGGCAATTTAAATACACAAAAGGCCAAACAACTTAAAACTATGATAGAAGGGATGGAGATAAGGTGACAGTCTTTCCCTAGTTTTGACAATTCTGTGAGCTACCAAGCAAAATGTGTATTAAAGTATAACTTCTAAATTAGATAAATTACAATGATTTTCCACACTTTATTTAACAGAACAAATTTTGACAATAACCAGAATTATGAAATCAATTACGTACAATTTGATTCATATATGACGTTAACCTCATGTCTTTCAACAAATCTAATATTAAGTCCAGTTTCTCACTTTGATTCTTATTAAGTTCATTAAATTTTTCATCTATTTGTAATTTTATTTTATCTTCTAACACAGTAAAATGGACATTGATATATTGTTGCATAAAATCTTTCATTTGTAAGCACTTGCAATTGTTTGGAGTGTCACTTGATGTGTCACCTGAACTGCATTCAAATTGGAAGTTATTTTTAGGTTCTGAACATACACCTGGTACAAGACCTGAGAAGGACTTTGAAAAGTTTCTGGCTTGTTGTCCTATTTGATTGTATTGAACAGCAAATTCTGATTCCATAATCTTCTTCATGATATCTGCATTTGGAGTGCTATATGATTGAAGAAATTTTCTACACTTTTCTGCCTTCTCGGTAAGTTGATGGTTGGAATCTTTCAAAATGTTATTGACATTCTGAAAGTTGACACTAGGCTTCGCTCCTGCTGGTGGCATGTTCTCCACGATTATATGGATTCCGTACAACCATAGATGATCCTTATTTTTGAGGTGAGGGAACTACAACAAAATAATTGCTTCCTATTTGTTAACAGTTATGTAAATCTAATCTAAGGTTGGAATGTAACACCCCAGGTAACTAAATTTCAGATTATGCAATTCACCTTTCTTTCAATTTTCTTTTATTAGTAAAATTATTATCCTACAAGTTTAAAAAATAAAAACCAGTGTTTACCTGAATAACAAAATTGGAGGCTATTGTCACCAGTAACTTAGAACTTTTCCATACTTTATATATTCATTTTAATATATATGTCTAACAAATATTGACCAAGTGCACTAGGGAAATACAAATAAGTACAAAATGGTCTGGGCAAATAAGTGACATTCTCTTTTATCACTACACACTTGTTATGTATAAAATAGTATGTGGACATCTTAAAAAAAATTAATATCCTATTACAATTATGTATCTTTATCCATGCCAAAACATACCTTTAAAGTACATTCAGGTGATGGTGCTTCCAATTTCACTTCAGCTATGTACACAAACATGTCTTCACACTGGTCAAAGAATTCAGCTTGTGTTGTTGATAAGTATTCTCCAAAATTCCCATGAACTTCAATTATTCTAGCCTAATAAAGTTAAATAAATGTATTCAGAATGCACATATTTCTATTAAGAAAAATTTCAATAACAATATGTAACAAGGATAATTAAATATAACAATTTATGTGGAGAAAAGAGGACTACAGTGCTTTAAGTACGAAATTGACAACCATAGCACAAGGACTAAGGTATTCAAATTTTTGGCAGTTTCACCCTCCTCCTTCATGCCCGCTGGGCACATAGTTCAGACCTTCTCTCCTGGCAGAGGGGGGCTCAGGCCTTTGAAAATTTGTAGTATTCCCTCACTTCTGCCAGAAAACCAACTATTGATTTCAGGTTAAGTCAACATCGCTCTCTGTTTCCTGTATGTGTTATTTAATTAGACCATGTCTCATTTTCCTTATATTAATTAATATATAACATGTAAGGAAAATGAGATGAGGTAAAATTAAATAAATTTTTGAGGGCCTGAGCTCCCTTCAATCAATGAGCTTCCTCCATCAGGAGAATGAATTCATACCCGGCTGGCATGCAATTCAGATCTTCCTTCCGTACTTTGTCAGGAAAAGGGTCTAAACTGTGTGTCAGCCGGCATGATTACATTTTTGTTTTGACCTATAGTTTTCCAATTCTGAAGCTATAAATTACCCATAACATATGAGATGTAAAAACAATCAATAGAAAAATTTCATATTTAACAATTTATTAAAAAATAAATTATCTGTTTTGAAATTAAATTAAGTTAAGCAATACATAGATTTAAATAAATACGTCAAATGGAAGAGGGGGGAGGAAATAAAGTTAGAGAATGTTGAGTCAACAACTTTGCTTAGACTTATGATGTATAGGAAAGAAACTTCCCCCAAATGGCCATATATATGTGAAAGACGATGATCAAACATTTTTCACACTAAGAAAAGTCTCGAGTATTTCTTTCCCATCCACATTGATTATTTCTTCTCCACATAATTCTTAAGACTGGAATATGTGTAAAAAAAATGAAGGTATTCAGTACACTGGTTAGTAAAATGGAAAGGTGACAATTATATATTTACCTCAGAAACAATGACCATTTCTTTTATATTCCATTTTCCAAATGTCATTGCAATTGTACAAGGTGATGAATTGTCAGGACATATCAAATGAACACATGAATCCAAGCTAACAATGCTTTCTAAGTCATCTCTGAAACAAATATACATGGAATAAATTTACCTATCCATATTACAATCCATTATCATACTGAATCTGAAAACAGCATTATGCTTATTAAATATACAAAGATACCCAATTGTGAATGTGAGTTAATCAACAAACCTTGGTGATCCAAATAGTAAATGGAAATTTTTATGCAGAGTAATATGAAAGCAAAATTTCACTTAAAAATACATGATTATCAAAATTTAAAAATCTTTTAAAACAAATATTCTTATATGAGTTAACATTATTACTCCATATGTTCTATAATAAATTTTGAAACTTAATACTCCTTATTGGTGTTCAAATTGAATATTTGAATTCAGCTGAAAAATTTAAGTGTTCGCTGGTTATTGCAGAGTCAATTGCATGGAAGATTTAAGTGGATATTTCATCATAATTATGAAAAGACATAAATTATTTATTAACATGTTTAAAATCATCATAATTAGCTGGAAATGTATTTTTTTCCATTTACACGATCTTCCCTTAAGCCATCAAGTAACACAAACTAATAGCCGATTTAATTGAAGCAAAAAATGTCTATAAGAAAGCAAGTGGGGGATAAATATGAAGTCCAGTAAGTAAAATTTAATCTGGAAGGAACAGCTCAATGTTATTAAACTCGGTAATTAATCAAACATTTAACTGGCATTCACAATATCCTTGATGGGTAAGAGACCAAATAGTGTCATAATTTTGTATACAAAATAATAGTCTATTAGTATGTAATTATTAAAAACTTTACAATAAACTTGGGCAAATGATTTTAACAGAATAGTCAAAGATTCACATTTTAAAATTTACTCACGATTTTGTGAAAGACGTAGTGGTTATGCTAAGAGCATCCTCGATGCACTTCTCGTTAGGAGAAATCCATGAGGTAGTGACATTACATCCAAATACTTTTACAGTTTGTGACATTTCTATGAAAAGTAAGATATTCTTGTGTCACCTGGAACGTGTCAAAGGAAGATTTAAAATGTGCTCCCGTTGCACATTAATTTTAATAAAGATATGACAATTGTAATCACCGCTACATTATTGAGCTAAATTTCATAGCACACAAAACTATAAATTAATACGTCATTCATTACAGTAATTTCATATTTATCATAACAAACACGAAAGTTTTGCGAAACTATGAATGTTGAACATTGCCAAATGTAAATAACCCGTTGCTAAACACTACTGAAATTCGCTATTGTTGTCAAAGATGTATTACAATAAATTTTTAATTCATGCAAAGACGTCCAACCTCTAACGTTTAGGCAGCATCTTTTCTAGTCCACCACAGGGACCAGAGCATTTGCGTAGAAGTGACAGTTCAAGTCATGCGACGGAAAAAAAAATAGCTTTGCTTGGAAGTGTTTTCGATTTTAGTGCTACTAGTAATGACAGTATCGACTGAATTGAGACAGTTCCCCGTCATAGTCTGTCCCCTTCATGCCATATTACCCCATACATAAAATTTCCTGTATACAACGATCGCCACATTTTTTCCCTATATTGCCCTTCTCTATAATCCCCATAATTCTGCTAGTCCTATTTAAGTGCTATTCTCGTCTTTTGTTTTAGTATGCTTCGAAACTGACCAAATGTTCTCAGTATATATATGGCCGACTATTTGATGTTGACTGTCTTTTATAGCACAACGCTTCAAAACCTTCCAGTATCCTCATTATGAAATATTCTAATACGATTTTGTTCTCTTTCAATCTATTCTATTCTCCGTGCGAACTATTTTAGAAACCCTTTCTGAATGTTGTTGTAAAAGTCTTCACAGCTAGGAGAAGGCTTTCTTTTCATGAATATGTGAATGGTTACTATTTAGTTTTATAAACAATCGTAACATTAATTTATGATTTGTTATTTGAAGTATTTTTCAAAATTTCGTTTCTTAAATATTGAGAATACCAAATAAAAATAGTAACATTCACCCTCTTCAATTGCATAATTATTCAATTTGTAACTAGTATATATTACTGATACTGAAATAATTAATAATACTACAAAAGTTTGAGCTATACTACTTGGCAAGACGATCAAAAAAATGGTGAAGAAATTATTTTCTACTAGCACCATTTGTAATAGTATGTCATTTATAATTTTCCGATGTTTTACACCCAATTTGTATTTTAGGAATGAAACCGAGGTTATCTGAGAAACGAACATAACCCCCTACTCCAGCAAGTCCAAACATTCTTTGTACTCTGTGAAATACCGTATATTCTGCAAGTATTATGTTGATTCTGCTTGAAGTAAACCATGAAACCTCATTCAAGTTGGTTAATCAGAACTGATAGAACAATAGAAAAAGGCAATGTGGACAACCATCATCACTGAGGCAGAAACACAGAGGAATTTTTCGTTTAAAAAATGGGGCTCTAAATATCGCGGAAGAATGAGTGCTTAATTTGGGGCGGGGGGGGGGGGGATCTCCATAAATGACAGATTAAAGCAATATTTAAAACAGACAAAAACAGTTGTGAAATATTTCACACACCAACTGATTCGACTTTGCACAGTTTCAGGTTAAAACTTATCCGCCCGAAATTCTAGGAAAGTATGTTTTATGATAACTCACTTAGAATTGCGATTGGGCAATTCCTGAATTTCCGTTTATATTCATTGTATGCTGTGATTTGAGGATAAATGATTCAGATTTATATCTAATTGAAGTAAATGATTGTCTCAGGTACTTATAATAATAATAAATAATCTCACTATATATTTTCTAATTAGCCAGTTATCATAAAGCTATAAATTTTTGAACTAAATGAGGGTAACTATTCAAGCAGTAATTACACTCCTGATTCGTTTTGCTATTTTGGCGAAGTTCACTTAAACACGGTTATATCTTTACCGTAATATTTTTTGCAAATCGATAAATGTATTTTGATTATAGAGTTTCAGTCGTATATTGAGTAAACTTCAATTTTGGGATAGTTATTCTTGATCACTAGTTCATTCGTAAAGTATATCTATGCTCTTTAAATTAGCACTCACCCATAGTTTAACTGTCAGGCTTTTTTCATTAATCAATTAACTCGTGACAGTTCATTATGTGGCCAATTTATGAGAAGAAATAAAATTAAAAGGGAAATAAGTAAAGTGACGAATTACCCTTTAGAATGTAAAATTAACTGTGTGAAAATTTAATATGTTGTTCAGAAATTTTATAAAGGAAGTAATAGTTCGATTCTTTGATTTCTAGCATCTTTGGTTTTGGCGGGTTTTAATTGTCAATTTATTCGCCACTTTCAGAAGACGACGATATATTTTTCTAAGGTTTTGATAAAACGTTCGACATGTCGTTGTATGAATTGAGCGATTGGAAGGAAACGAAAGATATTCTAATACGGCTGAAAGAAATGTGTACTTGCTTAATGTGGTACTGAAATATATGTCATTAGTACTCGAAAAATTGTTTACATTTTGTTTTTGAGATCTTAGGCTAAGACTTAAATTTTGATTGAAGCATATGGGTGTATGTCATTCTATAGAGAATTAATTTCTATATATAGATATAATTAATTTGGGTAACACTATATTACTGTTATTACTTAATAAATTATATTAGCACAATCTATTTTGTAAAGATCATGAATAAAAACAGTGAATTACCAATTCAATCTCACTAATTTTTTGACATCTAATTCATTGTGTTTCAACTCACTGTTTGTCTTTTTATAATGGAAAAATCTTTCCTTTATTTTCCACATGCAGTACTCATTTCTTTAGCAGAGTTCTTGATCAACAGTGTTGCATTGAAAGTATTTTTTCTCAGTATTATTGTTTTTTTTACAATGGTTTATTGCACTCCAGATTTTCATTGAAAAATGCTGACATTGTAAATACTCTACAGTTAAAGTCAGAAAACGATTTGTAATAGAAATAATACAATGTTTTGTCACTATTTGTGACCTCTTCAGGTGTAAATGTTTTACAAAATTTTGATAGGCATGGACTTACTCCTCTGACTGCTGTGGCCGAAGTGCACGTTGCATATTTTCTATTACAAACCATTTACTTAAAATGATTGTGTTTTATTTAAACAATAAAATATATAATTTACTCTTCAATAGTCAGATGTATAATTACTAAATACTCTTCCTTTCTGTAAATTACATTATCACCTAACTATTTTACAGTAATCTAATGTATAGCTTTTTTTGAGTGTATTAAATCTATTTATTATTTTGTTTGTATGTTTGCAGCAAAAAAGTTTCAGAAAATCCTCAAGAATACATCTGTGGACACTTTTTCTGTAAAAAGTGTGTTGACGGTAGCATAAATGCCTGCCCTGTCTGCTCAGTACCATCTCATGCACAAGATATAAGACCAGATATGTTGGTTGGCAGCAGTATAAATGTTTTAAATGTCCTGTCACAATTGTTATTAATTGAGAGGTTTGTGAATTCCTTGAAATTGAGAAAACAAATGTGATCCAAAAGTCTTATCTTGAAAATCAATTTTGAGGAATAGATCTCACGTGAAAATTGTTTATGACTTTAAGTACGTATTATAATAGCGTTTTTGATGCAACAACAGAACAACTTGTGCAGCTCTTATTCTTGTCGAAATAAATTCTGATACTATCAAATCATATAAAAAGTTTTTAAATGTATGGATACTTCTTGATCTTGTGTCTTTTACTATAAACAGATGCATGATTGTGATACTAATTTCTACACTTGGATTTATAGTTAATGACTGTTTATTAAAAATCCATTTCAGTTTATTCATATATTTGAAATTCAAAATTTGTGTATTTTACTGGATTTTGTCAAGCTATGTAAAATGTATGCGAAGATCAAACAATAAACAATTTTTTGGGTGGGATCATTTCTCTACTATTTTCAAATTTAATGATTTTGATCAGAAGCAACAATATATTCCCTATATTAAATTATTAATATTTTGATTTTCAGTGATTGTCAAAAATGTACTAGTGAGCATACACTTGATTCAAATAAAAAAGATGGGGAGACTGATAGTATAAAACGAAAGCGTACAAACGCTAAAGTTATTGATAATGCAGGATTGAGTAAACCCATTACAGTCAAACGACAGACAAAAACTTCTGAGAGAAAGTCACTGCCAGCAAAGATTATTCATGAAGAAAAAATGTTGCTTGATCAAGTTACACCCAATAGCAAAAATAACTTGGAATTCAAAAGACCTGCAAGCAGATCCCGAAACCCAAGGAAGAGTGAGCCAATAGTAAAAGGGAATGTTGAAAATGAAAACAAAAAAACTGGTAGATCATTATCTGCAATAGATAAAAGGAATGCAAAAGGGGAAACAAAATTACAAATTGCCTGTATTAAGGTAATGCCTGAAATTTATAATGGGTCTAATGATGTTAATGCTTTAAAATTTTATTTATTTGTGTATGCCATGTGTAAGACACGCAACTATAATTTGCCTTCATTTACAGGAAATAATTTTTCGAAAATAAATTATCTTTGTTTTGTACAAAAAATGTATTAACTTTGTTGATTCATACATTACAGACCTTAATGATATATGTAACTGTCCAAGAGTAACAAAGCATAATTTATTTAAGTTGAATAATGAGCCTGATGCAATTAACTCTAATCAGGATGAAATACACCCTAGTGACCCCAAACATTGTTCCATTAGTGGAAAAATCTCTTTGCAAATGTACACGGGAAATATGTTTATCTGAGTGCAGACCAAAAGTTTTTTAATAATTTTTAGTTTATAATTAGTTCAAGTTTTGGGTAAAATAAGTGCATGTCATACCTGAGTAAATATGGTATTTTGATTAAATTTCATAAAAAGATCTGTTTTTTTTTGTGCGTAATATTTGAACAAACCATTATTGGGCTTCTAACACAGTAGAATTTATGAAGAGAAAAACTATTTGATGAATTTCTTTAACATCTGCTGAAGTTTAGAAGATGATGACAAAGAAAGTCATCATAAATTCTACTAGGTTAGAAGCCCAAGAACTCTGTAATAAGTATATTCACAGATTTTACTGTATTTATTTTGTAGTGTGATGAACAACAAGTGAATCAACTTTTAAAAAATGGTGCAAATCCAAACACTAAAGATTTTGCTGGTTGGACACCTTTGGTAAGCTTGATATAATTTTTTCATTAATTACATTATTTTCTAAATAGTTTTACAACTTCTTGTAATAGTCACAAATATTTATTTGTTGAAATGTAGGAAATTACTATTCTTACTTCTTAAAATGGCATATTTACAAAATTGTAAATCAATTATGTTCTTCAAAGTTATTTTGCAATTACTTTTGATCTATCACATTTTCAGCATGAAGCTGTTCAGAGAAATAATATCTTAATAACAGAAATATTGTTGAAAGCTGGATCAATGGTAAATGCTACAGGAGCAGAAAATTTAACAGCTCTTCATGAAGCTGTGATAACTGGAAATGTGAAGCTAGCCAAGCTTTTGGTCTCATTTGGAGCAAATGTTCATGCTCGCAGTGCTGGTGGATATACACCAAGGTATAATACTTCACACTAGAAATTTGTAAAAATAAATTTAATAAAGAATGTAGTATTTCTCGGTGTCGAGAATGAATAGTCTTCATGCGCTTTTGCTTTGAAACATTTTGTACATTATTTTTATGTGCACTTACATTCAGTTTAATAATGCTTTCTAATTAGATAAATAAATAACCAAACAGACAAAATAAGTGCAAAATTAAATACTATATAAAGCTTTCATTAGTTAGAATTGATGAAATACATAACTTTGTTTTAATTAAATGAACTTTAAAATATTTTGAATTCCACATACCAAGAGAAGTTATTGAAACTCAATATGAAAAGATGACACTGAAGAATAAAGTATCCATGAGATTTTTACTGAAAACTCATAGTAGTGAAGAATTAATGTATTAAATAATAATTTGAAACATCAAATTGTATTTCTGAATTGTAACATCTAGTTTACTATGGTTTGAATCAGAAACTTGTTAAAAAATTATTCTTTCACCATTTCATCTTCAAGCATTTAGTTGCCTGCTATATATTACTGGTCTGAAATAAGCTGTAAATTTGATTGAGTACTTCCAGTAGACTATACATATTTGTGTGTAAAATATCTTAGCAAATATTTTTTTCCCCCCTATATTAGTGATTTGGCTTCTTCTGATGACATGAAAACTGCTCTACAAGATACACTGCCAACAGAAGTTAAAGAAATACCAGAAAATTCAAAAATTGACAATGTTTTGTGCCCCAATGATTCTTTATTATTTGCCTGCAATCCTTCTTCAGATGAGCGACAGATGCTCCAGAAATTATCTTGTAAATTTCAGTTACAAGTAACAGCCAAGTACAAGTAAGTGCAGGTTTTTAATGTCTTTTTAAATTATTTAAAGTTTGTTTAATCAATGTCAGATGCTATTATATAATTTATTGTTAGTATTAGAATTGAATATTACAGCTGAATATAACAGAAAATCACTATTTCCCCTCCCCATTTTAAATGTTTTCTTTACAAAAACTTTTTCTCTTAGATATGTTAAACAGTTTAGAACTCTTAGACAAAACATTTGAGAAACATTAATTCAATTACTTGTCTAAATATTAAAAGTATTTAACTGCTGTGGAAGTTTCATAATAGTTAACATTTATTGGCATTTAGTACTTATAGCTGTCGAAAATAAATAATATAAATTACTGTATTAGTACAATTGTTAACAATTGCATTGCCAATTTCTCTTTAAGTTTGTAAAGTCACAAAGTTGTAATTGTATTTTTGAATGATCTGGTTGTTGATATGAAACAGATGTTATGTTTTACCAAGATGCAAAGAAATAGAAGTCTCATTTAATAAAAAATTTAAATTATTAATGGGGCAATCAATAATGTAAATCCAGAAAAATAAATAAAATGATCATTTTAACCATTGTAGGACACACTATGTTTTAGATTTTATTTTCAAGTAACCCCTTTAAGCTATCAAGTTTAAAAAATAACACTTTTCAGGCCAGAGGTAACACATGTCCTGACAAGTACAGACAACTCTCAGAATTGCACTGCATCTTTACCAGTTTATCGTGGAATTTTGAGTGGAAAATGGATTATTAGTTTTCAGTGTAAGTAGATCTTGTAAGTGTAAATGGATCTTAAATTTATGATGTGGTTTGTGATCAGCGGCTAACAGAATATAATTTCTTAAAGGATTGTTTAAATTTTGGTTGTTTATAAAATTTATGATAATACTATGACTATAAAATTCCACTTGCAACAATTCATGTAAACTAAAAAGCTCCAGATATATCTACAGGATATGAAATTACTCTTACAGATTATCTATTTCTATAGCTTAATTTAATCTGTTGTTCTTTTACAATATTGAGGCTTAAAGTTTTAACATTGTTCTTGTTTTTTACTTATTTCAGGGGTTCTGGACTCAATTTCAAAAGAGGCTCTACTAGATCATAGCAGCTATGAAGTTAAGGGAACAGCTATGTACCCAGGTTCTGAAGCACCAAAAAAAGCCAGAATTAATGCTATGAAACAGGTATGTGATTTTAAAATAGTCTTTAATTGTTGTCCCAATCTTTCATGATCTAGTTACTATATGTTTAATAAAGAGTTATTTTTAAATTATTTTATGCAGGCAGGTTATTACAGATAATTTGCTTTAATTTTACAGCTGCCAGGCATCTTTGATGGGTGCCACGTCTATGTTGCTGTCCGTGGGAACATTCAACAACTGGGACAAAATTTGAACAAGAATGATCTAATGAGTTTGATACGAACAGGAGGTGGCTCAGTCCTATACAGAGAACCAAATCCAGAATCCATACCAGACAATGAATGCACGGTTCCATTTCATGCTGATGCTAAGGGCCCTCTGGCAAAGTGCTCACATTACATCATTTATGCATGTGGAAAAACAGAGCCTCTGCTCAAATACAAAATGCAACACATTAAAACACTATCTATCAATTGGTTGTTTGAATGTATTGAAAAGTTTGAACTTTGTTCTCCATAAATTAATTACCTGAATAATTGTAACTGTAATTCAAGGAATGTTTTGTGAAAGTCTAGTCGTAAGTTGCATATGTGTACATCATTATAAGAGGCATTACTATGTATGTTGTGTTGAAGTATAAAATCAAATCTATAATTTGGAGCTCTATAATTATATTGGTAATTAAATCTATTTACCCGGAACTTGATAAATAAACTAATTTAAGAAATCTTTTAATGTACTTGCCATTGCCAGTTTTTCATTAACAAACTGAGTCCCATGTTTTAACCTCAAAGCAATATCAAAGAAGGAGGTGTTTTCTAGATTATGGTACAGGAAATTTAACGATATAACTAAACTGTATCGTTAAATTTCTTGTATCTATATTCATTTTGAGTAGACATTCTAAAGTTGACAGTGTGTATGTCAATGAAGGAAAGAGAGCAGTATGGCTTACCTGAGAGTGAAGATTGGTTGCCATGTCGAGCAGCATTCATAGATCAAAGTTTCATGTATTATTGTCCTTCAAGACAAATAGCTCCTAGTGTTGCTTGACTTTGCTCCTAAGCTCACATTGAGAACACCAGTAAGAGAACATCTCAGGAAAGAATGTTCATAAATTCTGTTCTGAATGGTTATGCTGAGCTTCAATTTCAGGTAAGCCAGCAGCACTTTCCATACCTACTATTTTAATAGTTTTGACGATACCACATCCGTATACAAGTCTATGTATATTTATTACTTTGCTATTGTTGCGATCTTTCCTCGAGATATAGAAGTTGCTGTGGAATGGCTGGCCATTTGGAGTTTTAATTCCACTGTGTGGCGGGCCAGCAAGCATAACATTCAATCCAACTGTCCTGAGGAAGGGGATTTTAGACCCTTGAAAATTTGAAATGTTTATGATTCCCATTTAGGGCAAGTCTTTCCTGTCCAAATGAGTATATATAAAGAGAATAAGAATGAGATGTGAACATAATTGTTACGAATAGGAAAAAAGTGTAGATTGCATTAAGTGAAATTGAGGCCTGGTGTCGCCATGTTGGCAGGAAACATAGTTCTCAAATTTTGCAGATGTTATCTTTCTGTCTCAGGTAATAAAGGCTCACCGTAATGGACTGCAGTGTTGAATTTAAAACAATTATATCTCAAAAAAACATTCATTTGTTAGTAAATCAAATAAACTATCGTTTTGGTAATTAATGTGTGTTGTAGAATGAAGGTTAATAGTGGAAGCAGTTAAATTATACTCCTATGCTCAAAATTTCTAATGAAGAGATCCTATAGCAATACAGAAGAGCCTAGACTCGACAAAATGAGTTAAAATAGGCCTGCTCACAGAATCTGAAGAGTGCTAGTTGTGGAGTTTGGCTGCCAAGAATACATAGAGCGATATGATACGACGGTTTCTTGGAGAGCTACTGAAAAACAACACTTTAGTTGAATTCTGAAGAAGAAATAATCATAATAAAGACTGTTAAATGTCATCACTCTTGATAAAAATGATAAAACATATCTTTGTCAACTGGAATACATAATTATTTCAAAGAATTGTTTATTTGACAAACTCAGAAAAGCTGTATCATCAAATGATTTGTCATTACAGTTCAGAGAAATAAGATAACATTGTTAACTTGTAGGAAAGGTCTTTTACAGGTTATAAATAACACATTTCTACTTGTGCATTTTATTTGGTATTACATATATGCAATGTATATAATTAAATAAAAATGAACAACCCTTTATCAATATAAAGTTAATTAGGTAATACAAAGAGTTTCAAATAATGGTGACAGTATTACAGCAAGAACCATAGTCATACTTTTTTAAATGTTTTCATAGAGAATACTGACTTACTTTATAAAAAAAATACCTAATTGAATTAAAATGTGTCAAGTGACCTCTATTATTTCCAAAAGTATGTAATTAGTACAAAAATATTTAATTTCAATACACGATACTTTTACAAGTTTTGTGTCACCTTGTCTAATATGTAATTAACCAATTCTTGTGTATACAATTCCAGTAAGTTTCACTCCAAGTTTTCAGCTAAGAAATGTGTATTGCCAAAATTTACTATAAGATAAACATCTACCAGAAAACATGATTATCCATGTTATCACAATATTTTTGGAAGTATAGCATTCTATCTTTCATATAAAAACAATAAGATTAATTTGAAATTATTGATACATTGTTTTTACATTAATTTGATAACATTGGAATTATTTAATTTGATGATAACATTTACATTGGTATTTGTTGAAAATTGTTTTATATCAAGCATTTTAAATTGAACTAGTTGAAATATTTATAGATTAAATTGTATTCAAACTTGCATGCTACACCAATTCATCAAATTTAGCACATACACAATGTGATACCCCACAAAAACTCACTTAGTGATTAATAATTTTTTAACTATAGACCTGCATTAAAATTTGGCTGTGCTTCTCTTTCCCTTGCCTGCATTTGATGAACTAGAGTTGCCATGCTCACAAAAAACACTTTCAAATTAACTCTATATCTAATAACTTCCGTACATATTAAATAAAAATGAATAATGTATATTAACTATATATACTGACAATATTTTTGTTTACTAATATCCTACAGTTTATTTTTACTTTTGTATACAAATAGTCAATAGTTTATCGATAAAAAAAATAAGTGTACAACAACTATAGCACACTTTACGGTGTGCAAAAGCTATGTGTTGTAACACGGACCTTTAGCATGCAGAATGGACAATAAGTAGATCATAAAAATTCCTTCCTTGATCAGTCTTTAACAGATGACAATGCTCGGTCCCAATTTCAGTAAGATTTCCTTGCCGCACTAAATCAATCGAAGTTGATTCGAGGCAAAAGAAGACCTCTCCTACTCAACCACACTCTGTGGGGGAAAGATTATATTAGCAACTCAATTATTATAATTCACATTTACAGTTTATTATTACAAAAGGCCTGTAAAAAAGGACAATTTTATTACAATGTAAGGACCTCAAAAATTAAACCAATACTGTCTTATTAGTTTCATACCAATTTTGAAATTTGAAGTCTGTGGAGTACTTAGACTAAAATATAGAATTTCTACCACAGATAATTAAATTGGCACTTAGTTATAATCATCAAAGTAAAGGTTTTGTGAAATTTCAATTTGCTGTAAAATTTGAGCTAAAGGTGTAAAAGATGAAATTGCGTGTCTTTTACATATATAAAATAAAACAAATTAGAAATTCATAGACAAAATTCTTTCAACATTGACTTGGGATTTAAATGTTTATTACAGATGAATATATGATATATAAAACAGTTGAGAACTTTGCAGTCATAATTAATTACAATTCTCATCATGGAACTTTAAGATGAGGATTTGAAACATTTAGTTTCAAAAGTACATTAATATATACAAATAATACAAATTTATAAATATATTATCTTCAACTTACCCAACTCCTGTACCAAGAAGAAGAGAAATGAAATTTGTAAGGAAAAGTGTGTAAAGCACTTCTTTTGAGAACAAACTATTCTTTCCAACCTTGGCATGGCGAATGCTGTAAGTTTTCCTCTTGGGATGTTTAAATTTCCAATCTCTGAAAATAATATAGAAGCAAAAGGTAACAACTCATAATTGCTGTGAACGAATATATGAACCAATGCAACTTACATAACAAACATGTTATTATTAAGGAATTCTTGCAGAGAAATTGTAATTCACTTTGATCCATAATAATAAATATGACATTAACCTATTCAGTCAAAAATTCTGCAACATTGACAACTTAAATACCTTTTACATTACTTATTTGGATTTCTCTTGTGCCTTTGATCCTCTCTTCTGACTAAATACAGGAAATATTTATTTTCCTTTTCTGAAATAGTCTATCCATTTCAAAATGTACATTAGAGCATCTGAACCTTCTGAAACACCTTGAAAATTCCGGAACATACTTCTGACTGTAACCCATATATTCACTTTTTAAGGAAATCTTTAAACAAAAATGTTGAAAGATTATTTTGATTGATACATCTTGTCCTTGTTAATTGGGCCATTAACTGGATTTATTACTACATTACATCTGTCCAAAATACTTTAATTTAAGCATGAAGTATTACAGGAATTAGTAATATATATAAAAGTATTTTAAGTATATTATAAATTAATAATGAAATTTTAGCAATTCGAGGTAGAGATGTGTGCATAGACATTTTGCCTGTCTATTTCAGAAGATAATTTTTGAGTGGATAAGGTTGGCTCTGCAGAATGTCCCTTGGAAGAAATATAGCTATGTTGAGGTGTCATGTAATTGTCACATGTGCAGTAATTTGTGGAGGGAACAGCCAAGGCAGCAATATGTATGTTGTAACAAGTCAATATCTCATGAAAGGGGTTCAATAAAACACTCGCTTCCAAGCATTAGTGAAAAGTCTGACGATGGAGGTAGGTGTCTTGTGAAGAAGTAATGCGTAATGCTATGGTTTGATCTAGAAAGTGGCCAGTAATAGTCACTCAAGAAAATCTTTGCAGTTTAAATTGATATGTAAGTGGAAGATCAGATTGAAAGCTTCTGAATACACTGGAAAATCATTCTATTGGTGACTGGAATCATCATTCACATACAAGTTTTCAATTTGTTTGAGAGAGCAGCCTGAAGCATCCCACATCATCTCATAGGTGAGAATAAACTTATTGTGTAATAATAATAAATAATAAAAAATACAGAAAATATAAGTGATAATATAAATACCACACGTTTCTGGGATCCTTGTCACTTTCTTCCGGTGCTAATAAGAGCCTAGAGTGACACAACTGAACTTAACAAGTGTTTTTGAGTTTTGTCAACTGACGAGTGCAGTTGTGTCACTCTAGGCTCTTCTTAGCAACTGAAGAAAGGGACAAGGATCCCAGAAGTGTGTGGTGTTTATATTACAACTTATTTTGTCCATATTTGGCTATCTTTTTTAATATTAATTTTCTATCAAATGTAAATTTTTTCATTATTGTGTAATACTTGTATCTGTTGCAATTAATGATATGTAAATTAAATTTTAGAATATTCTTTTCATAACTAATCATAATCCATCAATGGGATAAACTTGTAAATATTTATATGATTTTTTAAATGATGCTGATATACATAATACAGTAGAGCATTTGGATTGGTATTTTTTAAATAGATGCCTGACGTCGTTGATTATTTTGTGCACCCAGTAACTTACTTAGGAGGTGCTTGATCTGGCCGGCTGCTCCAGTCCCAAATCCAATCAGTGTTGCGATCAATGTTCATGAAATCTCCATCCTGAAAATGTATAAAAATAAAATTGTCAACAAACAAGATAAATACAAAATGAAGATTGATTAGTGTTACATGAACACAGCTGAATTGTTGATTTAGACATTTAAGCTAGAATTTATATTTGCTTAAATCAGTCAATTCTTGATAAGAGAAACATGTATGGAAACTTGATGATACATAACTATGTAAACCTAAGCTAAATATAACACAAAAAAAAGCAAAATTGATGCATCTTCTCATTTTACATCTTTATTGAAAATTTGATAATATGGCCACAGACAAATGATTTAATTTCTCATAGTATGTATATATGTAAATGTATATATGTGTATGTGTATGTAAATGTATATATGTATATATGTGTATATATATATATATATATATATATATATATATATATATATATACACTATGGATATTAGGAGCATCCATTAAGGAATAGAACTAATTTGGTGACGAAGTCACATTCGAACTTGGATAGTGAGGAAGGATAGAAATAAATAGAAGAAATAGGAGGATTATGCTTTATGTGAGTTCATATGCTCAGGCGTCGAATCACTGACATATAAAATCAAAGCAGGGAAAAGGAAGGAAGAAGGAAAGACTGAAAATATTTTACCCGGGCTGGACTTGAACCTGAATAATCTGTGCTCAGTATATATATATATATATATTGCATATGTTTATGCTTTCTGCTTTCCTTTCTATACGTTTTTATATGAAACCTAATCTGGAGCTTCAGTAATTTCTACACCATTCAAAGCCTTTTCTTGTACACAAGCTTAATAACTATAGTATTATTCTTCAGATCTTTATTTGTTGTTCTACTTCCAATGTGTGAATAGTGTCCTGAATGTGTAATTAATTAAGTTCAGGCTTAATGAACAATCCATGCAAATTATACATACAAGGAATAATTATACAAGAATATGACGATTTGTAGGTACAGTTTTTCTGAGCAAGTGAAGTATTGTTCATTAAGGATCTTTACTCATTTTTATTTAATTTTTCTCTCTCTCTAATCAATTTATTTCATCTTATTACGGAATTATACAAATACATTTTTTTTCATTCTGTTAAATTACTTTGTCGAGGACTAATTCTTATTTCATTTCAGTCAGGTGCTTTCCCTAAACGATGCCGATTATAAAATAACCACGTCGTGAAGTGAACTGATTTAACAATTTTTTCGTCCCAAAATTTTGAACACAACTGATTTGCGGTATAAATGAATTTCTTTTCCCGCGGAACGTCGATGGTTTTGGATGTCCTTTGTGTAACGCGTATGGCGTGACAGTGGACGGCCTTGGCGCTCACCTACGATGGTGGAAGATCAACTCTCGCAGGCCTCGGTTCGATTTCATCTCAACAACAAAGGACGCAGATAACACAAGCTTCTTCTGGTGTTTGCTCGGCGGCTGATATCGCCGCAGTAACCACGCATACAAATACCGCGGCTTCAAAATGCATTGTTCCTCAGACGAACAATGAAGTGCCACGCCACTCCGATATTGCCAGGCGATGCTGACCCACTACGGTAGACGATGCCGTTTACGTAGAGATTTTGACGCAAATTATATTAGTCACGTGAGAGGATACGTAATAGTGTGTAATGAGTCAGAGGAAGAAAGAGAGTTGCGGAAAAGTAAATATATAGAAGCGTAGGGTAATTATTTGCGATACATATTTAAGAGAAAAAAGCTTTCAAGAATTTGTGAAGAGTCGAAGTAGTTGTACGGGATGTTTGGTCTGTAATAACAACTTGACGTACAATTGTTCATTATATTATATAATAAGCAATTTTAAAAGTAACACGTAACTAAATTAAATTAACATTCCATTAATGAAATGAATTCTTATTCGCGATTAGAACGTCATAAGAAAAATTCAGGCGTTGAGCTCTATTTTTAAACAATTTGGATAGAAAGAGATATTCCGCTGCGAAATAGTAGAATCGCAGAGTTTCTCAATATATCACACAGTTTGTCTTCAGCCAGTGTTTGATAAAGACCTAGAGACAAGTCGAAACGTAATCAAGGAGGCCAGCGAGGACAGTTCTATCGCAGGTGAACCTTCCCAGAGAGCTCTGGAGGAGTCTACCCTTGGGGATGCCTTCTCCTCTCTCTGGTTTTAGGAACTAAGGTTCGCACAAGCCGAGACACCTCGGCCTGTTTTGACACGTGTACGTTCCGGCATCGCAGACCTTGGACAAACTGTAAGAGTCGTCTTACTGGGAATAGTTGGCCAGCTGCCTCCTAAACTGGTCAAGACACGGAAAGGAGAATGCTGCGACCCCGCAGCAAACGCCTCTCCCACCATTGGAAGGGCGTGAGACAAGTACAAAATGCCCGACCTAGTCTGATGCAGGTTTTCTAGGGGTTTCCTTGCATCACTTTTAGGCGAATTTCCGGGCAGGATGCTGATAAAATAGCCCGACGTCTCTAGTTAACCCTTGGCTACTTTGCTCTACCTTTCCGCATCCCACCCTTTCACTCCTTTTCCTGTGCTATAAGAGGGGATTTGTTACTATGTGGATTACCCAGTACATAGCCTGTTTACACTTTCTTCTTCTTATTTTCTCGGTATCAAAAAATTAACAATACAATTTCGGGTGTAATCAAAGTCGATGATCTTACAAAATACTTTATATATATTCATCCCGGAAAACCTTTTTTTTTTAGGGCAACAGGCTACATGAGGGTGATCCACATTGGGCAACTCCCCTTTAATAGCATAGGAAGGGATTTGAAAGGGGGGATGCGGAAGGGTAGAGGAAGGTAGCCAAGGGTTAACTAGGGCCCCCGGGCTATATTTTAAGGATCATACCGGCATTCGCCTAAAGAAATACAGGGAAAACCTTGGAAAAACCTGCATCGGGTAGGTCGGGCATTGGATACTTATCCCACGCCCTTCCGATAGCGGGAGAGGAGTTTGCTGTGGGGACGCAGCATTCCCTTCTCCGTGCCTCGACCAGTTTAGGAAGCAGCTGGCCGACTATTCCAATGGGAATAGCGAACAACTCTTACCGTATGCCCAAGGTCTGCGACCCCGGAACATACACCTCTCAAAACAGGCCGAGGTGCCTCGGCTTGTGGGAACCTTAGTTCAAAAACGGAGAGGAAAAGGCATACCCAAAGGTAGCCCCTTCGTATCTCTCCTAAAAGGTTCTGCCTGCGAGAGAAAATCCTCTCGCAGGCTGTAAGTTCCCGGAAAACCCCGATATTTGTAATTATATATATATAAGCTGCGACATATTTGCGAGGTAGTGAGCGTATTTAGAAAACGTAAAACGGCTGTATTGGATTAAAGTTAACAAAAAGACAATGAAGTGGCCGATACAACAGAGAGAATTAATTACAATTACCACACCATGTTTCTGCGATCGTTACTTTCGTCAGGAGGTTCAAAATGGTAAGAGCTGTAAAAACCACTCCAACGAGGTGCCTCACAATTTATTTTTTTCTTCACTTTTACGAAAGCATTGCAGAAATGTTGCGTGATATAAATGACTTAATTTTGCCTGTTTAGTGGCTATTTAATTATAAGCGTAGTTTATTCACCGTGGCGATGCTCATACGCGTTATCATTAATTTAATATCGTTAATACAACTATCTCGTACTGTTCAACGAACTACTTTATCTACGCTGTCAAGCATTTTTTTTTACGTTTTCATACAATCGCAGTCTCCATCAATTCTGGACGATGACATTTTCCAACCCTGTGATAAAGTTAACGAACACACTGTTTGCCCGAGCGCTGATGTTGGTTTTGTATTTTCCTTTCGTTTCGCTTAGATTCGCGAAGTTAAAAATGAAGACCGTGTGCGAATGGCAGAAATAAACGCCATTTTTTTTACCTTGACAACTGAAATCTTTTAATTGTTTTTTCCGATCAATACATTTACAGCTACAGAGAATTAATAAGCATCGTAATTCTTTGTTATAATTAGGGTTATCCTTTAATAAATATTCGAAATTTAATATTTACTATAATTATAACAAAATAAAATGAAAGAGAATCAATACTTTTTTTAAAAAAGAGGGAATGAATTATCTTTATATAAAATACTAATGTAATTAAGTAAATTTCTAACCCGTTCGGTATAGAATAAATCACAGAGAGAAAATAATTCACCAGAGAAGTTCGCTCCGTATAAAATATGTACACACCACGTACAACAACGATATTAACTAATATTATTTACTTCCCGTTTTCAACAAATGGACCGAAATATTTTAAGCATCCCTTTATTTGAAGTGTATTGCAATAAAGGGATGTGATAGTGCACGGTTATAAACTAAAGAATAATGTTAACATTCCTCGACTCCTTGGACAGTTAAACAGTTATTTAACCTCTATTTGCAGATAACTTTCCACTTTTCTTCTTTTCATGCCAGTACAATATTAATTCTTTCTTTAACTTTTTCAAAATTAACCTTTAATTAATATAATGTTATATAAATGTATTTATAGTTGAATTAATGTCCCTAAACCTATAATTATATTAATTTACTCTCTTTTCCTTTATTGTAAACTCTTTAATTTAATTTAATTTAGTATTAAATTGTAATTTCGTGCTTCAACCACCGGGGCAAACTTCCCATTTGTAGATTAAATAAATACATACATACATTTTACACAAGCCGATCGTAACGTAGGTGTTTAATGTGACAAAATATCTGCCGACTGGCTGGAGCCCGAAACGTGTAATTGTTCCATAATGAACCAGAAATCAAAGTAATCAAGAGGTTAATTACCCCCTGAAATTTAAACAGTTCGTTGTCGGTTTGTATACTGCAGAGGCCGAATTAATCTGTGGACGTCAACAGAGGCCAGAACTGCTGACAAACTTGTAAGTAAAGTGGTAATTGGACTGACTTCGAGGAGTCGTGCGATCAATTCATTCCGCTGGCTACTTCGTTTCCGTGAATAATCAGTCCATTGTCTCGAAAAGAAGAAATCTAGGGAGAACAACACAGCGAATGAGCACTTTTGTGTTTCAGGTTCTCAGATTTGCGTTCGCCCAGTTTTGTTGCTAAAGACTTTTTTGTATTTTCTTAGGGACAAAATGGACAATACAGTGATTGAATAAAACCCTGTAAATGAACAGCAGACAACCCATTTCTGGATAATATCCTTTAGTCCAAGACCCCTTTAGAAAGAATTACACACTGACGATTCTTAATTTGTGACATACATGGAATTAAAGTTTGAGCTTCAAACCCTTACAATTCCTAAGAAACCAAATTAAATGCGCCCTCAAAAAATAGAGGATGTTTTAAGATTTTAAAAACCTTGAAACATTCTCTGGCAAAAAATATTTTTGCAGTTGGTATGAGGTTTTTAAGTGTTTAATGAAGGAACATACTTTCAAATAGTGCGTGTCGAGTGTCAATGTGACGTCATCGCGACCTGCCACGTCATACAATATGGCGGCACGTTACAAGACGAAACAAAAACACTTTAACTTACACAAAATATAAAAATAAAGTTAATGATAGTTCTCTAAAATTATGATCAAAGATGTAATGAAATGGAATTTAACTTATGGCTGACAACCAACTGTTTCTTTGGCAATGGCTTGGAGTAAATGGACCAATCAGAAAAAGACAATGAACGATTGTAGGGGTCCAATGGAACAATTTTAGCTCTCAAGGGACATCGAAATTGCTTCACCGTTCTTAATATTCCACTTTATATATGGCCAATGTTCATTCACGCCCTGTTTAAAGTATCGTTGTTGTAGCATGTAAATAAACAGAGCCTAAACTGCAACAGATTTTAAAATGTGAAACGGAAACTGATAAAATAATGAAAAATTTAAAATTTAAAATTTTTGAAAGACAATATTGAAGTTTAATACAAAGTTATTTAGTGAAAGCACTAAATTAATTAAAGAAAAATATACAGTTAAATTTACTCTATATTCTCAGGGTTCTGAATAAGAAAGTCAATTCAGACAAAAAAGTGATAATATAAATTACACGCAACGTGTCTGGGATCCTCGTCCCTTTCCTCAGGTGCGAAGAAGAGCCTAGAGCGACACAACTGCACTTTGTCAGTTGACAAAACTCAAAATCCTAAACGGTTCCTAATTATATTAATGATATATAAAGGACACGACATTTTTCTCTCATGAATAACGAGGCTG
This sequence comes from Zhengitettix transpicula, assembly GCA_037074705.1. Classification (NCBI taxonomy): domain Eukaryota; kingdom Metazoa; phylum Arthropoda; class Insecta; order Orthoptera; family Tetrigidae; genus Zhengitettix; species Zhengitettix transpicula. Next base: position 230,960,575 of record CM073590.1, on the reverse strand, counting down.
ATGCCTCAAATAATTTCATTTTCCGAACGTCAATTTTCATTGTCATTTTCATAGGAATTATTTTATATTGATCTTCGAGTTTGACTTCTACTGTTTGACTGATAATTAAATTACAAAGTTCTTACCATCAACTTAAATTCTTCACACGTATTTCTATTTCCAACTTCAACACCATTTTCTTCTCATTTCTCGTTGGTCAGAAACACACTCGTCCACATTTATTCCAGCTCACTGATAGGACGGTCAATAAAACCGTAGATCGTTTTCTTGCTATTCACCTACGAGATTACTTTGGTTTCGCCCGGTCGTTGGTTTTAGCTCGGTACAATAATTGGTTTTTGACCGTTTTCCTGCTCTCTTGCCGCTCAAAGGATTTACTAAATTTTGTAAAAGGACTTGTACAGTCGAACGATCAAAATTTCCGTCATTACCGCTCAATCAAAAGTCTATATTATACAATTATTGGTTAATTATCCAAATAATAAAAATGGATGTATATTTGTATGTATGTATGTATTTACGTTAATCTGTATACAAATTTTTTAACTCATGGACAAAAATTGGTATTCTTGAAAATACGAGAAACGGTACTGTGGGGTTGAGAAACCCCTAGCAAAAATGTGAAAAGAATTATAATTTAAAAACGAGATCATTAAATGATAAATTACTGCGCCCCAAGAGACCATGACGTCACACGAGGGAGAGAGAAGAGAAGAGAAGAGAGAAGGGAGGAAGAGAAGAAGAGAAGAGGAGAGAGGAGAGAAGAGCAGAGAAGAGAAGAGAGGAGAGAAGAGAAGAGAGAAGAGAGAAGAGAGGAGAGAAGAGAGGAGAGAAGAGAAGAGAGAAGAGAAGAGAAGAGAGAAGAGAAGAGAAGAGAGAAGAGAGAAGAGCAGAGAAGAGAGAAGAGCAGAGAAGAGAGAAGAGCAGAGAAGAGAGAAGAGCAGAGAAGAGAGCGAGGAGAGACAAGAGAGAAAAGAGAGAGACGTTACTACGCGACAAACAAAGGAAATAGTTCCATTTTTCCGTAATGAAATAAGGCAGAAATATTTTCATTGAATTAAAAGTATAAGTTTATCCAGTAATACTCCATCGAGTGATAATAAAAAAAACAATACGAAATTCTTTACGATTCTTGCGGGAAATTTTCGAGCCACATTAGTGACTCCAATATGGCTTCCATTTGTTTACATTGTGAATCTAGCTAAGAATTTCATAAATTCAATCTTTCGTGATTTCTGAAGACTGCAATACTCAAGGAGTATATTTAAGTATTCTATTAGTAAATAAATTCGGAGGTTTGTTTGTTGGGACTAATGCAATAAAATTCAATGTATTTTACAGCTGTTCAGTTAATGCACTATCGGTCGAAAGTAAGTACGGAACTAGGAACAGTTAGATTTAGGTTGTCACTTCTTGACTAAAGATTAATATAGAATTAAATACTTTTTCGTGGTTATATAAATAAGACAGGGCAACTCCGGGCACTCAGATAGTTGAAAGTAAATAAGTGGAGACTGATGTGAGTGTTAACTTGCCATACTTGGCAGGAACGCTAGTTTAATGACTCGAAACAAATGGTTTTTGTCCTAGGAATTAGGTTCCAGGAAATCCGCATTTTTATTGTGATATTATGCATTCAAAATCAGCCTTTTGTTCTTAAAAATAGTCTAGCAATTCAGTTATTATTTTGCGGCGTCGCATTCTGAATTTAAAGTCAAGATCTCGTGGAAAACGAGATTTCTCTACAGGAATTATATTGAATTTTCCGAGAAAAAAAAAGAGTGTATTTCTCCGTAACGAACCACTCGGCACCTTCCCACGTCCCAATATTTACCCAGTTTTTGCATACCTAAAAATCCAAACTCTTCTAATTTATTGCTGCTAGTTTCTGGAATAAATTACCAACGCTGTGAAAGCTTTGTGTCCGCTCATATACACTCAAATATTTACAAGGCCCTCCATTCTTCCCCCCTCCCCCCCACGAGTTTTAATTACCAGCGAGCACGAAATGACGTCTGCTTTCCCTCGTGAATTTAATTCGCATTCGACACCAAAGAGGAAACGATAAACGGCAATTATCCAATATGTAAACGACCAAAAGAATACAAACAGAGGGAACATTGAGATCAACTGTTGAATAAACTGTCCGAAACGTGTTTCACTGAGAAATTAATCCTGTCTCTGTTGAAGCCTTTGGAATAATGGCAGAAGAGAGAAGATGAACAGTTGATTCCTGTTCCATAGGTGTCGTCGCCCCCCCCCCTCCCCTCCCCCCATTCCCAAATCGACACTGCGGAGCAAGAATTACGGTTAATGTGATCACAGACATAATTGCTTACGACGGAAAAGCGTTAATTAATTTTCTGCCATATAATTAATACTGTATTAAGGAACATGGGACAGTTGGTAAAGATACGCTAAAATTTGCAGAATGAAGTGGACACAAGAAAGTTGTGAAGCAGAATTTTTAATAGCCGCAAACGGAAAGACAACCTAAAATGCCGATTACTAGAGGTGGATTGAGCGTGAAGGTTTGACAAGAAGGATTCCCTCTTGACTTTAATAAGTCCAATTAAATGAATGAATGAATTGAATGAATAATTTATTATCTGCGATTGAGGACAACTCGATGGTGCGAACAGAAAAAAAAAGGCAATCGATGTAACAGTAACTGCTTGCAGCAAATTTATTCCAATGAAATAAGAGAAATCGTCTCTTCTACATTCACCAGAAACGAAATCAAAGTAAAAAAACAGAACAACATATTACCGAGACCGACCGAATAAAAAAACCCTGTAAGTTTTCCTCTAAATGGAGTCTCCGTTCCTACATTAACCTAAAAATACACGAGCACATTTTCTCTGAAATTTTTCCCTCTGATATCTTCGGGAATTTTGACCTTGTTAGTGGAAGGGAAAAAACGTTGATATACCAATAAGATATCGTCCAGGTCTACCTCTGTTTAATGTCACTGCACAACTTATGGCCTCTGCATATTCAGAAGCACTTTTGAATCATGCTGTCGTGTTTCTAAAAATCTCTTATTTCCTTCCGTTTCCAACACCACAGTTTATTGTTCTCCGTCCAAGAGATTCGATTTGAAGTTTTCTATACTTTGATCACAATTACGAAACATTCCTAGTTACGTCGGAATAAAATCGTCTCAAAGACCCGATTCTGGATCATATCAGCAAAATACGGTAATACAATCGACAAAGACAGTCGTTCGCAATTTCTACGATGAAATAATCGTTTAACGCTGTTGAATACTTAAGTTGGAAGAGACAAGTTGATCGGAGAGAACGAAGTAACTGGGGTGCAGCCGAATTCAAACCTGCCTCGATAACACTGAAGCCGGAACAGTTCCAATGAAACGAAAAAAAGAACAAAAAAGAACAGAGGAAGGTTTTGAAATAAAGCGTTGCGGAAAAATATTCGTGATTAATGGCACAAAGACAAAATAATGACTGACACGTTAAAAAAAATTTTCACAGGCAGGAGAAAGAGGGTAAGTTTCTGTAAAACTCACAAGGTACAAAAATAGTCAGGATTGAAGACAGCGATTCTGTGTCTGCGGTTTTTACATCATTTTATAAGTTTTGATGTAACCGCGATTAGAGGACACAAAGCTTTCAGAGCGTTGGTAATTTATTCCAGAAACTAGCTGCAATAAATTAGAATAGTTTGGATTTTAGGTATGCAAAAACTGGGTAAATATTGGGACGTGGCCGACTTTTTTTTATAAAAAAAAAGAGTCGACTGGTTCGTTACGGAGATATACACTCTTTTTTTTCTCGGAAAATTCAATATAATTCCTGTAGAGAAATCTCGTTTTCCACGAGATCTTGACTTTAAATTCAGAATGCGACGCCGCAAAATAATAACTGAATTGCTAGACTATTTTTAAGAACAAAAGGCTGATTTTGAATGCATAATATCACAATAAAAATGCGGATTTCCTGGCACCTAATTCCTAGGACAAAAACAATTTGTTTCGAGTCGTTAAACTAGCGTTTCTCCCAAGTATGGCAAGTTAACACTCACATCAGTCTCCACTTATTTACTTTCAACTAGCCAGATACCCGGCGTTTCCCGTGTACTTATTTATATAACCCCGAAAAAGTATTCAATTCTATATTAATCTTTCAAAAACCTATTACAAGGTAATTTCGATAATTGAGAATGAATGTTGTCAAACATTATTATATATCAGATTCTTGTTAAATTGTGTATATTTTAAAAATTATATAAAATATTATATATTTCTTGACTGATAAATATGACAATATTGGCGAAAGCTGAAGATTTTCGAAATTAGTAATTAGTTTCCTTATTAAAATGAAAAATAAAACATTAGGGTTAGAATACAAAAATATTAATAGTCTCTTTAATTTAATTATCTCTAGTTTCTGGTGAGAAAGTCGATGAAACGTACAGTGTAGTTGTTCAGTGTTCATCGACGTGGCCGAGGATTACAAAAATTTGTCATAATTTGTACTCGCATAGTATGAGACGTTTTCTTTATTTAGGATTTTATAAAGTGCTTGCATTGTAACTAGTAGTAAAAAAAAACACAACTGAGACGTTGACGAATCCACGGAATATCGATATTTACAGACTCGACCACTTCGGAAAAGAAAACACCAACTACAACTCAGTTTTACACGGACGGCCTGGATCCGTTCCTGACGTAAATGGCGACCACAGTGTGCGAACTATAAGCTTTGAATTGCAAAACCCTTGAAGTGACTTCTCACGACGAGATGCGAGCAATCGATATTTCGATACACGATAACCCTTTCATTCGTCGCATTGCGTAAAAATGGTATCGTATATCAGTAAAAAAAAAACCGGACGATAGAATTTACAAGCTCTGGCTTTAAAAAAAAAATTCGTTTGAAACGGGAGGAATATAAACGCGGACTACTTCATTCCCGTGGTGCAAAATTACGACGCATTTCCACGTAGTGCGCGCACTACAATCGATATTAAATTAACGTATTTGAATTCGTTCCAAAGGACAATACGTGGAAGACGAACTGGAGTGAACTACTTCAATGTTGTTGAAATATAATTAATACGTGGACGGCGTCCTATGAAATTATTTTACAATATTACTATTATATCGATTACCGGCCAACTATTTTTGAAGTGACGAACAGCTGTCATTCCTGTGCCGCGCTATAATTTTGATGTCCAGCTCGGAATTATTGCTCTCAGCAGGCAGGCATAAACAAGAGATTGTGCAAAAAAAATTTTAACACCTGAGAGCTGTTTCTTTCGGCTGGAGGGCGTTACTTCTACAAATGATGTTTGCGGTGTAATTAAATTTAATGATCTAGACTGATTGAGTCTCCAAAATGGTGCAGTGAATCGTTTAGAAGGCGAAAAAGAGATTCACATCAAACGACATGAAGCTCCTAAGAAAAATAGCGCTACGTAAAATTATTTATTTCTATGAATAGAAAGGACTTACGATAAAATGAAAAAATTTACGTTTGATTGAAAATAATAAATAGGAAAGATAGCCAATTCAGACGAAAAAATTAATAATATAAATACCACACAACGTTTCTGGGATCCTTGTTCCTTTCCTCAGATGCGAAGAAGAGCCTTTTTACTTGTTTAACAGCCTGAAGCAGTCACAGCTACACAAGAAATGAGCCACAAAGAAAATTTCGTAGCTCCTGCATACGTCGAGATGCACTCCATACGAATTGCTCCGAATTATATATATATATATTGTAGTGAACAACAACCTTAAGTGGCCGCGGGCCTGAGGAGGAATACATTAGGCGTGCACGTGTGCTTGCCCGAGAGGCCAAAAGAAATCACGGGTACAGGTTCCTTTTTTGCATCATTTGGGGGGGGGGCGGAGTTCGAATAAATACTCCGAACCCGTGAGGCAAAGGGACAGACGGGGACGGAGACGCAGGGAAAAGAAGGGAGACGGAGAGGTTTTGAGGGACGTCCATCGCGAGCAGGCCGAAGAAGGAGATAGTGTGCTGCTTACTACAAGTCCAGTGATCCACGGCTGACGCCACAAGTAAAGTAAGCATCACAATATATGTAAAGTGCCTTCAAAAGTAGAATTCTTTTACACAGTGCGGAAATAGACTCTGTTCTTGACTAGCCACCGAACCGCCGCATTACCCTGTTGAGAACGAGAACTTTTTAATCAAGCCGGAGATAATTTTAATTTTATGCAGACCAATGTATATCTGCTGGCGCCCAACAATATTTTTTTTAATGTACTTTTGTATTTTTTGTATTTTCTTGTAATAAAGTTTATTTTTTTATATTAAGTGATAAAAAAGCCTAATCATTACAATATATATATATATATATATATAGTAATGCCAATTAAGGTCATTAATTGTTGGACGTAAAATTTGAGTTGTTTGAGAAATCCATTATAGCGGTCTGATAGAACAAAGCAACAATGAGAGAAACGAGCTTACTTTGCTTTGTCGAAAAGTCAAAAATGGCGTATGCGCGCTAAAACTCGGGAGAACTAGGAGTCAAGTTTGCGGAAAAAACATCGTGAGGAACAGAACAAGTAATATAACTGTTAGTTAGCGGAGAAAGATTGTTGGGAGCTGATGGCGGAAAGACATTATGAGAAGCAGAACAAGAAATATAATTTGAGCAGAGACTAGACATCGTCAATGTATAACTAGTTAAAGTTGTAAATTAATACGAAGAAAACATTCACGCCGCAAGTATTGCAGCGTAAATAATTGAAAAGTAAGAGCAGTTTAAGTCTACAGCCAGGAGCTAAAGAAAAGTTATTTCGCTCCGAAGGAATAAACAGTTAAAATAAATCGTCAAGGAGATACGTTGCAGTTACGTCCAATTCAGTAAAAGACTAATAAATCTACGGATCATAGGATTCCGGTAAGACGAACAGACATCAGATAACTGACATTCAGGAGGACCATCCGAGTTCCTGGGAGCCTATCAATTTTGGCTTTAATAGTGTAAAATCTGTGAGTCGACATTTTATAATCAATGTAAAAGTTTTCCATAGTGTACTTCCGAAACCAAAAAGAATGCTGGTACCAGCTGGACAGATGTTAGTAATAAAACCAAAACTAATGATTAATTGTAAACGCTAATTAGAGGATAAGGTCAGATTTCGTTCTCTTTTAAATTGTCAATCAGAGTTAATTTATTTACTTTTAATTTCTTTCATTCTATCGACATATTGTTTAGGTTAATTGTAAACTGAGATTTTTAAAATCAATTTGTTGCGTCCACTACCGAACCAAGTAGAGGCCCTGAGAGAGAGAGAAAGATCTCAAATTTTGTTGTAATTATATTTGTTGCCACAAAATAAAAATATTTTGTTTGTTAATTTTTATTATTATTTTATTTAATTAACGCCTTCCATTTAATTATTACCTAAATGGCGCTTCACGTGAGGTCAATTCTTCAATTTCTCTAAATATAAATTAAATAAAGGTCAATTTTTAATTATTACATTTTGGCTTCCACAACGTGGACCAAATTAGTTAAATTAATTAACACCTTATAGTGAATATTTCAATATATATATTGTATTTTATTCGGGCGCCAAGTTATTTTTTCCAAGTAATAACCAAACTTGAATGATTTTTTAAAATTTTATTAAACGAACATGAAACGGAGATTCCTGAACCGTGGTTTGAATTAATTAACACGTGGCTTTCCTACACTTTGGCAGGGCGTCCTCCCCCGGCGGCTCTCGACGTGGAACTGCTCCTTCAGGACGCCGACAATAAAACTAATTTGTTAAGAGCCCAACAATACACACACAAAATTACTTCTATATCAACAGACACTTCCGTTCATATGCTACTATGTATATATATATACTACATGGGTGCCCGGCGTTGATCGGGTATCTGTTCATACAAAAGCCCGAAATAATTACAATTAAACTCAGCGACATCCATATCCTCTGATTCGACTCCAATCTCGGTTGGTTTTACTTTATTTTAATTTAACGCCCTCCCTAAGGGTGCTCCCCTCTCATGCCGAAACGGGCCGAAGATATACATAAATCACATCGGGAGAAACAGTAGCAATCTCATTGACTTCCACCACCGCCCCTCTGGGATGATAGTCGAGTTTAACCCCCCACAGTGTTTGTTTCCGGTTCGAAAGGAACACGAGCGCATAATTTGTTTAAAGTTTCTCCACAGGTGTAGATTAGACGCTCACAATACCCTGACAAAAAAAGTATCATTTTTCAAATGTAACTTTTCCAATCTGTTACAATACATAATTAGGTGAAATAATTTCTTTGGTATTTTTAACTGACTCTGTTTAAAAAAAGTCCACAAGAACAATAGTTTTTGAACTTATTTCATTATCAAATGTTTTTTCCTAATAATCACATGATATTCAGTGTTATTTAATTTATATTCTTAAATTACTTGTACTCGTGTCCTGTTTGATTTATGTTATTAAATTAAAAGTTAAAATTAATTATATTATGTTTAATAAATTATTAAAATTCAAAAATTAATTAGCTCAACTTAGACCACTAGTCATCATTTATATATTAATTCTGGTATCTTTTTTACCTCCACATACCAATTCCTGTTTCTTTACTTGCTCAATCTATGACATGGTTGAATTAACCAACTCGCGGCTTTCCTACACATTGGCAGAACGTCCTCCCCCGGCGGCTCTCGACGTGGAACTGCTCCTTCAGGACGCCGACAATAAAGCTCGCCCGCCTCAGTTGTTAAGAGCCCAACAATACACACACACACACACAAAATTACTTCTATATCAACGGAGATCAAACTTAAAAAGCTAATAAGGTATGGAGACTTGTCTTACAACACAGATGTGATGGATCAGACCGCAATGTCCGTAAAATATTTTCTTATTGTCATAGGCGTCTATGTAGAACAGCAAGAGAATTGTTTCTCAAAGCGAAAATAGAATCACGTTTCCAATTAAAACGAATTTGTGCTATATTTTGGTCGCTACAAAACCAGTTGGTAACCTACGTTCCTGCTGCAAAGCACAGCAAGGGGTCTGGAATGTTAAGATAACGAAACCCATTTAGTCGAGACACTTGTAATCTTGAAAGTTTGTCTTTCTCAACTGCGGAAGTTTACTCGGGGAAACTCGGCGCGAAGAAGAAGAAGAAGTAACTCGCATTTGCGGGCAACGACATAGGTTGGGTCATCGATAAAGAGACTATTTATGTATCTGAGGTACGTGAAGGAAATGAGAACATCTACAAGAGGTGCAAAAGCCGGGAAAACTGAAATCCGCCTCGATTAATCCTCACTGCAGGATCGTAAAATGAAAAGTTCACGGCTAACATTTATGCTTTGGAGACATTTTGCTAACAAGATAGCAAAAATTAACTGGACAGTGGACGGGTTTGCCAAGCACTTAGCTCATTACGATTACGTAAGAACCTCTAGCAACACCTCCGTAAATATATTTATCTCTCTCTTAAGTTGGTACACCTGACGCAGATGGATATTTGAGGGTCATCGAGCGTCCACAGCCGGTTTTCATGCAGCTCACAGAAATAAGTGTTGCCTGCATTTTACCAAAACAGCTAAAACTAATGGTTCGTTCTGTTGTAAATTATTTAGGATTCGTGCCCAAATGAAGTTCATAAAATTATGGAAGTTCGTATTTTATGTACCCAACAATAAGAAGAAAAAAAACCTGCTTTCCCGAGGATAATCGTAGTCTTATGAGCCTTGCAGATGGTCCACTTGTAGAGCATCATTGAGCAATTACAATGCTACGGCACTAAATGACCCGAGGCATCAATAATTATAAAAATAATGAATAAGAAAGACAGCCAATAAAGGCAAAAAAAAGGGTAATATAAATACCACACAACGTTTCTGGGATCCTTGTCCCCTTCGTCAGGTGCTAAGAAGAGCCTAGAGCGACTCAACTGCACTGGTCAGTTGACAACACTCAAAACTGTCAACTGACCAGTGCAGTTGTGTTTCTCTAAGCTTTTCTTAGCACCTGTCGAAAGGAACAAGGATCCCAGAAACGTTGTGTGGTATTTATATTACCCTTTTTTTTGTTTGTATTGTCTATCTTTCTTATTCATTATTTTCTATCAGGTGTAAATTATTTTCGATTACAAAAATATTTCACGTGACAAAATGCAAATAAATATCACGCGTTTCCATGTACTGGAATTTATTTTTTAATATATGGCAGAATATGGATGACAGATCGATAAGATTGGAAACCATCAACCGGCGTTTTCCGAGTTCATTGGAAGGTGGATTAATGTTGCTCTTGTATTTAATTTACGAAAAAAAAAAATTTTTCTCCCCGAAATGCGAATATTTGAGTAATCTGGACTGTCAATTATTTATCCCATCTCATTTTAATTTCCATGGATACTAGATTTGTTCGGAATATATAAATAATTACATATATTTTAGGGACAATCACCAAGAAGGTACGTGACAACAGAACCGCGTATCAGCCTTAATATATAAAATTAAAAATTAGTTTCTCCCTATCAAGCAGAAGATAATGTTCAGACCACTCTCAGAACGTCGACCTTTCAATATCGAAAGAAAAAAAAATACCATTTACTTCTATTCGTTGGAGTTAAGTGTCTTCCTAGGTCCAATAATAATAACCTCGGCAAGGTGTTACATGATCCTGCTAACAAGTTAGAGAGATATTTTTTTTTCTCTGTCTCCCAGGCAGGATAAATCTACATCAAGGCCGCACAGACACGTGAGCATGAGAACGAGTTATTATATAAGAATCCGCAACAACACCTCCGCAAACAACGCAGAGATGCACATTTGTTACTACGACATATTTACAGCCTCCATAAAAATCATAGGATCGATTTGGCACATCCCTGTGAATGTTCTCGAGTAACATGGATGCGTCATTAGTTTCTCGTGGTGGAGTTGTTGGATCAGTATTTTGAGACAGTCCATGGAAACGGGCGTTTTAGCTGGGGAAGTATATTCGAATATAAACGGCCAAGGGCCTCGCTAACACAGTTGGACGCGTGTCTGGCCGTAACTCTTCGAAGGTCCTTTGCTGGTCACATCAACAAATAAACAACTAAACAAATGGAGCGGCTATTTCGGAGAAAGAGTGGGCCAAGGTGCAGAAGTACCGAGTGGTACTAAGTTTACCCATACATATATATAAAAACCAGGGGTACAAAGCTACGAAAATCTCTTCATATAGGGTAATGATTTATTTAATAAAGACCAAATTCAATATGTTAAAGAAATTCTACAGTTGCTCGACACATCTGAATTACTTAGGAGCATTTTATAACTGCCATCAGATCAGATTTATTTAGACAGCATAATTACCACAATAGAATAACTTTCACCAATAACGTTGCAACGCCGCAAGTGACAAAAAAATATATATTAGAAGAAATGAGTAACGAATCGAATACTTTGTTTTTCTAGTTCTAGTCATGGCGAGTTCTCTGGAATCAGTTTCTTCACGTTCAACTATTCTCCTCTGTAGAAAAAAATAAAACGCCGATAAAGTCTGTAAATATTGGTATAACTTGACGGGAAAGGATTATTTTATTTATGATAATGATGAAAAAATATCAGACTTCATTATTATAATATAAATAAAGGCTCTAGTCAGAAAAAAAATGTTTACTGCAAATTTATATATATATATATATATATATATATATATATATATATATATATATATATAAAATTAACGTTTCGTCCTATTTTGTATCCTCATGAGGTATAAAAAATTTTAATCTACATAATAACCTATATTAAAAAAATTATTTAAGGACGATTACATAGCGTTTATTGCAAAAAAAATAATTAAATTAACAATGACGTTTCGTCTTCTACTGGGACCTCAACAGGTATGTCAATTTTTAAGCTGAAGTTTAGAAAGGAATAGAACATGTATTTATAAAGTTTTTTTAAAACGAAAAATTTACAAATTATATTAATGACATTTTATTTAATTTTAAATGATTAATTATTTAAAGAAACATACATCAGCCAATTATAAGTCGGAAAAAAAGGAGAATTTATTAAATTAACAACGTTGCATTGCTTAATTTAATAAATTCTCCTTTTTTTTCCGACTTATAATTGGCTGATGTGTATTTATTTATTAGTTTTCTGATTAGTCAGAATACATATTTATTAATGAAATTATATTAATTTTTAATAAAATTAAGTAATAACATACGTATGAATAATTTATAAGAAGTTATAAATTATCTGAATTAATTAATTAAAATCTTAATTGGTTTAATTAATGAAATTTTAATTAGTTAAATTATTTAATTTAATTTTAAATTATTTAGAATAATTTGTAATTGTTCTTAAAAACTTTATAAACACATGTTATAGCTTTCTAAAATGTAGATTAAAAATTGTAACACCTGATGAGGCCCCAGAAGAGAACGAAACGTCGCTGTTAATTAAATATATATTTTTGCATTAAAAATTATAGTTACTTTTATGACTCAAGGCCATTATGTATTTAATTACAAGTAGCCTATGGATAATTTTTGTTACACTTACAATTTCTTTCAAATAAGCACATATTTTTAACAGTAACAATATAATGTGAGATGGTATTGCCATATTTACATTCATTTATTGATTGATTTCGAGTCAAACATCCATTCTTTTATTTAAAAATTTTCCTATTGGCCCACTTCAGATTTCTGAGAATCGGTATTTTATTGGTTTGTATAAGCTGGATTTTACATTTGCCTGGAAATCGTTGCTTTCGTTACCTTAGCCGGATTTATTCCAGACGGAAATCTACGACAGAGGAACGCTGTTTGAATTCGACAAAAGCAGCAGCTCTGCCGAGAGCATTCAAAGTTGAAAACAACATTTCGTTAGAAGGTTCTCCAAAAGTCGCCTTTTCTCTCGCTTTTATCTTCGGAAGACTCGGGCCGTTTGATTAATCCAGCGAAAAAAAACCTCCTTTACAGGACACTTAATTAATAATTCGGTTGCATCTCGTGGCCGTGCTATTGCTAATTGAACCTTTCACTGCAATTATTTTAATATCAAGCTTATCCATAGATTAGAAAAAGGAACCATCCAGAATGCTAAGAATTTTGTACCTAAAAGTCTAAAATATTTGTAAATTATGATTTACAATATATAATTAAACAACGGCCAATTTTAAGTCATAAAAAATATATTTAATTATTTAAGAAAAATTAAACTACGTTTGGTCTCTAATTTTGTGACCTCTTCAGGTTGAAGTTTTAAACAATTTTGATAATCAAGTCATTCTCCATTGACTGCCTGGCCGAAAAATGGGAGAATGATCTGATTATAAAAATGTTTATAAGCTTCAACGTGAAGAGGTCGCAAGGTTAGCGACGAAACTAATTTTAATTTTACATAAATAAATACATTTCTTCTGACTTCAAATTGGCTGTTGTTTATTTATAAGTTGTCTCAATAGTGAAGATATATTTAAATAATTATATATATTGTAATATGACAATCGGTCGATGTTGGGTTTCTTGTTAAGTTGCATTTGTTTTGGTCGGCGGTCTTTCTGTTTTGTAGCGCCGCGCCGGTCGAAGATTTAGCGGACGCGTCTAGAAGTTTTAGTCCCCACTGGGAGCTCAGAGTGTAAGGGTCATAGTCGACTTGTGGGTGAACAAATCATTTGAGGTGTCGCCTCAATGAGCTGCTCGTGGTTGGTGGTATCTGAGACGAGGCCCAGGGCAAACCACACGGCGTTCACCCCCTTAAACTGTCAGCATTGCCTCCGATCCCATGTACGTGGGTAACGGTCTCGTTTCTTTCAGATTTAATGTGTGAGAGACGCTGCGAAAGCACCCTCGAACCGTGACTATTCTCGGTAGTGGGAGGAATCGTGCTGACAATAGAACTCTGGTAGAGAGGCCTCTCCGCGGTTGCGGCACGTGGGAAGGTGAGGAGGGCGCATGGTTCTTCTTAGGGGTCTTTCTGAGAAACTACCATCCTGTCCTGGCAGGAGGTGGTGGAGATTGACTCAAGGCGGTCGTCCAGGCTTCTGGGGCGTGGGAGGTGTTGGTAACCCCAGCATCAACTGCACTCCGAGAGGCTAAGGTGTCGAGTGATGGGGACTTGTTTCAACCTCTTAGTTATCCGATGACATATCCTGGCCATAATTCTCCTCGAAGAAATAGCAGTAGTCTGTTGCTAGGTGAGGGAGACAGCCCTAATTTGAGAGTCATCCTGGGAAATTAGAGTGTGCCGACAAGTTTCAGTGGCCTTTAGGTAAGGGCATCTCCAACTTGCGGGACGACCCTGAGCACTCGTGCTAACGACCGAAGCAGTCCTTCGGACAATTTGGTATCTCGGGGTACCCTGGGTCCCTGGTCTATCCTCCAGGGTCCATGTAGCCTAGCTGGGTTTGGTCATTTAGGCACGTTGGAGTTGAACTCGAGGGGGGTATGTGGTTTCGTAGAAAAAACCTTTCTTCTGTTCTCCCCTGGGTGCAGGACCCAGCCCGCCGGGATTTAAGTATCACGGTATCCCCGTTCCCTCTTCGGAGAGTCCGATAAAAAAAGGCCACTAGGAAGTCGACTTGGGATATCGTGGCGAGGAGACATGGTACCGTCGCGGATAGGTAAATCTCCGGTAGAAACTCGCGGCGCTAGAATATGAAACCAATTTGCGAAGTGAAAGCGATGTTAATGAATTATCCGTTTAGGAAGTGTCACATCAATTAATGCCACGTCCTGAGAATACTGTAAATATTTCATTTCTTGAAATTAGTTGAACACAATTTATTAAAGTTTTGGTAATTTCTTTATTAAAAAAACTATCTGTCGCCCTTATAATAATTAGCAGACCTGAGAGGCTATATATAAAATTTTCTTAATTTTATAGTGGAACGTGAAATCTCCCCATTATTCTTTATAAAATATCATACTAACGTTATAGAATTCAGTTTCTTATATATTAAACTGCAAGAGCCTTTTATTGTATCTACAGCCCCGTCGTGGATGCCAAGACTTGGGAGTGCGCTTCTGACTACGGGAAACTGCTTAGAAATGAGCTGCTAATTTGCGGAATACTTTCACGCTTAGCGACGCTTTCAAGAATCCTGCTACGTGCCAGGGAAAGACAAAGACGGGCGCAGACAAGTGTTTACGCCAATCCGAAGGAACGGAATTTTGTACGCGCGGTGAACACAAGCGATTTTACGGCATGCGAAAAATCGCACGGTCCAGGCATACGCTTGGCAAAGGATGGAATCTTATGGAGGCTGGCCACAATATGCGACCTGCGATTATTTGCAGCTGGCTGCGTTTTATTTTCGCTGCTGTTAAAACGCAGCCCGTGCTTACTTATGGAGTCGGCCACACTGTCGTAGCTTGATGGTCCTCCCACTATTGTCCAAGAGATGACTGACCACCGCCTACTATTGTAGTGTATCACTATATCAGTATTATACGTTGTAATTTTCGTGTGTGAATTTCTTGCGACAATGCTGGATGCCGATATGTTAATCCCTGAAACAAGTGTTCGTCACCATCTTTGGGATAATACTCGTATATGCTATCTTGTGTTCTTGGTGTAGAGATTCTGACAAGTCTATATTAAAATGTAAACATTTTTTCGTGGTATACAAACTATCTCATAATAAGTAAGTCATCCTTCCCCCAGAACACTCTGGTACCTCCTAAGCTACCCCATCCTCATACCACCCATTCCATCCATGCCATCAAATTCAACATCACCAGCGATCCCTCATAATGTATGCCCCTCAGACACCCAAATTAAAATATAAGAAAAAATTTGCAAAATTATGTTAATTGCTGGATTAACTTAAGTGCCAAGTTTCCAGGTTAATTATGTACAGAATTTTAATTGTATATTGTAATAATTAAATATAAAATTATAATGGCTGAATTTAACAAATGAAAAAAAAACACAAATTTACTTTATATGGGAAATCAAAGCGTCTGAACATAGACGAAATTTGTTGCGGAAGAAATAATACTAAAGATTGAATTTAACAATTTCAATTTTTATCAAGAATTAACAATCTCATTCTATCGATAATTAAAATAATTAAAGAACGATCTGACTTTTATCTTTTAAACACGGTTTACAAATGATTTTAAAGTTTTTCTCTACTTACGGCCGCCCAGGTCTCATTTTTAGTTTTTCGTGCATAATTTTGGGGACATCACTGATTCTAAGTTCTCACAGACTCTAAATGTTCACAGGCTCTAATTGGTGTAGTTTGTTAGTTGGTTTAACACAAATTGGTTGGTTCTCGATGCTTTACTGCAACTAGTTGCTCTGTCTCCTTCCCGACTGAATATTGCTTTACTTTTTAATATTTGAAAGCATGTTTGTGACTGGACCACATTCTTTCGTTCTGACTGCCGACTGTAAAACTTTTCGTCTGGTCTATTCGCTGTCTGCTGCCCGACTGTACTGTTCAAATTTTTATGACTTGGAATTTTAGTCTTTTCTCCTCGCTGCCTACGGCCCGACTGTACATTTCCTGACTGTTCGTTCGTCTCGCAAGTTTTTGAGCGCGTAGAACCTTCTCGACTCCTCAACAATGTTTTCTTTGCCTTGCCGGATTGTTGCGGCGTCCGCTCTATATCCACTAATAATGAGTCCTCTACAACCCAACTTTCCAATTAGAACAATGTCTTAATTACCAATTACTACAATATACTCTAATACTTTATGCAACAACAAATAATCGTAAGATAAAAGTTTTGTCTAATAATAAAAAAATAATAATAAGTAAGCAAAATATTTTATTTGTTTGATAACAACTATAAAGAACTGTATCCATCAATTATTAATATTATAATTGATTAAACCCTTATTTTAATACAGTCAAATATAAAAAATATTTAAAATGTAAATTATATTAAAATGTCATGATATTAAATAAATCTTCAGGAAGTGTCGATTTTTACTAACTGTATTCGTCTGTAAAAATATTAAGTAAATTATTGAATTTAAATTATGCCCATACCATATATTAATATATTACGTCACAGAGATTTAATTACATTTTACATAGCTGATAATATAATTAAAATATTTATTTAGGCCAACATTTTTGACATTTTATATCACATCCTATTATTTGCAATATGGTAACATGTTTAATGGCCAAGCTCGTGTTCCATATCGATATCTCAAGGAATCGATTGGAGACAGATAATTGCCAATGCTTCAACTTATTTACACGATATCCAAAATTTTTGTGTAATGCTTTCCAATATCACCTATTTTATTTCTGGTGTTAATAGAAACTTTATTATTTTTGTAAATATTAACATTTAAAAAAATTGTATGTTCATAGTAAAATAAGGACTTAATCAATTATAATAATAGTATTTTATTTTTGACTATGCAAAATCATTCTAAAATTGTGAGAATAAAATACTCGGTTCCTCTACGTCAATTCTCTCGCTTACAGAAGTATTTTAACAATTGACATACTTAATTTTGGAATATTTCTCCTTCTTAGATTGACGAAGAAAAGCCTGCAAGAGAATTCTCTCGCAGGCAGAACCTTTAAGGAGAGATACGAAGGGGCTACCTTTGGGTATGCCTCCTAAACAGGCCAAGGGATGGCGAGGGGTAAGCTGCGTCCCCACAGCAAACTCCTCTCCCGTCATCGGAAGGGCGTGGGACAAGTACCAAATGCCCGACCTACCCGATGCAGGTTTTCCTAGGGTTTTCCCTGCATTTCTTTAGGCGAATGCCGGGTAGGATCCTTAAACTATAGCCCGGGGGCCCTAGTTAACCCTTGGCTACCCTCTACCCTTCCGCATCCCCCTTTCAAATCCCTTCCTATACTATTAAAGGGGAGTTGCCCAAAGTGAATCACCCTCATGTAGCCTGTTGCCCTAAAAAAAAAATGCCTTTTCCTCTCCGTTTTTGAACTAAGGTTCCCACAAGCCGAGGCACCTCGGCCTGTTTTGAGAGGTGTATGTTTCGGGGTCGCAGACCTTGGGCATACGGTAAGAGTTGTTCGCTATTCCCATTGGAATAGTCGGCCAGCTGCCTCCTAAACTGGTCGAGGCACGGAGAAGGGATTGCTGCGTCCCCACAGCAAACTCCTCTCCCGCTATCGGAAGGGCGTGGGACAAGTACCCAATGCCCGACCTACCTGATGCAGGTTTTTCTAGGGTTTTCCCTGCATTTCTTTAGACGAATGCCAGGTAGGATCCTTAAAATACAGCCCGGGGGCCCTAGTTAACCCTTGGCTACCCTCTACCCTTCCGCATCCCCCCTTTCAAATCCCTTCCTATGCTATTAAAGGGGAGTTGCCCAAAGTGGATTACCCTCATGTAGCCTGTTGTCCTAAAAAAAAAAAATTCTCCTTCTTCTGACTTTACTCTATTTCAAAATACTTAAGAATTTCTAATCTCCTTTCGTGTAATCAGAATACCAATTTTTATGGTTTCTTCTCCATTAAAACGTTCTCAGCATTAGCACTTAATCCAGAACCAACGACTGGATATTTCTTCCATGGGACATGTTAATGTATCGTCGCACTGGTAACAGTTTCTCACACGGAACAAATTGTGTAAAGTACAGGTTGTTAATACAATTTTTCAACAAAATGTGCGTACAAACAAACCGATTGACGAATGAAACACTCGCCACTTGTTTCCAAGCAGACCAAAAGCACATTCAACAAATCTTGATAGTTTGTAGTTAAATATTAGTTTTTGTATATATTTATATTTCTTGTTGATAACAGGTCGCATAACATGATAGGAAATGCCTCGTCAGCGATAATGACGTACGGAAATTTGATTGTGTTCTTAAAAAAACTGGCAACGCTTTAAGGCGAAGACAAACTGCTATCACGTCACGAGGTTTTACTTAAGAAAGATTCGGTTTTAATAATAATAAAAAATATAGCCAAATACAGACAAAAAAAAGTGATGATATAAATATCACACAACGTAGTTTGTCTGTCTTATTTTTTGGCTATTTTTTTATTATTATTAAATTTCAATCAGACGTAAGGTTTTTTTCATTTCAAGGCTAGGTTACATAAGTAAATAATACTTAAGGTAATTAAATAAAATAATTCTTTGTTCTATTGGGAAAAAGTAACGCCTTTGAAAAACAATACAGATTGAAAAACGTGACATCAGATACGTGACAGTGCGTGAAGACCCCGTGATATCGCAGTGACGTCACGTACCGCGTTGTAAGAGTATTTCTGGTCCATAAGGCAACACTGGCACTCGATTAATATCAGAATGTCACGTGGTAGAGCATTAGAAAATTTTATACGCAATAAAATGTTTATTTAAGTCTTAGCACGAGACACATAAGTTGTTTTTATTTAAAGTCATGTTAATGGGATTCTCCCAAGCGACATAATTTGCTTGATTCTCCGCAATATGGGTTTAAACACCTGACGAAAGCAACTAGGGATTGCAGAAGAGTTGTGTGGTATTCACTTAATTTTGTCTTTTATTTGGATACTTCTTTATCTAATTATTCTCCATAATATACATAGTGTCAAGGCAGGTGCGGACATGATACCAGGTGGTGGAAAATGTTTCCTGCAGTGGCTCTGTTATGAGACCACAAATTAGCCTTACAGCTAAATTTTTCATAATAGAAACAGACTTTCTGCAGGTGATTGGTGTTTCCAAAGTAAAGTCCCGTAGGACATGAAGCGTCGTGTGGTTTTTATTCACCTAATCGTGTACGATTATTGGCAACTTCATCATCGATTAATCAATGGCTATTATTTCAAGGTACAGGAATCAGAACGGGAAAAGTTTTTTCTTATATAAAACAACTTAGTAGTAAGCCTGCCTCACGCCGGATCTGAGTCAACGAATGGAAGAAGCCTTTTTTTTCCCCTCCCAGTAACCTGTATTCTTTTCAAGGTGTCGAGGCGCTAAGCTGTTTCCTGATCGATTTAAGTTTCCAGCGACGTAAAACCCGGTGAGAAAGTTGCTCGAACCTTTGTGAGACAGTTGACTCATCGTAAAAGGCATCGTCATCCACGGCAATTCGCTCGAAGAGCAAACAAAAGCAGCAGCAGTAGTAAACAGTGCGCAACGCAAAGCAACAAGCCTGTTTACAGTGCGAGCACGTGGGTAAATTTAGGCCTATTAATTACGGAGCCTGCTGGCAGCGTCAACTCATAAGCTGCAGAGTATTTTGGGGATGCCTTCACTTCTCTCTCGTTTTTGCCTAAGGTTCCCACATGCCGAGGCACCTCGGCCTGTTCTGATAGGGGTCGCAGACCTTGGGCATACGGTAAGAGTTGTCCGCTATTACTACTGGAACAGTCGGCCAGCTGCCTCCTAAACTGGTCAAGGCACGGCGAGGAGAAAGCTGCGACCCCACAGCAAACCCCTCTCCCGCCATCGGAAGGGCGTGGGACGAGTACCAAATGCCCGACCTACCTGATGCAGGTTTTTCTAGCGGTTTCCCTGCATCACTGCTAGGCGAATTTCTGGGTACGATCCTTAAACAATAGCCCGGGGCACCATTGGCTACCTTGCTCTACCTTTCCGCATCCCCCCTTTCACTCATTTTCCTATGTTATAAGAGGGGAGTTGCCACTATGTGGATTACCCTATACATAACCTGTCTACACCTTCTTCTTCTTCTTCTGCGGTCAGTCAGTTGATGTGCCTTAGTTTCCTAACACTGCATCCAACAAATTTTGATTTATTTTCAATGGCTACTGATTTTGCCCACTATTTTAACTTCCCCTAAACCTTCTATTTTGCTTTCTTAACAGGATGTTCCAAACATATTTTTCATTCTAGATATGGGTATATTCAAAAAATCATTTACAGGGGAGTCTCAAGAGTCACACCTACGGAGTGCACAGTGTAATTTTTTTTTTTAAAAAAAATTAATAATTTGTGTTTAAGGTAGAAAATTGCATGTTATAGCGGTCACTGGTATTCAAAATAATTTAATTATCTTATGCTATTAAAGTGGAGTTGCCACCACGAGGATTACCCTCAATTTTGCAAAACGTCTTACCTGAAGATGTCGCAAATTAGCGACGAAACGTTGTGCAATTTTCATGAAATATTTTTTTCTGATGTCAAAAGGCTGATGTTTATTTATAATATATCTTAAATAGTCAGAATATATATATCATTATCAAAATAATTTAATTTTCATGGGTGCTTCCGGCGTTCAGTTGGCCATATTCATCCTTTTGTCCTGCCGCTCTCATCCCTAACCCTATAATTCTTCAATAAAACGCGAAGGCCTCTTTACTGCGTCCCCACAGAAAACTCCTCTCCCGCTATCGGAAGGGCGTGGGACAAGTACCCAATGCCCGACCTACCTGATGCAGGTTTTTCTAGGGGTTTCCCTGCATTTCTTTAGGCGAATGCCAGGTAGGATCCTTAAAATATAGCCCGGGGGCCCTTGTTAACCCTTGGCTACCTTCCTCTACCCTTCCACATCCCCCCTTTCAAATCCCCTCCTATGCTATTAAAGGGGAGTTGCCCAATGTGGATCACCCTCGTGTAGCCTGTTGCCCTAAAAAAAAAATGCTGGATCGAGTAGGTTTATTACGTAAATAAGGAGAGTTCGGACTCTTGGGGTTGAGCTCTGATTCTTAAACCTTTCCATGAAGCCGAACAGAGTTTATACTGTTAGAAACGTACGACCATTCTTTCTTCGATCTTTCACCCACTCAATTTTTTTTCTCTACTATAGGCAATGGATGTCTATAATTTCTTCGCTATATAATCGATTCACATGCGTACTAAAAGACACTTAAAATAGTCCTGTTGTTCCGTACTAAGTTCTTCCTTACATTATAAAATTGACCTCGTGTAGACAACGCGTCGTCCAGTAATACAACGACATATGCAATATAACTTTTTACAGCGGGAATCTTTGACAACGAGGCGTTTGGAGATGGTGAAAATGGAATATTTCGTCACCCAAACTAAGAATGAACGAAACACAGGAGACTGAATCGTATTCAAATGTTGACACCATGTTTCCGCCGGGAAAATTGTCAGCAGACTAATTACAGCATTTAGAAGCATCATCTAGCGCCATTTTGAATGCTCCACGCTGGACGTCACTCCTTTTCCGACACAGTTTTAATTTGAAAGTGGGCTGCCAACTACAAAAGGCATTTCTGTCAATAGTAACATTTATCTGAGATCAATTTAATCAATAAACCGATCTACATGTCAGAAAAAATTTACCCACAAAGTTTCGCTGCATTGTGGGTAAAAACCACACGTATTTAGAAATATCTCAGCGAAATTTTATTATTCATTAAAATTATATGAAATAAATTAAACTCATGCCTGTAGAATTCATCTATACCATTATTTGATATTTTGCAGCTGAGGAGGTTGCAATAAAAGAAACGAAACGTTATAATTTTTTTTATTTTTAATATAAATTAACGACCTGTATTTACCGACATTTTAAAATAGTATATTAAATATAACAACGACGTTTCCGTATTTTTTTCACCACAAAGTCAGCAGGTTTCGACTTAAATAATCAGGTTAGTTTATTTCTGTTTATTCCTCTGTCATATTTAAAATAAAATCATAAATGTTCAACGTTATTGTAACTTTATGTTTTGCTTTTAAATAAGAAAGAAGAAGAAGAATAAATAAATGCTGTAAATTTGAGATTAAAAATAATTTTTTTTTCTGCCACGTTTTATTATTTTTTAAAAAAAAATTGTTAGTGTAGAAACATAATCTCATTACAGTTAAAACCTGACGATGAAAGTTCAAAAACGTACTGAAACGTCGTTGTTATATTAAATCATTTTTTTTAAATGTCTGTAAATAAAAGTCGTTAATTTATTTAATTAATATTATTAATAAAAGACGATGATCATTATTATTATTATTTTATTAAATTCTTTCCGATATGTTTGTTAATATTTCTATGACTATATATTAACAGTCGATCCCCCCCTCCCCTATTACAGTCCCTCATTGCATCACTGTCAGAGTAGTTCATTATCTGCGCAGAATGTTTACGCAACGTTTTTGTGGAATATTTAAACGCGCAACTCATCGTGGTTACCATAGAGCTTGCAGGTAATTGAAGGTGTTTATTTCATTCCAGTTCCGTCATTTCCCTACCCGTATTACGCAGCTCAATGACGGGATGGAGCCTCTGGATTCATCTGGAGCATCCACACACGACATCACGCGATGCTAATGTCCCTCCTGACTTCACGCTCTCGCGATTATCTTCAGGAACAATGACCCCATGAGTGGAAACTACCGCGGCGTCGCTGCGTGTTATTCAATTACGACTAACGAGGATTTCAAATCCACATAATTATTTTTTTTCTTTTTAAGAACCGGCTTTATAAATTACGAACACATTTGAAAAGTCGTTATTTTCCGTGTTTTAGGAGAGTACGCACCTTGTAGCAGTAGTTGATGTAGACGCCTTTGAGATCATCATCCGTGGACAATTCAGTGTTGGGGCTGTTCGGAGGCGACTTGGGACTGAAATAAAGCAAGAAAACACGCAGTTAGAGAGGGAATCCACCAACAAGCTGCGTCATTCAGCGTGGTTCAAGGCTGTTCAAGCAGACTCGCAGCAAAGGACATATTGAGGAGGATCAGGAAGGATGCGCAGCAGCTCTACGGAGGAGTAGGAGTCGACGGCCTGAGGAACAGGGGGGGAAAAAAATGTCCGCAGGCACAAAGCACTGGAATTAATTCTTTCGGGAAACGTATTCATCACATGCAAACGTGTCACGACCACCGGAACCACTAAGTTTATTATTCTGCATTTCCGACACGCAATCCGGACCTAAAAGACAAAAAAAAAAAAATCCGCGTCTGTATTTATGCTGAATGTTTGAAGGAGTGTAAATGGCACTAAATTATAGAGAAATAAAAAGTAAAAAATAAAAAAAATTACGTCTGAATGAAAATAATAAATAAGAAAGATAGCTAATACAGACAAAAAAGGGTAATATAAATACCACACAACGTTCCTGGGATCCTTGTTTCTTTTGCCGGGTGCTTTTTTGAGTGTTGTCAACTGACCAGTGCAGTAGTGTTTCTCTAGGCTTTTCTTAACACCTGACGAAAGGGAAAAGGATACCAGATACGTTGTGTGGTATTTATATTACCCTTTTTTGTCTCAATTGGCTATCTTTCTTATTCAAATAAAATAAAATACGAACACGAGGCAGTCTTCCAATTAATCCCCGCAGCTTGGAATTGTCAACACGGATTTATTCAAAGTGAAGAAACAGAACCCTGATTTAGAAACGGTGACACACTCCAGATAAAAATAATAGAACACTAAAATTTGAAATAATTTGATAACTTAATAAAATATATATGTATAATTTTTAAACGGAATTAAAGCAGAGACTATACGCGAATTCGCCATGCCACACTTATTAAAATATTATTTTGTTACTTATCTAACATTAAGAACCAATAAGGTAAATAAATCAGCCAATAAAGGCAGAATAATATGAAAACAATTAATTAGAGAATTACATATCATGAAAGTCGATTAAAAGGAGTAAAACGTTTCGACCCTCACTTTGGGAATTCATAAGGCTAAAATAAAATAAAGGCATAAACTAAAGCTATGGAATAAATTACATCTATTGAATTAAATAGGTGTAAAAATTTATATTTCCAGGTTCCAAACAAATTTTACAATGCAAGTTGATTTTCAAACACAGGTTGAAATATTGTTTACGCGCCCGGTTTATTTATATTCTACTATATAATAATTACATTTATATATATTGTAACTTATCAACGGGAGTGTCCGTTGATAGATGATTAATTTGGATATGTTGTCAATTAAGTTCTCTCCTTTGGCATCTAGACGCAACAATCGGGGGTTGGCGCGCGAGTAGTATTGTTAGTGTTTGTAAATTCAGCCCGGATTTCGGCTCATCAGCAGGTGGTCGCTTCTGAGACGGTAGCTGTCGAAACACGTGATCGTGTGTAGCACAGAAATGGTACTTAAAAGCTACATGTCGTATAGGAAAAACCACGCTCTGAGACGTAAGTAAAATCCTGTCCCGAATAATAAAGTTATTGGAGATTTTTTTTAATGTTTTGGTAATTTCTTTATATAAAAAAATTATCTGGCGCTCTATTATCGAATAACTTTGAGAGAGCTGGACGAATCGGCGAATTCAAAGCAGTATCGCTACATAGTATCGCCCAAAAGCGTGAGCTAAACCGACAATGTCCGGCCACCCGCCACAATATATATTTATTTATAAATCAAATCGTGTTTTTTATAATAAATAAAAGCACACAAACACACATGAATAGGCTTTATGTTCAGTATCCGTGGAAACCTTACAATTAATATTGAGGCAACGTTTAATAACAACAAGACGAACGATTCAGTGGGACCACAGCCTGAAGAAGGGTAAAAATAAGTACCGAAACGAAGCACTTAAAATAATTTTTTTTAAGGATTGAATAGAATAAAAAAAAATCTTAATTAGATGATAACTATATCTTATTTTGATTATATATATATGTATACTTCAGGACATTACAGAGGCCACTTCGAGGCCAGTGATAGTTACCGGTTGTCACAATCTTAACTGATAAAACGTGCTTGGTGAATAGAACAAAGTTTTCGTGGATTTTATGGGCAAATGACAGAACCTTCTTTTTTTTTACGGTAACAGGTTACATGAGGGAAATCCACCTTGGGCAACTCCCCTTTAATAGCATGGGAAGGGATTTGAAAGGGGCGATGCGGAAGGGTAGATGAAGGTAGCCAATGGTTACTAGGGCCCTCGGGCTATATTTTAAGGATCCTACCCGGCATTCGCCTAAAAGTAATGCAGGTAAAACCCTAGAAAAACCTGCATCAGGTAGGTTGGGCATTAGGTACTTGTCCCACGTCCTTCCGATAGCGGGAGAAGAGTTTGCTGTGGGGTCGCAGCATTCCCTTCACCGTACCTCGACCAGTTTAGGAGGCAGCTGGCCGACTGTTCCAATGGGAACAGAGAACAAATCTTACCGTATGCCCAAGGTCCGTGACCCCGGAACATACACCTCGCAAAACAGGCCGAGGTGCCTCGGCTTGTGGATCCTTAGTTCAAAAACGGAGAGGAAAAGGCATCCCCAAAGGTAGCCCCTTTGTATCTCTACTAAAAGGTTGAGCCTGCGAGAGAATAGCCCTGCAGGCCTCTGCAGATACGATTTTCCCTATGACAGAACCGCTTGTTAAATGACTTAAATGGTCTGTTGAGATTCACCTGGAAGAAACAACCAATTGAAAAGAACACGATTGGCTTCAACAGGAGACAATGGCGGATACTACGTTCAGTTGGAACAAGTTTTGCAAATCTGAAGTATACTAGGACAGGATCCTCTACCCTTCCGCATCCCCCCTTTCAAATCCCTTCCTATGCTATTAAATGGGAGTTGCCCAACGTGGATCACCCTCATGTAGACTGTTGCCCTAAAAAAAAAAAATAATAAAAATAAAAATATCCTTCCCAGAGAGCTCTGGCGGAGGCTACCTTTGGGGATGCCTTCACATCTCTCTGGTTTTTTGAACTAAGGTTCCTACATGCCGAGACACCTCGGCCTGTTTTGAGAGGTGTATGTTCCGGGATCGCAGACCTTGGGCATACGGTAAAAGTTGTCTGGTATTCCTACTGGAATAGTCGGCCAACTGACTCCTAAACCGGTCAAGGCACGGCGAGGGGAAAGCTGCGACCACACAGCAAACCCCTATCCCGCCATCGGAAGGGCGTGGGACAAGTACCAATTGCCCGACCTGCCTGATGCAGGTGTTTTTATGGTTTTCCCTGCATAACTTTGAAGCGAATTGCCGGGTAGGAACCTTAAACCATAGCCCCGGGGCCCTAGTTAGACCTTGGCTACCTTCCTCTACCTCTCCGCATCCCCCTTTCACTCCTATTTCTATGCTATAAGAGGGGAGTTGCCACTATGTGGATTACCCTATACGTAGCCTGTCTACACTTACAAAAAAAAATCCCGAATTTCGACCTCGTCATGTTGGACTTTAGTCGCCTGCCCAAAAATACGGTGAAGGAATCCACACACGCTGCGCGAATTTCTTTTGTCTTGAATAAATGCGTCGCTTCTCTCTTTGCGACGTTTGTTAATGACTCACTTTGGCTTCTGCACTCGCGGAACCTTGAAGCAGCTGAGAGATAACTGATATTTCGTCGTGAATATGTAAATCTGGGAACTAAGTTAACTAATACTTTTGTGCTTCAGTTGGTTCGTTTGATTACTTGAGGGTTTTAACTCCAAATCCAGACAATTTTTTTCTTTTATTTAAAAGCGGCGCATCGCAACTGAACGTGACTGGCCACTCAAGAGTGTGCGTTGTCAGAGTTTTGCGGCACTGGGCAATGATTGATGTTATTGTGGACTTGGCAGATTAAAGGTGTAAACATGGACGGCTTTGGTGAGTTAGCACACGTGCCAGCGGGAACGCTCGCTTTCAGTTCTCAAACAAACACCCAACTGTGACAAGAGGAGCCAAATTCCACGCTTGTACCGCAGTTGGTAAGCAAGCCAATGCTGAGTTTCACACTTTCGGCATCTAACCTTCACCACATTGCGAGAAATCTTCTACGAACAAAAACTTGGCAACATGCAATTGCTAAAGCAGCAGCAGCAGCTATGACTTGTCCTCGTGTGGCGGAAATCCCAGGGTAAAGCTGCAAGTCTTCAGCAAGCCAACTGGAACGTCGTTGATATCTACACGTTGGCCACGGTATCGTTTTTAGTTGGAAGGAATTCCAAGGCCACAAGTCCGTGAAAGGAAAGAAAGTAAGTGAGGTTACGCAATGCCAGCGCCCATACATAACTTTGACAGTAAAGGTACGAACAGAAGTAAGTAGTACATAAGCGGACGAAAAGTCGAAAATGGACTCAAATCTTACGGTGAAAAATTAACATTTAGGACTAAAATTAATCAGAAGTTAGTGATCGAGCACCGACATTTTTAGCAATTAGAACCCCTTTTGTGGCGTAGTTACCCGCAGATCAACGACCCACGTGAACTTGGCAGTCGGAAAATGGAGCCCAGTGTCTCCTAAAATGGACAACTTGGCAACGATTTCGACTGGCCCAGCCTTGCCTCAGCCATTTCTCTCTCTTAAGAGGACACTTCTAATCCTCTTCCTTTAACAACCACAGATACACGTCTAGGACGTACAACAACAAGAGTACATAAATCATCGCACGTATGACCGGAGTATTCGAAGAACCTGTTACCTTACATAACGAGTCGTGCTGAGCCTTTTTTAATTTACAGTTGGAAGTTTAATCTAAAAAGAGAAGAACACCGAAGAGAAGTTACAACGTCAAATAAAAATTCCTCTTCCATCTCAAAAACACAGATTCATTAATTAAAAACTTTTTTCGGTTGAAAACGCTATTTCAGTTCAAGCAGACAGATATACTTGAAACATCCAACTTTTTCTTTTTCATTTGGAGTTTCTTATTTGGGACATTATTATTAATTATATATAAAATGACTTGTCAAAATTAATGATTCATAATTCTGACGGAATTCCTTTCGCAGTTGATACTTTTACTTATATTAATAAAAAGCTGTGAGACCCCTCTCCCGTCATCGGAAGGGCGTGGGACAAGTACCCAATGCCCGACCTACCCGATGCAGGTTTTTCTAAGGTTTTCCCTGCATTTCTTTAGGCGAATGCCGGGTAGGATCCTTAAAATATAGCCCGGGGGCCCTAGTTAACCCTTCGCTACCTTCCTTTACCCTTCCGCATCCCCCCCTTTCAAATCCCTTCCTATGCTATTAAAGGGGAGTTGCCCAATGTGGATCACCCTCATGTAGCCTGTTGCCCTAAAAAAAAAATTGGAAAGGAAGACTGTCTGCGAGGGCTATTCTCTCGCAGGCAGTACCTTGTAGGAGAGACGGGAAGGGGCTACCTTTGGGGATGCTTTTTCCTCTCTCCGTTTTTGAACTAAGGTTCCCTCAAGCCGAGGCACCACGGCCTGTTTTGAAACATGTATGTTCCGGGGTCACGGACCTTGGGCATACGGTAAGATTTGTTCTCTGTTCCCATTGGAACAGTCGGCCAGCTGCCTCCTAAACTGGTCGAGGCACGGAGAAGGGAATGCTGCGTCCCCACAGAAAACTCTTCTCCCGCTATCGGAAGGACGTGGGACAAGTACCCAATGCCCGACCTACCTGATGCAGGTTTTTCTAGGGTTTTACCTGCATTACTTTTATGCGAATGCCGGGTAGGATCCTTAAAATATAGCCCGGTAGCCTTAGTTAACCCTTCCGCATCCCCCCCCATTTCAAATCCCTTCCTATGCTATTAAAGGGGAGTTGCCACCATGTGGATTACCCTCATGTAGCCTGTTACCCTAGCTTGGGAAAAAACTGCTAGTAATGCATTTAATACTATTACAAGTTGGTTATATTTAAATTAAACCCTGGGCTATAATAAAACACATAATCTCATATTTCACACAATAAATTTCTGCATTAAATCCAGTAGAAAGGTTCATGATTAATTAAGTAGAAAGTACAAAAATTCCTACGTATTTCTGTGCAAAAGAAACTTAATTGGGAATAACACGAGACAATATTAAGAAGCGAACTCAGCAACACATGCAGTCAGAGTTATGTCACATTACAGAGATATGAAAATCGCAAAACAAGTAGATATAGCGCATTTACGTTCCTTAATGTCTTTCATGAGGTCGTAACTCCACAGATGAAGTTTTTCTATCCCAAAAGCGAGTAATTAGAATATGGAGTCAGGGAAATCCAGAGAGTTATACTAAAAATTAGTAGTTACTTTCTCTGGTCAAGTAATTTACTCACTCATGATTTTTTAAATAAATAATTACGATAAATTTATTACCAACCCGGATATTTAATACAATGAATTAAAATAATTTTCATAAGGATTATTAGTCTTTTCCAGCTACAAACAAAAGGAGTGGAATATACCGGAATATCAGTTTTTATCAAACTTCCTGATAACTTTATAAAGGAACACTCATGTTATACTCCATAGTTTCTACTCAACCACTCCTATTACTCTGTAAATCAGGTTTTGGAATCGAATTGTATTTATTAATAAACTCGGAAAATAGTATGAACTATTGACATATTTGAATGTGAAATTATAATAATTATTTTGATTCTATAAATGAATAAATATACTGCCTAGAGTCAACCAAAATTAATTATACGACGTTTCATTCTTTTTTTTTATGACCTCTTCAGGTTGGACAGTTTTAATAAGTTTGTATATAAATCCTGCATAATTTAGAGGCAAAGTTCTGCTACCTTGCCTGAAGAGGTTATAAAAAAATGAAGAAAAAAACGTCGTATAATTAATTTACATTAATAAAAAATACTTTTCTGACTCAAGGTCGTATATTTATATTATTATAAATGTCAGATTTGTTTCATAATTATTATATTGATTATTTAGCTATGAAATAAAATGAATTTCAATTTCACCATTTGATACAGACAACATTTTATATATACATGATTTTAACGTAAATTAAGTAATTAAGTATAGACCCAAAAAAAAGTGAAGTGTATGATCCTTGAACATTTTTATTCAATCTCTCTCACGAGGATGGTCCGGAATACGAATCTATTTATTCTATTCTAGGGGTGCTGCGTCCCCACAAGGAAGCCTGCGAGAGGATTTCTTCCCAGAGAGCTCTGGCGGGGGCTACCTTTGGGGATGCTCTCACATCTCTCTGGTTTTTTTGAACTAAGGTTCCCACATGCCGAGGCACCTCGGTCTGTTTTGAGAGGTGTATGTTCCGGGGTCGCAGACCTTGGGCATACGGCAAGAGTTGTCCGCTATTCCTATTGGAATAGTCGGCCAGCTGCCTCCTAAACAGGCCAAGGCATGGCGAGGGGTAAGCTGCGTCCCCACAGCAAACTCCTCTCCCGCTATCGGAAGGGCGTGGGACAAGTACCCAATGCCCGACCTACCCGATGCAGGTTTTTCTAAGGTTTTCCCTGCATTCCTTTAGGCGAATGCCGGGTAGGATCCTTAAAATATAGCCCGGGGGCCCTAGTTAACCCTTGGCTACCTTCCTCTACCCTTCCGCATCCCCCCTTTCAAATCCCTTCCTACGCTATTAAAGGGGAGTTGCCCTAAGTGGATTACCCTCATGTAGCCTATTGCCCTAAAAAAAAAAAAAAGCTGCGTCCCCACAGCAAACTCCCCTCCCGCTATCGGAAGGGCGTGGGACAAGTATCCAATGCCCGACCTACCCGATGCAGGTTTTCCTTGGGTTTTCCCTGCATTTCTTTAGGCGAATGCCGGGTAGGATCCTTAAAATACAGCCCGGGGGCCCTAGTTAACCCTTGGCTACCTTCCTCTACCCTTCCACATCCCTTCCTATGCTATTAAAGGGGAGTTGCCCAATGTGGATCACCCTCATGTAGCCTGTTGCCCTAAAAAAAATAAAAAAGAATAATGCTGGACGGACAGTAACAATTACGACATATAAATCTTTAAGTTACTTCGAACGCAGTGAAATGTTGCTGATAGGAATCGGCAAGGTTGCAACCGAGGAAGAATGTATTTCATTCCGCGGCCGAGGAGTTACCCAGCTTCTTTACGACTTTGAATATTTCCAGTCCCGTGAGTCAGAGAAACTAAAGCAGCATTTGGCGATTTGCGATCAAAAATATTCTTCTTTGCGAGAAGTAAAAGCTAAAGTAAAGCTGCCTCATACGATGAGAAATGAACAGGACGTGACAAAGACATACGAAGCCTTTGATGAAGAAAGACGAAATTAAACTTCGTACGTAATATTTTGGCTAGAGAGAAATTTAGGAAATGATTCCGACAACTTGTCAGCTATTCAAAACGATTATTTACACCTGTTTCGAGGTAGTGTTGCTTTTCTTATAATCCAGTTTTTGTGATTATTACTTTGAGATATTCTTCAAATGAATGGAACCTTTCTTTCTGAACTGCTCCTCGAATTAAAATTGAATGCAGGGTCTGCAATAAAGTAATTTTAACATGAATTTCATGGAACCGCGGCGTCAATCATAAAAATCCATCCAGTTCGTGGAAATGAAAATATATATCACAAAAAGTTACATACGGAATTTTTGATGAATTTATATTTGTCCATAAAAGGATCAAGGCTAATTCTTTAGGAGTCTCTCTGTTTGAAGATTAACTAATACTTCAGTAAGTTGATCTTGTAAAGACTCATTTCCAGGGGGATCGATTTAATTGATTAATATTTTATATTATTTAGCCCCACGTTGGGCACCATTTCTGTGAAAAAATATTTCTTGAGCTTAATTTATCATTAATTATGTATATCCATAACATTGAGCGCCATTTATGTAATAAATTATATAAAATATAATTTTTAATATACAAACAATAAAAAATTAGATACATAAATACAAATATTAATTTTATAATGAAATATATATTATTAACTCCTTCTCTTAATACTCGTAGGGGGGGGGGAGATTGTGGCAAATTTAAAATTTAGTGGCAAAAATAAAGAAATTTAGTAAAAGTTTCTCGGGCTTCCAGCCGGGTAAACTCGTCGATAGCACGCGACGTTTCGATGACATTCAGCGTCATCATCATCTGCCGAAGTGCCGAGTTAATATTACCGTAAATGCTTATCTTCAATAAGCTAAAAGTTATAAAACTTCAATATTTTCTAAAGTAACAAGTGAAGTTTAAAAACATAGCTCAATTTCTAAATACTATTTGAATATATATATTCTCAAGTCTTATTGTATTTGCGATTGACGTAGATTTTTAAAATACTTTACATGACAAATTTAATTTAACTTTGAAAAATTAAAAAAAATGTCCGACATTCAATTATGTAGACATATTGATCTTGCAAGCTCGATTAAACGTCTCGAATTTTGCAAATAATTCCGGGAAATAATAAATGGAAGTAATTTTATCACTCCGACCATATTTGTTTTTAATCGATTTTTTTCCGTCGATTAGCGTCGATCTGGGCTACGCGGGGACCACGGAAAATTAATTAAAAATTCGGCATGGGTATTATTTTGTGATACACTATTCCTCTTTATTCCCAAATCAACCGTTTCGATTTTTATTTTGTAACTAGCTGGGTGCCCGGCGTTGCTCGTGTACTTATTTATATAAACTCGAAAAAATATTTAATTGAATACTTAAATATATTCCTTGAGTATTTCAGGATATAATCGTCACTCAGTCTTCATACATTACGAAATATTACATTGATGAAATTGTTAGCTAGACTCACAACTAATACAGCGCGAAAATTAACTTACATTTTCCCCAAGGATCGTAAAGTAATTCGTATTCTTCTTTATTATCATTCGATGGAATATTGCTGTATAAAATTATACTTTTCATTTAAAAAAAATATTTCTGCTTTATTTCATTCCTAATAAAGGAGATATTTCCTTTGTTCGTTGCGTAGTAACGTCTTTCTCTCGCGTGACGTCAATGTCTCTTGGCGCGCAGTAATTTAATATTTAATGATCACGGTTTTTAATTATAATTCTTTCCACATGTATGCTAGGCGTTTCTCACCCTCACAGTACCGTTTCTCGTGTTTTGAAGAATTTGTGTACCAATTTTTGTTGTAATCTATCCACGCTTTTAAATTTGTATAGAAACTAACGTAAATACATACATACATACATACATACATACATACATACATACAAATATACATACTTTTTTATTATATAGATTTTGTCGTGGCGAGGGTGTTGGAAACAACGAGTTCTGTCGCTGTAATCATAATTAAATCTTTGGAATAACCAGCGATTTAAATTTCAATATGACCTATTATTAATGCTTGTTTAAACATTCCAATATTATTTTCACGTTTTACGGTCTGGAAAAAAAAATTATTATTCGTAATCTGAGCAACGAAAACTGTTCGCAATGCAAAGATTGAGACAGTCACAAGAGAACACGTGTACGATCGCGCTTGACCACGTTATCGTTGTTTGAACACGTAGCAACTGTCGTATTACTTTTACAGAACGATTAAAAAGGAAAGTGGATGAGAAAAGAGCAACAGACCGCCAAATTGATCCAGACTTTCGCGCTCCTGCACACAAAGGAATAAAACTGGCTCTGGGCCAACAAACTCGATACACACTTTTTTTTTCTAGTTGTATAATCTTAATAACGTTACTATTAAAATCAGAAGGTCGTTATTTCCCCGCCTAGGAACTGCCCCTATGCTGCACTAAGAACTTCTTTTAGCTTTTTAAAAAATATATTATTTTTTAGATAGCGACTGTCCTGAGGCCCCTATAATAGCATTTTAATGGACTGTAAGACGGGAGAGGAGAAGCTGATGGGGAAACTTGGTAACGAAGGATCCAGGGGTATAATTTCGCCTAAATGTGAAGCTGGAAAGAGCCCTGAGAGAAACCTGCATCGGGCTCTGGGTACTTGTCCCACGCCTTTACAACGACTGCTGGTGAGTGCTTGAGATCGGTTTGCAGCAGCCATGATGCATTCCCTCGACCACAATTTGGAAGCAGCTTACCGAATACTCCAATCAGAACAGAGAAACAACTATTGTCCTCCGGTTTAGAACCAGAGTATGTTTTTTTTAGAGTAACACGAGGGTAACCCACATTGTGGCAACTTCCCTTTAATAGCTTAATTATATAAAAAAGAACCAAATACAGACAAAATAAATGATAATATAAATACCACACAACGTTTCTGGGATCCTTGTCCCTGTCTTCAGGTGCTAAGAAGAGCCTAGACAGACACAACTACACTCGTCGGTTGACAAAACTCAAAAGCGACGACCTGAAGAAACGGACAAGGATCCCAAAAAAAAAAATGTTGTGTGGTATTTATATATTTTGTCTGTATTTGGCTATCTTTCTTATAATTAATTTTTCCTTCAGACCTAATTTGTTTCATCCCTTTAATAGTATAGACGGGATGTGGATGGTTAGAGGAAGATAGCCAAAGGTTAAGTAGAACCCCAGGGATGTAGTTTAAGGATCCTACCCGGCATTCGTCTAAAAGTGATGCAGGACAAATTCTAGAAAACCTGCATCAGGAACGTTGGGCGTTGGGTACTTGTCCCACGTCCTTTCAATGTCTGAGAGGGGTTTTGCTGTGGGGACGCAGTATTCCCTTCTCCGCGCCTCGACCAGAGTAGGAGGCAGCTGGCCGACTAACCACAAGTTTTAATGAGATTCTGGAGCTACGTTTTAACAAGTGAGAGACTGAAACTGTTGATCAGAATTCTGAAACCAGGGATTGTAGGACTGACAAGATCAGGCCAGTGTTTCTGAAATATATTTGGTTTGTGTTGGTCGGGGTCTTCCATTGTCTGCTTTTCAGAAAACGTAGGAAGCAAAGAAAAAGAAAACGGAGAAGGAGGAAGACGGTTCCAAAGTCTGAGTACTGAAATAAACCTTCGTTTAGAACAGTTAATATCTCTGTTGGTACGTGCCTACGCTCTGACCCGGGCATCCTTATTTACTAAAGACGAAAAGAGATTTTTAATGTTCGAAACTTCTGTTTATTTCACTAAAACCTCTTTGATATTATCTTACTCCTTCATTGATTTTTTTCTTATTCTTTGCTTCCTATATTTTCTTGAAACCAGATTAATTCTACATAAATATCAAAATCCACCATTGTCAACAAATTTCAAATCCGACCGGGCACAGGTTTATCTCAAAGTGACCTCTAATAAAGGTTCCAGTACCCCGTCGACCTGTTTGAACGTCATTAATCCCAAAATGGGAGAACACATATAAATGACTTGCATTTTTACTTTTTTTATGTTCATCTTAGATTTTGCTGAATTTCGAGTCAATAGTGGGAGTGTTAAGAGGAATACATTTGAATTATTAGGTACGGATAACACTATGGGTGTGACACATATGAAAAGAACGTGCCAATAAAAAACCGTTTACCATTTGTCATCTTTTTTTCCTCAACCTTATAATATTTTTACGTATGATTTGATTAACGAAGCACGGGTATTACCACTAGTAATTAATATTAAAGCCCAAAAAAAATGTAGTGTGGGAAACTGCAAGTTAGCAATATCGCAACTTTGGTTTCTTTGTTCGCATCGGGTCTGAAATTCTTCCGAGATAATTGACGTGGGAGTTGTGGGGCTTCTCGCTGGTAATTTGTTGGCGATATCTCACGTTACTCATCGCTCGACTGGTCTGAACGTGATCGCTCTTGATAACGGAACCGCAACGATCGAGTAGATAAGGACCAGAAAAACACAACATCCGACCAGAAGTAAACAGAACCTTGAGCAAGCATCGTCCGATGAAGCTTATCGTTCGATAGCGGACGGACAAGTGGCTCAAAACAGACAAAGCAACTTTCGTTAATCGACGTCTGACGTAGTTTCCAGAGACAGCAAACGTCTGGACTCACTGGAAACATGTCATGGAACTTAAAGCGTTTCATTTTTATCACGATTCGGTTCTTTTGAAAGAAAAGTGAAGAGCGGGTACTCTATCTTCCGATTTGGCAACATAAGATGATTCTGAGGACGTCAACAAAGGCGCGACTTGAAGGTCGACGAACCGTAGAAGACTATCGAAATCAACTAGAAGCATTAAGAGTCAGAAAACTGAAATTCCCACCGTCTGAACCCGGTAGGTCCAGGTCTGTAAAATCTGGAGACTGAGGACTGAAGCGCCTTCCCTCTGAAGATGAACAGAGTTCTCGTCACATCTACATTACTCGGTCGATCACTACTTCCTTCGCATCTACGTCACTTCTAAATATTCACAATCCATACCGTCCCTCTGAATTCACCCTAGATCTACTCATAACAGATAATAGAACGTACAAAATTAAATTTTCGTTAAACTGAGCCCAAAATTACCAACTGTATGTAAATTGTCTCATTTATCGAAAAATATTTGCA
The DNA here is from genome assembly GCA_037074705.1 of Zhengitettix transpicula. Classification (NCBI taxonomy): domain Eukaryota; kingdom Metazoa; phylum Arthropoda; class Insecta; order Orthoptera; family Tetrigidae; genus Zhengitettix; species Zhengitettix transpicula. Next base: position 230,923,665 of record CM073590.1, on the reverse strand, counting down.
TGCATGTAAATAATCAACAATCGGACTTGGTGGCAGATACAGGGTAATATTTTACATATTAATTAATTATAATGCAACTCAGATCAACAATAATAATCAATTAACCTTAGAATATTTGTACCCTGAAGAAGAAAAAAGAAATACTGCCTGGAATAATCACGGTTTAACACTACAATTCACTTTAAATTGAAATATGATTCAATTAGTTGAGGTGAGAAAGTTCACATGACGTCCTGTTAAACAATGAAAACTTTCCCCACATCTGTTTCCATTTTCCGGCATTTTATTTTAAATTGATGGTCGCCCCAACTGACTTATCTGGAGCTGATTACTGTCCATGGTTCTTCGCCCCCTACATAAGCTTTACTATCTTCCTCCTTTCTGATAACTACCAACCTAACTGAACCATTTTTTCGTTCCCTACTCCTATAAATTCGGCTGCCGTTTTTATCAACCTTCTCTAACATTCTACTTGATTTTTTTCGATAGGGATCCCAACCAAATTTGTCTCACTACAGTTAAGTATGCCACTTCCTCTGATTTTTTTAGGGTAACAGGCTACATCAGGGTAATCCACATGGTGGCAACTCCCCTTTAATAGCATAGGAAGGGATCTGAAAGGGGAGATGCGGAAAGGTAGAGGAAGGTTGCCAAGGGTTAACTAGGGCCCCCGGGCTATGGTTTAAGGATCCTACCAGGCAATTCGCCTAAAATTGATGCAGGGAACCCTAGAAAAACCTGCATCAGGTAGGTCGGGCATTTGGCACTTGTCCCACGCCCTTCCGATGGCGGGAGAGGGGTTTTCTGTGGAGTCGCAGCTTTCCCCTCTCCGTGCCTTGGCGGTTGGCCGACTATTCCAATAGGAATAGCGCACAACTCTTACCGCATGCCCAAGCTCTACAACCCCGGAACATACACCTCTTAAAAGAGGCCAAGGTGTCTCGGCATGTGGGAACCTTAGTTCAAAACACCAGAGATGTGAACGCATCCCTAAAGGTAGCATCCGCCAGAGCTCTCTGGGAAGGTTCACCTGCGAGAGAATTCTCTCGCAGACTTTCCAGTCAAGATAAAAATAAAAATTAAATTTTATTTATTTAGGGTAACAGGCTACATGAGGGTAATCCACGTTGGGCAACTCCACTTTAATAGCATAGGAAGGGATTTGAAAGAAGGGGATGCGGAAGGGTAGAGGAAGGTAGCCAAGGGTTAACTAGGGCCCCCGAGCTACAGTTTAAGTATCCTACCCGGCATTCGCCTAAAAGTAATGCAGGGAAAACCCTAGAAAAACCTGCATCAGGTAGGTCGGGCCCATGAGAAATATTCATTTTATTGTAAAAGATTAATTTATAATGTATATTGAAATTTATCTGCCTAAATAACTTGTGTAAATTTAATTGTTTGTGCGTTACTAAATTAATTTTTTTTTGTCTATTTTAAAATCTTTATTCTTATTAAAACATCCTATCATTTTAATATTTAAATTACTACAAATTTACGCCTCGACGTGGTGATTTAATTGCCTTTCATTTTGGATTACCACAGTAAGAAAATGATAAGAAAATTCAATACAAAACGATGAAAATATTTAAATGTGGAGATTGGTGTCGTAAAAGTTTGATGTTTTAACACACGAGTTGTGAATAGGGAAACGAGTTACTGCGTAATAAGACTTTCCAAAGTCGTCGGCTGATTATTCAACTGTAACTATCAATTATTATTTTTGTCTGAGAAGAATTAAGACACTCGGGGTTAGATTTAAAGTCGTGTGACGGAAACAAGATTTACGTAGGTAATTCACCGTACGTGACAAACCGTCTGCAAGTCGGAGTGGCTTCAAGGAGGTACGAGAAGTCATAACAGGGAACGGACACGTAACCTGCCAATCTATAGGTCTTCCTTGAAATCAGAAGCTCAGCGTTGTACCAGTTCCGTTTCGTCGTAACGTCCACCGATCACGTTTTTGCAAATTTCCGTTGACGCGTTACATCATCACACATGGAGCACGCGTTCCTCGCAACGAGGGGTCACAGGCCAGACGTTGATTGTGACCGCTCGCAGATATCTCGTCCTACTGGGAACTTGTCGGTCAAAAACATCGGTGAATCACGAGGAAAAATGAAAGCGAGTCAATTTTCTTCTAAGGCGGAAAAGCACAGTTGAACTTTGGCGCAAGACAGACAAGGCGCCACGGAGCGCTGAGAGAGTTGCAGACATATATGACATGTGATTCCTTCAGGTCCTGCATACCTAAATAACCATCAAAGCAGTCACCCTCAGCTAATAATACATTTTTTGAAACAACGTTGCAGGTCTTTAAGCTTCAGCGTGCTTAGAAGGTACCAGTTGGATCGAGCATGGCCGCCATGCTGTCAGGAAAAGAAGCAACTTTGAGGGAAGATTCTACGTTTCTTTCAAGTGTTGGTTAAAACCGATTAGAAACGTCACGAATAATCAAATGTCTTATTTAAAGACAGCTTCATAGCCACCTAACTAGGAGTCCTCTACGAGTCAAAGCTCTCTTGGAAACCCCACATTAAACACCTTAAATTCAGAACTCTACATCCCCTCCTAAACAGAAAATCCCCACTCACATTCAGCACAAAACGACTAGTATATCTCTCCATATGGTCCTACGCCTCATCCATACGGCGAGCAAAAGCCAAAACCCATTCAGACAACATAATCCTTGGCGCCATCACTAACTCTCCCTGGTACCTCAGAAATTCCATCATCCACCACGACATTAAACTTCCCCAAGCCAACTCCTTAATCACCAAAACCGTAACCTCAATAATCAAAAGAACCTTCACAACCATTCTAACACCACGATCCAGCAATTCCATAGCAACCCTCCCCCACCACCACCACACTCACGTCGCCTCAAGAGAAAACGCCCTATCGACCTCATCCTTCCCCCAGAACATTCTGGCACCTCCTAACCCAACCCATCTTCACATCCGCAGAGCACCAACCACCCATTCCATCCATCCCATCATATTCAACATCACCAGTGAACACTCTTAGCCCAACAATCAGACACACAAATTAAGATACTAGAATACAAATTTTGCAAAATTTAGGGTAATTGCTGGATTAACCGTATTACCATGCTACCATGTAAATTATGTACATATTTAAAATTTGCATATACTATAACTATATTTAACCAACAAATAATGTTATAATAAAAGTTTTGTCAAATAAATATGAAAAAAAAGAAGACTTCCAGACTCAAAACGGTCAATATTAGCCTACTGACTTAATATAGATTTCGTTCAATACGTTGATAGTCTGATGAACAATATTATTGCCCGTAAAAATATTGACAAAAATTAAAACTAATATGTATTAATTGAAGCCGTATCAATATTATCATAAGTGTATTTCATCACTGTATTTTAAACACTTATAGTAGTGGTGAAACCCATTGCAGTTAAAGTCAAAAAATGGCTACTCATAGATTCAAAAATAATTTCTGTTATCATCCGGGACTTGAATGAATTCTCAGAGTAGTTCTGCATGTCTAAGACTCGAACGATTTTCCAACCAGCTCTTGCCCCATACTTTTTTTAGGCTAACAGACTACATGAGGGTAATCCACATGGTGGCAACATCCCTTTAATAGCATAGGAAGGGATTTGAAAGGGGGAATGAGGAAGGGTAGAGGAAGGTAGACAAGGGTTAACTAGGGTCCCCGGGCTATAGTTTACGGATCCTACCCGGCATTCGCCTAAAAGTAATGCAGGGAAAACCCTAGTAAAACATGCATCAAGTAGGTCGGGTATTGGGTACTTGTCCCACGCCCTTCCGATAACGGGAGAAGAGTTTACTGTGGGGACGCAGCATTCCCTTCTCCGTGCCTCGACCAGTTTAGGAGGCAGCTGACCGACTATTCCAATGGGAATAGCGAACAACTCTTACCGTATGCCCAAGGTCTGTGACCCCAGAACATACACCTCTCAAAACAGGCCGAGAAGGCTCGGTTTGTGGAAACCTTAGTTCAAGAACGGAGAGAGGAAAAGGCATCCCCAATTGTAGCCCCTTCCGTCTCCCCTACAAGGGTTCTACCTACGAGAGAATAGCCCTCGCAGGTTCTGCCTGGGAGAGAGTAGCCCTCGCTAGACAGAAGGTCCCTTTACCTCACACTTTTGTCATCTTGAGTACATTTAGAAGAACAGATTCACAATCACTCATCGAGAAATCTTTGAAAAAAATCTGCCGCCCTTGAAGACCGAAACTGGCATAACTTGGACCAATATTATTAATAACAGTTATATTTTCTGAAATTAATTACATCAATAAATAAACCGACCAGCGTGTCAGAAACAATTTAAAAATAGCAAGATTCGTTCTTTCCTTGGAACTTCTTCAGGTGCATACTTTGAATATAATTAATTTCCTGTAATTTCAATAATTAATAAAATTTTATAAATCACCTGTACCACATTTTGTCATAGTTGTGCACCGGAAAATGCTTCAAAGAAAACGGAAGGCGACGTAGTGCTATTTTACTTTATTATATTGTTTCTGACGTGTTGGCCGGCTTATTTGTTTATTGACCAATATTATTGACACGTGTGAGGGTTGCTTCAATTTCCCACCTTCAATAATATTATTTAATAATATTAACCATGTAAGCCAGATTTTATACACGAAGATGAACTGCGTCTGTAAATGTTTTGTCGTCTTCTTCAGATTCTTTGTCAACTTCGCAATTGCGTAAACCACTTAAATTCTCTTAATGTGGCTTGGAATTTTACATCTTAAAACCTCTTGGAGCACTTTTTGGATTTGCAGATTTCAATACAATTTTAATTTAATTTTTATTTTCTAATAAAAACCATTTCGAAAAAACGCCGCAGCGGTTTCAAGAAAACAGATGAAACCCAGAAACACGGATAATTATTAATACGCCCTTTACTTGGCAGACGGAATACAGAGGCCTGGACCTAGATACAACTATAGTCCGACAAAAATTAGAAGGCACTTATTTCCCGCGAGGACTGTGATCGCCTGAGACGGCGGGACGAGCAGTGTTGCCGAAGAATCGCAGTGTATTCAATTGTTTTCAGGGAGCAGTAAATCAAGTCCGATTGCGACATCCTGTACGCGGCACCAGCGCCATTCCCCACGTGGAGACCACAAGTTCCTGCTAATTTAAATCGCATTAATTGCGTCGCATGTATTGCTGCTGCTGCTACGTGCCTGGAATGTTACGCAGAAGATCATTAAATAACACAGAAACTTTAAGGGAATTTCGATAAATTAAGAATGCGAAAAAAAATTTTTAATTAGTTGATTTGTAAGAGGGGAACGGACATTTTTCTGAAGAAGGAAATTTTATTTATCAGATGTGAAAACGAGCGACCCGAACAAGATGTAATGAAATAAGAAAAAAACATTAATGGAGGAAGCAAAGAGTTTTAAATGTCAACATAGCGCGATGATAGCGGATTTAATCCAGTATTATTGAATTCATTGGTCGCAGGTATACGTGGAACTCTCCCGCTATCGGAAGGGCGTGGGACAAGTACCCAATGCCCAACCTACCCGATGCAGGTTTTTCTATGGTTTTCCCTGCATTTCTTTAGGCGAATGCCGGGTAGGATCCTTAAAATATAGCCCGGGGGCCCTAGTAACCCTTGGCTACCTTGCTCTACCCTTCCGCATTCCCCTATTAAAATGCTTTTCATATGCTATAGGAGGGGAGTTGCCTCTATGTGGATTACCCTATACATAGCCTGTCTACACCTTTAAACGAATTGGAACAGTCGGCCAGCTGCCTCCGAAACTGGTCGAGGCATGGAGAAGGGAATGCTGTGTCCACTCAGCAAACCCCTCTACCGCCATCGGAAGGGCCCGACCAGGATTTCTGGGGATTTTTCCTCCAACACTTTTATGAGAATGCCGGGTAGGATCCTTAAACTACAGGGGAGTTGCTACCACGTGGATTATCCTCATGTAGCCTGTTCCGCTAAAAAGATTAAAAAATTTACAAAAGCAAGGAGTCGAGAAAATAAGTGAGTTTCAAGGAAAGGAACAGCAGAGAGAAATCTGCATGCACTTTATTTTCCTCTCAATTTTGGATACAAATCGAAGCGTATAAAGTAGGAGAGTCGAGATAATGGCCACAGCAATGAAGTGCCGTAATTCCCAACGCGCATATTTAAGTGCGGTTTCCTGAAGTTTGACGTTTACTTTGCAGTGTGTTTACCGTTACATACGTTATTTACAAACACCGCAGCGTCCTTGAACGTGGCAAAACAAGACTCGCAACATCTTCACAACACGTAGTACGTCTCTCATCTGCAGCCTGACATTAAACATTGCTGCCGGACTGGGATGTACCCCACTACAATAAATAGACAATGTTGACATGTATTTCATCGTATCTCGGAGGGAACGGGAATGTGACTGGAGACCGCTGGCAGTGCCTGATAACGCTATCGCCGACGCAAATAAAATTCCTCTACAACGCACGCAACGCTCCAAAATATCATCACAACTGGTAAATTAATTCAGCGATGATCACTTCGTGATCCAGTCCCAATCATCCTGCGGATTACTCTCATTCTGTAAGGTTTTTTTTCCGGCCTCGTAAATATTTTTTCCGCTGTAGATGTGACAGACGAGGCGCTTCCAAAAGAATCCTCATAAATACCTTCATGGAAGACAGGTTTGTCATTTCAACAGTTTCCGATTTCACAGCTTCTGTTTTTTTTAGGGCAACAGCCTGCTAGAGGGTAATCCACATGGTGGTAACTCGCCTTTAATAGCATAGGAAGGGATTTGAAAGAGTAGAGGAAGTTAGTCAAGGGTTAACTAGGGCCACCGGGCTATAGTTTAAGGATCCCACCCGGCATTCTAAAAGTAATGCAGGGATACCCCTAGAACAACCAGCATTAGGTACGTAGGGCATTGGGTGCTTGTCCCTCGCCCTTCCGATAGCGGGAGAAGAGTTTGCTGTGGGGACGCAGCATTCCCTTCTCCGTATCTCGACCAGTTTAGGAGGCAGCTGGCCGACTGTTCCAATGGGAACAGCAAACAACTCTTACCGTATGACCAAGGCCTGTGACCCCGGAACATACACTTCTCAAAACAGGCCGGGGTGCCTCGGATTGTGGGAACCTTAGTTCAAAGACGGAGAGGAAAAGGCATACCCAAAGGCAGCCCCTTGTGTATCTCTCCTAAAAGGTTCTGCCTGCGAGAGAACATTCCTCGCAGGTACTGCCTGCGAGAGAATAGCCCTCGCAGACTTCACTCCTCAATTATTATTTTTTTAAGGGCAACAGGCTACATGAGGGTAATCCACGTTGATTAAAAAAATTGTAAGAACTGTCCGAACGACACATCCGCGCAAACCAGGTGACGAACTCTGAAGAAAATGTACAAAGGGCGAAACGTTGTTATAATTATATTTTTATCAATTGCTCATAGGCAATTTATTGATTTATTTTTACAAATGATTACTATTCTTCCTTTCAAATCCCTTCCTATGCTATTAAAGGGGAGTTGCCCAATGTGGATCGCCCTCATGTAGCCTGTTGCCCTAAAAAAAAGGATCCTTTTCCTCTCAGTTTTTGAACTAAGGTTCCCACAAGCCGAGGCACCTCGGCCTGTTTTGAGAGGTGTATGTTCCGGGGTCACAGACCTTGGGCATACGGTAAGAGTTGTTCGCTATTCCCATTGGAATAGTAGGCCAGCTGCCTCCTAAACTGGCCGAGGTACGGAAAAGGGAATGCTGCGTCCCCACAGCAAACTCTTCTCCCGCTATCGGAAGGGCGTAGGACAAGTACCCAATGCCCGACCAACCTGATGCAGGTTTTTCGAGGGTTTTCCCTGCATTACTTTTAGGCGAATTGCCGGGTAGGATCCTTAAACTATAGCCCGAGGGCCCTAGTTAACCCTTGGCTACCTTCCTCTACCCTTCCGCATCCCCACTTTCAGATCCCTTCCTATACTACTTAAGGGGAGTTGCCACCATGTCGATTACCCTCATGTAGCCTCTTACCCCCCCCCAAAAAAAAAAAGTAACGGCATAATTACTGCGTATATAATTTTATATTGCAAGAAAACACTGTAAAATTGTTTTAAAATTTTTTTAATATCTAAGTTTTACAATATAATTTTTATCTGAATTTACATTTTTTTTTTTCAGCAAAATTCAAACGACGGATGTAACAGAAATATTTTCAATAACTGGTAAAGCGGTATGTAAGGATCTTAATTCAACGTTACCCAAGAAAAAGACGTAATATTCGTTCCTCGTCCCTGATCTTGACGATGGCGTCTTATCTAGCTCCAGTTAATATTGAGACAACATGTTTGTTTCTTTCGCTGACGTTTAGAATAAACAGCGCAGAAACACAGGCTTCGTCATATAATGCGTTTGAAAACAACCTGGAGGTGATTACTAAATATTAATACACTCGCTACAAAACACGGAAGTACAAAATATTTGCCGGATATTTTCATTTCTATTCAGCGGAGAATATTGTAAAACATATAAGACAGGATGAGTGGTAATTATTTACTGACGATATTGACACGGTTCTCAACCAGTTTACATATATTTATAAACCCACACACCACGTCAATACGTCCTCCGACCCAATGATACTGTTTCCAGAAGGCACGCGAGGCATCGAAACTTCTCGCTTGTCCCATTGTTGATGTTGCACTTTAGGTTCCTTAACAATGGCAGTAGACGATCAAAAGAATTTTTAGAGACAAGTTTCAAGCCCTTTTCCCTCTCATGGGATTGAATTTTAATTTATTAAACAAATATTTATGCTCATTCAGCTTCATAAAGTCAAAGTAATTACTTGTTGTTATGTCTCTGACAAAGATTATAATCGTGAGATTTATTTTTAATTTTATACTGCAAGTAGCAACTCATCATAGTCATGTTGCTCCATCCACGCCGGAATGAACTTTCCAAGTTTACGGTGATTGATTTCCGTGGTGATGAAGATCTTAGTTGCCGTGCTTTTAAACTGTCAATCGCGTTTACTACGGCACAACTGTGTGAAAACTTCCTCCCTCAACGCTCTAAAACTTTCTTCCTGACGCAACCAGTTTCATCACGTCAATATCGTCCGCGTTTATGGAAGCCCTCATCACGAAACCCTCAAAAATCACATTCATTGAAAATAATGTTAATAATTTTTAATTAAAGGCAAATAATTAATGAAGCATTTAATAAATTACGAGGGCTGTTCCAATATCAACGATCCTTTATTAATACAAGGAACAGCTCCGATTTTGTATCGCTCTTAGAATCTCGGAGACAATTGATTTTGCTGTCAGAGAAATAAACTAATGACCCAAAATTAGGACAACATAATTACAGTTTAAATTGTCAAATATAAAAAAAAACATGAGCTAAAAGTATAGTAATAAACACCTTGTTAGGGTTAATTAATGAAACAATTAACGAAAATTTATTTATATTTAAAAAATTATTGTTGATAAATTTACATTGTATAAGACCTTTTTTGCACGCCGAATTTCATCCAGTTAACAACAAATACTTTAATTTTTAATTTATTAATTCGTGGCATTTATGAAAATACAATTCTTATATCATTACAATCAAATACGTCGGATCTTTATATCTCAGGGTCACTGCTGGGTTTGATAATTAGAACAAAAGCAAAGTGTAAACTGACAATTAACAATTCAGATATAAAATGGTAACCTAAAAGCAATATGAAGATAAGTGAAACAGAAGAAAACTTAATGAAACGAAAACTGAACGAAATCTGACTATACCTTTTTAATTATCGTTTACAAATTTATATCAGAGTTTTGGTTACTCACGGACCGTCTGTCTGGTACCAGATCTCTCTCTTGTAGCTTGAAAACTACCACACTAAAAGGCTATTTTTACACTGACTCTACACTTCATTGAAATTTTTTAATAAACACGATTGAAATACTCGTCCTCTGCTATCTGGAACCTCGGATGAGCCGCCCCCTTTGGTCTGCTAGTGGATGCCGGTCTCCTCTATGCGAAAATTGTTCCAATCAGCGTGAAGCAACCATTTGCTTCACCGTGTCCAAATTATTATGTAAATCTGTCCGTAAAGTATTTGTTTGCTTTCATGTAAAAATACAGGATCTCGCCATTTATACTTTATATCCGCAGACTTTACTGTTTGTTGCTCTAGGTGAACTGAACTGCATTATATCTCCCCGTCGACTTTTAACTGTTTCATCTCCCGTACGCAGATTATAGACTCCTTCACCTTTCACATCGCCGATTCCAGACTGCCGTTCTCCAAGCGCATACTCACTTCTCTAAGCGCGCGCTCTCCATTGTTAAACAAAGTAAAAAAAACCGCCTTCATTGTCGCCTTTACGCATTCGTACCGCTAACAATTTAATTACATTAAAACAATTAATGGCTTGTTTAATTGGTATTACAGTATAGTAGTTATATAAATAAGTTACCAAATATCAGATAAAATTAAGTGATAAAATAATTACTATCACAAGTGTAAAATCGCAAGATAAGAAGTTAACTGTACAATTAAAAGAACCCTACGTTTCTGCAGTCCTTATTGCTTTAGTCAGGTGATTCAGAAAACTCACGAACGACACACAGCATAAACCAAGCGACAAACTCGACAGCTTTTCTTGTGGATCTTGCGTTTCTGAATCACCTGACTAAAGCAACAAAGATTGTAGAAACGTTGCGTGGTATTTATGAGAGGTTCGCGAAAACATAATCAAAAGACTGACCTTGATTAAGGCCTTTGGAATGGACAGAGGAAGTAAACCCCAATATTATGGTCTCATAAAATTCGCAAACTAGTTCCAGTCTGTGTTAACTCATCCACGTGTATCTTTATAAATATTATCCATTTCACTCTTCGAAAACAGTTTCGGGATTCAATGTAAAAATATTCTACTGAAAGGCCGCTGGTGTTTCACTCAGTAGGCAGGAGTTTCTAGATTGTTCCCCTAATAATTAATTTTTTAAAAAAAACTGCAAAAGTGTTCAATGTAATGCTAATAAACCAACTTATTTCATAACTTGCTTAGTCTCTGTTGGTCTTTTCTGCTCTTTTGTTTGTTTGTTTGTTTCATGTACGGCCTGGAGTTTGCAGATTCCTCGTCGCTCCGTCCCGTGAAGAAACTTATCCGTCGTTTGTGTTTCCTCCTAGTGTGCGTGTGTCAAGTTGTGTGTGACGTGTAAATTCTATATTTTATGACAGTTCATTCCAGTATCATTAATTATTTGCTACTACATATTTAATATTTTTTATTAGAACTGTAAATATTATATTATACCCTTAGTATAGTTAAAGAATTATTATTTTTGTTATTATTCATTATGTTGGACTGGGAAATTTGTGTTCCCGAATTTTATTATTTTTATATTAACTTGTAATTATTTATAATTGTAGCATTCAATTCTTATATGGTTTTTTATGTATTGACGTGTCCTGTTTCCTCATATGAGGACTAATGGGATAAAATAAATCAAATCGAATAAGTCAAAACATTTTTACAAACACCTGGAGCAAAAATATTAATGTAAAATGTTCCGTTTCTCTTAAAATAATAGCCAAACGGTTCTTCGAATATTTTTCGTCGTAAAACATTTAATCAATAACGAGACAACTCCCAGTAGTCTGGCTGCAGACATTCGCACGAGTCAGAGCGAACGAGGGCGTCCTTGGGAATCCCATCACAGTCAGGCCTGCCACCCTTACCACCACGACCAATTACTGTAGCTCATTCCGCAACTCTCGACACTTTCCTACAACGTTAAAAGCTCCGTTACTGCCTGCAATTCAAGGCTAATTTATCGTTCATGGCCACGAGGATTTCATAGACGATGTCGTAAATACCCGGCGATCTTGACGTGGATCGTCCTTCCACCAGCAGTATTGTTGTTATCTGCCTCGCCGGTTACATTTATCCGTCTACGATCTTTGAATCGAATTTCCGTCCCTACAAATCAGCAGTAGCTTCATAGAACTCTGTCATAAACCTCAACCACAGATTTTACCGTAATTACAGTAACAATTGAATACAATAATATTTTAAATTAAATAAATTAACAACCTTTTTACAGACATTAAAAAATATTTTATTTAATACGACGACGTTTCAGTGCCATTTGTATAGTTTCATCAGGTTATATAAAATTTTTGTAACAGTTATGTTAATCATAAATATTTTAGGAAAAGTCATCAATTCCAATTATTGATTAAACGTGGAAATAAAAGATTTACACTCCTACAGTAGACATGGAAGAAAAATACTTAGAAAAGTAGTTAGTTTATTTAGTTAACATTATTAATAAAAACAAACGAATAAAATATTATTTACAATATTTTATCAAACTTTATTTAGAAGTCACTTTAACTTTGTAATAGAACTGTCAATTAGAGTGAATATGGTACTGTGGTAAAGAATATATATATATGAAAAAAAGCAGTAGACATAAAATTCATTTTATAGTGCGATTAAAATTAGATGGCACTTGTGGTTTCCACGTGGTAGGAATTCATATACAGCTCAAGTAAAACCCGCGACTGTTCGGCAACGTTGCTTGTCCCTCCCATAACTTTAATCGTTCCGATTGGTGGCTACAAGGCCACACACATACATCTAGTGGTAAACAACAATCGAGTGCCATCTAATTTTAATCGGAATATAGTTTCCACCACTGAATTAAGGTTAGGAAAGGGGATAATAAAAAATACATCCTACCGTAGAGGAAAACGCCAAAATAACGGTGTTGCCAGTGAGAGAAAAACTGATTAAACAGGGCAGATCAAATACATACTGAAGGATTATAAGAAAAGATTGGCCTAGGAGGTGTGAATAAACTTCAAATATTATGTAGGTATTATCCAGAAAGATTTATAATTATGTAGACGTTTTGTGTTATAATACAGTTAGTGAATGGAGTCCTCCTAATAGAAAAAAGATTTTTGAATATTACATATCTCACACGACTTTACATATTTTATATTGCAACTTTGGGCGAACCGCGTCACGTGAAGTGTTTCAGCGAGTGGTTTGCTTTCAGTGTCTTGCAGTATTACTTCTAACATGTCCAGAAGCTCTGCCAACATTCGCATCGCATCTCCTTTAAGCCACGTACCCAAGGGAGGTCTTTCACGTACGAGACATCCAGGGGAGAAATGTGGAGTGAAGCGCGCGAGCCTCCAATCCTAAGATTTTTCTTTGACATGACAGGGACCTTTTTGCTTCCTCAATGGAAAAGAAAGTGAAAACGCTGCGAGCGTCTACCACGGACGGATGCAAAGTAAATCTCTGTTTTGCGTCATCGGCTATGACATCTTTTTATACTATCCTATCCTGCACTAATATTACAGTTCAGTGTTGGAAAATGTGCGGTGACGCTACACGTGGGAGAATTGGCTCTGCTTTCGTCTACCTATTTCAGGGTTTGTTGTGACGGGATCTCCTCGTGTCCTCGACCCGCAAACCTTGCCAAGGTGAAAGCTATTTCACAATTGCAGCATCGTCGTACGTTTATTCTTCACGAGATTCTCATCTGAAAATTGGCAGTCTTCCTTTCATGAGAATGCTTTCTTACCTTCATCTTGTAGCGCGATAGTTTTATTATTGATATATATAAATTTTTCATTTTAATATAATTAGATATTAGCAAGGATTGAGAGCTTGGCAAGTTGGAATTTGACCAGGCGCCGCCGGGGCGGATAGATAATCCCTAAGGTCTGGGCTTAGGCACGTAGGCTGTTGACCCTAGGAAGTTACCTGGACTGTCGCACCGTGGGAAACGTCTCTCCAAAAATCCCAGAAGTTGAATTAACACGTGACTGACGGAACCAATCACATTTCTTGGTTCAGGAAAGATCGATCGAAAATTGGTCGAGAGCATCGATATTTCACATCCAGCGAAGGGGCTGTAAAGCGGGTGTGGAGAGATTCCTCGACGAACCGTCGCCAGGGACGAACGTACAACCCCAAACTTGCATTATACAAAGGACTCGGAGAGATCGAGGGTGCCACATGATCACGGCCAGAGATCAACGCGAAGTTTCTCAATCCTTGACGCGCCTGGGGGAATTACCGTAAACCATGGTTTAACTTGAGATTAAAGGGATCCGATTGTTTTGCCCGACTGAATACGCGTAATTTGTACTTATTTTAATTTATTTTCTCATGTTCAGTTAAATGATTATTAAATTCTGTAAAATATCCCTTTACTTCATCATTTAAAAAAACCTACCACCACAATCTTCTACTTCTAGTGGACGCGTGAAGACAGGTGCTTTAGAAAAATTTAAAAAGGAAAATGAAGGACTTTCCTAGCTTCACGAGGCAACAGCGACGGTTGTTATACAGATTCAACAAAACTCGGTGCCAGAAAATCACCACAGTATGTAAACGTCGTAGGGAAAAACCAGAGGCGCACATCCGAACGCCTGGGAGTCATCACACAAGTCACGTCATATCTATCAGTCATCTTTTACTCCAACAGTCCTTTTTTTTAATCGTCACACTTACATTTTCTTGCGAAAGAGTTTTCGGAGAAGGAATTAGCTGCAATCGCGTTAATTTTGGGCGAAGAAGGCGAACAACAGCAGCAGAGGAGAAAAAACAGGCTCAAGAAGAATGGCAAAAAAAAAGATTTTATCAGGTTATTTAAAAAATTGAAGCGTCATGAAAAGAATTTTTATTCATAATGACAGAAACGTGTTTTAATATACTCCATAGTAAGCTAGACATGCATTTTAACAAACAACATAATCGCTGGAGAAACCCCCATAACAACCAAAGAACGTTTAGCAGTTCGTAAAATAATTGATGACGTCCTATTTAACAACATCATGACGAAAACATACTGAAGAAGTCAATTTCCCGTCAATATTCATACAAATCTGGAACTTTGCAATCTGATTGAGTGCTCTAGATGGTAAAGAAATTACGGACGACCGAGGACCCTAAAAGAGCAGGTCTTTATTTTGCAACTACAAAAATCGTCTTTCAATCGTTTTGTAGACGCTCATTACAATTTCAATCCTATGAGGATATTTGGGGAAAAAATCTCCAAGAAATCAAATATATGGAAACATTTTCACATCATGGAAGTAAAATAAAAGTTTTTCTGCAATGTAACAACACAGGTTTTTTTAATCAGTCTCCAAAATAATTAAAACTCCATTATTATTTTTTTTTGGAAAAAAAGAAGCAATATATTACCAATAAATCCACAAAACAAAATTATAATTTTATAAAACAATTATAAATTTCAGTATCCCATATGACAACATTAAAATTTATTCATATATTCATAATATTACTTTATCAAAATGACCTTCAATTTTGTCAAAGTTCTAAACGTGGAAAATGTTGACTTTCTCTCAGTTTACAACTATAGAAAACGTTTGACAAATTGAAGGGATTATAAGTTATAAAATAATGTTGTCATTTTAAAAATATTATCATTATAAAATTATTATTTTGTTTTTGTAGATGAATATGACCAAATTACGGCCTAAAGCTCCAAAATTAATAAATAAGCATTTAAAAAAAATTAGTAATGGGGTTTTAATTATTTCGTAGGGTGATTAAGAAGCTGTGGGGGTTACAGTTACATACATACCAAAATTAAAAATCAGTCACATAAAATTAATAACCTCATAGAATAAAAGAAGGGAAAGATTAAAAACTTTATAAGTTCATAGATTGTACCGTGGCAACATGAAATAATTTAACAAATTTGAATACTTCTCTAAATTTCCAAATATATTTTCCTGACTTAATTAATTATATTAATAACCTAGAATTTTACTTTCCATATTTATTTCTTCACCAATTTTTTTTCCACATGTCAGATAATTAATATTCTCAACATTTGAAAACTCGAAAAGCAGTGGGTTGTTTCGAACAAACTCGATCAACTTTGCATTACCACCCATTTTGTTTGAAAACAAACGTGGAACACGTCAGTAAAAAACATAAAATGTCGGAAAGAAATTCGACGTTGACGGGACTGAGGCGACTGATCATCTACAAAAACATGAAATATTATTTTTTATGACCGAAACTTCTCTGGATTGAAGGAACAGACTCGTGCCGTGGCTAATGTGTGTGAATAGTCCTTTAATGGAGGCGTTCAGGACGATAAAACTAATGTAGTAATTGCGTGATGAAAGTAGTCAAAGTGTCTAACGTGACCAGAGATCGCAGAACACAACGAACAACAGAGAGTAATAAATCACTTCTGAGGTAATTTTTTTTTTCAACAACGGTTCCCGCGGTTTACTCTAGTTTTATAGACACGGATTATGAAGCAACACACTCGTTCCACGAAATGAAATCGTATTTTCTCCCCCAGACGGTAACCAGCAGAATAACCTTGGTTTAACTTTCCCTCTGAGAAACCCGGGGTGGTGACAATGGGCACTTTTAGTCTAATTTAACACAATTGAGTTGACCCAAATTAATCCGAATTACGAGGGACTAATTTGAGGATAAATTAAACGAAAACCTTTCACTTTTGTTCGGGGAAGGGGTTGGGGGACAGGGCGGAGGTTAATTGGACACTCAATCAGGTTACAATAAGGAACGCAGATTTAAAATCACGACGTGAAAAGGAGACTTCTTGAGTCCCGTCTATTTAGGAAGATTAGGCTATTAGTTATTAGGCGAACGCGACGGTGCGGAAGTGTGATCATTATTCTACACGGTTCCTGATCGGGAACAAAGACGGGGAGTGGAAGCTAAACGAGATCCTTGAATTATTATTATCTGCAACCTGCAAGCAAAGGATGCAAACCCTGAGGAATAAAATCCAGTAACTACGAGAGTGCGAGTATTACCTGGTCAGCAGCAATTTACTATTAATTAGTGAAGAACGTAATATGAATTGCTATTTAGCAGACATTTAAGTATAACAAAATCAACAAAATCAGGAAATAAACCAGAAAATTGATATTTAATTCCTTATTAAGTTCAATAATTACCTTCATAGTTATAGTATGTATGCAAAATACTCACTAAACCTTTTATTCCGGACTTTTGTTGGAGTTCATCATGCGATATATATTGTAATGCCAATTAATTAGGCCATTAATTTGTTTTTCTTTATAATTAAATTGTTAGCGGTACGAATGCGTAAAGGCGACAATGAAGGCGGGGTTTTTCCTTTGTTCAACAATGAAGACAGCGCGCGCTTAAACTCTGTATACGCTTGGAAAAGAGACCAGTTGGCGGCGAAACATTGCAAGGGACAGAACAAATAAAATTTGAGCAGAGACTAGACGTCGTTAATGTATTACCAGTTAAAGTTGTGAATTAATACAAAGTAAAACATTCACGGTAGTATTGCAGCGTAAATACTGGTAAAGTAATAGCAGGTTTTGTCAGAATAGAACTTTCCAAAATCTTCGTGGAGGAATTGTTCCAGGAGAACATTGGTAAATTATTGTGCACCGGAGCAGTCAACGAAATACAGCCAATCTTGCCAAATTTTAAAGTGAAGTGTAGAATCAGTGAAAACCAAGGCCTGATATTAAAATTGAAGTGTGTAAAAGTGTCTGAACGAGATAAAATTCAGAGATCTGGTACCAGACAGACGGTCCGCGAGTAGCCAAAACTTTGATATAAATTTGTAAACGATAATTAAAATGGTAGAGTCAGATTTCGTTCAGCTTTCTTTCCACTTGTTTTCATATTGTTTTAGGTTATTTTTTATATTTTGAATGGTTAATTGTCAGATTATACATCTAATTATCAAACCCAGTAGTGACCCTGAGATAAGAGATTAGACGAAGTAATAAATTAAAATTAAAATATTTGTTTAAATGGATGAAATTCGGCATAAAAATAGTTTTTGTAAATTGTAAAATTTATCAACGATAATGATTTTTTTAAGCTCAATCACTGTTGTTAATTATTACTATACTTTAATTAGATCTATTTGTTTATTACAATATGAGAAAAACGGATCCTTATATAATAATTCAAATACAATAAAAAAACTTTATTTTTCGAGTCATTAAAGCTACAGGAGTATTACAAGGACTCTTAATAAGTGTAAGAAACTCTGTCAACTAGTTGCAGATTAAAATACAATCCACATGACAACGAAATATTTAGAAATTGGATGGACCAACCTCATTCGAATTTTAAACTTAAGAAGTTTTAAACTGCGAATTTGGTGAAAATAATTAATATTGATGAAGTTTAAAAATAACACATGACAACATTAATGATTGGAATTAAAAAGGAATAAAATTTATCGAATACTGTGGATTTGTTACTTTAAAATAATAACATATCCTATTCATCGTTTTCAGAATCTTTAGAATTAATAACTATTTGATATAATGTGTAAAATCTTGTGATTTATTTATTTCCTTCACCCAATTTTTTTTATTTTAATTGAATCAAAATTCTTGTATTGGAGTTAAAATGTTTGGAAAGCTCTGAATTATTTTGGACAGGACTCAGAAAATTAAATCGGTATTTTTAATACGAGTTTTTAATGCTCGTTTTGTTCGACCAACACAACAAACGTTGCAGTCCAAGCCGGCTTATTTTGTAAATGACATTCCGTGTACCAAAATTTTGGAAAATAATAAAAGATGCTCTCCAAAATATCAATTGTTATGATTAATTGGTAAATATATTTATTTAGTTACCAGTAGTAGATTTTTTTCTGGAAATTTATTTTAAAGAAACTATTTATTAAGTTATAAATACTAACGTGTTTTGTCGTTTTATACAGAAATTAAATCTATATATATATAAAAATGAATTGCTGTTCGTTAGTCTCACTAAAACTCGAGAACGGCTGAACGGATTTATCTTATCTTAGTCTTGAAATGTTCGTGGAGGTCTAGAGAAGGTTTAAAAGGCGAGAAAAAATCGAATAATTTCCGGGAAAACCCTAAAAACAGCCCTTTTCTATTTCCCATACAAACGTTTTCTAAATAAAATACAAATCTACACCAGTCGAGCAATTTTCACCAAATTTCGTACACGTGTTCTTTGCGACCAGGAAACAAACACTGTCGGGGTGAGACGCGTCTTCCACCCCCAGAAGCGGGGGTGGAAATATTTAAACATACTAAAACAGCCGATATTTGAGTCGGATAAATATTTTTAGGGGTCAAAGATATTGATAGTGTTTCTACCAATGTTATCTGAATACAATTTTCATCCCCTACGCCCTGTGAAAAGGACACCCTTCGGGTTTGGGGTCGAGATGCTTTACAGTAAAATAACGCGAATACAACCGAGATTGGAGTCAAATCAAAGGTTATGGAAGTCACTGTGTTTAGTTACGGCATTCAAATTGGCATTTACCCCTCAGATGCAGGGGTAGCGGGGTGCAAATTTTGGAACATGCAAACACGGCAGATATTTGCGTTGAAGAAATATTTTTCAGAGTTAATTATAATTATTAGGGTTCGAGTAGCGTTACATAAAAATTGCGCAAAAGCAGCCGAAATTGGAGTCATATCGGGGGTTATAGATAAATGACATCTCGGGCAACGCCGGGCACCCAGCTAGTAGAAAATAAAATAGTGACTTATTACACTCATCTGACAATCTTCAAACCTCGTCCCCTACTTTTTCTCCTCTGAAATGCTTCTCCAGCGAAGAAAACTTATATTTTTATCATAGGTTAATTTTTTTAAAAGAAATTTTATATAAATAGTTGTGTTGATGATATTTAAAAAAGCAAATCGATATTCGTCATTGCGGAATAAAACGTAAAAGTTCTCTCTTTAATTTCATATTGACAAGTTTTAAGATTTCATATTTTTTTAATAAGGGTGGTTGACGATTTCTCCATTTCATTTAACTTTCCCGACGATTCTCCACCTCGTTCGCAAAGTATGTTATCGATATTCAGCGTCCTTGAATTTTCCCCATTTTAGCTCGAGGGTTGTGACAGTCTGTGCTTTGGACGTCTGTCAACACCGTCCGCAATTGTTTGTTGTGTGTTCTTTGAAGCTAGAGGGAGGTTAAACGACGAGAACGAGACCGCAGGACAGTTTGGAACGAGCTCAACAGATGCGCGTTCCCATGGCAACGGGTGGGAGGAGATGATTATGACGAAGCTGCGCCGAAGCTCTCAGATTCAGCTAAACAGACGATTAAGTGTAACGACCAATTTAAATAAAACGATTAAGTGAAACCAGAGGCATTTTTTAAAATTAATTCTGCTGCCACCGCCATGTAGTTCACATTACGACTTAATTTCAAGAGGATTATTCCGTAATTTTATAAAAATACGATATTCTCTGCGAGCGTATGTTTGTACAGTTGTGTTTACGTTGGTGTATCGTTAAAGAGATGAAATTCTGCAGTGGGCGCGCCGGGAATGCGTGAAGGTCGCAGGAAACCCACTCGTAGAGAAGGGCGAAGGGAAATTTGGCAACGAGCCAGGCACTTGACGCGGGTCACAGCCCATATCAAACTGAAAACCCACTCCAGCTTAATACCGTAAATCTCATTCACAAGGCAACGCGCCATTTTGATCCGGGAAACGTCACTTCCTCCTCTAAAAAAATGTAACGTAATATCAAAGGTCGATGATCACACAGTCAAGGGAACATTATCACGTTTTGTCGAACTAGAGTCCTAAATGACAGCTACGAAGCACGAATAAAATAATTATACTGTGAATGCGGATGGGGAAAGTTAATCACAGAATAAACCAAGGCAATAAATTCTATTATAGCTTAAAAAAATTTAATGATGTCCAAAAAGATAAAAAGACAGACTAAAATAAAAATATACACAACCCTAATAAAACCTGTAGTCCTGAGTGGGTGTGAGAGTTGGACACTAACTAAGGCCGACGACGAAAAAATTGAAAATATTTTAAAGGACGATCCTGAGGAAAATTTATGGTTCAAGCTGTGTTGATGGAATATGGAGAATAAAATACAACGACGATTTATACAGACTATACAAAAATACTAACATAGTACACACCTCAAAAATATGTAGGCTGAAATGGTTAGGACACGTGAAAAGGATGGAGGACATTAACCCGTGTAAGAAGCTAACCTTCACAAAGGTAGAAGGAAATAGAAGAAAAGGAAGGCCCAAGTTAAGATGGCTAGACGGAGCTTTGAAGGACATACAAACATTAAAAGTTAAAGCATGGTGGATAGAGGAGCAAGATAGGAATAGATGGAAGGATATCATTAAGGAGGCTAAGGCTCACAAAGGGCTGTAGCGCCGGTCAAGAAGAAGAAGAAGAAGATTGCGGAAGGGAGTTGTAAAATTGGGACAGGAATTATTAGATATTCTCGGGTTTTCCGTTGCCAAGATGGTATTTTAAACCTTATACAGACACTTTTTTATTTTATGACGACGTTTCGATACATTTTTGTATCTTCTTCAGGTATTTACATACAGAAGAGGTCTGAATGAGGTCATCAACAGTTTTTATTAATTCAAAACAGACGTTAAGTTAAAACTTTTAGATGGTATTTTGCTGCAAAAGAGAAAGTTGAGAATAGAGGAACAGATGAAAGTGATGTGACAAGTCAAAGACGAAAGACCTATCAAGACGATTTGCGAAACAAGAGAGGTACGTGGAATAGAAAATGTAAAACAAAGAAGGTATAGTAAAGCGAATTAAGACAACCATCGTTTCGAACCTTAAGGAACTGTTATTCTTCAGGGCAGGAAGATATTCACCGACAGTCCGTAAACTCTTGTGGATTTTGGACCTACTTGGTTCACCCCAGTCCTAAAGAGACAGCTATCTCGACTTTCTGGAGATGAAAATTTAAGGAAGATTTTACGATAGGTTTTATATGGCAGGAAAGAGTTCCCGGAAGGACCGCGGGTGAATGGACAAGGCCATCACTAGGAAATGGTGTATTCGGCCGACTACTGGTTGGCTTTTCCTTTTCTCAGCCTTACTGACTATAAGATTTTGATTATCTTTTAAACATTTATTTGTCTCACTGATGTTTTAGATTGGTTCTTTCCAAAAGGTATATGAACATTTATTTTAGACTTTATTTGTCGCCCGAGTATTTATTTATAAGCCCGAAAAAGTATTTTAATTCTACATTAATCTTTAGGTCAAGACGCGATTTAGCCTCCGTATGCAGATGAAATACTCTCGATACCAAATATATAAACAATACTCTTAGTACCTTCAGGGCGTAAAGTTCCTCTCAGTGCGTTGAAAGAGTCAAAAACATTCTTGGCACATTAAGAGACTTAAAAAATATACACAGTACCATAATACAGTAAAAAACACACGCACTATCTTAAGAGAGTTAATTATACTCCCGCTGCCTTAAGCGAGTCAACATTTCTTCATGTACCTTAAGAGCGTCAGCAACACTCCCGTACCATTTAAGGTTCAAAATACTCCCGGTGTCGTAAAGGAGTCGAAAATACTCACAATACCTTCTGAGAGAGAAGAATAATCCCGGTACCTTGCGAGACACAAAAATACTCCAGTTAATATAAATGCGCCAAAAATACTCCTGGTACCTTTAAACAAACAAAAATACACCACAAAATTTCGTCGAAATTACTCCACGTGTACAAGATTATAAATAACTTCAACTGACTTTTTTCCTAATTTCATTTTTTTTAGTGGATGAAATTCTCTCGGGATTCCACAGCCGGGTAGGATCGTCGAAAACTCGTGACGTTTCGATATCATACAGCGTTATCTTCTTCAGGCAATCTTTACCCGGCTGGAATCCCGAGAGAATTTCATACACTATTTTTTGATCCCATTTCTTTTAATATTTTCTATAACACATGTTTGTTGAGTTTACTTTTTTTATGTTACATTTTTCACCTAATTAAACCACGTCTCTTACATTTGTCAGTAAGGCTAAGAAAACAAATTTTCATTGTTAACATTAAATTGACTAGTTTTTCAGCGGTATATTACAATGTGATGAATGTGCAAAAAAGGTACCGAAACGTAGTTGTGATATTGAATCAAATATTTTAAAATATTTGTAAATATATTGCAGCGCGATAGTTTTATTATTGATATATATAGATTTTATTTTACTTTTATTAGATATTAGCAAGGGTTGAGGGCTTTGCAAGTTGGAATTTGACCAGGCGCCGCCGTTACGGATAGATAATCCCTAAGGTCTAGTCTTAGGCACGTAGGCTGTTGACCCTCGGAAGTTACCTGGACTGTCGCACCGTGGGAAACGTCTCTCCAAAAATCCCAGAAGTTGAATTAGCACGTGACTGCCTGAACCAATCACATTTCTTGGTTCAGGAAAGATCGATCGAAAATTGGTCGAGAGCATCGATATTTCACATCCAGCGAAGGGGCTGTATATAAAGTGTAGAGAGACTCCTAGACGAACCGTCGCCAGGGACGGACGTAAAGCCCCAAACTTGCATCATCCAGAGGACTCGGAGAGATCGAGGGTGCCACATGATCACGGCCAGAGATCAACGCGAGGTAACTGCCGAGTGTCTCAATCCTTGACGCGCCTGGGGGAATTACCGTAAACTATGGTTTAACTTGGGATTAAGGGATCCGATTGTTTTGCCCGGCTAACTGAACACACATAATTTATATTTATTTTATTTTATTTTTCTCATGTTCAGTTAAATTATTATAAAATTCTGTAAAATATCCCTTTACTTCATCATTTAATAAACCTACCACTACAATAAGTCGTTTAATTTATTGATTTAAAATATCATTCATCTTATATTATGTTGGGACGTAGCCTACAAATTACAGCGAAGTTTTTCGCAGGGTTAAATAAGACGGAGAGTCGCAAAGCAACATTAAAACGGATGGAGGAATAGAAAATGGCAATTGAATGAGGAATATGGATGGAAATATGTCGACCGTGAATCGAGGCCAGGACCTACGGCTCAGACCTCTAAGCTAAAGATCCTGAATAGGCCATGAAGGAGTGGGATAGAGTACATTGTAGGCGAACCAGATGCAGGTTAAGGATGTAAGAATGTCGCACCGTGTCGGGAGTCGACAAGGATTAGCTCGATGCCCGGTCTGGTCGACAGTTTTCCATCCTTATTCCTTAATTAAACTTAACTATGGTTTGAGGCTCAAATAAGATTTCTTTGAATAGCAATTGACGTATAAGAGAAAAATTAAGAGAAATAACATAAAGAACGAATAGACGGGGGTCTTAGTTAAACCTTGGTTACCTTTCTCTACCCTTCCGCATCCCCCCCCCACCTTTTCAAATCCGTTTCTATTAAAGGAGTATCGCCAGCACGTGGATGAACCTCATGTAGCTCCTCTCCTTATATATATTGTGGTAATTAAAAAGAAACGTAATTAATTAATGAACAAGATTTTGGGATTTGCATTGTTGGCGCCGTAAACATAAGATTTGTGTACAAGAATATGGGGGCTATAATGCTTGCTTGCTGTGTGTATTGTCGTGAAACATTGCTGGACGCGCGGAGCTTGGGTGTGTGTTTGGGAGGCAGAGAAGTACAGTACAGACAGAAAGAGTGTGTTCTTGGGAGGCAAAGCAATAAGTAGTCACAAAACTCAGAACATTCAGAACGAGTGAGTTTTTGGGAGAATATGTATTTTGTCAGACCTGGAGTGTGTTAGGAGTCGCCTGTTTCCAGTCTTTGGGTAAACAACTGCGACGATACTATGCCGACTGTTTATTTCCCAGATGCAGAATAATTTCGGAGTCTAGCCAACGTTCACGTACCATACGATTCGTCAGTTATTTGGCGACAGGTTATTTTATCAAGTGAATAACCAAACATTGATGATTTTAATAATTTATTGATCGAGAGAAAAGCGAAACAATTGGTGTGGTCAAATACAGGTGAGCAGGAATTGTTGTAAGTGGAAATAATAACCAGAAGTAAATTCTGTGAAACATGGCCTGTATATAAGAGTTAAACAATAATCGAGTGTGTACGAGCCCCTTTCATTTTCGCACAGCAAAACTATAAGGTAAATTAAAGAATTTATTATATGTAAACCCAACAGTAAATAATATTTATCGTCAGATTTCAATATTTCACTGATTGTTTAGATTAAGAATTTTCTCACTTTGTTAATTTTAATTGTTTGTCGTAAATATTCTTTATTGGAGGCCCGATAGTCGGCCCTGAGATCAAGCCGTGGTATATTATCAAGTTTCTACCAAGATGTAATATAATTTCTGTGATTATAATAAGTTGATTTTAATAAATTAATTATGTTGTATATTTTTAAACTATGATCTTTTTAATCAAAATCCAATCATTTAATTTTAATTTTCTTATATAGAATCTTAATAAATAGTAATTATTATATTTTCGGGCAAATTAATTTGAAATTTAATTACCATTTAAATGTAATTACTACACTTTGGCTCCTCAACGTGTGGGACGTTTTTAACTTAGAATTAATTTCAATCATTTAAAAGTGATTACTACAATATATATATAAAGGAGGATATAGCAACAGAATAATGAGAAAAACACTTGTTAAGTGGCATAAAATAAATACTTAATTTACAACGTGACAAACGGCGGCATTATTCGAAAATTTACAGCTTAAGTAATTAGAGTCGAGTTAAACAATGGCTTGTTAGATTATCTGCGGAACAAAGGACTGAGAGATGGCGATAGTTGTGCTCTAGTAAAGATCTAGAATAGCAAGCAGCCGTATTAGTTTGTCAGACCACACCAGCGAGGCACGTCATCATCCATTCACGTGCATCCAGACAACTAACAACATCGCGTTACACGAGACAGCTTGACGTTCATTTTCGTCGTCAAGGTAACCATCCTTTATTTTACTGAAGCAAATACGCTAAAGTTACGCCAACACCGTTTCATACTCTTCCGTTAGTAGCCACTGTCGAAGAGAAGGAAGAACACCTGAGACGGACTTTGGGAATCAGGACGACGATCAGCTGATGGCGCGACAAGTGGTTACGGACGCATTACAATGAGCGACCGTTTCCTGGCCACGTGAGGAGGAACAATGTCTGCCAGGAAGCAAGGTTAAGTGTTTAAAAATTTAAATTAGCTCCCGCGTTAAACAAACGCCAGTAATGGATAAAAATGTAGTCTTCAGAAATACGTCATTCCACACATGACAGCCGATTATATGCATTTAGAAAAATAACAAGAGTAATTCAACAAAATAATTAATGAAAAAAATTACGTCTGATTGAAAATAATGAATAAGAAAGATAGCCAATACAGACAAAAAAAAGGTAATATAAATACCACACAACGTTTCTGGGATCCTAGTTCCTTTCGTCAGTTGCTAAGAACAGCCAAGAAAAACACAACTGCTACATAGGACATACAAAACGTTTCCTTAATACACGTATCAAAGAACATATATCTAATATGAACTTCCCATTGATAACCAATCTGTAGTCTCAACACATATCATCAATTATAAACATACATTTGATTGGTAAAGTGCTAAGATTTTAGACACTGACACCAGGTACAATTCCAGACTCATTCCCAGATATGTTTCACATTAAATCAAACGTCACAGCTATTAATGTAGAAACAGACACTATTAAACTCAACAATTGCAACGATTATTACGCTAAACCTTCGGCTCTCCCATTGTCGTTGCGTTTTCGCCGCTGTTGAATTATTTTTTTTTGGGTGTAGACAGGCTATGTATAGGGTAATCCACATAGTGGCAACTCCCCTCTTATAGCACAGGAAAGGGATTTGAAAGGGAGGATGCGGAAGGGTGGAGGAAGGTAGCCAAGGGTAACTGGGACCCCCGGGCTATGGTTTAAGGATCCTCCCCGGCATTCGCCTAAAGAAATGCGGGAAAACCCTAGAAAAACCTGCATCAGGTAGGTCGGGCACTGGGTACTTGTCCCACGCCCTTCCGATAGCGGGAGAGGAGTTTGCTGTGGGGACGCATCATTCCCTTCTCCGTGCGTCGACCAGTTTAGGAGGCAGCTGGCCGACTATTCCAATAGGAATAGCGGACAACTCTTACCGTATGCCCAAGGTCAGCGACCTCTCAAAACAGGCCGAGATGCCTCGGCATGTGGGAACCTTAGTTCAAAAAAAAACAGAGAGATGTGAAGGAATCCCCAAAGGTAGCCTCCGCCAGAGCTGTCTGGGAAGGTTCACCTGCGAGAGAATCCTCTCGCGGGCTTCCTGGTCCGTCGCTGTTGAATGTTGTCACCTGACCAGTGCAGTTGTGTTTCTCTATGCTCTTCTTAGCACAAAATAATTAATATTTATATCACAATTTATTTCGTCCAGGTGTTTCTTAGATCACACTACTTTCTGAGTTCAAATTACATTTTCCTATCGGATAGACAATATTTCCCACGGAATTCTGTGCCGGTTTCCACGTGCAGCTTCTGGACGTTCTCCATCCAAGGTCTTCCTCAGAATCGAGAGACAACATTGACGTAATTTGTGTATTTACTGGTCTCGTAGTCAAGAAACCTGGGAAAACATTTCCGTAATGTCAAATTACTTGGATTTGAAATTTAAAGGCGAGTTTCGTTCAGAGATAATATATTTGTAGGTGTTCCATTATTTTTATTTGGTCAATTACTATTCGCGAATTATATACTCGTCTATAAATATTTTAATCACAGACTGGGAATCGCACGAAATAATATTTCTGAGCAGAATATTACAAATTGATTTAAGATGATTCGATTTTTCTATAAAAAAATCAGAGAATTTTATGAATAATAAAGTTTGAGCGCCGAAAGTTTCTGAGCTCTTTGTGTTAGTCGACCGAACGAATCAGTGCAGGACGGAAAAAGTAGAATAGATTTAATCTACGAGGATAGTCTGACCATGTATGGCCTCCCTCCTCCAGTAATACCAGGCCACACCCTACTACGAATTTATTTTTCGTGGTTGGTGTCGAAGAATAGACTCACCCATCCCAATACGCAAGGATATATTTATTGTCGAGTTTTGGCGTTTCAGAATTCGCTCGTGTGACAGTGTTTAAATGGAGCCTGACAATTGTTCGCTACTTGTCGCTGAAGCGACGACTCTGGGAAAAAGGCTTATCACACGAGGAGATAGGTCAGTGTGCTTCACAGGGGCTGATGTCCTTGGCAGACCAGCTGGTTGGCCACGTCACAAGACACGTGGGCGGCACTTACCGTAGCTCCGCCATCTTGGACGGACGGAGAACTCCGTGCACTTTGTCACGTTGTCGTCCTGCGTCAGCAAGGCCAGTCACGATCAGAGATAACGTCCTTATCACCAGAAACAATTTGCATTCAGACTGACAAAGCAGCCATCCCAGATCGACGACGTCGCATTCAAATTAGGTCCTAGGACAATGCCCGCACGCGACTCTAAATTGATGCTCATAGTTTCCTTTGTTATGCATATTTGACAAAACTGGGTCAACGATGGACAATGGCAGTGGTGAAAACCTTAAATCAAACACCACGGCTTCTGTCGACACGGTGGTGTGACCATTGCATCAAACTGGTTAAGAAGGATGCTTCACAACACTTGGTTGTCCGCTTGATTCATCCATTCAACCTGATCAAATAAATCGATATTAATAACTTAATCTAGACAGTGTTGGGGCCATCAATCTTCATAACCTTCCTGATCAATCTCGAGTGTTTTGTATTGACGCCAAGAAAGTGTATTGTAGATTGTTACAAAATATTCGTGGATAATAAGTATTTAGTATTTTTCCTCTTTAGTGAGCCGTCAAGCTTGACACACACCTGTAGGTCGTTACTTTGTTTTCATCCAACCGGACAAAATAAAATAGTGGTATTTTGATATCAGTGCAGATAAGCTAACCATTAAGGGCCCTTGGACGTCCTCTTTGTCACAATCTTGGAGCATTTGTGTACTTTCAATAAGGTGAGGCAATGGGGAAATTTTTGAACGAGGAAACGTCAAGACAATGAACAATCGAATGGCCGTCAAGTTCTCCAGGAAGTGGACTATAAACCAACTGTGAGCTCAAGCAGCAACATCCAGAAATTAATATAAAAATAAAATAATTGCGATATTGAGACCAGCGATTCAATCTCACGGAAGATCATCATACCGTAACAACGATTACTTCCTCGTTGCCATTGTTCTTCGCACGCTGATCGTCCAGTAGAAACCACGACCAGACTGTCGTCTAATCTTTATGCTATCCACATACTCTCGAAGGTTCGGCTGTCAGAACCAAGGATGCGCCTTTGGATGAGTATAAAAGCGCTAAGAGAAGGATCAGGCGTGACTTTCACTTAGATAAAACCCAACTCTTTACGGATGACTTTCAAAATTTAGAGACAATATAAAGAAAGAAGACGGAAGTGGTTAGTCAGAGGAAATAAGGTTAAACAAGTTAAATGTAACAAAGACAGCATTGAAAAATAAGCGTGAAATTAGACATCATCCAGCGAGTTCTCGTTGGAGTTTTAGTTGTTTGGAAAGGGCAATTAAAAATAAGTATCACCCATTAAAAAAGAAAGTATAGGGCGTGAGATATAGCAAGCCGTACGAAATGCGCAGTAGAAGAATGAAGAAGATGGAGGAAAGTATTTTGGTCAGGGTGGTAAGATGCAGCAACGCTACTATCATTTTTTTTTAAAGTATTTATTATATTTTTAAGAATGGGATTTGCAGACAGCTGCAAGGTCTTTTTACCACACCCCGTAATTATAACCTCTTAACTTTTTTGTTTTCACTATACAACATACCCTGAACCTAACACAATTCTCTGCGTTAATTTTTCGGAATAGCTTTTACACTATCAAGTTACCGTAACAAAGGTTAGTTTTAAGGTGAGCTGGCTAAGATAACAGCGCAGTGGACGACTGCGCATCGGATGTTGACACTACTAGCTATTTCTCTCCAGTTATACACTAACTAATGTTCCAGAGTTGTATTACATGTCGGAGAGGAGCAAGAAACATAATCTGAAATTACAGTACTGTAATTTGGATTAATTATTACAAGTACTGGATAATCATAATAACTAAATGTAAGACACTAAATAAAATAATTAATACCAGTATGATGAAGTTAAATAAAATTGTTGCTATTTAGTTTTGAATTATAGGAAAAGGAACCGTTAATCAGTCGGCAAGTTTAAAAATTAGAGGACTGATTGAGGGTTCCTTTTACACAAATTCAAAAATAATTAATTTCATCTGCTACAAATGAGTAAATGTCTTTAAACCTGTAAAATGAAGCCTGTGGTTTTTTACGAAAAATGTCTCGTTGCCGACTCGATCTAAAGGTTTTAAGTTCGATCCTGGATTGTGTCAGTGACAGCGCTAGGACTCATAAAGCCAGAGGTTTAAAGGATATAAGAAGGGCATTGTTAAACACTTGTTGAACTCAACCTCTCAATCGCTGGGAACTTGAGTTATGCAACAAAATGACTGCAAATAATTGTCGGACTTCACACTCGAACTTCAAGAAAAGTCCTCTCTGGTACTTTTATGTCGTTGAATACACTGGAGTCGATTTAAGTATCTGAAGCGTCTAACAAGCAAGCGCCGTGATAAAAGGTTCAGAGGAGCGGAAGACAACGATCACGACCACGATTAAGGACGTAGGGAGGGCAGCTAACACGTATTTATAATGTCAGTGGAACACAAAATGGAGAACGCTTATTTCACTTCCGAAGAGTCTCAGATGTGTGACAGGGTGTGTATCAAGACACTTGGGATCCGTACGCGATCTGACCATCAACTACTGTGGCGTCCTCTTTGTCCATACAGTTAAGACAATATCAATATAAAGTTTTACGTCTGTGTAGATACAATTTTATGATAAAACATCCAATAACAGCAAATTCCAAAAAAGTATTTTAACTAATTATTAAATTGCGACGTTTTAGTCCACTTGTGGACCCCCTTTGGCAAAGATAACGTTGTAAAAGTATATACAGAGATACGTAAAAAACAAAGATATTATTGTAGGAAAGAATTTATAACTATAAACCAGCGATACAGAATTATGAAATAGAAAGTAGACAAACATAGAGAAAAATTACTTAAATACTTTATGAATCGTAAGTTTTTAAGTACCTTTTCACTATGTTGGTATAATTTCTATTACTTAATTCTGTATCGCCTGATTATAATTAGAAATTCCTTTTATCTACAATATCTTTGTAATGTGCATATCTTTGCGTTTATGTTTGCTATATTTATCTTGGCACGAGGACTGAAACACTTCCCAATTTAATAATTAATTCATAAAATACTTCTTTCAATTCTCTGTTATTCGCCGTTTTATCGTCGCCATTGTATCTGCGAATAGAATTTCGTACTTCATCGTCAATGTTTTATATCACAGCTAAAATAAAGAGCGTCTCTCGAAATATAAGCCAGGGAAAAATATTTGCCGACCTCCTGTGGTGTAGTGGTCAGCGTCACTGCCTCGCATCACAGAGGTCCCGGGTTCGAATCCCGGCAAGGGCATGGATGTTGTGTCCGTGTGTTTCCACTTCTACAAATTAGATCCCCGACAAAGTGAAATAAAACAGTGGAGAAACTTGCTAATGAACTTGATGACTATAAAAATAAAATAAAAAAATATATATTTCTTACATAAAATGCAAGTTAGCAAATAACACAGGCGTGCTATAGACAGAAATCGTATTACAACGTAATACGTGTTTGGTTCTCGTTAGATCTTGTGCCTTAATTAAAATAAAACACTTTCTCAATAGGCTATAAAAAGTGTAACGCAACCTTGAATATTCATGAATTTAAAATCTTATAATCTTTTAGGGAGTACTGGACCATTACTCTTCATTTCTACTATTTATCTGTGTTACATCTACCCTTTTTTAGAATCTCTGATTATCACCCAATATCTTTGTACGTTTATTTATATCTATAATTTGTTTATAAACCTGAAGAGAATCCAATTTATGACCGAAACATGATAAATTTAATAAATTATGATTTATTAGTCTGTTTTTGGCCTCTTTACTAATTTAAACTAAGCGGAGATAAAATAATTATGATGATAAATTCATGTATTTAGATGCTAGTGCCTGATCGGACTGACAAACTAAAAATAGCAGAGGCCGAAGAGAAGATCGCCAGATGGTATTTCAAGTAGATGCGTTGATGTCAACGACGTGCTTGTTTACATGGCAGCAGAGGGAGGATTGGTGTCTTGGGCAGGAGAGAGCAACAGCTCCGCGGACAGGCAGGCAGCTTGCCACGAAATCAATAAAGCTGCTGGATCCTATGCTCCAAGGCTCCACTTCCCTCTCAATACGCATACAGCACCGAATATCGCACCATCAACTGCTCGGAGGCAGAGACCTCCCTCGTGTCCCATCAGCTCACGCGTCAAAGGAGAGACTCCGGATTACTTTACCTCTGCTATCACTGCAAGATGTATAGTCTTTTTTTTTTTTTTTTATGGCAACAGGCTACATGAGGGTGATCCACATTGGGCAACTCCCCTTTAATAGCATAGGAAGGGATTTGAAAGGGGGGGATGCGGAAGGGTAGAGGAAGGTAGCTAAGGGTTAACTAGGGCCCCCGGGCTATATTTTAAGGATCCTACCCGGCATTCGCCTAAAGAAATGCAGGGAAAACCCTAGGAAAACCTGCATCAGGTAGGTCGGGCATTGGGTACTTGTCCCACGCCCTTCCGATAGCGGAAGAGGAGATTGCTGTGGGGACGCAGCATTCCCTTCTCCGTGCCTCGACCAGTTTAGGAGGCAGCTGGCCGACTATTCCAATTGGAATAGCGGACAACTCTTACCGTATGCCCAAGGTCTGTGACCCCGAAACATACACCTCTCAAAACAGTTCGAGGTGCCTCGGCTTGTGGGAACCTTAGTTCAAAAACGGAGAGGAAAAGGCATCCCCAAAGGTCTCTTCTACAAGGTTCTACCTGCGAGAGAACATCCCTCGCAGACCTTGGCATATATACAGTCTATGCAAAGGCATTAGAAAAGTAAATTATTATTCCAAAGTAACTGCAAGTGAAGATGAAAGTGTTCCGAGAAGTTCGGAGTGTTTGGTGAATGAACTCGTACATTAAGTCGCATAAAGGCGAATGGAAAGCATTCGAATAACATCAGAATTTAATTGGATAGTTATGTTTAAGAATACTTAAAAAAGTGTTGTTTTCTATGAAAATGTATGAGAGAAAGAATAGAAAAATGAAGAGAGAAAAAAACAACAAGATATGGGATTAAATTACTTTCAGAGATATTTTTGGGAACTGTTCGAAGTATGAGGTTGGGAGAAAAAATAATTTGAAGGAAATACTGGAGGCGACTGCTAGTTATCCTCAATATATGGACGGGCAATGTGGAGGTAAACAAATGATGAAGGGGCGCTTCTGTTAAACGTGAAACTGGCAGAGGAATGGGATGTGGAGAATATAAAATTAGTTTTGAAGAGAATTTAAGAGAAGAATGTATAAGTAATACACAGCCCGTATGGAGAGAGAGTTGATATCAGTCAAAGTTGAAGATAATACATGACCGCATGTACAGTTCATCGCCTCCTAAGAAGCCATCTTAAAAATCAGTGTGGATAGAGTTCGTGAGCTGTACAAAATATACTGTTGCATAACAAAGGTGTCCGAATTTTGTCATTTAATTTAACACATTTACAAACGAAAATTACAGATTTTGCTATTTATTCAATTTACACTGATTCATTGGATCACTGTTAATATTATTAACAATCTATTCCGACTCCATGCTCGTCAATAACCCTGGAAAAAATTAGTACAATTTTTTTTTAAGAGGAACGGGCTACATGAAGGTAATCCACGTGGTAGAAACTCTCCTCACATAGTATGGGAAGGGATTTTGAAAAGGGGGATGCAGAAGGGTAGAGGAAGGTAGCGAAGGACTAACTTTTTTATTTTTTTTTTATTTTAGGGCAACAGGCTACATGAGGGTGTTCCACATTGGGCAACTCCCCTTTAATTGCATAGGAACGGATTTGAAAGGGGGGATTCGGAAGGTTAGAGGAAGGTAGCCAAGGGTTTCTTTGACTCGAAGGACTAACTAGGACCCCCGGACTTAAGAAGATCCTCAGTCGGAGAAGGCCTGCGAGGTGTATGTTCCGGGGTCACAGACCTTGGGCATACGGTAAGAGTTGTCCGCGATTCCCATTGGAATAGTCGGCCAGCTGCCTCCTAAACTGGTCGAGGCACGGAGAAGGGAATGCTGCGTCCCCACAGCAAATTCCTCTCCCGCTATCGGAAGGGCGTGGGACAAGTACCCAATGCCCGACCTACCCAATGCAGGTTTTCCTAGGGTTTTCCCTGCATTTCTTTAGGCGAATGCCGGGTAGGATCCTTAAAATATAGCCCGGGGGCCCTAGTCACCCTTGGCTACCTTCCTCTACCCTTCCGCATCCCCCCTTTCAAATCCCTTCCTATGCTATTAAAGGGGAGTTGCCCAATGTGGATTACCCTCATGTAGCCTGTTGCCCTAAAAAATAAAATAAAAAATAAGAAGATCCTACCCGGCAATCCGTCTAAACGAGATGCAGGACAAACCCTAGAAAACCTGCACCCTTCCGACGGTATGAGACGGGAAGCAGCAATCCCTTTTCAGTTCCTCGACCAGTTTAGGAGGCAGCTGGCCGACTATTCCAATAGGAACAACTCTTACCGTGTGCCCCAGGTCTTCTACTCACTGTTCATCAAGAATCGTCTAACAGGATCCAAACGAACGTAATGAAGTAGTTTATAAGTACTGCTCTAGACGAGTGTTTGAACGACGACGAAAGTAAGTCCAGTGACGTCAGAGACAACTCATAATCAAAGAGAACGGGATTGACACACTGAAAGGCAATATATGGAGTAGAATGACACAACGCAAGAGAAATGTGGCAATGGTTTTGTAACGGAAAATTATAAATATATTGGAGACAAGGTGAAGATTTGAATTGGTTAATGAGTATAGACAATTATCTGAGGTATTTTAATCCATTTCCATGGTTGGAGACTCTTCTTCAAAACTATTTGTCACACATATCTCGTCGTGATAGTCTCATCCTACTATGTCCCTATCATTTTCCTCGTCGTCAAATGAGAGCCTTCTTATTCGATTATAAATCGGCGATCTTCTCGACATATATTCTTCTAATTGCCATTTACGCTCCTTATCTCTAGTTCTACTCGCTCATAATACCAAAATTTTACAGTTCCGAAGTTCCCTCTCCCGGGAAGGGTTTTTAATGGATATATATAATTAACATCTGGTGCCACGGACTGGAAAGTTTAGCGGCAGTAATCCAAAGGTGAGGCGGGGGTTACAGGGTTCGGTATCCCCGGAGGGGAACAAATAAACGCAAACTCGTGCTACATATTTTAACGAATATCCCGGCTTGTAACAATCTTCTGCCGGTTTAGATACAGTTTGATATTATTCCCTTTGCGTGGATGCGCTTTGATATTGGACGCAATAGAGATTACTTGTAGAAAATGAAAGGTAAAATTATTGGTTAACCCAAAGGCTGTTTATTTTGGAAACCTACAGGAAATCAGAGATGATTTTTAAAAGTTGCCGTTTGGAGCGAAAATATTAAAATTACAGGAGCAGCATCGTTGGTTTAATGGTGATAATGGATATCCAAGAGATAGACAAGGAACAAAGTTGTATATAAATAATCACAATATAGGGATGTAAATTTTTTATCTTGAAATCTGTAGATTTCAACAAGTTGTAAAAGGAAAATTAGAATAAAACGTTAAGAAGGGGGAGGGGAAACTGCTGAAATCATATCGGAGGATGACGAAAAATCATTTGACGACGATAGTCCAGAATGGGACAACGACGACATGGTTAATCCATTTTATCCTGAGAGCCAGGAAAGCTGTGTCTGGAGGGAATTGCCATTCACAGAAACGAGTCTCAGGGTTCTGGAAGTAAGAGGCGGAACAATGGGCCTCGAGGAAGTCGTCGTCCACACACACTGCTTCCATTTGCAAACAATAGCATCAGTCCAGGCGCGACTCGGAACCAATATCCCTCCTCCAGGGAAGACAAAAATCTCGCACAACACCACCAACAAATACAAACGTGTGTACGGATTTGAAATGATTAACGGGGGAAAAAATAAGTCTATAATAGTTCATTCAATTTGGATTCTAATTGGGTGGAAGAATAGAAAGATTTTCGTGGTATTTCCAAGTCAATATTAGCAAGAAAGAACGCAATTATCTAAGTAAGAAAAGGACACGATAAGAAGAAATGAAAAAACAACCTTTATTTCTAACAACTTGTCGCGGAAGAACTTTCCAAACCCATCTGTATGTACCACAAAATCCTGTGAAGGTCAACACACACGACCTAAAACGCAGAGATGATTGTAACAGCATATTTTTAATACGAGAACAGAAGAAAGGCTTTCCTACGAAGCTCAGCCTTGAAGACCATGAAACTGAATTAAAGGATCGGGTTGGGAAAATCCGGATCGCTCCGAGAATCGAACCTGGAACCCCCATTTGCTAAGTAGCTGCTCTTTCATCTGAGCTATCCGAATAGACTCTTCGTCAAGTTCTAGCTTTCTTCATCCATTGTCGACTCGGATACCTCAGATGGAAGAGCTACTACGTATCAAGTGGAGGTCCGAGGTCGATTCCCGGTCTGATCGAGATTTTTACATCCTGAATTCACGACTTAGCATCGTTTTTGAATTAATTCATGGCATCTTTGATCAATTTACAGTTAATATCCGTTCTTCATTGAAGTCCTAAAATTAGGCAGTGAGTAATGTGATTTAAGGTGAGCCTGTGTTCTATACAATGCATCTCTGCGGGAAGTCTACTAGGACAGCTCAGATGGAAGAGCAACTACGGTACCAAGTGGAAGTCCACGGGTTCAATTTACGGTTCCGCGCCGAAATTTTTCTATCCTGATCCTGTAATATATTTTAAAATTAATTACATGCAAAATACCGTATTAGGTTCCATAAATAATCGTCGCAGAACAGATTGAACAATAAGATCAGAAAAGAATCGAGGGAATTGGATCCTTTACAAATTTTACAGTGTACGAAACAGTCCCTGCGGTTTAAATTGGACGATATAAATCAGATTTAGGTAATGAAAAGCAAATTATGGTTACAAATACGTTTTAGATTAAGTTATGGTACAGGACATCAAGGGTCAGCAGACACAAAGGCTTGAGATTACTTTCAGGAAGATTGATGGTATTAATATTGTTTTATGTTCGGCGTTTATTGGTTTTTTTTTTCAACTGTAAGTGAAAACGGAATACAAAAAAAGAAAACAGTAATTCAATACTGGAAGCAATTATGAGGGAATTGCTTTCGTCGACGATAAAAGCAGAATAGAGTAAAACGGCGAGACGTTAATTTACGTTTACTTTGCAGACTTCCTAGAAGAGTAGGTCAACAACATATGACGTAAAACATCTGCCGTTCTTTACGTAATGTCACAGCTGTATTGAATTATAATAGACAATTAGAGATACAGTTGTCGGAGCAGGTGGGCGACAAATCTTCCAACAGCAACCAGTAAATAGTTCAGCACGAGATTCGTATGGATTTTAAACTCGACAACAACACCGGAGTTCCTAATCTAATTGAAAAGCTCCGCAATTCGATTCCAGCTCATATCCGTAAATATCTAACAACTTTACACACATCCACTGAAGATAAATGAGGACAATAAAAAAATCAATGTTGCTAAATAAATTATATTCCCATATATACGTGGAGGAATTTCACCAAATAAAGGTTTCAAAAAAATTAATACTGTGACAACTATCGATAAGTGAAATTATGGTTAATGTCAGTGATCCACGGGTTATTAGTAAAGTATTTTCGCTTTACTACGTAATCGAACTTGCAAATGAAAAAAAATAATGGGGTTCGGAAAGTAATTATTAAAAAAATTAATTTTAACAAAATTTAAAAGACAATACTAAATACTACCTTTTGTATCCTTAGGAAGCTTTTCATTGACACCTTAGTCATACTTTGCTCTGCAAACTTAGATTTTTGCACACGTTCCGCTTATTTATATTTTTTAATATACAGCAATAGGCTACATGAGGGTAATAAATTCGGTGGTAAGTCCCCTTTAATAGCATAGGAAGGGATTTCAAAGGGGGGGATGCGGAAGGGTAGAGGAAGGTAACCAAGCGTTAACTCTGGTTTAAGGATCCTACCCGACATTCGTCTAAAATTGATGCAGGGAAAACCCTAAAAACCTGCATCAGGATAGTCGGGTTCTTTGTACTTGTCCCACGCCCTTCCGATGGTGGACGAGGGTTTAGGAGGCAGGTAACAGCTTTTACCGTATACCCAAGGTCTGCGGCTTCGGAAGATACACGTCTGAAAACAGGCGGAAGTGGGAACCTTAATTTGAAAGCAAAGAGAGGAAAAGGCATCTCCAAAGATGCCCTACCCGTCTCGTTAGAAAGGTTCTGCCTGCGAGAGCTAAGCTCCCACAGGCTTAATTTATTTCAGTAACGTCTGTAAGAAGAATTATTATACATATAATTGGTCACAAACAGGCAAACTAAACGAGAAAAAACCTGTGAAAAATAATAGAACAAAGATAAGAAGTCAAAGATCTTAAATACGCTGTAGAAGGGTTCAATATTGAAATAATTAAGAAAACTGAAAATTCGTTATCGTCTTATATTAGGAATTATAAAGACCCTCTACACCCTGATGACATCCATAAAATATAAAGTATTGATTGCAATTCAATTTACGTTCGTCAAACTAAGCGCTCTTTAAAAACCAGGATCAAGGAACAAAACGCTAATTAGAAAAAACGCTATTAGAAACATTAAGTTTTACGTAATCACAACCTTAATTAGAATAATATAATGCGAGAACCGTCCCAGAAGTTATCAATATTAGACTGAATAATAATTTGACCCTTAATGTTCACAGTGACACATGCACTTAGTAAAGTCTATGACCTACTGGCTACTTAAGATCCTTGACTTCTTATCTTTGGTCTATTATATGAACGGCTCCCGCTCGTATAGTTCAGTTGCAGTGCTTGAGCATGTCTACCAATTTGTAGAAGTTACATTGTACGTTTTTTCTTGATTAGTTTGTGGCTAATTATATGTAAAACATTAAATTATAAATAAACAACAGCCTTTTAACGTCAGGAAAAATATATTCAATAGAAATTACAGAACCTTAAATTGCTGTTGTTTATTTATAATTTATCTTAAATACTCAGAATATATATATTGTAGTAATTAAAAGAAATCTTTAATAATAAACAAATATTTGGACTCGCGTGGTCAACGGTAGAAGGCACGCAGGGTAGTCAAAGGAGATGGCTTAATTGATCGACAGATGGTAAATTAAAGGAGGGTGAGTTATATGTGTTTACGCCCGGCTGTAGTGGCGTGAGCAGACACGAACTCTTGAGTGCAACCGAACTCTGGGGGGAGAAGCGTAAGTACACACGAATTTTCTCTTTGCACGTCTGAACTTTGTAGGGAAGTGTGAAAAGGCGGTCCCGATGCGTAGTTTGGACTCGAATTATCAGCGGCAGAAGGGACACGAGTGGTAAACAACGACGAGGTAATGGAGGACAGATGACAAATTAGACGAGGGTGTGGGGAGAAATGCACACGACTTCGTTGTAAAGTGCGCCGAAGCCGACAGGAGAGATCGTTGATGGAGGTCCTCGCGGCCGGATGGTGGGCCAAGTTAGGTGGCCGAAATAAGTAGGAGTCATCAGTTGGTTGAGGAATTCTTCATGAGAGTAAGGTCATAGAGGAGAGGTGGCTGTGGAAGTGTAAAGTGTGAGCGCGACTTGGTGCTCTTTATGGCCTGTATGAAGTGAGTGCGTGCAAGTATGCGAGTGATCCAAATTGCATGGAGTAACAGAGAGATTGTAAGTTCATTTTTACAGCATTCATAGATGTAAACTTTTAAGTAAAGGTATAATCGTCAGATTTGAGAATTTAAATTTGGTTATTGTATGAGTTTTTCTTTATTTCAATGTAAAAGTTATTGAACAAGTATTCGTTTTATTAAAGGCCCAGCAAACGACCCTGAGAAAGATTAAATTTCATTGTATAACATTAATTATTAACTGTTGTAAAACTTCATTAGATTATTTGTGTAATTGTAAATTGTGTCTTAATAAATAATAATTGTTTGTTTAAACTGCTTATATATATATATATATACATATAAACAAGACCGATTATCACAAATTGGCACCCAAAATTTTAATATAAAAAGTAAATATTATAAATTGGCGTCCTCAACGTGTGGCTCATTTTAACCTGTTTTAAATAAAAAGGGTGTTTATCACAATATATATATATATATATATATATATATATATATATATAATCATTAGTAAAATATTTAAATTGCTCCCAGCATTCTCGTTTTGAAATTTCTTAGTAGTCAAGGTTTGGCTTCACTGAAAACTACTAAGAATAAATGTCTCATAGATTCATTCTCATATAGAAACTTGCTCTTATTGATTTGAATATTCCTCCGTGATATATTTTTTTATTATTATTATTTTACGGACATATTGGCGTATTCAAATTAATTCACGTATGGAAGCAAGAAATCAAATGTTCCGCAACCCGCAACTCAATCAAGAAAACATTAGTTCCGATTTTTGTTAAATCACTCACTTTTTAAAATTAAATACTTAATCCTTGTGAACAAAATAAAAATAATGGAGTACAACACATTCAAAAAAACTGTTAGCACGTTTAAATACGATAAACATAGAGTCGAGTCTTTTTTAATTTTGCAAAACAAGTGATTAATTTTGTTATTAACACGTGTGATTGAAAATTCCTGCTACTCTGTTGTGATGCTTAGAGATGGTTTCAATTTTTGGCGTCGAGAAACAGAATTACAATGTTGATAAGAACGGATTTCAACTCCCGTCGAGCCTTACTGTAATTACAGGGAATGAGCCGGAGTTAAAATCTAGGTGATGGTCTCCAAGACTGGGTTCGCGCTTACCCTCTACAGACGTGAGGAGGCTCTCAAGGCGAGAGTGTTCTCTGTCTCTCTTCCCTCACAGTTCTTCAGAACAATGACGCCGAAGGGGACGCGGGCTTGGATAAGTCAGCGTCTCAAAACGTCTCAGACTAAATACCCTGAAGCGTGTGGAGGAAATGAGTTCACCTATAAAAAAAGGATTTTATTCCAATCGAACGTGACAATGGAAGAAAAAAAACACTATGGAAGTTTCAGTTCTTTTCTCTAGGTCCATATCTGCACAATTCCGAGAGCCCTCGGCAATTCTGGTGAATTTTTATGAAAGAGCGAGAAATACTTGTTTCGCGCCATTGATGGTAAGCATGATCCTTTCAAAGTTATTCTTAAAAGTTTTAAACACATGCCAGTATGTGTCTTCTGTACTGTTAGATGATTAGTTAGGCGGAGACAATGGGAAAAAAAAGAATCTCGCGCTGTAATAAAAACACTTTAATTTGAAGGGTTGGACAGCTGCATAAATCAAAACCGTATTGGATCAAGTTCATGCGGATTGAAGATCATTTACTTCTGGATTAATAAGTTTAAACGAGGTCCCAGAAGCACATCAGATGAAATCCGCTCCGGCCGCCCAATTGAAGTCACCACTCAGGAAAACATCGAAATAGTTCACAGTGTCGTAATGGAAGATCGCAGACTAAAAAGTGCCTGAGGTAGCCGATACCGTAGGCTTCTCAGCTGAACGAGTGCATTTCATCCTCAATGGTCATGAAAAAGCTTTGCGCGCGATGGATGCCGCGACTGTTGACATTGGACCAAAAACGGATTCGGAAAAAACATTTCAGAGCAGAACATAGCAATGTTGAGACGTTTACCGCAGATACGTAACCGTCGGTGAAACTTGGATCCATCAATACTCTCCAGAGACCAGAAAACAATCAAAACAATGGACAAAAGCTGGTGAAAGTGCACCGAAAAAAGCGAAGACTGTTTTGTCGGCTAGAAAGGTGATTGCCACTGTCTATTTGGGATTCTCAGGGTGAAATATTCATAGATTTACTGGAAAAGGGGCACAACCATAACTGGGCTCTATTATGCTGCTTTGTTGGATCGTTTCACCAAGACAATGCGCCATCGCACACAGAAGCAGTCTCAATGGCGAAAGTGGACGAGTTGGGATTCGAATTGGTTTTTTCATGCAGCGTATTCACCAGACCTAGCACCAAGTGACTTGTTCTTGAAAAACTAAGTGCACCGAAAAAGGCGAAGACTGTTTTGTCAGCTAGAAAGGTAATTGCCACTGTCTTTTGGGATTCTCAGGGTGTAATATTCATAGATTTATTAGAAAAGGGGCACAACCATAACTGGGCTCTATTAGTCTCACATCGCTATCATGCAACGAGTACAATCAAAAATCCTCCGCAGTATTACAAATGCTCCCTGGTATGTATCCAACTTCACCTTACATACTGACCTCAATACACCATATGTAGCAGACTTCTTCAAAGATAAAAATAGTAAACACCATACTGTACTTCAATCTACTACTAGAGCCGTTACTACAACGAACTAACAACCGAAGACTGAAGAGATGCTGGCCAATAGACTACAATAAAAACTGAGGTGGCGTTGTTGAACCCTCACCTCTCCACGACATCAGTACAAGACCCTATTATTAAATTGTACATGTTAGCAAATTAGCTAAAAGATCATTAGTAATCTGATTGCTAATAAAAATATAATAAAAAAAATAAAATAAAAAAATATTATGCTGCTCTGTTGGATCGTTTCACCAAGACAATGCGCCATCGCACACAGAAGCAGTCTCAATGGTGAAAGTGGACGAGTTGGGATTCGAATTGGTTTTTTCATGCTCCCTATTCACCAGACCTAGCACCAAGTGACTTCTTCTTGAAAAACCAGGCTCGGTGGGAAGAAATTTTCATCAAATTAAGAAGTGATCCGAGGCTGACAAAAGCGATTTTTGTGTTGGGTTTGAAAAAAAATTGGAGACTCGCTGGGGCAAGTGTATGGCCAAGGAAGGAGACTGTTGAGAAATAAAGTATTTTATAAAAAAAAAAAATTTTGTTACATTTTTACGAGACGTGTCAAAGAACCCTTGTACATACTTAGAATTCATTTTTATTTGCACTGCTTCCAGCAGAGTCACACTTCTGTACAACTGAAACACGTAACTGATCCACTAGGATCTAGAATAAATTACACTGAGGGTGCGTAGGGTTTTTTTTCCTGTTGGATGTTGCGAGAATTTGGTTTCGAGTTTCCATTCAGGTAGCATTAACGACGTTTTCGCGACGTGCACAGAAATAAAAAGGGAACTACACCACGCACAGGCTTGTTTTCATTTCATTGGAGAGGCACACGACTGGCGTATCGAATCCCTTTCATCCGTATCCCATGATTTACTCCAATAATTTTAGCGTCTCTGGCTGTATAATAAACATGCACTGAAAATATGACCGATATTAATTTGGAG
This sequence comes from Zhengitettix transpicula, assembly GCA_037074705.1. Lineage (NCBI taxonomy): Eukaryota > Metazoa > Arthropoda > Insecta > Orthoptera > Tetrigidae > Zhengitettix > Zhengitettix transpicula. The sequence goes on along the minus strand of CM073590.1, from coordinate 230,880,285 downwards.
GGTTTATTAGTGACATTTGACATTTTAAAGTTTTTCTCGGGCGAGTTTGGCCGTCGGCTTTAGAAATTTGGACCAATTAGTGGTACTGTGGAAGGGAGTCAGTTACAAACACCAACCATCCACAGTTGAATGAACATTGCTCATATAAACTGGAATATTAAGAACAGTGGAGCAATGTCCATGTTCCTTGACAGCTAAAATAGTTCCATTGCCCCCCAACAGATGGCATTCAATAATTGTTTTTTTTTTCTTGATGTTGGTTTTGAGCCATAGCCATAATTCAGTCTAAAGTTAAGTGCTATTTATCATTGCAGCCTTGATCGTAATTATTTATTAACTTTATTGTAGTTTTTTTATAATATACTGTGTTGATAAAGAGTATTTTTTTGTAGGCAATTTACTGGAGGTCTGACAGGGTTTCGTTCATTCACTGGGCATCTTGTAAATATTTTTATACTTAATGTTTTTATTAATAAATATATTTGTACCGAATCTTTCAAATGATGCAAAAATGTTGAGCCTAAGAAATTACCAATTTGGCGTCTAAATGAAACAATTCTGTAAACGCAAATCAGAGAACCTGTATGTAAAGGGATCCAATAAAACATACACAGATTTTTTAAGGTTCGCTTAAAACTGTTTTTACCAGTTTGTGAGAACTGCCCACGAATTTCTTTAGCGATGGAGGTAGAATGGCCCCCCCATCTGTTGCCAGGTATGAAAGTCACAAGGGAAGGTGACCAAAGCAAAAAATAAATAGAATAACAAAGCTACCAGCAGGGATGAAAATCCCTTCGAAGGGAGACGAAAGTTATGTAAAAAAATATTTCAACAATCGATAAGAACTATAAGGAGACACAGTAAAATCGAACAGAGAAATTGTAACGTAGTAAATGAGTCAGAGGTGAAGATAAATTAAAAAATATATATTAAGTAAGAAAAACAGTTTAGTAACGCGAAAGTAAGGCGTTTAACATGTATATAATTGGGATATTTATTGAAAAAGAATTTTTTTGCACCTATTTATTACACAATCGAACAGCTCAACTTAACAGCACTGCTTCTACCTGCGGAGTGATACCAACCAAACAGCCAGAAAATTTCGAAATTAATAATTTCCACGCAATCGAAGTCACTTTTCATCAAGTAACGTAAATAAATACTCTGATAATTTAGCCAACTGTTCACAGACAAAGGAAGAGGTTTCATAATTTGTATCTTTAAACCGTATCAATTTTAAATCAGGTGTAAATGTATAATTCTATATTTGTTTCAAAGATCATCTTTTTACATCAGTTTATATGAAATAGATAATTCACTTTATGATGTCCAATTACAGACATATTAATTCATTAAATTAGAAAAACGATTCGGTATAATCTGGAAAAATCATGGGCGTATATGAAAAATAAATAATTTGTATATTGCATTTTCTCCGCAGAAAAGACTTGAAGATGGTCCAAACAGGTACTGAAACGGTGTTTTTTTAATTTAATAAATAAATTTGTCTGTAATTGGTCATAAACTGGATAATTTGTTCTATTTTTTTTCGTTTAAAAATTCAAACTCACCAAATGCTTTTGAAATCAGATTCTGGTATAAGGACGGTTATCTTGCATGTCTTCCTTCATTCTCGGTTCTATTTATAAATTAGTAATTTTCACGTCTGTACTGTGTGTTTTCAGCTCGTTTGCTCATATAAAATTATTTTTGTAAATAATATTTATATATATATATATATATATATATATATTGTGGTAATCACTTTTGTACTTCACAGTCAAACCCCACTTTGAGTGTCAATTTGTGGTAAACACTGATTCGGACTTTTACAATAATTTTATTTAAATTGCCCCACTTTGGTGGTGCCAATTTGCAGTAATTAAAATATTACTATGATTGGATGTTTTAGTAAGAATCGAGATTTTTAAATAAACAAACAAATTAATTTTATTAACACACAAACAATTCAATTTACACAAGTTATCAAAATTTAACTTTCTATTTACATTATTATTTAAAGTTTTCTAATAAACCTTACTCTTTCTCGCGTCGTTTACTGCGCCTTCAATAAAAAAAAACTTGTTAACAATTTAAATTTTTCTACCTATCATGGAATAGATTATTTATAATACAAAAAAACACATAAAATATGAACTTTTAAATTCTAAACGGAATTCGAAATTTGAAATCTGACGATAATACATTTACTTATGAGTTTACAATTTTTAATTCTATTAAATTTTAGCTTACTGTCTCTGGTACTCTGACAAATTTGGCTCGTTCGGACTCACACACTTCTCTCACTTTACATACAGGCCGTATTCTCCAACACTGGTTCTAATAACACTTTTTGATTGACAAATAGTTCACTGTTCGTTTGGGAAATATTATTCGCTCGTTCCGGAGTTTATTAACTGCTGGATGCAGTTATCGGAGCTCCCAAATCGAAAAAAATGGTCTAAATCGCACATGTACTAATTTAGACTACGCACTCTAAATGTTTATTTAACATTGAGTATTTTCTTGTGTCCACGGCTGTATTTCCAAGACAACTTTACTGTAGATCGGCTCCCCATAGACTTCGACTAATGCGCCTACAGCACACAATTACCACAAACATTGTATCATTTCCACATCCTTGGTTACAACCCGTGTGCCTTCTGCCGCTAACAATGAGAGTCCAAATTTTTGTTGATTAATTAATGATTTCCTTTTAATTACCACGACATATTCATATATATATATATATATATATATATATATATATATATATATATATATATTGATATATATGCAATTATTCAGTTTCTTCCAAGCCTGTCTCTGTATACTTACTTTATAAAATCTAACTGTAATACCAGCTTTGCTGATAAATTCCACTAGCTGGGTGCCCGGTATGCCATAATTAAACTCGGCGACATCCATAACACCGGATTTTACTCCAATCTCAATTGTTTTCGGGTTATTTTTTTTTATAATGCTCCTCCACCCCCTTCCCTAAATGTGCTCCCCTCATATGGCGAAACAGGTTGAAATTATACACAAAAAAAAATCTGAAGAAACGCTATCTATATCACTGACCCCGAAAAATTTTCTTTCGACATAAATATCGGCCGTTTTAACACGTGTTGGTAAATTACGACCGTCGTCCATCCCCGCCCCCGGGGGTTGTAGACGTGTGTAACCCTATAGTGATTGTTTGTGGTTAGAAAGGAACACGTGTACAAAATTTGGTGAAATTTGCTCCACGGGTGTAGATTCGTATGTGGAACAAAAATACCCACACACAAACGTACAGTCTATTTTATTTATTAGAAGCAAGAAGGTTTGTCCTAGGCCACAAATTGAATTACAAATAACTACTAGAAACTATCTAGAACACAAACGTTTTCAGTACAATATAACTACGACTACAGTATAATTAAAAATTAATTAATAGCCTTAAATACGATGAAATAACAATGGAACACAGAAAACGAACTTAACCGTTAGTAAGAGTACATTTTAATATTTATAGATTATGCTTACAATTTATATTCGCAAATATTTATTTAAAGGTAAACAAGGCAGTCAAACTGCCCAAACGTGACTCCAAAAGGAACAGGCTCATTAAAATATTTTGCCGCAGTTGTTTCGAATTGAAATGGAAATACAAAATCTTGTTCTCATTTTAATGGCGGAAATCGCTCCATGAAATTCTGGGTTATCTCCCGTATTTCATTTCAGGACTTCTTAATTTTTTTTTCTTCAGATTTATGAAGTGTAACCTTTTTGCAACACGCTCTTATTGAAATCCCTGAGCTTGACTCCGCCGTGCTCACAACAGACTCTTGAAGGAGTTAATATTTTATGAGGTAATGTAATACGCTTTCAGTGTCCTTGGAAGAGATGAGTTTTCCTCGCAACGCCCTTAATCTCGTCTCATTTTCTCGCCTGTAAACGAGACAAAGTACAGGGTCACCTGACTTCCGGCGACACTCTCAACACTCCATTTTCGTACAAGTCATTAGCGTTTTATCGTCAATGCTGTACAGTGGAAAACAACGAAGCCTCGTTATCCGCCTCTAAGTGCTGTATTATACTGTACAGAAACCAGCGACGTTTAGATTCCTGGTACTAAGATATTATACAACGTACCTTGTTATCTTTGGGAGAAGTGTTACTGGATAACAATTCGTAATTGATATATATTTCATCAACTAGATTCTAGAATACTAAAAGCACAGTAACCAACGATAAAACTAGGAAAACCAGTAGCCGCATTTAAGTGCTCTATTTAATTACAACACGAGAGGAATTGTAATTAACAGTACAGCTTTGAAACGATAAAGTAGTTTCATATAAACGGTAATTTACTCGTCCCGATATTAAACCGAATCAGAAATCAACCTAAAATTTGAATAAAAACTTTACAGCGTCAACAAAAAACTTGCGATATTTTTTTCTCTTACATCAAAAGCTGCGAAGATAAAGAGAACAAAAAAGAAAATAGTGGGAGGCTAAACGGGGTTCCCTACACGAATTCATAAGAAAGGGAACGGAAAACTCGGGAATAAGAAAATGTTAGAGAATTGTAAGAAAATTGGTCAGTGAAGATCTTTATTATATAGATTTTTCGGGTATTCCACAGTCTGGTAGTGGAAAGGCGAGCAAGCAAAAGACAGGAGAGTGAAAAAAGAAAAGAAAAAAGAAAAAAAGAAGCAGTGGATTAGAAACAAGTTAGGTTAAAAAGATTTACTCAAATTGAAGTGAAGTGAAAAAATAAAAGAAATGAAAAAAACACTGCGTCTTCTTTTCCGTTTTTTTTTTCACTTTTCTGTTTTTTTCTTGCTCACATTTCTACCCTTATACCACGGAATACCCCAAAAATATAAATAATAATGTTACCTAATCATTGTCAACAAATTTCAAATGAAAATCTTTGGTACATGCAACACAAAAAAAATTGCAAGGTTTCCGCGAAGGGCGCTCTCATGGCATGTATTCAAGATGGCTAGGTTATATAATTCCTGTGCTGTCAAGAACGAGATAGTGAAGAAGCATCCACAAACAGTTGAAAAAGGTCTATGAAAATACTTCTGTCGATCGCAGTACAATTAGTCGGTGGGCAAGCAGATTACGCGGTGAAAGAGGGCTCGCCAATGTTCAGGATACTCATCTCAGCGGCAGACCCCCACACCGCACTAGCTCCTTACAATGTGCAGAGAGTTAACGACATGGTTTGGGATCATGTGAAAAAATGAAATTTTGGTACTTTAAAAATAGAACAGCTGTAGGATGAAAATTTAATTTTCAAATAAGTGTTCTACATTACTTTTGGAGTGACCTTCGTAAATAACTATAGAGGCAAAAAACAGAGATAAAATCTGTGGAATTAAAGTATCTATAAATAAGCATATAGAGAAGAATCAGAAAGTGTTTACAACTCAAGGAAGAACGAAAAGAAATATTTAGAAGGCCAAAAGACGCGGTAATAATTTATTATGACTTCTTTTTATTGACGTCGGTGGCGGCCGATTAGTCGAAAATTTTCAATGTAAGTAATTTTAAGAGCCATAAAATATAAGTCTATAGACGTTGAAGTCTCTTAATTATCCAGACCTGCGGGAGAATTCTCTCGCAGGTAATCTGGGAGGGATATTCTCTCGCAGGTCGAACCTTTTAGGAGAGATACCTTTGGGGATGCCTTTTCCTCTCCATTTTTGAACTAAGGTTCCCACAAGCCGAGGCACCTCGGCCTGTTCTGAGAGGTGTATGTTCCGGGGTCGCAGACCTTGGGCATACGGTAAGAGTTGTCCGCTATTCCCATTGGAATATTCGGTCAGCTGCCTCCTAAACTGGTCGAGGCACGGAGAAGGGAATGCTGCGTCCCCACAGCAAACTCCTCTCCCGCTATCGGAAGGGCGTGGGACAAGTACACAATACCCGACCCTACCCGATGCAGGTTTTCCTAGGGTTTTCCCTGCATTTCTTTAGGCGAATGCCGGGTAGGATCCTTAAAATATAGCCCGGGGGCCCTAGTTAACCCTTGGCTACCTTCCTCTACCCTTCCGCATCCCCCCTTTCGAATCCCTTCCTATGCTATAAAAAGGGAGTTGTCCAATGTGGATCACCCTCATGTAGCCTGTTGCTCTAAAAAAAAAAGTCTCGTGGGTTGTACAAAACAGAAAAAAAAATCGTACGTGCCATCAAAGCAGAAGTAACATCTTAGGACTTCGAAGATGAAAACTACAAACCCACTGGATACGTCAGAGACGTAAATGCACAAACAAATAAATGTAATATCGTCATACTCATGAACATTTAAACGCACGAACGATCTGTTGTATAATCTACAGATTGCGTGTCGTATTTCTATTTGAATATGGACGGAAATCGGCCTTTAAGTACCTTTGCCCTTGTCAATATTTGCGGTATCGATTGTGTTCCGCAATGTTGAAAGACTATGGTCACGATACAAACAACATAAATCTAAACAAGTGCTTTGCTTCAGAAACTCGATCTCTCTCTCTCTCTCTCTCTCTCTCTCTCTCTCTCTCTCATTCACTTCTATTTCGATTTTACGTCAGCCTGCACACAAAATATTTATACGAATCTACAGTAGATCATGAATCACAAATACACGTCTCCACGTCCACTGGAATGCGAGTTACGCGCTCGGACAAACACGATCGAATGAATGTTTTATCATCGCATTAACGAGAAGCTTTTCCCGGAAACTGAAATAATCGTCAGAGATCCTCTTATTTCCTGTCCAGCTTCCGAAACGGATACTAAATGTTTTAAAAGTTTTGTTTTTACATGTTTTTTTTTGTCAGTAAAAATGTGGAAAAAAATAATTACGTTTAAAATAACAACGTTTCGGCACATATTTGTACCATTTTCAGATTGAAGCTATTTTTCCCAATCCAAAAATTTTAAACAAAGATTTTTTAATAATTACATTTATTTTAATTTTTTAATTAATTAAATAACATCTGCCAATTACTCGGAGATTTATTAAGATCAATTTAAAGCGTTATAAAACACATTTCCTCAAGTGGAAAATTTAATTAAAATATAAAATCGTAATAATTAATTACACGAGGATTTGTGAATTGATTTTGCACAAACGTTACGACCGAGAAATTTTTATAATGTTTTTAATTGATCTGAATAAAAACTTCAGACTAATTGGCTGATGTTACATCATTCACAGATTTTTCTATACATAATAAACGAGTTACAGCATCATTTCAGTTCTTAAGGCCGATGTGTCAAGGATGAATTATTTTAAACTCGATTGTTTTCAGTAATTTGTGTCATGAGGGCAACTTCATTTTAGATAATAAATGTTTTAAACTTTACCTGTATCTGGGATTCTTCTTAGCGCCGCTGTTTACCTATTTTGAACTTCGTATTCATTTGGAATTTCAACGAAAAATGTATGCAATAGGAATGATGATGAATATGAAACGTTTTTAAAAATTACTATAATATACGTTACTTAACGTAAACCTAACAACATATCCTGGCAAACAGTTGATTGATCCCTAATACGGCAAGTATGGGCTTTCTTACTAACTAGCTCGGCGTCCCGTGTTGCGCAGGTTGTCATAATTAAACTCAGCGATATCCATAGCCCCGGAATTCGACTCAAATCTCGGTTGTTTTCGCGTTAATTTTTTATAACACCCCTCCACCCCAGACCCTAAGGGTGCTCCCTTTCCATGCCAAAGAGGGAAAAATCGTCCACAAAAACACTATCAATCTCATTCACCCCGTAAAATATTTATCCGACGTAGATATCAGCAGTTTGACCATGTTTGAAAATTTCCACACCCACTCCTAGGGGTAGTAGTCGTGTCTTACACCCACAGTGTTTGTTTCCGGTTCAAAAGACATACGTGTATGAAGATTTGGTCACATTTGCTACACGGGTATAGTTTGTATGCGAAATATACATAGATACACACACATACAATATATTTTGTTTATGAGAAGGAGAATAAGATAGCAGATTATTTTTTTAGGGCAACAGGCTACATGAGGGTAATCCACGTTGGGCAACTCCCCTTTAATAGCATAGGAAGTGATTTGAAAGGGGGGATGCGGAAGGGTGGAGGAAGGTAGCCAAGGGTTAACTAGGGCCCCCGGGCTGTGGTTTAAAGATCCTACCCGGCATTCGCCTAAAGAAATGCAGGGAAAACCCTAGAAAAACCTGCATCTGGTAGGTCGGGCATTGGGTACTTGTCCCACGCCCTTCCGATAGCGGGAGAGGAGTTTGCTGTGGGGACGCAGCATTCCCTTCTCCTTGCCTCGACCAGTTTTAAATATACTGGTCTATTTAGAGTATTCCATTCGCTTCAGAGGCAAAATCCTGCCTGTGACCGGGACTCGAAAGCAAGGTCATGGTTAAAAGATTAAGTATTACAACAAAAATAATTAATGTTAACTTTTCTCACGTTAAAAAACAAAAGGCGCATTTGTTAGCGTCTTCCTGTATCCTTCAAGCTGTACGAGAAAACAGCTTCAAAGCAATGACGTCACATCACAAATGAGTAATTATAGGAGGAGAAGCACGTGCTAATTCTTAGCATGGAAAATAAACTATCTCATAAAACATACACACCAAAAAGTTTTTGGATAAATACTGAAATAGGAACGGGCTATGTTATCAGAGGAATTCCTTAATGGAAGTATTCTGATAGTAAAGAACCAGTTTCCCCTACGTTACTGTCTCTCATACACGGCAATGAAACCAACACTATTTATAAGACGGAATTTGGTTACGATTTGCAATTAAACATTAAAGAATAAAAATTTTAAAACTGTAATTTCATTAAAAAAAATAACGTATTTGCTGCTGTATTTAATCGTAAATGGTGAGGTTGAAATCCGTATTCAAAACTTGGAACACATATTAATCTTTTCATTTATTGTACCGTTAACGTAGTGGTTGCTTGGAACGTGGAGGTGCGGTGTGATTAATAACAGGTAATATTACAAGTAAAATACTGAAATGTCGTCACTCAGTCCCCTTCAATCGTTGGTGTAGAGTTGTCCCATTTTAAATTATAACCCTTAAAACGACTGCAATAAATTCTCTCTCTCAAAATCTCCCTTACAGTGTGTCACGGTTCCAATCTCCCTCAAAACGCAAAATTCACCATAACAGCAACTTAAATAATCAACCTATCCTTAATAAAGCATCCTATTCATATGTAGAAATCATTCTAGACTATAAACGTCTCTAGCACAAAAGAAAATTAAACACAATATTTAGATTATTAAAACAGCTACTGTCACCTAATTCTTCACTGTCAATCAAAAAAAAACCTGATCTATACCTCACTAATATCCCCTATCTGGCAAAACTCTTGTAAAATCTGGACCGCAGAAGATAATTGCCACATTAAATCCAAACATTTCCAAAATAAAGCTCTAAGATACCTCATTAACTGTCCGTGGTATTTCCCCCAACGACCGAAACCATTCAGACCTGAATATTCTCTCAATAATACAAGTGCCAACTGCGCAGACTCATCCTTCATTAAAAACCAAATACCTCCCCCCATCAAGAATGCTTAGAAGACTAAAAAGAAAAGGCCTGCAGAATTAATAAACTAAGGACTAATTATATTCTACGTTTATCACAATGATAAATCCATTTGGATAATAATAAATCAGTGAATGACCTTTTACAGACACCTTACTTCTTATTTATAGCGTTACGTTGTCTAATTAGTCCAGATATTAACCATCCGTAAATACCTCCACTTTAGGATAATACCTGAAGAAGATACGAACATGTGTCGAAACGTCGTAATGCTATAAATGAAAAAATAAAGTATCTGTAAAAGGTCATTAACTGATTTATTAATTAAAAAACAGACTTTTATTTAGAAAATAAGTTAACCAATAATTATTTTTTTAAAAAAACTCCAAGACTTACTCACAAACCCACCTATATCACTCTACCGCTCTAAACTCCTTGGAAACTTTCAAAATCTCTCTATAACCAAGCAATCCCTAAAATTTTATCTGCATCTATAAAT